>OZ007600.1:185420000-186745000 GCA_963931845.1 Maratus michaelseni
ATTGTTTGACATCATTCATGAATTGAAAGTAAATAACTCTGCATAATTCACATAAATCCCTGCTTAAAAAAAATAATAAATAAAAATCTTTGAAGGAAAAGAAAATAAATATAAATATGGATGAGTCTTTCTATCACTTTAGTACAAGCATGACAATATTTATTCATATTAATAATCAATCTGTCGGATGTTTAATCTATACTAATAAAATAAAGTTTCGCTCTGTGTGTCTGTGTGTGTGTCTGTGTGTCTGTTGGCGATGGCTAGCAAAATCTAGCCCACCTACAAGTCTGAAAATTTAGGTGTGGATAGTCCAAGGTCTGACCATGTGCACCTGAGTCTCATAATTTTAATATTTTGATAATTACTCTACATATTAATTAGAATATCATTAAACATCGCATTGAAAATGCCATCTTTTAAATCAAAATGGCTGAAGAAAAGAACGTTTGTTGTAGATTTGGAAGCGGAAATGAATGAATTCGAAATTATTTTACTAATTAGCGAATTTTAAGAAAACTAATTCAGATATCAATTTGAAAATTTCTGAGCATATGTAAAAAACAATTCTGCATCCATCTATTCAATTTTTGAAAAATTCGGCCGGTAATTTTTCTTAATTTATGCAAAAAACTGCTAAAAATCTGCTGGCGCCAGTGAAAAAAGATCCGAGGAAGTTTCAGACAAGGATCTGCTTTCATTAAAAACTGAACTACAAAGAGATCTGTTTCTCTGGCGATCCCTCTCATTTAGTTTGCGAAAATGAAAGGAAATAATTGCCAAATTTGACTAATGAACAAATATTTAGGTAACTAATTAAGATATAGATTTGAAATTGAGGTCGGGAAGGGGTGTCATCTGCCGGCTATTTTAGCGTAGCTTCTTCGTTATGTTCTAATTATCAGAAAAATGTAATTCTTTTTTTAATGATCACGTTAATGTACGTGACGGTGGTTCTCTAGAACAAATTATTCATTATATTTGCGGGTATGGGGAGGGAGGGGGTTAACGCCTTTCTCTGAGATTGTAATTATCTCGGGCCCCGGCAACGCCGGGCGGGTTAGCTAGTGGAAAATAAAGAACAAACATGGAACAAGCAGTGTACTAACTCATTTAACTCGTTCCGCCCTGGTGTCCTGTTAATAGACCATGCCTTTCATTGAGTATTATTTTACCTTAATAATTATTTTTGTAAATATCAGCATCAAATATTGATAGTAATTGTCTATACATTTCTTATTATGACTTATTTATTTTTCAGCATTTAGAAATAATAAAAATAAAATTTTCCTTAATTATGATTAAACCGTTGGTGTTTTTTTTTATTTAAAACAAATGTTTCATTCTTTAAATTTAAAGTAAGGCGTACTTTTCCAAACCTATAATTTGTGATAAAACATAAAAATACTAGTTAGTTTTTATGTATATTTTATTCTGTTGTAATCCGACATTTTCCAAACGTCTTCAAAAATTCTTCCTTGGACTATTGTCACATGTAAAGTACGTAAAATAACAACCTTAGTTAGGTTTCAATAAATAACATATTCATTAAATTTCAGCAAACATTAACTTACGTAATTTGGATAGCTTCTTTTAATTTTCATAGCGTAAAAGTAATTGTTTCACAAAACTGAAAGAAAATTAAGGTTCCAAAAGTATTAAGAAACTTGTAAGAGGGCTTAGTGTAATCTCCTGTCTTTCAGAGAGATTCCAAAAGTACCCGATAGGATTGTGGTTCGAGAACATCGAGATGGATGGTGGATTGTTTCCTACAAATTGAGCCTCAAGATACCTATGGCCAAGCGAGATTGATTAAGACTAGCATTCATTCACTAAGAAGAAGTCATCGTAAATAAACCGAGCAAATTGATTCACATATAGAAACAGATCTACCGATTCTACCGAGATCTCTTTGCAGTCAGAATTTTCCATGGGAAATATGAAAGCACTTACCGCTCCATCCAATGAGATGCACTAAACAAGTTTAAATTTCCCCTGAAAGTGGATCTCGCGGAAAAGTTGACTAGTGTAACATATTATTTTTCTTTCACCAGATAATTTATTTTTGTCAGTAGATATCGATTAGTCTGTAGATCACCACCGTCATATATATGTTATATTTCATGAAATCAATGAAGAAGATTGGCGATAAGCTGTATGCAGCTGCATTATATAAGTGCAGCTGCATTATATAAGTGCAGCTGCATTATATAAGTGAAACTAGTTGTTCTGTCGATGAATAAATATGGTCGGAGTCGTCGTTTATTCGAATAATCGTGTAGAGGATCCAGGCAATGAATTAATACTGTGGGTGTTTTTCCAGGATGTAAAAAACAAGAGATTCAGAATTCCATGTTTTTATTTAAATATTCGTCATGGAAGCAGTCCTCACATAATTTAAATGGTCAGTGACATCTCTCAATGAATTAGTTGTCACAAGCTGTTCTTAAAATACATCGAACATGATCATAACTCGATCATAACTTGATGATCAACTTGATCATAACATGATCACTTGATCATAACTTTAAATCATTTGGAATACAGGATGAGTAAAACACACAGCCAGGGGACTGTTAACACTTGCAAACTCGGCCAAATTTCTGAATGAAGAACGATTACACTCGCTTTTTGTGAATAAACGGAAAGATACCAAACCATGACGTAACGCGCGCTCTAACAAATGCGAGAATTTGGAATACGTGTACAATCTACGTCATGACCAATGAGGATGATGAAGTAAATAGTTCTCACACATTCTAAGTGGATGCATTTTATAGTGAAAAGAAACGAACGCGCGAAAACTCGAAAAGAGAAAGGGGTAAAAATGGCTTTCAATAAAAACATTCGAATTCACAGAAATGATCAGAATTTATGATATCATTTAGGAGTAACTGAGAGCTTTATATTTAAGTAAATTGGGCAAAATAATAATGAATTTAATGGGAATTTAATAGAATTAAATATAATTAACGATAGATATTATTAAGGAATAAGGAATTAGTGAAACACTGGTGGTAATTTATTATAAAACAGAGAAACATCGCGAAGGAAGATTTAATAATGTAACATATATATCAACATTGATATTTGATTAAAAGGACATACTTTCTTGTCTAATTGAACAATTCTCTAAATTTAATTGTGAAATACATAAACAATTGGTTCTGCCTAGAAGAGCACGATTATGAATTCATCCTCACGCGCAGTCGCATAAACAACAAATCTTGCATACAGGCCATGATTAAGAACTCATCTTTACACTTAAGCACACAAACAACTAGTTTCGCATATAAACCAAGATTATGGCATCCTTTTCACATGTATTACTAGATGATTTTATCCTTGTAATAACAAGATGATCTGTAAAAAGTGGGAACACAATATTGTTCCTATGTCTTTCAACGGAAATGGTCAGAATTATCTTTCAAAAGTTTGTGTTGAATCCTAAAACTGTATACTACCGAGTACATTTGAAATGACATTGAGAATGAGCTGCTCTTAATCTTTCAGTAATAACTCTTTTAGGGCTGTACGCTTAAGATGGAAACGATACAAATTCAACAACAAAAATAAGAGTTTATGTATTCACTTTATGATGAAGTGAATTTAGATGGCTCCAAGAAAACTCGATATGGTAAGCATAGCAAGGGATACAATTATCTTCCAATTCGCTCAAGTTTAAGTACGGTATACTAAATACATTATGTTCCTAAAATTACTCCTTTTTCTCGCAACCCAATCTTAATAAAATGTCATTTAACTAAGTAAACTATGTGATCCTAAATATTAATTTATTCTAAGTAGATGTTAACACAACATCTTAAGAAAAAAATAAGAATTTATTAAGAAATACATAAACAATTGGTTCTGCATACAAGACCACGATTATGAATTCATCCTCACGCGCAGTCGCATAAACAATTCTGCACTAATCTGCACAGAGAGTGATTTAGAATATATTGCAGAAATTTATAAGGATTGAAAAGTTCTCACTGTAAACTGAAACGCCTGAAGTTCAGGCATATAAGTGTCTGAAACGGATGGTTAAAAAAGAGACACTTTAAAGGGAATAACAAGGAAAATATAGCAAAGGATGAAAGTCTTTTCTAATTCGCTCAAGTTCAAAAACGTTACTAAATTGATTATGTTCCTAAAATAAGTCATTTTTGTAGAAATACAATCCTTATTAAATGCCATTTAACTAAATAAGCTATGTGGTCCTAAACATTACTTTATTCTAAATAGATGATAACACAACACCTTACACACACCATCAGCCTTGCAGTATTCTGTTTCCCACGTGCCAATCAAAGAATTCGGTACATAAAAAACGGCAGAATGCTTTCTCGACGACACGTTGTTGATTGCAGCTGTAGTACCTCATACGGCAAGCGTTGCTTACTAACACATCACTGTAATAGTCATTACAAAACTACATTAACTTAATTAACAAATCTTTCCAAAATAACCGTGACAACAAATTCTGGATATCCATTCACACTTTATGAAACTTCAAGATAGACAGAATTAATTTTTCTTTCAATACGATTTCACCAATACTCACTTGTTCACTAGAGTACCCTTATAAAAGAAAAATCAGGCGTACTGACACACTCCTTCTATTATTTTAACAATTCAATTCATGGTGCAGCTGATCAGCAACATACTCGGTTTTTCTTCATGTACCATATGCAGCTTATTTTTTCAATAAATGATTTTTGCATTCATATCTATCATTTCACATTTATCACCTTAACACTATTGAGATTGCAACAGAAGACTGATGTGGTCGTTTTAAAAAAAAAATTACATCAATAATAAGCTGTGCATTTTACTTAAATAAAACAATAATCATTTAAACTTAAATGAGTTGGAATAACAGTTCCGAGCCAACGCAAATACACATCCTTTGTTAAACTTATTTACTTTTATAGTTTTTCGCGTACTGTTTACTTATTCATTTCCTTAGACAAGTTTTGATTATTTTCTTGGATAATTTTCTTAATGAGAGCACTGTATTATTGATTTTTGAACATACATCCCAAATAAAAATGTACAATTGTTTCAGCGCTGCGGAATTTACTCAAGATTAGAAAGAAATTTCAAGTATAGCTATATGTTACATATTCTTCTATTTATGACTCTTTTGATTTTTATCTTTTCAAACACAGAAATAATGATCCTTTATTTAATTTTCTTTCGCTCATTTTCCATAACATTAGCCCAAATTCCAGAGACATCGCATTCCTATGTTAATGTGTATTACTTTAAAAGAACGTAAACATGATTAATCATAATTTAGAAATATGTCATTTTTGTAATGAAAATTTTGTTATGTAACGTCATGCTTTTCTTTGAAATAAATAATAATCATGTATCAGAAATTCATTATTTTAAAATGCTATTTTCATTAAGAAATGTATGATAAAAATCGTTTTTTTAAATAGTGGATAAAAAGTTAACTGTTTTGAAAACAAATGAACCAGCATAATTTATTAAGGCTACCATCAATTACTATCAATATGTACGAAAAGAAGCGTTAAATTAAAAGAAATTTTATGTATGTTCATACTATTTTCGTAGTTTTAAACGTGTAGCAATTTCTTGCAAATATATTAAAGTAAAACTTAAACAAAATGAAACCAATTCATTTTTAATCACTTGTTTTGAGTTATAAATAGTGAAATGATGAAAATTAAAAATTTTGTTATACACATTATATCTTTGTATTACTTAAAAATAGTTTTACATTTATTATTTATGAATATATATATACATGCGGATAACTGAAAATTTTGAAATGTTGTCTGAATTACGTAATTGTACACAACAACTGTGAATGATCTGTAATATATTTTTGAAAAATATTGGGTCATACGGAAAGTTCTGCGATTTTCAAAAAGCGAAGCGCAGTTTCATCTAGTTATTTTTCTAATGCTGATAACGAGTGACCTTGAATGACCCATACATGTACATTCGATCTTAGATGGTGTTTGGATGTTAGATTCCTGCTTTTGCAGGAATGGGGTTAGAGGGGCATCGGATTTTTTTAATAATAAAAAATTTATTCAAAAATTTCCGATAGATGGCGCTGCATGCATGATAGGAAGCAGATTTATGCAAATCAGGTTGTCAATAAAACTCCTCAATGCACATAGATTCTTCATTCGATACCAGCAGTTATGTTATCGTTACCAGATCAAGCACTGTTGGTTAAACTCTTTTACAAGAACGGGGAACGGGAAACTTTTACTATAAGCCTAATTTCCATATGTTTACTTCATATTATGCATGCCAGCGCCATCAATTGGTAATTTTTTAACCTTATTTTTTTTTTGTTACTAAAAATTTTCCCTCTAATCCCAGTCCTAATAGTTTAACGTCCGCTGCATAATTCTCACTTGAGTTGTGGCATGAATTTTGTTTCAGTATAGCACCAAAAATGGAGAACTAAAAAGTTAGTTTTCATCGTAATATGCTCTATTATTTCAAGAAATGTAAAACTGCTAGTAAGACTGCTCATAAAATGTATGCTCTATATGGACAACGTGTTGTTTCAGATGATACAGTTCGAAGGAGGTTCGAAAAGTTTAAGGTGAAAATTTCACCTTCGAAGATGATGATTCTCGCTCTGGATGATCATCATCTTTAAAGGAAAACCTCTTAGAAGAAGATATCAAATGATAGACCGGGCGGCGGCCTCAAAAATGTTACGTTATCGAATTAGAGGATGAAATCATGATGTAGGATAATATTATTAGGGGTAGATTAAGTAATGACAAGTCTGACCCGTCATATTTTGATACGAAATGAGCGGTAGATGTCGCCAACTCATCATTTTGGCGGTGCTATCACGTCATCGAGTTACAAGATGAAATTTGTGCCAAATTAAAGGTTAAATACAGTATTTTTTTAAATATTTTGGTCTGCCTCGGCATATCCTGGTAGGACCCCACGTCAGACTAAAATTTATGGTAGAAAAACACGTCATGTAGTACAATTGAGACCCAATAAACATAATATTTTACATTACACCGCTCTATATATTATTACGCCATCGACTTTCAAGATGCACTAATGGTAAAGGAAAAGTTTATTAACAATATGTGATGGAATAAATTATATGACTCGGCATATCATTGTAAAATGCGAAAAGAACGGGTGTCAATTCGTCATCTTAGCGGTACTATCATGTCATCGAGGTACGGCATGACATTTTAGCATATTGAAGATACCGATTAGTACAATACAAATATTTCAGTCTGCCTCGTAATATCTTGGTACGAGATGAATAGAGCGGGGCGCCAATTCGTCATTTTATCGGTACTATCACGTCATCGAGTTACCACATGAAAGCTTAACACATTCAAGACACCAATTAGTACAATACAAATATCTCAGTTTGCCTCGTCATATTGGTACGAGATGAGCAGAGCGACGCACCAATTCCTTACAATTTTTAAATAAATGTTTGCATTTATTAAATAGAATGGCCTATTTTTCTAACGAAGTCTCAATTAATTATGGTTTTATTATTGTAAGATTTACATTTGATGAACTTTCATTTGCCAAATTAAAAATGAAAGTTTAAAATATTTTTTCTTTGAATTTAGTTTCTATGTTTATTTTTTAACTAGCCGCCACTGGCGACCAGTTTGGTCTCCCTTAAATGTATGTTAAGCACTGTAACACGTTACTTTTATTCATAATTTGTTTTTTTCCGTAATCCTTCGCCAAACCGGAAGATTCTAATAAACAAATCAAAAACTTTTGCGATCATGGTAGCATTTCGCTTACTTTTGTTGTTATGTATTTCATATTTCTTGACAAAAACCGCTTAACTAACTTAAGCGATTATGCTTCATACCCGTTTGCTTATCAGTTTCAATATGTTTGCTAATGAGGAGATTCTTAAACATATTAAGTAGTTTTCCGTAATTGGATCCATTGCCAAATGGCGTATTTTAGTTAATACGATTTGGTGCAATGAAGTCTAATTTGTGAAAGTCTTTAATGATATCCACATTTACACTGAACCCTATTGTTGCCAATATTTTTTTGTTTGTCTGTTTGTTTCTCGCTAACTGTGGCTGTAGACTTGATTACGGGAGATTAGAAAATCTATCATTATTCTCATTTAAAACGTCTTGAATAATATGACATAATCGGGGTGCATATTATAACACGTAATTTTCGAGTATGGTTTGGTGAAACATTGAACTTTTGGAAGCCAGTTTTGATAATCACGTTCCTTTTAAACCATATTTGCTGTCAGCACTTTTGACCCGTGGCGTAGAATCTGATTAAAATTCACAAACTTCCTTCTAGATGCCGATCTCAGTTCGACTCTGTTTTTCTCGGCTCTGCTATTTTGATATAGTTCAGGAGTTTTCATAACTGCATAATTCCCTTACTTTGGCATTTCTGCTTAATGTCTACTGACTATTAAGATCCGTAACTTGTAAATACGCCACGCCAACAATACCGCCTGTAATTCTAATTACAGAAACCCGTTTTTTCTCTCTATATTGCAACTCTATAGTTAATATAGTGCCTCGGTGCTTCTACAACAACTGTTCCATCAGAACATTTGATTTCAAAATCAAAGTATCGTTTCTAATTTGCACACGCGAAAAATAAAAGCTGGTATTGGCGATTTTAAATATGCTATTGGCCCAAATAACACAAAAGTACTTAATGATGTTATGTATTTTGTAAATGTATATTAAATTACTGTTTTGAAAGCGATTGGTCGTTAATAATAGTAAATATGATTGGTGATTAACAATCATTTTCAGTGGTCTCTCTTCCTTGCACGTATAATGCATAAATACCAAATTAACTGACAATTTGTTTCGAAATTTGATTCATTAAATATCATTACATGAGTTGTATTTGTTTACATTCAGCTTACATCAAGAAAAGATAAAGAATGAAGTTGAGTTGTATAGCACATAATTATGGTAAACTTTGATTGTGTCACTGGTACGAATTATTTTTTTGACACCAGGCAGCGCTCCAAAAAATCTTTCGGGGAAAACTTACTTTACGAACGATTATCTCCATGGTTTAATGGTTTAATATTTTAAAGCTTCACGACGAATGAATCTTTTTTTTTTTTTTTTTTTGTTTACTTTCATGGATAGAGAATTTGAATTGCGAAGCTAATTTCAACTGAAGTTATTGGAGAATATATACATAATTGAACGTAAGTCATCTCTCAAATATTAATTTATTTTGAACGATCTTTCTAAAAATGTAACATTTATGAAGTTTTATTCGAAAAAATAATTTTGAATAAAAATGGCCGCCTGGCATATGAAAATTGAAGCGGACATCCCGGAACTGTTGATGACAGTCACATGACTTACGGTTTTATTATATAGATATTTGAGTGGAAGAAAATGGCAGTTCCTCATTTCAAGAACGTTTAGGTCATTTTTTGTAGAAAAAGGAAAAACCAACAAAAAAGAAAACCTCGCCAGATTAAATAACTTGGTCTCCAGATTAAAAAAAAAACTGTCACCAGTGGCGACCTAGCGACCGTATTTGCCAAGCCTGTTTGTGAATATGATCGTTACGTCGAATCTACACAAAGAGTGATTTTGAATATATTGATGCATTTTAAGAGGTCTGGAAATTCTGAAAGGACGAAACTTGGCCGAAGTTTGATCGTTGATTAGGGAGCGTGTAATTAAATCAGACTATTAATTATTTTTGCCTTTATTCATTTATGTTGTATAGAAAAAAATATATATATTTGTTAAATTGTAAAAAAAGTTTTAATATTGTACAAATAAATGCATCTTACAAAAGTACTCTGTAAAAAAATGCAAATGTAAATATTTCTTAATTTAAGAAACTATCATTTATACACGAAGGGATATATACAATAACCTCTTTCAAGATACCCACCATTCCGAAAAGCATTCTTTATCTTTAGAAACACCATGCATAAGCAAGTATATTTATGAGATTTAAAGAAGTATCTATGTAAGCAATGTTCCTTTTACAGCCACTGAATTTTGAAAATGTTTTCGAGTAGTTCGAGTAGTTTCTATTAATCTGTTTTCTCAAACCAAAATATTGGTTTTTAGGATGCTAAAAATTCTCAATTAAACATTTTCAGATTCTGAATTGAATTTATACCTGCAACACTATCAAAATAATATTAATTTTAATGTTAATGTTAATAATATTAATGCATCATGTTTGTCTCTAAAACATGTTTGTTGAACATGGAAATGTTTACTTGAGAATTGATAACATTCGAAAAACTTATATTCCGTGCTTAGAAAACTGATTAAAACTCTATAAAAACTACTCGAAAACATTTCCGAAAATCAGTGGCAGCACAATGAACATTATCTTTATAAATGCGCCTTTTAAGTGTGAAAATGTACTGATTTATAAGTTTTCTAAATGTAAAGAAAGTTTTCGGAAATGTGGATAACTAGGAAGAGGTTATTGAATAAGTTTGTTCGAGGTTATATTATATTTTGTAGGATTAAGAAACATTTGTTTTTATTTTTCAGTGTAGCTTTTCCACGATTTTCTAGTCCTCGTTCTATATTTTTTAATCGTCATTTCTTCGTTATATTGCTTATTAGGTTATCTCTCGATTTTACGTGAGAAACAAACAAAAAGCATTTTTTTTCAAGTTCGCAAAAAATATGATAAATTGTAGTGTGTTAAACATTTTTAACAATTTCCAACCTAGTTGAAAAGTGTTTATGACATCGGTTTGTCTGGCCGTATGGCCGTCTGCCGTCTGTCCGTGCTCTAACTCCCGTAAATAGGCTCGGATTCTCCTGCATTTTTTATATGTTATTGTCGTTATTTATAGCATGTCCCCTATTTCAACTGAAGTGTGTAGCACTTATAGTTTTTTTACAGGGACACTCGAAAGAATTCCGTTACATTACGGTCTATGGGGAAAAATCATTTGCCTTTTATTTTAATGATGTTACACAATTTCAAATACATTGTAATTGATATATATCACTATGGTGCATTACAAGAAGCGTAATATGGAATAGGATGTGCATAGAACTTATAGTTACTTTACAGGGACAGTCAAAAGAATTCCCTTACATTACGTCTATGGAGAAAAATCGTTTACGGTTTAATTAAATAATGTTTCACTATTTTAAACGCATTGAAATTTATATATATCACTAAGGTGCATTACAAAAGGCTTACTACAGAATATTGTGTGTATAGCAGTCATCGTTCATTTACAGGGACACACAAAAGAATTATCTACTTTCTGTTAAAAATAATACCTCTAAGTGCGTTTTAAGTTGCTGAACGCGATTTCGAATTTAACTCACTTTTTGTCTATTTCTTGGTGTGTATAAATTCTGTATTTCATATACAGGGCAGCACAAAAGTTCGCGAACACATTTCCGTTTATGGACAGAAACTCCATAAGTAGAATTTTAAACTGTGCTACGCGTTTCCTACCTAAACTACAATTTAGCATCCTATGTAGTATATAAACAAATCTATAGGTCATATACAGGGCTGAATAAAAGTATTCGGATAATTTTCCGAATGTTGCATATGTTGAAAATTCCTGAAATTACGTTTTTAAATATGTTATGCGGTTTCCAAATTGTTTACTTAGATGTTATCTTTCAGCTTATTAAACGGTAATGATTTGTAAAATTATTTTGGAAGCGTTGGAAAGGGTTACATAATCTATGCTTGACGCATGATTTTTCGTTCTTGTTTAATATATATTTAATTAAAATTTTTGTTTGTTTCAGATATAATTTAGAAACAACGTAACAAGCAATGTAAAGAAGAAATGACGACTCAAAAATTTTTAACCTGGACTTCAAAATAGTAACAAAGCTAGTTTTGCAAGATTAATTTTGTCTTATGATAAATGAACTCTTGTTATTGATTTTTTACAATTATTTAAATATTTCCTTTATTTCTGTAAAACATTAATGAAGAAATGCAAAAAAGATCAATAGTAAAAATTAATTACATGTTTTCAAATCCACGTTCAAACTTTAGTCCATTTCCGTTATTTCAAACCCTCTGGTCTCTTTTACAAAAAGGAATATATTTGAAATGAATTTTAAACAGACTGACATTGCTTTAAACGAAATACAATGAATTAAAGAAAAGCGATGGAAGTGTACAGCATTTCGGTAAGAAAAACCGTTTGAATTGACATTTACATTCGGAAATGGGGAGAGTATAGTTCAAAGTGCATAGCTACTCTTTAATAAGGGTACTCTAGTGAACGATTGATTTTTGAGATTTTGCGTGCGATAATAGTATTCTGAATTCTAACAATTGTGTGTGAATGATAGCTAGTCTGCCTTTTATTAAAGTTTCGCAAAGTACGTATGTACCCCCTGGAATCTGGTTGTCACGGTTTTGTTTGAAGTGATAGGTTAATTAGGTAACTGTCGTTGTGTAGTAGCTTTAACCCTTAACTGGAAACGTGAAAATTCAGAACACAAACAGAAACGTGCCGTCTGTAAGACTGCTAAATTTTAAAAATTGCTATAAAATTTTAAAAAGAAAACAACTCATAATAATTTACTAAATAGTGAACTTAAACGTTTATTCTTTAACAGTTATGCATTAACAGGAACAAATTTTTAATATAGCAGCATAAAAATAAGTTTTGAATGTCGGATAGAGGAAATATTTCAAAATTACACACTATTATTCAAATATTTACATTTTTGACAAAATGACGAAATAAATGCAACTATTTTTATATATATTAGTAGAATATGAATTAAAAAAAATATATTAGACAGTAAAATTAACAAAACATTTAATAGTAAATATTGCAGCATGTTCTAAATATCAGCATTTTTTATGCAATCATAGCATTTAGGTTTCGAGCATTGCAAGCATACAGGCTTCCGGCACTGTACACACAGGTATTTTGTCATTCTATGGTTAGTTCTGTGACACAAAAAACATGCTTTGCCTTTGAGAAGTATTAAGTCATCATCTACATGGGGCACATTTTCAACAGGTTTTTGCAGAATGCGAGCTATTATAGAGCGCAATTCTCGGGGTAATTGAGGATTTTCTAGTCGTCTCTCCATATTACTTTCTTTCATATTACTGGTCAGAGTATCATATTTCATTCGCAGTTGAATTATTTTATGTTTTGTCCATTTCACTATATGCACTAACATATCATTTGTAAACAACTGCCAGACAGAGAATGGATCTAGCTTTTCTCCGAGATCTCAAGCTTGTCCTCTTAAAACTGGCACTTTTATAATATTGTGTTTTTTTGTTCATGACGAGGGGCGAACTTCTGAAACAGACCATCGGTACCGATTTTTTCATATATATATTTCGTATCTGCGTCTGCTAATTTTTCATCACTTCTTATATCTTCATTTTCGCTTTCATTAGAATTTTCTGACAATGTTGAATCTCTTTCGTGTTCAGAATTTATATATTCATCATCTGAAATACTTTCAACATCGCTTATGTCACTTCCTACTGCATCAAACCATCGCAAAATAGTATCTTCAAAGTCTTTATCACCAAAGCGTACCCGCTTTGACGGCTCCGCCCTCTCGATGTCCCAAAGCAAAAAATTACATAAACGGAAACACACCGTCTGACAGACTGCGGTGAAAAGAAAATATTTTTTCTTTCAACAACTAAAAAAGATCAGGTGTTGCAAATGGGTCGGGGGGGAGAGGACTAATAGCGTAACGATTAGATGGCGTGATAATATTGAGGATACATTCATTTTTGCATAAAGGGTAGATATGTAGACCCCACCGTCTCACAGACGGTACGTTTCCAGTTAAGGGATATATATATTGCGGTAGTAGATGTATTCAGTGAATTTGGAACTCACCTTGTCTTGGATTTTGTGAGTTCTCTCTTGAAATTCGTGCCGCGTGTTGACTTCAAGTGGAGTTTCCGATTAGTAATTTCTATAGTGTCCTCGGCTGTGAGTTTTTACCAATTTGGTAAGAAGTTTAGATTTCTACTTGAATACAGAATTGTAGTGATATCTGCTAAAGTCGATTAGGATCCTGTAAAATGAACATTGAGGTCATTTGGAGCCGAGCTATGTGAGTTAAAAAAAACCCATTCCAGTTTATAATGAAACAAAACTTTTCATTCATGTCATATCTAATGGACAAGAATTTATTTTACATTTGTCGGAAAACTTCTCTTTTCGTCGAACTGTAAAAGTTAATCTTCATATGTATTCGTAAATCATTCACAATTCTTAGAAAATACATCATTATTAATCATACTTTCATATTTAATACTTGGAAATTTTTCCAGAGAGAAAATTTCTCACGCCTTGCATTGATAATATTCAAATTTTACTTGCTTAATAGGCGTATAGCCAACATAGTGAAAAAGTACCCAAGCCGGGACTCGAACCCGGGTCATCAGATTAGCGCGCTGGTGTTCTACCAACTGAACCACTTGGGAACGATACCCAGCTCGGAACTTTTTTCACCATAACATGTTGGCAAGGCTACAAACGCAGCACAAGATGGAATATTTTCCGTGAGCCACCAACCATGGGGCAAACACGAAATCAAAGAGAATCCAGCATCGACAGTTGAATAAATTCATATTTAATACTTGGAAATTTTTCCAGAGAGAAAATTTCTCACGCCTTGCATTGATAATATTCAAATTTTATTTGCTTAATAGGCGTATAGCCAACATAGTGAAAAAGTACCCAAGCCGGGACTCGAACCCGGGTCATCAGATTAGCGCACTGATGTTCTACCAACTGAACCACTTGGGAACGATACCCAGACGATCTGGGTATCGTTCCCAAGTGGTTCAGTGATGACAGATGAATTTATTCAACTGTCGATGCTGGATTCTCTTTGATTTCGTGTTTGCCCCAGGGTTGGTGGCTCACGGAAAATATTCCATCTTGTGCTGCGTTTGTAGCCTTGCAAACATGTTATGGTGAAAACAGTTCCGAGCTGGGTATCGTTCCCAAGTGGTTCAGTTGGTAGAACACCAGTGCGCTAATCTGATGACCCGGGTTCGAGTCCCAGCTTGGGTACTTTTTCACTATGTTGGCTATACGCCTATTAAGCAAATAAAATTTGAATATTATTAATCATACTTTCATCAAAATTTTCAGATAGGTTTTGAGAAAAGATTTCTCCTCTCTCAGTCTCAAAATGGAGTTTATTTTTGGTCATCTGCATTTAAATCTACCTGCTGTACTGTTAACTCCTATTTTACTGTTATACATAAATTATTATGTTTAGTTAAATCTGAGTCACGACCTTCTTTGCAGTTAATAGCAACAAGGGCATATCAAACAGCACTATTAGTATAGCACAATAAAATAAACATTCTGTCTCATAGGAAATCAGGATCGGTATTGACTTTTACGATAAAAATTGCAGGATTCTTCACTCCAAGGAGAATACGGATTTTCTTTTACTATATTAACAATGAGAAGATTTTGAAACAAAACGTTTAATACATTCACGTTGATATAAAATAAGACACTTCAGTAGTGTATGAATGAGCGTTCTGCGCCGTGCGGCACGCGCACGCCACACTGCATTTTAAAGTAAAAGAAGGTTTTTCTTTAATGTCTTATCAAATAAACAAGAAGTTATTTTATATTTGTATCAAATATTTTCCTTCCGCTCAACTGTAAACGTTAATATTCATTATGTAGTAGTAAATTATCAACAATTTCTACAAAATACATCATTATATACATGATACTTTCATCAAAATTTTAACATCGCAATACTTCTTAGTAGAATTTGAAAAACAATCCTAAATATCTAATGTTTGGAATGTATTTTACAATATTTTTCTTGAAGGAAACAATAATTGGAATGCACCATTTACGTAATTCTAACGTTGTTCTCATAAATTTGTATATTGTTGAAATATATGTTAAAAAGTTCGCAGAATTCTGCGACGATTCAATAGGAGATATTCCCCATTCATAAATATATTTTAAGATGTGTTAAAATTTAAAATGCTTTTCCGAAATAGTATACATGGGAATATGTTTTAGAGGAAATAAAGCCATTTTCGAAAAGTATCATTGTATCATCTTCTCTTCCTATAAATGTTTAAAAAATTACTTAATATTCAGTAGCAGTAGAAACATTTATGACTCGGATTTGTCGGACATATTTCAGCAATATAAATCCTTGATATTTTAAAATTTCTGAAATAGCTGTTAAGATGCGTGTTGTTTTCTTATCTAAAATTGTGCACATCTAATAAAGTAACAAAAAATGTATTTGGTATGTTTCCGGATTAAAAAATATATATATGTATTAGCTGATTGTAATTTTAATACATGAGATACAATAATAATTTTTATATAACATCAATATGCGGTTATTTTATAGTAATTGTTTATAAATTTAACTTTTAAATAAAAAAAATTGTTATGAAATTTGAAGTAGAATTTTCTTTCTTTGGCAGTTTTTATGATTTTTTTTTTTTTTTAATTAGAAAGATTTTTAATTTTTATATAACATTAATATGTGGTTATTTTATAGTAATTGTTTATAGATTTAATTTTTAATTAAAAATTTTTGTTATCAAATTTGAAGTAGAATTTTCTTTTTTTGGCAGCTTTAATGTTTGTATTTCTAAAAATTAGAAATATTTTTTTTATTTTTATATAACACTAATAGGTGGTTTATTTTATAGTAATTTTTTATAAATTTAATTTTTAATTAAAAATTTTTGTTATCAAATTTGAAGTAGAATTTTCTTTCTTTGGCAGCTTTTATGATCGTACTTTAAAAAATTAGAATTTTTTTTACTTTTTATATAACACCAATGGGTGGTTATTTTATAGTAATTGTTTATAAATTTAATTTTTAACTAAAACTTTTTTGATTAAAACATTTTGTTGTGAAATTTGAAGTAGAATTTTCTTTATTTTGCAGCTTTTATGATCTTACTTTAAAAAAAAAAAAAAAAAATTGAAAGTTTTTTTTAAATTAAAATTTGTACAAAGTAAGTCTCCTAAAAGCTAATGGATTGATTATGTTATCATCATATATAATGTATGCTATTACATTTATCTTCTATATATGGGTAAGATAAATTTAAGAGAAATGTTATATTTTTGCTTGAATGTTAAAGATTTGGCACCATATTTTCCTGCGTGTAGGATTGCGGGACGTCATATATATAAAGTCGAGGCTAACGAAAAAGACAGGCTACCGCGGTGCATTTCACTTACCTTTTTTTACAGACCGCTAGAGTGACGTGATGCTCTTTTCGAACACCTGCATTGGTGCATTCGAGCATCACGTGACTCCGGCGGTCTGTAAAAAAGATACGCGCAAAGCACCGCGGTAGCCTTTCTTTTTCGTTAGACTCGTATAAAGTCCACTGGCAGATAGATCAATTTTCTGCAAAATTCCACCCAGGTAAACAATTCACTTTATTCAATGGAAACTCCTGAATAATGTATATTCCTATAGGTGTCACATGAGAAATTATGTTATCGAAATACTCTAATTATAATTTCTCTCTTGTGATACCCTCCTGTGATTTCCCTGTTGTGAAATAGTACTTACAAGGAAGTATTCTTTAAACGCATTCTCAAAATATCTTAAAAAAAAAATTACTGAGGATCTACATATGTGCGTAATATTAGAAAAGTGAAATTTACTGTAAAAATATCATAAACAAGTGGGTAAGTGTGATCGAAGATCGCACAAAGGGTTTTGATTAATATTTCTTTCAAAACATTTTATCATTTAATTAATAAATCCAGATAAATTTCATTTAAAAAAAAAAAAAGTTTTCTATAAAGTAAAAAATTACCGGTCTATTTTTTTCATTTTCTTGAATATCTGAACCAGCCCTATAGCGGGCGAAGACCCCAACTCTCCTCTGTCGTAATAATATCTGTCATGTGGACTAAATGCGATATTTAATATTAAAAAAAAATAGTTTTCCCCCTGTCCCCTTCTTTATTAATAATCCCTATTAGCATTAGTAATTACACCATCGTCTATTAGCATTTTATTGCTGTTTTCCCTACAAAAATCAGCATTTTATAATAAAATAAATTCTGTTTAATGTGATCTTTATAAAAATTAGATTTCTGGATTCACCGTAAACAAATATGCATAGATGCAAAATTATCAAATCGGTAAGTGGCATATTCGACTATTGATTTCTATTAATATCTCTATTGAAACATCACAAACTTGGATAATATCAGGGGTCTTATAAAAACAAATACATCGACCCGCATTCACTTTTATATTTCTACTTCATTACTCGTAGAACAGAATCTTTTTTTTTTTCTACAACAAAAATCTCAGAACATTTGAAAGCAACATTATTTATCCATATCAATTCCATGGTCTCATCCCGCCATCTACTGGCAAAAATCACATCATACAATCGCGACAATCTTCCAATAAATATACAATTACGTATTAAATACCATTTACAAAATATCCAATAATTATAATGAAAACGAAAATAACAGATATATTACTAATAATTCTAGATTAACAACATAAAAATATAAAATTACTCAAAATCAGACAAATAATTAAGTCTCAATCAAAAAAAAAAAAAAATAGTCACGACAGTTTTAAGGGAAAAAAAAAGCATTTAAGCATTTTGGACCTGTCTTTTCCCGTCGATCTCTTGTATCAAATAGACTTGTGCAACTTAATTTGAAAATAGCTTCAATAATGCAATACAGCGGTGGACATAATTATAAGACACCTACCTAATTTGACCTACAGTGAAAGAAAAGATTCAGAGCTTAAAGATGCTTTATGAAATACGAAAAAAACATAAATTTATTCTGTTATCACACGTAATTGTTTTACAGAAATGATATTTTTATAGAGTTTAATAAAAAAAAATTAAAAATACCATGGACAAAATTATAAGACACCCTAACATTTTAATTAAAACACCTGCTTTTTTTCGAAAATAATGTGCAATATGCAAATTTTCTGCACGCTGTTATGACGTCAGCAGTTAACTAAAGCAGACGATAACCGACTTCACGCATTTACAAACATGCCACGAGGTACAGAATTAAAAGAAAGTGAAATTCACGAAATTTAGAGATTAAATGGAACTGGTGCTTCAGTTAATAATATTTCAAAAGTTATTAAACGCTCTAGATGGGCAATTTCAAATGTTTTGAAAAGAGGAAATAATGGATCGGTGATTAAAAGATCTGGTCGCACGTCTTGCTTGTCCTCGAGAGACAGACGCCATGCGCTTTCGCTCGGTACACAGAATAAGATGACCATTACAAGCATTAAAAATGCTTTGAAACTGAATTGTTCAAGGAGAACCATTCGCAGGGTGTTGCATAATGCTTCCTATGTAAAATTTAAAAAACTGAAGAAAAAACCTCCGCTTCTACGGCGGCACAAAATGGACCGTTGAAACTTTGCTAAACAAAGTATGGCCTGGACCTCCAAATGGTACTCTATGTAATTTTCTGATGAAAAAAAAAATTAACCTGGAAGGTCCTGATGGGTTTCACTATTATTGGCATAATTTACGAAAGTCTCCAGATGTACAAATGAGCCGCCAAATGGGTGGAGGCTCAGTAATGGTTTGGGCTGGTTTTTCTTCTCAAGGGTAAACCGATATCGTTTTTGTGCAATCAAGAATGAATTCCGAAAAGTATAAGAATCTTCTTAAAGATCAACTAGCCATATACGGTGAATTTCTTTGTGGCCATAACTACACTTTCCAGCACGATAACGCGTCGATTCATAAATCACTCGTAACAAAAAAAGTGGCTTTCAGAGCAAAGTATCAACGTTCTTCCGTGGCCTTCTCGCTCCCCAGACTTAAATCCCATCGAAAACTTGCGGGGGATTTTAGTTCGTGAGGTTTACCGAAATGGGAGGCAGTTTACGTGTGTTGCAGACCTAAAGAATGCTATAAAACGTGTTTGAGTAAAACTGTCTTATACTGTGCGATATTTTGTTAGAATTGATAGATTTGATGCCGTACAGACAGATGCGAGACGAATGGGGCTTTGTGAGAAGAACGAAACACTAAAATATAAGTCAAGAGCGAGTTTTATTCACGCACAAAAGGTTCCGTACAATAAATTTATTAATTTCTAATTGCATTTCAAAACATCGTTGCTAAAAAAAAATACTCAACATACTTAGTAATGTCTAGGAGATAGGAATGTGGTAAAACGCAAAGCCTTTGAAAAAAATCTTAATACGAAAAGTATTAGATAGTTAAACAAAATATCAGAATTGTTCAAAGACAACATATTCGCATACGCAAAACAATACCCCATGTCAAAATTGAATTCTATTGGGTATGGAAAACGATAAATATTTCTCACCCTAAAAAAAAATAACTTGTACAAAGTTTAAACTTGGCAAATTGTCAACCATGCTTCGGAAAAAGGTCGCACAGTTGCGCACGTAAAGTCACCTGTCGATCATATTTGACGTAACAGTAGACAATTCTAAAGCGATTTAAAGAAAATAATAAAATTAGACTGTACAATGCGAAACTTTATCATTTTTAAATATGAAAGCATGATACTTGCAGGCATGACTTCAGAAGCGATTTGTAATCGAAAAGTTTTTTTCAATATAAATGAATTACACATTGAGTTATAAGTGATTGTTGTCTGAAAACTGCAGACTTTTAATGTCTTGGATTTATTCCATGAATTATTTTTTAGCAATTGCCGTTAATAATTTAATTAATTTGGAAAGAAACACGTTGACCATTTATCACTATGATTCGCAATCCCTAAATCAAAATTCTTGCATAAACTTTAAACTTGGCATTTTGCCAAGTGCGTTTCGAAAGGAGGTCGCAAAGATGCAACGCCGCCTTGTTCCGTAACGTGTTTTTTACATATTGAATTAACGTTTATAGACAGGGGTGGCGTATTGAGTTTGCCAATCAATGAAAACCATTTGCGAATCCCAAAGTAACTGCATGATTAATTCTAATTAAATTTCTCTTTTTTTTAACAATTTAATGTTTATTACTTTTGTACTACTACTGAACGGTGCATTACACAAGTATATTATTTAAAGCTGTTATTTAGGCTTTGAAAGCTGATGGGCCGCCCGTATCTTTATGTATGTTAATAGCCTTCATAACTGTGCCAAGTTTGAACATTACACGTTCCATAGTTTACGAGAAAAACGATTGGGACAGGCAGACAGACATACAGAAACACGAGTGATCTTATAATGGTTTCGTTTTCACTTTTTAAGTTCGGACTCTAAAAATCAGTAAAAAATATGCTTTCGAGTTTTTACCTCCAAAGAACGAGCATGACATGCGATTTGGCGAGCAACTCCAGTGTTCTCCAAATACACGTGATTGTAATGCATTTAGAAAACCTCCTTAAACTGTCCACATTATAATATTTGTTGAGTTTAAATTTAGACATTAAAATAATATACTACTTTTAATTCGAGCTTATATAGTATATGAATATTAATTAAATTATTTTAGTTATTTAATTCTATATATAAAAAAATACTTAACTTTGCGGGCTTCAATTATTATTTTAACTGTGGTCAATTAACATTTAAGACATTAACTTTTCATCAATACATACATTTATTAACTATTTTTCTTTCAAGATAATGAATATAGCTCTGAAAACAAATCACGTACAATGTTTTTTGGATGTTATTTATGGAATACACAGGAAACAAATAGAGGACTGTCTATCGACACAGAGGAGAATATAAATTTTAAAAAATCCAAAAATTATCGATTTAACCAAGATTGAATGTAAATTTTGTAGTGTGAAAAAAAGGAAAAGCTTGCATAACTTATCTGATTACCTCAATCACTTTTTAGTAACTCTCATTTGCAAAACATACATTCCTTAATGATTATTTGGTACGAAAATACTTGTGATAGATGAACGCGAATGCAGGCATCTTTTCTGTAGTACTTTGAGAATCAGTTTTTTTACTCTCTTTCCCCTCAAACATTATAAAATACATTTTTTCGAGTCATATCGCTTAAAAAAGCATTTTTTACAATATTAATGCATATTTTCATATTATTCTGCCAAATATTGCAACTTGAACTTTAGAAGTGTTCCTGCACCACGAAAAATAATTACTACAACTTCTATCTACTTCAACGTCCATTTCTAGAAGAGTGAGACAAACTCCTCGTCAACACATCTCGCACCTGTATTTAGAATATGTATTTTCTGCTCGTGCCGCATGAAATTATGTTTTTAATTTCTACAATGTTACTCGCAATATGATTGCAACGCAAATGTAACGCATTTAATATTAGATTAGTAAATAGATGTTAATATAACATATGTTTGTGACGTCAGTTGTCATTATTATTCCAAAACTACAACAACACAATAGATTAGGGTATTTTTAGTAATTTTGCTTAATTCAATGGTTTTTATGTTTTATTTTAGCGTTATAATATTTACTTTGCGTTTGATAATTTTATTTTCTATACTTTTACAGAATAAATAATTTAAAATATTTTTTTCTTTTAATGAAGTTAATGAAATATATTTTCTAAGATTGAAGGTGTTTGTGCTTTATTTCTGATTTAAATGAGGATTTGGCATTGTGTAATGACTACAATTCACAAAAGAGTATTTTTTTTTTAATTTCACTGTTACATCAAATAAGCGATAAATCGATAAAATAATAGTTTGTAAAAGGGTGTCATTTAGAGATTCATTTCGTTGAACAAGAAGAATAATACGTATGTTTTTCAAAGTTCTTTGAGTTTGCTATGTTAGAGACCTTTCTTTTTAGATCTACTTGGATGAATAGGATCAGAGTCCATAAGTATTCTCTTTTGGCCCATGAAATAAGCCTAAACTCGATTTTGTTACAGTGACTTAATTATTTCACTTTTTAATATTAGAAGGTTTATCCTGTACGATTTCAACAATAGTTTTTGCATTTTGTTCGGATTTACATGATTTACACAAGCTCGAAGTTCGTATTATTCGTAGTTTTTAATGAAAAATACGCAATTTTTTCTAATTTTACTTCAATTATTTATATGAGCGCAATCGTGCAACACTTTCTTCTTTACATATATTATAAAATACATCAAAATGTACAATATATGTAAAAATAAAAGTGTTGCAAATCTGCGCTCATAGTAAAATATTAAAATATATATTTAAAATTGAGGTAAAATTAGGCGAAATTGCGTATTTTTCATCAAAAACTACGAATAATACGAACTTTGAGCTTGTGTAAGTTACATAAATCCGAACAAAATGCAAAACATATTGTTGAAATCGTACAGGATAAATCTTCTAATATTAATAATTAAATCAGTATAACAAAATCGAATTTTAGTCTTATTTCATGGGCCAAAACCACGGCTTATCGACCCTGATCATTTAAATTCTTATATATTGATTCTTTATAAACTACTTCTTCATTTTTTAAATAAAATCAGTGATAAATTTGTAGAATTAAATTCTATTCTGTACCAAAAAGAAAAGATAAAGCCGCAAAAAAGTTAATAGCAAGTAAATAGGTCACTGATTTTTGTTACGAACAATGGGAAAATAAATAAAGAGAAAATATTGCAAGAAATAACAACTAAATGTTTAAATAAATGAAGATACAATATACAGTACCATCTCAGTGAAATGTATTTCCGTTTAAACAATCAGAAGAAACATTTTAGAATTAGGGGAATTTCCATAACATTATTATTTTCTTTTTCTATAAAACCAAATTTGTGGTTTTATGTTTAAAAAACTGAAGGTTTAAAAACTGCGCTTAAAATTTTTTGCAATATTCTGTGTAAATATATTTTTAATTTATAGTATGATTTCAAACGTTAATTTTCTTTTAAAGTATCTCTTGAATGTCTTTAAATTAGAGCCATATTTTAGGCTTCATATAAACTTAAAAATACACTTTAACTCGAAAAAATATATATTTACATAAGTCCAGAAATTCCAACCGCGCAAAGAAAAATATTAAATGCATAAGTAAACTTTCTTGTTTAGACATTATATTCGCTTAAAATAATGTAATGAAAGAGTTAATAAATAAATTCAAAATGACACATTCGTATTTAACCGGGATTCAAAATTGATTTTGTAAGAGAACAGTCGTTTTCATTACTCTCATGCGGCAAAAGACGAATGTACTTTCGACATGAATTTTTCGTGCAAAACAGTAAAATGACGAACTACTACAGAAGTGTGTGGGCTACATTTCGAATTGCGGAGCAACTAGATCAGCGTTTTTTGTTCGCAAATTGTGGGCATTTCAAGCAATTTTGGGGAAGTTATCATATTGCTTAGTAAATAAAATGGGACTCTTATAAAATATTAGTAAATTATTTTCATTATTTTTAAAGTTATTAAAGAAAATCCAGTTTCGACTTAGAGTGAATTCTCTCGTATTTTTACTGAGTATGTTGAGTATGTCTGTGTTTCAGTAATCTAAGTATTTCTGGTATTTCAGAATTGAAATCATTGGGTCGTCCTATTTGAAATAAAAAAGTTCATAACAAAATGAAAACATCGATTTACTCAGATTTGAAAGTGTCATTTTTCTCAGTGAATCATCAAACTGTCATAGATTATGACAGTCTAGATTATGACTATGAAATCATAGATTATGACTTCATAATCTAACACATATCAATCATAGATTATGAAACACTTTCCAATACTACACGAGTACTTTAACTAAATTTCACCGTTTAATAAGGTGAAAGATGATGTCTAAGTCAAAAGGGGATGAGGGATGGCAAGGGACGAGCGTCCCGGGATGTCAAGTAAACAAGGGATGAGCGCCCCGGGAATCCAGCTTTCGCTTTAGATGATAAGTGCAATCCCGTGGCGAAGACACAAACCCACTGTTTACTTAAACATACACTATTACAAAATTCAAAGTATAAGTTGTAAGTAAACAAAGTCAAACCGGATGTGGGGGGCTACCTTTCGGTAAGTAAACAAGGTCAAGGTCAAACCCAGCGTGGAGGCCTACCTTTCGGCTTAAGCTCAACTAACCCCGTTCAGCAAGTTTGTTTACCTAATTATACTGAGTATTACTAAACTATACTTTGTGATATTGAGCTATAATTACACTATGTAATGCTGAAATACAAATTCTGATAATACAAAATTCCAAAAATACAAATTCTGAAAATACAAGATTCCAAAAATACAAATTCTGAAAATACAATTTACCAATCCTATTGAGCAGTTCTAAATACTACTATGTGATACTGAGCAATAATACTACTATGTAATAAAACTGCAAGATGCTGAAGTAGATAATAATAATGGATAGAAAGAAGTAAGTACTAAGTGAACAACAAGGAATGAATAACAATACTAGAGTAAACAATGATAAATTATGCTGAAAATACTAAATAACACTGTATGATGACATTAAGAATAACTAAATTGTTAAGGCGCATAACACATTTAAAAACCCAATTTCTGGAATTACCATCGATAGTCGCAAAAATAGCCAAATTCTTTTGTGCAGCCCTGTATATTATCTATAGATTTGTATCCTGTATACTACATAGTATGTTAAAATTTAGTTCAGTTGTAAAAGCGTAGAACAATTGTAAATTGCCTTTCAGCAATTTCCATCAATAAACGGGAAGATCGTTTGTGGTATACCATCTAGATGATTTATACACACCAAGTAATCGGCAAAAAGTTAGTTTAATTTAAAAACACCTACCGCACCTTAAAACGCACTTCCGCCAATTATTGTTCTTAGACACTATTGTGATCGAATTATTTTGTGTGTCCCTGAAAAAGAATGATGAATGCAATGTACACCCTATTCTATAATAAGACTCTTGTAATGCGTCTGAGTAATATATATCAATTTCACTATGTTTGAATTTGTGTAACATCATTAAAATACCCCTCAAACGAATTTTCTCCATTAAACGTAATGTAACAAAATATTTTGTATGCCCTTGCAAATGAACTATAAACGCTACGTACTTCATTTTCAATACTGAACATGCCAAAGTAAAGCTTATTAGCATATATCTATTTCATAGCAATCTCAGTATATTTACGCGAATTAGAGCAGGGAAATACAGCAGAGAAACAGGCAGAAAAAACGAATTCATTAATATTTTTCAACTATGTTGGAAAGTGTTAAAAAAAACCTACATACTGATATCGTATTTTTAGTGTAACAGAAACATATATCTATCATTATTGATCTAATCATAACCCTACTAAAATGTTAGATTAATATAATGAAATTATTAACATACAAAAGATATTCTTTAACGGGGTTTTCACAATAACAGTCCTAGAAAGACTCTTTTTCTCTTAATGAAAAAAAAAATAAATAGGGGAAATAAGCAAATAAAAGTATGATGTGTTTTAAACTTCCTATTTTTTCATTTGAAAAAAAGCATTATTTTTCGCTTTTAAAATGTGAAAGCCGGAAGGAAACAGCTAAAAAATTGTGTAGAGATAATCTTTTTTTGAAAAGTTTATAAAAAAGAAGATACGAAATAAAATGCACTATTTTGCAGATGAGGGATTGAGATATATTTAAAACTACCAAAATCTTAAATATTACTAATGAACCCGATTTTTTAAAAACTAAATCTTAGAATGAATATTTTCTCCAGCATAGATACGTATTCAAAAAAAAAAATTAGAATTTAAAAAACTGCTTCGCAAAAATTTAACTACAAATACATCAACTTTGCTTAACTATAAAAAATGTGGAAAATGTTTAGCTATAAGAAATGTGTTTTAATGCCAAATAGAGCGATAAATGGATGGCGATGGCTTTGTTTACAATGGATTGGACTGGCCGAAGCGCTGTAGTGAGCCAAAGCTACTGGCGCCATAAAAGTATCTCAGGACTTGGGTTCGGTGGTCGTCTACGTGCAGTGCGCCCCCTCATGGGCGACTGCAGCGCAGCTTACTATTACCCTGATCTCCTCAGTGTGTAATGTGTGGAATGCTTTTGATTGAAATGATTATAAGAACATGTTTCGTCTTTCTGTGTAAATAATGTAAATTACGAGTACATATATATATTCCAATTAAATAAAAGAAAATGATAACTGTTCGGATTATTTGAGTAAGTCAAGATAGCATTGTCAAATAAAGTTTTAATTAAAATCCACTGAACCCCAAAAATCGGTATCAAAAGAAATATTGGATATATGTGTTATTTAAATTTTAAAACAGCTTTACAAAAAAAAAATAATAAAAAAAATAAATAAAATGAAGAAAAATGTTAAACGATTAAACAAGTTATATTAAATTATAATTTGTCTATACAATAGACGTAAGGTTCGTAATTTAATTCAATAAATAAATTAAAATTACTGCTTAAAACAATTTTCTTTTAATAATAAATTGTATGAAGAGAACTGTCTTCATTAAAAAATTCTCTTACTATGACAACATATTATGAGCGTACAAAGAACACAAGACCTTCGGTATTGATCTAACTCTAGCGTATTTTCTGTATAACAGAAGGTTTAGATTCCTCAAATGAGACTTTCAATATAATAACAACATTCATGAACTATTGAAATGTTCTCATGAAATGGGGTTAAATATCTGTTTTTTCCTTTAATAATATTTTCTATGGAGAGACCTGTCCTCATGAAAATTTTTTCTCAATTAAGACAGCATATTATGAACGTACAAAAAACACAAGACCTTCGTTATTCATCTAACTCTAGCGTATTTTATGTTTAACTGAAGGTTTAGATTCATGAAATGAGACTTTCAATATAATAACAATATTCACGAACTATTGAAGGGATTTAAGGAAATGGGGTTAAATTGTTAAATATCTGTTTTTTCCTTTAATAATATTTAATATGGAGAGAATTGTCTTCATGAACACTTTTTCTCAATTATGACAGCATATTATGAACGTACAAAAAATACAAAGTCTTCGTTATTGATCTATCTCTAGCGTATTTTCTATTTAACAGAATGTTTAGATTCATCTAATGAGACTTTCAATATAATAACAAAACATTCCTGAACTGCGTCTTTGTAATAGCAGTTCTAAAAAGAAACATAAATAAGAGCTTCTTCTTCTTATAATGAAGAAAAGTTAAACAGAGAAACCAAGATAGACAGAGAGTATCAAGCAAATAAATACAAAAACTGATATTTTTCTTTTGTTTTGCTTTTTAAAAAAAGACTGTAGCCTTATTTTCCTTTTTTGAAATGTGAAAGGCGGAAAAAGACAGATGAGAAGAAAAGATTTGTAGAGCTAATCCTTTTTGAAGTTTACAAAGAAAAACATGCGTTGCAAAAAATGTGTTTATTTGCATATAAGGGTTTACAGTATTGTACAAATCAACGAAAGCATAAATTTTACTAATGAATCCATTTGTTAAAACTAAAATCTACCGGACGCATTTTTAAAAGTTCGGGAAGAAATATTTTTTCTTTAACGTAAAAAATATAATCAGAAAAAGTTACTTCAAAATAATACTGTCTGTTGGTAGATAAAATGGAATATATTTAAAAAAAATTATAAAGCCACCATTGTTGTCAGCGCTCAGGCCTAGTATTCAGGGGGCGGTGAATTTTGTTTGAAAAGAGAAAGAACGGACTCTAAAAAAAAAGTGTTATATTTCATTTCCTATTTAAAATAAATCGTAGAAAATGTTATCACTGCTTCTAAAGTATTAAAACACTTAACTATAACTTATAACTATAAGATTTAGCTGTAGTTTGGAAACGAAGTAGGAAATAAAATATAGCAGCCGTTTATTTAGAATTACTTTGATGACACATTTGAAGTAATTAATAAAGAGTGACTTTATATCCAGTAAATGGTTTTTCTTATTTTTATCTTATCTTGAAATAGAAAAGTCTGTTTTAAAGTAGATGTTTTAACTTCAAATACATTTAAATAACTGATGTACTACGTCATTTAAACGCACTTAGAGATATTTTTTAAATTGTATATACGGAAAAAAGCTCACTACCTTCTCCGAATGACATCAATTTCGGTTTTCAAATATAGTAAGTGAATATGAATTTTTATTTGTTTATAAAAATATTGTCTATACTCAGTTTCTTTTTATGGCAACGGGAAAGAAATTACATTAGAAAATGAAAAAAATAATAGATTTCTATAATGATAAACTATGGCAGATGTCTGTAAAAAGGGGTAAAAAGTAGTCTGGGATTTTTCAAGTTGGCAGTAATTTTACCCATGTTCTGAAACACGTTGGTGTATATCAAGTTTTCTTCAAATCTAACAAAAACTGTTGATTTGTATAAGGAATATACATATATACATACCAAGAATGGTTTATATATATATACTAGGGAATCGGACCCGGGCTTCCTGGGAAACCATTTTTTATCTAATTGTAATAGATTTTTCATATTTAATATATATTTTTTAAACTGATACATTAACAACATCAAAAAGACTTTTTATAAGAAAAATATCAATAATATATTCAAAGAAAAATTTTAAATTTAATAAAGCGATACTTTTGTAAAAGCCGCGTGTAACTCGATTACAAAGTCTTAACCTGGCGTTTATGGAAAACCTCACGTTTATTTTTCGTAATTTTAGAACTCGCGAAATTGAAATTTAAAAACAATTACGCTATTTTGACGCAATTGTACTAATACATTTCAGCTTTTAAAATTAGAATGCAGATTTTCTTTTGCTCGTGTGTATCATAAATATGCAATTTTCCTGACAAAACGGGAAAAAAATGCAAAAAATGCAACTAAATAGCTTAGCATTTACTGACATTTAATTTCGTGTGGCATAAAAACTTCACTTTATGGGTAATAAAAAGCATTAATTTGGAAAGAGCATTCGTAAGATAAAAATGTATTTCGAATTTCCTATTACTATACTATTAAAACTATTATACTTTATTGTATAAACAGTTTAATTTTACATCAATGTTATCTAGTAGCATTTCTATTCTCTCTGATTCCTTTTAGTATTTAGATTCTTTCTCATTATCTATGGCTAGAATGCAGTAATTTGTATGAATATAAGTTTGTTGATTTAATTTAGATTCTATTGTCTTTTATAATGAAATAGTATAGCTGCATGCTTAATAACAATGCATCTTTCAACATGCATCAGAGATATGTTGCTTATCATACTAGAGTAAAATATAGACGCTTTCGAAGATGGGAAACTACTGACAGTAACCAGAATAAATATCAATCAATCATAAATATAGATAATATAATGAAATAAGGAAGATCTACCAATTAAATGATGTAATATAAATATTTGTACGCTGTTAATTCATAGGCAAAATTCACCTAAAATTTGAAAAATAAGATTAATCAATATTTAATTAGGATAACATAATGACATGATGAGTGTCTAACAATTAAAGGTCATAATGTAAATAGTTGTACACTGTTTATTCACAGGCAAAATTAACCTAAAATTTGAAAAATAAGATTAATCAATATTTAATAAGGATAACATAATGACATGATGAGTGTCTAACAATTAAAGGCCATAATGTAAATAGTTGTACACTGATATATAATATAATAAAATCACTTGTTAACTTTAAATTAAAGTATAATTACTGCTTCAAATGATAAAAACATAACGCAAAAGGCTTAAAAATCCCTTTTAATATAGACGACATATGTTTCATGCGCTCAAACGGCGACTTCTTCAAGATCCAAATGATAAATAAACTATTTTCGCAAAGTTTTTGAAAATGATAAACATAAATCACAAAATCCCATGTCCAATGTAAGCAGGTGCTTACATTAATGTTGTTAATTCAATATTAACAAATATAAACCAATCATAAGAAAGAATAATATAATAAAATGATGATGATCTAACAATTAATGGAAGCAATGTAAATATTTGTACACTGTTAATTCATCGGAAAATTTCATCTAAAATTCCCTTTTATAATAATTCATTCTACTAAATTGAAGAAACTAAGAAAAACAAGTGGGTAAGTGTGATCCAAGTTCGCACAAAGGGTTTCGTTTAATATTCCTTTCAAAACACTTTATCCTTTCTTTAAAAAATCCAAATAAATATCATTTTCTAAAGAAAACTGTCTATTTTTCTCGGTTTTTCGAATATCTGAACCGGCCCGATAGCGGGTGAAGCCCACTATTATATTCTGTCACAATAATATCTGTCATGTGCACTAAATGCGATATTTAAAAAAAAATTGATTTCAAAATTAAACATGTTGTTGTACACCTTCAAAATGTTAAAATATGCGAATATTTCCATAAGCGGGTTTTTATCATGATTCAATACGTTCCTCAAACTCATATATTTACTATTCTCTATTACTCATATTCATACTCGCTTTGTATTATACTGAAACATTTGAAAAATCCGTTAAACTTGCGATATGACGTCAGATTTTCTTTTTAATTCTCTAATGACGTGAAATTAATCTGCTTTGTGTACATGCACACATACTCATACTCCTTGTATTATTGAGAAATCTTTCTGTTTTATTACCACTATGACGTCAATCTTTTTTATTTCATATTAATCTTTTTTTTTTTCAATTGGTGAAACTTTTTATTTCATTTTTATTTTCCACGTGGAAATCGTCTGATAGAAAATTAATTATTGTAGATAGAATTTCATCATGGATTTTTAATTTTTGGCATCTGCTATAAGGGAAAATGTTCAAATTTAATAAGAAAAGGCTGTTAGAATTTTGGTTTTTTATCTCTATTTATTAAAATAACACGAATTTTTCAAATTTTAATATTTTCAGCTCTTCGCAGCTGATATTCTGATTTATACACAAAGTTTCAACTCTGTAAGTTACACAGTTTTCGAGAATGGCTCTGTGACAGACAGACAACGCAGCGGGAGCAATAGGGTTTCGTGAGATGAACGAAACCCTAAAAATTAAATGTTATTTGGTAACACTTCTATGTTTCTTTGATTAATTTTATCATTCTCATATTCAATCTTTTCAACCACGCTTGAATTCGATGATTTTCATTAAAATAATTCTAGTGCAATAAAAAATTTGTTCAACAAATTAACTTTGTTAACGAGATTCATTCAGATTTTTTTCATTAACCACGCTAAAATGCAATGATTTAGATTACAATTAGGCCGGTGAGGTAATCTACATTCTATTGTCTTATCATAAAGTGAGACTAGCTGTCTGTGTAATAACAATTCATCTTTCAAAATGTATCAGAGATAACATGCGACATTTGGAAAAGGACATTAAAACATTAGTACTATTTGAAATGTGTGAGATTATTGATGTTAACCAGAACAAAGTCTAATTAATTTTAAATAAGGATTACATAATAAAATGATTATAACATAACAATTAAAGGACGTAATATTGATATCTGCGAATCGTTATTTGACTGAAAAAGTTCATCTAAATTCCCTATTATAATATTTCATTCTACTAATAGATTTAAATTAAACCAAGGTTATTTGGTAACACTTCATTAAATTTATCGACGACGTTCCTTCTTTTTAACCACGCTTGAATGCAATCATATGGATTAAAATAATTCTGGACCAACAAATTATTTTATTCAACAAATTGTTTTTTTAACAATCATTCAGATATTTTTTCATTAACCACGGTAGAAAGCGATTATTAGATTAAAATGAGTCTGGGGATGTAATCTACATTCTATTGTCTTTAGACATGAAATGCGACTAGCTGTAAACGTAATAACATTGCATCTTTCAAAATCCGTTAGAGACAACATGCAATTATATTAGAAAGAATAATGAAGAAGAATAGACTTTTTGAAAGTTGTGAGATTGTTGATAGTAACAAGAACAAAATTTAATCAATCCTTAACCTTTGAAGGGCGCCGGTATATTATAGGTGCCACTTAATTTTAATCCCAAAATGCCACAGTGACACCAGCATTTTAGAATTAAATTTTGAATTTAGAATGTGCATAAAGGAAAGATTTACTTACTTTCAAATAAATTTGTTCGTAAGTCCTGGTGTCAAACAAACATTTCAATGCTTTAGAAACAGAAGCACTTTGCCCATGAAAGAGTTAAATACGGATAATATAATAAAACGGTTATGATGCAACAATTAAAGAACGTAATGTAAATATTTGTGCTCTGTAAATTCGCTGGAGAAATTCATCTACAATTTCCAATAACAATATTTCATTCTACTAAGTGTATAAAATTAAACCAATGTTACCTAATAGCACTTCTATTATCTCTAATTGATATTATTACTCAGATTCTTTCTCATTAACCATGGCTGCAATGCAAGGATTTGGATTAAAAAGAGTCTGTTGATGTAATCTATATTCTATTATTTTTTACAATGAAACAGACGAGATGTCTGGTTGATAACAATGCACTTTTCAAAATTCATTAGAGGTGACCTGCTATTATAATATAAATAAGAACAGACTGTTTGAAATATGTACGATTATTTATATTAACCAGAACAAAGATAAATAAATCATAAATAAGGATAATATAATGGAATGATTAGGCTCTAGTAATTAAAGGTCGTCATGTAAATATTTGCACACTAATAATTTGCTAGAAAAATTCATCTAAAATTTCATATTTCGATATTTTATTTCGCCAAGAGTTTAAAATTAAATCAGTGTTATCTGGTAACACGTCTACTTTCTCTGATCAATTTTATCACTCAGCTACTTTCTCATTAACGAAGCTGGAATGCAAATGTTTGGAATAGAATGAGTCTGGTGTTGTAATCGACATTCTATTGTTTCTAATAATGAAATGAGACTAGCTGTCTACGTAATAACAATGCATCTTTCAAAATGCGTCAGAGATAACATGCTATTATATTAAAAAGATGAATAGACTATTTGGAAGGTGCAAGTTTGTTGATATCAACAAGAATAAAGATTGGTCAATCTTAAATAAGGATAATATAATCAAATGGTTATAATATCGCAATTAAGGAACGTTCTGAAAATATTAGTACACTTACTTATACTATACTTACAATAATTTACTGAAAAAAATTCATTTAAATTTCCTATTACATTTTTTTCTACTAAAAGTGTAAAATTAAACCAGTGTTATCTAATAACACTTCTATTGTCTCTTACTTGTTTTATCATTCCATTAATTCTCATTAACTGTAGCTGCAATGCAGTGATTTGGATTAAAATGAGCCTATTGATATAATCTATATTCTATTGTCTATTATAATGAAACAGTCTAGCGGTCTGAGTAATAACAATGCATATTTCAATAGGCATTAGAGATGACGTACTATTATAATAGAAAGAAGAATACACTCTTTGAAATGTGTGAAATTATTGACATTAATTACAACAAATATTAATCAATAATAAATAAATACAATATAATGAACTGATCGTGATGTAACATTTAAATGATGTGATGTATATAGAGAGTATTTCATAAAGGATTCCCTAAATATGAAATTAAAATTATAAAATGAAATTCATTTACTATAATAAATATAATGATGAGATAAAAACACATTTATCAAATAGCTGATAAATTTTAGAATTTAAACAATAGTTAAAATTTTAGTTACTACATGGCACAGTAATTTCTCAAACTGTAAAAACACTCAAACTGACTTCAAACATTCAAATTTTATGCGTTTTTAGGTTTTTAGAAATCTAAATATAAAGTAAAAAATGAAAAATATTTATGTATTTACTCATCATCATGTAGTTAATCACATCACGTTACTTTCACTTTTCTTATTAGTTGGACCTAGACCAACATATGATCTTAAAAGACCTGACCATTCGCCGATTTTCTGCGTGCTAGTTTCGGAATGCGGCGTTTGGCGTCTCGTGGTCAGCACTAGAACAACAAACTGATGTGATTTTTTTCATTCTGGTTGCTATATCCTTACAAATATGAGGTGTTGTGTCTCTTTCTGTAGTATTGACAGTCGGGCAGACCATTTTGACCCTGATGATAATAAAATTTCGATGCATTATTTACCAAAAGAGGAAAAAATTAAAAACTTTTATTGCGATGACGTTTTAAATTAATCGAGTATTTAAATTAATCGAATATCTTAATCGAGCTCTTACATCGCATCTAGTAGTTTACTAATCAGATATTCTTTTTACACAATATGAGAATTTTATTAATAAATAAGCACTTTTTTGCGATGAGACTTTAATTCTCGACTTTAAATATGTTCTTTTCACCAGTATCATCCATCCTGAATAGAAATATATGCTAAAAATATTAATAAACAGAAAACATTACTAACGTATTTAAAGGGAAAAACTCGGAATGTTGTTCTATTATTCTGCTAGCAGACGACGGAGAAACGGGCACGTTTTTATGAATGGAAAGTCGGCGAATGGTCAGGTCTTTAGGATCGTATGTTGGTCTAGAGTTGGACGTAGCGCAGCTCCATCTGTTGACTTTTTTCTTGTTTTTTAAATTATCGTACGCAAAATTTTGGAGCTACCCGTTGAACCTGATTCCATTCTTAGATTTATTATAGCGCATGAAAATTTGAATTTTAATGTTGGATAAAATTGAACCAATGTTATCTAGTAACACTTCTACTTTCTCTGATTAATTTTATCACTCAGCTACTTTCTCATTAACCAAGCTGGAATGCAATCTTTTGGATTGGAATGAGTCTGGTGTTGTAATCTACATTCTACTGTCTCTATTAATGAAATGAGACTAGCTGTCTGCGTAATAACAATGCATCTTTCAAAATGCGTTAGAGGTAACATGCTGTTATATTAAGAAGACGAATAGACTATTTGAAATGTGCAAGCTTATTGATATTAACAAAAATAAAGATTGAGCAATGTTAAATAAGGATAATATAATGAAATGATTATAATATCACATTTAAGGAACGTTCTGAAAATATTAGTACACTTACTTATACTATACTTACTATAATTTACTGAAAAAAATTCATTTAAATTTCCTATTACATTTTTTTTTCTACTAAAAGTATAAAATTAAACCAGTGTTATTTGATAACACTTCTATTGTCTGTTACTCATTTTGTCATTCCATTCATTCTCATTAACCATGGCTGCAATGCAGTGATTTGGATTAAAATGATCCTATTGATATAATCTATATTCTATTGTCTATTATAATGAAACAGTCTAGCGGTCTGCGTAATAACAATGCATGTTTCAGAAGGCATTAGAGATGACATACTATTATAATAGAAAGAAGAATAGACCATTGAAATGTGTGAGATTATTGACATTAATTAGAACAAAGATTAATTAATCATAAATAAATATAATATAATGAACTTATGATGATGTAACATTTAAATGATGTGATGCATATATAGAGTGTTCATAAAGGACTCCCTAAATATAAAATTAAAATTATAAAATGAACTTCATTTACTATAATAAATATAATGATGGAAAAAAAACATGTTGATCAAAGAGCTAATAAATTTTAGCATTTAAACAACAGTTAAAATTTTAGTTAATAGATGGCGTTGCAATTTCTAAAACTGTAACAACACTCAAACTGACTTCAAAAATTCAAATTTTATGCATTTTTAGCGTTTTAAAAATTTCAATAAAAATGAATAAAATGAAAAACATTTATGTAGTTACTCATCATTATTTAGTTAATCACATCACGTTACTTTGGATGTAACGCAACTCCATCTGTTGACTGTTTTTCTTGTTTTTTAAATGACCATGCACAAAATTTTGGAGCTACCCGTTGAACACATGTCCCTGATTTTATCCTTAGATTTATGAGATAGCCGTAACCCCCGTATTAGAATTTTCACTACAATCAAATGACTTTCTAAATTCGGATTCAGTTTTTATTATGTACTAGCAAGCTACGCCCGCTACGCTGGTCAATTTCTTATAACGAACTTTTATTCCAACAAAATATTGACATTTCATAATTCACTTTTATATTTTAACAGAATAATAAGGCTACTATAATTTGTGACTCGTGCTATAGCCAATGTACACGCCAGGACACGTCGCCCTTATTATTATCTTTTTACGCATGAAGGTTTTGCTATGGTACTCCATTGTGAAATTTAGTAATTTTTCAAATTCAATATTTGAAAAATGCATAATCATTAGATTTGAAATTTATATCAAGAAAAATACAATTTTTTACCTTTCAAACGCAGTTTGCCTAACAATTTTCTGACAAATACTTTTCGAGCTACTATTTTTTTTTTCAGTAACTTCAAATGTTTCATTTTCCGAGATTAATCTGTGGCAACAATTAGCGAAAAACCCAGTCGTCAGAAACGCATAGTTTTTTATTAAAGAGGCTGTTGGAGCAGGGTTTGTCACCACCAGTTTGCCACCATCACTTTTGAAATCGGTTCGGTAGTTCTAGAGATTCCATAGAAATTATAATTTAGAATGTTTTTAGAACGCATTTCGCTCATTTCACCCTTTTAAATTTCGAATTTTTTTCATTTTGTTTTTAGAGAGCATTTACATCTTATAAGTAACTTCAATGCCAAATTTCATATTTCTAGCTCCTTCACTTTAAAAAAAATCGCAATTTTAGAACGTTTTTCGCTCCTGCAACCCCCCCCCCCCCGAGGTTAGTGACACCGACATAAAATATAGCCTATGTTGAAGCAGGGGTTGTCACCATCAATTTGCCACCATCACTTTTGAAATCGGTTCGGTAGTTCTAGAGAGTCCATAGAAATTGTAATTTAGAATATTTTTAGAACGATTTTCGCTCATTTCACACTTTTAAATTTCGATTTTTTTTTTATTTTGTTCTTAGAGAGAATTTACATCTTATAAGTAACTACAACGCCAAATTTCAAATCGGTTCGGTACTTCTAGAGATTCCATAGAAATTGTAATTTAGAATGTTTTTAGAATGTTTTTCGCTCATTTCACCCTTTTAAATTGCGAATTTTTTTTTATTTTGTTCTTAGAGAGCATTTACATCTTATAAGTAACTACAATGCCAAATTTCATATTTCTAGCTCCTTCAGTATAAAAAAAATCGCAATTTTAGGACGTTTTTCGCTCCTGCACCCCCCCCCCCCCGAGGTTAGTGACACCGACATAAAATATAGCTTATGTTGAAGCAGGGGTTGTCACCATAAATTTGCCACCATCACTTTTGAAATCGGTTCGGTAGTTCTAGAGAGTCCATAGAAATTGTAATTTAGAATGTTTTTAGAACGATTTTCGCTCATTTCACACTTTTAAATTTCGAATTTTTTTTTATTTTGTTCTTAGAGAGCGTTTACATCTTATAAGTAAATACAACGCCAAATTTCAAATCGGTTCGGTAGTTCTAGAGATTCCATAGAAATTGTAATTTAGAATGTTTTAGAACGTTTTTCGCTCATTTCACCCTTTTAAATTGCGATTTTTTTTTATTTTGTTCTTAGAGAGCATTTACATCTTATAAGTAACTACAACGCCAAATTTCAAATCGGTTCGGTAGTTCTACACATTCCATAGAAATTGTAATTTAGAATAATTTTAGAACGCATTTCGCTCATTTCACCCTTTTAAATTTCGATTTTTTTTTTATTTTGTTCTTAGAGAGCATTTACATCTTATAAGTAACTACAACGCCAACTTTCAAATCGGTTCGGTAGTTCTAGAGATTCCATAGAAATTGTAATTTAGAATGTTTTTAGAACGCTTTTCGCTCATTTCACTCTTTTAAATTTCGAATTTTTTTTATTTTGTTCTTAGAGAGCATTTACATCTTATAAGTAACTACAACGCCAAATTTCAAATCGGTTCGGTAGTTCTAGAGACTCCATAGAAATTGTAATTTAGAATGTTTTTAGAACGTTTTTCGCTCATTTCACCCTTTTAAATTGTGAATTTTTTTTTATTTTGTTCTTAGAGAGCATTTACATCTTATAAGTAACTACAACGCCAAATTTCAAATCGGTTCGGTAGTTCTAGACATTCCATAGAAATTGTAATTTAGAATGTTTTTAGAACGTTTTTCGCTCATTTCACCCTTTTAAATTGCGAATTTTTTTTTTGTTCTTAGAGAGCATTTACATCTTATAAGTAACTACAACGCCAAATTTCAAATCGGTTCGGTAGTTCTAGAGACTCCATAGAAATTGTAATTTAGAATGTTTTTAGAACGTTTTTCGCTCATTTCACCCTTTTAAATTGCGATTTTTTTTTTTGTTCTTAGAGAGCATATACATCTTATAAGTAACTACAACGCCAAATTTCAAATCGGTTCGGTAGTTCTAGACATTCCATAGAAATTGTAATTTAGAATGTTTTTAGAACGCATTTCGCTCATTTCACCCTTTTAAATTTCGATTTTTTTTTATTTTGTTCTTAGAGAGCATTTACATCTTATAAGTAACTACAACGCCAACTTTCAAATCGGTTCGGTAGTTCTAGAGATTCCATAGAAATTGTAATTTAGAATGTTTTTAGAACGCTTTTCGCTCATTTCACTCTTTTAAATTTCGAATTTTTTTTATTTTGTTCTTAGAGAGCATTTACATCTTATAAGTAACTACAACGCCAAATTTCAAATCGGTTCGGTAGTTCTAGAGACTCCATAGAAATTGTAATTTAGAATGTTTTTAGAACCTCTTTCGCTCATTTCACCCTTTTAAATTGCGAATTTTTTTTTTGTTCTTAGAGAGCATTTACATCTTATAAGTAACTACAACGCCAAATTTCAAATCGGTTCGGTAGTTCTAGACATTCCATAGAAATTGTAATTTAGAATGTTTTTAGAACGCATTTCGCTCATTTCACCCTTTTAAATTTCGATTTTTTTTATTTTGTTCTTAGAGAGCATTTATATCTTATAAGTAACTACAACGCCAACTTTCAAATCGGTTCGGTAGTTCTAGAGATTCCATAGAAATTGTAATTTAGAATGTTTTTAGAACGCTTTTCGCTCATTTCACTCTTTTAAATTTCGAATTTTTTTTATTTTGTTCTTAGAGAGCATTTACATCTTATAAGTAACTACAACGCCAAATTTCAAATCGGTTCGGTACTTCTAGAGACTCCATAGAAATTGTAATTTAGAATGTTTTTAGAACGTTTTTCGCTCATTTCACCCTTTTAAATTGCGAATTTTTTTTTATTTTGTTCTTAGAGAGCATTTACATCTTATAAGTAACTAGAACGCCAAATTTCAAATCGGTTCGGTAGTTCTAGACATTCCATAGAAATTGTACTTTAGAATGTTTTTAGAACGTTTTTCGCTCATTTCACCCTTTTAAATTGCGAATTTTTTTTTTGTTCTTAGAGAGCATTTACATTTATAAGTAACTACAACGCCAAATTTCAAATCGGTTCGGTAGTTCTAGACATTCCATAGAAATTGTAATTTAGAATGTTTTTAGAACGCTTTTCGCTCATTTCACCCTTTTAAATTTCGATTTTTTTTTATTTTGTTCTTAGAGAGCATTTACATCTTATAAGTAACTACAACGCCAAATTTCAAATCGGTTCGGTAGTTCTAGAGATTCCATAGAAATTGTAATTTAGAATGTTTTTAGAACGCTTTTCGCTCATTTCACTCTTTTAAATTTCCAAATTTTTTTATTTTGTTCTTAGAGAGCATTTACATCTTATAAGTAACTACAACGCGAAATTTCAAATCGGTTCGGTAGTTCTACAGACTCCATAGAAATTGTAATTTAGAATGTTTTTAGAACGTTTTTCGCTCATTTCACCCTTTTAAATTGCGATTTTTTTTTTATTTTGTTCTTAGAGAGCATTTACATCTTATAAGTAACTACAACGCCAAATTTCAAATCGGTTCGGTAGTTCTAGACATTCCATAGAAATTGTAATTTAGAATGTTTTTAAACGCTTTTCGCTCATTTCACCCTTTTAAATTTCGATTTTTTTTTATTTTGTTCTTAGAGAGCATTTACATCTTATAAGTAACTACAACGCCAAATTTCAAATCGGTTAGGTAGTTCTAGAGATTCCATAGAAATTGTAATTTAGAATGTTTTTAGAATGTTTTTCGCTCATTTCACCCTTTTAAATTGCGATTTTTTTTTATTTTTTTCTTAGAGAGCATTTACATCTTATAAGTAACTACAATGCCAAATTTCATATTTCTAGCTCCTTCAGTATAAAAAAAATCGCAATTTTAGGACGTTTTTCGCTCCTGCACCCCCCCCCCCCCGAGGTTAGTGACACCGACATAAAATATAGCCTATGTTGAAGCAGGGGTTGTCACCATCAATTTGCCACCATCACTTTTGAAATCGGTTCGGTAGTTCTAGAGAGTCCATAGAAATTGTAATTTAGAATGTTTTTAGAACGTTTTTCGCTCATTTCACCCTTTTAAATTGCGAATTTTTTTTTTTGTTCTTAGAGAGCATTTACATCTTATAAGTAACTACAACGCCAAATTTCAAATCGGTTCGGTAGTTCTAGACATTCCATAGAAATTGTAATTTAGAATGTTTTTAGAACGCTTTTCGCTCATTTCACCCTTTTAAATTTCGATTTTTTTTTTATTTTGTTCTTAGAGAGCATTTACATCTTATAAGTAACTACAACGCCAAATTTCAAATCGGTTCGGTAGTTCTAGAGATTCCATAGAAATTGTAATTTAGAATGTTTTTAGAACGCTTTTCGCTCATTTCACTCTTTTAAATTTCGAATTTTTTTTATTTTGTTCTTAGAGAGCATTTACATCTTATAAGTAACTACAACGCCAAATTTCAAATCGGTTCGGTAGTTCTAGAGACTCCATAGAAATTGTAATTTAGAATGTTTTTAGAACGTTTTTCGCTCATTTCACCCTTTTAAATTGCGAATTTTTTTTTATTTTGTTCTTAGAGAGCATTTACATCTTATAAGTAACTACAACGCCAAATTTCAAATCGGTTCGGTAGTTCTAGACATTCCATAGAAATTGTAATTTAGAATGTTTTTAGAACGCTTTTCGCTCATTTCACCCTTTTAAATTTCAATTTTTTTTTATTTTGTTCTTAGAGAGCATTTACATCTTATAAGTAACTACAACGCCAAATTTCAAATCGGTTCGGTAGTTCTAGAGATTCCATAGAAATTGTAATTTAGAATGTTTTTAGAATGTTTTTCGCTCATTTCACCCTTTTAAATTGCGAATTTTTTTTTATTTTGTTCTTAGAGAGCATTTACATCTTATAAGTAACTACAATGCCAAATTTCATATTTCTAGCTCCTTCAGTATAAAAAAAATCGCAATTTTAGGACGTTTTTCGCTCCTGCACCCCCCCCCCCCCGAGGTTAGTGACACCGACATAAAATATAGCCTATGTTGAAGCAGGGGTTGTCACCATCAATTTGCCACCATCACTTTTGAAATCGGTTCGGTAGTTCTAGAGAGTCCATAGAAATTGTAATTTAGAATGTTTTTAGAACGATTTTCGCTCATTTCACACTTTTAAATTTCGAATTTTTTTTTATTTTGTTCTTAGAGAGCATTTACATCTTATAAGTAAATACAACGCCAAATTTCAAATCGGTTCGGTAGTTCTAGAGATTCCATAGAAATTGTAATTTAGAATGTTTTTGAACGTTTTTCGCTCATTTCACCCTTTTAAATTGCGAATTTTTTTTTATTTTGTTCTTAGAGAGCATTTGCATCTTATAAGTAACTACAATGCCAAATTTCATATTTCTAGCTCCTTCAGTATAAAAAAAATCGCAATTTTAGGACGTTTTTCGCTCCTGCACCCCCCCCCCCCGAGGTTAGTGACACCGACATAAAATATAGCCTATGTTGAAGCAGGGGTTGTCACCATCAATTTGCAACCATCACTTTTGAAATCGGTTCGGTAGTTCTAGAGAGTCCATAGAAATTGTAATTTAGAATGTTTTTAGAACGATTTTCGCTCATTTCACACTTTTAAATTTCGAATTTTTTTTTATTTTGTTTTTAGAGAGCATTTACATCTTATAAGTAAATACAACGCTAAATTTCAAATCGGTTCGGTAGTTCTAGAGATTCCATAGAAATTGTAATTTAGTATGTTTTTGAACGTTTTTCGCTCATTTCACCCTTTTAAATTGCGATTTTTTTTTTATTTTGTTCTTAGAGAGCATTTACATCTTATAAGTAACTACAATGCCAAATTTCATATTTCTAGCTCCTTCAGTATAAAAAAAATCGCAATTTTAGGACGTTTTTCGCTCCTGCACCCCCCCCCCCCCGAGGTTAGTGACACCGACATAAAATATAGCCTATGTTGAAGCAGGGGTTGTCACCATCAATTTGCCACCATCACTTTTGAAATCGGTTCGGTAGTTCTAGAGAGTCCATAGAAATTGTAATTTAGAATGTTTTTAGAACGATTTTCGCTCATTTCACACTTTTAAATTTCGAATTTTTTTTTATTTTGTTCTTAGAGAGCATTTACATCTTATAAGTAACTACAACGCCAAATTTCAAATCGGTTCGGTAGTTCTAGAGACTCCATAGAAATTGTAATTTAGAATGTTTTTAGAACGTTTTTCGCTCATTTCACCCTTTTAAATTGCGATTTTTTTTTATTTTGTTCTTAGAAAGCATTTACATCTTATAAGTAACTACAACGCCAAATTTCAAATCGGTTCGGTAGTTCTACACATTCCATAGAAATTGTAATTTAGAATGTTTTTAGAACGCATTTCGCTCATTTCACCCTTTTAAATTTCGATTTTTTTTTATTTTGTTCTTAGAGAGCATTTACATCTTGTAAGTAACTACAACGCCAACTTTCAAATCGGTTCGGAAGTTCTAGAGATTCCATAGAAATTGTAATTTAGAATGTTTTTAGAACGCTTTTCGCTCATTTCACTCTTTTAAATTTCGATTTTTTTTTATTTTGTTCTTAGAGTGCATTTACATCTTATAAGTAACTACAACGCCAACTTTCAAATCGGTTCGGTAGTTCTAGAGATTCCATAGAAATTGTAATTTAGAATGTTTTTAGAACGCTTTTCGCTCATTTCACTCTTTTAAATTTCGAATTTTTTTTATTTTGTTCTTAGAGAGCATTTACATCTTATAAGTAACTACAACGCCAAATTTCAAATCGGATCGGTAGTTCTAGAGACTCCATAGAAATTGTAATTTAGAATGTTTTTAGAACGTTTTTCGCTCATTTCACCCTTTTAAATTGCGAATTTTTTTTTTTGTTCTTAGAGAGCATTTACATCTTATAAGTAACTACAACGCCAAATTTCAAATCGGTTCGGTAGTTCTAGACATTCCATAGAAATTGTAATTTAGAATGTTTTTAGAACGCATTTCGCTCATTTCACCCTTTTAAATTTCGATTTTTTTTATTTTGTTCTTAGAGAGCATTTATATCTTATAAGTAACTACAACGCCAACTTTCAAATCGGTTCGGTAGTTCTAGAGATTCCATAGAAATTGTAATTTAGAATGTTTTTAGAACGCTTTTCGCTCATTTCACTCTTTTAAATTTCGAATTTTTTTTATTTTGTTCTTAGAGAGCATTTACATCTTATAAGTAACTACAACGCCAAATTTCAAATCGGTTCGGTAGTTCTAGAGACTCCATAGAAATTGTAATTTAGAATGTTTTTAGAACGTTTTTCGCTCATTTCACCCTTTTAAATTGCGAATTTTTTTTAATTTTGTTCTTAGAGAGCATTTACATCTTATAAGTAACTACAACGCCAAATTTCAAATCGGTTCGGTAGTTCTAGACATTCCATAGAAATTGTAATTTAGAATGTTTTTAGAACGTTTTTCGCTCATTTCACCCTTTTAAATTTCGATTTTTTTTTTGTTCTTAGAGAGCATTTACATCTTATAAGTAACTACAACGCCAAATTTCAAATCGGTTCGGTAGTTCTAGACATTCCATAGAAATTGTAATTTAGAATGTTTTTAGAACGCATTTCGCTCATTTCACCCTTTTAAATTTCGATTTTTTTTATTTTGTTCTTAGAGAGCATTTACATCTTATAAGTAACTACAACGCCAACTTTCAAATCGGTTCGGTAGTTCTAGAGATTCCATAGAAATTGTAATTTAAAATGTTTTTAGAACGCTTTTCGCTCATTTCACTCTTTTAAATTTCGAATTTTTTTTATTTTGTTCTTAGAGAGCATTTACATCTTATAAGTAACTACAACGCCAAATTTCAAATCGGTTCGGTAGTTCTAGAGACTCCATAGAAATTGTAATTTAGAATGTTTTTAGAACGTTTTTCGCTCATTTCACCCTTTTAAATTGCGAATTTTTTTTTTATTTTGTTCTTAGAGAGCATTTACATCTTATAAGTAACTACAACGGCAAATTTCAAATCGGTTCGGTAGTTCTAGACATTCCATAGAAATTGTAATTTAGAATGTTTTTAGAACGCTTTTCGCTCATTTCACACTTTTAAATTTCGATTTTTTTTTTATTTTGTTCTTAGAGAGCATTTACATCTTATAAGTAACTACAACGCCAAATTTCAAATCGGTTCGGTAGTTCTAGAGATTCCATAGAAATTGTAATTTAGAATGTTTTTAGAATGTTTTTCGCTCATTTCACCCTTTTAAATTGCGAATTTTTTTTTTTTTTTTTGTTCTTAGAGAACATTTACATCTTATAAGTAACTACAATGCCAAATTTCATATTTCTAGCTCCTTCAGTATAAAAAAAATCGCAATTTTAGGACGTTTTTCGCTCCTGCACCCCCCCCCCCCGAGGTTAGTGACACCGACATAAAATATAGCCTATGTTGAAGCAGGTGTTGTCACCATCAATTTGCCACCATCACTTTTGAAATCGGTTCGGTAGTTCTAGAGAGTCCATAGAAATTGTAATTTAGAATGTTTTTAGAACGATTTTCGCTCATTTCACACTTTTAAATTTCGAATTTTTTTTTATTTTGTTCTTAGAGAGCATTTACATCTTATAAGTAAATACAACGCCAAATTTCAAATTGGTTCGGTAGTTCTAGAGATTCCATAGAAATTGTAATTTAGAATGTTTTTGAACGTTTTTCGCTCATTTCACCCTTTTAAATTGCGAATTTTTTTTTATTTTGTTCTTAGAGAGCATTTACATCTTATAAGTAACTACAATGCCAAATTTCATATTTCTAGCTCCTTCAGTATAAAAAAAATCGCAATTTTACGACGTTTTTCGCTCCTGCACCCCCCCCCCCGAGGTTAGTGACACCGACATAAAATATAGCCTATGTTGAAGCAGGGGTTGTCACCATCAATTTGCCACCATCACTTTTGAAATCGGTTCGGTAGTTCTAGAGAGTCCATAGAAATTGTAATTTAGAATGTTTTTAGAACGATTTTCGCTCATTTCACACTTTTAAATTTCGAATTTTTTTTAATTTTGTTCTTAGAGAGCATTTACATCTTATAAGTAACTACAACGCCAAATTTCAAATCGGTTCGGTAGTTCTAGAGACTCCATAGAAATTGTAATTTAGAATGTTTTTAGAACGTTTTTCGCTCATTTCACCCTTTTAAATTGCGATTTTTTTTATTTTGTTCTTAGAGAGCATTTACATCTTATAAGTAACTACAACGCCAAATTTCAAATCGGTTCGGTAGTTCTACACATTCCATAGAAATTGTAATTTAGAATGTTTTTAGAACGCATTTCGCTCATTTCACCCTTTTAAATTTCGATTTTTTTTTTATTTTGTTCTTAGAGAGCATTTACATCTTATAAGTAACTACAACGCCAACTTTCAAATCGGTTCGGTAGTTCTAGAGATTCCATAGAAATTGTAATTTAGAATGTTTTTAGAACGCTTTTCGCTCATTTCACTCTTTTAAATTTCGAATTTTTTTTATTTTGTTCTTAGAGAGCATTTACATCTTATAAGTAACTACAACGCCAAATTTCAAATCGGTTCGGTAGTTCTAGAGACTCCATAGAAATTGTAATTTAGAATGTTTTTAGAACGTTTTTCGCTCATTTCACCCTTTTAAATTGCGAATTTTTTTTTTGTTCTTAGAGAGCATTTACATCTTATAAGTAACTACAACGCCAAATTTCAAATCGGTTCGGTAGTTCTAGAGACTCCATAGAAATTGTAATTTAGAATGTTTTTAGAACGTTTTTCGCTCATTTCACCCTTTTAAATTGCGATTTTTTTTTTGTTCTTAGAGAGCATTTACATCTTATAAGTAACTACAACGCCAAATTTCAAATCGGTTCGGTAGTTCTAGACATTCCATAGAAATTGTAATTTAGAATGTTTTTAGAACGCATTTCGCTCATTTCACCCTTTTAAATTTCGATTTTTTTTATTTTGTTCTTAGAGAGCATTTATATCTTATAAGTAACTACAACGCCAACTTTCAAATCGGTTCGGTAGTTCTAGAGATTCCATAGAAATTGTAATTTAGAATGTTTTTAGAACGCTTTTCGCTCATTTCACTCTTTTAAATTTCGAATTTTTTTTATTTTGTTCTTAGAGAGCATTTACATCTTATAAGTAACTACAACGCCAAATTTCAAATCGGTTCGGTACTTCTAGAGACTCCATAGAAATTGTAATTTAGAATGTTTTTAGAACGTTTTTCGCTCATTTCACCCTTTTAAATTGCGAATTTTTTTTTATTTTGTTCTTAGAGAGCATTTACATCTTATAAGTAACTAGAACGCCAAATTTCAAATCGGTTCGGTAGTTCTAGACATTCCATAGAAATTGTAATTTAGAATGTTTTTAGAACGTTTTTCGCTCATTTCACCCTTTTAAATTGCGAATTTTTTTTTATTTTGTTCTTAGAGAGCATTTACATCTTATAAGTAACTACAACGCCAAATTTCAAATCGGTTCGGTAGTTCTAGACATTCCATAGAAATTGTAATTTAGAATGTTTTTAGAACGCTTTTCGCTCATTTCACCCTTTTAAATTTCGATTTTTTTTTATTTTGTTCTTAGAGAGCATTTACATCTTATAAGTAACTACAACGCCAAATTTCAAATCGGTTCGGTAGTTCTAGAGATTCCATAGAAAAATTAATTTAGAATGTTTTTAGAATGTTTTTCGCTCATTTCACCCTTTTAAATTGCGAATTTTTTTTTATTTTGTTCTTAGAGAGCATTTACATCTTATAAGTAACTACAACGCCGAATTTCAAATCGGTTCGGTAGTTCTAGACATTCCATAGAAATTGTAATTTAGAATGTTTTTAGAACGCTTTTCGCTCATTTCACCCTTTTAAATTTCGAATTTTTTTTTATTTTGTTCTTAGAGAGCATTTACATCTTATAAGTAAATACAACGCCAAATTTCAAATCGGTTCGGTAGTTCTAGAGATTCCATAGAAATTGTAATTTAGAATGTTTTTAGAATGTTTTTCGCTCATTTCACCCTTTTAAATTGCGAATTTTTTTTTATTTTGTTCTTAGAGAGCATTTACATCTTATAAGTAACTACAATGCCAAATTTCATATTTCTAGCTCCTTCAGTATAAAAAAAATCGCAATTTTAGGACGTTTTTCGCTCCTGCACCCCCCCCCCCCCGAGGTTAGTGACACCGACATAAAATATAGCCTATGTTGAAGCAGGTGTTGTCACCATCAATTTGCCACCATCACTTTTGAAATCGGTTCGGTAGTTCTAGAGAGTCCATAGAAATTGTAATTTAGAATGTTTTTAGAACGATTTTCGCTCATTTCACACTTTTAAATTTCGAATTTTTTTTTATTTTGTTCTTAGAGAGCATTTACATCTTATAAGTAACTACAATGCCAAATTTCATATTTCTAGCTCCTTCAGTATAAAAAAAATCGCAATTTTAGGACGTTTTTCGCTCCTGCACCCCCCCCCCCCGAGGTTAGTGACACCGACATAAAATATAGCCTATGTTGAAGCAGGGGTTGTCACCATCAATTTGCCACCATCACTTTTGAAATCGGTTCGGTAGTTCTAGAGAGTCCATAGAAATTGTAATTTAGAATGTTTTTAGAACGATTTTCGCTCATTTCACACTTTTAAATTTCGAATTTTTTTTTATTTTGTTCTTAGAGAGCATTTACATCTTATAAGTAACTACAACGCCAAATTTCAAATCGGTTCGGTAGTTCTAGAGACTCCATAGAAATTGTAATTTAGAATGTTTTTAGAACGTTTTTCGCTCATTTCACCCTTTTAAATTGCGATATTTTTTTATTTTGTTCTTAGAGAGCATTTACATCTTATAAGTAACTACAACGCCAAATTTCAAATCGGTTCGGTAGTTCTACACATTCCATAGAAATTGTAATTTAGAATGTTTTTAGAACGCATTTCGCTCATTTCACCCTTTTAAATTTCGATTTTTTTTTTATTTTGTTCTTAGAGAGCATTTACATCTTGTAAGTAACTACAACGCCAACTTTCAAATCGGTTCGGTAGTTCTAGAGATTCCATAGAAATTGTAATTTAGAATGTTTTTAGAACGCTTTTCGCTCATTTCACTCTTTTAAATTTCGAATTTTTTTTATTTTGTTCTTAGAGAGCATTTACATCTTATAAGTAACTACAACGCCAAATTTCAAATCGGTTCGGTAGTTCTAGAGACTCCATAGAAATTGTAATTTAGAATGTTTTTAGAACGTTTTTCGCACATTTCACCCTTTTAAATTGCGATTTTTTTTTTTTTTGTTCTTAGAGAGCATTTACATCTTATAAGTAACTACAACGCCAACTTTCAAATCGGTTCGGTAGTTCTAGAGATTCCATAGAAATTGTAATTTAAAATGTTTTTAGAACGCTTTTCGCTCATTTCACTCTTTTAAATTTCGAATTTTTTTTATTTTGTTCTTAGAGAGCATTTACATCTTATAAGTAACTACAACGCCAAATTTCAAATCGGTTCGGTAGTTCTAGAGACTCCATAGAAATTGTAATTTAGAATGTTTTTAGAACGGTTTTCGCTCATTTCACCCTTTTAAATTGCGAATTTTTTTTTTATTTTGTTCTTAGAGAGCATTTACATCTTATAAGTAACTACAACGCCAAATTTCAAATCGGTTCGGTAGTTCTAGACATTCCATAGAAATTGTAATTTAGAATATTTTTAGAACGCTTTTCGCTCATTTCACCCTTTTAAATTTCGATTTTTTTTTTTTTTTGTTCTTAGAGAGCATTTACATCTTATGAGTAACTACATCGCCAAATTTCAAATCCGTTCGGTAGTTCTAAAGATTCCATAGAAATTGTAATTTAGAATGTTTTTAGAATGTTTTTCGCTCATTTCACCCTTTTAAATTGCGAATTTTTTTTTATTTTGTTCTTAGAGAGCTTTTACATCTTATAAGTAACTACAATGCCAAATTTCATATTTCTAGCTCCTTCAGTATAAAAAAAATCGCAATTTTAGGACGTTTTTCGCTCCTGCACCCCCCGCCCCCGAAGTTAGTGACACCGACATAAAATATAGCCTATGTTGAAGCAGGGGTTGTCACCATCAATTTGCCACCATCACTTTTGAAATCGGTTCGGTAGTTTTAGAGAGTCCATAGAAATTGTAATTTAGAATGTTTTTAGAACGATTTTCGCTCATTTCACACTTTTAAATTTCGAATTTGTTTTTATTTTGTTCTTAGAGAGCATTTACATCTTATAAGTAAATACAACGCCAAATTTCAAATCGGTTCGGTAGTTCTAGAGATTCCATAGAAATTGTAATTTAGAATGTTTTTGAACGTTTTTCGCTAATTTCACCCTTTTAAATTGCGATTTTTTTTTTATTTTGTTCTTAGAGAGCATTTACATCTTATAAGTAACTACAATGCCAAATTTCATATTTCTAGCTCCTTCAGTATAAAAAAAATCGCAATTTTAGGACGTTTTTCGCTCCTGCACCCCCCCCCCCCGAGGTTAGTGACACCGACATAAAATATAGCCTATGTTGAAGCAGGGGTTGTCACCATCAATTTGCCACCATCACTTTTGAAATCGGTTCGGTAGTTCTAGAGAGTCCATAGAAATTGTAATTTAGAATGTTTTTAGAACGATTTTCGCTCATTTCACACTTTTAAATTTCGAATTTTTTTTTATTTTGTTCTTAGAGAGCATTTACATCTTATAAGTAACTACAACGCCAAATTTCAAATCGGTTCGGTAGTTCTAGAGATTCCATAGAAATTGTAATTTAGAATGTTTTTAGAACGCTTTTCGCTCTTTTCACTCTTTTAAATTTCGAATTTTTTTTATTTTGTTCTTAGAGAGCATTTACATCTCATAAGTAACTACAACGCCAAATTTCAAATCGGTTCGGTAGTTCTAGAGACTCCATAGAAATTGTAATTTAGAATGTTTTTAGAACGTTTTTCGCTCATTTCACCCTTTTAAATTGCGATTTTTTTTTTGTTGTTGTTCTTAGAGAGCATTTACATCTTATAAGTAACTACAACGCCAAATTTCAAATCGGTTCGGTAGTTCTAGACATTCCATAGAAATTGTAATTTAGAATGTTTTTAGAACGCATTTCGCTCATTTCACCCTTTTAAATTTCGATTTTTTTTATTTTGTTCTTAGAGAGCATTTACATCTTATAAGTAACTACAACGCCAAATTTCAAATCGGTTCGGTAGTTCTAGAGACTCCATAGAAATTGTAATTTAGAATGTTTTTAGAACGTTTTTCGCTCATTTCACCCTTTTAAATTGCGATTTTTTTTTTTGTTCTTAGAGAGCATTTACATCTTATAAGTAACTACAACGCCAAATTTCAAATCGGTTCGGTAGTTCTAGACATTCCATAGAAATTGTAATTTAGAATGTTTTTAGAACGCATTTCGCTCATTTCACCCTTTTAAATTTCGATTTTTTTTTATTTTGTTCTTAGAGAGCATTTACATCTTATAAGTAACTACAACGCCAACTTTCAAATCGGTTCGGTAGTTCTAGAGATTCCATAGAAAGTGTAATTTAGAATGTTTTTAGAACGTTTTTCGCTCATTTCACCCTTTTAAATTGCGGATTTTTCTTTATTTTGTTCTTAGAGAGCATTTACATCTTATAAGTAACTACAACGCCAAATTTCAAATCGGTTCGGTAGTTCTAGACATTCCATAGAAATTGTAATTTAGAATGTTTTTAGAACGCTTTTCGCTCATTTCACCCTTTTAAATTTCGATTTTTTTTATTTTGTTCTTAGAGAGCATTTACATCTTATAAGTAACTACAACGCCAAATTTCAAATCGGTTCGGTAGTTCTAGAGATTCCATAGAAATTGTAATTTAGATTGTTTTTAGAACGCTTTTCGCTCATTTCACTCTTTTAAATTTCAAATTTTTTTTATTTTGTTCTTAGAGAGCATTTACATCTTATAAGTAACTACAACGCCAAATTTCAAATCGGTTCGGTAGTTCTAGAGACTCCATAGAAATTGTAATTTAGAATGTTTTTAGAACGTTTTTCGCTCATTTCACCCTTTTAAATTGCGAATTTTTTTTTTATTTTGTTCTTAGAGAGCATTTACATCTTATAAGTAACTACAACGCCAAATTTCAAATCGGTTCGGTAGTTCTAGACATTCCATAGAAATTGTAATTTAGAATGTTTTTAGAACGCTTTTCGCTCATTTCACCCTTTTAAATTTCGATTTTTTTTTTGTTCTTAGAGAGCATTTACATCTTATAAGTAACTACAACGCCAAATTTCAAATCGGTTCGGTAGTTCTAGACATTCCATAGAAATTGTAATTTAGAATGTTTTTAGAACGCTTTTCGCTCATTTCACCCTTTTAAATTTCGATTTTTTTTATTTTGTTCTTAGAGAGCATTTACATCTTATAAGTAACTACAACGCCAAATTTCAAATCGGTTCGGTAGTTCTAGAGATTCCATAGAAATTGTAATTTAGAATGTTTTTAGAACGCTTTCCGCTCATTTCACTCTTTTAAATTTCAAATTTTTTTTATTTTGTTCTTAGAGAGCATTTACATCTTATAAGTAACTACAACGCCAAATTTCAAATCGGTTCGGTAGTTCTAGAGACTCCATAGAAATTGTAATTTAGAATGTTTTTAGAACGTTTTTCGCTCATTTCACCCTTTTAAATTGCGATTTTTTTTTTATTTTGTTCTTAGAGAGCATTTACATCTTATAAGTAACTACAACGCCAAATTTCAAATCGGTTCGGTAGTTCTAGACATTCCATAGAAATTGTAATTTAGAATGTTTTTAGAACGCTTTTCGCTCATTTCACCCTTTTAAATTTCGATTTTTTTTTTATTTTGTTCTTAGAGAGCATTTACATCTTATAAGTAACTACAACGCCAAATTTCAAATCGGTTCGGTAGTTCTAGAGACTCCATAGAAATTGTAATTTAGAATGTTTTTAGAACGTTTTTCGCTCATTTCACCCTTTTAAATTGCGAATTTTTTTTTTGTTCGTAGAGAGCATTTACATCTTATAAGTAACTACAACGCCAAATTTCAAATCGGTTCGGTAGTTCTAGAGACTCCATAGGAATTGTAATTTAGAATGTTTTTAGAACGTTTTTCGCTCATTTCACCCTTTTTAATTGCGATTTTTTTTTTGTTCTTAGAGAGCATTTACATCTTATAAGTAACTACAACGCCAAATTTCAAATCGGTTCGGTAGTTCTAGAGATTCCATAGAAATTGTAATTTAGAATGTTTTTAGAATGTTTTTCGCTCATTTCACCCTTTTAAATTGCGAATTTTTTTTTATTTTGTTCTTAGAGAGCATTTACATCTTATAAGTAACTACAACGCCAAATTTCAAATCGGTTCGGTAGTTCTAGACATTCCATAGAAATTGTAATTTAGAATGTTTTTAGAACGCTTTTCGCTCATTTCACCCTTTTAAATTTCGATTTTTTTTTATTTTGTTCTTAGAGAGCATTTACATCTTATAAGTAACTACAACGCCAAATTTCAAATCGGTTCGGTAGTTCTAGAGATTCCATAGAAATTGTAATTTAGAATGTTTTTAGAATGTTTTTCGCTCATTTCACCCTTTTAAATTGCGATTTTTTTTTTTATTTTGTTCTTAGAGAGCATTTACATCTTATAAGTAACTACAATGCCAAATTTCATATTTCTAGCTCCTTCAGTATAAAAAAAATCGCAATTTTAGGACGTTTTTCGCTCCTGCACCCCCCCCCCCCGAGGTTAGTGACACCGACATAAAATATAGCCTATGTTGAAGCAGGGGTTGTCACCATCAATTTGCCTCCATCACTTTTGAAATCGGTTCGGTAGTTCTAGAGAGTCCATAGAAATTGTAATTTAGAATGTTTTTAGAACGATTTTCGCTCATTTCACACTTTTAAATTTCGAATTTTTTTTTATTTTGTTCTTAGAGAGCATTTACATCTTATAAGTAAATACAACGCCAAATTTCAAATCGGTTCGGTAGTTCTAGAGATTCCATAGAAATTGTAATTTAGAATGTTTTTGAACGTTTTTCGCTCATTTCACCCTTTTAAATTGCGATTTTTTTTTTATTTTGTTCTTAGAGAGCATTTACATCTTATAAGTAACTACAATGCCAAATTTCATATTTCTAGCTCCTTCAGTATAAAAAAAATCGCAATTTAAGACGTTTTTCGCTCCTGCACCCCCCCCCCCCCGAGGTTAGTGACACCGACATAAAATATAGCCTATGTTGAAGCAGGGGTTGTCACCATCAATTTGCCACCATCACTTTTGAAATCGGTTCGGTAGTTCTAGAGAGTCCATAGAAATTGTAATTTAGAATGTTTTTAGAACGATTTTCGCTCATTTCACACTTTTAAATTTCGAATTTTTTTTTATTTTGTTCTTAGAGAGCATTTACATCTTATAAGTAACTACAACGCCAAATTTCAAATCGGTTCGGTAGTTCTAGAGACTCCATAGAAATTGTAATTTAGAATGTTTTTAGAACGTTTTTCGCTCATTTCACCCTTTTAAATTGCGATTTTTTTTTATTTTGTTCTTAGAGAGCATTTACATCTTATAAGTAACTACAACGCCAAATTTCAAATCGGTTCGGTAGTTCTACACATTCCATAGAAATTGTAATTTAGAATGTTTTTAGAACGCATTTCGCTCATTTCACCCTTTTAAATTTCGATTTTTTTTTTATTTTGTTCTTAGAGAGCATTTACATCTTGTAAGTAACTACAACGCCAACTTTCAAATCGGTTCGGTAGTTCTAGAGATTCCATAGAAATTGTAATTTAGAATGTTTTTAGAACGCTTTTCGCTCATTTCACTCTTTTAAATTTCGAATTTTTTTATTTTGTTCTTAGAGAGCATTTACATCTTATAAGTAACTACAACGCCAAATTTCAAATCGGTTCGGTAGTTCTAGAGACTCCATAGAAATTGTAATTTAGAATGTTTTTAGAACGTTTTTCGCTCATTTCACCCTTTTAAATTGCGATTTTTTTTTTTGTTCTTAGAGAGCATTTACATCTTATAAGTAACTACAACGCCAACTTTCAAATCGGTTCGGTAGTTCTAGAGATTCCATAGAAATTGTAATTTAAAATGTTTTTAGAACGCTTTTCGCTCATTTCACTCTTTTAAATTTCGAATTTTTTTTATTTTGTTCTTAGAGAGCATTTACATCTTATAAGTAACTACAACGCCAAATTTCAAATCGGTTCGGTAGTTCTAGAGACTCCATAGAAATTGTAATTTAGAATGTTTTTAGAACGGTTTTCGCTCATTTCACCCTTTTAAATTGCGAATTTTTTTTTTATTTTGTTCTTAGAGAGCATTTACATCTTATAAGTAACTACAACGCCAAATTTCAAATCGGTTCGGTAGTTCTAGACATTCCATAGAAATTGTAATTTAGAATATTTTTAGAACGCTTTTCGCTCATTTCACCCTTTTAAATTTCGATTTTTTTTTTATTTTGTTCTTAGAGAGCATTTACATCTTATGAGTAACTACATCGCCAAATTTCAAATCCGTTCGGTAGTTCTAGAGATTCCATAGAAATTGTAATTTAGAATGTTTTTAGAATGTTTTTCGCTCATTTCACCCTTTTAAATTGCGAATTTTTTTTTATTTTGTTCTTAGAGAGCATTTACATCTTATAAGTAACTACAATGCCAAATTTCATATTTCTAGCTCCTTCAGTATAAAAAAAATCGCAATTTTAGGACGTTTTTCGCTCCTGCACCCCCCCCCCGAAGTTAGTGACACCGACATAAAATATAGCCTATGTTGAAGCAGGGGTTGTCACCATCAATTTGCCACCATCACTTTTGAAATCGGTTCGGTAGTTTTAGAGAGTCCATAGAAATTGTAATTTAGAATGTTTTTAGAACGATTTTCGCTCATTTCACACTTTTAAATTTCGAATTTGTTTTTATTTTGTTCTTAGAGAGCATTTACATCTTATAAGTAAATACAACGCCAAATTTCAAATCGGTTCGGTAGTTCTAGAGATTCCATAGAAATTGTAATTTAGAATGTTTTTGAACGTTTTTCGCTAATTTCACCCTTTTAAATTGCGATTTTTTTTTTATTTTGTTCTTAGAGAGCATTTACATCTTATAAGTAACTACAATGCCAAATTTCATATTTCTAGCTCCTTCAGTATAAAAAAAATCGCAATTTTAGGACGTTTTTCGCTCCTGCACCCCCCCCCCCCCGAGGTTAGTGACACCGACATAAAATATAGCCTATGTTGAAGCAGGGGTTGTCACCATCAATTTGCCACCATCACATTTGAAATCGGTTCGGTAGTTCTAGAGAGTCCATAGAAATTGTAATTTAGAATGTTTTTAGAACGATTTTCGCTCATTTCACACTTTTAAATTTCGAATTTTTTTTTATTTTGTTCTTAGAGAGCATTTACATCTTATAAGTAACTACAACGCCAAATTTCAAATCGGTTCGGTAGTTCTAGAGATTCCATAGAAATTGTAATTTAGAATGTTTTTAGAACGCTTTTCGCTCTTTTCACTCTTTTAAATTTCGAATTTTTTTTATTTTGTTCTTAGAGAGCATTTACATCTTATAAGTAACTACAACGCCAAATTTCAAATCGGTTCGGTAGTTCTAGAGACTCCATAGAAATTGTAATTTAGAATGTTTTTAGAACGTTTTTCGCTCATTTCACCCTTTTAAATTGTGAATTTTTTTTTATTTTGTTCTTAGAGAGCATTTACATCTTATAAGTAATTACAACGCCAACTTTCAAATCGGTTCGGTAGTTCTAGAGATTCCATAGAAATTGTAATTTAGAATGTTTTTAGAACGCTTTTCGCTCATTTCACTCTTTTAAATTTCGAATTTTTTTTATTTTGTTCTTAGAGAGCATTTACATCTTATAAGTAACTACAACGCCAAATTTCAAATCGGTTCGGTAGTTCTAGAGACTCCATAGAAATTGTAATTTAGAATGTTTTTAGAACGTTTTTCGCTCATTTCACCCTTTTAAATTGCGATTTTTTTTTGTTGTTGTTCTTAGAGAGCATTTACATCTTATAAGTAACTACAACGCCAAATTTCAAATCGGTTCGGTAGTTCTAGACATTCCATAGAAATTGTAATTTAGAATGTTTTTAGAACGCATTTCGCTCATTTCACCCTTTTAAATTTCGATTTTTTTTATTTTGTTCTTAGAGAGCATTTACATCTTATAAGTAACTACAACGCCAAATTTCAAATCGGTTCGGTAGTTCTAGAGACTCCATAGAAATTGTAATTTAGAATGTTTTTAGAACGTTTTTCGCTCATTTCACCCTTTTAAATTGCGATTTTTTTTTTGTTCTTAGAGAGCATTTACATCTTATAAGTAACTACAACGCCAAATTTCAAATCGGTTCGGTAGTTCTAGACATTCCATAGAAATTGTAATTTAGAATGTTTTTAGAACGCATTTCGCTCATTTCACCCTTTTAAATTTCGATTTTTTTTTATTTTGTTCTTAGAGAGCATTTACATCTTATAAGTAACTACAACGCCAACTTTCAAATCGGTTCGGTAGTTCTAGAGATTCCATAGAAATTGTAATTTAGAATGTTTTTAGAACGCTTTTCGCTCATTTCACTCTTTTAAATTTCGAATTTTTTTTATTTTGTTCTTAGAGAGCATTTACATCTTATAAGTAACTACAACGCCAAATTTCAAATCGGTTCGGTAGTTCTAGAGACTCCATAGAAATTGTAATTTAGAATGTTTTTAGAACGTTTTTCGCTCATTTCACCCTTTTAAATTGCGAATTTTTTTTAATTTTGTTCTTAGAGAGCATTTACATCTTATAAGTAACTACAACGCCAAATTTCAAATCGGTTCGGTAGTTCTAGACATTCCATAGAAATTGTAATTTAGAATGTTTTTAGAACGTTTTTCGCTCATTTCACCCTTTTAAATTGCGATTTTTTTTTTTTGTTCTTAGAGAGCATTTACATCTTATAAGTAACTACAACGCCAAATTTCAAATCGGTTCGGTAGTTCTAGACATTCCATAGAAATTGTAATTTAGAATGTTTTTAGAACGCATTTCGCTCATTTCACCCTTTTAAATTTCGATTTTTTTTATTTTGTTCTTAGAGAGCATTTACATCTTATAAGTAACTACAACGCCAACTTTCAAATCGGTTCGGTAGTTCTAGAGATTCCATAGAAATTGTAATTTAAAATGTTTTTAGAACGCTTTTCGCTCATTTCACTCTTTTAAATTTCGAATTTTTTTTATTTTGTTCTTAGAGAGCATTTACATCTTATAAGTAACTACAACGCCAAATTTCAAATCGGTTCGGTAGTTCTAGAGACTCCATAGAAATTGTAATTTAGAATGTTTTTAGAACGTTTTTCGCTCATTTCACCCTTTTAAATTGCGATTTTTTTTTTATTTTGTTCTTAGAGAGCATTTACATCTTATAAGTAACTACAACGCCAAATTTCAAATCGGTTCGGTAGTTCTAGACATTCCATAGAAATTGTAATTTAGAATGTTTTTAGAACGCATTTCGCTCATTTCACCCTTTTAAATTTCGATTTTTTTTATTTTGTTCTTAGAGAGCATTTACATCTTATGAGTAACTACAACGCCAAATTTCAAATCGGTTCGGTAGTTCTAGAGACTCCATAGAAATTGTAATTTAGAATGTTTTTAGAACGTTTTTCGCTCATTTCACCCTTTTAAATTGCGATTTTTTTTTTTTTTGTTCTTTGAGAGCATTTACATCTTATAAGTAACTACAACGCCAAATTTCAAATCGGTTCGGTAGTTCTAGACATTCCATAGAAATTGTAATTTAGAATGTTTTTAGAACGCATTTCGCTCATTTCACCCTTTTAAATTTCGATTTTTTTTTATTTTGTTCTTAGAGAGCATTTACATCTTATAAGTAACTACAACGCCAACTTTCAAATCGGTTCGGTAGTTCTAGAGATTCCATAGAAATTGTAATTTAGAATGTTTTTAGAACGCTTTTCGCTCATTTCACTCTTTTAAATTTCGAATTTTTTTTATTTTGTTCTTAGAGAGCATTTACATCTTATAAGTAACTACAACGCCAAATTTCAAATCGGTTCGGTAGTTCTAGACATTCCATAGAAATTGTAATTTAGAATGTTTTTAGAACGCTTTTCGCTCATTTCACTCTTTTAAATTTCAAATTTTTTTTATTTTGTTCTTAGAGAGCATTTACATCTTATAAGTAACTACAACGCCAAATTTCAAATCGGTTCGGTAGTTCTAGAGACTCCATAGAAATTGTAATTTAGAATGTTTTTAGAACGTTTTTCGCTCATTTCACCCTTTTAAATTGCGATTTTTTTTTATTTTGTTCTTAGAGAGCATTTACATCTTATAAGTAACTACAACGCCAAATTTCAAATCGGTTCGGTAGTTCTAGACATTCCATAGAAATTGTAATTTAGAATGTTTTTAGAACGCTTTTCGCTCATTTCACCCTTTTAAATTTCGATTTTTTTTTTTATTTTGTTCTTAGAGAGCATTTACATCTTATAAGTAACTACAACGCCAACTTTCAAATCGGTTCGGTAGTTCTAGAGATTCCATAGAAATTGTAATTTAGAATGTTTTTAGAACGCTTTTCGCTCATTTCACTCTTTTAAATTTCGATTTTTTTTTATTTTGTTCTTAGAGAGCATTTACATCTTATAAGTAACTACAACGCCAAATTTCAAATCGGTTCGGTAGTTCTAGAGACTCCATAGAAATTGTAATTTAGAATGTTTTTAGAACGTTTTTCGCTCATTTCACCCTTTTAAATTGCGAATTTTTTTTTTGTTCTTAGAGAGCATTTACATCTTATAAGTAACTACAACGCCAAATTTCAAATCGGTTCGGTAGTTCTAGAGACTCCATAGAAATTGTAATTTAGAATGTTTTTAGAACGTTTTTCGCTCATTTCACCCTTTTAAATTGCGATTTTTTTTTGTTCTTAGAGAGCATTTACATCTTATAAGTAACTACAATGCCAAATTTCAAATCGGTTCGGTAGTTCTAGACATTCCATAGAAATTGTAATTTAGAATGTTTTTAGAACGCATTTCGCTCATTTCACCCTTTTAAATTTCGATTTTTTTTTATTTTGTTCTTAGAGAGCATTTACATCTTATAAGTAACTACAACGCCAACTTTCAAATCGGTTCGGTAGTTCTAGAGATTCCATAGAAATTGTAATTTAGAATGTTTTTAGAACGCTTTTAGCTCATTTCACTCTTTTAAATTTCGAATTTTTTTTATTTTGTTCTTAGAGAGCATTTACATCTTATAAGTAACTACAACGCCAAATTTCAAATCGGTTCGGTAGTTCTAGAGACTCCATAGAAATTGTAATTTAGAATGTTTTTAGAACGTTTTTCGCTCATTTCACCCTTTTAAATTGCGAATTTTTTTTTTTTGTTCTAAGAGAGCATTTACATCTTATAAGTAACTACAACGCCAAATTTCAAATCGGTTCGGTAGTTCTAGACATTCCATAGAAATTGTAATTTAGAATGTTTTTAGAACGCATTTCGCTCATTTCACCCTTTTAAATTTCGATTTTTTTTATTTTGTTCTTAGAGAGCATTTATATCTTATAAGTAACTACAACGCCAACTTTCAAATCGGTTCGGTAGTTCTAGAGATTCCATAGAAATTGTAATTTAGAATGTTTTTGAACGTTTTTCGCTCATTTCACCCTTTTAAATTGCGAATTTTTTTTTATTTTGTTCTTAGAGAGCATTTACATCTTATAAGTAACTACAATGCCAAATTTCATATTTCTAGCTCCTTCAGTATAAAAAAAATCGCAATTTTAGGACGTTTTTCGCTCCTGCACCCCCCCCCCCGAGGTTAGTGACACCGACATAAAATATAGCCTATGTTGAAGCAGGGGTTGTCACCATCAATTTGCCACCATCACTTTTGAAATCGGTTCGGTAGTTCTAGAGAGTCCATAGAAATTGTAATTTAGAATGTTTTTAGAACGATTTTCGCTCATTTCACACTTTTAAATTTCGAATTTTTTTTTATTTTGTTCTTAGAGAGCATTTACATCTTATAAGTAACTACAACGCCAAATTTCAAATCGGTTCGGTAGTTCTAGACATTCCATAGAAATTGTAATTTAGAATGTTTTTAGAACGCTTTTCGCTCATTTCACCCTTTTAAATTTCGATTTTTTTTTTGTTCTTAGAGAGCATTTACATCTTATAAGTAACTACAACGCCAAATTTCAAATCGGTTCGGTAGTTCTAGACATTCCATAGAAATTGTAATTTAGAATGTTTTTAGAACGCTTTTCGCTCATTTCACCCTTTTAAATTTCGATTTTTTTTATTTTGTTCTTAGAGAGCATTTACATCTTATAAGTAACTACAACGCCAAATTTCAAATCGGTTCGGTAGTTCTAGAGATTCCATAGAAATTGTAATTTAGAATGTTTTTAGAACGCTTTTCGCTCATTTCACTCTTTTAAATTTCAAATTTTTTTTATTTTGTTCTTAGAGAGCATTTACATCTTATAAGTAACTACAACGCCAAATTTCAAATCGGTTCGGTAGTTCTAGAGACTCCATAGAAATTGTAATTTAGAATGTTTTTAGAACGTTTTTCGCTCATTTCACCCTTTTAAATTGCGATTTTTTTTTTATTTTGTTCTTAGAGAGCATTTACATCTTATAAGTAACTACAACGCCAAATTTCAAATCGGTTCGGTAGTTCTAGACATTCCATAGAAATTGTAATTTAGAATGTTTTTAGAACGCTTTTCGCTCATTTCACCCTTTTAAATTTCGATTTTTTTTTTATTTTGTTCTTAGAGAGCATTTACATCTTATAAGTAACTACAACGCCAACTTTCAAATCGGTTCGGTAGTTCTAGAGATTCCATAGAAATTGTAATTTAGAATGTTTTTAGAACGCTTTTCGCTCATTTCACTCTTTTAAATTTCGATTTTTTTTTATTTTGTTCTTAGAGAGCATTTACATCTTATAAGTAACTACAACGCCAAATTTCAAATCGGTTCGGTAGTTCTAGAGACTCCATAGAAATTGTAATTTAGAATGTTTTTAGAACGTTTTTCGCTCATTTCACCCTTTTAAATTGCGAATTTTTTTTTTGTTCTTAGAGAGCATTTACATCTTATAAGTAACTACAACGCCAAATTTCAAATCGGTTCGGTAGTTCTAGAGACTCCATAGGAATTGTAATTTAGAATGTTTTTAGAACGTTTTTCGCTCATTTCACCCTTTTAAATTGCGATTTTTTTTTTGTTCTTAGAGAGCATTTACATCTTATAAGTAACTACAACGCCAAATTTCAAATCGGTTCGGTAGTTCTAGAGATTCCATAGAAATTGTAATTTAGAATGTTTTTAGAATGTTTTTCGCTCATTTCACCCTTTTAAATTGCGAATTTTTTTTTATTTTGTTCTTAGAGAGCATTTACATCTTATAAGTAACTACAACGCCAAATTTCAAATCGGTTCGGTAGTTCTAGACATTCCATAGAAATTGTAATTTAGAATGTTTTTAGAACGCTTTTCGCTCATTTCACCCTTTTAAATTTCGATTTTTTTTTATTTTGTTCTTAGAGAGCATTTACATCTTATAAGTAACTACAACGCCAAATTTCAAATCGGTTCGGTAGTTCTAGAGATTCCATAGAAATTGTAATTTAGAATGTTTTTAGAATGTTTTTCGCTCATTTCACCCTTTTAAATTGCGATTTTTTTTTTTATTTTGTTCTTAGAGAGCATTTACATCTTATAAGTAACTACAATGCCAAATTTCATATTTCTAGCTCCTTCAGTATAAAAAAAATCGCAATTTTAGGACGTTTTTCGCTCCTGCACCCCCCCCCCCGAGGTTAGTGACACCGACATAAAATATAGCCTATGTTGAAGCAGGGGTTGTCACCATCAATTTGCCTCCATCACTTTTGAAATCGGTTCGGTAGTTCTAGAGAGTCCATAGAAATTGTAATTTAGAATGTTTTTAGAACGATTTTCGCTCATTTCACACTTTTAAATTTCGAATTTTTTTTTATTTTGTTCTTAGAGAGCATTTACATCTTATAAGTAAATACAACGCCAAATTTCAAATCGGTTCGGTAGTTCTAGAGATTCCATAGAAATTGTAATTTAGAATGTTTTTGAACGTTTTTCGCTCATTTCACCCTTTTAAATTGCGAATTTTTTTTTATTTTGTTCTTAGAGAGCATTTACATCTTATAAGTAACTACAATGCCAAATTTCATATTTCTAGCTCCTTCAGTATAAAAAAAATCGCAATTTTAGGACGTTTTTCGCTCCTGCACCCCCCCCCCCGAGGTTAGTGACACCGACATAAAATATAGCCTATGTTGAAGCAGGGGTTGTCACCATCAATTTGCCACCATCACTTTTGAAATCGGTTCGGTAGTTCTAGAGAGTCCATAGAAATTGTAATTTAGAATGTTTTTAGAACGATTTTCGCTCATTTCACACTTTTAAATTTCGAATTTTTTTTTATTTTGTTCTTAGAGAGCATTTACATCTTATAAGTAACTACAACGCCAAATTTCAAATCGGTTCGGTAGTTCTAGAGACTCCATAGAAATTGTAATTTAGAATGTTTTTAGAACGTTTTTCGCTCATTTCACCCTTTTAAATTGCGATTTTTTTTTATTTTGTTCTTAGAGAGCATTTACATCTTATAAGTAACTACAACGCCAAATTTCAAATCGGTTCGGTAGTTCTACACATTCCATAGAAATTGTAATTTAGAATGTTTTTAGAACGCATTTTGCTCATTTCACCCTTTTAAATTTCGATTTTTTTTTTATTTTGTTCTTAGAGAGCATTTACATCTTGTAAGTAACTACAACGCCAACTTTCAAATCGGTTCGGTAGTTCTAGAGATTCCATAGAAATTGTAATTTAGAATGTTTTTAGAACGCTTTTCGCTCATTTCACTCTTTTAAATTTCGAATTTTTTTTATTTTGTTCTTAGAGAGCATTTACATCTTATAAGTAACTACAACGCCAAATTTCAAATCGGTTCGGTAGTTCTAGAGACTCCATAGAAATTGTAATTTAGAATGTTTTTAGAACGTTTTTCGCTCATTTCACCCTTTTAAATTGCGATTTTTTTTTTTTGTTCTTAGAGAGCATTTACATCTTATAAGTAACTACAACGCCAACTTTCAAATCGGTTCGGTAGTTCTAGAGATTCCATAGAAATTGTAATTTAAAATGTTTTTAGAACGCTTTTCGCTCATTTCACTCTTTTAAATTTCGAATTTTTTTTATTTTGTTCTTAGAGAGCATTTACATCTTATAAGTAACTACAACGCCAAATTTCAAATCGGTTCGGTAGTTCTAGAGACTCCATAGAAATTGTAATTTAGAATGTTTTTAGAACGGTTTTCGCTCATTTCACCCTTTTAAATTGCGAATTTTTTTTTTATTTTGTTCTTAGAGAGCATTTACATCTTATAAGTAACTACAACGCCAAATTTCAAATCGGTTCGGTAGTTCTAGACATTCCATAGAAATTGTAATTTAGAATATTTTTAGAACGCTTTTCGCTCATTTCACCCTTTTAAATTTCGATTTTTTTTTATTTTGTTCTTAGAGAGCATTTACATCTTATGAGTAACTACATCGCCAAATTTCAAATCCGTTCGGTAGTTCTAGAGATTCCATAGAAATTGTAATTTAGAATGTTTTTAGAATGTTTTTCGCTCATTTCACCCTTTTAAATTGCGAATTTTTTTTTATTTTGTTCTTAGAGAGCATTTACATCTTATAAGTAACTACAATGCCAAATTTCATATTTCTAGCTCCTTCAGTATAAAAAAAATCGCAATTTTAGGACGTTTTTCGCTCCTGCACCCCCCCCCCCCGAAGTTAGTGACACCGACATAAAATATAGCCTATGTTGAAGCAGGGGTTGTCACCATCAATTTGCCACCATCACTTTTGAAATCGGTTCGGTAGTTTTAGAGAGTCCATAGAAATTGTAATTTAGAATGTTTTTAGAACGATTTTCGCTCATTTCACACTTTTAAATTTCGAATTTGTTTTTATTTTGTTCTTAGAGAGCATTTACATCTTATAAGTAAATACAACGCCAAATTTCAAATCGGTTCGGTAGTTCTAGAGATTCCATAGAAATTGTAATTTAGAATGTTTTTGAACGTTTTTCGCTAATTTCACCCTTTTAAATTGCGATTTTTTTTTATTTTGTTCTTAGAGAGCATTTACATCTTATAAGTAACTACAATGCCAAATTTCATATTTCTAGCTCCTTCAGTATAAAAAAAATCGCAATTTTAGGACGTTTTTCGCTCCTGCACCCCCCCCCCCCCGAGGTTAGTGACACCGACATAAAATATAGCCTATGTTGAAGCAGGGGTTGTCACCATCAATTTGCCACCATCACATTTGAAATCGGTTCGGTAGTTCTAGAGAGTCCATAGAAATTGTAATTTAGAATGTTTTTAGAACGATTTTCGCTCATTTCACACTTTTAAATTTCGAATTTTTTTTTATTTTGTTCTTAGAGAGCATTTACATCTTATAAGTAACTACAACGCCAAATTTCAAATCGGTTCGGTAGTTCTAGAGATTCCATAGAAATTGTAATTTAGAATGTTTTTAGAACGCTTTTCGCTCTTTTCACTCTTTTAAATTTCGAATTTTTTTTATTTTGTTCTTAGAGAGCATTTACATCTTATAAGTAACTACAACGCCAAATTTCAAATCGGTTCGGTAGTTCTAGAGACTCCATAGAAATTGTAATTTAGAATGTTTTTAGAACGTTTTTCGCTCATTTCACCCTTTTAAATTGTGAATTTTTTTTTATTTTGTTCTTAGAGAGCATTTACATCTTATAAGTAATTACAACGCCAACTTTCAAATCGGTTCGGTAGTTCTAGAGATTCCATAGAAATTGTAATTTAGAATGTTTTTAGAACGCTTTTCGCTCATTTCACTCTTTTAAATTTCGAATTTTTTTTATTTTGTTCTTAGAGAGCATTTACATCTTATAAGTAACTACAACGCCAAATTTCAAATCGGTTCGGTAGTTCTAGAGACTCCATAGAAATTGTAATTTAGAATGTTTTTAGAACGTTTTTCGCTCATTTCACCCTTTTAAATTGCGATTTTTTTTTGTTGTTGTTCTTAGAGAGCATTTACATCTTATAAGTAACTACAACGCCAAATTTCAAATCGGTTCGGTAGTTCTAGACATTCCATAGAAATTGTAATTTAGAATGTTTTTAGAACGCATTTCGCTCATTTCACCCTTTTAAATTTCGATTTTTTTTATTTTGTTCTTAGAGAGCATTTACATCTTATAAGTAACTACAACGCCAAATTTCAAATCGGTTCGGTAGTTCTAGAGACTCCATAGAAATTGTAATTTAGAATGTTTTTAGAACGTTTTTCGCTCATTTCACCCTTTTAAATTGCGATTTTTTTTTTGTTCTTAGAGAGCATTTACATCTTATAAGTAACTACAACGCCAAATTTCAAATCGGTTCGGTAGTTCTAGACATTCCATAGAAATTGTAATTTAGAATGTTTTTAGAACGCATTTCGCTCATTTCACCCTTTTAAATTTCGATTTTTTTTTATTTTGTTCTTAGAGAGCATTTACATCTTATAAGTAACTACAACGCCAACTTTCAAATCGGTTCGGTAGTTCTAGAGATTCCATAGAAATTGTAATTTAGAATGTTTTTAGAACGCTTTTCGCTCATTTCACTCTTTTAAATTTCGAATTTTTTTTATTTTGTTCTTAGAGAGCATTTACATCTTATAAGTAACTACAACGCCAAATTTCAAATCGGTTCGGTAGTTCTAGAGACTCCATAGAAATTGTAATTTAGAATGTTTTTAGAACGTTTTTCGCTCATTTCACCCTTTTAAATTGCGAATTTTTTTTAATTTTGTTCTTAGAGAGCATTTACATCTTATAAGTAACTACAATGCCAAATTTCATATTTCTAGCTCCTTCAGTATAAAAAAAATCGCAATTTTAGGACGTTTTTCGCTCCTGCACCCCCCCCCCCCCCGAGGTTAGTGACACCGACATAAAATATAGCCTATGTTGAAGCAGGGGTTGTCACCATCAATTTGCCACCATCACATTTGAAATCGGTTCGGTAGTTCTAGAGAGTCCATAGAAATTGTAATTTAGAATGTTTTTAGAACGATTTTCGCTCATTTCACACTTTTAAATTTCGAATTTTTTTTTATTTTGTTCTTAGAGAGCATTTACATCTTATAAGTAACTACAACGCCAAATTTCAAATCGGTTCGGTAGTTCTAGAGATTCCATAGAAATTGTAATTTAGAATGTTTTTAGAACGCTTTTCGCTCTTTTCACTCTTTTAAATTTCGAATTTTTTTTATTTTGTTCTTAGAGAGCATTTACATCTTATAAGTAACTACAACGCCAAATTTCAAATCGGTTCGGTAGTTCTAGAGACTCCATAGAAATTGTAATTTAGAATGTTTTTAGAACGTTTTTCGCTCATTTCACCCTTTTAAATTGTGAATTTTTTTTTATTTTGTTCTTAGAGAGCATTTACATCTTATAAGTAATTACAACGCCAACTTTCAAATCGGTTCGGTAGTTCTAGAGATTCCATAGAAATTGTAATTTAGAATGTTTTTAGAACGCTTTTCGCTCATTTCACTCTTTTAAATTTCGAATTTTTTTTATTTTGTTCTTAGAGAGCATTTACATCTTATAAGTAACTACAACGCCAAATTTCAAATCGGTTCGGTAGTTCTAGAGACTCCATAGAAATTGTAATTTAGAATGTTTTTAGAACGTTTTTCGCTCATTTCACCCTTTTAAATTGCGATTTTTTTTTGTTGTTGTTCTTAGAGAGCATTTACATCTTATAAGTAACTACAACGCCAAATTTCAAATCGGTTCGGTAGTTCTAGACATTCCATAGAAATTGTAATTTAGAATGTTTTTAGAACGCATTTCGCTCATTTCACCCTTTTAAATTTCGATTTTTTTTATTTTGTTCTTAGAGAGCATTTACATCTTATAAGTAACTACAACGCCAAATTTCAAATCGGTTCGGTAGTTCTAGAGACTCCATAGAAATTGTAATTTAGAATGTTTTTAGAACGTTTTTCGCTCATTTCACCCTTTTAAATTGCGATTTTTTTTTTTGTTCTTAGAGAGCATTTACATCTTATAAGTAACTACAACGCCAAATTTCAAATCGGTTCGGTAGTTCTAGACATTCCATAGAAATTGTAATTTAGAATGTTTTTAGAACGCATTTCGCTCATTTCACCCTTTTAAATTTCGATTTTTTTTTATTTTGTTCTTAGAGAGCATTTACATCTTATAAGTAACTACAACGCCAACTTTCAAATCGGTTCGGTAGTTCTAGAGATTCCATAGAAATTGTAATTTAGAATGTTTTTAGAACGCTTTTCGCTCATTTCACTCTTTTAAATTTCGAATTTTTTTTATTTTGTTCTTAGAGAGCATTTACATCTTATAAGTAACTACAACGCCAAATTTCAAATCGGTTCGGTAGTTCTAGAGACTCCATAGAAATTGTAATTTAGAATGTTTTTAGAACGTTTTTCGCTCATTTCACCCTTTTAAATTGCGAATTTTTTTTAATTTTGTTCTTAGAGAGCATTTACATCTTATAAGTAACTACAACGCCAAATTTCAAATCGGTTCGGTAGTTCTAGACATTCCATAGAAATTGTAATTTAGAATGTTTTTAGAACGTTTTTCGCTCATTTCACCCTTTTAAATTGCGATTTTTTTTTTTGTTCTTAGAGAGCATTTACATCTTATAAGTAACTACAACGCCAAATTTCAAATCGGTTCGGTAGTTCTAGACATTCCATAGAAATTGTAATTTAGAATGTTTTTAGAACGCATTTCGCTCATTTCACCCTTTTAAATTTCGATTTTTTTTATTTTGTTCTTAGAGAGCATTTACATCTTATAAGTAACTACAACGCCAACTTTCAAATCGGTTCGGTAGTTCTAGAGATTCCATAGAAATTGTAATTTAAAATGTTTTTAGAACGCTTTTCGCTCATTTCACTCTTTTAAATTTCGAATTTTTTTTATTTTGTTCTTAGAGAGCATTTACATCTTATAAGTAACTACAACGCCAAATTTCAAATCGGTTCGGTAGTTCTAGAGACTCCATAGAAATTGTAATTTAGAATGTTTTTAGAACGTTTTTCGCTCATTTCACCGTTTTAAATTGCGATTTTTTTTTTATTTTGTTCTTAGAGAGCATTTACATCTTATAAGTAACTACAACGCCAAATTTCAAATCGGTTCGGTAGTTCTAGACATTCCATAGAAATTGTAATTTAGAATGTTTTTAGAACGCATTTCGCTCATTTCACCCTTTTAAATTTCGATTTTTTTTATTTTGTTCTTAGAGAGCATTTACATCTTATGAGTAACTACAACGCCAAATTTCAAATCGGTTCGGTAGTTCTAGAGACTCCATAGAAATTGTAATTTAGAATGTTTTTAGAACGTTTTTCGCTCATTTCACCCTTTTAAATTGCGAATTTTTTTTAATTTTGTTCTTAGAGAGCATTTACATCTTATAAGTAACTACAACGCCAAATTTCAAATCGGTTCGGTAGTTCTAGACATTCCATAGAAATTGTAATTTAGAATGTTTTTAGAACGTTTTTCGCTCATTTCACCCTTTTAAATTGCGATTTTTTTTTTTTGTTCTTAGAGAGCATTTACATCTTATAAGTAACTACAACGCCAAATTTCAAATCGGTTCGGTAGTTCTAGACATTCCATAGAAATTGTAATTTAGAATGTTTTTAGAACGCATTTCGCTCATTTCACCCTTTTAAATTTCGATTTTTTTTATTTTGTTCTTAGAGAGCATTTACATCTTATAAGTAACTACAACGCCAACTTTCAAATCGGTTCGGTAGTTCTAGAGATTCCATAGAAATTGTAATTTAAAATGTTTTTAGAACGCTTTTCGCTCATTTCACTCTTTTAAATTTCGAATTTTTTTTATTTTGTTCTTAGAGAGCATTTACATCTTATAAGTAACTACAACGCCAAATTTCAAATCGGTTCGGTAGTTCTAGAGACTCCATAGAAATTGTAATTTAGAATGTTTTTAGAACGTTTTTCGCTCATTTCACCCTTTTAAATTGCGATTTTTTTTTTATTTTGTTCTTAGAGAGCATTTACATCTTATAAGTAACTACAACGCCAAATTTCAAATCGGTTCGGTAGTTCTAGACATTCCATAGAAATTGTAATTTAGAATGTTTTTAGAACGCATTTCGCTCATTTCACCCTTTTAAATTTCGATTTTTTTTATTTTGTTCTTAGAGAGCATTTACATCTTATGAGTAACTACAACGCCAAATTTCAAATCGGTTCGGTAGTTCTAGAGACTCCATAGAAATTGTAATTTAGAATGTTTTTAGAACGTTTTTCGCTCATTTCACCCTTTTAAATTGCGATTTTTTTTTTTGTTCTTTGAGAGCATTTACATCTTGTAAGTAACTACAACGCCAACTTTCAAATCGGTTCGGTAGTTCTAGAGATTCCATAGAAATTGTAATTTAGAATGTTTTTAGAACGCTTTTCGCTCACTTCACTCTTTTAAATTTCGATTTTTTTTTTATTTTGTTCTTAGAGAGCATTTACATCTTGTAAGTAACTACAACGCCAACTTTCAAATCGGTTCGGTAGTTCTAGAGATTCCATAGAAATTGTAATTTAGAATGTTTTTAGAACGCTTTTCGCTCATTTCACTCTTTTAAATTTCGAATTTTTTTTATTTTGTTCTTAGAGAGCATTTACATCTTATAAGTAACTACAACGCCAAATTTCAAATCGGTTCGGTAGTTCTAGAGACTCCATAGAAATTGTAATTTAGAATGTTTTTAGAACGTTTTTCGCTCATTTCACCCTTTTAAATTGCGATTTTTTTTTTTGTTCTTAGAGAGCATTTACATCTTATAAGTAACTACAACGCCAACTTTCAAATCGGTTCGGTAGTTCTAGAGATTCCATAGAAATTGTAATTTAAAATGTTTTTAGAACGCTTTTCGCTCATTTCACTCTTTTAAATTTCGAATTTTTTTTATTTTGTTCTTAGAGAGAATTTACATCTTATAAGTAACTACAACGCCAAATTTCAAATCGGTTCGGTAGTTCTAGAGACTCCATAGAAATTGTAATTTAGAATGTTTTTAGAACGGTTTTCGCTCATTTCACCCTTTTAAATTGCGATTTTTTTTTTTTTTGTTCTTAGAGAGCATTTACATCTTATAAGTAACTACAACGCCAAATTTCAAATCGGTTCGGTAGTTCTAGACATTCCATAGAAATTGTAATTTAGAATATTTTTAGAACGCTTTTCGCTCATTTCACCCTTTTAAATTTCGATTTTTTTTTTATTTTGTTCTTAGAGAGCATTTACATCTTATGAGTAACTACATCGCCAAATTTCAAATCCGTTCGGTAGTTCTAGAGATTCCATAGAAATTGTAATTTAGAATGTTTTTAGAATGTTTTTCGCTCATTTCACCCTTTTAAATTGCGAATTTTTTTTTATTTTGTTCTTAGAGAGCATTTACATCTTATAAGTAACTACAATGCCAAATTTCATATTTCTAGCTCCTTCAGTATAAAAAAAATCGCAATTTTAGGACGTTTTTCGCTCCTGCACCCCCCCCCCGAAGTTAGTGACACCGACATAAAATATAGCCTATGTTGAAACAGGGGTTGTCACCATCAATTTGCCACCATCACTTTTGAAATCGGTTCGGTAGTTTTAGAGAGTCCATAGAAATTGTAATTTAGAATGTTTTTAGAACGATTTTCGCTCATTTCACACTTTTAAATTTCGAATTTGTTTTTATTTTGTTCTTAGAGAGCATTTACATCTTATAAGTAAATACAACGCCAAATTTCAAATCGGTTCGGTAGTTCTAGAGATTCCATAGAAATTGTAATTTAGAATGTTTTTGAACGTTTTTCGCTAATTTCACCCTTTTAAATTGCGATTTTTTTTTTATTTTGTTCTTAGAGAGCATTTACATCTTATAAGTAACTACAATGCCAAATTTCATATTTCTAGCTCCTTCAGTATAAAAAAAATCGCAATTTTAGGACGTTTTTCGCTCCTGCACCCCCCCCCCCGAGGTTAGTGACACCGACATAAAATATAGCCTATGTTGAAGCAGGGGTTGTCACCATCAATTTGCCACCATCACTTTTGAAATCGGTTCGGTAGTTCTAGAGAGTCCATAGAAATTGTAATTTTAGAACGATTTTCGCTCATTTCACACTTTTAAATTTCGAATTTGTTTTTATTTTGTTCTTAGAGAGCATTTACATCTTATAAGTAACTACAACGCCAAATTTCAAATCGGTTCGGTAGTTCTAGAGATTCCATAGAAATTGTAATTTAGAATGTTTTTAGAACGCTTTTCGCTCTTTTCACTCTTTTAAATTTCGAATTTTTTTTATTTTGTTCTTAGAGAGCATTTACATCTTATAAGTAACTACAACGCCAAATTTCAAATCGGTTCGGTAGTTCTAGAGACTCCATAGAAATTGTAATTTAGAATGTTTTTAGAACGTTTTTCGCTCATTTCACCCTTTTAAATTGCGATTTTTTTTTGTTGTTGTTCTTAGAGAGCATTTACATCTTATAAGTAACTACAACGCCAAATTTCAAATCGGTTCGGTAGTTCTAGACATTCCATAGAAATTGTAATTTAGAATGTTTTTAGAACGCATTTCGCTCATTTCACCCTTTTAAATTTCGATTTTTTTTATTTTGTTCTTAGAGAGCATTTACATCTTATAAGTAACTACAACGCCAAATTTCAAATCGGTTCGGTAGTTCTAGAGACTCCATAGAAATTGTAATTTAGAATGTTTTTAGAACGTTTTTCGCTCATTTCACCCTTTTAAATTGCGATTTTTTTTTTGTTCTTAGAGAGCATTTACATCTTATAAGTAACTACAACGCCAAATTTCAAATCGGTTCGGTAGTTCTAGACATTCCATAGAAATTGTAATTTAGAATGTTTTTAGAACGCATTTCGCTCGTTTCACCCTTTTAAATTTCGATTTTTTTTTATTTTGTTCTTAGAGAGCATTTACATCTTATAAGTAACTACAACGCCAACTTTCAAATCGGTTCGGTAGTTCTAGAGATTCCATAGAAATTGTAATTTAGAATGTTTTTAGAACGCTTTTCGCTCATTTCACTCTTTTAAATTTCGAATTTTTTTTATTTTGTTCTTAGAGAGCATTTACATCTTATAAGTAACTACAACGCCAAATTTCAAATCGGTTCGGTAGTTCTAGAGACTCCATAGAAATTGTAATTTAGAATGTTTTTAGAACGTTTTTCGCTCATTTCACCCTTTTAAATTGCGAATTTTTTTTAATTTTGTTCTTAGAGAGCATTTACATCTTATAAGTAACTACAACGCCAAATTTCAAATCGGTTCGGTAGTTCTAGACATTCCATAGAAATTGTAATTTAGAATGTTTTTAGAACGTTTTTCGCTCATTTCACCCTTTTAAATTGCGATTTTTTTTTTTGTTCTTAGAGAGCATTTACATCTTATAAGTAACTACAACGCCAAATTTCAAATCGGTTCGGTAGTTCTAGACATTCCATAGAAATTGTAATTTAGAATGTTTTTAGAACGCATTTCGCTCATTTCACCCTTTTAAATTTCGATTTTTTTTATTTTGTTCTTAGAGAGCATTTACATCTTATAAGTAACTACAACGCCAACTTTCAAATCGGTTCGGTAGTTCTAGAGATTCCATAGAAATTGTAATTTAAAATGTTTTTAGAACGCTTTTCGCTCATTTCACTCTTTTAAATTTCGAATTTTTTTTATTTTGTTCTTAGAGAGCATTTACATCTTATAAGTAACTACAACGCCAAATTTCAAATCGGTTCGGTAGTTCTAGACATTCCATAGAAATTGTAATTTAGAATGTTTTTAGAACGGTTTTCGCTCATTTCACCCTTTTAAATTGCGATTTTTTTTTTTTTTGTTCTTAGAGAGCATTTACATCTTATAAGTAACTACAACGCCAAATTTCAAATCGGTTCGGTAGTTCTAGACATTCCATAGAAATTGTAATTTAGAATATTTTTAGAACGCTTTTCGCTCATTTCACCCTTTTAAATTTCGATTTTTTTTTTATTTTGTTCTTAGAGAGCATTTACATCTTATGAGTAACTACATCGCCAAATTTCAAATCCGTTCGGTAGTTCTAGAGATTCCATAGAAATTGTAATTTAGAATGTTTTTAGAATGTTTTTCGCTCATTTCACCCTTTTAAATTGCGAATTTTTTTTTATTTTGTTCTTAGAGAGCATTTACATCTTATAAGTAACTACAATGCCAAATTTCATATTTCTAGCTCCTTCAGTATAAAAAAAATCGCAATTTTAGGACGTTTTTCGCTCCTGCACCCCCCCCCCCGAAGTTAGTGACACCGACATAAAATATAGCCTATGTTGAAACAGGGGTTGTCACCATCAATTTGCCACCATCACTTTTGAAATCGGTTCGGTAGTTTTAGAGAGTCCATAGAAATTGTAATTTAGAATGTTTTTAGAACGATTTTCGCTCATTTCACACTTTTAAATTTCGAATTTGTTTTTATTTTGTTCTTAGAGAGCATTTACATCTTATAAGTAAATACAACGCCAAATTTCAAATCGGTTCGGTAGTTCTAGAGATTCCATAGAAATTGTAATTTAGAATGTTTTTGAACGTTTTTCGCTAATTTCACCCTTTTAAATTGCGATTTTTTTTTTATTTTGTTCTTAGAGAGCATTTACATCTTATAAGTAACTACAATGCCAAATTTTGTTCTTAGAGAGCATTTACATCTTATAAGTAAATACAACGCCAAATTTCAAATCGGTTCGGTAGTTCTAGAGACTCCATAGAAATTGTAATTTAGAATGTTTTTAGAACGTTTTTCGCTCATTTCGACCTTTTAAATTGCGAATTTTTTTTTTTTGTTCTTAGAGAGCATTTACATCTTATAAGTAACTACAACGCCAAATTTCAAATCGGTTCGGTAGTTCTAGACATTCCATAGAAATTGTAATTTAGAATGTTTTTAGAACGCATTTCGCTCATTTCACCCTTTTAAATTTCGATTTTTTTCATTTTGTTCTTAGAGAGCATTTATATCTTATAAGTAACTACAACGCCAACTTTCAAATCGGTTCGGTAGTTCTAGAGATTCCATAGAAATTGTAATTTAGAATGTTTTTAGAACGCTTTTCGCTCATTTCACTCTTTTAAATTTCGAATTTTTTTTATTTTGTTCTTAGAGAGCATTTACATCTTATAAGTAACTACAACGCCAAATTTCAAATCGGTTCGGTAGTTCTAGAGACTCCATAGAAATTGTAATTTAGAATGTTTTTAGAACGTTTTTCGCTCATTTCACCCTTTTAAATTGCGAATTTTTTTTAATTTTGTTCTTAGAGAGCATTTACATCTTATAAGTAACTACAACGCCAAATTTCAAATCGGTTCGGTAGTTCTAGACATTCCATAGAAATTGTAATTTAGAATGTTTTTAGAACGTTTTTCGCTCATTTCACCCTTTTAAATTGCGATTTTTTTTTTGTTCTTAGAGAGCATTTACATCTTATAAGTAACTACAACGCCAAATTTCAAATCGGTTCGGTAGTTCTAGTCATTCCATAGAAATTGTAATTTAGAATGTTTTTAGAACGCATTTCGCTCATTTCACCCTTTTAAATTTCGATTTTTTTTTATTTTGTTCTTAGAGAGCATTTACATCTTATAAGTAACTACAACGCCAACTTTCAAATCGGTTCGGTAGTTCTAGAGATTCCATAGAAATTGTAATTTAAAATGTTTTTAGAACGCTTTTCGCTCATTTCACTCTTTTAAATTTTGAATTTTTTTTATTTTGTTCTTAGAGAGCATTTACATCTTATAAGTAACTACAACGCCAAATTTCAAATCGGTTCGGTAGTTCTAGAGACTCCATAGAAAGTGTAATTTAGAATGTTTTTAGAACGTTTTTCGCTCATTTCACCCTTTTAAATTGCGAATTTTTCTTTATTTTGTTCTTAGAGAGCATTTACATCTTATAAGTAACTACAACGCCAAATTTCAAATCGGTTCGGTAGTTCTAGACATTCCATAGAAATTGTAATTTAGAATGTTTTTAGAACGCTTTTCGCTCATTTCACCCTTTTAAATTTCGATTTTTTTTATTTTGTTCTTAGAGAGCATTTACATCTTATAAGTAACTACAACGCCAAATTTCAAATCGGTTCGGTAGTTCTAGAGATTCCATAGAAATTGTAATTTAGATTGTTTTTAGAACGCTTTTCGCTCATTTCACTCTTTTAAATTTAAAATTTTTTTTATTTTGTTCTTAGAGAGCATTTACATCTTATAAGTAACTACAACGCCAAATTTCAAATCGGTTCGGTAGTTCTAGAGACTCCATAGAAATTGTAATTTAGAATGTTTTTAGAACGTTTTTCGCTCATTTCACCCTTTTAAATTGCGAATTTTTTTTTTATTTTGTTCTTAGAGAGCATTTACATCTTATAAGTAACTACAACGCCAAATTTCAAATCGGTTCGGTAGTTCTAGACATTCCATAGAAATTGTAATTTAGAATGTTTTTAGAACGCTTTTCGCTCATTTCACCCTTTTAAATTGCGATTTTTTTTTATTTTGTTCTTAGAGAGCATTTACATCTTATAAGTAACTACAATGCCAAATTTCATATTTCTAGCTCCTTCAGTATAAAAAAAATCGCAATTTTAGGACGTTTTTCGCTCCTGCACCCCCCCCCCCGAAGTTAGTGACACCGACATAAAATATAGCCTATGTTGAAACAGGGGTTGTCACCATCAATTTGCCACCATCACTTTTGAAATCGGTTCGGTAGTTTTAGAGAGTCCATAGAAATTGTAATTTAGAATGTTTTTAGAACGATTTTCGCTCATTTCACACTTTTAAATTTCGAATTTGTTTTTATTTTGTTCTTAGAGAGCATTTACATCTTATAAGTAAATACAACGCCAAATTTCAAATCGGTTCGGTAGTTCTAGAGATTCCATAGAAATTGTAATTTAGAATGTTTTTGAACGTTTTTCGCTAATTTCACCCTTTTAAATTGCGATTTTTTTTTTATTTTGTTCTTAGAGAGCATTTACATCTTATAAGTAACTACAATGCCAAATTTTGTTCTTAGAGAGCATTTACATCTTATAAGTAAATACAACGCCAAATTTCAAATCGGTTCGGTAGTTCTAGAGACTCCATAGAAATTGTAATTTAGAATGTTTTTAGAACGTTTTTCGCTCATTTCGACCTTTTAAATTGCGAATTTTTTTTTTTTGTTCTTAGAGAGCATTTACATCTTATAAGTAACTACAACGCCAAATTTCAAATCGGTTCGGTAGTTCTAGACATTCCATAGAAATTGTAATTTAGAATGTTTTTAGAACGCATTTCGCTCATTTCACCCTTTTAAATTTCGATTTTTTTCATTTTGTTCTTAGAGAGCATTTATATCTTATAAGTAACTACAACGCCAACTTTCAAATCGGTTCGGTAGTTCTAGAGATTCCATAGAAATTGTAATTTAGAATGTTTTTAGAACGCTTTTCGCTCATTTCACTCTTTTAAATTTCGAATTTTTTTTATTTTGTTCTTAGAGAGCATTTACATCTTATAAGTAACTACAACGCCAAATTTCAAATCGGTTCGGTAGTTCTAGAGACTCCATAGAAATTGTAATTTAGAATGTTTTTAGAACGTTTTTCGCTCATTTCACCCTTTTAAATTGCGAATTTTTTTTAATTTTGTTCTTAGAGAGCATTTACATCTTATAAGTAACTACAACGCCAAATTTCAAATCGGTTCGGTAGTTCTAGACATTCCATAGAAATTGTAATTTAGAATGTTTTTAGAACGTTTTTCGCTCATTTCACCCTTTTAAATTGCGATTTTTTTTTTGTTCTTAGAGAGCATTTACATCTTATAAGTAACTACAACGCCAAATTTCAAATCGGTTCGGTAGTTCTAGTCATTCCATAGAAATTGTAATTTAGAATGTTTTTAGAACGCATTTCGCTCATTTCACCCTTTTAAATTTCGATTTTTTTTTATTTTGTTCTTAGAGAGCATTTACATCTTATAAGTAACTACAACGCCAACTTTCAAATCGGTTCGGTAGTTCTAGAGATTCCATAGAAATTGTAATTTAAAATGTTTTTAGAACGCTTTTCGCTCATTTCACTCTTTTAAATTTTGAATTTTTTTTATTTTGTTCTTAGAGAGCATTTACATCTTATAAGTAACTACAACGCCAAATTTCAAATCGGTTCGGTAGTTCTAGAGACTCCATAGAAAGTGTAATTTAGAATGTTTTTAGAACGTTTTTCGCTCATTTCACCCTTTTAAATTGCGAATTTTTCTTTATTTTGTTCTTAGAGAGCATTTACATCTTATAAGTAACTACAACGCCAAATTTCAAATCGGTTCGGTAGTTCTAGACATTCCATAGAAATTGTAATTTAGAATGTTTTTAGAACGCTTTTCGCTCATTTCACCCTTTTAAATTTCGATTTTTTTTATTTTGTTCTTAGAGAGCATTTACATCTTATAAGTAACTACAACGCCAAATTTCAAATCGGTTCGGTAGTTCTAGAGATTCCATAGAAATTGTAATTTAGATTGTTTTTAGAACGCTTTTCGCTCATTTCACTCTTTTAAATTTAAAATTTTTTTTATTTTGTTCTTAGAGAGCATTTACATCTTATAAGTAACTACAACGCCAAATTTCAAATCGGTTCGGTAGTTCTAGAGACTCCATAGAAATTGTAATTTAGAATGTTTTTAGAACGTTTTTCGCTCATTTCACCCTTTTAAATTGCGAATTTTTTTTTTATTTTGTTCTTAGAGAGCATTTACATCTTATAAGTAACTACAACGCCAAATTTCAAATCGGTTCGGTAGTTCTAGACATTCCATAGAAATTGTAATTTAGAATGTTTTTAGAACGCTTTTCGCTCATTTCACCCTTTTAAATTGCGATTTTTTTTTATTTTGTTCTTAGAGAGCATTTACATCTTATAAGTAACTACAACGCCAAATTTCAAATCGGTTCGGTAGTTCTAGACATTCCATAGAAATTGTAATTTAGAATGTTTTTAGAACGCTTTTCGCTCATTTCACCCTTTTAAATTTCGATTTTTTTTTTATTTTGTTCTTAGAGAGCATTTACATCTTATAAGTAACTACAACGCCAACTTTCAAATCGGTTCGGTAGTTCTAGAGATTCCATAGAAATTGTAATTTAGAATGTTTTTAGAACGCTTTTCGCTCATTTCACTCTTTTAAATTTCGAATTTTTTTTATTTTGTTCTTAGAGAGCATTTACATCTTATAAGTAACTACAACGCCAAATTTCAAATCGGTTCGGTAGTTCTAGAGACTCCATAGAAATTGTAATTTAGAATGTTTTTAGAACGTTTTTCGCTCATTTCACCCTTTTAAATTGCGAATTTTTTTTAATTTTGTTCTTAGAGAGCATTTACATCTTATAAGTAACTACAACGCCAAATTTCAAATCGGTTCGGTAGTTCTAGACATTCCATAGAAATTGTAATTTAGAATGTTTTTAGAACGTTTTTCGCTCATTTCACCCTTTTAAATTGCGATTTTTTTTTTTGTTCTTAGAGAGCATTTACATCTTATAAGTAACTACAACGCCAAATTTCAAATCGGTTCGGTAGTTCTAGACATTCCATAGAAATTGTAATTTAGAATGTTTTTAGAACGCATTTCGCTCATTTCACCCTTTTAAATTTCGATTTTTTTTATTTTGTTCTTAGAGAGCATTTACATCTTATAAGTAACTACAACGCCAACTTTCAAATCGGTTCGGTAGTTCTAGAGATTCCATAGAAATTGTAATTTAAAATGTTTTTAGAACGCTTTTCGCTCATTTCACTCTTTTAAATTTCGAATTTTTTTTATTTTGTTCTTAGAGAGCATTTACATCTTATAAGTAACTACAACGCCAAATTTCAAATCGGTTCGGTAGTTCTAGAGACTCCATAGAAATTGTAATTTAGAATGTTTTTAGAACGTTTTTCGCTCATTTCACCCTTTTAAATTGCGATTTTTTTTTGTTGTTGTTCTTAGAGAGCATTTACATCTTATAAGTAACTACAACGCCAAATTTCAAATCGGTTCGGTAGTTCTAGACATTCCATAGAAATTGTAATTTAGAATGTTTTTAGAACGCATTTCGCTCATTTCACCCTTTTAAATTTCGATTTTTTTTATTTTGTTCTTAGAGAGCATTTACATCTTATGAGTAACTACAACGCCAAATTTCAAATCGGTTCGGTAGTTCTAGAGACTCCATAGAAATTGTAATTTAGAATGTTTTTAGAACGTTTTTCGCTCATTTCACCCTTTTAAATTGCGATTTTTTTTTTTTTGTTCTTTGAGAGCATTTACATCTTATAAGTAACTACAACGCCAAATTTCAAATCGGTTCGGTAGTTCTAGACATTCCATAGAAATTGTAATTTAGAATGTTTTTAGAACGCATTTCGCTCATTTCACCCTTTTAAATTTCGATTTTTTTTTATTTTGTTCTTAGAGAGCATTTACATCTTATAAGTAACTACAACGCCAACTTTCAAATCGGTTCGGTAGTTCTAGAGATTCCATAGAAATTGTAATTTAGAATGTTTTTAGAACGCTTTTCGCTCATTTCACTCTTTTAAATTTCGAATTTTTTTTATTTTGTTCTTAGAGAGCATTTACATCTTATAAGTAACTACAACGCCAAATTTCAAATCGGTTCGGTAGTTCTAGAGACTCCATAGAAATTGTAATTTAGAATGTTTTTAGAACGTTTTTCGCTCATTTCGACCTTTTAAATTGCGAATTTTTTTTTTGTTCTTAGAGAGCATTTACATCTTATAAGTAACTACAACGCCAAATTTCAAATCGGTTCGGTAGTTCTAGACATTCCATAGAAATTGTAATTTAGAATGTTTTTAGAACGCATTTCGCTCATTTCACCCTTTTAAATTTCGATTTTTTTCATTTTGTTCTTAGAGAGCATTTATATCTTATAAGTAACTACAACGCCAACTTTCAAATCGGTTCGGTAGTTCTAGAGATTCCATAGAAATTGTAATTTAGAATGTTTTTAGAACGCTTTTCGCTCATTTCACTCTTTTAAATTTCGAATTTTTTTTATTTTGTTCTTAGAGAGCATTTACATCTTATAAGTAACTACAACGCCAAATTTCAAATCGGTTCGGTAGTTCTAGAGACTCCATAGAAATTGTAATTTAGAATGTTTTTAGAACGTTTTTCGCTCATTTCACCCTTTTAAATTGCGAATTTTTTTTAATTTTGTTCTTAGAGAGCATTTACATCTTATAAGTAACTACAACGCCAAATTTCAAATCGGTTCGGTAGTTCTAGACATTCCATAGAAATTGTAATTTAGAATGTTTTTAGAACGTTTTTCGCTCATTTCACCCTTTTAAATTGCGATTTTTTTTTTGTTCTTAGAGAGCATTTACATCTTATAAGTAACTACAACGCCAAATTTAAAATCGGTTCGGTAGTTCTAGTCATTCCATAGAAATTGTAATTTAGAATGTTTTTAGAACGCATTTCGCTCATTTCACCCTTTTAAATTTCGATTTTTTTTTATTTTGTTCTTAGAGAGCATTTACATCTTATAAGTAACTACAACGCCAACTTTCAAATCGGTTCGGTAGTTCTAGAGATTCCATAGAAATTGTAATTTAAAATGTTTTTAGAACGCTTTTCGCTCATTTCACTCTTTTAAATTTTGAATTTTTTTTATTTTGTTCTTAGAGAGCATTTACATCTTATAAGTAACTACAACGCCAAATTTCAAATCGGTTCGGTAGTTCTAGAGACTCCATAGAAAGTGTAATTTAGAATGTTTTTAGAACGTTTTTCGCTCATTTCACCCTTTTAAATTGCGAATTTTTCTTTATTTTGTTCTTAGAGAGCATTTACATCTTATAAGTAACTACAACGCCAAATTTCAAATCGGTTCGGTAGTTCTAGACATTCCATAGAAATTGTAATTTAGAATGTTTTTAGAACGCTTTTCGCTCATTTCACCCTTTTAAATTTCGATTTTTTTTATTTTGTTCTTAGAGAGCATTTACATCTTATAAGTAACTACAACGCCAAATTTCAAATCGGTTCGGTAGTTCTAGAGATTCCATAGAAATTGTAATTTAGATTGTTTTTAGAACGCTTTTCGCTCATTTCACTCTTTTAAATTTCAAATTTTTTTTATTTTGTTCTTAGAGAGCATTTACATCTTATAAGTAACTACAACGCCAAATTTCAAATCGGTTCGGTAGTTCTAGAGACTCCATAGAAATTGTAATTTAGAATGTTTTTAGAACGTTTTTCGCTCATTTCACCCTTTTAAATTGCGAATTTTTTTTATTTTGTTCTTAGAGAGCATTTACATCTTATAAGTAACTACAACGCCAAATTTCAAATCGGTTCGGTAGTTCTAGACATTCCATAGAAATTAAAATTTAGAATGTTTTTAGAACGCTTTTCGCTCATTTCACCCTTTTAAATTTCGATTTTTTTTTTTTGTTCTTAGAGAGCATTTACATCTTATAAGTAACTACAACGCCAAATTTCAAATCGGTTCGGTAGTTCTAGACATTCCATAGAAATTGTAATTTAGAATGTTTTTAGAACGCTTTTCGCTCATTTCACCCTTTTAAATTTCGATTTTTTTTATTTTGTTCTTAGAGAGCATTTACATCTTATAAGTAACTACAACGCCAAATTTCAAATCGGTTCGGTAGTTCTAGAGATTCCATAGAAATTGTAATTTAGAATGTTTTTAGAACGCTTTTCGCTCATTTCACTCTTTTAAATTTCAAATTTTTTTTATTTTGTTCTTAGAGAGCATTTACATCTTATAAGTAACTACAACGCCAAATTTCAAATCGGTTCGGTAGTTCTAGAGACTCCATAGAAATTGTAATTTAGAATGTTTTTAGAACGTTTTTCGCTCATTTCACCCTTTTAAATTGCGATTTTTTTTTTATTTTGTTCTTAGAGAGCATTTACATCTTATAAGTAACTACAACGCCAAATTTCAAATCGGTTCGGTAGTTCTAGACATTCCATAGAAATTGTAATTTAGAATGTTTTTAGAACGCTTTTCGCTCATTTCACCCTTTTAAATTTCGATTTTTTTTTTTATTTTGTTCTTAGAGAGCATTTACATCTTATAAGTAACTACAACGCCAACTTTCAAATCGGTTCGGTAGTTCTAGAGATTCCATAGAAATTGTAATTTAGAATGTTTTTAGAACGCTTTTCGCTCATTTCACTCTTTTAAATTTCGATTTTTTTTTATTATGTTCTTAGAGAGCATTTACATCTTATAAGTAACTACAACGCCAAATTTCAAATCGGTTCGGTAGTTCTAGAGACTCCATAGAAATTGTAATTTAGAATGTTTTTAGAACGTTTTTCGCTCATTTCACCCTTTTAAATTGCGAATTTTTTTTTGTTCTTAGAGAGCATTTACATCTTATAAGTAACTACAACGCCAAATTTCAAATCGGTTCGGTAGTTCTAGAGACTCCATAGAAATTGTAATTTAGAATGTTTTTAGAACGTTTTTCGCTCATTTCACCCTTTTAAATTGCGATTTTTTTTTTGTTCTTAGAGAGCATTTACATCTTATAAGTAACTACAACGCCAAATTTCAAATCGGTTCGGTAGTTCTAGACATTCCATAGAAATTGTAATTTAGAATGTTTTTAGAACGCATTTCGCTCATTTCACCCTTTTAAATTTCGATTTTTTTTTATTTTGTTCTTAGAGAGCATTTACATCTTATAAGTAACTACAACGCCAACTTTCAAATCGGTTCGGTAGTTCTAGAGATTCCATAGAAATTGTAATTTAGAATGTTTTTAGAACGCTTTTAGCTCATTTCACTCTTTTAAATTTCGAATTTTTTTTATTTTGTTCTTAGAGAGCATTTACATCTAATAAGTAACTACAACGCCAAATTTCAAATCGGTTCGGTAGTTCTAGAGACTCCATAGAAATTGTAATTTAGAATGTTTTTAGAACGTTTTTCGCTCATTTCACCCTTTTAAATTGCGAATTTTTTTTTTGTTCTAAGAGAGCATTTACATCTTATAAGTAACTACAACGCCAAATTTCAAATCGGTTCGGTAGTTCTAGACATTCCATAGAAATTGTAATTTAGAATGTTTTTAGAACGCATTTCGCTCATTTCACCCTTTTAAATTTCGATTTTTTTTATTTTGTTCTTAGAGAGCATTTATATCTTATAAGTAACTACAACGCCAACTTTCAAATCGGTTCGGTAGTTCTAGAGATTCCATAGAAATTGTAATTTAGAATGTTTTTAGAACGCTTTTCGCTCATTTCACTCTTTTAAATTTCGAATTTTTTTTATTTTGTTCTTAGAGAGCATTTACATCTTATAAGTAACTACAACGCCAAATTTCAAGTCGGTTCGGTACTTCTAGAGACTCCATAGAAATTGTAATTTAGAATGTTTTTAGAACGTTTTTCGCTCATTTCACCCTTTTAAATTGCGAATTTTTTTTTATTTTGTTCTTAGAGAGCATTTACATCTTATAAGTAACTAGAACGCCAAATTTCAAATCGGTTCGGTAGTTCTAGACATTCCATAGAAATTGTAATTTAGAATGTTTTTAGAACGTTTTTCGCTCATTTCACCCTTTTAAATTGCGAATTTTTTTTTATTTTGTTCTTAGAGAGCATTTACATCTTATAAGTAACTACAACGCCAAATTTCAAATCGGTTCGGTAGTTCTAGACATTCCATAGAAATTGTAATTTAGAATGTTTTTAGAACGCTTTTCGCTCATTTCACCCTTTTAAATTTCGATTTTTTTTATTTTGTTCTTAGAGAGCATTTACATCTTATAAGTAACTACAACGCCAAATTTCAAATCGGTTCGGTAGTTCTAGAGATTCCATAGAAATTGTAATTTAGAATGTTTTTAGAATGTTTTTCGCTCATTTCACCCTTTTAAATTGCGAATTTTTTTTTATTTTGTTCTTAGAGAGCATTTACATCTTATAAGTAACTACAACGCCAAATTTCAAATCGGTTCGGTAGTTCTAGACATTCCATAGAAATTGTAATTTAGAATGTTTTTAGAACGCTTTTCGCTCATTTCACCCTTTTAAATTTCGATTTTTTTTATTTTGTTCTTAGAGAGCATTTACATCTTATAAGTAACTACAACGCCAAATTTCAAATCGGTTCGGTAGTTCTAGAGATTCCATAGAAATTGTAATTTAGAATGTTTTTAGAATGTTTTTCGCTCATTTCACCCTTTTAAATTGCGATTTTTTTTTTATTTTGTTCTTAGAGAGCATTTACATCTTATAAGTAACTACAATGCCAAATTTCATATTTCTAGCTCCTTCAGTATAAAAAAAATCGCAATTTTAGGACGTTTTTCGCTCCTGCACCCCCCCCCCCGAGGTTAGTGACACCGACATAAAATATAGCCTATGTTGAAGCAGGGGTTGTCACCATCAATTTGCCTCCATCACTTTTGAAATCGGTTCGGTAGTTCTAGAGAGTCCATAGAAATTGTAATTTAGAATGTTTTTAGAACGATTTTCGCTCATTTCACACTTTTAAATTTCGAATTTTTTTTTATTTTGTTCTTAGAGAGCATTTACATCTTATAAGTAAATACAACGCCAAATTTCAAATCGGTTCGGTAGTTCTAGAGATTCCATAGAAATTGTAATTTAGAATGTTTTTGAACGTTTTTCGCTCATTTCACCCTTTTAAATTGCGAATTTTTTTTTATTTTGTTCTTAGAGAGCATTTATATCTTATAAGTAACTACAATGCCAAATTTCATATTTCTAGCTCCTTCAGTATAAAAAAAATCGCAATTTTAGGACGTTTTTCGCTCCTGCACCCCCCCCCCCCGAGGTTAGTGACACCGACATAAAATATAGCCTATGTTGAAGCAGGGGTTGTCACCATCAATTTGCCACCATCACTTTTGAAATCGGTTCGGTAGTTCTAGAGAGTCCATAGAAATTGTAATTTAGAATGTTTTTAGAACGATTTTCGCTCATTTCACACTTTTAAATTTCGAATTTTTTTTTATTTTGTTCTTAGAGAGCATTTACATCTTATAAGTAACTACAACGCCAAATTTCAAATCGGTTCGGTAGTTCTAGAGACTCCATAGAAATTGTAATTTAGAATGTTTTTAGAACGTTTTTCGCTCATTTCACCCTTTTAAATTGCGATTTTTTTTTTATTTTGTTCTTAGAGAGCATTTACATCTTATAAGTAACTACAACGCCAAATTTCAAATCGGTTCGGTAGTTCTACACATTCCATAGAAATTGTAATTTAGAATGTTTTTAGAACGCATTTCGCTCATTTCACCCTTTTAAATTTCGATTTTTTTTTTATTTTGTTCTTAGAGAGCATTTACATCTTGTAAGTAACTACAACGCCAACTTTCAAATCGGTTCGGTAGTTCTAGAGATTCCATAGAAATTGTAATTTAGAATGTTTTTAGAACGCTTTTCGCTCATTTCACTCTTTTAAATTTCGAATTTTTTTTATTTTGTTCTTAGAGAGCATTTACATCTTATAAGTAACTACAACGCCAAATTTCAAATCGGTTCGGTAGTTCTAGAGACTCCATAGAAATTGTAATTTAGAATGTTTTTAGAACGTTTTTCGCTCATTTCACCCTTTTAAATTTCGATTTTTTTTTTGTTCTTAGAGAGCATTTACATCTTATAAGTAACTACAACGCCAACTTTCAAATCGGTTCGGTAGTTCTAGAGATTCCATAGAAATTGTAATTTAAAATGTTTTTAGAACGCTTTTCGCTCATTTCACTCTTTTAAATTTCGAATTTTTTTTATTTTGTTCTTAGAGAGCATTTACATCTTATAAGTAACTACAACGCCAAATTTCAAATCGGTTCGGTAGTTCTAGAGACTCCATAGAAATTGTAATTTAGAATGTTTTTAGAACGGTTTTCGCTCATTTCACCCTTTTAAATTGCGAATTTTTTTTTTATTTTGTTCTTAGAGAGCATTTACATCTTATAAGTAACTACAACGCCAAATTTCAAATCGGTTCGGTAGTTCTAGACATTCCATAGAAATTGTAATTTAGAATATTTTTAGAACGCTTTTCGCTCATTTCACCCTTTTAAATTTCGATTTTTTTTTTTATTTTGTTCTTAGAGAGCATTTACATCTTATGAGTAACTACATCGCCAAATTTCAAATCCGTTCGGTAGTTCTAGAGATTCCATAGAAATTGTAATTTAGAATGTTTTTAGAATGTTTTTCGCTCATTTCACCCTTTTAAATTGCGAATTTTTTTTTATTTTGTTCTTAGAGAGCATTTACATCTTATAAGTAACTACAATGCCAAATTTCATATTTCTAGCTCCTTCAGTATAAAAAAAATCGCAATTTTAGGACGTTTTTCGCTCCTGCACCCCCCCCCCCCGAAGTTAGTGACACCGACATAAAATATAGCCTATGTTGAAGCAGGGGTTGTCACCATCAATTTGCCACCATCACTTTTGAAATCGGTTCGGTAGTTTTAGAGAGTCCATAGAAATTGTAATTTAGAATGTTTTTAGAACGATTTTCGCTCATTTCACACTTTTAAATTTCGAATTTGTTTTTATTTTGTTCTTAGAGAGCATTTACATCTTATAAGTAAATACAACGCCAAATTTCAAATCGGTTCGGTAGTTCTAGAGATTCCATAGAAATTGTAATTTAGAATGTTTTTGAACGTTTTTCGCTAATTTCACCCTTTTAAATTGCGATTTTTTTTTTATTTTGTTCTTAGAGAGCATTTACATCTTATAAGTAACTACAATGCCAAATTTCATATTTCTAGCTCCTTCAGTATAAAAAAAATCGCAATTTTAGGACGTTTTTCGCTCCTGCACCCCCCCCCCCCCCGAGGTTAGTGACACCGACATAAAATATAGCCTATGTTGAAGCAGGGGTTGTCACCATCAATTTGCCACCATCACTTTTGAAATCGGTTCGGTAGTTCTAGAGAGTCCATAGAAATTGTAATTTAGAATGTTTTTAGAACGATTTTCGCTCATTTCACACTTTTAAATTTCGAATTTTTTTTTATTTTGTTCTTAGAGAGCATTTACATCTTATAAGTAACTACAACGCCAAATTTCAAATCGGTTCGGTAGTTCTAGAGATTCCATAGAAATTGTAATTTAGAATGTTTTTAGAACGCTTTTCGCTCTCTTCAATCTTTTAAATTTCGAATTTTTTTTATTTTGTTCTTAGAGAGCATTTACATCTTATAAGTAACTACAACGCCAAATTTCAAATCGGTTCGGTAGTTCTAGAGACTCCATAGAAATTGTAATTTAGAATGTTTTTAGAACGTTTTTCGCTCATTTCACCCTTTTAAATTGTGAATTTTTTTTTATTTTGTTCTTAGAGAGCATTTACATCTTATAAGTAATTACAACGCCAACTTTCAAATCGGTTCGGTAGTTCTAGAGATTCCATAGAAATTGTAATTTAGAATGTTTTTAGAACGCTTTTCGCTCATTTCACTCTTTTAAATTTCGAATTTTTTTTATTTTGTTCTTAGAGAACATTTACATCTTATAAGTAACTACAACGCCAAATTTCAAATCGGTTCGGTAGTTCTAGAGACTCCATAGAAATTGTAATTTAGAATGTTTTTAGAACGTTTTTCGCTCATTTCACCCTTTTAAATTGCGATTTTTTTTTGTTGTTGTTCTTAGAGAGCATTTACATCTTATAAGTAACTACAACGCCAAATTTCAAATCGGTTCGGTAGTTCTAGACATTCCATAGAAATTGTAATTTAGAATGTTTTTAGAACGCATTTCGCTCATTTCACCCTTTTAAATTTCGATTTTTTTTATTTTGTTCTTAGAGAGCATTTACATCTTATAAGTAACTACAACGCCAAATTTCAAATCGGTTCGGTAGTTCTAGAGACTCCATAGAAATTGTAATTTAGAATGTTTTTAGAACGTTTTTCGCTCATTTCACCCTTTTGAATTGCGATTTTTTTTTTTGTTCTTAGAGAGCATTTACATCTTATAAGTAACTACAACGCCAAATTTCAAATCGGTTCGGTAGTTCTAGACATTCCATAGAAATTGTAATTTAGAATGTTTTTAGAACGCATTTCGCTCATTTCACCCTTTTAAATTTCGATTTTTTTTTATTTTGTTCTTAGAGAGCATTTACATCTTATAAGTAACTACAACGCCAACTTTCAAATCGGTTCGGTAGTTCTAGAGATTCCATAGAAATTGTAATTTAGAATGTTTTTAGAACGCTTTTCGCTCATTTCACTCTTTTAAATTTCGAATTTTTTTTATTTTGTTCTTAGAGAGCATTTACATCTTATAAGTAACTACAACGCCAAATTTCAAATCGGTTCGGTAGTTCTAGAGACTCCATAGAAATTGTAATTTAGAATGTTTTTAGAACGTTTTTCGCTCATTTCACCCTTTTAAATTGCGAATTTTTTTTAATTTTGTTCTTAGAGAGCATTTACATCTTATAAGTAACTACAACGTCAAATTTCAAATCGGTTCGGTAGTTCTAGACATTCCATAGAAATTGTAATTTAGAATGTTTTTAGAACGTTTTTCGCTCATTTCACCCTTTTAAATTGCGATTTTTTTTTTGTTCTTAGAGAGCATTTACATCTTATAAGTAACTACAACGCCAAATTTCAAATCGGTTCGGTAGTTCTAGACATTCCATAGAAATTGTAATTTAGAATGTTTTTAGAACGCATTTCGCTCATTTCACCCTTTTAAATTTCGATTTTTTTTATTTTGTTCTTAGAGAGCATTTACATCTTATAAGTAACTACAACGCCAACTTTCAAATCGGTTCGGTAGTTCTAGAGATTCCATAGAAATTGTAATTTAAAATGTTTTTAGAACGCTTTTCGCTCATTTCACTCTTTTAAATTTCGAATTTTTTTTATTTTGTTCTTAGAGAGCATTTACATCTTATAAGTAACTACAACGCCAAATTTCAAATCGGTTCGGTAGTTCTAGAGACTCCATAGAAATTGTAATTTAGAATGTTTTTAGAACGTTTTTCGCTCATTTCACCCTTTTAAATTGCGATTTTTTTTTGTTGTTGTTCTTAGAGAGCATTTACATCTTATAAGTAACTACAACGCCAAATTTCAAATCGGTTCGGTAGTTCTAGACATTCCATAGAAATTGTAATTTAGAATGTTTTTAGAACGCATTTCGCTCATTTCACCCTTTTAAATTTCGATTTTTTTTATTTTGTTCTTAGAGAGCATTTACATCTTATGAGTAACTACAACGCCAAATTTCAAATCGGTTCGGTAGTTCTAGAGACTCCATAGAAATTGTAATTTAGAATGTTTTTAGAACGTTTTTCGCTCATTTCACCCTTTTAAATTGCGATTTATTTTTTTTTTGTTCTTTGAGAGCATTTACATCTTATAAGTAACTACAACGCCAAATTTCAAATCGGTTCGGTAGTTCTAGACATTCCATAGAAATTGTAATTTAGAATGTTTTTAGAACGCATTTCGCTCATTTCACCCTTTTAAATTTCGATTTTTTTTATTTTGTTCTTAGAGAGCATTTACATCTTATAAGTAACTACAACGCCAACTTTCAAATCGGTTCGGTAGTTCTAGAGATTCCATAGAAATTGTAATTTAGAATGTTTTTAGAACGCTTTTCGCTCATTTCACTCTTTTAAATTTCGAATTTTTTTTATTTTGTTCTTAGAGAGCATTTACATCTTATAAGTAACTACAACGCCAAATTTCAAATCGGTTCGGTAGTTCTAGAGACTCCATAGAAATTGTAATTTAGAATGTTTTTAGAACGTTTTTCGCTCATTTCGACCTTTTAAATTGCGAATTTTTTTTTTTTGTTCTTAGAGAGCATTTACATCTTATAAGTAACTACAACGCCAAATTTCAAATCGGTTCGGTAGTTCTAGACATTCCATAGAAATTGTAATTTAGAATGTTTTTAGAACGCATTTCGCTCATTTCACCCTTTTAAATTTCGATTTTTTTCATTTTGTTCTTAGAGAGCATTTATATCTTATAAGTAACTACAACGCCAACTTTCAAATCGGTTCGGTAGTTCTAGAGATTCCATAGAAATTGTAATTTAGAATGTTTTTAGAACGCTTTTCGCTCATTTCACTCTTTTAAATTTCGAATTTTTTTTATTTTGTTCTTAGAGAGCATTTACATCTTATAAGTAACTACAACGCCAAATTTCAAATCGGTTCGGTAGTTCTAGAGACTCCATAGAAATTGTAATTTAGAATGTTTTTAGAACGTTTTTCGCTCATTTCACCCTTTTAAATTGCGAATTTTTTTTAATTTTGTTCTTAGAGAGCATTTACATCTTATAAGTAACTACAACGCCAAATTTCAAATCGGTTCGGTAGTTCTAGACATTCCATAGAAATTGTAATTTAGAATGTTTTTAGAACGCTTTTCGCTCATTTCACTCTTTTAAATTTCGAATTTTTTTTATTTTGTTCTTAGAGAGCATTTACATCTTATAAGTAACTACAACGCCAAATTTCAAATCGGTTCGGTAGTTCTAGAGACTCCATAGAAATTGTAATTTAGAATGTTTTTAGAACGTTTTTCGCTCATTTCACCCTTTTAAATTGCGAATTTTTTTTAATTTTGTTCTTAGAGAGCATTTACATCTTATAAGTAACTACAACGTCAAATTTCAAATCGGTTCGGTAGTTCTAGACATTCCATAGAAATTGTAATTTAGAATGTTTTTAGAACGTTTTTCGCTCATTTCACCCTTTTAAATTGCGATTTTTTTTTGTTCTTAGAGAGCATTTACATCTTATAAGTAACTACAACGCCAAATTTCAAATCGGTTCGGTAGTTCTAGACATTCCATAGAAATTGTAATTTAGAATGTTTTTAGAACGCATTTCGCTCATTTCACCCTTTTAAATTTCGATTTTTTTTATTTTGTTCTTAGAGAGCATTTACATCTTATAAGTAACTACAACGCCAACTTTCAAATCGGTTCGGTAGTTCTAGAGATTCCATAGAAATTGTAATTTAAAATGTTTTTAGAACGCTTTTCGCTCATTTCACTCTTTTAAATTTCGAATTTTTTTTATTTTGTTCTTAGAGAGCATTTACATCTTATAAGTAACTACAACGCCAAATTTCAAATCGGTTCGATAGTTCTAGAGACTCCATAGAAATTGTAATTTAGAATGTTTTTAGAACGTTTTTCGCTCATTTCCCCCTTTTAAATTGCGATTTTTTTTTTGTTGTTGTTCTTAGAGAGCATTTACATCTTATAAGTAACTACAACGCCAAATTTCAAATCGGTTCGGTAGTTCTAGACATTCCATAGAAATTGTAATTTAGAATGTTTTTAGAACGCATTTCGCTCATTTCACCCTTTTAAATTTCGATTTTTTTTATTTTGTTCTTAGAGAGCATTTACATCTTATGAGTAACTACAACGCCAAATTTCAAATCGGTTCGGTAGTTCTAGAGACTCCATAGAAATTGTAATTTAGAATGTTTTTAGAACGTTTTTCGCTCATTTCACCCTTTTAAATTGCGATTTTTTTTTTTGTTCTTTGAGAGCATTTACATCTTATAAGTAACTACAACGCCAAATTTCAAATCGGTTCGGTAGTTCTAGACATTCCATAGAAATTGTAATTTAGAATGTTTTTAGAACGCATTTCGCTCATTTCACCCTTTTAAATTTCGATTTTTTTTTATTTTGTTCTTAGAGAGCATTTACATCTTATAAGTAACTACAACGCCAACTTTCAAATCGGTTCGGTAGTTCTAGAGATTCCATAGAAATTGTAATTTAGAATGTTTTTAGAACGCTTTTCGCTCATTTCACTCTTTTAAATTTCGAATTTTTTTTATTTTGTTCTTAGAGAGCATTTACATCTTATAAGTAACTACAACGCCAAATTTCAAATCGGTTCGGTAGTTCTAGAGACTCCATAGAAATTGTAATTTAGAATGTTTTTAGAACGTTTTTCGCTCATTTCGACCTTTTAAATTGCGAATTTTTTTTTTTTGTTCTTAGAGAGCATTTACATCTTATAAGTAACTACAACGCCAAATTTCAAATCGGTTCGGTAGTTCTAGACATTCCATAGAAATTGTAATTTAGAATGTTTTTAGAACGCATTTCGCTCATTTCACCCTTTTAAATTTCGATTTTTTTCATTTTGTTCTTAGAGAGCATTTATATCTTATAAGTAACTACAACGCCAACTTTCAAATCGGTTCGGTAGTTCTAGAGATTCCATAGAAATTGTAATTTAGAATGTTTTTAGAACGCTTTTCGCTCATTTCACTCTTTTAAATTTCGAATTTTTTTTATTTTGTTCTTAGAGAGCATTTACATCTTATAAGTAACTACAACGCCAAATTTCAAATCGGTTCGGTAGTTCTAGAGACTCCATAGAAATTGTAATTTAGAATGTTTTTAGAACGTTTTTCGCTCATTTCACCCTTTTAAATTGCGAATTTTTTTTAATTTTGTTCTTAGAGAGCATTTACATCTTATAAGTAACTACAACGCCAAATTTCAAATCGGTTCGGTAGTTCTAGACATTCCATAGAAATTGTAATTTAGAATGTTTTTAGAACGTTTTTCGCTCATTTCACCCTTTTAAATTGCGATTTTTTTTTGTTCTTAGAGAGCATTTACATCTTATAAGTAACTACAACGCCAAATTTCAAATCGGTTCGGTAGTTCTAGTCATTTCATAGAAATTGTAATTTAGAATGTTTTTAGAACGCATTTCGCTCATTTCACCCTTTTAAATTTCGATTTTTTTTATTTTGTTCTTAGAGAGCATTTACATCTTATAAGTAACTACAACGCCAACTTTCAAATCGGTTCGGTAGTTCTAGAGATTCCATAGAAATTGTAATTTAAAATGTTTTTAGAACGCTTTTCGCTCATTTCACTCTTTTAAATTTTGAATTTTTTTTATTTTGTTCTTAGAGAGCATTTACATCTTATAAGTAACTACAACGCCAAATTTCAAATCGGTTCGGTAGTTCTAGAGACTCCATAGAAAGTGTAATTTAGAATGTTTTTAGAACGTTTTTCGCTCATTTCACCCTTTTAAATTGCGAATTTTTCTTTATTTTGTTCTTAGAGAGCATTTACATCTTATAAGTAACTACAACGCCAAATTTCAAATCGGTTCGGTAGTTCTAGACATTCCATAGAAATTGTAATTTAGAATGTTTTTAGAACGCTTTTCGCTCATTTCACCCTTTTAAATTTCGATTTTTTTTATTTTGTTCTTAGAGAGCATTTACATCTTATAAGTAACTACAACGCCAAATTTCAAATCGGTTCGGTAGTTCTAGAGATTCCATAGAAATTGTAATTTAGATTGTTTTTAGAACGCTTTTCGCTCATTTCACTCTTTTAAATTTCAAATTTTTTTTATTTTGTTCTTAGAGAGCATTTACATCTTATAAGTAACTACAACGCCAAATTTCAAATCGGTTCGGTAGTTCTAGAGACTCCATAGAAATTGTAATTTAGAATGTTTTTAGAACGTTTTTCGCTCATTTCACCCTTTTAAATTGCGAATTTTTTTTTTATTTTGTTCTTAGAGAGCATTTACATCTTATAAGTAACTACAACGCCAAATTTCAAATCGGTTCGGTAGTTCTAGACATTCCATAGAAATTGTAATTTAGAATGTTTTTAGAACGCTTTTCGCTCATTTCACCCTTTTAAATTTCGATTTTTTTTTTTTTGTTCTTAGAGAGCATTTACATCTTATAAGTAACTACAACGCCAAATTTCAAATCGGTTCGGTAGTTCTAGACATTCCATAGAAATTGTAATTTAGAATGTTTTTAGAACGCTTTTCGCTCATTTCACCCTTTTAAATTTCGATTTTTTTTATTTTGTTCTTAGAGAGCATTTACATCTTATAAGTAACTACAACGCCAAATTTCAAATCGGTTCGGTAGTTCTAGAGATTCCATAGAAATTGTAATTTAGAATGTTTTTAGAACGCTTTTCGCTCATTTCACTCTTTTAAATTTCAAATTTTTTTTATTTTGTTCTTAGAGAGCATTTACATCTTATAAGTAACTACAACGCCAAATTTCAAATCGGTTCGGTAGTTCTAGAGACTCCATAGAAATTGTAATTTAGAATGTTTTTAGAACGTTTTTCGCTCATTTCACCCTTTTAAATTGCGAATTTTTTTTTTATTTTGTTCTTAGAGAGCATTTACATCTTATAAGTAACTACAACGCCAAATTTCAAATCGGTTCGGTAGTTCTAGACATTCCATAGAAATTGTAATTTAGAATGTTTTTAGAACGCTTTTCGCTCATTTCACCCTTTTAAATTTCGATTTTTTTTTTTGTTCTTAGAGAGCATTTACATCTTATAAGTAACTACAACGCCAAATTTCAAATCGGTTCGGTAGTTCTAGACATTCCATAGAAATTGTAATTTAGAATGTTTTTAGAACGCTTTTCGCTCATTTCACCCTTTTAAATTTCGATTTTTTTTATTTTGTTCTTAGAGAGCATTTACATCTTATAAGTAACTACAACGCCAAATTTCAAATCGGTTCGGTAGTTCTAGAGATTCCATAGAAATTGTAATTTAGAATGTTTTTAGAACGCTTTTCGCTCATTTCACTCTTTTAAATTTCAAATTTTTTTTATTTTGTTCTTAGAGAGAATTTACATCTTATAAGTAACTACAACGCCAAATTTCAAATCGGTTCGGTAGTTCTAGAGACTCCATAGAAATTGTAATTTAGAATGTTTTTAGAACGTTTTTCGCTCATTTCACCCTTTTAAATTGCGAATTTTTTTTTTATTTTGTTCTTAGAGAGCATTTACATCTTATAAGTAACTACAACGCCAAATTTCAAATCGGTTCGGTAGTTCTAGACATTCCATAGAAATTGTAATTTAGAATGTTTTTAGAACGCTTTTCGCTCATTTCACCCTTTTAAATTTCGATTTTTTTTTATTTTGTTCTTAGAGAGCATTTACATCTTATAAGTAACTACATCGCCAAATTTCAAATCGGTTCGGTAGTTCTAGAGATTCCATAGAAATTGTAATTTAGAATGTTTTTAGAACGCTTTTCGCTCATTTCACTCTTTTAAATTTCGAATTTTTTTTATTTTGTTCTTAGAGAGCATTTACATCTTATAAGTAACTACAACGCCAAATTTCAAATTTCTAGCTGCTTCAGTATAGAAAAGATCGCAATTTTAGAACGTTTTTCGCTCCTGCACCCCCTGGGGTAGTGACACCAACATAAAATATATCCTATGTTGGAGCAGGGGTTGCCACCATCAATTTGCCACCATCACTTTTGAAATCGGTTCGGTAGTTCCAGAGATTACCCTTTACAAACAAACAGACAAACAATCTTTACTCCTTTATAATATTAGTATAGATATATATATTTATGAAACAAATTTTAATTTTTTCGCCATTGACCTCATCAAAGCTATAATTCTGTTTAAATCCCATTATTCTAATTTATTTTCTCGTTCTAGTATTTATATTGTCAAAATTCCGCCTAGCTAAAAATGCTTTATTCTAAATTCATTCTCTTAAAAAAATGGCTCTAAGTTCTGTTCTGTTAAAATTACACACTTTTTATTTTATTAAATTAACGCATCCTAAAATTTAATTCTTTTAAATATCACTCTCCCAGCTAAATATTTTAATTCTCTTGATAAAACAACCTATATCTTTTTATTTTTATTTCCCTATGTTTTCTGGCAAAAAGTATTCTTTCGCAAAATATAAAAGCTAATCTCAGTTTCAATGTAAAATTTTTATCTTGGCATCCTGCCCACACTCGGTAAAAGCTACGTATTTTTGTTTTTTTCTTATTTGTTCGAAGGAATCAGATTTTTTCCGAAACATTCTAGAATATTGTCCCGCGCTTTTCATCTTGCAGCTTGATCTCTTCAAAATCATAGCGACAGAAAATTGAGTTCGGTAGCGCTGATTGGTCGAAAGACTGTTTTAACGGCTCTGTATTCATGAGCGTTAGAGAATAGATATACTCGGGGTTTCCCTCCTTGAAGGCAGAGAGAGATGTTACTGGGAGCAGGATGTAGATGGAAATGCGACGCGTGACTCGCCATCATGGAATAAAAATCCCCGTAGCTGCCGATGTAAGCGAAGATGCCGCCCCTTAACAACTTGAATTTTTTCGAATGGTATTTGGAATACGACGCTTCTCCTTGGCTCTACTGCATGTGAATTATCATGAGAGCTAAAAGCATAACCAGAGCTCTTGGGATCATAATAAAAATTGAAGTGGACTTGACTGCCTAGTTATTTTTTTTTCAATAAGCACCAATGAATTATCACAATCGGCGTACGACTGAAAACATCCTGGGTGGAGACCCCTGGTCTTGATTTGAGTTACGGAAGGTGGAGTGTTTTTGAAGTTAAAATGTGACACACATACATATATATATATATATATATATAATTTCAGAACTTGAAATCCATATTTAGACTCTTTTTCCATTTAATATCTATTTCTCCGGAAAAATCTATCCAAAAATCTTTCGGTAGATTATACGATTGCTATAATTAAACAATTTTAGTACACAAATTCGGTTTTTAAATTCAGTAATGCGGAACTAATAGAACTCCATCTTAAATACGACTTAATCACCATGGCGACCAAGAATCATTACCTATCATGGGATATCATTAATTTAAATACGTATGACAGGATTTACTAGAATGTAGAATGTGACTATAATTTGGTCACAGAGGTTATAAAATGTCATATACGTCATATATGACTATAACGTTATACATGTCAGATAACTTGACGGTAATGTCGGTCGCTTGACGATTAATCCTTGGGAGCTGCTATAACATGGAAGTACCGATTTTTAAAAAAAATCAAATTACTTAATAAATAGTTTTATTAATGTATTTTGATTGGATTTTCATAAAACATGAAATTACTCGACAAAATTCTGCAACAATTTTGTATATTAAATTTCAAACCATTCGGTTGGGTGGTTTTTGCTCTGTTATATGCGGACAGACGGACAAACGGACGGACCAGACGACGACTATAGGTGCTAAGTATTTATATAATTCAGAACGCGCCTAAAAAGACGTGATCTCATAAAAGTGCTTATTTAAACATTTTTTTATTTTATGTAAAACTATTCTTCGCATTATGGCATAGCATATTCGAATACTGTTACAATAAAAAAAAATTATATGAAAAATGAATTTTTCTTTGATTACTTTTTGTATTTATAACGAAACAAAATGATAGAAAAATCTATCAAGAAATTAGAATACGTTTACTCTATATATTCCTAAGGATATTGGTTTTCAATTTAACCTAGAAAATCTAAATTTAATGATATTTTTGTGGATGAAAAATTGTACTTTAAACCATTTAAAACCATAAAGTATTTGTTCTACTTTTGTTGGAATAAATGTAAATTTAATGTATATTTGGAATATATAAAAACCATTTTGTAAACCATTTTCAAGCAATCTATTTTTTTTCTTTTCTTAAAAATAGGTTATATTATCATTTGAAGATAGATATTTTGGTTTCAATATATAAACGTATAATATACGAATTTGTGATTATATTTTGAATGCAGTTCACTGATAAGTATCTTATTTAGTATAATTACTTATTGATTTAGAAAGTGATGTACTAATTTGAAAATAAGAACAGCCTATTTAAAAGGAAAGAAAAATACATTTCACACAACTTGAAAAATGACATTTTTTTTTAAGCATTAAAAATAAATGGCGATAGTAAAGTAACTATAGATGAGAAATCTAAAAATTTATCTACAATTTTCTACAGTTAGTGAATCTAATCAAGATTATATAACGTAAGTATCTATCTATCTATATATATATATATATCTATATCTATCTATCTATCTATCTATATATATATATATATAACGCTAAGGTACGTGGCGGCGAAAATGCGGTTATTTCTCTTCCGCCAATGACAACGAGTGGTTTGTTTTCACAAATTTGCAAATATAAACAAACATATTTAAGGCATCGATTTAAAACTCACCTTTTGCAGAAAAAATTTCTTCTTCCGAAAAGCCTATTTTTGTAAAAATCGGCCGGTAATTTTTCATAATTTTTGTAAAACACTGACCCAGACGTCTGAAAAGGAAAGCAAAATGAAGTGCAAAGTGATGAAAAAAAAAAGAGAGCCACTTTGTTTCTGTTTCAAATGCGCCATATTTTTACTGTTTCAAAAATTACCGATATTTTTTAATGTTAAAGGTCATTGGTTAAATTCTGAGAGGAAACGGAGTTCGATCGTAATTTTGATATCGCGTTAATGTTAAATGTATATATATATAGCGCCCGCTGGCGGTGGAAGGAGAAACTAATTTATTTTTGCAGTGCGTGTGCAGCATGACTGCTATTCGGTGTCGTAGGCAGCGGGGACCCGTGCCGGAGGTTCGATCGGAAAGATGTTTGTTTAGAACAGAATGAGTTCCCTTGCTGTGGAAGGTGGAACTAAAAGGTTTTAATCATTCGAGGTTCATTTGGAAAAATCCACCAACAATAAGGGAGTAGCTGCTAGTTTATTATACTGTTGATGATAAAAATATTAAAACCACATTCTGAAAAAAAATATTTTGATTTTTTTTTTAAGAATAAAGACACATTTTAAAACATATAAACACATTTAAAATCACAATAAAAGCACATTTTAAAAAAATGGTTATTTTTAGATAAACGCAGAAAAGAGAAAACCTCCAGAAACCTCGAGCATTTGTTAAATGCTTTTTTACTACACCTAAAATTTTTTTAGAGAGAGGCTGTGCGTCATACACATGGGAAAACGCATCTTTATAGATTAAATAAAAATAAATATAAGTCACACAATTGGATTTGAATTTGAACAAAATTATCAATTATTGATGATTGCTCTAATAATAAGATCATCCATTGTAACTGCCATCCTTAAAGCCCTATTACAGGAGACTTCAAAGTTGCCGCTCATTTCAGGCGACACAATGTTAACCTACGGCTTTAAAAAAATTGCTCGAAATCCAATCAACTGTTTTTGAGCAATTTTGTCACTTATAACGTCTATTTAACTAAACGTCGAGCAAGGTTGGCCGGAACAGCCAATCAAATGCTTGTAAAACTGACGAGAGAAAACTTTTACAGCATAACTTACTAAAATAACAAAATTATCAATTATTGATGATTGCTCTAATAATAAGATCATCCATTGTAACTGCCATCCTTAAAGCCCTATTACAGGAGACTTCAAAGTTGCCGCTCATTTCAGGCGACACAATGTTAACCTACGGCTTTAAAAAAATTGCTCGAAATCCAATCAACTGTTTTTGAGCAATTTTGTCACTTATAACGTCTATTTAACTAAACGTCGAGCAAGGTTGGCCGGAACAGCCAATCAAATGCTTGTAAAACTGACGAGAGAAAACTTTTACAGCATAACTTACTAAAATAACAAAATTATCAATTATTGATGATTGCTCTAATAATAAGATCATCCATTGTAACTGTCATCCTTAAAGCCCTATTACAGGAGACTTCAAAGTTGCCGCTCATTTCAGGCGACACAATGTTAACCTACGGCTTTAAAAAAATTGCTCGAAATCCAATCAACTGTTTTTGAGCAATTTTGTCACTTATAACGTCTATTTAACTAAACGTCGAGCAAGGTTGGCCGGAACAGCCAATCAAATGCTTGTAAAACTGACGAGAGAAAACTTTTACAGCATAACTTACTAAAATAACAAAATTATCAATTATTGATGATTGCTCTAATAATAAGATCATCCATTGTAACTGCCATCCTTAAAGCCCTATTACAGGAGACTTCAAAGTTGCCGCTCATTTCAGGCGACACAATGTTAACCTACGGCTTTAAAAAAATTGCTCGAAATCCAATCAACTGTTTTTGAGCAATTTTGTCACTTATAACGTCTATTTAACTAAACGTCGAGCAAGGTTGGCCGGAACAGCCAATCAAATGCTTGTAAAACTGACGAGAGAAAACTTTTACAGCATAACTTACTAAAATAACAAAATTATCAATTATTGATGATTGCTCTAATAATAAGATCATCCATTGTAACTGCCATCCTTAAAGCCCTATTACAGGAGACTTCAAAGTTGCCGCTCATTTCAGGCGACACAATGTTAACCTACGGCTTTAAAAAAATTGCTCGAAATCCAATCAACTGTTTTTGAGCAATTTTGTCACTTATAACGTCTATTTAACTAAACGTCGAGCAAGGTTGGCCGGAACAGCCATCAAATGCTTGTAAAACTGACGAGAGAAAACTTTTACAGCATAACTTACTAAAATAACAAAATTATCAATTATTGATGATTGCTCTAATAATAAGATCATCCATTGTAACTGCCATCCTTAAAGCCCTATTACAGGAGACTTCAAAGTTGCCGCTCATTTCAGGCGACACAATGTTAACCTACGGCTTTAAAAAAATTGCTCGAAATCCAATCAACTGTTTTTGAGCAATTTTGTCACTTATAACGTCTATTTAACTAAACGTCGAGCAAGGTTGGCCGGAACAGCCAATCAAATGCTTGTAAAACTGACGAGAGAAAACTTTTACAGCATAACTTACTAAAATAACAAAATTATCAATTATTGATGATTGCTCTAATAATAAGATCATCCATTGTAACTGCCATCCTTAAAGCCCTATTACAGGAGACTTCAAAGTTGCCGCTCATTTCAGGCGACACAATGTTAACCTACGGCTTTAAAAAAATTGCTCGAAATCCAATCAACTGTTTTTGAGCAATTTTGTCACTTATAACGTCTATTTAACTAAACGTCGAGCAAGGTTGGCCGGAACAGCCAATCAAATGCTTGTAAAACTGACGAGAGAAAACTTTTACAGCATAACTTACTAAAATAACAAAATTATCAATTATTGATGATTGCTCTAATAATAAGATCATCCATTGTAACTGTCATCCTTAAAGCCCTATTACAGGAGACTTCAAAGTTGCCGCTCATTTCAGGCGAAACAATGATAACCTACGGCTTTAAAAAAATTGCTCGAAATCCAATCAACTGTTTTTGAGCAATTTTGTCACTTATAACGTCTATTTAACTAAACGTCGAGCAAGGTTGGCCGGAACAGCCAATCAAATGCTTGTAAAACTGACGAGAGAAAACTTTTACAGCATAACTTACTAAAATAACAAAATTATCAATTATTGATGATTGCTCTAATAATAAGATCATCCATTGTAACTGCCATCCTTAAAGCCCTATTACAGGAGACTTCAAAGTTGCCGCTCATTTCAGGCGACACAATGTTAACCTACGGCTTTAAAAAAATTGCTCGAAATCCAATCAACTGTTTTTGAGCAATTTTGTCACTTATAACGTCTATTTAACTAAACGTCGAGCAAGGTTGGCCGGAACAGCCAATCAAATGCTTGTAAAACTGACGAGAGAAAACTTTTACAGCATAACTTACTAAAATAACAAAATTATCAATTATTGATGATTGCTCTAATAATAAGATCATCCATTGTAACTGCCATCCTTAAAGCCCTATTACAGGAGACTTCAAAGTTGCCGCTCATTTCAGGCGACACAATGTTAACCTACGGCTTTAAAAAAATTGCTCGAAATCCAATCAACTGTTTTTGAGCAATTTTGTCACTTATAACGTCTATTTAACTAAACGTCGAGCAAGGTTGGCCGGAACAGCCAATCAAATGCTTGTAAAACTGACGAGAGAAAACTTTTACAGCATAACTTACTAAAATAACAAAATTATCAATTATTGATGATTGCTCTAATAATAAGATCATCCATTGTAACTGCCATCCTTAAAGCCCTATTACAGGAGACTTCAAAGTTGCCGCTCATTTCAGGCGACACAATGTTAACCTACGGCTTTAAAAAAATTGCTCGAAATCCAATCAACTGTTTTTGAGCAATTTTGTCACTTATAACGTCTATTTAACTAAACGTCGAGCAAGGTTGGCCGGAACAGCCAATCAAATGCTTGTAAAACTGACGAGAGAAAACTTTTACAGCATAACTTACTAAAATAACAAAATTATCAATTATTGATGATTGCTCTAATAATAAGATCATCCATTGTAAATGTCATCCTTAAAGCCCTATTACAGGAGACTTCAAAGTTGCCGCTCATTTCAGGCGACACAATGTTAACCTACGGCTTTAAAAAAATTGCTCGAAATCCAATCAACTGTTTTTGAGCAATTTTGTCACTTATAACGTCTATTTAACTAAACGTCGAGCAAGGTTGGCCGGAACAGCCAATCAAATGCTTGTAAAACTGACGAGAGAAAACTTTTACAGCATAACTTACTAAAATAACAAAATTATCAATTATTGATGATTGCTCTAATAATAAGATCATCCATTGTAACTGCCATCCTTAAAGCCCTATTACAGGAGACTTCAAAGTTGCCGCTCATTTCAGGCGACACAATGTTAACCTACGGCTTTAAAAAAATTGCTCGAAATCCAATCAACTGTTTTTGAGCAATTTTGTCACTTATAACGTTTATTTAACTAAACGTCGAGCAAGGTTGGCCGGAACAGCCAATCAAATGCTTGTAAAACTGACGAGAGAAAACTTTTACAGCATAACTTACTAAAATAACAAAATTATCAATTATTGATGATTGCTCTAATAATAAGATCATCCATTGTAAATGTCATCCTTAAAGCCCTATTACAGGAGACTTCAAAGTTGCCGCTCATTTCAGGCGACACAATGTTAACCTACGGCTTTAAAAAAATTGCTCGAAATCCAATCAACTGTTTTTGAGCAATTTTGTCACTTATAACGTCTATTTAACTAAACGTCGAGCAAGGTTGGCCGGAACAGCCAATCAAATGCTTGTAAAACTGACGAGAGAAAACTTTTACAGCATAACTTACTAAAATAACAAAATTATCAATTATTGATGATTGCTCTAATAATAAGATCATCCATTGTAACTGCCATCCTTAAAGCCCTATTACAGGAGACTTCAAAGTTGCCGCTCATTTCAGGCGACACAATGTTAACCTACGGCTTTAAAAAAATTGCTCGAAATCCAATCAACTGTTTTTGAGCAATTTTGTCACTTATAACGTCTATTTAACTAAACGTCGAGCAAGGTTGGCCGGAACAGCCAATCAAATGCTTGTAAAACTGACGAGAGAAAACTTTTACAGCATAACTTACTAAAATAACAAAATTACCAATTATTGATGATTGCTCTAATAATAAGATCATCCATTGTAACTGTCATCCTTAAAGCCCTATTACAGGAGACTTCAAAGTTGCCGCTCATTTCAGGCGACACAATGTTAACCTACGGCTTTAAAAAAATTGCTCGAAATCCAATCAACTGTTTTTGAGCAATTTTGTCACCTATAACGTCTATTTAACTAAACGTCGAGCAAGGTTGGCCGGAACAGCCAATAAAATGCTTGTAAAACTGACGAGAGAAAACTTTTACAGCATAACTTACTAAAATAACAAAATTGTCAACTATTGCTGATGGCTCTAATAATAAGATCATCCATTGTAACTGCCCTGCCTTCCTTAAAATGATATTACACGAGCCTTCAAAGTTGACTCTCTTGTTAGGCGACACCACCTTAACCTATGGCTTTAAAAAAATTGCTCGAAATTCAATCAACTTTTTTGAGCAATTTTGTCACTTATAATGTCTACTTAACTAAACGTCCAGCAAGGTTGGCCGGAACAGCGAATCAAATGCTTGGAAAACTGATGAGGGAAAACCCTTACACAATAACTTACTAAAATAACAAAATTGTCAATTATTGTTGATGGTTCTAATAATAAGATCATCCATTGTAACTGCCATATCTTCCTTAAAGTGACATTACACGAGCCTTCAAAGTCGCCTATCTTGTGAGGTGACACAACCTTAACCTATGACTTTAAAAAAATTGCTCAAAAAACTTTAGCTCGAAAACTCGCCGTAAACATATTTTGGAGCAATTTTGTCTTCTGCAATGTCTACATAACTAAACGTCGAGCAAGGTTGTCTGGAACAGCCAATCAAATGTTTGGAAAACTGACGAGTCGTGGTAATTTCTGTCGTTTCAAATTATCTCGCGTAATAGCATATTTAGAAAGAGAGATTGCACGTTTAAAAATCTTCTCTTTATTACATTTAAGTAGTTGCATAGTTATACTGCGATATGACTCTCTTGCTCGTTTTCTACCGCGACTACATCGCATTTTTTATCCCTTTAGAATGGCTATCGGGTATACGTTCCATATAGAGTGCATATAGTTTTTAACACTTTCCAACATAGTTGAAAAGTGTATGAGTTCGGTTTGTCTGTCTGTGTGTCCGTACTCTAACTCTCGAAACTATACTCGGAATGAAATGTAAATGTGATATTTTATTGAGGTTTACTATTACATGTTCGGTATTAAATACGGAGCGTTTAGCAATTGCATGTGGTTTACTGACACACTCATATAATTCCGTTGCATTACGATCTGATCGTTTGCGTTGTATTTTTAGGATGTGACACTTTTACAAATATGATGAAGCTATTACGAATTTCTGAGGTTTGCTAAAATATACTTTCTGAAGAATATGAAGTGTGTAACACTTATAGTTCCTTTACAGGGCTATTTAAAAATTCTGTTACAATATGAATGAAGGGAAATCGATTTTCTGTGCATCTTAATGATGTTACTCTATTACTATCACAATGAAACTGCTGTGATTTGCTGAGGTGCACTAACACAAGCTTTCTGTAGAATATGGAGTGCAAAGAATTTATCATTCATTTACAGGGTCATATAAAAGAATTCGTTAACGTCTACGTGGAAAAACTGTGCGCAGCGTATTTTAACAATGTTACGGTATTTCATACATAATGAAATTGACTTACATTACTGAGGTTCACTACAAGATGCTTCCTGTAGAATATGGTGTTCATCGCATTTATATTTCAGTTACAAGGACGTACAAAAGATATCGAATACAGCACTCATGTCCCGATTAACTGCTAAATATAGGGGAATAACGATATCATTTTGGGTCCCCCTTTCATTTGGCAAAAGATTTCTTAATTCTCACTCCTGAAACTCCCCAATGATACTAATGTCATTCCCGAAAATAGCTTAGCCGAGGTCACATATATTTCATTAAACAGCTTTTTTATTTTCCCTGTATATACTTCAGATATATTTAGTACATATAGCTGTATGCTCAAATTCCCGGGTTGTTTCTAACAGGCACAGCAGGATGCTATAAGATGAATCAACATCCTACTGATGACATTCCTATTGCTCTGTTAAGGGTGTATTCAAATCCAAACTGCTTATTTTGAGACACATTCGTAAATTCATTTTTGCTCTAAAATGCATCCAATTGGCAGGTTCCTTTCAGAAACTTTATAATGTACCCACTGTCTCGATTTTGTGATAAAGGCAGAATATATTTTTAAAAATGCTGTCAAAGTGGACATTTTGAACCGAATTTCCAGAAGCGATAGCGCTGGAAACAAAAAAAAAATGATCGTACTGTGAAAATAATTGTCTGTAAATCAATTTCTAATTAATTGAACGAAAAATAAAAACATGGGGCCCTTATAAATGTCTTTATAAATCACGCCGCCAAGTTTCCTGTTGTTACTTTTAAAAATGAGTCTGGGAATGTCTCTCAAAATTTTGAGTTGTTGAGCGTGGAAATTTTTTTTTGAATACACCCTGTGGATTTCCCCTTGGATTAAACACACTTTTTTTCCCCAAAAAATTAAAAATACAATGTAAAAAAAAATGAAAATAGGAATTAGAGGGCCCTGTTTACAGTCATTTTGAGGCCTCTTTTAAATTGTAGAAGGGAAACATGTACTTCTCGTGCCTTTTGGATAATCAGGCCCTAAGTAAGTGCGTTTTCAGTTACAGTATCCGTTTTTTAGTTTAACTATACTTATTTTTAATACTATGTGATGTATAAATTCTATAGATCATTTACACTGCAACACAAGGTATACTTAAACAGTAGAGAGTATCGGTGTGAATTGCTTAAAGTTGGTTTTTAATTGAGTTATGCATTTTTAAGCTGAACTATAGTTAGTATACAAAGAAATGTTTGTAGAAGTTAAATAAATCCATATACAGGGCTACGGTAAGAACTAGATACATTACTTCTGTACATCGCAATTTCTGGAAGCGTGGTTTTAGTAATTTGTTTTTGCCTGATTTAAATTGTAGCTTATTTTATGACATTTATAGAAATCTTTAGGTGAGATACAGGGCTGTACATTAAAACTCGGGTACGTTTCCATCTATTGACGAAATTTGCCGAAGGTGAATTCTCGTCTGTGTTATGATTTTTCTATCTAAATTAAATTTTTAAAATACTATATAGAATATATACAAATCTATTGATCATATACAGGACTACAGAAAAGAGTTCGAATGCCTTTCCGGCTATATGCTGTAGATGCTGAAATCTAGTTTTCGAATGTGTTATACGTTTTCTAAATTGTTGGTATAATAATAATCTGTAGAAAAAAATCACCCATGCTGCATCGATATGTCTTGCTTGAATTCAAAAGTCACATGGTCTAAGGCTTATTTCCTCAATTCAGGTTCAATGCCTACTCCTAGTCACGGGTGCCTGTAAAAAATCTCCAACTGCAGCTCATTGCGTACTGTCGGGAATTCCCCCTCTTGCATTGCAGCTGAAGAAAATATCCACTCTTGGAAGGGTACTTCGTCCTGGGGTCCCGGTGGATGAACATAATCCGATGAATTACCAACCGAAATCAACTAAAAGCATAATAGCTCCATACATTGAATACTTTAAGTGGCAAACAGAAAATGAGAGGACAATCAATATTGATATATTCACCGACGGATCAAAAACATCAGATGGCACTTCTTACACTTTCTGTGCATACAAAGGTTTAGTTTTACAGGGAACAAGAAAACACCAAGAAAATAGTGTCTACCAAGCAGAGCTAATACTCATGCACGATGTAATAGACTGGGCTAATTCTAATAATTTTCAAAACTACACAATCAATTCTGATAGTCTATCTAGCCTGCAAGAATTAGCAGATATATTCACCTCCAACTTACTCACATGTGACATAATCACAGCCTTGCAACAAACATCGAAATCCATTTTCTTTAAATGATTGCGTGGTCATTCTAGCATAGCTGGAAACGGACATGCTGATAAACTGGCCCGCGATGCAAGAAACCGGCACAGAACATCTTCCAAAAATTCTACCCATTTCCACCATCACACTTGAAGATAACAACATCATAAATAATAAGATCATGGCAAATGGATTGGAATCTGGGAACAACGGGTCACTTTACTGACGCCTTAATCCCAACAGTATCAACAGATCTTCAACTTCAAAATAGGCACCACTATATCTTTGCTACAAACTATGGCTCGTTTCCTCAATATCTCAATAAATTCGGCAAGGCATCGTCACCTAGATGGAGTTGCGGGAGAACATTATATCTTAGATTGTAACCTGACTGCCCTCCATCACATTAAAAAGTTATCACAAATGAATCTGCCTACCTGGTTTGCCTACGTGCTGAAACAACCAAAACTGCTTCAAAAAATAACAGATTGTATCTTTCTGCTAGAACGCAATCAATAATTATTCATGCTGCCTCCATTGTACTTTGTGGATGTTGAGGATGAAATGGACTTCTAATATGCATAAGGACCTTTATACACTATATAAACTCTAACTTTAAGAATTTAGTTATTCTTAATGGCATCATACAGTGTTATTTAGTATTTTCAGCATAATTTATCATTGTTTACTCCAGTATTATTATTCTTTCATTATTGTTCATTTAGTACTTACATCTAGCCATTATTATTATTATCTACTTCAGCATCTTACAGTATCATTATATGGTAGTATTATTGCTCAGTATTACATAGTAGTATGTGGTACGGCTCAGTAGGATTGGTAAATTGTATTTTCCGAATTTGTATTTCTTGAAGCTGAAGCCGAAAAGTAGGCCTACCCGCCCGGTTTGACCTTGACCTTGTTACTTGGGTATTTTCGTCATCTTATTAAACGGTTTTAAAAAGGTTAAAAAGTTTAAAGATTAAAATGTTTTGTAATGTATGATGGAAGTGTTGGAAAGTGTTTCATAATCTACGCTTGACGCATGATTTTTTTCCTTTGTAATATTTTAAATTGCATTTTTAATTTGTTTTTCGAGACAGAAAGTTTGACTAATGTAAGAGAAAATAAAAAGCATCATCAGGAAATTTAATCTGACAGGGAATTCTGAAATTGATCAATATGTTTTTGATGAATAGTTTATTAGTTCTTAATTAACTTCTTTCATTTAATGATTCTGGCATTAGTTGATTTGAAAGAAACTGAAATGTTTATAGTTATGTAAATAAAAATAGTTCGAAGCAGAAAAATATATAATGAAGCATTTATTAATTCTATGCTGTGAATTATTAACATGTATATATATATTTAAATTCTGAAGTTATTTGTATTGAAAGAAACTTAAATGTGTATACCTATGCAAATAAATATTTTTTGCTCCAAAAAAATATATATAGTGATATATTTATTTTCTCTTTGTTATCATATTACCATATTTTTCTGGATCTTTTCTGAACACATTGGCGAAAGCCAGTTTCCTTTTTTTAAACAGGAAGTCCCACCTATGGGTGTTATACTTGCTTATTATATTATTAAACAGGTTTTTCCTGTTCGTATTTATAAAAAATGGATGTATACCATAATGGTGTATTTATGCATAGTACTCTAATTGTTAAAATACAAATTTTGTGTATATTTTTTGAGTATTTATGTCACTTACACAATGCAAAAGTACCGCGCGTGGCCGGAATTACGTGTATCTAAAAGATGCGAATGCGCGTCTCCCGCTAAAAATGGGTTTATTAAAAGAAACATCTAACTGAAATATTTAAGTTATGCAAATAAACATTTTCACATCAGGAAAATTATAAAGTGAAATATTTCTTCTTAGTTTTTATCATTTTTTTTTTTTTTTACTTAAAAAAGATTCTGTTTGTAATTGAATTGCAAGAAACTGAAATGTTTATAACAATGTAAATAAACAGATTCTGAAGTAGAGAAATTATCTAATAAGATATTTCTTATTTCTATTTGTAAATTATTTAGCGGTTTAGTAGACTGAAAAATAAATGTATTATTGCTTCTGTGATCGTCAAAATTGGAACCCACACGCTGCATTTATTATTTAGTATTCAGTTCTTGTGCAAATGTTTCAATCGCGTTTATTACTATTATGATTTGAAAGAGATATTGTACTTCCGAGTGCATATGGCACTTCTCTGTATAAGATATGCATCCTAAACCTGAAATCCTTTCTAAAAAATAAACATGAAAATGAAAGAATGGTAATAGATAATTAAAAATTATACTTAAAAATTATTCTCATGCCGGGAATTTTATAAATAAATTATAATATAAAAAAAAATATTACTTGATAATGTATCGCTTACATAATTAAATGCAGTAATGTTCATGCAACTTGTGTAGTATTTTATCTACGCGAGCGAAATGCAGTGTCATGACAGTCTAAATGGCTCATTTAATCCATAAGGGAACTTCCTAATATTCTTGTAGCTAAATTAATTAGAATTGTATCTAACACTCCTAAAATCCACCCGCAACTTTTTTTTAACCCATTTAGTCTTCTATTCATGTTTTGAACCAGATAATATAATAATGAACCAGATAAAATAATAAATTAAATAAAATAGAAAATTCGTAGCCAGAAACTAAATACTGGGTGATTCATTAGTACGTATACAACTTCCATATGCTATAAAAACAGGAAAGGTTTAAAAACGTTCTCCAAAATGCAAGCTGTAAGGTAGGTGTACTCATAAAGTTTTTCCCGCTGCTGAGCGAAGTGACATATGCGGTAGCAAGTGTGTCACGTGAATATCAGTGGAAATGGCTGCGTCTGCAGTGAAGAAGGCATTTTGTGTTCTTGAATTGAGTAAAACGGAATCAGTCACCATTGTACAACGGTGTTTTCGAACACGATTTGGAAAGGATCCTCCAACCAGAAAATCCATTCATGATTGGATTAAAAAATTTGAAACTAAGGGCTGTTTGTGCAAACTGGACAAAAATGGATTACCTGTTTGATGTGTGCCGAAGCTAACGCAAAAGAAAGGCTACCTCGGTGCATTCTACTTATCTTTTTTTACAGACCGCTAGAGTGACGTGATGCTCTTTACTTACACCTGCATTGGAGCATTCGAGCATCACGTGACTCCCGCGGTCTGTTAAAAAAAATACGCGTAAAGCACCGTGGTAGCCTTTCTTTTTCGTTAGCCTCGATGTGTGCCATGCGACTAAGATACATAGAACATCTGTGACGGTCTTTAAAAAAAGTTAAACATTCATCTATACTTCTGTTACAGGTAACATAAAATTTCTTACATTGTTGCTGTTGAACAAAAAATGCCTTCTTCACTGCAGACGCAGCCATTTCTTCTGATATGCACATAAAACGCTTGCTATCGCATATGTTACTTCGCACAGCAGCGGCAAAAAAACTTTATGAGTATACCTACCTTACGGCTAGCATTTGGGGAACGTGCCTTAAACTGTTCCTGTTTTACTGCTTCTGGAAGTTGTATACTTACTTATGAATCATCCTATATTATTGAACTAAATTTCTGGCATAAAACAAGAATTATTAAACAATGCTTGAAAATGTCCCCGGCAATGGAACTAGGAGTGTTTAAGAGTTGAAAGCCGAAATTAAATATTAAAATTTTAGACTAAATAGTGTTATACATAACCGATATCTGAGTCGTTGAGAACGAGATTGGACCAGCCTCGTCTGCTGTGATTTCGAGAAAATTGTTTTTCAAAATGTCAAACTCTTTTAGGACAGTTCTGCCAGTGCCAGAGGAGTCCAAACTTCCTCAGCAAACATATGGTGATTAGTTTGGCAGTGCAAGATGGATCAAGTGGCTTGGTATATATTAATACGTATATATATATATTTAATTATTTCACTATTTATTTTTAATTTTTATTTAATTTGTACTTTCTAGTGTTAAAAATATTTCATTGATGCAGTTTTACAGTCTTTTTTAGGAAGCGTGGTTTGTCATATAATTTACACCATTGTTTTTGTAGTTACACCGTTTTCGTAAATAGTTGTAAACACAAAGAAAATTTGACGATATTTTACATGCGGTCGGCTAACAGACAACTGCCTTAAAATTTATTAATTTATAATTAAGTTATCAATATATTCAAATGTTGTATTGTGATTGGAAACACACGTGTGTACATATATTTTATAATTCTAGCTATTTAGTAAGCGAGTCAAATTTTTACTACAAAAATGCCATATTTAGATACATGAACCAAGTTATGTTTAAAAAAAAAAAAAAAAAAAAAAAAACAGGTTTAATATAACTTAATGCCTGGAGTATAAATTAACCCCATACTCAGCAATTTTAACCATTTTAAAATATTTATGTATAAATGCTAAATTAAATTTTTGAACAAATATATTTCAAAGGAATAAAATCAACCATTCAAAAACAATTTATATTTTTCCATTAATTTCAATAATGCATTCAACTGATGTCATCAGAGAAAGAAAAGAAATATGAGATAATTGAAATAGCGGAAGAAAAAATAAAGATTGATTGCTGTTCTTTTAAGCATGCCCGTACCATGCAGAAAAATCTGACATGCTGCAGAATGTATCGAAAAATGTTTGGTTTGTAATCTTCTATATGATATAATATAATTATGATTTAGAATTGAAGACGGTATTCCGTAATACAAGGAAATTTCACTCATTCTTTCAGAACCATGGATGCATACTCGTTTAAAAATGTTAAAAACGTTTTTAAAAGTTGCATACAGTAATTGTTTTTTGGTACCAGTAAAAAAGAAAATTTATATTTACCTTATTAAATTAAGACAATTTGGTGATTAAATTAGTAAATATAACTATTTTTAAAAAGGGTGCATTTCGAATAAAAGTAATGTACGGGAAGCTGGTTTCGAAGGTGTTAATGAGATTTTACAGGGATTTGGTACTCTTCATTTTGTGGGAAAAGACGACAATATCGATTTACAACATTTAAAAAAAATGAATATACACTAGAGATGAGTTCGGGCCCTCCTTTCGGAGCCCGGGACCGCCCGAGCCCGACCGAGCCCGTCCGATCCCGATACCGAAAAAATATTGCATAATATTTAAAAATTGTTTTAAAAGTAATATATCATTTTTAAAAAACTTCGTACATGAAAATAACTGTTAATCCCGTGTACATAATTAATTTTATGGAAATTTACATTCAATCTTATCAAAAGAGTTTGGTATCAAATTAAAATATACTTCCTTAAAAGAATGTTCATATTTTTCTCTCCCAACAAGCAAATCTGATGGACTCATTAAGACAGTGCGTTTTATGAATAAATGCATGAAATTTGTAGAAATTACTATTTCTATGCCAAAGAATCGAACAACGTTTTCTATTTCGTATAAAAGGTCTATAATTGATTCCTTAATAAAAACAATATTTCGTGTTCCTGAAAATCAGCTTAAATTAAAAATTTGACATTGTTATATCAAAGATCATATGCTTTTATAGGAAAAGTGGAAACACTGTTCGAATGCTTTCTATCGGAATAACAATACATGAAAATTATATCTACTTACGAATGAAAGTCATTTCGCAACTGTGCAGAGCAGAGCTTTAGCAGGAGCAGAGTTCATAACTAAAAATAGAATCACTAATGTTATTTTCATATGAAGAGCGATTATGACTCGCACACAATAGAAGACAAAAAATTTCCAAACCTAAGCTAATGCTGATTGACTAAAAACAAACAATATATATATATTTATTTCGCGTTAGATCTCTAAAAGAATAAAAATAAGTAAACATTCCAATTAAAAAATATCCTACTGTTCACAAACGAAAATCTAGAAACGAATGTTATTCGCGCTTTTTCCGACTGGCTCCGTCGCTAGTCGCGTCACAAATATCGTAAATTTTCTTTTAAAGTAGCATTCTAATACTAGAAAAGAAAAATAAGATTTATGTTTCCCCTTCTATTCATTCTGATAAAAATAACATTCAAATGACTTGAAATGGAATATGTAATTTTTAGGGGAAAAAATATTTTTATTTTTTCTATATGAGAATAAATAAAATTGTCAGTTTCAGAAAGAATGAGCTCGAACCCGCCCGGGTCCGAAGTCTGATATAAAAATTGAGCCCGACCCCGTGTCGTGTCCGGGCTCGGACTCGGGCTGAGCCCGTCTCATCTCTAATATACACATATGATATATTCATATATAGACATATTTTATATATGTAGTACATTCTCATGTAAAGTTGTAAAGATGGAATTAATAAAAATATCAGAAAAAAGGCTTTTTTCTCTATCATTTTCCCTTTAAATTCTTCAGAATTGCAATCATAAAATTCCTTTTTTCTCCGTTTGTTGATTTTACATGAGTATATATTTTGAGGGAAGAAAAAATTATATTGAAATCACTCGCCATTCAAAGGCGGCTTGTGACTGGATTTATTTGGGGCACTAAATGCATGGTTGCCAAATTTACTACTTTCTTACCACTATTTTTCAAAAGAAAAACTTGCCTTGTTTATTAGAAGAAAGTTTTGCCATTAAACAGCTGTAAGATTTCTTTTTAAAAATAATGGTACGGAAAGAGTAAATTTTACATCCATGTATTTCGTGTCCCAAATAAATCCAGTCATAAGCCGCCGCTGTCGATATTTATTGACGATCTTCAAGCTACATATAATAAAATAAAATATCTCTGAACGCAGTAATGTGAACACATGAACAAACACAGTAATATGAATAGTTTATTAAAAATAAATAAATAAATAGTCACTTTTCCTGTATATAATAGTATGTCATCTCTAGTTTGATATTTGTATTGTTAGAAGGGAGAGCTACTCTGTTTCATTATAAAAGACAACAGAATATAGATTACATAAACTGACTCGTTTTAATTCAAATCACTGCATTGCAACCATTGTTAACAAGAAAGAATCTAAATAATAAAAAATGAATTTTTGAAGCAAATTTGAGAATTTATACAATTTGAGTTAGCGCAGCGCCACCTAATAACTAAATTCTTATTTAATTTATTTTTTTTAAAGACTAAATACAAAATTTTCAAGCTACCTGATAAACATGTTTTTATCACATTTACGGACTTGCCAAGTCTCCGAATTTTTGCATATCAGTATTATTTTAGAGAAAATGTTGTTCTTTTAAATCGCAGAAAATGTCCCGATTACATGAAACAACATTTTCTGAACTAAAATACGGGTATCCAAAAAGCCGGAGACTTGGCAGCTCTGCATTTATATATTTCTTAGAGCGAATGCATTTTTGAATTTTATATTTAGTGCGTCCGTCATGAAACACTCTGTATATACTTCACGTCCATTGTTTGTGAGATCACAGTCATTTCATTTTATTAGCTTTATTTATGATTGATTAATGTTTGTTCTGATTAATGGCAATAATCGTGCACATTTCCAGGTGTCTATTCTTCTTTATAATATAAAAGCATGGCTGTTCTGATGCATTTTGAAAGAGGCATTGTTTTTAGGCTGATATCTAGTCTGTTTCATTATAAAACTCCCAGATTACATCATCAGACTCATTTTAATCTAAATCACAGCATTGTTGCCATGGTTAATGAGAAATAATTTGATTTATAAGATAAATCAGAGAAAATGGAAGTGCTACAAGATAACACTGGTGTTAGTTTTATACTCTTGGTAGAATGAAGTATTCTACCGATATTCTAATACATTATAACAGGAAATGTTAAATGTATTTTCTTCCGTGATTTAACAGTTCACAGATACACTGGTGGAAATTGATTTATGAAAACAGGGTTTTTTGACAAAAACTTCTATAATATTCATTAAAAATGAATGAAATTTCATGGGATATACATAGTACGTATGACAAATATGTTACAAAAATAAATTTTCACACATAATATTAAACATAAACAAAAAGTCAAAAATTAAATTTTCGTAATATGCGAACATGGAAATTGATTTATGAAATATCACATTTCATTAATTATTCCGAAGCAATGTGACAAAAATTTGCATAAAACAAGGTAACGTGACCTGCAAAGTAGGCATAAAAAGCGTTGTACAGTGAAAGCAATACGTTTCATTTACAATTTTCTCGATGGGTAAACGAAAGATTTTGTCTGAGGAAGAAAGAGGTAAAATCGACGCATATTTATAATGTGGAAACTCTGTCCCGGAGATTAGTAAATTAATTAAAAGATCTGTTGGTGTGATATATAACTATAGAAAAGATCCAGCAAATTGTGGCAAAAAATTTAACAAAAAAAGTAATCCACGTTTAAGCAAGAGATAGAAAAGGGGGATTCTTCAACTTGCATTGAAAGCTGGATCTATCCCTGCCTGTTACTTCTAGAAGAGTTAGGCAAATTTTACATTCTTCACGGAGCTTGAAATGGTCGAAAATGAAGACGTGTCCAAAGTTACTTCTGCGTCACAAGCAGATGCGTTTGCAGTATTGCGAGAAGTACATAGCAATGGGTGACAATTGGAAGCAAGTCATTTTCTCTGACGAAAAAATATTTCATTTGGATGGCCCAGATGGTTTGAGATATTATTGGAGAGATCTCCGAAAAGAACCAAAATCTACATTTGTGATAAAGATATATCACAGTTTTATCTTTTTTAATTATTTTTATTTCAGCTCAACGTATTTCTATTTTATAGCCCTTCCAGTTTAATTGTTGTTCTTTTAAAATGCCTTTTTACTAGCGATCGCGCGCCTTGTACGTTGTTTCTATGGCAAACCATCCCTCCTGAGTTCGCTTCAATCGGCGCTGAGCTGTAACGTCATCGTCATTCGGCGGCTCTCACTCCGCACGCGTGTGTTGTGCGCATGCGTCACCGCCGCTCTTGTTCGGTATGTTTTCGGGAGCTGTTTTGTTTTGGCGCTGCATGCGAAAGGGGCGTGTCTTTCAAATACAAATTAGAATGGTTCTTTTAATTATTAAATGTTAATTAGTTTCTGATTTGCTCTTTTGATTTTTCGCGTAATTCCTGATCAACAAATTAGTTTAAATTAATCTTGCTCTCACATTTGTGCACCCCTGTTATGGGTATTTATACTAATGTTGCGCATTTTTCCAACAGAATTTTAACAAAAATGATGCTGTAAATTTATGCAAAACGTCGTCTGATCTGAGGCCTGGCCTGTGCCGGCGCTCGTATCCTAGAATCGCCATGCGCGGATTCTTTGGAGATCAATTTCACGTTTTCAGTTTTTAATTATTCTATAAATATGCTGTTGTAAATTTTAAATTCAATATTTTAAAAGTAAAAATCAACTGGAAAATTTAATTGACTCCTGAATTAATTCTATAATTCTTCATGGACATGGCCAGAAGGTATATTTCAAAGATTCTTCGAATTTTGCGAAATTTGAGCCAGTACTTTTTAAAGCAATGATGTGCAGCTGATTTCATCCTAAACCTTCCTCCTTCCTCAAGAATTACAATAAAGATTTTATGGATCCATGAAATCTTACGAAGTATTCATCATTTATAGTCTGCATCTATTATTTCACTCAAGTAAGACCGTTTAATTCATTTTATTATTATGATTGTTTCTCTTCTTAAGAATTTTCGACCAAAAGAACAGATGCACAAATTGTGCAGGGTTAATTGCTATTTAAATCACAACTGCAATAAAATATTTAAAAGTTTACTATACGATATATTCCTTATTCTTCCTTTCATCCCATCAAACATATCTTCGTCACAACATTCAGCAGAAATTTTTGTGGCGGAAGTTTGATGATTTGGTCAGCGATTGCTTATGATGGCAAAAGTGAAATTGTATTTTTAAACGGTCGCCAGAACTCTTTTGATTATAGTTTAGTTTTAGAAAATTCACTTCTTCCATTTGCATGGCAATATTATGGTTTAGATTATATCTTCATGCTAGATAATACAAGTATTCACATTTCAAATACAATGAAAGTTTGGTTTGACGAACTGAATATTGTTCTTTTAGATCATCCCCCTATTAGTCCTGATCTGAACCCCATCGAAAACGTTTGGGGACAGCTTGTTCAACTAGTTTATGCAAATGGGATGCAGTACACATCACTTGTAGATTTGATAGCTTCAATCTGTCAAAACTGGAAACTAATTGATCAGAAATAAATCCAAAATCTTGTTTTATCAATGCCATCTACAATAAAAGAAACTCTAATAAATAAACGCGGCTTTACTAATTCTTAATTTCAATTAAATGTGACATTTCATAAATCAATTTCCATATTTTTATGTTACTAAAATCTAGTTTTTGATGTTATGTTTTAGTTTATTAATTTGTATGAAATTTTATTTTTCTAAATTATTTGTTTTACATAGCATGTATAATGTATGAAAATTCATTCATTTTTAGTTAATATTATAAATGTTTTGATTAAAAAAACGTGTTTTCATAATTCAATTTCCACCAGTGTATCAACATCACATTCTTTAATTGTTACATCATAATCATTTCATTATATTGGGTTGCTGGGAAAGATCTTTCTGTTTGGGAAAGTTAGTTCGTACCGGAAAATTCTATCATTTAATTGTTACACATTAATTTCGATAGCTAATATCTAATAATTGACGTGCAGAAATTTCCGGTACGAATTGGTTTTCCCAAACGGAAAGAACTTTCTGAAAAACCCAATATTATCCTTATTTAAGACTGCCTAATCTTTAACTAACATTCATTAAGATACAACTAAATGTAAATATATTGCTTGAAGGTGCGTAAAAACATACATAAAAAACATTTAAAAGCACATTAAAGTCCTTTTAAAAAATTCCAAAACGTTTTCAACCGAAACCCGGTCATCATCAGTGGAAAAAACTAATTCTGTTGAGTTGAGTTGTTACCTCTTTGCGTTTTCTTGCTTGCCCGGAATAAACTATTTCACTTCACGGGTTTGGAAAAAAAACCCATCCCTTTAAACCCATTACCTTTCCCATCCTACCTTTTTTTCCAAACCCGTGAAGTGAAATAGTTTATTCCGGGCAAGCAAGAAAACGCAAAGAGGTAACAACTCAACTCAACAGAATTAGTTTTTTCCACTGATGATGACCGGGTTTCGGTTGAAAACGTTTTGGAATTTTTTAAAAGGACTTTAATGTGCTTTTAAATGTTTTTTATGTATGTTTTTACGCACCTTCAAGCAATATATTTACATTTAGTTGTATCTTAATGAATGTTAGTTATTAAACAAGGTGAATTTGCACTGAAATTTTAACTTTTATTGCCTAATCTTTATTCATGTTAATATCAATAATTTCGGAGATTTTAAAGAGTCCTAATATAGGTAAGGCCTAATATAAGTAGGTTACTTGGGACGCAGTTTAAAACATGCATTGTTATTTCGCATAGAGTAGTCCCATGTCATTATTAAATACAACAGAATGTAGATTACATTACCAGTCTCATATTAATACAAATGATTGCATTCCACCGCAGCGTGGCTAATGGAAAGCATCTGAACGATTCTCATTAAGAAAAACAACTTGTACGCCGATCTCATTTTAATCAAACTGATTGCATTCCAGCGTGGTAATGAGAAAGTAGCTGAATGATAAAATTAATCAAAGACAGTAAAAGTGTTATCAGATAACATTGATTTAATTTTAAACTCTTGTTAAAATAAAATATTGTAATTCGAAGCTTTAGATGAAATTTTTCTACAGTGACTTAACACATTCACTGCCGAATTAAAATTACCGGAATTTTATTTTATTTAGAAAGTTCGAATTCATACCAGAAAGCACTTACAGCAATATTTACTTTATTTAATTACAGATTTTCCGTGATTACATAAAATAAAAATTCTTCTTTCAAAATTTCCGGTACGAATTCGTAATTTTAGATTGAAAAACCACGAGTATACACGTGGTTGGCAGCGAATGGTTAACAGTGCACAAATAATATACATTACGTTTTTTAATTGTCGGGGCATCATTTCATTTTATTATCCTTATCTATGATTTAATTATCTTTTTTTCGGGTTACTATCAATAATCTCACATATTTCAAAGAGTCAATTTTTCTTCCTAATATAACAGCTTGCCACTTCTGATACATTTTGTATGATGCATTGTTTTTTTATAAAAGACCATAGAATATAGATTACATAATAATACTAATCTTAACTCAAATCAATAGTGTTAAATCCATCGTTTATGAATGAAAAAGAATCTACATGATAAAATAAATCAGAGAGAATATAAGTGCTTTTAGATACCATTGGTATAATTTAAAACTCTTAGTAGAATGAAATATTGTAACAGGACGTTTTTGATGGATTTTTTCAGCGGATTAACAATGCACAATTATTTATATTAAGTATTTTAATTGTTACTTAATAAATATTTAATTATGTTATTCATTGATTAATATTTGACCTGGTCAATATCATCAATCATACACATTTCAAATAGTCTATTCGTCTTCTTTATATAATAGAATAGTGTCCCTGAAGCATTTTGAAAGACGCATTGTTACTGCGCAGAGAGCTAATCTCATTTCATTATTAAGTACACTAGAATTTAGGTTACATCACCAGTCTCATGTTAATCTGAATATATGGTCATGCATTCCGGCATGATAATTCAGAATGATTCTTATTAACAATAAAAATAAAACTGCCCAGTTAAACTGATGGCATTGGGTTCATAGGCTAGTCACACCATCTGTATAGTATCTAAATTAAGGGAGGATTAGCCCCCGTACCCCTTTATACTTAACCAATGAACTCCCAAAACTAATCAGCGAAGAGCCTTATCACAGTGAACCTATATACAAAATTTGAATGAAATCGGGTGATTCTGCATGAAAAACTAATTTATCTAAATTAAGGGGGGATTAGCCCCCCTTTCCCCCGTGTATACATAACCAATGAACCCCCCAAACTAATCATGGAATTGCCTTATCAGACTGAACATATATACACAATTTGAAGTAAATCGGAAATTTCTATCAAGAGTTATCGCGGTACGTACATACATACCTACGTATATACGGAACCTGCACATTAGCTCTTAGGCTTTGATGGCCTGTGAGCTAAAAACATTTTTGTGAACAAAAGTATTTGTTACTTCATACTCATTTTAATGCACATGCTTGCATTCCATTGTAGTTAATAAACAAGTTGGAAATTGTACGTCAAATGTGAGAAATGAGGTGCGTTCGTACTATAAATATTTTTATAAATATTCAGAGCTTGATGATTTTTAAATCTGTGAAATGAATTATATCATCTGCAGATTAATTTTTGTAATAAATAAAGTATCTCGATCGCTTGACGATTAAACCTCGGAAGCTCCTGTAAGAAAAAAGCACCGATTTTGAAAAAAAAAATCAAATTTCTTAATAAATATTTTTATTAATATCGTCTAAAGTTTTGATTCGATTTTCATAAAATTTGAAATGTCTCGACAAAATTCTTCAAAGATAATATATCTTAATTTTCAAACCATTCGTTTGGGTAGTTTTTGCGTTGTTATATGCGGACAGACGGACGGACCAGACGACGACAATAGGTGCTACGTATTTATATAATTACGAACGCACCTAAAAAGCAGCTGAATGATAAAATGAATGAGTGAAAATAAAAGTGTGGGCAGATAACATTGGTTTAATATTAAACTCTTAATAGAATAAAATATTGAAATAAGAATTTGTAGATGCACTTTTCCAGTGAATTAATAGAGCATAAATATTTACATCAAGTGCTTTAATTGTTAGATCATCATACTTTTATTATCTTATCCGTATTCATGATTGATTAATATATCTGTGATTAAAATCGATAATGTCATATCTTTCAAAGTCCTTATTAATTTCCTAATATAATAGCCACTAATAATCACTGATGTTGTTTCAAAGATGCATTGTTATTACACAGACAGTTAGTCTTCTTCATTATAAAAGACAATAGAATACAGATAACATCAACATACTTATTTTAATACAAATCATTGTATTGCAGCATGGTTAATGAGAAAGTATTTGAAATATAAAATGAATCAGGGAGAATAGATGTGCTGCTGCACTGGTTTAATTTTAAACTCGTAGTGAAATAAAATATTGTAAAAAGACATTTTAGATGAATTTTTCTCCTGTATTAACGGTGTTATATTTACATTACATCTTTTAAATGTCAGATTATCATTAATTTATTATATTATCCTTATTTATGTTTGACTAAAGTTTGTTCTGGCTGAGGTGAATAATCTCACACCTTCCAAACAGTCTATTTTTCTTTCGAATATTTTGCTATCTGTCTAATATGCATGGTGAAAGTTGTTGTTGTCGTGTCAGAGAAAGTGCCATGGCACTTCTCTGAAAGAAGGGGTGCCAGAGCCTCAAGAGAGGTTGGACTTCTAGAGCTGGTTTCCTAAATTTGAACCAATTCCAGATGAGAGACCTGCACCTGGATTGGCACTCCCAAGGTATCGTTATGGCGGAAGATGTAATGTTACTAAGTAGAGAGATAGTCATTAAAAACTATAATATAATATGGATTACATCAACATATTTTTATCTAATTCACTTTATTCCAACCGTGGTTAATGAGAATGTATGTGAATGATAAAACGAACCAAACAGAATAATACTGCTACTAGAAAACATTGATTTGATTTTAAACTCTTTGTAAAATAATACATTGTAACAGGGAAATTTAAATTAATTTTTCCCACGAATTAACAGTGTACATAATTTTATAGTACGTCCTTTAATTACTATATCATCATAATTTTATTATAGTATTTTTATTTATGATTGATTAATCTTTGTTCTGGTTACAGTAAATAATCTCACACATTTCAAAGAGCTATTCTTTTTTCTTTTATAATAGTACGTCATCTCAGCTGAATTTTGAAAGATACATTGTTCTTAAGCAGATTATCTGTTTCATTATAAAATATAATAGAATATAGATTACACCAACATATTATAACCCAAATCACTGTATTCCAGCCGTGGTTAATGAGAATGAATCTTAATGATAAAATGAGTCATAGAAAGTAGAAGTGCTTAGTAGATAACAGTAATTTAATTTTAATTTATAAGTATAATGCATAATTGTAATAGGAAATTTTGTGTGAATTTTTCACACGAATTACCAGAATACACAATTTTATATTACGACCTTTAATTACTAGATCATCATATTTTTATTATATTATTTTTATTTACGATTGATTAATTTTTGTTCTGGCTACAGTAAATAATCTCACACATTTCAAACAGTCTATTCTTCTTTCTAATATAATAGCATGTCATTTCTGCTGAATTTTGAATGGTACATTGTTATTAAGCAGAGTAATCTGTTTCATTATAAAAGATAATAGAATATAGATTACACCAACATATTATAATCCAAATCACTGTATTCCCGCCATGGTTAATGAGAATTAATCTTAATGATAAAATGCATTATAGAAAATAGAAGTGCTTACAAGATAACAATAATTTAATTTTAAATTATTAGTAGAATGCATACCTGTACTAGGAAATTTTAGGTGAATTTTTCACACGAATTAACAGTGTACGAATATTTATATTGCATTTTTTATTTATTAGATCATCATCATTTCATTATTTTATCCTAACTTCTGATTGATTAATCTTTGTTATTGTTAATATCAATAATCTTACACATTTTAAAGATTCCATCCTTCTTTTCGCTCCACCAGTGGCTGAGAGGTTCTGCTCTCAAAGCTGGTAGACGAGAGTTGCTGGGTTCAAACCCCTGTCGCGCTCGTCGACCTAACCGTTCGGAGTTTTCCATAGTTTTCTTCGAACCTTGCCGTAGGAACACGTTAGGATCTCTTAGAAAGACCCCCATGGAGGACACCACCCTAGGGCAAATATCCCACGTGTAGATAATCGGCCATCATACAGTCCAATCAACCAACCATCCTTCTCTTCAATATAATAGTAATAATAGAAATAATAAAATAGCAATAATTATTTTTTTATGAAACTGTCAGTTTTTTTATGTTCTATGCAAATATTCCTTAAAAAATTTCTAGTATTCAGTAAATCACCACACTTTATATAGACTTATTACTAAAAATATTTAAACTATCATAACAGTATTGCGGAAAAAATTGCGAAACTTTTTTTCCATGTATGCACTTAGATAGGTAATAAGGTGATCACCAGAACAAAATTTCTGAGTTTTGAGATTGTTAAAATTTCGCCGAACAACTTATAGGTGTGAAGCTTATTTTCTATACTTAAGTAAGATTTCATTTTTAGGTGCGTTCGTAATTATATAAATACGTAGCACCTATTGTCGTCACCTGGTCCGTCCGTCCATCTGTCCGCATATAACAGTGCAAAAACTACCCAACCGAATGATTTGAAATTTGAGATATATTATCTTTGCAGAATTTTGTCGCGTCATTTCAAATTTTATGAAAATTAAACCAATACTTTAGAAGATATTAATAAAAATATTTATTAAGAAATTTGATTTTTTTTTTAAATCGGTGCTTTCATGTTATAGGAGATTCCGAGGTTTAATCGTCACGCAACCGAGATACTTATTGTATTACAGAAATGAATCTGCAGACGATATAATTCATTTCACAGAATTAAAAATCATCAAGATATAAATATTTGCATAACTAGCTATAGTACGAACGCACCTCATTTTTCACGTTTGACGTACAATTTCCAACTTGTCTTATTTGAAACAAGAAGTGTATGTTTCAAATGATGTGATATTCTTAAGTCAAAATTATCTACTCAGAATCATTTATATTTTTCGTAATTTTGATGTCCTTTCTCACGATTTCCATGAATGTTGTGCCACAAATGGAAGGCATCTCAATACCCCCTGTACATTTGAATACATACAATGTGTAGTCTAAATTAGAAAAGAAAAATTTCTGCCAGAATCTATTCTTGAAATTTAAACAAGATTTAAAGAAATTATATACAGTTTGTTTAAGAACCTTTAATTAAATTCTAAAGTTTTCCTTAAATTTACATGCGTGAAATAGTATTGCATTGAATCGCCGAACAAACAGTATTGATTTAAATAAAATGTTTCTATATTCCTTTTAAATGCTAAATGTGTAAATTAACAACATAATACAAATTAAAATACCTTTTATTAGTTGTTTTACATGTTTCGACTCTTTCCGTGTCATTTTCAAAAACAAAATGAGAATATTCCAAAGTTGCACAGGCTTTGAAGTTATTAAACTTCCTAATTAATAACTTTCCTATATTAATAACTTCAAAGCCCGTGCATTTTTGGAATATTCTCATTTTGTTTTTGAAAATGACTCCGAAAGAGTCGAAACATGTAAAACAACTAATAAAAGTTATTTTAATTTGTATTATGTTGTTAATTTACACCTTTAGCATTCAAAAGGAATATATTATAACAAGGTGTTATAATTTATTATATTGTTAAAATATTTCTGATTATAATTTTTTGATAATTAAGAATTCTCTATTCACGAAACTTGTAAAAATTTGTACGATAGATTTCAGTTTTAAAAAATTGGGCTCGTTAATAAAATTTACTCTTTTATTTTTGAAGTAAACAAAAATATTACGTCTGAACATATTTATATTTATACTAAAATCATTAAAATTACAGACATTACAATACACTTTCATAAAACATATTAAAATTGGACGTTTCGGATTTACATGGAAAATCCCTCTTCAACAAACATTTTTCTTAGCGTAAGTCATAGTTCAAAAATATCAACAAATAGAAAATGCAACATATCAAAATTTCGAAGTCAAAGTTACAGTTATAATAACACGGAGTATTCATTCAAATACTCTTTTATTGATTTCAATAATACCTTGAACCTTCAATTCAAAAAACGCATTTTTAATGTATGTTCTTCAGAAACTTAAAGGATTTCTTTAATTCTAAACTTCAAAAAATTAAAAGAAAGATTGAATTCAATTCTAAATTTCAGACATTTCTAAATAAAAAAAAATCATTTAATTCTAAAATTTCCTTCATAGTTTTTTTTATATACATGCAATGTATTTCTTTTTAAATACAAATAAACAGTATTACTTTGAAGTAACTTTTCTGTTAAAAAAAAAAAAAAAAAAAAATCTTCTAAAAAGGCTGCGGTAGATTTTAGTTTTTAAAAATTGGGTTCATTAGCCTAATTTATGCTTTCGTTGATTTCAACAATACCGTAATTCCTTATATGCAAATAAACGAACTTTTGGAATGTATGTTTTGCTTTCTAAGCTTCAAAAAAGATTATCTTTACAAATCTTTTCTTCTCAACTGTCTCCTTCCGTCTTTCACATTTCAAAATAAGAAAATAATTCTGCAGATTTGTTTTTAAGCAAAAGAAAACGAAAATAGCAGTTTTATGTTCATTTGATTATTTTTCTCTTTAACTTATTTTCATTACAAAAAAAAAAAAAAAAAAAAAAAAAAAAAAAAAAAAAAAAGAGCTTTCATTTGCGTCTTTCTTTAGAACTTCTTTTATAAATCGTAATTAAAATCCATACAAATACAAATAAATGTAAATATATTGCTTGAAGGTGCGTAAAAACATACATAAAAACATATAAAAGCACTTTAAAGTTTTTTTTAAAACCAAAACGTTTACAACCGAACTTACTCGGTCATCATCAGTGAAAAACTAATAGTTTAGTTGTTGTCTCTTCGCGTCTTCTAGCTTGCCCGGAACAAACCATCTGACTTCAAGAGTGTGGCATATAAGGTTGGATGGGAAAGATCATTCACCATTTCAAAAACAAGTTCAAGTTAATCAATCATGTATTAATTCCGGGCATGCTAAAAGACGCGAAGAGACAACAACTAAACTTAACTATTAGTTTTTCACTGATGATGACCGAGTAAGTTCGGTTGAAAACGTTTTGATTTTGAAAGGACTTTAATGTGCTTTTAAATGTTTTTATGTATGTTTTTACGCACCTTCAAGCAATATATTTACATTTATTTGTATCTTGATGAATTTTAATTATTAAACAAGGGTAGGGAAATTTGCACTGAAATTTCAACTTTTTATAAAAGCGGAGTAATATTGTTATCATATGAAATTCTTATTAAAACAATCTAAATCTTCAGTTGAACAGAAAATGTGTTAGAGTTAGATCAATAACAAATGTCTGTGTTCCTTGTGTGCTCATGATACACTGTCAGTAATGAGAGAATTTTATTAAAGACGACAGTTTTCTGCATATGAAATGATATTAAAGGTAAGCTAGTTTTAAGCAGTAACCTTCATTTATTTTTTGATTTATAGTACAAACTTTCAATTATTGTATCGGAAAAATAATTGTTTATGTATTTAATATTATTTTTTTGTTAAATGGTATTTTATTTTCATATATGATCTAAAATTTAACTAGTATATATTATAATATCCTATATTTTATGTAGTTAAATAACACCGTTGTAAATTCTAATATAAATTGTAAATTCTTTTATATTCACATATTTCCGAAGCAGTTTTTGGATTTCTAATATTTTTTTTCTTAATATGTAAAATAATTTATTTTAAGAGGTGAAAAAAATACAATTTTTTTTAAGCAAAAGCAAAAGAATGGAAGTTTAAAATGCACCATACTTTTATTTGATTACTTTCCTACACTGTTAAAAATAATCTGAAATTCACAGGTATTTTTTTCCTGAATTTCACAGAAAAAGTCCCTTTTCACGACAAAAGGGCATTTTCCGTTAAAAACAGAAAATTTCCTCATATTTCCTGAAAATAACGTAACAGAAGGAGAAGAAAGTGGCCAACGGAGATATTCCGTTATCTGCTGCATATTAATTTCCAACGTTTGAAAAACTGACATGTTGCAACACAGAAAAACTAAAAATTCAATAAATTAAAAATTCGAGTTTATTTAAAAGAACAAAATAGTTCTTCCAGATTTAAAAAGCAACAATTAATTTTCCCATGCTTTAAAATTATTAGCAATTTATTTTTTAATCTAAATGAACACATTAAAAAAATATATAATAGCAAACATACTTTATCGAATTTAATTCAAAACATAATATTCATATTTTGCATCTAACAATCAAATTAAGAATTAATATAATTCATGTTTCAATCCTCTAATAATACTAAATTTTTCAGTCATAATCTTATAACAAAATATCCCCCCACTTAATTTCAAAGTTACCAGGTTTCTAAACCCCAGATTGTTTAAGTTCCAAGCAGCGATTTGAAAAAATCCCCTATCATCCTTTCAAACTCTTATTCTAGCAAGAGCCCGCTGGTCATGCGGTAAAACACTCGGCTCAAGGCGCTATCATCCCTAGTTCGAACCCCAAGGGCAGAATTGAAAATCTGTACCAGAGAGTACTTAATATTAAAATACCAAATGTTAACCAAATATTGACTCCCGTTATAGTCAACAGATGGCAGCACAAACAAATCGGTATATATTTTTTTTAAACCGAGGTCATTCATAACAGAAAGTTACCGTTTCTTCAATCTTTCAAAACGGAAAATCTACTAACGGAACGGAAAAAGTCCGGCAACTTCGCTGCCAGTACTTTTACCGTGAATTAACGGATTTATTTTTAACAGTGTATTTATTTATATTTTCATTACAAGGGAAAAAGTTTTTAACTTACGACTGTGTTTAGAACAGCTGTCGTAGATGTGTTTGTTGTTCATGAATATTTTTTTCTGTGATAAAAATTTTATTAGATTAATCTAACCTTTTAGTGGCTTTACGATTAGAACAACAACGAAAGACATATATGTTTCCTCAACACTTAAAATACGATATCATTATGGAGGAGTTTTTTGTATACTGAAGACAGTTTTCTGATTGTGAAATAACATTAAATTTATAGATGTGGACAGTGTATTATCGCGAAATAAAATAATAATAATAATAATAATAATAAATTATAATTTAACAAATTACAATAACCATGGGAAAAATGTTCCGAAAACTAAAAAAGAATATATATATATATTACCGTACTTTTGTGTTAAGCGGTCCCCACAATTATGATTATGCCAAGGTTGCAGTTATGATTTCTCCAAGATCATCGCAAAGCTTATATATACATCCTATATACGCATATATATATTCCAAACACTCCTATATGTGCCATATACGTCTTTATGCACACATTATTTACGTCTTATATGTCGTATATACGTCATATACACATATCATATATATACATCATATATGCATCATATACGCATCATATATGCATAATATATGACTATAACTTGGCCACATACGTCAAGAAATGTTATATATATGTATATATATATATATATATATATATATATATATATATATATATATATATATATATATATATATATATATCATATATTATTATAATGCCATGCATGCTTTATAATTTGGCGATAAATCTTGGTAGCTTGACGATTCATCCGTGGGATCCGCTATAACACGAAAGTACCAAATTCAATAAACGTTTGGTACAATTTCTATTTATAGACGATCCCTTAAGCAAAATTTAAGTATTGCTTTGACTCTTGTTTAGATTGATGTCTGAGCTAAAGGAATTTTGGGGAAATTAAAGTTGAAGACCACGTTTTTTTCTTTATAAGACGATTTCTCATCCGACGTCCATTTTTGAATTTGGCTTTTTTTCATATCTGATTTGCATCTATACTTTTTGTAAATTTAACATTTTTGTAACGATTTTATGCATTTCTATTGCCTATACAAAGAAAAAGTGTTCCAACTTTATAAAATTTCGTTAAAAACGCTTAAAAAATTCTTCTAAAGTTACAGAATTTCGTTAAAAACTGTTAAAAGAGTAAAGTGCGTACATCATTTGGTCCATTTTCGACCGAAAGTAACAACCATTTTCCCAATTGTTAAAAAAATATGTAATTCAGTATAATTATTCTACGATTCATAATGAAAATTTGTGCAAAATTCTATATCATACGGACACTTTTAGAAAGTAACGGAAACATAAGCTCATTCCATCGGAAATAACTTGCTGAATTTTCACGATATTTTACTGCTATTTTATATATATTGCCCTGTATATTTGACCATGCAATTGTGAAAGAAAAAGGTGTTATATGTTTGTGCATGTGCAATTAGAAATTATTTCATACAATTTTTCATATTTTATCAAATATTCAATATATTCAATTTCTAATATATATATACAGTATAATGTTTCTCCTGCATATTGCCAAGTTTTCTGAAAGTCGTGTTAAATTTTGTTGAAAGCTCTTCACGCTATAACCGATGCATTTGCGGGGTTTTTTTTTTTTTTTTTTTTTTTTTTTTAAGAGAAACGGTTTTATTGTCATGAATATATCATCTATTCTTAGACAAAGGCGTACACGCATTGTACAGGGCTTCTGAAATCGTTTTATTTTATAGTTACAGATCATTTTATGCTTTTTATGATGGAGAGAGATCGAAAATAATACTTTTTAACACTTTTCAACATAGTTGAAAAGTGCTCATGAATTCGGTTTGTCTGTGTGTCTGTCTGTCTGTCTGCCGTCTGTCTGGCCGCGCTCTAACTCACGTAAATATGCTCGGATCGCCATGCAATTGATATATGTTATTGAGACTTACTGTGACATGTTCGGTATTGAAAATGAAGTGTGTAGCACTTTTACAGGGACACACAAAGAATTCCGTTACATTGCGCCGTCTATGGGGGAAAATCATTTGCGGTTTATTTTGATGCTGTTACACAATTTCAAACATATTTAAATTGATATACACTGCTCAAAACAATTAAAGGATATTTGAAGTTTTATATAAAACAAAGATATAAACGAATTTTTTTTGCCGAAAATAGAAGAAGAGAATCACAAATGCAAATTTTTCTGGTTTTCAAACTGTGGAGTATGCAAATTTTGAGTGCGACGTCAAAAACGTCGCTTCAGCGGCAGCGAATGAAATTTGACTTTCAACTGGATAAAAGAGAATGAAGACAAGGATGATCGGCATTCAGTGATTGCTTTGTTTCGATGAGTACGATGTCTCAGCGAAGTCATTTGACAGATTCAGAAGCTTGGAGAATTGTTGTTAGGTTAGAAGGGGGCCAAACTGAAGCCGAAGTAGCGCAAGCCATTGGAGTGTCACAAAGTGTCATTTCGAGGATCTGGAACCGTTTTTTGGAGAGTGGATGTGCAGGGCGAAGACCAGGGCAAGGTCGTAGACGGGCAACAACGCCCAATGAAGATCGGTATTTAGCGTTAACAGCTCGGAGACACCGAAACATGAACGCTACTCTTCTCCAACAACACCTTCGCTCGGCTACAGGCACCACGATTTCAACTCAGACTGTCCGAAACCGGCTCCATGCTGTAGGTCTGTATGCTCGCCGACCGATGGTATGTGTTAGATTAACATCAAGGCATCCTCGCGACCGCAGGGAGTGGGCAACCGAGCATGTCAACTGGAGGAGAAATGAATGGAGCAATATTCTGTTTTCTGACGAGTCCCGTTTTTCTGTGCATCCGGATAATAGGCGTATTTTCATCTGGAGGGACCGTGGCAGTAGGAATAATCCTGCGTTCGTGCACGAAAGTGTCAGATTTGGCGGTGGAGGAGTGTTGGTGTATGGTGGCATCTCCATTGACGGGCGCACTGACCTCTACATCATTCGAGATGGAGCTCTGACTGGTCGCCGATATAGGGATGAGATCCTCAGACCTATTGTAGTCCCTTACGCTGCAGCAATCGGAGATAACTTCATTTTAATGGACGATAACTGCAGGCCACATCGTGCAAACCTGGTGGAGGATTTCCTTTTCGAGGAAGGAATCGTTCGAATGGAATGGCCAGCGTGTTCTCCAGACATGAATCCAATCGAGCACGTTTGGGACGCTCTAGGAAGACGAGTTTCTGGCCGCCAACAACCCCCACAAACTCTCCAAGAACTGGAAAGAGCTCTTCCGGAAGAGTGGGGCAGAATACCCCAACTCGTCATTAATAGCCTCATTGAGTCCATGCCTCAAAGGTGTTCAACGTTGCTGGCCGCCCGTGGAAACCATACCCCCTACTGAAAATGATTTTCTTTGAAGAAAACACCTTTTCTTATTCTTTTTTTCTCATATGCACAAATTGTGTTTTTTTCCTTTTGTACACAAATGCGCAATAAAATGCATTTTTTTCTGCCAAACATGTGTAATTTATTCTCATATAACCTACTATGTCTGTGGACCATGTATCAATCAGCTAAAAAGTTTCCCAGATACAAAATCCACCTAAAACTGCAATATCCTTTAATTGTTTTGAGCAGTGTATATCACTGAGGTGCACTACAAGAGACTAATTATAAAATGTGGTGGGTATAGCACTTATAGTTCCTTTACAGGGACACTCAAAAGAATTCCGTTACATTACGGTCCATGAAGAAAAATCGTTTGCAGTTTATTTTAATAATGTTTCACTATTTCAAACATATTGAAATTGATATATATCACTAACGTGGATTAAAAGAGGCTTACTATAGAATATTGTGTGTATAGATTCCATCGTTCATTTACAGAGACACACAAGATAATTCGGTTAAAGTACTGATTATTAATAATAATTGCTAGGAATGCTTTATCAGTTGTTGAACACGTTTTTAAATTTAACTCATTTTTTGTCTATAACTTGGTGTGTATAAATTGTGTAGATTGCATACAGGGCAGCACAAAAGTTCTCGAGTACATTTCCGTTTATTGTCGGAAATTGCAGAAGGAAAATTTTAAACTGTGCTACGCGTTTCCTAACTGAACTAAAATTTAGCATTCTATTTAGTGTATATACAAATCTATAGATAACATACAGGGGTGGATAAAAGAGCTCTGATATTTTTTTCCGAATATTGTTGGTATTTCCTTAAATTGGATTTTAAAATATGTTATGCGTTTTCAAAATTTTTTAATTAGATATCATCTTACATCTTACGGTAAACATTTCTAAATGTATTTTGGACGTGTTGGAAAGTGTTACATAATCTATTCTTGACTCATGATTTTTCGTTCTTGTTTAATTATTTCTACTATTTAAACAAGAAGAAATTCTTCAAATGTGGAAAATTTAATACTTCTGATATTTGATAAATTTACATGGTTTTTGAAAGTCCTAAACACGATTTGACTATTTTTGGAAAATGTTTTTCAGTCTGATAGTCTGTTAATTTGTTAGTCTATCTGTGTGTGACATTATATTTGTGGCTAATCTATCTGAAAAAATTATCCACGGAATTACATAAAACTTTATATGCCGTTAGATGTTGACATAAGCTGGTGCGGATTAGCTTTAGATATATACCCTTGAACCTTTTGTGCTGTTATGCTACATTTTTCACGATTTTTGCGATAGCTTTATCTGAAGTACTAATGCATGGACTTGATTACTTAGACATCAACTTCCACTTTATTAATCGGTATAGTTAAAGTATTCTGGAAGTGTTGGAAAGTGTTTCATAATTATTGCTTGAAGCATGATTTTTCGTTCTTGTTTTAATTTTGTATATTTTGCATCCCTTAAGAGCCTACGCTAGTCACGCGAAGAAACGCTCAAGCTAATGTTAAGTCTATGGGAAGGTTTTCGGGCGATTTCTCGCTTGCATTTTAATATTTTTAAATGATTTTTGTTGCATACACTGTTAAAAATTTGCAGCAAACTGTCCAATCATTTGACCGTTTTTATAGAAGAAGGTTACATAACCGTAATTAAACTATGTTCTGACCATATTATTGCCCATATTATGGGCAGAATAGTATTAAATTACGATTATGTAACCGTTTTCTATAAAAACGGTCGAATGACTAGACAGTTTGCTGCAAATTTTTAACAGTGTAGGAAAGCTGAGGTCGATCTCTAACGTTGTTAGTTTTTACTTTTTTGATTTTGGCTACAGTTTTTTTATAAGCGGACATTTTCAATTTTGGAACCGGTTTGAACCGATTCTGTAAGTGAAAGTACCCTTATATAAAATAACTGGAACCAAAATCGAAAAAGTTAAAACTAACAACGTTAGAGATGGACCTCAGCTATCCTATGCAAAAAAAAATCATTTAAAAATATTGAAATATGAGCGAGAAATCGCGCAAGAACCTTCCCATAGACTTGACATTAGCTGGAGCGTTTTTTCTCATGACTGATGTAGGCTAATAAGTGTATAGATTGTTTCTCTAATGCAGTTTCATGATATCATAATTGTTACAATATTATTTGCTCATTGAATGTAACGACTCTCCATGAACGTTACACTATTTTAAAAGTTTAAACTTGTTTTCTCGAAGACATGTTTTTCAAACTAAGCTACTCTTTTTCTCGAGATCTATGTGGCCGATTTCCTTCATTTTTCTTATTTAAAAGAAAGCTGATCGTTTCTGCTGGAGCTTACGCTACCAAAAAGTAAAATTTTCACTGATTAAAATTTTTTTTCAAGCTCTTCAAAAGTTAAACAAGCCGGATGGCGGGCCAAGCCCGCTATTATATTCTGTCGTAATAATATCCGTCTTACGGACTTAATGCAATATTTAAAAAAATAATTTCAAAATTAAACAAATTGTACACCTTCAAAATCTTAAAATATGCGAATATTTCCATAATCGGATTTTTATCACGATTCAATATGTTTCTCAAACTCATACATTTCATATTCTCTATTATTAATATTGATACTCGCTTTGTATTATTCTCAAACATTTGAAAAATTAGTTAGACTTCCCATATGACGTCAGATTTTCTTTTTAATTCTCTAATGACATGATATTAATCTGCTTTGTCCACTTACACATAACTCATACTCCTTGTATTATTGAGAAATCTTAGACATTTTCCGTTTTATTACGACTATGACGTCAATCAATTTTATTTCATATTTATCTTTTTTTCAATTGGTGAAACTTTTTATTTCATTTTCCTTTTTCACGTGAAAATCGTCTGATAGAAAATTAATTATTGTAGAAAGAATTTCATTGTGGATTTTAAATCTTTGGCATCGGCTATAACAAAAAAATGTTTCAATTTAATAGGAAAAGGCTGTTAGAATTTTGGTTTTTTATCTCTATTTATTAAAATAATACGAATTTTTCAAATTTTAATATTTTCAGCTCTTCACAGCTGCTATTCAGATTTATACACTAAGTTTCAACTCTGTAAGTTACATACTTTTTGAGAATGGCTCTGTGACAGACAGACAACGCAGCGGGAGCAATAGGGTTTCGTGAGATGAACGAAAGTCTAAAAAAGACAAAAAATGACATTAAAAAAATTACCGCTATTTATGAAAAAATCTACTTTTAAAACTGAATGTGTTGGTATAAAGTCCAGAAAATGTATTACATTTTCATAATTTAGAGACCGAATATTTTCAGATGCTTGTAATCGGGGGGAAAATGGTCGCCCGATCGACGCTTACCTTCAGGTACTCCCCGTCGCACAAGACGCATTATTAATTTTTTCCACGCAAAAATTTAAATACATAAGGGAAATGTCAATAAATATAATGCAAAAAGTCCGAAGGGAATATTTTTCTTTGCAACTGAAAAAAAAAAATAGTAAAAATCCCGTGAATTTTAGGTCAAAGGAATAAAACCTCTCATTAATATCATTTCTTTTCTCGCGTCTTTTATATGGCTTACGAATTAACCACAACTTTAATTCGATTACTTGCGTAAAAAAAGCAGCGGTTTATCTTATCTTATTTCTATTGTTTTTTCATATTGAAATGTATTAGTTGCCTTCGGAAATAAGCCTTCCTATTTTCGCAATTAGACGAGGATCATTGAATTGACGAAAAGATTATACTTATACAATAAACGGAAATTTTATAAAGTATAAATTATTGTGATTTTTTAAAATAAAAATAGCGTAGTAGAGAAAATAATTTTCGATAAAGAAAAGCATTTCAGTCCAAAATATAAATTTGTTTAAATAGTAAATTTATATTTTGATAAACACCTGCAAATACATTATATCTTTTCTTTTTCTTCTATGTTTAAATAAAGGTTTCCATAAACTCTTCCACAGGCCACATAGATACCACGTTTTGAGAATAGTAATGCTTGCCTCATTTTTTAACAGTAAATTTTGATTTAAAAAGTTGATTATTAGGAAATAGTAGTTGATTTGAGGCTTGCGATTGTTGGAAACTCTTTGTTTACTCATTGTAAATTATTAAAATTAAGATTCAAATTCTATTTCTGAAAATGAATAATGCAACATATCTCATAAGTTATTATTACGCAGTAGACTTTTTTATTCATCTTGTAGATGTTATTAGTATGCATGTGAGTTAAATATGTCGTTAAAAAAGCATCATGTTAGATTAAGGCAATTTCACATTTTCACCATTGTTTTAATTAAATATAACTTCTTTTCTAAAAACTAAACTAAACACATTTCAGTGAATATGGTTGCATTTTAAATGACCAAAATAAGCCAGAAAACGGATTTTAATACTTATATATTCAATTTTAAGGGCGTGGGAATTTTTAGGCTTGAAAAACAAGCGTATTTTATTGACATATTTCAAAGTCTAGTAAGGAAATAGAAATATATGTATGTATTTGCATAAAAAAATACATCTTTTGAACTTTCTTAAACCAAAACTATTTTAATTTCGCCTTTTGAACTCGATTTTCCTGGAGGTGTAGCGTTACACGATACTGTAGGTTTTTCTGAATTATTTAACATGAAACAACTAAAAGAAGCACGTTAATATATATAATTGTAATCCAAAGTTTGCCGAACCTTTTTTCGTGTAGTCCGATTCACTGTCATGCCTTTTTTTTTTTTGGGGGGGGGGGGGCTACGAACTAATTTTATCCTCCTCCCTTCAATTTTGTCGTCGATGATACCCATAGCCGTCATTTATTAAGTTATTGGCGACTCGTGACTGGCTCTTTTTAGGGTACTAAATGCATGGCTAAAAAAAAAAAAAAAAATCTTACTGTTATTTAAAGAAAATGATTTTTCTTTGCCTAATAGCAAAACTTTCTGCCAAAAATTAAAACAAATATATTTTTTAAAAAGTAGTGGTAAGAAACGAATAAATTTGGCAGCCATAGATTTAGTGATTCAAATAAAGCCAGTGACGACGAGTAGGGGAACTGCTACGAACCGCCACTGGGTAAAATAAAACTGTGGGTAAAACTAAGCCGATTTAAAATGCCTCATAAAAAATTAAAATAAACATTTATTCTTATAAAAAATAAAATATTCATACAAACCAATTAATGTTTAATGTGATGGAGTCTCTCGTTAAAGAAAACCACCATAACTCGCAAAACACACAGTACCCCTTCAATACCCGATTATGGAAATTGCAACTGAAACAAAATTAAAAGCGATTTTTATTACTATCGGCCATCGACTAACTATTTCGGAGCATTTAATGCATAGGATGACCAAAGTAGCTCCGAACTTATTCGTTGCTCTCTTCAGTATGGAAAAAAAATATGATTCAATTAACGACTTGACTTCCAATCAGTTTCTATATTTAGTTTTTAAGAATACCAGTGTTTAAAAATTTAAAAGCGATTTTTATTACTATCGGCCATCGACTAACTATTTCGGAGCATTTAATGCATAGGATGACCAAAGTAGCTCCGAACTTATTCGTTGCTCTCTTCAGTATGGAAAAAAAAATATGATTCAATTAAAATGTCCGACTTGACTTCCAATCAGTTTCTATATTTAGTTTTGGAGAATACCAGTGTTTAAAAATTTAAAAGCGATTTTTATTACTATCGGCCATCGACTAACTATTTCGGAGCATTGAATGCATAGGATGACCAAAGTAGCTCCGAACTTATTCGTTGCTCTCTTCAGTATGGAAAAAAATATGATTCAATTAAAATGTCCGACTTGACTTCCAATCAGTTTCTATATTTAGTTTTGAAGAATACCAGTGTTTAAAAAATTTAAAAGCGATTTTTATTACTATCGGCCATCGACTATTTCGGAGCATTTAATGCATAGGATGACCAAAGTAGCTCCGAACTTATTCATTGCTCTCTTCAGTATGGAAAAAAAATATGATTCAATTAAAATGTCCGACTTGACTTCCAATCAGTTTCTATATTTAGTTTTGGAGAATACCAGTGTTTAAAAATTTAAAAGCGATTTTTATTACTATCGGCCATCGACTAACTATTTCGGAGCATTTAATGCATAGGATGACCAAAGTAGCTCCGAACTTATTCGTTGCTCTCTTCAGTATGGAAAAAAAAATATGATTCAATTAAAATGTCCGACTTGACTTCCAATCAGTTTCTATATTTAGTTTTGAAGAATACCAGTGTTTAAAAATTTAAAAGCGATTTTTATTACTATCGGCCATCGACTAACTATTTCGGAGCATTTAATGCATAGGATGACCAAAGTAGCTCCGAACTTATTCGTTGCTCTCTTCAGTATGGAAAAAAAATATGATTCAATTAAAATGTCCGACTTGACTTCCAATCAGTTTCTATATTTAGTTTTGAAGAATACCAGTGTTTAAAAAATTTAAAAGCGATTTTTATTACTATCGGCCATCGACTAACTATTTCGGAGCATTTAATGCATAGGATGACCAAAGTAGCTCCGAACTTATTCGTTGCTCTCTTCAGTATGGAAAAAAAATATGATTCAATTAAAATGTCTGACTTGACTTCCAATCAGTTTCTATATTTAGTTTTGAAGAATACCAGTGTTTAAAAATTTAAAAGCGATTTTTATTACTATCGGCCATCGACTAACTATTTCGGAGCATTTAATGCATAGGATGACCAAAGTAGCTCCGAACTTATTCGTTGCTCTCTTCAGTATGGAAAAAAAATATGATTCAATTAAAATGTCCGACTTGACTTCCAATCAGTTTCTATATTTAGTTTTGAAGAATACCAGTGTTTAAAAAATTTAAAAGCGATTTTTATTACTATCGGCCATCGACTATTTCGGAGCATTTAATGCATAGGATGACCAAAGTAGCTCCGAACTTATTCGTTGCTCTCTTCAGTATGGAAAAAAAATATGATTAAATTAAAATGTCCGACTTTACTTCCAATCAGTTTCTATATTTAGTTTTGAAGAATACCAGTGTTTAAAAATTTAAAAGCGATTTTTATTACTATCGGCCATCGACTAACTATTTCGGAGCATTTAATGCATAGGATGACCAAAGCAGCTCCGAACTTATTCGTTGCTCTCTTCAGTATGGAAAAAAAATATGATTCAATTAAAATGTCCGACTTGACTTCCAATCAGTTTCTATATTTAGCTTTGAAGAATACCAGTGTTTAAAAATTTAAAAGCGATTTTTATTACTATCGGCCATCGACTAACTATTTCGGAGCATTGAATGCATAGGATGACCAAAGTAGCTCCGAACTTATTCGTTGCTCTCTTCAGTATGGAAAAAAAAAATATGATTCAATTAAAATGTCCGACTTGACTTCCAATCAGTTTCTATATTTAGTTTTGGAGAATACCAGTGTTTAAAAATTTAAAAACGATTTTTATTACTATCGGCCATCGACTAACTATTTCGGAGCATTTAATGCATAGGATGACCAAAGTAGCTCCGAACTTATTCGTTGCTCTCTTCAGTATGGAAAAAAAATATGATTCAATTAAAATGTCCGACTTTACTTCCAATCAGTTTCTATATTTAGTTTTGAAGAATACCAGTGTTTAAAAATTTAAAAGCGATTTTTATTACTATCGGCCATCGACTAACAATTTCGGAGCATTTAATGCATAGGATGACCAAAGTAGCTCCGAACTTATTCGTTGCTCTCTTCAGTATGGAAAAAAAATATGATTCAATTAAAATGTCCGACTTGACTTCCAATCAGTTTCTATATTTAGTTTTGAAGAATACCAGTGTTTAAAAATTTAAAAACGATTTTTATTACTATCGGCCATCGACTAACTATTTCGGAGCATTAAATGCATAGGATGACCAAAGTAGCTCCGAACTTATTCGTTGCTCTCTTCAGTATGGAAAAAAAATATGATTCAATTAAAATGTCCGACTTGACTTCCAATCAGTTTCTATATTTAGTTTTGAAGAATACCAGTGTTTAAAAAATTTAAAAGCGATTTTTATTACTATCGGCCATCGACTAACTATTTCGGAGCATTTAATGCATAGGATGACCAAAGGAGCTCCGAACTTATTCGTTGCTCTCTTCAGTATGGAAAAAAAATATGATTCAATTAAAATGTCCGACTTGACTTCCAATCAGTTTCTATATTTAGTTTTGAAGAATACCAGTGTTTAAAAATTTAAAAGCGATTTTTATTACTATCGGCCATCGACTAACTATTTCGGAGCATTTAATGCATAGGATGACAAAAAGTAGCTCCGAACTTATTCGTTGCTCTCTTCAGTATGGAAAAAAAAAATATGATTCAATTAAAATGTCCGACTTGACTTCCAATCAGTTTCTATATTTAGTTTTGAAGAATACCAGTGTTTAAAAATTTAAAAACGATTTTTATTACTATCGGCCATCGACTAACTATTTCGGAGCATTAAATGCATAGGATGACCAAAGTAGCTCCGAACTTATTCGTTGCTCTCTTCAGTATGGAAAAAAAATATGATTCAATTAAAATGTCCGACTTGACTTCCAATCAGTTTCTATATTTAGTTTTGAAGAATACCAGTGTTTAAAAAATTTAAAAGCGATTTTTATTACTATCGGCCATCGACTATTTCGGAGCATTTAATGCATAGGATGACCAAAGTAGCTCCGAACTTATTCGTTGCTCTCTTCAGTATGGAAAAAAAATATGATTCAATTAAAATGTCCGACTTGACTTCCAATCAGTTTCTATATTTAGTTTTGGAGAATACCAGTGTTTAAAAATTTAAAAGCGATTTTTATTACTATCGGCCATCGACTAACTATTTCGGAGCATTTAATGCATAGGATGACCAAAGTAGCTCCGAACATATTCGTTGCTCTCTTCAGTATGGAAAAAAAAATATGATTCAATTAAAATGTCCGACTTGACTTCCAATCAGTTTCTATATTTAGTTTTGAAGAATACCAGTGTTTAAAAATTTAAAAGCGATTTTTATTACTATCGGCCATCGACTAACTATTTCGGAGCATTTAATGCATAGGATGACCAAAGTAGCTCCGAACTTATTCGTTGCTCTCTTCAGTATGGAAAAAAAATATGATTCAATTAAAATGTCCGACTTGACTTCCAATCAGTTTCTATATTTAGTTTTGAAGAATACCAGTGTTTAAAAATTTAAAAGCGATTTTTATTACTATCGGCCATCGACTAACTATTTCGGAGCATTTAATGCATAGGATGACAAAAAGTAGCTCCGAACTTATTCGTTGCTCTCTTCAGTATGGAAAAAAAAATATGATTCAATTAAAATGTCCGACTTGACTTCCAATCAGTTTCTATATTTAGTTTTGAAGAATACCAGTGTTTAGAAATTTAAAAACGATTTTTATTACTATCGGCCATCGACTAACTATTTCGGAGCATTAAATGCATAGGATGACCAAAGTAGCTCCGAACTTATTCGTTGCTCTCTTCAGTATGGAAAAAAAATATGATTCAATTAAAATGTCCGACTTGACTTCCAATCAGTTTCTATATTTAGTTTTGAAGAATACCAGTGTTTAAAAAATTTAAAAGCGATTTTTATTACTATCGGCCATCGACTATTTCGGAGCATTTAATGCATAGGATGACCAAAGTAGCTCCGAACTTATTCGTTGCTCTCTTCAGTATGGAAAAAAAATATGATTCAATTAAAATGTCCGACTTTACTTCCAATCAGTTTCTATATTTAGTTTTGAAGAATACCAGTGTTTAAAAATTTAAAAGCGATTTTTATTACTATCGGCCATCGACTAACTATTTCGGAGCATTTAATGCATAGGATGACCAAAGTAGCTCCGAACTTATTCGTTGCTCTCTTCAGTATGGAAAAAAAATATGATTCAATTAAAATGTCCGACTTGACTTCCAATCAGTTTCTATATTTAGCTTTGAAGAATACCAGTGTTTAAAAATTTAAAAGCGATTTTTATTACTATCGGCCATCGACTAACTATTTCGGAGCATTGAATGCATAGGATGACCAAAGTAGCTCCGAACTTATTCGTTGCTCTCTTCAGTATGGAAAAAAAAAATATGATTCAATTAAAATGTCCGACTTGACTTCCAATCAGTTTCTATATTTAGTTTTGGAGAATACCAGTGTTTAAAAATTTAAAAACGATTTTTATTACTATCGGCCATCGACTAACTATTTCGGAGCATTTAATGCATAGGATGACCAAAGTAGCTCCGAACTTATTCGTTGCTCTCTTCAGTATGGAAAAAAAATATGATTCAATTAAAATGTCCGACTTTACTTCCAATCAGTTTCTATATTTAGTTTTGAAGAATACCAGTGTTTAAAAATTTAAAAGCGATTTTTATTACTATCGGCCATCGACTAACAATTTCGGAGCATTTAATGCATAGGATGACCAAAGTAGCTCCGAACTTATTCGTTGCTCTCTTCAGTATGGAAAAAAAATATGATTCAATTAAAATGTCCGACTTGACTTCCAATCAGTTTCTATATTTAGCTTTGAAGAATACCAGTGTTTAAAAATTTAAAAGCGATTTTTATTACTATCGGCCATCGACTAACTATTTCGGAGCATTGAATGCATAGGATGACCAAAGTAGCTCCGAACTTATTCGTTGCTCTCTTCAGTATGGAAAAAAAAAATATGATTCAATTAAAATGTCCGACTTGACTTCCAATCAGTTTCTATATTTAGTTTTGGAGAATACCAGTGTTTAAAAATTTAAAAGCGATTTTTATTACTATCGGCCATCGACTAACTATTTCGGAGCATTGAATGCATAGGATGACCAAAGTAGCTCCGAACTTATTCGTTGCTCTCTTCAGTATGGAAAAAAATATGATTCAATTAAAATGTCCGACTTGACTTCCAATCAGTTTCTATATTTAGTTTTGAAAAATACCAGTGTTTAAAAAATTTAAAAGCGATTTTTATTACTATCGGCCATCGACTATTTCGGAGCATTTAATGCATAGGATGACCAAATTAGCTCCGAACTTATTCATTGCTCTCTTCAGTATGGAAAAAAAATATGATTCAATTAAAATGTCCGACTTGACTTCCAATCAGTTTCTATATTTAGTTTTGGAGAATACCAGTGTTTAAAAATTTAAAAGCGATTTTTATTACTATCGGCCATCGACTAACTATTTCGGAGCATTTAATGCATAGGATGACCAAAGTAGCTCCGAACTTATTCGTTGCTCTCTTCAGTATGGAAAAAAAAATATGATTCAATTAAAATGTCCGACTTGACTTCCAATCAGTTTCTATATTTAGTTTTGAAGAATACCAGTGTTTAAAAATTTAAAAGCGATTTTTATTACTATCGGCCATCGACTAACTATTTCGGAGCATTTAATGCATAGGATGACCAAAGTAGCTCCGAACTTATTCGTTGCTCTCTTCAGTATGGAAAAAAAATATGATTCAATTAAAATGTCCGACTTGACTTCCAATCAGTTTCTATATTTAGTTTTGAAGAATACCAGTGTTTAAAAATTTAAAAGCGATTTTTATTACTATCGGCCATCGACTAACTATTTCGGAGCATTTAATGCATAGGATGACAAAAAGTAGCTCCGAACTTATTCGTTGCTCTCTTCAGTATGGAAAAAAAAAAATATGATTCAATTAAAATGTCCGACTTGACTTCCAATCAGTTTCTATATTTAGTTTTGAAGAATACCAGTGTTTAAAAATTTAAAAACGATTTTTATTACTATCGGCCATCGACTAACTATTTCGGAGCATTAAATGCATAGGATGACCAAAGTAGCTCCGAACTTATTCGTTGCTCTCTTCAGTATGGAAAAAAAATATGATTCAATTAAAATGTCCGACTTGACTTCCAATCAGTTTCTATATTTAGTTTTGAAGAATACCAGTGTTTAAAAAATTTAAAAGCGATTTTTATTACTATCGGCCATCGACTAACTATTTCGGAGCATTTAATGCATAGGATGACCAAAGTAGCTCCGAACTTATTCGTTGCTCTCTTCAGTATGGAAAAAAAAATATGATTCAATTAAAATGTCTGACTTGACTTCCAATCAGTTTCTATATTTAGTTTTGAAGAATACCAGTGTTTAAAAATTTAAAAGCGATTTTTATTACTATCGGCCATCGACTAACTATTTCGGAGCATTTAATGCATAGGATGACCAAAGTAGCTCCGAACTTATTCGTTGCTCTCTTCAGTATGGAAAAAAAATATGATTCAATTAAAATGTCCGACTTGACTTCCAATCAGTTTCTATATTTAGTTTTGAAGAATACCAGTGTTTAAAAATTTAAAAGCGATTTTTATTACTATCGGCCATCGACTAACTATTTCGGAGCATTTAATGCATAGGATGACAAAAAGTAGCTCCGAACTTATTCGTTGCTCTCTTCAGTATGGAAAAAAAAAATATGATTCAATTAAAATGTCCGACTTGACTTCCAATCAGTTTCTATATTTAGTTTTGGAGAATACCAGTGTTTAAAAATTTAAAAGCGATTTTTATTACTATCGGCCATCGACTAACTATTTCGGAGCATTTAATGCATAGGATGACCAAAGTAGCTCCGAACTTATTCGTTGCTCTCTTCAGTATGGAAAAAAAATATGATTCAATTAAAATGTCCGACTTGACTTCCAATCAGTTTCTATATTTAGTTTTGAAGAATACCAGTGTTTAAAAATTTAAAAGCGATTTTTATTACTATCGGCCATCGACTAACTATTTCGGAGCATTGAATGCATAGGATGACCAAAGTAGCTCCGAACTTATTCGTTGCTCTCTTCAGTATGGAAAAAAAATATGATTCAATTAAAATGTCCGACTTGACTTCCAATCAGTTTCTATATTTAGTTTTGAAGAATACCAGTGTTTAAAAATTTAAAAGCGATTTTTATTACTATCGGCCATCGACTAACTATTTCGGAGCATTTAATGCATAGGATGACAAAAAGTAGCTCCGAACTTATTCGTTGCTCTCTTCAGTATGGAAAAAAAAAATATGATTCAATTAAAATGTCCGACTTGACTTCCAATCAGTTTCTATATTTAGTTTTGAAGAATACCAGTGTTTAAAAATTTAAAAACGATTTTTATTACTATCGGCCATCGACTAACTATTTCGGAGCATTAAATGCATAGGATGACCAAAGTAGCTCCGAACTTATTCGTTGCTCTCTTCAGTATGGAAAAAAAATATGATTCAATTAAAATGTCCGACTTGACTTCCAATCAGTTTCTATATTTAGTTTTGAAGAATACCAGTGTTTAAAAAATTTAAAAGCGATTTTTATTACTATCGGCCATCGACTATTTCGGAGCATTTAATGCATAGGATGACCAAAGTAGCTCCGAACTTATTCGTTGCTCTCTTCAGTATGGAAAAAAAATATGATTCAATTAAAATGTCCGACTTGACTTCCAATCAGTTTCTATATTTAGTTTTGGAGAATACCAGTGTTTAAAAATTTAAAAGCGATTTTTATTACTATCGGCCATCGACTAACTATTTCGGAGCATTTAATGCATAGGATGACCAAAGTAGCTCCGAACATATTCGTTGCTCTCTTCAGTATGGAAAAAAAAATATGATTCAATTAAAATGTCCGACTTGACTTCCAATCAGTTTCTATATTTAGTTTTGAAGAATACCAGTGTTTAAAAATTTAAAAGCGATTTTTATTACTATCGGCCATCGACTAACTATTTCGGAGCATTTAATGCATAGGATGACCAAAGTAGCTCCGAACTTATTCGTTGCTCTCTTCAGTATGGAAAAAAAATATGATTCAATTAAAATGTCCGACTTGACTTCCAATCAGTTTCTATATTTAGTTTTGAAGAATACCAGTGTTTAAAAATTTAAAAGCGATTTTTATTACTATCGGCCATCGACTAACTATTTCGGAGCATTTAATGCATAGGATGACAAAAAGTAGCTCCGAACTTATTCGTTGCTCTCTTCAGTATGGAAAAAAAAATATGATTCAATTAAAATGTCCGACTTGACTTCCAATCAGTTTCTATATTTAGTTTTGAAGAATACCAGTGTTTAGAAATTTAAAAACGATTTTTATTACTATCGGCCATCGACTAACTATTTCGGAGCATTAAATGCATAGGATGACCAAAGTAGCTCCGAACTTATTCGTTGCTCTCTTCAGTATGGAAAAAAAATATGATTCAATTAAAATGTCCGACTTGACTTCCAATCAGTTTCTATATTTAGTTTTGAAGAATACCAGTGTTTAAAAAATTTAAAAGCGATTTTTATTACTATCGGCCATCGACTATTTCGGAGCATTTAATGCATAGGATGACCAAAGTAGCTCCGAACTTATTCGTTGCTCTCTTCAGTATGGAAAAAAAATATGATTCAATTAAAATGTCCGACTTTACTTCCAATCAGTTTCTATATTTAGTTTTGAAGAATACCAGTGTTTAAAAATTTAAAAGCGATTTTTATTACTATCGGCCATCGACTAACTATTTCGGAGCATTTAATGCATAGGATGACCAAAGTAGCTCCGAACTTATTCGTTGCTCTCTTCAGTATGGAAAAAAAATATGATTCAATTAAAATGTCCGACTTGACTTCCAATCAGTTTCTATATTTAGCTTTGAAGAATACCAGTGTTTAAAAATTTAAAAGCGATTTTTATTACTATCGGCCATCGACTAACTATTTCGGAGCATTGAATGCATAGGATGACCAAAGTAGCTCCGAACTTATTCGTTGCTCTCTTCAGTATGGAAAAAAAAAATATGATTCAATTAAAATGTCCGACTTGACTTCCAATCAGTTTCTATATTTAGTTTTGGAGAATACCAGTGTTTAAAAATTTAAAAACGATTTTTATTACTATCGGCCATCGACTAACTATTTCGGAGCATTTAATGCATAGGATGACCAAAGTAGCTCCGAACTTATTCGTTGCTCTCTTCAGTATGGAAAAAAAATATGATTCAATTAAAATGTCCGACTTTACTTCCAATCAGTTTCTATATTTAGTTTTGAAGAATACCAGTGTTTAAAAATTTAAAAGCGATTTTTATTACTATCGGCCATCGACTAACAATTTCGGAGCATTTAATGCATAGGATGACCAAAGTAGCTCCGAACTTATTCGTTGCTCTCTTCAGTATGGAAAAAAAATATGATTCAATTAAAATGTCCGACTTGACTTCCAATCAGTTTCTATATTTAGCTTTGAAGAATACCAGTGTTTAAAAATTTAAAAGCGATTTTTATTACTATCGGCCATCGACTAACTATTTCGGAGCATTGAATGCATAGGATGACCAAAGTAGCTCCGAACTTATTCGTTGCTCTCTTCAGTATGGAAAAAAAAAATATGATTCAATTAAAATGTCCGACTTGACTTCCAATCAGTTTCTATATTTAGTTTTGGAGAATACCAGTGTTTAAAAATTTAAAAGCGATTTTTATTACTATCGGCCATCGACTAACTATTTCGGAGCATTGAATGCATAGGATGACCAAAGTAGCTCCGAACTTATTCGTTGCTCTCTTCAGTATGGAAAAAAATATGATTCAATTAAAATGTCCGACTTGACTTCCAATCAGTTTCTATATTTAGTTTTGAAAAATACCAGTGTTTAAAAAATTTAAAAGCGATTTTTATTACTATCGGCCATCGACTATTTCGGAGCATTTAATGCATAGGATGACCAAATTAGCTCCGAACTTATTCATTGCTCTCTTCAGTATGGAAAAAAAATATGATTCAATTAAAATGTCCGACTTGACTTCCAATCAGTTTCTATATTTAGTTTTGGAGAATACCAGTGTTTAAAAATTTAAAAGCGATTTTTATTACTATCGGCCATCGACTAACTATTTCGGAGCATTTAATGCATAGGATGACCAAAGTAGCTCCGAACTTATTCGTTGCTCTCTTCAGTATGGAAAAAAAAATATGATTCAATTAAAATGTCCGACTTGACTTCCAATCAGTTTCTATATTTAGTTTTGAAGAATACCAGTGTTTAAAAATTTAAAAGCGATTTTTATTACTATCTGCCATCGACTAACTATTTCGGAGCATTTAATGCATAGGATGACCAAAGTAGCTCCGAACTTATTCGTTGCTCTCTTCAGTATGGAAAAAAAATATGATTCAATTAAAATGTCCGACTTGACTTCCAATCAGTTTCTATATTTAGTTTTGAAGAATACCAGTGTTTAAAAATTTAAAAGCGATTTTTATTACTATCGGCCATCGACTAACTATTTCGGAGCATTTAATGCATAGGATGACAAAAAGTAGCTCCGAACTTATTCGTTGCTCTCTTCAGTATGGAAAAAAAAAAATATGATTCAATTAAAATGTCCGACTTGACTTCCAATCAGTTTCTATATTTAGTTTTGAAGAATACCAGTGTTTAAAAATTTAAAAACGATTTTTATTACTATCGGCCATCGACTAACTATTTCGGAGCATTAAATGCATAGGATGACCAAAGTAGCTCCGAACTTATTCGTTGCTCTCTTCAGTATGGAAAAAAAATATGATTCAATTAAAATGTCCGACTTGACTTCCAATCAGTTTCTATATTTAGTTTTGAAGAATACCAGTGTTTAAAAAATTTAAAAGCGATTTTTATTACTATCGGCCATCGACTAACTATTTCGGAGCATTTAATGCATAGGATGACCAAAGTAGCTCCGAACTTATTCGTTGCTCTCTTCAGTATGGAAAAAAAAATATGATTCAATTAAAATGTCTGACTTGACTTCCAATCAGTTTCTATATTTAGTTTTGAAGAATACCAGTGTTTAAAAATTTAAAAGCGATTTTTATTACTATCGGCCATCGACTAACTATTTCGGAGCATTTAATGCATAGGATGACCAAAGTAGCTCCGAACTTATTCGTTGCTCTCTTCAGTATGGAAAAAAAATATGATTCAATTAAAATGTCCGACTTGACTTCCAATCAGTTTCTATATTTAGTTTTGAAGAATACCAGTGTTTAAAAATTTAAAAGCGATTTTTATTACTATCGGCCATCGACTAACTATTTCGGAGCATTTAATGCATAGGATGACAAAAAGTAGCTCCGAACTTATTCGTTGCTCTCTTCAGTATGGAAAAAAAAAATATGATTCAATTAAAATGTCCGACTTGACTTCCAATCAGTTTCTATATTTAGTTTTGGAGAATACCAGTGTTTAAAAATTTAAAAGCGATTTTTATTACTATCGGCCATCGACTAACTATTTCGGAGCATTTAATGCATAGGATGACCAAAGTAGCTCCGAACTTATTCGTTGCTCTCTTCAGTATGGAAAAAAAATATGATTCAATTAAAATGTCCGACTTGACTTCCAATCAGTTTCTATATTTAGTTTTGAAGAATACCAGTGTTTAAAAATTTAAAAGCGATTTTTATTACTATCGGCCATCGACTAACTATTTCGGAGCATTGAATGCATAGGATGACCAAAGTAGCTCCGAACTTATTCGTTGCTCTCTTCAGTATGGAAAAAAAATATGATTCAATTAAAATGTCCGACTTGACTTCCAATCAGTTTCTATATTTAGTTTTGAAGAATACCAGTGTTTAAAAATTTAAAAGCGATTTTTATTACTATCGGCCATCGACTAACTATTTCGGAGCATTTAATGCATAGGATGACAAAAAGTAGCTCCGAACTTATTCGTTGCTCTCTTCAGTATGGAAAAAAAAATATGATTCAATTAAAATGTCCGACTTGACTTCCAATCAGTTTCTATATTTAGTTTTGAAGAATACCAGTGTTTAAAAATTTAAAAACGATTTTTATTACTATCGGCCATCGACTAACTATTTCGGAGCATTAAATGCATAGGATGACCAAAGTAGCTCCGAACTTATTCGTTGCTCTCTTCAGTATGGAAAAAAAAATATGATTCAATTAAAATGTCCGACTTGACTTCCAATCAGTTTCTATATTTAGTTTTGAAGAATACCAGTGTTTAAAAAATTTAAAAGCGATTTTTATTACTATCGGCCATCGACTATTTCGGAGCATTTAATGCATAGGATGACCAAAGTAGCTCCGAACTTATTCGTTGCTCTCTTCAGTATGGAAAAAAAATATGATTCAATTAAAATGTCCGACTTGACTTCCAATCAGTTTCTATATTTAGCTTTGAAGAATACCAGTGTTTAAAAATTTAAAAGCGATTTTTATTACTATCGGCCATCGACTAACTATTTCGGAGCATTGAATGCATAGGATGACCAAAGTAGCTCCGAACTTATTCGTTGCTCTCTTCAGTATGGAAAAAAAAAATATGATTCAATTAAAATGTCCGACTTGACTTCCAATCAGTTTCTATATTTAGTTTTGGAGAATACCAGTGTTTAAAAATTTAAAAGTGATTTTTATTACTATCGGCCATCGACTAACATTTATAACTGCGCTATACTGATGACCCAGGTTCGAGCCCCGGCTTGGGTACTTTTTCACTATGTTGGGTATACGCCTATTAAGCAATTAAAAATTGAAATATTAAGATAAAGTACAGCTTTAAAAAAGTTAATATGAAAAGCTTCTAAAAAATTATTTTTAAACATTGAAAATTATTTTACTTTTTTAATTGACATAATCGATGTTAATTATTTAAATTGACGTCGCGTTTGAAAATTTTGTTGAAAGGGACCAAGTTATACTTTTTATAATGAAAATGGATGTTTCATTATCCTCAGACAAAAAAAAAATATATAGATAGAATTATTGTTTTCAATTACACACTAATGACAATATAAATGAAGAGCTGTAAATATTATCCAGCAGAAAAATATAAGTATATTGGAGCAAATACAAATAAGCAGATCACCGACAAAATATGTCACTAACAACAATAAATGTCAAAATTAATCCACCTCTGCTTTATGCCCAACATCATCAAAACATAATATACACTTCGTTTGAGAAATTTTTCATCCTTAACTAATTGTTTTCATAAAGATGACACAAAATCTAAACACAAAAATGTAGAAAGTAACAACATCTCTTCTGATTGATACACAAATAGGAGTTCACTTATCTATTAGTTTTCTGAAAGCTCGGATCGCCGCTAGTATCGATTGTTTACAATTCCCCACTGTTTACATTTACCGAACTGACACCTATACTAATATTTTTTTCATAGCGTTTTTCTTTTCTGTGATGTACTGATTAACTGTAGCTGGACCATCATCGCCTGAATTAAACCTAATATAAAGTCCATTATCTAATCTAAAATACATTATCGTTTACATTGATAGATTACCTGCTTTTGAAAGAAAGCTTCGGAGATGCTTTATTTACATTCGAAAAAATAAGGTGATCATTAAAAGTCTGAAACGTTATTGACATAAAAGAGCATAACCAGATATTAACAAATCATAAAATAATATATTTTAGGTATCAGTGATACAGCTGTAACAAAAATACATTATTTGAATATGAATCCATTTGAATAAAAAATTACGTTGAAAAATATTGTTATAGTTAAATTATATAACATTATTAAAATTTAAATTAAAAACATCTGAATACACCAAAAATAATTAAAACTTATGCACTTAATTAATCTACTTTCTTCAAAAAAAAATAATAATAATTTATTTTTTTCCTTATACCACTTTTTTCTTGCAGAAGTTTATCTTTTATATGATTTATAGATTAACTGCAAATAAAATCCCATTGTTTGCGTTACAAAAGAGGCAACAATGCATGTAATGTAATCTCCATTAACTTTTGTAATAAAACTTATAGCATGGTTTTGAAAATAAATTTCTTTAGTGCTTTTTTACAGGCCACACAATAATGAGATCGATGAAAGGTGGAAAGATTATTGACAAGAAATAACGTAACAAAGGATTATTAAATCATAAATCATTGTAATGTTTAGAAAGCGTAATAACGAATAACAGAACAAAAAAGAATACATTGTAAGCACTTCTTACTATGTTTATTATTTATATAGTATACTCTTAATTAGTGTAGCTGAAATTATAAAAATGAAGTAGCAGTCTAAGTAATATATTTTCGATTGTTTTTTATTATTGGCATAACGTAACGCAATCAATGATTAAAAAATCAGAAATTATAGTCATATTTTAAAATAAATAACAATGTATTAGTGCAAGGAATTACCAATAGACTTTTGCCAACACTATCCGAGTATAAATTTATAGAAACAACAATGTACTCTTTTAATAAACATGTGCAATAAGTTTGTATGCTTTATTTCTATCTTAACAGACAGAACATCTTTCAGAACATTTAAAAGTAAGATTTGAAGCTATACTGCCTGTGCAGTCAACTTCTGTACTATTACGGATGCAGTTGAATACTTCAAACATTGTATATGTAACAATACATATTTTTGTCAGATTTGCTGGTTCGATAGTAATACTAATCTTGGGTATCTTTCTAGAACGCATAATAAAAATGTACAGAGTATTTGAAATGTTCATCGTTATTTAAGAAATACTACTATTCGTAGAGATCTTTGTAATACCTATTTAAAAATAGCTAAGCACTTCATTAAAAATTGTTATAAAAGTGTTTAAAAGGATCCTGATGCGAGTATAACTGAGCTAGCAGATTGCGAGATCTCTGACCTCTCTAATAGTAAACACAGTAAATAAGCTGTTTAAAACAGACATACAAGCACAAAATAAACATTGTTCAGTTTTAGGGTACAATCTATAACATCTAAAAATATCATGTAAAAATATCAAGTATAGTTCCAGGGTATCTTGTGCGCAATCATAAAAAACCTCATTTTGAGATAAATCACTTTAAAGCAGGGGTGCCAAATTCTAGGCGCCAGTGGGCATGTTCCCACCACTAAATTTTTAGTATTCTTCGCCTAATAAGAATACTGATAAAATTTAGGAGAAGCATACTAATAAAGTTTGACGAAGAATACTAATAAAATTTAGTGGTGGGACTCACCCCATTGGCGCCTAGATTTTTGCACCTCTGCTTTAAAGTAATACATTTTACTCTAACTTGAAATAACCAATGTCCTATTATATTTGTATTGGGTTGTTTTTTGTGTCAGTAATAAATATATACTTTATAAAACTTATTCCTAAACAATATTAAGGCATTTTCCAGATATCTCACATGAAGTACATTTGACTGGAATTTTTTTATGAAAACAATAGAAGCCGCGTCCTCTTCATAGAGTATTATGAGCTTAGGTAGGTGCTGGACGGCTATGAGACAGCCACCATCTCTTACGCGGAAACAACACTTTTAGCGCGATTTGCTACAGACTGTACCAAAGAACATTTTTTTTTGTAAAATAATCCATGAACATTTAAACAATTCAGATAACATCCATGTAATATACGATTTAACACGGACAACAGAAAAATACTAATTCACCCCAATCTAAATATATTAATTAGATACTAATTAATAAAGAGCGAATTACACAGAAATAACGCGAAATGAAGGTTATTTCGGGTCTTTCTCTCTACCTGGCAGACGATTGTCGCCAATACCAACGTGTGTAAACAAAAGAACAGTAAAGATGTTTTATGCCACATACCATTTAAAAAGGACATAAAAACATAAACCTGCCTAGCTATTTATGAGGGTTCTGAACTTTAACCTCCATTAATGGATTCACATGTGACCATAAGCCATTAATTAATTTGACCATTAATTTGCATGTAATATGCAAATTTTAGATCACTAAGCAAGGGGTTTGTATTGCCCTGATTGGAACACTTCTGATCCAATCACAGTATAACCAATAAGGATTAGAAGTTGATTATGGTAACTGCTATTCCAAAACATAGCTTGGAAGAAATTTGCAAAAATTGTAATATAGTATCTTCTAGCTTGGTAGTATCATATTATATTTTAAGCTCTTGCATGAGTATGTATTTCAGACATTGTAATAACAAGATGTTTTAAGCTCTTGATATAACAGTATTTTCTATTCTTTAAGCTTTTAGTTATACTTAAATAAATTTCGAAGACGGAGAAGTCAACATGACTCAAGGGTCTTTTTACTTCAAGTTTTTGGAGTATATTTTATAATTAAAATTAATGTGATACCTAATTCTTTTTGGACAGAATATTAGTTTTCTGACAACGTTAACAGATAAGAAGACAGATTATTTAGATGATTTTTTTTATCATCCGATGCCATACCGAACTTTATTTTGTGTGCGACCGAACTATCTTCAAATGCCAGATGTCTTTTTGATGCAGTGTCTCATCATCTATGGTTAAAAGATATTTGTGCTTCTCCCTTATTCAGCGAATTGTGTTGTTATTTGATATATTTCATTATTCACAGTTGCACTACAATTTTCCAGTATTAATAAGTAAATTGTGAAGTTATTATTAATTAGAAGATTTATAAAACGAGGAGTCGACTGGCAATACTGTATAAAAGATAAATATTTTTTCGCGTTTTAAAACAAACAGCATAAAAAATTCTACTATTGCGTTAATTATGACTAAAAATATATAAGATTTTCTTAGTGCACAAATATTAAAATGTCGTTTCCAGACATGCTTGTAACTCTCAGAACTCAAATACTCAGATGAGTTTTTCTTAGGGCCGAATTCTGAGCTCTATTATTACATTTCTATACTGAAGAGAGACGTTGGTTTCTAGAACAACAATTTGTACCCTAATCATTAACCTTTAATAAGCAAGCGGCACCAACAAACGCGTGCTCTGAATCCTTAGTTCTGCTATGTTTCAGTATGCAAGCAACCACTATTATGAAAGTTTCTCTTGCATAAAACATCTGAAATCTCTTGAGATAGAAAAATATATATTTATATCATTTATTTGACATTAGTACATTTGACTTGTAACAAATTTTATATTAACTCCGAATATTGGGACATTTTACTTGATGTGTAAAAATGGAATACCTATCTAAGCTTATAATGTTACATACGCCGCCCGGCAGCGTGGTTGGTAGCGGTGGCGTCAGCCGTGGTGAGGGCTCAGGGTTCGAATCCCGGGGGCGGCATGGATGTCATTGTGTGCTGTCAACTTCCGTGTGTCTATCCCGTACCCAAGAAGAAGATTTGTGTAACTTGTCAATGTCCTGTATGTACAGGGTGTTTCACAAAGGACACAATTTAGCTTAATTGTCGCTAATTTATGGACTTTTTATGGATTTTTACATGATATTTTTTAAAACATGATACTTTTTAAATACAGGGTGTTTCACAAAGGACCCCTAACTTTAAAAATCAATAACCCGTAAACGGTGATAGATAAAAACATGAAACCAGTGGTATGTTTATTAAAAAAATCGTAAGAATCTTATACGTAAATCTCAAAAATGTAGTTAAAAATTGCACCGATAGATGGCGCTGAGAGTGTTAAGAATCCTTCTAAAGAGAGTTCAGAAGCATACAAAGACTAGCCTTCCAAGATTTCCCCTTTCTAATCTGACCGCTACTACCGTATAGTGAAAATAATTCAGAATGTGATGTATATCGTGGAGGAACGTGTGTTTATTGTGTTGGAGTAACACCGATTAAATCCCACTTGAGGTTCTAATTGAGTCCTACTGCCGCAAGGAGAAGTTTTCAAAAGCGATTTCAAGTCGCAAAAGTCCCAGATGGGAAAAAAATTCGTGAACTTTTCAAAAAAATTCAACAGACAGGCCGGTGACATACAGCAGAGAGTCACTGACAATTTCATTCTTCGTTTGCGACATGTCTGTCGTGTAAAAGGTCCACATTTTGAGTCCTTTTTAATGTGATACGCCTATTTATCGCAGCGCCATCTGTAGGCGCAATTTGTAACTATTTTTTTTTTTTAAAGTTAGGGGTCCTTTGTGAAACACCCTGTATTTTGGTGAATAAAAAATATGGATAATTCGAGACAACAGCCTTGCAGCTTATAGGTCTCAAAGCAACCTCTGTCAAATGTTAAATACAGTGGTTTAATACAGTGGTTTAATTGTTTTTCATAAAACATCACCGTCAACAATATTCCATGTGAGATAACTGGGGAATTTTTTGATATTTTATTAATCAGTTTCATAAAGTATATATTTATTACTGACTCAAAAATAACCCATTACAAGTATACTAAAGCATTAGATATTTCATGTTTTAATAAAATGTACTACTTTAAACTGATTTATCACAAAATGAGGTTTTTTATAATCGTGTGCAAGATATCGTTGAAAGTACATAATATATTTACATGATATTTGTATATGTTATGAATTATACCTATAACTTAAGACTGAACCACAATATGTTTATTGTTTCTCCAACATAAACTTCAAGAAAAAATTTAGGTAATACATTGAATTTAATTTTTAAAACATATATTTTACTACAACACGCACATGTTTAAATTAATTCTTATAATACAGAAATATTCTGAAAATCCTTGAAGATTGTTTATAAACAAATTAAATGGTGCATGAAAAATCTTGCATGCAATTTAAAAGAAGCACATTTTCAGGGTTCCTAAGACTCAGAAGAGATTACCAGACTTTTCGTAAAGTAATAGTTTCCTTATTTAATAAATTCTGCGTGTGTGTCGATCATTGCTTTACGAAGATTCTGGCATTCAAGCCCCTTAAATCCCCCGAACCTCCTGAGGCGTACGATTATTCATTTTCAAAATTTTGAAATAAACATTCATTTAAAAATTAGGGGCTTACTTTTTACGGATCACCTAATTAGATTCCAATCATAACGAGCGTAATTACAGAAATTTTGTATGCGGTTTGTTTTAAAATGTGCAAAAAATGTTGCTCTTACATACACATGTTACTCGAAAAAATTCATTTTTTTGTATAATATTTAATAGTAGTATGCTCCCTTCAAAAGTGTTTATCTGATAAAATTTTTGTATGATAGACACATTAATCCTGCTTTCTCCATCTTCTATTATAAAACAAAATGTTTTCCGCACAAAAGATTTCGTATCGTCGATAGATGCGCACGGAATAAATTTGTTTACATTTACAAATCTTTTCTTCTCAGATGACAGCTTTTGTGCATCTTTTCGAACTTTGTGTTAAATAAAATGAGTTGTTCGGACTGTTTTTTGAAGCATGGAATGTTTTGCAGATGTTCAAAAGAATAAAAAATTTTGCTATCACTTTAAACTTTGTTTTCAGAAAAAGGATACAATTCTTTAAACACGGGGCTTTAGATTCTGTAATTTTTTTCTAGGCTATTTTCCTGTATAAATCCTATTGTATTTTAAAGATAAAACGAAGGAAGAATTTTGTAAAGAATTTTTTAATCCTAACACTTAATTAAGATATATTGTTTGAACGGAGAGTGATTTTACTCTAGTAGTTGCATGCATTGTGTTTTCAGTGGGGTTTTATATTTCAAAAATAAGTTTTTTTGAATGACATTTATGTTTTTATTGTTCTGTAAGTCGCACCAAGGTGTACATATTTGCAAAAAAGAAGTTTATTATTCCATAGTATTCCTAACCCACCCACTCTTGCACCGGGACCGAACTAATAACCTTAAATATAGACTAAAATCAGTGTTGAATTAACACATTTTTCTATGGAAGGCGTTTACGTGTAATCTCTCACTGACATAGGCAGCGTACATCCTCGAATATGTACAATTTTATATTTTTAAACGAAATTCTATCCAAAAGAACTCAGAGTTGGAGGCTCCATTCACTTCGGCTGAGTACATCAAACCGTGCTGCGCTCATTTTTGTCTGTTTTTACAAACAAACCTGTAGTTTGTATGAATTTATATTTTTAAGGAAAATCTTTCCAGACGAAACTAATGTTGAGGGTCCACTGCTTTCGGCAGCGTGCACCTTCTAATTAGTGTGATTGTATATTTTTAAAAGAAAATCTATGAATCCAACCCTATGATGGAGTGAAAAAAATAAAATTTACAATTTCAAAAATTTTCGAAAAAAAAAGGTCTATCGCTCAATGCTTTGAATTCTCTACAATGCACTGAATTTACGAAAATTGCCAGCAAATTATGACGTATCATATAAAAATAAAGTTCATATTTTCGATCACAATTTGCTTTTTTACTTCCAGTTTAACGGATAAAAATTTCAAGTCAATCGATTAATTTCTTGAGCCTTCTAACAGGCACTGAAATTATGAAGACTATTGTATTTCAAAATTGTGAAATATATTTTTATATGATAAGTCACAATTTTCCTAATTTCAGGTCCTGTGACCGTTTAGGATCATTTGAAACACCTCCGAATTTTGATTGTAGAGTAAAATAGGGTAGTAGTCTGAAATTAAGTTTTTACACTTCCAATAACAAAACGCTGTATTGCAATAAATTGTGAATGAAACTTTAAAACACGCGCACACACATACACACACGCATATATATATATATATATATATATATATATATATATATTAAGGTCAATAACATTTTTTTTAGGTTTTCAAGCAATTTTTATTGTTGTCGTGTAATGGCTTTCTCAGCTTTTACGTCTCGTATCCGCCGCACTCCTCACGAGTGTGTTATTTTGTTCAATTTACAAAGTGAATTTAATCATAGAATCAAGGCTATTGATCTGATCAAGAAAGCTCTTAAGTGAGGTATCCATGTGTTGCCAAATTATGAAAATATCGTCTACGTATCTGAGCCATGTATGAGGAGTATAATCTAATTTATTATAAATATCGGTTTCTAAAGGTCTTAATATAAATTCAGCTGAAGAACTACTGCTTTATTCAGACAATATAGAAAGGAGCAGTTGCAGATTGATTTCAAGAATAGTAAAATAATTTTTCAATCAAGAGCTTATTTCAAATCCATTATCCGTGAATCTATAGAAATATATTTGCGAAAAAATAACATTTGCAACGAAGCCGCTTTTTTTGAATTAGCTAAAATTTGGCACGCGATGATCGACAGATGGAAAAGCAATAAAATAATAATAATAATAATAATTTTCACGTTTTCCCAGTTTGACCAATTTAAGCACCTGCTTGCCTTGGGCATGCGATCCCGTGGTTTATGTTTACCATTTTCAAAAATATGCAAGAATATTGTATTTATCATTTAGATCTGAAGATGTCGCCGATAGAGTGAACGAAACATATGTAATCTACATTAAAAAGGTATTTTTAAATGTTCCATGTTATGTCTTTATCACTTTAAGCATTATTAGACTTTAATTTAAAGTTAACAAGTGATTGTATTATATTATTTGGAATAATTTCTGTTTAAAATTTGTGGTAATTAAATCTAAATATGTGTATAAAAAACAAACTTCCAGAAGAAAAATGCGTGCACTGCAGAGTTAATAGAATGACAAAAACTACTCCATAGCACTCACATTTTAAAATAATTTTTGCTTTTATCTATAGACTGTAATATATTTATTGAAATGTTTAAAGGTTCGCAAAAAAAAAAAGAAAAAACCATAAATTATTAGAAAATGTGAAATTTATAAAGTTTTAGAAAAGGTATTATTTCGTAATTTTCGTTTTGAAAGAAATATTTTCAGATCCATTTTATACAAAATATGCAAGATAGTTTTCATTTAATGCTTTTGCAAAGTATCTTAAATTTGAAAGTTTCAGTCAAAGTATTATCAACAATGACTTCTTCCCAGGATTTATAAACCACGGGCTGCTTCTGGAGATTAATGTTTTGAGAAGAAAGAGAAGATATTACTATGAAATGAACGTCTCAGTAACTTGTCAAAGAACGTGTTTAACTCTGTAAGTCAGCGCGAAAATATTTGGTATTTCAAAAAATCATCATTTCGTATTCAATGTAATGAATATATATATGTGTGTGTGTATTACACATTATTTTTCCCCTTTTTAATATATCAATATTTTCTACGCGTCAGTATTTTATTTTCATTTTGGAATTCCACCTGTAAATTTTCTTTATCGGTGCCCGTAATTTTTGTTTCTGTTGCAATGCTTTCAATGTATCCGAATTCAAAATGTTCTACTTGGCCTAGAACATTCTAGATTTTTCATCCTTCCAGCGTTATGGGAACCACTTTACTCCATTTTGTTTAACCTGCAGTTTAATTTTAGGCTCTGCGTAGTTTGAGTAGTTTTTTATGTTTAGATATGAATTACAAATATCTTGAGTTGAAATAACAAAAATAAAATTAGAGTTATTCTATGATACTTGAACTGAAAGTACAGTGAATAAAAAAAAACTTTTTATAGAATACAAAAATAAAAATTCTCTCTAATTGCCTTTCCCGTAGTGTTATTAATTCCTTTAACTTTTACAAAGATTTTTCTTTATGTTCTTCTTTAGAGTTTACGTATGTTTATTATCCATGCTGTGGAACGATAAGTGTAATAATAAAACAGTTATTGATCTTTAAATTGTTTTTTTTTTATTAATATTCTTTATTTCTAGTTTTGTTACAAATTCAGTTTAATACTTTTTATCCTGACGGTACTTATAAGTACCACTTTAACCCCTTTGCGACGAGCGTCTTTTAAAGAATTTTTATTCTGTTACCACCGGTTTTTCAAATGAGAAATTTTCACCTAATTGAATCGCAAAAATGCTAAAACTTTACAAAATAAAAAAAAATAACTGGTGGGGATAATCGAGGATTCTTAGCATCTTATGCGTCACGTATTCGGGTCGCTCGTCTCCAAGTGGTTAATAAAACACCCATATATTCGTAATATGACCGTTTTACCTAACGGTATTCACAACGGCACAAAGAGTGTAATTCTGAGAGCAGGCAAGAAATGGCAAATTCAAGCACATATCCTCTTTCTTTGCATTGTAGGGATTTTACATTTGCCACGCTACATTCGAAATCCATTTTGCAATAGAATTGACATGCATGTTGTTCTTCATTTGAGTAATTTTAGTGGTTTATTACCGGTTATTTAGTACTATTATTTTCTATTGTTTTCTATACTCTACAGGTGAACATTTCCTATATTTTATTTGAAGTTTACTATTTGAAATTTACTATTTTATTTTATATCATAGGGTAAAAAATTTATGGTGGTTACAGTTGCATAATGAACCACTAAAACACTATAAAAATTATTTTCCTCTTTCCTATGTTTATTCTGCACCAAAACTTATCCAATGATGCAAAAATACAATTAAAAAGTAGCTGGAAAATTAATTCAGGATATAAAGGGTTAAAGAAAAGAAAAATATATTATATGTTTTCAATAATACCTTAACTATAAATTCAACTAAACATTTTCAAATAAATAAATAAATAAAATAATTGATTTTACTGCCTTTTTTTCATTTTATTTTGTTTTGTTATTATTACTAATATTATTTTCTTTTTTTCTTTTTTTTTTCTTTTGTATTCGTAACATTTTCTTTAATTTCTACAAATCTATTCACTCATTTTCGTCTTTGGTTTTGAAGTGGTATCTTATTATTTATGTCTGTGCAAATATATGTCTAATAAAAGAACATTTCTGATGGTTAGATTTAATTTGAACACATATTTTTTTTGGTTTACATGAAAAATTTTAACGTCTTTTAATTTTGTTACGCATTACTTTAAAAGAAAGAACAAAATAAATTAAACATTTTCTACTATTTCTGAACAAAAAATGGAACACTGTAAAAAATGACGAATGTTTCTGAACCTACGAAAATATAATATAATGACGAATAAATTTATAATATAAACTCATCCTTGTTAACCATGATTCTGAATAGTGTTTCTTTATCTTTAGAAACCTCAGACATCAATGGCATTTTGAGATTTAAAGAATCATTTAGAAAAACAAAATTTTTCTAGTTGCACCTAATTTTCGGAAACGTTTACGAGTAGCTTTTAAAGTGTATTAATCAGATTTCTAAGCCCGGAATATAGTTTTTTCCGATGCTATCCATTCTCAAGTAAACATTTTCATGTTCAACAAATATGTTTAACAGATAAACATGCAAAATTAACGGCGTTAACATTAACATTAAAATTAAGATTATTTCTTTACTCTTTGATGTATAAATTAATTTATGCGGCTGAAAACGTTTACTTGAGAATGGATGACATTCGATAAATAGGTATTCCAGGCTGAGGAAACTGTTTAATACACTATAAAAACTAATCGGAAACGTTTCTGAAAAATTCGGGCAGATAGAGAAATTTTGTTTTTATAAATAATTCTTTAAATTTTGTAAATGTATTGCTTTATGGATATTCAAAAGACAATGAAACACACTTTTCGGAATTTCGGATAACTCGGAAGATTATATTATATTTTCGTTCGCGGTTATAGTATATTTTCATGAAATAAGAAACATTGATCATTTTTTACAGCGAATGAATAATAATCTTTTTCGAACACAATAAAAATATTACCTGTAAGATAATAACTTTAATGAAAACATTTCTTCATCATTCTAACTTTCACTCGAACCGTCAATTCATTTACAATATTTGAAATATATTCTGATGTATACTAATTTTTGAAAGGGAGGTTTGTAATTTTTCAGTGTATTTATCTGCTATAATGAAAATGTGTTTTACCGAGAAAGGCTATTGTTGAAAAACAAAATAGACTTCTTGATTCTAAATTTTAATTTAATAAAGTAACGGTATATAGTGTATGTGATTCTATAGACGAGAGTTCTGTAATTTTTTCAGTATATTTTACCTGCGAAAATGAAATGGTACTTTACTAAAAAGCAAAAACTTTCTTTGTTAAAAATCTTTCATCATTCTGACTTTCAGTTGAACAGAAAATGTCTTATTGAAGTAAAGTTTATGTTGCATTCTATACTTTGAATAAAAATTATGTAAATTTTCCAGTGTATATTTACCTGCGAAAATCAAATTAGGTTTTGCTAACGAACTAAGGACTCTTTCGAAAATAATACTTTATGAAAGTAAATTTAAATTGAATGGAAAATATTTGTATGAAAATATGTTTTATATTGTATGCTGTTCTACGAAAGAATGTTCCAGAATTTTTTCAATGTACCTTTCAAATTTACCTGCGAAAAGAAAGTTTTTAGAGAAAAACAAAGGCTTTTTTTGGAAGAAAACTCTTTTTAATTCAAACTTTAACTTTATCTGGATATATTTCACTAAAGGAACGTGCTGTAGTTTTTTATATTCTATGAAAGAAAATTATGTAATTTCTTCAGTGGTGTTTACCTGGAAAATCAAATTGTATTTTAACGACAGACTAAGACTATTTGAAAAAATATCCTTTATGATTATAAATTTAACCTGAACAGAAAAAATCTTTTACTGAAGAAGAGTTATTTAGTGTATGTTATTTTCTGAAAGACTGTTCTGTAATTTTTTATAAGTTTATTTATCTGAAAAATTCAGATTGCACTTTACAAACAAACAAGAGAGTTTTAAAAAAATACCTATTTTGATTCTGACAATGAATTACCTGAATAGAAAAATATTTATTAAAATAAAACTGGATTAAAAAATAAAACTGTACTTTACCACAAAACAAAGGTCTTTTAGAAAAATACAGGTTTTGATTCTGACATTTCCTTGCAAGGAAAATAGTTTCATTAATAATTTTCTGCACTACCTATTTTCGCATACATTATTGTATTTTCCAATATATAAACAAGCATTGTACAATAGCTAAGGATGCAGGATACACAAAAACAATACAGAAGTTAATCGAAAAAACGACATCAAGATATGACAGGATACAACCAGCTCAAAAAGAAATAAAATTTACGAATTCAATTCCGTTTATAAAAGTCATTTCCCTAAAATTAAAAGAGAATTAAAAAAACTTGGAATAAATACTCCCATCACCCCAGATCCATCCATTTTCGAATTAATCAGATCAGACGCAGAAAAACTTAATTACCAACAAACATCGGGTATATACAGGATTAATTTTAACGGTAACGAAGGAAAAGCTATTTCATATGACTGAAATAACACAGAAGAGATGTAAACTTAAATAAATCAACCACTGCAAAAGCCAGATTAAACAACAAATCTCCAATTACAATATACTTCAATAATGTTGAAAAGCTAACCAATTATAATAATTTAAACTATGCATTACAGAGAGAAGCCATAGAAATATGTACATCGAATTTAGAAACATGTAACGATATGGTCCACGCAAAAATTAATAACAGATAGCGCTAGATGTTATTAAAAAAAGAAAAATGGAGGTTTTCAACAGATTGACTGACAGAGCAGAAAACATAACATCAGTGACAGAAGATGCCTGAGAACGACAGGTGAAAATATTTCTACTTTTTTACATTTTTTAACAGATTGTGTGGTTTTAAAGGTGTTTTTTAAGACTTTCAGATACGTGTACAATGCTTGTTTATATGTTGGAAAATAAAATAATGTCTGTGAAAATAGGTAGTACAGAGAATTATTATGTTAAAAATGACATTATGAACGATCTCAGTACATTAAAAAAAATAAAACATGGTTTCATTGATGTAAAATTTTATAATTTATATTATTCTCTGAAATAAAGTTCTGTAATTTTTTAAAAGTTTATTTACCTGAAAAATTCAGTATTTTACAAAAATTTTGTACTTTACAAACAAACAAGGGAGTTTTTAAAAGATACCTCTCTTGATTCTGAAAATTAATTACCGGAATAGAAAATTATTTATTAAAATAAAAATGGGTTTAAAATAACACTGCATTTTATCAACACACAAAGATCTTTTTGAAAAATGCTGACATTTCCTTGAATGAAAAAAGGTTTCATTGATGTAAAGTTTTCTAATTTATATTATTCTATGAATTAAAATTCTGTAATATTTTTAGTATATCTACCTGTGAAAATCAAATTGTATTATTAACACAAAAGTTCTCAAAAATACTCTTCATGATTCTAACTGTAACTAACGGAGAAGGAATGATTCAAACTTTAACTTGAACAAGTAATATAAAAACTTTTTTTAAAGCCAATTCCTACTTATATAATAGAAAAAATTTTCCAGCGATCTACACGCTTCGCCACTGACGGTATTTATTCCTAAATTTATATCCTGCTAAATATCTTACATAAGAGAAATTTTTGAAATGTATTAAAAATTAAATAAAAAATAAATAGCTAAAATACCAAAAATAATAGCTCGAAAAGTATTTCTCATAAAATTGTTAGACAAACTGCTTTAGAAAGGTAAAAAAATTGTATTTTTCTTGATATAAATTTAAAATCTAATGATTATGCCGTTTTTCAAATATTGAATTTCAAAAATTACCAAACTTCGCAATAAAGTGCCATAGCGATGTTACAGTTAGCGATAATACAGTTTTTTCAAATATTAATTCATTAATTAAATTTTATTATTTAATTTTAGTTTTATACTTCATTTCTGTTCAAATGTATAGACTCACTCCACATTTATAGTCTCCTTCGCCCGCGAGCCGCCTGATCTTCGTCACTGAACAGCCCCATTATCTTTATACGTGTGAAGGTGAGACTATAAATAGGGAGTGAGGCTATACTTTTGAACAGAAATGAAATATAAAATTAAAATTAATTAATTTAATTTAATTAATGAATTAATATTTGAAAAAACTGTATTAACATCAATTGTCATCCAGTACAAGTTTAAAAAAATTTATTTGAACTTGAATGGATTAATAGAAAATATTTTATTAATGATTGAAAATTCCAACAAGATATATATAGAGAGAGTGTGAGCTCATAGTAGGAATTTAAAAAAATAGTTTCATTTTTCAGTGTGTTAGCTGGAAAATCAAATTATATTTTATTGACAAACAAAGATTTTTTTGGAAAATACTCGTCATCATTCTATCTTTAATTCGAACAGAAAAAGTTACTATGAAAACTAAAAAAAATTTTACATAGTGTATGTAATTCCGTATAGTGAATTCCGATTGTACTTTAAAAGCAAGTAGATGATTTAAAAAATAACCACTCTTGATTCTAACAATTGCCTGAATAGAAAATGTTTCATTGAAGTGGTATTTTAAAGTGTACGCTATTCTTTGAAAAAACGCTGTGTGTGGTTTTTTTTTTTCAGTTTATTTATCTATAAAAATAAAATCTTTATCAACAATCAAAGTCTTTTTTGAAGAATACACCATTTTCAAAAGAGAAAGATCTCATTGAAGCAACATTTTATAATGTATGGTATTCTATGATTTATTATTTCTTTCAGTGCATTTATCTGCGAAAATCAAATTGCATTATTCAGACAAACAAAGGTATTTTTTTTTCAAACATACTCCTCATGATTCTAACTTTTACATGATAGAAAAATGTTTCACTATAATAAAATTATACAGTATATGCATTCTATTCATTGAAAGAGAGTTTTGTAATTTTTGCTGTTTATTACTTGCTAATGTTAAACTGTACTTTGTTATCAGACAAAAGCCGTTTATAAATAGTCCTCTTGTTTATAACTTTCTTTCTCTTGAACGGAAAATGTTTTACTGATTTTATCTCTTTAATATGTGGTAATCTTTAAAAGGAAGTTCCTCCAATTTTTTCATCTGTTTACCTGCGGAAATTGAATTCTACATTACCAAAAAGTCATTTTATTGTTCTAACTTTTTCTTCAAAAGGAATTGTTTCACTGAAGTAACATTTTACAATGTATCTTGCAAACTGTATCAGCAAATAGGGTTAAATATCAACACTGAAAATTTCCGCTGCGTTTAACTGTAAACAAATTCTCTTATCTGAGAAAGAAGCGTTATTGTCTTATGTAGTTTTCTCGAGAAAATTAAAAATAAAAAAAGAAATTATGTCTAAACTTCTTTTCTGAGGATCTGTTTACTTTCTGCCTTGAAACTTTAAAAGAGGCAAACAATAATGAAGAATTTCTTAAAAGAAAATAAATCAAGCTGTTTAAAGTAAAACATGCGAAACATCTATAAATAAATAGAAAAATTGTTTTTATATTGCAAACAACATTGTATTTCTCTTTGTGCATCATTTTATAACTTAGGAAGAGATTTCATGAAAATCGCTGAAATACAAGAAATGTAGTTAGGCGATTTTAAACTTTAGTGTGAAAAAAAATACACTATTTTTAGAGTCATGGAGATACGTTTGGTCATGTGAACGCTGTAGATAAGATATCCTAAACAAAAAACTTGGGAAGGATGTGCTTAGGTGATTTTAAACTTTAGTGTGAAAAAATACACTATTTTTAGAGTCATGGAGATAAGTTTAGTCATGTTACGCTGTAGATAAGATATCCTAAACAAAAAACTTGGCAAGGATGTGCTTAGATTATGTAGATAAGTTTGGTCATTGTTACACTATAAATAAGTTATCCTAAACAAAAAACTTGACAAGGAAGTAATTTTTTCAACATTGCATTTTTCTTGTAATGATAACCAATATTAAAAAATGAATACCAAAATATATCACAAAAGCAAATGTTTACAAATACTATATATGTCTTCCTCAGAGTATTCATTCATTTATGCTTCACTAATATATATATATATATATATATATATATATATATATATATATATATATTAGTTTATTTTTAATCTTTATTGAGCATATATATATATATATATATATATATATATGCTCAATAAAGATTAAAAATAAACTAAAAAAAATAAATAAATAAAAATAAAAATAAAAATAAAATCCATGCGATAAGCGCTATAGCTGCAATTGATCGCACAGATTAAATATAGCACATTATGTAGCTGCAATTGATCGCACAGATTAAATATAGCAGATTATGTTGCAATTGATCGCACAGATTAAATATAGCACATTATGTTGCAATCGATCGCACAGATTAAATATAGCACATTATGTTCAGATTATATCTGTTTATTTTTTATGTTTGTTATTTATTCCTAGTTTAATTATGGTGCGGAATTCTGGGTCTGCCGAATACATTTAATACATAATGTGCTATATATATATATATATATATATATATATTAATAAATAGTTTTATTAGTGTGCTTAAAAGTAGAAAATATATTTAAAAAACTGAAGATAAAAACAAATGGCGTAACGTGCTGATAAAAATACTCTAAGTAATCTAGAATTTAAATCACATTCATAAGATTTTTCAAATTTAAATGAATGTTTAGCAATTTATTTGCTCGTGATTTTTATTGAAGCTTAATCTTAATTGTGTATAGCGCTTCACGCCTTTACGATTTTTGTTTAAAAGAAAATACTTTACAATTTAACACACACTAATAAAAGATTTATTAAAAATATATATTTATTTATATTTTATTTTCAACTTTTACATTTTTAGGTGCGTTCGTAATTATATAAATACGTAGCATCTATAGCCGCCGTCTGGTCCGTCCGTCCGTAAGCATATAACAGCCCAAAAACTTCCCAATCGAATGGTTTGAAATTTAATATATAAAATCGTTGCAGATTTTTGTCGAGTCATTTAAATTTGTATAAAAATCGAATCAAAATTTTAACAAATATTAATAAAAGTTTTTCTTCATTCTATTAAATCCTATGATACGTAAACTATATAATAAAAACGCTAGTTATGTGACTGAGGAAAACAAATACGGGCAAACCACTTCTTTTTTCATGTGCTAGTCAGCCATTTTATTCGAAAAAGTTCTTTTTAAATAAAATTGCATAAAAGTTACATTTCTAGAAAGATCGTTCAAAAAATTGTTTGTTTGAAAGATAAATTACATTAAAAAATGTAAAGATTCTGAGATAACTTCAGTTGAAATTATTTTGGCAACCAATGTTTCAATCCATTAAAGTAAATAAACACAAGAGATTCGTTCATCATGAGTCATAAAAATATTAAACCATCGAGTTAATCATTTGCAAAGCAAGATCTCCATGGTGAATTTTGCAGCGCTGACTGGTGTCGAAAAAGAATCGCATCTGTAAACGTGGCATACATAATAAGAGAAAATGCATGCTTATTTCGCTCATGACAGAGGATATAATATAATTATTTTCACTGAAATAATTATGATGATTTTTTTCACATTGTAAAACTAGTTATAGTACGAACTAGTTACAGTATTTGTCACGTTTAACGTACGATTTCCAACTTGTTGTAATAAACACATTTATAGTTAAGTCATCATCTACACTTTCTTTTATTGTATAATCGATTTATTTAATTAAATGTTATCAAATAATTGATAATTAAGTTCTGAAAATATTAAAATATTGTTACGTCAACGTGAAAATTCATCTGTAAATAATTTCTGGAATTCTAACGAATCTGGATTTAAGTGAATCCATTACAAAATATCCATTACAAAAATATCCGTTACAAAATTCCATCTTTAGATACATAAACCAGGTTAAATTAAGTAAATGTGTGTAATAAATCAGAGGAATGTATTAGATGTATAACAGTCTGGACCGTCATTTACGATTTTTGTTTTAATCTAGATTTTTCATCAAAAGAAAAAACTTTCTAATTTTCCGTGCACTAATAAAAACTTTGTCTAAAAGTGTATTACCTTTTATTTTATCTTTTACTTTTTACAGTTTCGTAATAAATATATTAAATGTTACTTCATCACTTTTTAATTGTATTATTTTATAAGTAATTCAAGTAACTTTAATAAATTAAAAACAATCATGTTCATGAAATATAAAATTATTGTGTCGCCATCATCTGTACATAATTTCTAGAATTCTGGCAAATCTGGAAGTACGTGAAAAATGGATTACAAAATTCTATGTTTACATACACTAAGAAAAACAACACTTTCAAATGTGAGTAAATCAATGTTTTCATTTTGTTATGGAAATTTTTGTTTCAAATAGGAGGACCCAATGCTGTCAATTCTGAAGTACCAGAAATACTCAGAATATTGAGACATGGACATACTCAAAACTGAGTACATAGAGGTCAGTTCATACTCATTTTTGAAACATGGACATACTAAAAAGGATTAGAATCAGTTCAAACTCATTTTTGAAACATGGAAATATTCAAAAATGAGTCAATAAAAGTCAATTCATACTCATTTATTTTTTTATACATGGATTTACTCAAATATGAGCACATGATGTTCTCTTCTTGAGTGTGTGCATGTTTTCAGAAATGAGTGCATATACATGTTTCAAACTTGAGCAATTTTGACTATGCGACAAACCCAGATTTGAGTATTTTTTGCTCAGATTTGAAACTGTCGTTTTAAGAGTATACATGCACCAAGTTAAGTTAAATGCCGTTACTGTCGGCCATGTACTCGAAGACTACAAAGACTTTTGTAGCAGTATTTTAAAATTTATGTTGATATTTGGTATTGTAAAAAAATAGATAATTATGTTAGGTATTTAAATACAGTAAAGCATCTATTATCCGTTAAGGGGACATTGGACATTAAAAATTAAATCCTAGAATTTTAAATGGATTCATTTGAAAATTGGCATACTTGTTAATGACAGGCTCAAATAGTCATATTCAAAATTTAGTGTTAAAATAATAAAACGTTTTTAAATTATTAATTTTTTTAATTTAAAATTAACGAATAATTGTCTTATTTTAAAATGCCCCATGCGCATTTCTTTTGCTTGAAAAAAGACAATATTTATTTATGAGATACTTTTTATATATTAGAAAGGGAGTTGGCATGAATTATAAAAGTTCACTGAATGTAGAATCATAAAAAGTATATTTTCATAACTGTGCCTTGTTTTTTCTAAAAATAAAATAGCTATTTTTTTCATACGCGCAGATATTTCAACACTAAAATACCCCTGAGATACAACTTTTTCTGCTAACATTTATTTATTATTGCATAGAGGATATACAGTATAAATTTCAAAAGAATCTGATAATTAGGAACGCGCATGGAAAGTTTCAAAAGTTAGAAATGTGCCAAATTTTCAATTTTGATAAAATAGCATTTTAATTAAAAAAAAACTGTATAAATATGTAGAGTTTTTACAAATATAAAAGCTCACATCTGTGCGAAGAAGTATCAGAATTGAAAAATTCTTTTTGCAGCAGATAAATTTGAGCATCTAGTTTCATAATTCTCCAAATAAAAAAAATCGATTTTTCAGTCGTATTTCGTGATTTTTAATGTCCACTGTTCCCTTTATATTTAGTATTCGCCAGTCACTAAATATGGTGCAATTACGAAAAACAATATCTGTACAGTTTTAAAACAAAGATAATAACCGACATTTTAAAGTCTTAATAAAAATGCAATCATTATATAACTTGTCATTTCAAACATTTTATATTATAATGTTGAAAATTGAAGCATTATGGACTAATCAAAAATAACTTATCACCTATATATTAAAATTCTCATGCAAGATTTCTGTGGCGTTACTTAACATCCTTTTTCTTCTACTGTTTTTGAGAAGATTTCTTCTCTTTTTCGCAAGAGAATTCACAATTATCATCACAAATCTAATTTACTAAATCACGCCCTAAATATATATGAGAAGGATCAACAAACAATTCTTAGTAAACAAATCACGTTTTTAAATCTCAGCCATAAAACTATTAAACGCATCTTGGTGCCATCCTTTTAATACCGAAATAATCACAGGAAGTCTTATCAATAATAGATTTTGAGTTTTAATGTAATTAGTAAAGAAACCTTTCCATTTGTAAATGAATTCCTATTGCAAACATGGAGATATCTTAGCATTGAAGTCATGTGTTTATTTTATAAATTTTTGATCTTGTTAAATTTGTTAGACATCATTAACAATCAGTAAATATTTTTAAAAAATTAGAATTTATTTTCATCAAGTATTTAAAAATTCTTATTTTAAACCTGATTAATTAAGTATTAACCTTTAGATATCACTGTAGAATTTGTTTTTTGTCTAAACAAATCCCCACATGTTTTAGTATTCTGCAGGGGTGATTGTGGTCCGGTATTTTCTACACCACTAAAGGAAAAGGGTCCACAAGCCGTGTTTTTGGCTCATGAAATAAGACTAAAATTCGATTTTGTTATACTGACTTAATTATTTCACTTTTTAATGTTAGAAGGTTTATCCTGTACGATTTCAACAATATTTTTTGCATTTTGTTCGGATTTATATAACTTACACAAGTTCAAAGTTCATATTATTCGTAGTTTTTGATGAAAAATACGCAATTTCTCCTAATTTTACCTCAATTTTTAATATATTTTTTAATATTTTACTATGAGCGCAGCTTTGCAAAACTTTTATTTTTACATATATTGTACAATTTGATTTATTTTATAATATATGTAAAGAAGAAAGTGTTGGACGATTGCGCTCATATAAATAATTGAGGTAAAATTAGGAGAAATTTCGTATATTTCATCAAAAACTACGAATAATACGAACTTTAAGCTTGTTTGAGTCATATAAATCCGAACAAAATGCAAAAACTATTGTTGAAATCGTACAGGATAAAACTTCTAATATTAAAAAGGGAAATAATTAAGTCAGTATAACAAAATCGAGTTTTAGTCTATTTCATGGCCAAAAACACGGCTTATGGACTTTCATCCTTTATATAGCAATATTCTTAGTATGTCATCGCAGATTTTATCGATTAACGAAGAAAAATATAAATTATGTAAAAATTATGAAATTAAAATTTTATTCTGTAATATACTATATTACTATAATATTAAACTGTCAAATGATTAATGACTATTTAAAAAGTGTTTCACTATTTATATTTAAATTTTTTTTCTACGGTTTAGTGTTCAAAATATATCGTTGTTGCAGTTGCGCAGCCAATTGACTTATTTTGGCGAAAATGTTTTGGTGCATTAACTCCAGTTTTTTTACTATCTTCTGTCTATAATAGAAGAAAGTATTGTAATCGAAATTGTTTTCGACGGATTTACACGTTTTAGGTGTCAAAGATTCCGAAAAACATGTTTTTGCAAAATGTTTGTCTGTCTATCCATCCGTTTGCCCGTCTGTCCCTCTTTCTGTCCTCATTGTATCATTCAAGAGTGTATGAAGTTATGCTTTAAATTGAACCAATTATTTTCTATGTTTTCGGCTATGGCCAGCAGATCCCACTTGCATTTGGGGATATTTCGACGAAAGGGGGCGCTGTGATCGCGATTTTTGTTTCATTTTCCCTATTGTGCCATCGAAAAGTGTATAAAGTTATTCGGATAATTGAACCAAATTTTTTGTATATGTTTTTGACTGTGGCCTGTAGGTCCCAGTTGATTTTGGGGATATTGTGCTTACAGGAGGCGCTGTTATAGCCATTTAAAGATTTCAAATTCAAAAAGATGTACAAAATAATTAGAAATCGTAAAAGTTTTTTGCGTTAAATGTTCGGCCTTCATTCAAGGATTCCAGAGCATTTTTTGTTTTGCCTCTATCTTAAAAAAATGGCTGATATATAGCTGTGGCTTATATTTTGAAACAATGCAGCCGGATTCTCAATAAACGTGTTTCATTTATGAGTTTTAGGGAACATAGTTTCGCCAAATTTTCGTTTATTGTTGTAACAACCGTTTCAACACTTACATCATCATCATCATCATCATCATCATCATCATCATCATCATCCTCATCATCATCATCATCATGATCAACCGTTTTCAATCCACTGCTGGATGTAGGACTCTCCCAGATTTTTCCATTGTTTCCTGTCTATTGCCTTAGTCATCCAATTAATACCGGCCGCTTTTCTGATTTCGTCACTGTATATTATTTGAGGCAATCTTCTTGGTCGTTTTACATTTCTGGGATACCACTGTGGGGTGTTTGTGCTCCATTTATTGTCTTGTCTTCTTGAAATGTTCCCAGCCCCTTTCCATTTTAGCCGTTTAATTCCCTCAATGATGTCAAAAACTTTCGTCTGACTTCTTATCCAGGTTATTCACTTTCTGTCTCTTCTAGTTATGCCTAGCATACATCTTTCCATACTTCGCTGTGTTGTTTGTAATCGTTGTACCATCCGTTTTGTTAGCGTCCATGTTTCTGCTCCATAAATTAGTGCAGGCAAAACACATTGGTTAAACGCATTTCTTTTCAAACAAAGTGGAATGTTACTATTCAGAATAATATTTTCTTCACAGAAGCACTCCATACATTTCTTATTCTTCTATTGATTTCATTCATGATACTGTTGTCCGATGATATTTCCTGAACAAGGTATACATATGTATTTCTTTAATGTTGTTGTAGACGATTTTCTTTTTTGATGCAAATGCATTGAACATCACCCTAATCTTTTACAAATTTATTTTTAATCCCACATTAATGTTAGCTTCTGCCAAATCTTTTAGCATATTTTCTGATTCTTCAGAGCAATTACTGAAAATTAAAATGTCATCAGCAAACCAGAGATGGCTTAAATATTCCCCATTTATTCTAATCCCTTTGTTTTCCCAGTCCAGTTTCTCGAAAATATTTTCTAAGACAGCTGTAAACAGCTTAGGCGAAATGGCGTCTCCTTGCCTTACTCCTCTTCCAAGAATGATCTTCGCTTTTCCTTTGTCCAAACGGAAGGCGGCTGTTGCTTTCTTGTAAATCTTCTTTATGATATCGATATAAGGTTTGTCAAAACGAATGTCCTCCACAGAATCAACTACTGCAGATGTATAGACTGAATCAAATGCTTTTTCATAATCAATAAAGGCAAGGCAGAGAGGTACATTATATTATTCATGTTTTTCTATAAGTTCCCTTACTGTTTGTATATGATCCATTGTGCTAAATCCACTTCGGAATCCTGCTTGGTCTCTAGGTTGAGCTGCGTTCAGAGCTGATTCAAGTCTTCTTGTTAAAACTTTTGTGAAAATTTTATAAATCACTGACAGTAAGCTGATTGGATGGTAGTTTTTAAAGTTTTCCTTCTCTCCTTTCTTGTAAAGTAGCAACATTACAGGCTTATTCCAATCTTTGGTACATCTGATTTCTCGAGACATTTCGAAAACAGTAAGGCTAGCACTTTTGTAAAATTTTCTCCTGCTTCTTTGATAAGGTCAATTGTAATTTCATCTTCGCCAGGGCATTTACCTTTTATCATGCATCTAATGGCTTGTACAACTTCATCTGTCATCACTGGAATTATCTCTTCAATATCTGTTATGTTTACTCTTGGATCACGTAGGTTGATTTCCCTTTGATCTTTACATTTAAATAGATCGTTATAGAATTTTTCAACAATGTGTATTATTTCATTATTGATTTTGGTGATTGTTCCATCTTCCCTCTTCAGTGCAAAAATACCGTTTCTTCCAACACACAGTTTTCGCTTAGCTGATTTTAAGCTTTTGTTATCTTCTAGAACTTTCTTTAAATGATCACAGTTAAGTTTTCTGATATCTTCTGTAACATATTTTCTTACCGTTTTACATAATTCTGCATATTCAACTCTTGAGATTCAGGATAGTTTTTCTTCATTTAAAAATCTCTGCGTTTCTTCATCAATCTTCTTGTTTCTTCTGTTATTTTCTTTGTCTGCTTTACTGGTGCTTCACCCGCTATCATCCTTGCGATTTCTTGTAGAGTATTTGTTATTTTCTTGTTCATTACTATAACATATTGCTTTTCTTCTAAAATTGATTGAAGTATTTGGAAACGATTTTTAAGTTCAAAATTAATCTCTTCTTTATGTTTCTGGAGATTTATAATATCGAAAAATCTAAAAGCTTCATTCTTTCCACGTTACAATTTAAAAGCAGTTTGCATCTAACCAACCTGTGATCGCTTCCTGTATTGAAGTTATTGAGAACGCTGCAATCCTGAATAAGATGCTTTTTGTTTGCCAAGATGTAGTCGATTTCACTTATTAAGACAATTACACTACGCCATGTCTATTTCCTTAGTGGCGTTTTCTTGAAAAATGAATTCATGATATACATCTGTTTCACATTCTGCAAACTCAATCAATCTGTTTCCTGTTTCATTACGCATCCCATATCAATGATTTCCTACTGAGAACTCACCTTTCTTTTTTCCCAATTCTAGTATTCCAGTCTTCCATTATTAATTTTATGTAGCATTTTCCCTTTTTGGTGCTTTGAAGCTAATTCTTCATAGAAATCCTCAATTTCTTTAGAAGCATATCTAATTGTTGTACAGAAACTTGTGTAATTTGCAGCTTGTACATTCTTGACACTTGCATAACTATCCTGGCAACTCTATCTGATGCACTATCATATTCTACGATGTAATTCTTCCACCTTTTGTGAATCAGAAATCCTATGCCACATGTTTTTCCATCTTCTGTACCTCTGTAGTACAATACATGTCCAGTGGCAAGATCAATCTTCTCTTCACCTTTTCTTCTTACTTTGCATAAGTGCGCGTTATAACAATTAAAATCGGTCGGTTATAAGATCGGCGGTTATAACAATTAAAATTTAAAATTAAGCAAAAATACAGTTGATCATCAGACATAAGATTTTTAATTTAATAAACATGCTATTTATTTACAGAAACTTAATTTTTGCTTTCAGAGTACATGAAAAATACTAGTACTTTACAATTTTCGTTTTTTTTTTTTTTTTTTAATACAGGGTTATTCTAAATGATGGACCCATTTTCCAAAAATTGTATTTATTAAAGTACATATCCAAAATGAACTATCTTTATACCAATGAAAAGAGGAAGTTTCAAAGTTTGTTTAAAACATTATAAATGTTCAATGTGTCCACCGTTTGATGCACGGCAAACATCTACGCGATAGCCAAACTCGTCCCACACACGAGAAAGCGAACTGCTGTTACTGAGTGCACGGCAGCAGTGATACGGTTCCGCAGATCATTCAGCGTTGTTGGTAGCGGCGGGACGTACACAGCTTCCTTAACATAACCCCAGAAGTAGTTACATTTGCTTTCTCGTGTGTGGGACAAGTTTGGGTGGCGTGTAGATGGTTGCCGTGCAGCAAACGGTGGACACATTGAACATTTATAATGTCTTAAAAAAACTTTGAAAGTTCCTCTTTTCACTGGTATAAATTTTGTTCATTTTGGCTTTGTACTTTAATAAACACAATTTTTTGAAAATGGGTCCATCATTTAGAATAACCCTGTATGTATCTCATGAAGATTTTTTTTGTAAAGAAAGAGGTGCGCGTTATACAGCGAATCTATATTCTATAGCAAAAACATGCCCGTAAGTAACGCTGACATCATTTTCACAGTGAAAACGAATTAACTTATTCACTTTTACTGCAGTTATTTTAACGTCTAGGCATCGCACAGTTTAAAATTTTAAATCGTCGACTGGACAAAAAATGATATTTCGATTGCAATTCCAATTTAAAAAAATGGGTACTACTCTATTACCCCGTCGACCACTTTTTATAACAAAAAACTATCGCCGAACTGTAACGCCAAATAAACGGGAGAACGTTGCCATTGGAATATCAAAATAAATAAATAAAATATAAGATTTTAAGGACTCTTGTTTTCACTACCAAATACACATGCTTTTTTCGTGAAATTTTAAAGAGAGCTTGGATACAGTTATATTTATAACCAATTGAAATTTCAAAGAGTTCGGAAGATGAGAACTATTTTTTTATTGCTATGTTAAAGGAGCCGAAGCGAAATCAGACAAACAAACAAAAAAGCGAGAAGAAAACATTTATTTTACAACTAGATAACAATATTTTTTACGAAATTTTTCCAAGGCTGTAAAACGGATTTATTTATAACGAATAAACATTTCAAAAAGTTCGGACAAATAAAACAAGTAAATGAGTGCTTTTATCACTAAACATTAATATTTTTTCTCGAATTTTTCATTTTAAAATATAATTTCATTCAAAATCCAGTTAAAGATATAAAATAATAAAAACTTATTATCACGGGCCCGGTTAACGTCGGGCTGCACAGCTAGTAGTTGATTATTGTAGGTTAATTATAATTTTCCTTTCATATATTTATGTTAATTTCTTCATGTTTATCAAAATATTTTTGAGAGATTTATTATTTCGAAACCTTAAAAATTATTACATGCCTTATAACACACCAACTATAAATAAACGAGATTATATATTAAACCAACAAACTGCTAGAAGAAAATTATTCTAAAGAAAAAATCATATGTTAATCTAAAATAACATTTCTTATGTCTCATTCATCTGTTCCAGTAATGAAAGAATTTCCTTTGTTAGAGGCGTGTAGACTATGTTATCTTTTGTATCCAAAACATAATCTTTTTATGTTATAACACTAAATAATGCATGAATTCTCGTGTTACATGTGTCAAGAGTAGATGTCGTTTGCTATTATAAACCACATATTTTATGTTATACAAATAATTGGAATAAATAAGTAATTACCATACTAGCTGATTACACCATCAAATATGACGAGTGAAAAGAAATACAAGTTGGAAATTGTACGTCAAACGTGACAAATGATGTGCGTTCGTACCATAACTAGTTTCAGTGAAATTATTAATATATCGTCGGTTATTATGATATGATTAATTTCCGTAATAAAATAAGAACATTTTAAGTTGGCAACGTTTTAACTTTTGTTGACACCTACTGAAATTTCCAATGGGAAACTTAAGTCTAGCTTTGATGATTTCAGAACATGACATCCATATTTGGACTATTTTACCATTTAATATCTGTTTCTCCGGAAACATCTATCCAAAACCTGTCCGTAGATTATATGATTGCTATAATTGAACAATTTTAGTATACAAATTTGGTTTTTAAATTCAATATTACGGAAATAATATGACTCCATCTTAAATAGAATGTAACTTGGAATCATTACCTATCATGGGATATGAATGAACTAATTACGTATGATAGGATTTAATAGAATGAAGAAAACTTTTATTATTTTATGTTTAAGTTTTGATTCGATTGTCATAAAATAAAAAATGACACGACAAAATTCTGCAACGATTATATATATTCAGGTTCAAACCATTCGGTTGGGTAGTTTTTGGTGATGTTATATGCGGAGAGACGAACGGAACAAACGACGACTTTATCTTCTATGTATTTATATAATTATGAACGCACCTACAATAATAAAAATATAAGTAAATTAACTAAGGACAATTTTCTAATAACGTTTACTGACATGTCTTTCAAAATATCCTATGTATAATAAAAAAAATATATAAAATTCACAATTTATTCAGAATGCATATATTTGAGCTAAAGGTATTTTTTTTAACAATTTTTCGGAATTGGGTTCCATGCTAAGGCTTGCCTGAAATACAGGGTTGCCATAAATCAAGCGTACGTGTTTGAAGGACTCTACAAGATAATCAATTTGGAATATTTTTAAAAGCTTTGGTATTTATACTATTTAGAGTTTGCGGATAAAAGTTGTGCAATAAAAATGGTTAGTTCGAAATATTACCAATAGATGACGGTTACATGTTAGGGATGTTTTATAAGCAAATATTAATAAAAATAACTCATTTTAAATCAATATCTTTTGAGACGAAGCACATAGGAGTATTTTATGAAAAATGTGGACAAAAATATTTTGTGATCTATATCAAATTGAAATGTTGTAAAAAGCTATTTAGAGCCATTATATATAATTTTTTAACAAAACATATAATTTTTTTTACGAATTTATAAAAAAATCTTTGTTTTTTAAAAAGTAAACAATCTATTTAAAACAATTCAGAATAAACGTTTATGATATTTAGTGAAATATTCAGTTTTTTTTTTACATATTTATAAAAAGTTAATTATTTAACTTAGATTTATCTTCATCTGTTTCATCTTCATCTTCATCTTCCTCTTGTTTTGGATTATGTCTGTATGGTGTTTCTGGGAGTAATAGTTCTATTGTTTCGCTAGAAAATGGCTTGCTTTTTTTTCTTAGGCTTTGGTCTTGAACTACTTATAAAAGGATCAGAATTTAGTAAAAGTCTACTAAAAACATCTTTATTACATTGATCTCGAGAAATTTTTCAGGAAAATTTTTGCCTATATTGGCGGAAATGTTTGTTTCTAGCTTCAGCAGCCTCCTACGAAAGTTGGCCGATAGGCAATATTGCATTTTTAATTACTGTGGACCCATGTACTAAAACTTTATGCACTGTTGGTGACATTGGGTTCCACCCATCATATAATTCTACATAAAGCTTTGCAGTTTCTTCGGTATAATTTTCAAATTTCTTAATATCAATTCTATGTCCACTGGACAGTGCCTCTAAAATTACTTTGAACATTTTTATAAGGTCAATATTTAATCCAGTGATTCGGCAAGCAGTATTGGGGTCCACAAGAAATACTCTTGATATATTTCCATCTTGCGTGTTGCCAAAACCTGCCTTGGGAATATCTACTAGACCCATTTCTTCTTTAAAACTACATTGAATTCTTTTTTTTTTGTTTTTGTTTCTGCCCCAAATTTTTTGTCTTCATTGGTTCTTGCTTGCCACTTTTTTAAAGGAATTTTATATGACAAATGCAAAAGTGATTCAAAAAATCGAATCCGTGCATGAAGAATTGATAAACCGAATGTTAAGGCATCAGGATTCTCAGGATTCTTCTTCTCCAATTTATTAAATTTTTTTAAAGTTTCTCCACATATGTAGCATCTTATTGTTGATGAAGTACTTGTCGCAGCATTGCAAACCTTCGCATCTACCATAGTAGATATCAGCGTGTGTTTTACGTAATATAAACTACCATTAGTAGTAGGTATATCAGTTTTCTTAAGATGTTTAACTTGATTTTCAATGTATTTAATTTCTTCATTAGTAATATCGTTCGTTTCATGAACAAAACGAATGCGTATTGGCCTGCAGAACCCTGCAGCGGAAGGTAGAGGGTTCAACCACAAAATCTTTTATTGGTCGCCAACTTCGACAGCTAATTTTATGTTAAGCCAATGTTCATTTACCTTTAGAAATCAACTTTTTGCCCTGTTGGCAGCATCCCATGTTTCTTTAAAATCCGAATTGAAACGGCTTAACGAACGTTTTATTGATTCTTGTTCATCTACTGGGTATTTCGTCATTTCTATAACTGTGCTTTCCATGAAACATAATTTTCCATCTATTTTCTTATTAGGACAATCTTGCATCAGGTCAAACAGCAGCTTTATTGAAACATCTTTTGCTATCACTGAAGTTTCTAAAAGAAAAATGAAGATTTTTCGTTTTCAAAATATCGTCATCTTCTGATATCATTTTTTTATAAAACGGTAAAAAACAAATTGGGGCAAATTGGGGCAAGATTTTATTTTATGAATATAACAAGGAATATCTATATTTTATATTCCAACAAAAAGTTTTGCCGTGGAAAGGGCGCAACGTATTTATAAATCACTAATAATTTAAAAGAACTAGTGAAAATTACATTTATTTTTAAAGCTAAAACAATGTTGCTATATTCATAATTATTTCCCTTTATAACTGAAACTAAATACAGTAATTTAAGCCACATACCTGCCACTTCTTTGGCTAAAAAGGGTTTTTTCATATCTCCACTTTATACAAGGATAAATGCATTTAAATAATGCGTTTCTCACCACAGCGCTGAGAAAAGAAACATCTGCTATGCACGACAGCTGTGTTCAGACTGATAACGCCTGGAAGGAAGTGTCACCAAACATTCCTAAGATAGTGATTACGTGAAGCACTGACTACTAAGCTATACAAACAAATAAAGTATTGCGGTTTTTAACAAAGTTCATTTTTCGACTTTTGTCCAGCTTTTTTCCGAAATACTCCTCTGTGCGACGATAGTATTGTTTAATATTATTAATATTATTTCATATTAACAATATTGGTAACAAGATAGGGAATTGGTAACAAGAATTGGGATAGTATTGGTAAATATTGTTTCATAGCAGAGCTATAAATGCTGTCATTTTGATAAAAACACTTTATTACACTCAGAAAAAGGAATTGATTAAAACTACAAAACATTTTTGTTGAGTACATTTTGTTTGTTTTAGCAAAATTGGAGTAAAATTGAACCATTTTACTTCAATTAACAAGACATTTTTGCTGACGATACAAAATTTTTTTTTTTGGAATTGCAAAAAAAAGTGGTTTTCAACAAATTTTTTTTTTGTTGATTCAAACAAAATTTCCATTGACCTATATTTAAACAAAATTTTTGTTTAAATATGGGTCAATAAAAATTTTGTTTGAATCAACAAAAAAAAAATTTTTTTTGCAATTCCAACAAAAAATTTTGTATCGTCAGCAAAATGTTTTGTTAATTGAAGTAAAACGGTGCAATTTTACTCCAATTTTGCTAAAACAAGAAATTTACTCAAAAATTATGTTTTGTAGTTTTAATCAGTGTAACAGAGCGCGGCTTCTATCGCCTAAAATTTTAGTGCTCATAAAGCTCTTCATGGCTAACACCATAAGCTAAAATCATGTGAAATTTGTGATAAAAAAGTTTTAAAAAGTTAGCTGATAAAAAATTCTCTATTTTTCTTTTCTTTTATGATATACAGCGCTACCTATTGCAAAAATTAAATATTTTTTTTATTCCAGAGATTGTTTTTGTATACTCTAAACAGTATATTTACTTTTTTTTTAATATTCGAAATACACACTGATTAATTTTTCAGTAGAGCTGAAATTACGCTGTAAATTAATGAAATACAAAGGATGTGAATTATCACTTTACTTAACAGCGAACAACCAACTGAGTGAAAAAATGTCCAGAACGGGGTTCGATCATGGAACCTTTGATATAGCGCACCAAGTTCTTTACCAATTAAGCCATCCAGACGACATTCAGTCTAGTATTCTCTCACTCTTATATGGCAAGGCTACAAACACGCAGCACAAAATGGAAAGTCAATCATGAGCACAACATCGTTGGCATGCATGAGACAAATTAAACCCAGTATCGGTGAATATTTATACACTAATTAATTTTTCTGCAGAGCTGAAATTACATTGTAAATTAATGAAATACAAAGGATGTGAATTATCACTTTACTAAACAGCATACAACTATTAGACTGAAAAAATGTCCAGAACGGGGTTCGATCATGGAACCTTTGGTATAGCGCACCAAGATCTTTACCAATTAAGCCATCCAGACGACATTCAGTCTAGTATTCTCTCACTCTTATATGGCAAGGCTACAAACACGCAGCACAAGATGGAAAGTCAATCATGAGCACAACATCGTTGGCATGCATGAGACAAATTAAACCCAGTATCGGTGAATATTTATACACTAATTAATTTTTCTGCAGAGCTGAAATTACATTGTAAATTAATGAAATACAAAGGATGTGAATTATCACTTTACTAAACAGCATACAACCATTAGACTGAAAAAATGTCCAGAACGGGGTTCGATCATGGAACCTTTGATATAGCGCACCAAGTTCTTTACCAATTAAGCCATCCAGACGACATTCAGTCTAGTATTCTCTCACTCTTATATGGCAAGGCTACAAACACGCAGCACAAGATGGAAAGTCAATCATGAGCACAACATCGTTGGCATGCATGAGACAAATTAAACCCAGTATCGGTGAATATTTATACACTAATTAATTTTTCTGCAGAGCTGAAATTACATTGTAAATTAATGAAATACAAAGGATGTGAATTATCACTTTACTAAACCGCATACAACCATTAGACTGAAAAAATGTCCAGAACGGGGTTCGATCATGGAACCTTTGGTATAGCGCACCAAGTTCTTTACAAATTAAGCCATCCAAACGACATTCAGTCTAGTATTCTCTTACTCTTATATGGCAAGGCTACAAACACGCAGAACAAGATGGAAAGTCAATCATGGGCACAACATCGTTGGCATGCATGAGACAAATTAAACCCAGTATCGGTGAATATTTATACACTAATTAATTTTTCTGCAGAGCTGAAATTACATTGTAAATTAATGAAATACAAAGGATGTGAATTATCACTTTACTAAACAGCATACAACCATTAGACTGAAAAAATGTCCAGAACGGGGTTCGATCATGGAACTTTAGGTATAGCGCACCAAGTTCTTTACCAATTAAGCCATCCAGACGACATTCAGTCTAGTATTCTCTCACTCTAATATGGCAAGGCTACAAACACGCAGCACAAGATGGAAAGTCAATCATGAGCACAACATCGTTGGCATGCATGAGACAAATTAAACCCAGTATCGGTGAATATTTATACACTAATTAATTTTTATGCAGAGCTGAAATTACATTGTAAATTAATGAAATACAAAAGAATGTGAATTATCACTTTACTAAACAGCATACAACCATTAGACTGAAAAAATGCCCTGAACGGGGTTCCATTATGGAACCTTTGGTATAGCGCACCAAGTTCTTTACCAATTAAGCCATCCAGACGACATTCAGTCTAGTATTCTCTCACTCTTATATGGCAAGCCTACAAACACGCAGCACAAGATGGAAAGTCAATCATGAGCACAACATCGTTGGCATGCATGAGACAAATTAAACCCAGTATCGGTGAATATTTATACACTAATTAATTTTTCTGCAGAGCTGAAATTACATTGTAAATTAATGAAATACAAAGGATGTGAATTATCACTTTACTAAACAGCATACAACCATTAGACTGAAAAAATGTCCAGAACGGGGTTCGATCATGGAACCTTTGGTATAGCGCACCAAGTTCTTTACAATTAAGCCATCCAGACGACATTCAGTTTAGTATTCTCTCACTCTTATATGGCAAGGCTACAACCACGCAGCACAAGATGGAAAGTCAATCAGGAGCACAAGCCTCACCAGTGGCTGAGAGGTTGTGCTCTCGAAGCTGGTAGACGGGAGGTGCTGGGTTCGATCCCAATCGCGCCCGTCGGCCTAATCGTTCGGAGTTTTCGTGGTTTTCTTCGTGCCGTTGATTTATCCATGCGTAAATACGGGTTAGGTTCCCTTTGAAAGACCCCCACGAAGGGCACTCCCCCCGGGCCTATATACGTGTAGATAATTGGCCGTCAATAATCAACCCAACCCAACCCGATCATGAGCACAACATCGTTGGCATGCATGAGACAAATTAAACCCAGTATCGGTGAATATTTATACACTAATTAATTTTTCTGCAGAACTGAAATTACGTTGTAAATTAATGAAATACAAAGGATGTGAATTATCACATTACTAAACAGCGTACAAGATATAAACAGCATCATTCGAAATAGTTCAGCTCCAAACACGTGCATTGTAATTATGGCTACCCTGTATAAGATACGCAAACAGGAATATGGTTTTAAAGTTGAGGCCTTCGCATATGGCACTGTAAAAAATAAATGAAAATGATACAAAATAATCAACATCATAATACAATGAATGACTGAATGCTTGTCATAAAAATTAATTTTGTTTATAATAATGCAACTAATTTTAAGCATAAACACGAATTTAAATGCGTTGTTTTTAAAATTATACATTAAAGGAGTAACAACACTTGTCACATCACATGAAAAAGCTGATACTGAAGTACTTTTTCAATTCCTACTATTAGTTCACACCCTCCCTATATATATTTATATATCTTGTTCAAATTTGCAATCTTTATTTTTATTAAAATACTTTTTATACATCCAAACAAGTTCAAATACATTTTCTTAAACTTGTAATGAATGACACTTGATGTTAATACTGTTTTTACAAATATTAATTAATTAATTAAATTAAATTAATTAATTTTAGTTTTTGCAACATAAAAAGCGACTAAATTAAGTAGCAACGCTTAAGACAGCGGAATATCTAGTCATGGCGTAGTGGTCGGGGTCTCCACTTTAATATACGGAGGATTGCGGGTTCGATTCTCATCGCAACAAAGTTTTGTTATTTACACAAAACTCGCTCAGAAATGCGAAAAAAGAAAAAGCAGAAATATATCTAGATTGTACATAAGGTTGTTTTTGAGAAGTCACTTTTTTTTGTCCTATAATGTTTATTTTAACATTATAAAAAAATTCTAATAAATTTTATTAATTAATTTTAGTTTTATATGGGGGAAAAAAGTCTCTTATATAAGATATTTAGCAGGATATAAATTTAAGAATAAATAAAACCAGTGACGAAGCATGTAGATTGCTGGAAAGAAATTTCTTTTTGACCTAAGCAGGAATTGACTTTTTTTTTATATATATTACTTGTTTCTCGGCAGCTACAGAAATATTTCAATATTATTTTTAATAGTTTTGGCAGTTCTCAAATTATAATATTATAACCTGGCAGTTAAAATTATATCTGTAGTGATTTCACTCGAATTTCTAATTACTGGTGTATTTGTCAAGGAACAACAACAGCAATTTACAGGGTACCCATTCTCAACGGTGTCCAATGGTTAATTCCTAAGCCATTAGTCATAGGCATATAGTTCCAATTACAAAAAGCTTTTAAATGAGGTAAAGAAGTATTTTAACCCTTTAGCGGGCGGTGGTCCAAAAAAGGACATCTAATTTTAATTCCAAAACTGACAAACGGCACCAAGAATATTTAATTAAAATTTTCCTTTTATAAAGTAAGGAAAAATCAGCAAGTTACACTTTTCTAAGAAAATCGTTTGTAAAATCTGGTGTCAGTCCATTATTTCATTACTTTACAAACAGATTTGTTCCGCGCCGGAAAGGGTTAAAAGCGATTTGGGTCAATAAAAACATTTCTTAAAAAGTTACGAAATTTAATTTTTATACGGTCCCCCCGGCCCTATAAGTGACATTTAGTTAAAAAAAATTATAACACTAAGAAGTAAGACAAAAAAAAAAACTTTCATCGGAACTAACCGATTAGTAGCTTTTTTACGTTGGAGCATCATTTTTGCTGAAAAATAGGGGTCATTCTCAAATTTACCAAATATGTAAATAAATAATCGTCAGATATAACAAAAAATAACAGTTGAAAGTAAAATTAACATTACAATATAAATTTGAAATCTATTTTAATTCTGTCATATTAAAACAAGCTATACAACTTGTATTAAAAATATAAGTGTAAAAGTAACAGAATTTTTGTCAAATGATGAAAAGCAACAGTCCTAATTCTTTACAAAATAAAACATATATTAAAATTCAATTATTTTAACCAATATGAAACTTAATTAATAAAAATTAACACTATCGTAATACTTGTACGATGTGACTACTTTCAGTTAATGTGTGTATACACGCGAAATAAATTCTACTAATACTTTAAGCACTTTGTGTACGATCCCTCGACGCACGGCCCAACGGATCTGTGTTCAGATGCAGAATTGCATATGAAATGTAAATATCATTCCCTCGCTGTGTTCCTATTCAGACATGTACGAAAGATAATAGTTTCCCTGCTATTATAGCATGTATGTTTATAATGTGTTTTTTATACATATAATCCATTGAACAAAATTATATAAATCTTTAGTCACTTAATGGTATTTATATTTTATACAATGAAAGACATTAGGGTACTTTCTGTTGTTGTTCCTTATAATTGGCATCATTCCCTCACAAAACTATAACACTGCTCCTATTTACACAGTCAATGACAGTACATGTATTACATAAGTCTAGGATAGTCTATATAGGAGTAAAGTAAAGAAACTATCTTGTTTTTTACTCATCAACATTCTTCAATAGCTAACACATGGCTTTCGAATGTTAAGTAAGTATTTTAATTATTCGTCATTACCCCATCTTTTATATTTTTAATATAAGCAAATAAAATTTCTTTTTCTGTTATTATATTATTGGTAATTTCTTTCATAAGATATTTAGCAACTGAAAATATACTTAAATCTATTAATTTTTGTAAAAAGTAATTTTTAGAAGTATTTCATTATTCCCTCACAATCATCCCTTCCTAAATTTCATAACGTATAATCATAATTTGAATATGCACTTGTAATTTTAATACTTACTATACAATAAAATATGATTAATCTAACGCAATAAAAAATATTAAAAAACTAATAAGGTTTTTAATTAGAATAATTAAGGATAATCTATTTTGATAAATTCCGTTTGTGTTCAGTTTTTTTCTTTTTTTTTTTTACAATTGACACTTTTTAGAAAATGACCCAAATATAACGACATATATTAGAACCCGAGGCTAACGAAAAAGACAGGCTACCGCGGTGCATTCCACTTATCTTTTTTTACAGACCGCTAGAGTGACGTGTTGCTCTTTTCGTGCACCTGCATTGGTGCATTCGAGCATCACGTGACTCCGGCGGTCTGTAAAAAAAGTTACGCGTAAAGCACCGCGGTAGCCTTTGTTTTTCGTTAGCCTCGTTAGAACCTTATAAATGTCTATCAGAAGAAACGTATCTAGAAAAAAAACCATACTATAATATATGATTTATTTAACAGCCTAATCATAGCGCAATTGTGTTGTTACTTGCCATACAATCTGTATACAATATGCTAAATACAGCTGATACAAAAATAAAGACATACATACGAATAAAACAAAAAATGTACTAGAAGAAATGTATTCCAGAAGCATTCATAGTATAATCTAAAATTGCATTTCTCATGCAGCAATCATCTGTCTTATTACGTATGTCAAAAACAGATTGTCTTTTGATATCAAAAACATATATATTTTTGTTGTAGACATGGAATAGTTAATAAATGATGTTCTCAGACAGGGGAAAATTAGATGAACTTCTAAGATTATAAAAGCTAGTGTTCTATTTATTTTTAAAAAGTGTTTTCATTTATCTCGAACATTTGACATTTATCTGAAGGTAGATTACAAGATAAATCCTCAGATAGATTGCTTAGAATATAGAAGTACAGTAAAAGATTGGAAAACGAACGCTTTATATAGCGGCAACCTACTTTAAACGTGAAAATCACATAGTCCTGGAGAAAATTATATTTTGCAAATATACCCGTTAAAACATAAACCTGTCTAAAACGGATATTTTTGGTCCTTAACGATTCCCTTTTTACAAGTATATTATATAGGGTGCCAGAAAAGTATTACCCTCCTTGGTTACATAATTTGTTCATATCCGTTATATATAAGATAGACATGTGAAACTGGTGCCAATATGTTGGAAAATTAACTAAGTTTTTTTTTATATTAAATTTCTGTAACGTGGCTGTAGTGCAGCAATGTCAATGTGCAAGAAACCGGACAACGTACCGAGGACTGGTCGACGATCAACCTCAGACTAAAGGGGGGACGAAGTCAGTCTTTTGTGCGAAGTTCCAAGAAATCAGTGCGTACGGCTTCACATGAATTACAGGTGCCAGAAGCGTCTCCTGATATCCAGTGCCTGATTTATGACAGGGCATTTGGAGCACGGGCCCAAGGCCCCCGATTTTCCGGGGCCCCCCAAATGCTACTGAAGATTTTTTAATTATCGGCCAAAATCTGATGAAGTTTTAACTATTAAAAAACAAAATTAATATGAAAATTTTTTTTTATAATTTTTTTCATTTAAAAATAACTTTTTAAGGGCTACATCACTCACGTGGAAACACTTGCTCGCTAATGTTAATCGTATGGGAGAAATTTTTAAGTATCTCGTTTGCATTTCAATATTTTGAAAATATTTTTTTCCATTGGATATTGGAGGTTGATCTCTACAAAGGCCGTTTTTTTTTTTTTTTTTTTTGATTTTGTTTACAGGTTTTTTTGAAGTGAAAACTTCTTTAGGCGCGTTGGGCATTTTTTGAGATGGGAAAAAAACCATTGAATTCGCGACACCGTTACCGTTACTGTTACCGACACCAAATTAAATTATGTTGCCAATTCATACAATGAAGCGAAAGTATCAAAAGGAAATAGTTCACGTGCAGAAAACGAAATGATTGGTATTATGAACAAAAATATTTCAGAAAATTATTTCAAGATAAATTTAGCACGCGCGGTGAAAACAGATAAAAGTGACTCAACTCGCGAGACCAAATCAAAAGATGAAAATGAAATAACAAAACACGGAAAATATTATAATTTAACTAGCATGAAAAAAGAAATAGACGGAAGTAGCATAAAAAGTAAAAATTAAAATAAGGAAATATTTCACGAAAGTTTTAAGAAACGTGGTTACTGATACGGAAATGAAGTGAAATCATTTTATAGAAAAGAAAAGTTTGTTGATAGAAATTATAGATACCGCAAACAATACGCGCAGTATGAAGATAGAAAAAAAGCATAATGTTCACGAATACCGTAAACAAGACAGGCAGCAAAGAAGTCATAATTTTTGGAGTGATAGGAAGAGGGAACCCTATTTTGCAGATAAACGTTATTACAAAAGATATGACACTACATCTCATGGAAGAAATGATGACTGTATTGAGAGTTGTTAAAATTGTGGATGAAAATTCATAAGTTTCATTGGTATTCATTTCAAAGAATACCAATTAATTAAATTTCATATTTTATGTATTTGTAAATTTACGTTTTAAGCAATAGATGGCAATTTTTGTATGTAAAATAATATGCATTATTTTTCATGTACAATAGTGCATTAAATGAAAATTGTAATATAATTTTTGTAGTAGTAGTTTATAATAATGAATAAAAAAAACACTTCATTTAAAAGTATTTCCTGCACAATAAAACATTTCCTGACGATTCAAAAAATACACACGTAATTGTTCAAGTTTTCACTTCTGCCGGCACTCCCGGAGTGCCATTTTTTTTTTTTTTTTAATTAGGATACTTTCACTTTCGGAACCGATTTCGAAAGATTGAAAAATTGTCAACGAGATAGAACACTTAAGATTATGAGGATGTTATAAAAACTTTTACTGCTAAAAAATTGAGCAGAAAATTTATAAAAACATCATTAAATATCAGAAAATTATTAAAGTCAGTAGTGATTATCTTAATAAGTACCACTTTCAATAATATATTTTTTAACTCAAGGCCGCAGTAAGCATAGGTGCAAGCCCCCCCCCCTCCCCATAAGCATCTGTGCCCAGGACCTCCAAATTTGTAAATCGGTCCCTGGTGATATCAGAAGGACACACCGAATTTTTTCCTGATTTATGAACGATTTCGGTTGGTTGATGGTTGATTTATGACGGCCGATTATCTACTCTTGGGATATAGGCCCTAGGAGACAGTGCCCTCCGTTGGGGGGGGGGTCTTTCTAAGGGATCCTAACCAGTATTTACGGCGAAGTTCGAAGAAAACCACGGAAAACTCCGAACGATTAGGTCGACGAGTGCCTCTCAGCCACTGGTGGGGCGAACAATTTCAGTTTTCTGAACTCTGACACTGCTCTACGTTACGGAAACCTGCAACAACAACAACAAAAAAAAAACTACCAACATTTTGGCACCAGTTTCACGTTTCTATCTTATATATAGGGGATATGAATACATTTTGTAATCAGGGAAAGACATTTCGGGTACCCTGTATTTATTTTTTATCTTTACTCATTACGATTTTTAAAAAAAGTGTTTTCTGCTTCCATAAAAATGAATTTTTATTAAACATTTATATATTACATAATTATTTCACCAAGAAAGGAAATCACTCCTATGTTTAAAATTATGGTAAAATATTGAAACTGCAATTTATACTCTACGTTAATCATTGTTGTTATTCTGTATATGTATTCAAATAAATTTTGAATATAATCTGTTTATTATTATTAGATATATATTAATTTCACCTTTCGAAGTTAACCATTTACAAACATTACCATTTATAATACATTACAGCTACAATAGCTTTGGTCTCAGACAATCGATAAACTAGAGACTGTTCAGTAAAATTCATGAGCAAAGATTCAATATTATAACATTTTCCAGTTGAATGACAATGTTTGCCTACTTGTTAGGCTTTCATATGATAATGTATTCAAGTAACGTAATCCTGTGTATACATAATGTTCAAATACATTATTCTGAATGTAACATTTATTAGAAGAACTAAAATTTGAATTTTTTAAAGCCATTGAATATAGTTATTTTTTTATAGAAACATTTTGAAAGCTTCTCTTTTGCTACTAGTAAAAAAAATTATTATTATTCCATAGGAAAGCATTTTTTTATATTTCTAAGATGAAACTATTTTTATATTTTTGAATAGATAAATAAATAATATTAGTTTTGTATAATAATTTTGTCATAAATTTATAATTAGAGTTCTTCTGTTTATTATGAGTGACCCTTTATGATTTTTAACATGGTATATTTCATTTCCGTAAGGAACATCATTTCCAGTTTTAAAAACAAAAGTGAAAAATCATGCATCAGTCATAGATTATGAAACACTTTCCAATGTTATGTTTTCCTAGAATAGAATTAATTATATATCTACATAAGCAACTTTAAACAAAATCACATCACTCCCTACAACGAAATTTTCAGCAATTTCTGTACATATCCGGTAATGTGTGGGAATTATTTCGTGCAGCCCTGTATGCATCTATAAAGTTTATACACACCACTATAATAAACTAAAAATTTGACAAGTTTAAAAACATCACACATCAGAAAACACACATCCAGCATGCATCCCACATCAAAAAACGCACTTCCAGCAATTATCGATTTTAGGCATTCCTGTAACTGAATTCTTTTGTGTGTTTCTCTAAATAAATGATAAATGCTATACCCTACAGACTGTATAGAATACATGTTGTAGTGTACTTCTGTGATTTCAATATGTTTGATGTATCATAACATTATTAAAATACATCGTGAACGTTTCTTTCCCATATATTATAATACAATGGAATAGTTTTGGGCGTTCCTGTAAATTAATTATAAATGCTACTTATCCTTTACTCCTGAGAAAGCATGTTGTTGTAGTCCGCCTCAGTGATGCATATCAATTTCCATAAGTTTGAAATATTGTAATGTCCCACAAACGATTTTTCGCCGAAGTCCATAACGTAAAGGAATTTATTTTGTGTGTTCCTGTAAATGATTTTAAAATGCTACAAACTCCATTTTCAACAGCGAACATTCTGTAGTAAACCTCAATAACATATAAAAATGCAATAGCAATCCGAAAATAATTACGAGAGTTAGAGCACGGACAGACAAGATAAACAGATGGCAGACGGACAAACTGAATTCATAAATACATTTAAACTATGTTGGAATGTGTTAAAAATGAGAGGTTATAAAATCACTATTTATAAAAAGCTGAATATTCAAAAAAGTATTTATGGAAATTGTACACATTTTATGAAATCCGCCTGCTAATGAGAGATGTAAACTGTGATACTCGAATGTCACATGATCAACCTAGTCGTTAATCCGGTACGACTATTGGAGTAAGCTATATCTATATTTGTGGAATGTATATCGATCATGTGACAGTCGAGACCTATGAAAATATGACTGCCTGTCGCTTTGGTTGACTACGGCTAAATTCGGCTAATTACGTATCAATACCACAATCGTCTGCATGGACAACAACAACAATAATGTTTTAAGATGTTTATGGAAAACGAAATTAGGAGCAAAAATGAAAAAATTATGAAAAATATTCCGTGTGGATAAGAGATTATAGGAAAACAAAAAATATATTTGAGGGGGTTAGAATGACAGTGGAGTAAGTCAAAAATTTTGAAAATAGAGATAGCCATATTTTCACTGAACGTATATTATTTCTGTTCAATGTGCCAGTCAAATAAGTCATAGTTCACTTACGGAGTCGCTAATGGACAAAACAAATTGGACCACTCAATTCAACGGCAATACAACAAGTATCACAAAACCCTTCATTTCTGAAATTTTGACTTACTTCATTGTCATTCTAATCCCTTCATTTATTGCTATAAGTTTAAAGAAATTAAGATAGGTTAAAAATATAGAATTTATTCCATAGCATTAATAGGAAAATTAAAATTGTCATACTTATTTGTATATGTTATCTTTTAAAGGATGTTATTGTATGTTAGTGTATGTTAGTGAAAAATAGCTTTACTTTAATAAATGCGTATTTCAGAGTACACATACTTAACCAATTATTTTTGTTAGAAACTGTGATGCATTGAAATATACTGTATTTGAAATATATTGTCTAAAAAATAACAATTCACACTTTGAGGAAAAGTAGAATTCAGAACAGCAAACAATTTTTGTATCTCAATTCAATTATTCAGTCAAAAATACAGGTAGCTTCATTCCAATTAGAAACCAGCTTTTGTTCGTAGCTTTAACAATAATGAATATGTTTCCCTCTAAGCGGTTTGCTCGTATTTTTCCGTTTTCCCCAAAACAACTTAAATTGGCTGTAGACAAAAGTATTTTTGATATAATTGTATTTTAAGATATGGGTACTTACGTATTAACGCAACCGCAGCAGAAGTTGCGCTAATGCGCCAATAAAGAGCAATCATGTTGGTCGCACGCGCACGCAGTTATCTTTTGGATTCCTTGTTGCCTTGTTGTTTGCTGATTTTTGACGCCATTTTTTAGTGCTACGAAAGATTGGCGTGACTTATTAACCGCCAAATCTCTAGCTGCGGTGGCGTTAATTACGTAAGTACCAAGATACATGTAAGATAAAGGGATATGAAGTGTAATTTAGAAGTAAACCGATAAAAAAATTTTTAATTAACTTTAGTTTTATGAGCATTTTTATGAAAATTCAGGAAACCCTTCAGACGCTCAGCGAAATTTTCGACTGACTTACTCTGACTTGTGTGAATCGCGATGGCACTACTAAAACATCAGGCCAAATAATGTAATTTGATCAGTGACTCTGTATGCAATGTGAACTTCAATTTGACACGTGATATATTTATTTTAGCACTATTTGGTTCCGGATAGAAGTTGTTCAATCACTCTTTTCAATACCATTACAATTACATTATGCAATATAAATATCTCACAAATTTTGTTAAAATAGCTTCATTTTTTTTTAAAGCTATAAACAAAATTCCGAGTTTGGTTTGGAGTATGACGCTTTGCGCTATGGGCTGATTAAATCGATTGCGAGGCTAGTTCTTATTAAAATATTTCTTTATTGTATTGTACTCTACCACTATTAAAAATTTTTACTTTATTTTTGTAACACCCTATAATAAAGTATAAGCTATTTTCTCTTGCAAGTTCCCTCTAAGTCATATATTTTTATATATTTGTTTTATATTTGTATTAATCATAAATTAATGAAATTAAAAAAACAAGCTTAGATAAAATAAAAAAATATATACATGGTGTCCAAAAAGTCTTGAAACGGTTGAATAACTCGAGAAATATACATCGGATTGAAACACGGAAAAATACGTGTATAATATTTTAGAAGGCTGGCAACTTTGATATCCCTAAATAAATTTTTAGAAAATATTGAATATATATTTTCCGTTTTTCATTCCGATGTATATTTCTCGCGTTATTCAACCATTTACCGACTTCTCGATAGGAACGATTTTCCCTGCATTTTACTCGATTATAGCGCCATCTGTGATGTTCCGAAGAAAATGTTAAATATAAAATTTATGTATTTTTTTCTGCAGAATCCGAATCTGGAATAAAAAAGGGAGATTATCATTTATTATTTGAAAGTTACCCCCCTCTTTCGCCCCAGGAGGCAGAGATGAGGGAGCAACTTTGATATCCCTAAATAGATTTTCAAAAATATTAAAAATGCAATTTTTCCATTTTTAAATCCGATGTATATTTCTCGAGTTATTCAACTGTTTCCAGACTTTTCCATGGAAACGATTCTCACTGCATTTTACTCGATTACAGCGTCATCTACGATTTTCCGAATAAAATGTAAAATACAAAAGTTACGTATTTTTTCCCCTAGAATCCGAATCTTCAATAAAAAAGAAAGGTTATCATTTAATATTTCAAAGTTTACCCCCAGGGAGCAGAGTGTGAGGGGGGGGGGCAACTTTGATATCCTTAAATAGATTTTTCACAAATATTGAAAATGCATTTTTCCATTTTTCAATCCGATGTATATTTCTCGAGTTATTTGACCGTTTCCAGACTTTTCGGGCACCTTGTATATAATTTGTGCTATTTTTTCTTTTATTTTTCTTTCAACAGTAAAAATTCTTTTTGTATGGGTATGTAATTTAAAAACAATTTTTTCTGAAACTTTAACTTTGGTATAAGGTAAGAAATCCTATTATTACAAGTATTTTAATATCTAAATTTTAATATATTTGAGTGCTTTGAAGAATTTTGATATGCGTATGAGTAATGAACAATGTTTCAGAAACCCGAGGGTACAGAAACTTTGATTAAAACAATTTATTATTCTGAGATGTAGATAATGAATAATGATGCCACACCGGGGAAACTAATTTAACTTTCCATAATGCAACAGTGTAACATAAAATAATTTTCAGTTTTCAAATTTTCGTTTTCTTTTCATTTTTGAGATGATTTTCGGAAAAAATGAATTTCTGCTATTCATTCTTTTAATAGGAGTGATGAAGGAAAATAAAAATCAAGTACTACTAGGGACTTATTTTGGTTATTTTATATCTTAATACTATAACATTTGAGTTATCCTCTTACAAGATTTTGTATTCTCCAAAAGTAGTTCCTCTAAAAGAAAAGAGAAGTTTTTTATTGTTTCTTCGTATACTATTATGCTTTTAATATTAATCTTATTTAGAATAAATTAATTAAGTTAAACTATTTAAATTTATTTTTCTTGCAAAATACGTGGATCTGATATGAGAATATATAACAATAAGTATATAATATTACTAACGTAAAACTAAAGAAAAATTTTAAAACACATATATATAAGAAATTAGCTTTACTCCATCTAATTGTATGAACGGATATGGATTTATGGAACACACCATACGAATTTTGAACTCCTGTAGGACACAGGATGACGATGATTGTTAAATTAAATAATTAAATATAATTTAAAAAAATAAACATTCTTTCATTAAAATTCGCATAAAATTCAACTTATATTATAAAACACAAATGTGTGCGTCGCTCAATGCTGACGTCATAAGGATGCAGGCAACAATGTGATGAAAAAGGATGAATGTTGCAACAATGAAGGTATTGTTTCAATTAAACAATCGTAACGTTATTTCTATGGGGAAAATGCCAGTTTTTGGTCTAAAAAAATATATTGTCCAATTCATGCATTTCCCTCAGGAATACTATAGATTTCCAAATTTCAAAGCTCTACGTCAACAGGACGTGGGTGAAAAATGAATCACAAGATTTGACTGCCACATTATATACAGAAAGGTAAGTTAAAAAAAATCATGTAAAAATAATAACTTTCATTTCAATTTTTTTCAAGTTTATTTGTAGTTATTTTCTTTTGTAAACTTTCAAAGGTAAATTCATAATAATTGATTCATGATATGGATGGTATACAAAGAGGACTAGTGACAATTGTTGTACACATGGTAAAATATGTACAGTCGGCAAAAAAAAAAAAAAAAAAATCACGCGTTGAAATTTAATCTCCACAAACTGTCACAGAAAACAAGAAAAATTACGAAATAGTTCGAAAATTCAATACTAAATTCGAAATAAAAAATAATACAAAAATTCGACTAGAAATTACTTCTTTTTTCTATTTACATAGAAAAAAAAATAGAAAGTTGTCTTCATACAGAAACTGTACCAAACTCTAAAATTTTCAATATGAACATTTAATTTTAACATGAAATTTAGGGATTTTCAGTAACTTTCCCCTTATAACACCAAACACGATATTATTCGATCAAGTACACTGCTCAGAACAATTAGGGGAGCACATGATTTTAATTAAATTATGCAAATACTTACACGAATAAATAAATTAAAACATCCATCATTGAAAGCGTAGCAGAAAATAGAGAAATGAAATTTCATTTACAAATCAAAATTCATGACGTCAAGAACCAGAAAAAGGGGATAGGTGCAGAAATCGAGAATTTGAAGAAATGTCTGTTTCACTGTCTCAGTTGTGAAATTCAATTGCTTAGCTTTTGTTTTTAGAAAAGGTGATTTAAAAATGTCACAACCACGTGATTTATCGGAATCCATGGCTTGGCGTATTAGCAAGAAACTTGAATCCGGGCAATCACAACGAAGTGTATCAGACGCTGTTGGAGTCGCAAGAAGTGTCATTGCAAGGCTGTGGAATCGATTCCAAGAAACACAAAATGTTAGACGTGTCGTCCAGGGCAAGGTCGACCACGTGATACCACAGCACCTGATGGCCAATATATCCCATTAACAGCTCGTCGAGACAGAACAGGCAATGCTACTCAGCTGAAAAGACAGTTGCTCTGGGCAACAGGACAAAGGTTGTCCAGTTAAACAGTCCGAAAACAGCTTCATCAGGGTGGTCTCTATGCACGTAGGCCAATGTTCTGTATTCCGTTGACCGCAAGCCACCGTGTGGTCCGAAGAAGGTTGGCTGCTGAACATCAAGATTGAAGGTGACATGATTGGAGTCAAGTGCTGTTTACAAACGAGTCCCGATTCAGTCTAGAGTGTGACACCCGACGTGTTTTGGTATGGAGGGAAAGAGACACTTAAATTAACCCCACGTGAAAGATCACATTAACGACGAGTTGGGTTGACGGTATGGACTGGAATTAGCATAGATGGACGAACGGACCTGCATATCATTCTTAATAACATTTTGACGGCTCAAAGGTATTCAGACGAGATACGGACACCCCATGTCGTACCTTACACTGCAGTCATGGTGATTCCTTTGTTTTCATGCATGATAATGCAAGACCGCATACAGCTCGTCTGGTGAAGAACATGCTTGAAGCTGAAACAATACAGCGTGCGGAATGGCCAACATGCTCTCCTGACCTGAATCCGATCGAGCATGTTTGGGACGATGCATTGTAGCGAGACCAAGGCCTTCTTTTACTGTCTAGGACTTTGAGATTGCAATTCTTGAAGAGTGGAACAGTTTTCTCCAAAGTTTTATCGATAGCCTCATCGCATCCATGGAAAACAGGCGGGCAACAGTCTTAGCTGATCGAGGAGACCACACGCTGTATTAAAAATCTCGCATCACTTCTAAACAGTACTTTTTTTGTCATTTACATGTAACCAAATTATTGCCCTAAACCATGTTTTCAAGTTCTTTACATCGCTTCAAAAAATTAAAGCTTCCTTAAGATTTTTTGGGGGCCTTTTTTTCTGTATTGCGTATTGATACACGTGTATTCTCCATTTTATGTCCATGCATTGTCTGTCTCGCACTGTTCTCTCCACTTCCTTGTTTACTCCCCTAATTTTTTTGAGCAGGTATTTTGGGAATTATGATGGTTTAAAGTTTAGAACTCCTAATACAAAATTCATTTTTAATCATTACAAAACTGATTGCTCTGCAGATAGTTTTTTAATCATAATTCAAGAACTACTTGGTGGAATTTTGAATTCAGATATTTGCAACTTCTAGGAATTAATTTTTATTCAAAAATTTGTCGTTTAGAAATACACCGCTGTCCAAAAAATTAAGGGGCAGTGACCGGAAGCTTTCGCTTTTCAGGAGGTGTTGCCGATATCTTTCTGAGTTTTCACGATATTTAAGTGGTCTTTTAATATGAATTGCTCTATAGAATTGACTGCCAAATCATGAAAAAAATCTCTTGGTCCGCGCATGCGCAGTTAAAAATTATTTCGTACAAATGCCCATATCTCATAAAATATTCAATAGTATTAATCTTTTAATTGCAGCATACTACTTCTACTGTTCTTGAAGTCAAGCACGCGCTTTACACCCTCGAAGTTCAAGGACAATTCGTCAAGAATTTCAGTGATATTCGACAAACCGTGTAAAAAGTGAAAGTGTCCGGTCACTGTCCCTTATTTTTAAGACAGCAGTGTGATATTTTCTTGAAATTTAGTTAAAAAAATATGTTTAAAATACATTTTAAAAGATATTTGAACTGTAACCAATACGTTTTTTAACAAAAATCAATTTTTAAGAGCTTTAAATACGCGAAAACAAAATTATAGCTCATTCTGTCGAGTTAAGATTAAAAAACTACCCTCATTTCAATCTGTTTTGAAACGATTACAGATGAATTGAACATTAAGTGTTTCAAACTTTAATCTTTTATAATTCCTAAACTACTTGACGGAGTGACTTTCCGCTTGGTATCCTAAAGTAAACTGTTGCAAATATCCAACTATCGTGTCAAAAGTAGGTGTTCGTATTGAAATTTTTTGAGATTGGTACAATTTTATTCTGAAGACTATCAACTAAACTTAATGTTTTAAACATAAATTGAAAAAAAAATCCAATCGAATGAATATATATATATATATATATATTATTGCAATTTGAGAATTAAATTCTGTGGGGTGTTCTCTTTTTGGGGGGCTGACTGTAACAGTACGATATACTTTAACTGATATTTAAATGTTTTCGAAATCTTAAGGAGTGGACGAATGTTATCTGAATAAAAACAAATCCTTAACCTCAGTCGGAAGACTAGGTAGATTTCTTTCTTAATTTCTTTTTCTATTTAAAGGTACATATATCAAATTTATTACAATGTAAACAAATTGCCTTGTTCTTATTCCGTTTTCTATTCGACGAGTAAGGTACATGGTAGCGAGATTTTAAATTTGGCTTACCAAACATAATAAATTGAATTTTAACATACATTAATAATGAACTCAAGGGCTCTCAAGATGTTTCAAGAGCTATTATTTTCCAATGGATTATCGGAGTTTCTTGATTAACGAACTCATCCAAGATCAATCTACTGTCCAAATTTGTTCCTAATCAGTATAGACTTTTAGTTATTATCCTGCTGACAATTAGATTAGGCTGCAACATGTAGAGTTTATTACGCTACATTTTAAACTCAAAGCAACGGTCTGAAATAAAACAATTGAATGCATATCAAAGAAAATACTTTCTCATTTACAGAAATAAACAACTGCTAAACATTTTATTGAAATCGAGGAAATTTAATTTGTGTTAAAATGAACTGAAAATATAACCCGATAAACCTCATGTTATCCGGGTTTAAAAGGCTATTTTCGAATGAATTACTGAATCTTCTTACTCAACGAACGCATACAAGATATTTTACCTGAAATTAAAACAAAATATTCCACCTTGACCGCTTAGGACTTGTACATTGTAGCAAATCCGCTGACACACTGTAATGCTTCAGAACTCTTTTGTGAAGCCACATGATTAATAGAATTTATGCATATCAAGTAATAAACTGTAACAAAGTTTATCTCAGAAGCGCATACAAAAAAAAAAAAAAAAAAAAAAAAAAAAAAAAACGGAAAACGCAATTTGAGCAATTGTCTAACTCGTTACTTTGTATGTCCCTTTAAATGGACGACAAATGAAACGCACTCATTATTTTACAGAAAGCATCTTGTTCTGCTTTCACTAATGCATATATCAATTCCACAAGAGTTCAAATTGGCTAAAATCATTAAACCCAAATTGCACATATTATTGGCCTGCCATTGGTGGTTTGTAGAAACAGTTAGGAAATGTTAGGTTTCAGCAGAGCAGGATTCTGATATCTAAGTAGGATTCTGAGCAGCTAACGGTTTAACCGCTAATGGGCTTTTGTTGGCAAATGGTACGGCAAGGAAGACATTTTTTACAGTGAACCAATGTGGGATAACAATTAACCAACAATTAGCCAAATATATCACAACCATTTTGTGCTACTTCGAGAAGCATTGCAAACGTTTTTGTCCCATAGAACATAATGTAACGGGATTCTTTTGTGTGTATCTTTCTAAACGAACTGTTACAGCTACATGCCTGATTAAAAAAACTCATCCAAGATAATGGAAAGATCAATGAAATTTCACAATTAAGCTCGAATAGGTTCGGTATTTTGGACATTAGCGTCATGTAAACTTTTGCTTTATATATAACTATACAGGGGAAATGGTCACAAAAAATTCTGCCGATATTTCAACCTATTTGCGACCGTCCCGTTCAAGGAAATGGGATGCTATTTAGGATGTGGTTCTTTCATGGCCTTGTCCCGAGAAGAATATCTCGAACAACGGATCTCTCACAATTGTACTTACAGTGGCATAATTTCGAAAATTTCAAATGGCAGAACAGAAACATAAACCTCCCACTCGTGGACATCCAAGCTCTCGGCATAGGGACTATAGTCCAGGAGGGGAAAACCTTCCAGGGACCCCAGTGTCCAAGGACACGGAGTCCCCAGCAAGTTAAAAAAAACCAATCACACGAGCTACCCAATATTGCTTATTGTTAGGTGAGCTCAAAGTTATTACATGTATATAAGTTCTATATGAATATACTGATAAGATTACATAATATTAAAAATAAATATTTACAGATATTTTCAATAATAATATTGTACTGAAAATTTTCAATTGTATTATGCACTAGTCTATTAAGTCTTTTAAAACATAGTTTTTAAAATCTATAGATCTAGAATTTTATATAGGTTATAATAATTCTTTGATATGTGAAAATATTTTATTTAGGACATTATAGTTTTTATCTAACTTTTCGTTATTGGAAGCGTCTAATAGCACACGTTGTAGGTTTCTCGTTAATGTTTTATTTTTATTGAAGTTAAAATGGTATATCATAAGAAGGCAGTTACCGAAGATGTAGTGTATAGGAGTTCCAGGGTTTTTGTCACAAGGACATCTATCTGTGGTTCTTTTACCAATTTTATATAAAAAGCTTGGGAAGCTTCCATGGCCGCTCAGATAATATGCTGTTGATTTCTGAACACATTAAAATTTAACATCTACCTTATTAAGAATTTTATACGTTTCTCTTCCTTTCGTTGAGTTGGTCCAATCATTTTGCCAATCGTGATGATTTTGTTTTTAAAATAACTCTTTAAAATGGATTCTGGAAATGGTAAGACAGAGATGTCATCATAATGGTCTTCTGTAATTGCATTTTTTGCGAGAAGGTCTGCTCGCTCGTTACCAGTGGTGCCTACATGTGCTCTAATCCGGTGTCGCGTCAATTCATCTCGCACAATTCATCGCGGAACAATTCATCGCGCACAATTCGTCACAGCGTCAATTCGTCGCAGCGTCAATTCATCGCGGCGTCAATTCGTCGCGAGCTGAATTCGTCGCGGCTCAATTCGTCGCGACGTCAATTCATCGCAGCGAAAACGCACAATTCATCGCGCACAATTCGTCGCAGCGTCAATTCGTCGCGGGCTCAATTCGTCGCGGGCTCAATTCGTCGCGAGCTCAATTCGTCGTGGTATCAATTCGTCGCGGGCTCAATTCGTCGTGGTATCAATTCGTCGTGACGTCAATTCATCTTTGAAGGCTATTATGATAAAAATAAGGATAATTTAGTGAAATTATTTAATAATTTGTTTTTTAGATATACAGAATTATAACTAACATTTTAAAGGCGATTTCGGAGGAATTTTTTTTATAAGTGATTTTTTGGGAATTTCCTTATTGTGAACATGAAAGTTTAATGAATAAGAGCAAGTCATTTCTTATTTAAATTAGAGATAGAATAAATATTGCTTTTGATAACCGAAAAAATGGCGAAGGATTTAGGATAAAATCACCCAGATCATGAAAAAATGACGAATACAAATGCTAGAAGTTAAAAATATATATATTAGTTGACATATGTGTACACAGGTTACAACCTCCCCTCCCCTCCCTTATATTTGAAAGAATTAGGAAGTAAAAAAAGTATTGAGAGATGTAAACATAAAATACTTTTTGTGACTGTGATTGAACTGATTGCTGAATTAATGCAATTTCATTAAGTTGTATTTTGGTTTTATAAGTTTTTTTCATTTATTTCATTTATTTCATCTATACTAATAAAAGGAAAGTGTTTGTCTGTCTGAAGTCTGTGTACGTGTGGGGGTCCCTTAGGGCCCTTTTAAGGTTTTTGCATCTAAATTGTTAATAACTTGTCCCATTTTCATCTGATCTCCCTTCTTTTTGTGGGCCTTTCTCCATTGAATTCCCCGCCCATTTCTATATTTCAGTTAGGACCCTGGCCCCCTGGGGCCCGATGCGGTGTTGACTTGAACCTTTTGTGCGCCATGCATTTTTCACCCTCTCAATGCGTAACTTTTAAGTTGAGTCTTCGACTCCTTTCCCCGGGCCAACACCTTCACATTTTTACTGTGGCACTAGGGCCCTTTTTTAGCATTTCTTTCAAATTTTACTCTAATGATTAATTTATACCCTATGCTTAATTTCGACTAATTGAAGATCTAAAGCGCTACGTACTAGGATCTTTTAAGATGTTTTCATCTTAAGGCCTTACACAAAACTATCATTTGGCCATTTTTGGGACCTCTAATATAGCTCCCTTAAAAATCGACCGATCCACTAGTTTTTTTTTTTAATGATAACTTTTTTGGACTTCCAGCTACTATATGAACGACAAAAAAATTTCTCGAACAAGTCCCGGGCCCCCTGGGCACCTTAAAATGTTTGTGCCCTAAGTTATTAATAATTTGCCCCATTTTTCTCAGATCTCCTTCGTTTTTGGTGCCTTCTCTCCATTAGGCTTTTCTCCTATTTCTATGTTTCAGTTAAGACCCGGGCCCCGTGGGACTCGGTATAGGGGCACCGTTGAAGTTTTTGTTCCCTAAATTTTTAATAACTTGCTCCTTTAAATCCGGTTTTGTTTCGTTTTTGGTGCCTTTTCTCCATTTAGTTATTCCTACATTTCTACATTCTAGTTAGGACCCTGGGGCCCGACTCGAGGCCCCTTGAACTTTTTGTGTGCTATGCATTTTTCACCCCCATAATTCTGTCACCCTCTTACTAAGCGACTTTAAAGTTTAGACTTGGATTACTCTCCCCGGGTCACCACGTTATAATTTTATTGGGCCTTTAGGGCCCTTTTTTAAGCATTTCTTTAATTTTTGTTCTAATGATTAAATTATACCCTATGTTTAATTCCGCTTAATTGAAGTTCTAAAGCGCTAAGTACCAGGATCTTTTAAGATGTTTTCATCTTAGCTCAAAACTATCAGTTAGCCCCCTTTGTTAGCTTCCCTTAAAACTCGGCCGATTCACTAGCTTTTTTTTGTCTGACAACTACTTAGGACTTCCAACTACTACTTGAACGACAAAAAAATATCTCGGACCTCAGCTACCACCGATTTTGAATATTAATCCCCTTCTTGGGCCCCTCTATGCAGCTTCTTTTAAAAGAGTCATAGAAGCTTGAGTTCTGTTTATTGTTTTTATCACGGGCACGGAAAACACCGGGTGGGTCACCTAGTTAGAAAGTAAACCATAATTTTATTATATTTTAATTATTTTTATCCGCTAATGCTGCTTGTTGTATTCAGTAAATGTTTCCAAATTATGATTTTTTACTTTCTTCTATAGAAGAATGTATTGTAATCAAAATTTTTTTCGACTTCCGGTTTTCGACGGATTTACACGTTTTAGGGGTCAGATATTCCGAAAAAGATGTTTTTACAAATTGTCTGTCTGTCTGTCTGTCCGTCCGTCCGTCTGTCTGTCCTCATTGTATCATCGAAAAGTGTATGAAGTTATGCTTAAAATTGAAACAAATGTTTTTTCTGTGTTTTTGGCTATGGCCAGCAGGTCCTTCTTGATTTTAGGGCTATTTCGACGGAAGAGGGCGCTGTGATTGCGATTTTTGTTCCATTTTTACTATTGTATCATCGAAAATTTTATGAAGTTATGCAGATAATTGAACCAATTTTTTTGTATATGTTTTTGACCATAGCCTGCAGGTCCGAGTTGAATAAGGAGATATTGCGTCTGGAGGAAGCGCTGTGATAGCCATTTAAAGATTACAATTTCAAAAAGTTGTAAAAATCAAATTAGAAATCCTAAAAACTTTTTCCATTAAATGTTCTGTCTTGATCCAAGAATTCTAGAGCATTTTTTAATTTGCCTCTATCTTAAAAAATGGCTGAGGTATAGCAGTTTGAAATTGAAGGGTTGCTGGCATTTGGAAAGGATACAGCAGTATTCATCCTTAAACAGCTTTAATTTATTAGTTTCAGTAACATGGTTACGCCAATTTTTGTTCATTGTTGTAACCATCGTTTCAACACTTATATGCTTAACACTATATATTTATATTCCCCAACGTCAAATTCTCGCCAAGCGTGGCGACAATTGGTGAAATATCGCCAAATTTTGCGACAAAAGTACGTTGTTATATATGAAGCCAACTTGGCTATGTCTGTCTAATTTAGCGATATTCGCATTCAAATTCAATATTGATGAAAACTGGGAATGACTCTTCGGGTTTGCGCATTTTAGCTTCTTGTATTTTCAGTAGAATTTGCTAAAATCTCAAAACCAATTAATAGGGAGGCTATCTGTTCCTGCCGGTACAGGCCAAGATGGACTTTTCGTAGTTTAGTATAATACATCGGCTGCTCTCATCCAAGTAACCCGACGATTCGCAAGCAGCTGACGTACAGCAGAATGACGAAAAATATTGATTTTTTTTGGCGGTGTGATGGCAAATTTTGAAGCATTAACATGTATGAGACAGAAGAAAGTTTAGAGATTGGCATATCCAACTAGTTTGTTGTTTTTTTTTATTATTATTGATGAGCAAAGTGTACCTTATATATTTCAACTGCAATGGATTTATTTTAAACGCATATTAAGATGGTTCTCAGCTGACCTACTGAATAATGTGAAACTATCTGACGCGTTTTCTGACTCATTTTTAAACGCAAAGGCATAAAATTGGCCGGCCTGATTGTGAAAGGGATTTGGAGTCGAAATGAATTTTCCATATTTTTTCAATTACGTATCGAGTTATAATTGATTCGTGTCACATGGCAACATGTTTATCTCATTCTTCGTGCTGCGGCTTTGGAAATTTAGTTCAAAACGCCAGCTTTGCCAGTATTTTCTGAAAGATCTTCTGCTTGCATTAAAAACTGGAAGAAGTCTTTGGATTGCGAACTTTCTGAATAAGAACACGAGCCAATTCCATGTGTTTCCAAACAAAAATGAATTAAAAATTATGTCATAAAGTAGCCAGTTTGGAATTGAGAACAGCCGTTATATAACTTTCCCTACTGGTTTGTGGGAAGAATCTCCTCTGCCCTCTCCTAGCCTCGTTGTAACATGGACATGGACTTAAAATTTAGAAAATATTATTGAATTTTTTCGTTGTTGAAGATACGTACTTTTCACACTACATACCACTTCTGTCTACTGAAAATTTTATCAATCTTATCTACAGATTTAAGACTAACGTCATTTTTTCAAGCTCTGAGTGATTTTATCCTAAATCTTCCGCCATTTTTTCGGTAATCTAAAGCCATATTTATTCGATCTCTAATTTAAATAAGAAATGAGTTGTTCTAATTCATTAAACCTTCATGTTCTTATCAGGGAAATTCACAAAAATCACATATGAAAAAAATATTCCTCCAAAATTGCCTGTAAAATGTTAGTTACAATTCTCTAAGTCTAAAAAACAAATTATCATTAAGTAATTTTACTGAATTATCTTTATTTTTATCATAATAGCCTTCAAAGACGTTTTCGCTGCGACGAATTGAGCTCGCGACGAATTGAGCTCGCGACGAATTGATGCCGCGACGAATTGACGCCGCGACGAATTGACGCTGCGACGAATTGTGCGCGATGAATTGTGCGTTTTCGCTGCGACGAATTGACGTCGCGACGAATTGTCGTCGCGATGAATTGCCGCTGCGACGAATTGACGCTGCGACGAATTGACGCAGAACTCTCTAATCCAGGCAATTTTGATGAATTTATTGGAGTTTTGTAGTAAACTATTATAGATATTTAAAATTATGGAGTTTCAAGGAAAAATTATCTTGAGGGCATCTAAGGATGAGCGACTATCTGTCAAAATAAGTGCTGATGTAAATTGTGATTGTGTTAACCAAACTATTGCTTCCTGGATCGCATATAATTAGGCTTGGTAAATTGAGTTAATTGGGTGTAGTCTTACTGCATGATCATGGATGAAGTTATTATTAAGAGAGACTGTATATGCACTTGCCACTCCATTTCTCATAGATGATCCATCTGTAAAAATTCGTAGATGATTTTCCAATATTATGTTTTCTGTCAGGTTATCTATAATTTCTATATTTTTCAACTTTTAATATTCTGGAAATTTATAAGTTGCTTCCCGTTGCATAAGATTATTGTATATAATTGTATTGTTGATGTTAAGTAATCTGTTTCCTTGCTTTATCTCATAGACTTGGAATTCGTTTGGTATTTTGATTGCAATTGGAGGCACTCCAGTTAAAATATTTAATGCGTCATTTGAAATACTTCGGTAAGTTCCTATGATGTTTAACAATACTATTCTCTGAATTGATCTAAGGATTCTGATGCCGTGGCAATTCAAGTTTGGATACCAGAATTCGGAGCCATAAATAATCTGTCTTTCAATAACTGTTTGATACCACATCTTCTTGAGGAAGGGACTGATTCCCTTGTTGTAATTGTGGAAACTTTTAAAGCCCGAAACAAACTGGGCGATAAATACTTAGGTGCAATTGAAATTTTAATTTTTGGTCTAGTGTAATTCCTAAATATTGTAGATTTTTAAATTTTTTTATAGATTTCTGTTTTAATTTCAAATGGCATTAGCAATCTTTTTCATCGCACGTTTTGCAGTGGTAATGGGAACATAAAACAAACGCAGAGAAAACCTGTAAGTAGAAGAAATGCGCCTGCACAGTCGAGAAAAAAACAAATAATTTGATTAGGATTAAAAAGTTTTTAGTATTTGCATTCTCAGACGATGGCACATCGCATGCTTGAGGCCATGAACAACAATAATTAACAGCATGGAAACATGCAGACATGCTCACACTCGATGGCGTCTTTCCTGACAGATTCACTTAGTGGATAAATATACCTAAAAGTTTAAATTATCTAAGGGGCAAAGACCGATTGCAATTGAAGTGTATTGGAGCAACTCCGCCGACCGCGAAAACGCGAAATCGCCATAGATGACAATGCCAACAATCTGTTTTTGCACCATACGTGGAGCACGAAATGACCTTCTTTGAGTGTGTTTTTATGTCTCCATCCACAGCTAAATTTAATTTTTTAGCGTTATGAATTGATTTTTACAGTAAAGATAATTTAGCGATGAAAAAAGAATGGTTGTCGTTTTTTGACATTTTTGAAATTGTGTCACTGTAACCGTAAATTTTAAATCTCGAAAGCTGTTTTTTTACCACTTTTTTCAAACCCATGCCATCAAATAACCACATCCTAAATGACGTCCTGTTTCCTTGAATGGGCATTAAGCAATGTTAAGGAAAGTTACGATCATCAACAATCCCGGAAAATGAAAAGACACTTCTAGATCTGTTTGGTAAGAGGATGTGAGATGGTCAGGCTGTCAAAATGAATTGCCCGTACAAATAAATACGTTTAACGTGCCTATATTGGAAATGTTACATTCCAAAATCAGTCCACGCTCACCGTGAAGATGATCCAAATTGTTATAATCATTAAAACTTTGAATGATTTTTTTTAAACATCCTGTACAAATATACTGTTGGTTTAATCATTGCTATTAGTCTGTAGTTAAAATCAAATTTAAATTTAAATTTTGTATAATATGAGAGATAATGGTACGCAGTGAATATAAGGAGCTGTTAAAAGATTGTTTGCGTTGGTACGGCTAGTTTTAGCTGACCACTTTTCAAATGTGGATGTTGTGTTGTTTAGAACATACGGCAAAATGATCTGAAAGATACTCATTTAAATCTGTTCATATATAAGATCATATAGATCATATATAATTGTATGTGATATTTCGTTCGATTATGATAGAAGATCAGGTCCAAATACGGGCTACCATTTTTTTTCTTCAATCTTGATCCTACAATTTTGAAAATTAGTGGAGGAAAAAGCCATCGTAAGGATTTGTTTCACATCCGTTTAGACAACAAATTCTGTTTAAATAGCGCTTTTTATTTATAAAAAGGAAAATTCCGAAAGTGTGTAAATTTAGACTTTTGAAAATGGGGTCTAATTACCGTATACATCAGTTTTTTTCCAAATAAATCATACAAATAGGGCTACTTTCGCGAATAAGGATAAAAAATACTGTTTTAAAAAATTATTCCGTAATAACATTTAATATGTACATAAAGAATATGGAATTGTTAATAATCTAGCATTTTTGTCAAATTTATAAAAGTCTTCGCTAATCTCTTTAATAGTCTTTTAATTTTGTTCCTAGTTTTGTTTGTTTAACATGTTAAACAAAATAAGTCTTGCTGCTTGAAATATAGATTACTTTATCGACAAAACTCACAAATACAAAATCACACAACTACAAAATCCCTCTCTGCGTTAATGTAGTCACTATGGCCGAAATATTCTATTCTAAATATCGAATGCAGAATTCACCTTTCGTGCCCGCAGAGAGAATACCCTCAGAGAAGACTGCATTATCTTCCTTGTCGAATATCTTCCTTTTTTACTTTTTTAAAATCCAATTTTTTCCCCTTTAGCCTGAATTTCTTAGTTTTTCCTCCGTCATTTTTTTTTGTTTCTTTTCCAATTTATTGCGTACGGGTTTTGGAGTGTACAACAACGCTTTTCTGTGAGGTGATCCGGTAACCAGTGTCCCATATGACGCAGCAAAGAAATACATTGTCCGTGATCCCATAAATCAATTTATTTTCCTCTCTTTCACACGAAATAACGCAAAGAGATCTAAATGCCGACTGGTCGGTATTTAGACCACTCTGTGTGGCCGGTATTTGGACTACTGAAATATTTAAGTTAAAAGCGGTATTACTCAAATAATATAATAAAATCACTTGTTAATGTTGAACTAAAGTTATAATTAATGCTTAGAGTGATTAAAAAAAACTACGTAAAAAGGCTTAGAATACCTTTTAATATAAAGATCTATAGAGATATAAATATGTTTCGTACACTCAACTGCTTCAAGATCGAAATGATAAGTGATTGAGTGATAATAGTTTATTTAGTCGTCAGATCATTTTCAGTATTTTATTTTAAAATTTGCTTGAAAATATCATTTATTTTTTATTCCTATTGTTCTTGGCTCGTTAAAGGCGTTTGTGATTGTACCTTCGCTAAAAGAAAAATGATGTCAAACATGTTTTTTATATACCTGAAGTTCCAGAAAATACAGATATTCGTCAAGATACTTCGTACAGATATTCGTCAAGTACAGATATTCGTCAAATCATTTAAAATCGAAAGTGTCTGGTGCCTTTTGGTCATTTAGTCAATGTTAAAGATGCATGTACATTATAAGATTAAGACTATTTTTCTACATTCTGTAAAACGATGAAGTATAACCTCCCGTTAACAACATGTTTAGATTTTTTTTCTTCTTGCAGCTATATGACGACTGCATTAAATACCTCAATCGAAAACATATTGTTATATTTTTATAGTAAAATTGTGGTTACATTATCCAATAAATATGATAATAACTTTTCTAAGTACTGCATAGTATGTTTACAAATTATAATAATAAAATTGGCAGAAAGAATAATTTTATGTATGTTATATTTTTTTATAATGTGTAAACATGAAATGTTTCATTTAAAGTAAAAATAACATATCGAATTTCTTTGTAAAAACTGTGAGTATTACAAAAGCGTTATTTTAGAAACTAAACATACTTCATCAAGCTGAATCTTACATCTTATCAAAAAAATTTAAAATATTGTAGAAGTTTTACGAAATTTAATTAATTACATAGAATGTTTTGAAATAGAATCATCGTTAGCGTGACTGTCAACAACAATAAAATGAATTATAGAGAAAGTAATTTACACAAGAAGATAATAACAAATGAAAAATGTTTTCTACGAGTGAATAAGAGATTACAAGAAGATTAATTGCATTATTGAAGAAACAAGCTGCAACAAAATAAAATTAAGTGAAATACATTAATAAGAGGATCTGTTTCAAAACATTTCAGAACTTCAATAGAAAAATTACTGTAACTCGTGTTTCTTTCTATATTTCATGTTTCTTTATTGTTAACAATGTTATATTTTATCTATGAAATCCTTTTATGATAAATATAATTAATTGGATACATTACGATATCTTTGGAACTAACTTAAAAAATTATTAATATTTTCAAAAGTTCCTATTAATAAAATATATTCGTTTTACTAAGCAAACGAGAGTAAGAAGCTTTTCAACATCATTTCATGAAAAAAATTATGATTACGGAACTAGAGTATAATGAATCCTTTAAAGTATTGAATATAATTATCTCGAAATATTAATATTTTCAACATGATAAATTTACATATCTACATATTATATTTACATTTTTACCATCGTAAGGATAACAAAAACATTTTTATAAAATAATGAACGTTGTCTTTGAAGTGTGTATTTTATTGTATGCGTTAGAACGAATTTTGGTTAGAAAACGCCTTTAAAATATTCATATTTTGGTAATAGCATAGTACATATAGAAATGATTATTTTTAAAAACAAAAGTAAAATGAGCAGGTATTTTTTAATATTATATATATATATATATATATATATATATATATATATATATATATATATATATATATATATATATATATATATATATATATATATATATATATATAATGTGGCAATAGCGTTCCCTGATACTCTAGTTAAATATACAAAAATAGAGTTATTTCATAGAAAGAAAATAATTTATTTAAGCGAATATTAACAAAGAACGCAGAAAAACAAATATTTACCCCAGTAAAATTTAGTAATTCAAGATTGAAATGCATCCTTTACTTTACTAATAACGCATGAGAAAGTCTGCAGTATTTTAGCAATATAAAATACAATATCGAAACATAATGTCAAATACAATATCGGTGCTTTTACTGTCGTAGAATTTTTATATTATAAAATAAGAATTTTTTCTACAATTGTGCTATTTTTACAATATAAAATATCAGATTGCTTCTATTAGCGGATTATAGAAACTATTGTCTCATTATGAAAGGATATTTGAAACAAATTCTAGCGTTAATAAAACATTATAAACAATTCTTTTATTACTTTAATCCTTCTATATTACACAATTACACAATCACACTAAATTACGCAAAACTAAAGAAAACTCAGAAATCCTCAACATAAAACATATATTTTATTATATTTTTTATGTACATAAAATATAATGAAAGACATTCAGTGAAATAGCCTTTTTATACTTTATGATGCTACAATTCATATCTTTTCTTATACGCTAACTATTACTAGAAATAATGTTAAGTATTTTAGTTTTTTTTGTTATTGCTTTTTTATATGTTTTTTTAGTTTAATAAAAGAAATAACAGCATTCTAAATAATCGTAAAACGATTTTTTTTAAAATAAATGAAAGGGTATTTTGATTTAAAATTTGTATTTGTTTATTATATAGGTAGAACGGATAAATCCAAAAAAGATTGATCATCTTCTAAAATCCAGAAAGAATATATAGGAGAATTTTTAAAAATATTAATAGTGTGAAATATAATTTAATAATAAGTATATACATTGAATTAACTTAAATAAGATATTAAATATATATATGTATATAAGTAAAATTTATTTTTAATTAAAAAAAATTGTGTTACATAAAACTATTATTAATCTTTATAATATAACGAAGGACTTTAATATTAGTTCAGGAATTTGGGATTTTTATAGCACTTTACGTATGTGAAATCGATATTCTCCCTTTGTTGTATAAATTAAAAAAAAAATCTGTCAAATTGTTTTGTATGTGTCAAATAAAAATAACTTTAATGTACTCTAATTATATTGTAAAATCTCAATAAAGCTTTAAAAAATAGTAATAAGTATAATCGTAATAAAAACTATACACCAAATAAATACACCATAATAACTGTACACCAGTATATAATAATAGTAATGATAACTATACGCCAAAAGGGCTATCTAAATACTTCAATGCTCAAAATTAAAATAGTTCAAAATTATTAAATATTTAAACTTTGTACCATTCTATATTCTTAAATTAGAGATTAGTTTCGTTTTCAAATAAAACAAATATTACATTATATGCAATGCTAGTTGTCAGCAATGATTCAGATGGGTTCAATGATAGAAAAAAGAGATAAAGTGGCCAAAAAAAAAATTAATATATCAAAAATAGTGCCGATAAAACATTACTTCGCGGGTCTTTTTTAATTGTATTAGCATTGTTTATAAGACATCAAGTAGATTTTATTCTTTCAAAAATAGGGTTTAACTCTTGATCCAACCATCGTACGTGATTGACAGTACGCAGAATTTGTAAGATCATTTAATTCGAATAATAATACTTCTGCATAATAATAATTTGATTATTCAAAGACCAAACGTTTAAGATTAAGCAACACGAAAATTCCCATTCAGAAACAGTAACATTAATGCTTAAACAACTGTAGGTTGCAATGTAACACCAATTCCTTCCTACGTGGCTTTTGACGTCAACATGGTCAAGAGGTTAATGGTAAAATTTATTATTCTGTTGTGTTTAAAAAATATATTAAAATTTCTTATTTCGAAACAAAAGATTCATTCTTTCAAAGTTTTCCTTTGGAAACATACAAGGGACAATATATCTACGCTAGTTTTTCTAAAGATTCATATCACTGTTATTTTCAAACTTAAAAAAAATACAATAAATCAACATTTTCTAATAAAAAAGAAAAGAAATATATTTACAGCAGTTTAAATTAAACCATATAGTATTTATCTTCTCATATCCATATTTTAGAGAAATTTTCAGCTACAAAAAGTTGCTGTTTACCTCTTTAAGCTTTTTTGGAATAGGTTAAGTAATATTTGTGTTATTTAAAAACCGAAAGGTTCCGATTAAATAACGCGAAAATTACCATTCAGAAAAAGTAACATTAATGCTTAAAAAACTGTAGGTTTCAAAGTAACACCAATTCCTTTCTATTTGGCTTTTGAGGGCAACATGGTCAAGAAATTAATGGTAAAATTAATTATTCTGTTGTGTTTAAAAAAATATATTAAAACTTGTTATTTCGAAACAAATGTTTCATTCTTTAGAAGTTTTCCTTTAGAAAAATATAAGGAGCAATATCTCAGTACTTGATTTTCTCAAGAACCACGTAATCCTTATTTTCAAACTTTAAAAAACAATATAATAGTTCAACACTTTATAAATCAAACGAAATATATTTACAACAGTTTAAATTAAACCATATAGTATTTATCTTCTCATATCCATATTTTATAGAAATAAATGTTTCAGCTTCAAAGAATTGGTGTTTATCTCTTTAAGCTTTTTTGTAATATGTTAAATAAGATTTGTGCTATTTAAATACCGAAAGTTTACGATTTAAGTAACACAAAAATTTCAGAAACAGTAACACACTAATGTTGAAAAAACTGTAGGTTTCTCATTACTAATACTAATTCATTCCTATTTGGCTTTCACGACATCATCAAGAGGTTATTGATAAAATTTATGATTCTGTTATGTTTAAAAATATAAAAATCTCTTATTTCAAAACAAAACTGTCTTTCTTTTAAAAATTTTTCTTTGGAAACATGTAGAGGGACACTCTGCGCCTGTTTTTCTCAAGAACTATTTTCAAAATTTAAAAGAAAATACAATAATTCAACATTTGCTAAAAGAATAGAAATAAATTTACAGAAGTTTAAATTAAACCACACATTTATCTTTTCATATCCATCTTTCAGAAAAAAAGTGTTTTCAACAACAAAGAATTGGTGTTTATCTCTTTAAGCTTTTTCGGAATAGGTTAAATAGAAACACAATTAAGGAATTTCATAGGGAGTTAAAACATTTGTTTATGGGAATTTAAAGTTCTATTTCACGACAGATAAATTTCCGATTAAATTAATCATAAATGTCATTTGCACGTTATATGCTTTAAATATCTTGACATAACTAGATTTTTTTTAAAAAGAACGTAAAGTTGTAAAACAATTTAGAAATTTGGAAAAGTAATTTGGAGATTTTTTAACGAAATGAACTTTTTTTCACATAAACAGCTCTATAAATATTGCTTGGAAATTATTTACATATATTTTTAATAAAAGGTTTATTTAATTATAGTACTTGATTTACATTACTTTATAATATAATAATACCTACAAAAAATGTTTTATATATTAACTATTTTGAACGTCAGATAGTAAATGTTTCCGCCATTTGAAACCAAACTTGGAAATAAAAATATATTTTAACATATATTAAAAGCACGTACTGGTCTTGTTTTAGTTACTTGTATAAATAATTCTATTAAAAATGAATGTAAATGAAAACAAATCGTGCAAATAAAAATTCTCCTGCAAATTTAGATTTTGTCGACTTTTTCAGAGAGTTCTGTTTTGAAAATTAAACATATACAGAAATAATACAAATAAATGTTTCCAAAATTCTAATTTAATTCTAATACAATATAAAATATGTTTGTGGTAATGGAAATTGATTTTATATAATTATTACATAATATTATAAATTCGGTATTTTAAGGCTCTATTTTCTTTTTCGTTGTTTGTCACAGGAGAAAAATCACTTTTTTATGAATAACTTTACCTTTTCCTCGGAACGTTGAAATAAAAAGCCATAAAAAGTTTTTTTTTTTTTTAAACAATAAATAGAACGGAAAATAGTATAAAAAATTAGCATTAAAAAATAAATCCCTTATTTTTTGAAGAAATGAATATTTTCTTTCGCTACGCTAAAACGAAAATTCCCTATTTATTCACTTCATTATAAAAATGGTGCATTAAAAAAAAAAAAAAATCTGTAAAAATACAAAATTGTTTCAGTAAATTTTACGGAATAGTTTCATTAACGAAAAAAAATCCGTTAAAGTACGGAAATAACACTGCGTTCCAACTGCCAGTACAATATCCGTATTTTAAAGGGAAATGTTTTTACAGTTTAGTGTAAAAATACAGTGAATGTTCGCTGTGTGATGTTGCAAATTCAATTTATTCATCTGGCGTCCTATTATCTGGCGTCTTTTCACTGAGTATTATTTTGTCTTAACAATTAATTTTGTTATTAGTTGCATGTAGTAATGATAGTATAGGTCTATACATTTATCATAATGGTTTCATTTATGCTTCAGCATTTACTAACATATTTTATAAAGCAGAAACATGTCCGTGAGTAAGGCTGACGTCATACTTACGGTGGCAACATCTGATCAACAAATTTCGCTTTACTGCAATTTTTTTAATATGTAAACATTTTCATTATTTACACCATTGAAAGGGAAAAAAAGTTCTATATTTGAGCACTACATCTCACTTAACAATTTTTATTTTATTTTATTTTATTTTATTTATGGCTGTTAAAATAATTTTCAAACATTATTATTTTTTAATGTATCTCCATCACGTGCTGCCGGGTATAAGATATTAAAGCTTTTGCCCTTAAAGCAATATAAAAAAAATCAGCATTTGGTTTCAGCTCATATTTCACAACGAAATAAAAATTTCATGAATAAATAATTAAATTAGCATAAATAATATAAAGAAAACACAAATTTAACAGACATGTAATCGAACTACGCGATCTAGAATCAAAAAGACCTGGGTGCAGCGAAGTTTGGTTGGTTTTAGGTGCGTTCGTTATTATATAAATATATAGCACCTATAGTCGTCATCTGGACAGTCCGTCTGCCCGCATATAACAGCACAAAAACATCCCAACCGAATGTATTGGCAAATTTAATATATACAATCGTTGCAGAACTTTATCGAGTCATTGCAAATTTTATGAAAAATCGAATAAAAACGTGAAGATATATTAATAAAATTTTCTTTATTCTATTAAATCCTATCATACGTAATTAATTAAATGATATCCCATGATTGATAATTATTCTAGGTTGCCATGGCGATTACGTGCTATTAAAGATAATAGTAAATCGTTTTTATACACTTTTCTCTATAACAATGGGAGTAACTATATTGCCACCATTTTGAAAAAAAAAAAATTACAAACTTTTAAAATTAAGAATAAAATATTAAAATAGAAATGTGTTGAAATAAATAGTTATAGCAGGATCATTCACTAATGAATAGCTTTCAAATAGAAAATAATTAATAAAATTGGTTCATTAGAAATGTCAGGGCAAATGACAAAAAACACGGCATTTTTCTTTTAATATAGAGATACTGCATGTTATTTGCTTTTCTTAGCTTAAAATAAAATCTTCATAATTGATGGCTATACCTAAGTAAAGCGGAATGGTGTCTAAAAGACATACTTTTAGAAAGAAACATTTCCCTTCAGCAAATGTAATATACGTAACATCTCCATATTTCCATCTATGTGCTGTCGCGTAAACCTTTTCGTTCAAAAACGTGATGTTATTTCTTAAACATACGGGTAGGTAGATCACGTTTCTATCTTTATCGTTATTTAAAAAATTATTGCTTTCAGCTGTCATAATTGAGTTGCTTTTGGTATTTTAACATGGATAAAGGGTGGAACTTTCAGGTAAAAAATGATGTATCGATTCAGTATGAATTCCATCTACCATTTTAAATGAATAATAACTTTAACTATTTGTGACGCAAGAAAGGTAAAAAAATATTCCATTTGGTATTTATTATTTTTGTATATTTTTTATTAAAAAGGCATAATTTTTCAAAGTAAGATTTCCCCATTAATCGGTAAAATGTTTTAAATGAAATATATTTTATATTTCATAAAAACAGTAAGGAATTTTAATCTCTAAAAGAGAATCTCTCTGCATGTTTTTGCTTCACCGAATTTTTTATCAAGACAAATAAAAATATTTTACAGTTCAACGAACTGTAATGCAATGATTTCAAAGGCCCTCATTTACGCTTTTTACGTTCTCTTTCACATTAATGAAATCATTTTATTTATTTTTTAGCTTTGTGTTTCTTTCCATATTCATAACAATGAAGTAATCGAATCCACATTTTTGGCAAGTTAAATCATGCTGTATCATTATAAATTGAATTTTTTAGTGTTACAATCTCTATGTTTTTTCTTATAATGAATAAATGGTATAGATTAGAGGTGAAATTTTTTTACTTCCATTTTAAGAAGAAAATACGTTATTTCAGGATTTGGCAGAGTATAAAAGTAAGTTATGACATACGCAGATTGGAAACTTGATGCTGGCTAAACAAAGTTCATTTGATTACCGGAGAAGTGAAAGTGCGTTAATTTAAATAGATTCAGTTCTTGTATAACATGTATGTTGTAAGAAGGCAGCACAGAAAAGACTTGAATTAGAATCAAAATTAGATTTTTATTCAATTAGATTTTTATTCAAAATATTAACGATATGCATCAATAAATTGGTAACAGCCTAACAGATGAAAAGGTAAACAAACTTACGCAAAAAGATATCGTCGAACTTTTTCAATTATGGCGATTTCATAATACAACATAGCAGAGCAAGACAGCACAATTTCTTGATATTGAAGATTAACATATGATGATATTAAAACGACCCAAACCGTTCCAAAGTATTCATACTTTTACTTAAAACTGTTGAAAAAACTAAAAACTATAACAAGTTTAAGATATAAACTTCCAAGGAATAAGGACCAACCTTTTCCAAATGTCATGAGTATTTTCTCCATGAATGGAGATGAGAAAAGACAGCTTTGAAAGCAAGGACATCGCGTATTTAAGCAATACCGCGGATTCTACAAACGGTTGACGCCCACTGGCAGAGCCAATCACGGACGAGCATCGAATTCGACTTCTCAGAATTCGATACGAGTCGGTTCAAACCAACTAAAGTACTACGTTGCCATCTGGCGGGAAGAAAATTATTTTTAATGGAATTAACGCCAGTCTGGCTATTGAATTAACGAAAGTAGGTGGTGAAAGTTTCCGATATTGAATAGCAAAATGGCGAAATGCCGAAACGGCGTTTTTTAACAACTTAAATATATTTATTGAATAGTAAAAGTAATATACTGAGGTTTAACTAGGTAAGTTTAGTTTATATTATAACAGAATATATTAAATAAAGTTATATTATGTAAGTGAATATTATTGAATGTCTGAACTTAGAATAAATGTATGAATGGAGTTATTGTGTGACCTGGTAATGTATTGAAAAGGATAAGAGGCGATGAGATATGCTAATAAATAGCAATTTTTCTCATCACATTTTACTTCTATTGAAATTTAACTGGATGGCTTTTTCTTGATATAATCATGCCAAGGCTGTGTTTTTTATATTATACTTCATATCATCTGTGTGTCCCTTTTTCCTACAACTAAATTTCCTTTTAGTCATGTTAATAGAATTATTCGGTATTTTCCCAATACAGTTAGTTACCTTGGCGAAATAGAGAAAATGTCCTTAGCAAGAGGAGGTAATTTGGCAACATATTTTTGGCAACAAATTTACTAACTAATATACACAAGCATATTTTTTGCAATATTTATACAATTTATTTAATATAAAAAAAGCCATTTATATATTTTTATATACAAACAGAAGTAATTTGTACGTAAAAACAATATTATATACATATAAATAAAATGCTTATATACAGTAGTCACATGTTCATCGTTTTGCCGCCCATTTGAATTAACGTCTTCTATCTCATCTCTTCTTATAAATACAATTGGGAAATTCACGTAGCTAGCTGACTTTAAATGTTTCACGACCACCTTAGTCAAGTAGCAAGATGAAAGTCTTATTTAGGTACATTTTTACAAGCAAAGTTGGAATTTGTGCAAAGTCTGCAAAACGATCACTGGTATCAGTTCGTTTTTAACTCTTTCCCTATACTCAAAATGTCAAGAGAAAATTTTATGATTTAATTAACTGCAAGTTTATAACCTCATCAAAATGTAATAATCGAATATTAAATAAAAGTTGTTTCTTATTTTCCTTTTTTCTATATGTGAGAATCCACGGCAAAAAGACCTAACGCGACTACTAGCGTTCTGGGAAACGACACGACTACTCTCGGATTAATGCCACTTTCAGTCTGAAGTGTAAAACTGAGTAGCAAAATAAAACAGTTAAACATATCATATCATTCGATTATGAAATATAACAAAAAAAAAACATACAAAAAACATACAAAAAACATACAAAAATATACTATTAGGCTTAGGGAAAATACGTAACTGTCATATGAACACAAAAAGACAATCAAAGATTCATATATTTTGTTTTTTATTTGTAGTGCGTTTTTCAAGCTGTATGATAGAACAGTATTATTACAGAGCCGAGTACTGTCTCATATTAGCCCCGTACATTGTCTCATATTAGCCTCATACGCTGTCTCGCATTACGCCCCTGAGTTTGTTCGTTTGTAACTCAGGAAACACTAAACATTTACTAAATTTTTAAACTATAAAGACATGTCTTTTGTTACTGAATAAAAGGACTATTTATTTACGTGTTGCACGTCAAAAGTTTTTATAGCTTTGAAAGTTTTGACAGAAATGTTTTCGTATTAAAAAAGTAAGGTAATGTTATGTGCATTTATTTATATTTTTATTTTTACATTTTGAGTGAATTCGAAATGGATATCCAAATAAAATTATGTATTGCTTACAAAATAATCACAAAGCCAATTTTATTACTACACTGCTCAAAACAATTAAAGGATATTTGAAGTTTTATATAAAATAAAGATATAAACGAAATTTTTTTTGCCGAAAATAGAAGAAGAGAATCACAAATGCAAATTTTTCTGGTTTTCAAACTGTGGAGTATGCAAATTTTGAGTTCGACGTCAAAAACGTCGCTTCAGCGGCAGCGAATGAAATTTGACTTTCAACTAGATAAAAGAGAATGAAGACAAGGATGATCGGCATTCAGTGATTGCTTTGTTTCGATGAGTACGATGTCTCAGCGAAGTCTTTGACAGATTCAGAAGCTTGGAGAATTGTTGGTAGGTTAGAAGGGGGCCAAACTCAAGCCGAAGTAGCGCAAGCCATTGGAGTGTCACAAAGTGTCATTTCCAGGATCTGGAACCGTTTTTTGGAGAGTGGATGTGCAGGCCGAAGACCAGGGCAAGGTCGTAGACGGGCAACAACGCCCAATGAAGATCGGTATTTAGCGTTAACAGCTCGGAGACACCGAAACATGAACGCTACTCTTCTCCAACAACACCTTCGCTCGGCTACAGGCACCACGATTTCAACTCAGACTGTCCGAAACCAGCTCCATGCTGTAGGTCTGTATGCTCGCCGACCGATGGTATGTGTTAGATTAACATCAAGGCATCGTCGCGACCGCAGGGAGTGGGCAACCGAGCATGTCAACTGGAGGAGAAATGAATGGAGCAATATTCTGTTTTCTGACGAGTCCCGTTTTTCTGTGCATCCGAATAATAGGCGTATTTTCATCTGGAGGGACCGTGGCAGTAGGAATAATCCTGCGTTCGTGCACGAAAGTGTGAGATTTGGCGGTGGAGGAGTGTTGGTGTATGGTGGCATTTCCATTGACGGGCGCACTGACCTCTACATCATTCGAGATGGAGCTCTGACTGGTCGCCGATATAGGGATGAGATCCTCAGACCTATTGTAGTCCCTTACGCTGCAGCAATCGGAGATAACTTCATTTTAATGGACGATAACTGCAGGCCACATCGTGCAAACCTGGTGGAGGATTTCCTTTTCGAGGAAGGAATAGTTCGAATGGAATGGCCAGCGTGTTCTCCAGACATGAATCCAATCGAGCACGTTTGGGACGCTCTAGGAAAACGAGTTTCTGGCCGCCAACAACCCCCACAAACTCTCCAAGAACTGGAAAGAGCTCTTCTGGAAGAGTGGGGCAGAATACCCCAACTCGTCATTAATAGCCTCATTGAGTCCATGCCTCAAAGGTGTTCAACGTTGCTGGCCGCCCGTGGAAACCATACCCCCTACTGAAAATGATTTTCTTTGAAGAAAACACCTTTTCTTATTCTTTTTTTCTCATATGCACAAATTGTGTTTTTTCCTTTTGTACACAAATGCGCAATAAAATGCATTTTTTTCTGCCAAACATGTGTAATTTATTCTCATATAACCTATTATGTCTGTCGACCATGTATCAATCAGCTAAAAAGTTTCCCAGATACAAAATCCACCTAAAACTGCAATATCCTTTAATTGTTTTGAGCAGTGTATAAAAAACAATTTCTTTTGTGTGTCACATTATCCCCAATTTATTGGGGGTTCCATATTTGACCCATTTGACCCCATGTTTTATTTAAGAATTTCAGAAAATAGTAAACATAAAAGCAAAAAATAATGAAATAAACTTTCCAACACAGAAACTACAATAATGCCAGTATAGACATAGCATAATGGCTCCTTTTTCATCTTGCCTTGAGCTAAGTATTTTAACCATTAGCTGTTAGAGGGCTGCAAAAAATTATGGGAAACTGAGGTATCCAGTTTTAACGTCAATATACAACTTTCCCCTAGTTTTCCGTACTTGTACTGTTATGAAACAGATGCAGATTGACATTATATAATTATAGATTAATTGAAATGTTTTAATGTAATTTGCAGAATAGTTTTCTACTGAATAGGAAGAATTATTAAATAAGCTAATGTTTTAGAAAAATATAAAAATTCCTGTAACTGAAGCCAGTCAAATGCTATACATTCGATTAATTATTCTAAAAATACATAAAACAAAATAATATAAACTCTTTCGCTTACACATTTCTGATAAAGTTCCCACTACACTGCATCATCAATGGCAAACAATATTAACTTAGACTTTTTGAACATTATTAAGGAGAAAACAGAAGAATATCAATTCCAACTCCAACCTTATTGAAACTGTCTTCATTTTTCGGAAAAATCACTCCTGGGCACGCTATTCAAACATATTTCGAAATACCAATTAAAAAGAACTTCTTTTGAAAAGTTTCTGGAAAATCATTATCTATAATGACGTCTTTCCTAAGGATTAGGCATAATTAACGACAGTATCTAAAGATTAACGTTTACAGTTCGAAGGATTTTAAAAGTTAAAATAACTAAAATGGTAATTTTCAATTTAAAATGTATAATATATAGAAGATTAATTAAAATAAGTAAGAACACATATTCGAGAAATGTACATGAGTGAAGGCTATTTTACATATTTAATTACAACTCAGAACACAATACGTAACGTCACATCATCAAAACATACAGAGACTGTTTACAGCAGGGATAAAAAAAATAAAGCAAATAGATGGCGTTACCGTACAGACAGCTTTGCAAAATTTAGTGCTGCCATCTAGAAACAATTAACCATTGTACAAACACCATAAAATGTTATATAAATTAATATTTAAAATAATTTTTATATTTAATGGAATATTAAAGCTGATTCAATAGTTTTATTTACATAAAGTAAAATACGTTATTCCGAACTTTTTGTTTCCAAGATCTGCTCATTATTAGCAAAGTTCCGGCCTATTCAGAATTACCATATAAATAAAGTAAACAAAAACGAAAATAACATTCATTAGGCATAGATTATGAAACGCTTCCAACACTATCCCTATCGTTAAGAAATTTCATTTTCTCTTACATTAAAATGAGATATCTAACTAAGCATTTTTAGTACACGTGCAGCTATTGCTGTTCATAGCCAGTAGTGTGTGCGAATTATTTCGTACAGCACTGTATATGATCTAAAATTTAAACACACTACGTAATGTTATAAAATTCGTTAAGTTTAAAAATGCATACCACAGCTGAAAAGGCATTTTCAGAAATTATCTATCATAATCAATCATTTTATCAAATTACTTTGCACGTGTGAATAAATGAGTGAAAACCATTTTGTAGTGCACTTTAGTGATCCATTTTAATTTCATTATGTTTGATAAAGCGTACAATCATTCAAATACTCTGCAAACAGTTTTTCTTCATAGATAGCAGCATAATGTAATTATTTTTAATGTACATGTAAACGAACTATAAACTCTACATTTTCCAAAATCACTAAAACCAAGTTGCAGTTCATCTCAGTAATGCATATCAAGTTCACAATATTTGATTATTGAACATCATTAAAATACACCGTGTACGATTTTTTTCATAGACCATAATGTAACGTAATTTTTTTGTAAGTCTCTGTAACCGAACTATAAATGATACACGCTGCATTTTTAATAGGCAACATTCTATAGTACTAAATTTCAATAACACATAGAAACTATATGGTAATCCGGCATATTTATCAGCATATTTAGCGCACGGACGTATTTCATTTTTAATATTAATTTTATTTCTTTAAGGAGATTGATATTTTTTGTTTTTTCTGAAATTTCATATAAATTTCGGTTCAAATTTTACGGATTAGAAAACATATTTAGATAATTTCGAATTAGAAGTGTTTTACTGTAGTTAACTGATGCACATATTACAAAAGGTTCAATTTTATTTTATTAAATATATACTACACTTATTTAAATTACTAATTCCTAAAATCTAACTGGTTTCAAATTTATTTTCTTTCATTTTTAATGAAGAAAGTATAATACAAGTATAAATATATTTCTCAGAAATAAGTTAATGGAAAACCTCTTCTAGAAAATTATACAATGGAAAGTTTAATAAAAGGTTCATAATTTAAATCTGTTTGTAAGAAGAAGAATATAATACAAGTATAAATATCTTTCTCAGTAATAAATTAATGTAAAACTACTTCTAGAAAATTACCAGATGGGAATTTTAATAAAATGTGTACAATCTGATTATTTTTCTAAGAAATCGACCTTACATTACTGTAATTATTTATCTCTAAGACTAACGAAAACATATTTTGAGAGAAGAATAAAAACAAAATATATTTAAAAGTTTTGAGGGGGTTTTGTTCGTGTTCAATGTAGAGAGTTAAGTAATTTAAACTTTCACTAGTATACCTGAAACTCTAAATACAAGTCTAACACATCCACATCTCATTATGAAAGTGATTGTCAGCAACCACCACTAATAACAAAGAGAACAAGAACGAAAAAACAGGCGTCAAGCATAGATTATGTAACACTTTCCAACGCTTCCAAAATAATTTTACGAATCATACTCTTTAATAAGCTAAAAGATAGCATCTAAGTAATCCGAATACTTTTATTCAGCCCTGTATAGGATCTATATATTTGTATATATACTACATAGGATGCTAAATTTTAGTTCAGTTAGGAAACACGTAGCACAGTTTAAAATTCTCCGTCTGGAGTTAAATAATACGGAAATGTGTTCCCGAACTTTTGTGCTTCCCTGTATAGGATCTACAGAATTTATACACACCACGTAATATACAAAAAGCGATTTAAAATTAAAATCGCGTTCAGTAACTTAAAATGCACTTCCAGGAATTATTGTTAACATACAGTAGAGAATTCTTTTGTGTGTCCCTGTAAATGAACGATGACTGCTATACACACAATATTCTGTAGTAAGTCTCTTGTAATGAACCTTATATAAATTTCAATGCGTTTAAAATAGTGAAACATTATTTAAATAAACCGCAGACGATTTTTCTCCATAGACGTAATGTAACGGAATTCTTTTGACTGTCCCTGTAAAGTAAGTATAAGTGCTATGCACACCCTATTCCATATTAAGCTTCTTCTAATGCACCTTAGTGATATATATAAATTTCAATGCGTTTAAAATAGTGAAACATTATTTAAATAAACCGCAAATGATATTTCCCCATAGACCGCAATGTAACGGAATTCTTTTGAGTGTCCCTGTAAAAAAACTATAAGTGCTACACACTTCCGTTGAAATAGGGAACATGCTACAGATAACGATTATAACATATAAAAATTGCAGGGCAATCCGAGCATATTTACGGGAGTTAGAGCACGGACAGATGGCAGACGGCCAGACAAACCGAAGTCATAAACACTTTTCAACTAGGTTGGAAAGTGTTAAAAAGGAGAGCAGATCGGGAAAAGCAATATATATATATATATATATATATATATATATATATATATGTTTATAAAAATTTTATATATTTGTTTTCATGTATATTGCATAACTATTACGGTTGGGGGAGAATCACGGAAGTCGTGACCGAAAAAAATTAAAAGCTAAATTCCACAAGTTTAATACATCGACCAGCGGAAATAGATCAGTCCGGGGATATGGATACTGCGGAAGAACACTACGTCTACGAGATCATTATAGCTGTTGGCGGCGGTCGGGGTTGGTCGATGGCCTTCCCGGCTGAAAGCTGGTCATGACAGAGATTTAACTAAAAACACAACAACTTCTATATAATAAGCAGGAAACTAGCAGTGGAGCAAGTAGATTTACTTCAGGTGATCCAAAATGAAAGCTCACTTTACGAAAGACTGAGAGAGGGAAAATCTTTTCCCAAAACAAATTAAATTTAACTCACGTAACTCGGCGCTATATTTCCTCACTGTGCATGTGCATTCTGCACGAGCGTAAGAAAGTCATTTTTGTAGGTAATATTACTATAATTGTCAAATGGAACTGAGCTGATTTCGATGGTTCTTTATTCGAAAGTAGGAAGCTCAAAATATCTACAACTGGCTCTAACAACTGACAAACGCCCAGAGTAGATGACTCTAACATATACTGCCAGTCGGAAACTCCACTTGAAGTTAACACATGGCTTAATTTCAGGAGAGAACTCTCACCCCAAGAGCAGAATTCTTTCAAAATCCGCTGAATTCATATCCTACCACTATTTATAAAGCTACTAAACAACCATAGTTACACTGTAAAAAATGTTTCTTATTTTATGTTATTACCAATGTTTCTTATTTTATGAAAATATCCTATAATCACGAACGAAAATATAATATAGTCTTCTGAGTTATCCGAAATTTCAAATAGCATGTTACATTGTCTTTTGAATCCCCAGAAACGAATACATTTTCAAAATTTAAGGAATAATTTATAAAAACAAAGTATTTTTAGCTGCCCGAATTTTTCAGAAACGTTTCCGAAGGGTTTTTATAGTTCATTAATAGTGTTCTCAGGCTGGAATACCTGTTTTTCGAATGTTATCCATTCTCAAGTACACGTTTTCAGCCGCATAAGTTAATTTAAACATGAAAGAGTAAAGAAATAATCTTAATTTTAATGTTATTGTTATCTCTGTTAATTTTGCATGTTTGTCTGTTAAACATTTTTTTTAGCATGAAAATGTTTACTTCAGAATGAATAGCATTCGAAAAACAGATATTCCAGGCTGAGGACACTAATTAATACACTATAAAAACTCTTCGGAAACATTTCTGAAAACTTTGGGCAGCTAAAAATAATTTGTTTTTATAAATTATTCTTTAAATTTTGAAGATGTATTCGTTTCTGGGGATTCAAAAGACAATGTAACATGCTATTTGAAACTTCGGATAACTCAGAAGATTATATTATATTTCGTTCGTGGTTATAGCATATTTTCATAAAATAAGAAACATTGGTCATTTTTTACAGTGTACTTAATTAACGCACCATTCAAATAATAAACGCAAGAAAATTATTTTAAGAGATCCATTCGAACTTTGCGAAACTTTAAAAAAAAAAGAATAGGCCTTAATCACGCATAAATATTAGGATTCAAGACGCAACAATTGCACGCAAAATATCAATAGTAACTCGTCCACTGGAGTACTCCCATAAAAGAGGGGCTAGGCACTATTCTACAGTATATATTAAACACTATATTATATATTAATTTTTCAACAGGAATTTCGATAACCGGTCATTTATTGTCAAACACTCAAGTTTCTGCAGTGCTCCTTCAAGCGAAATTAAAACTTTAACAAAAATTCATTCTTCATCTATTGATATTTGAGATTTAATAGTCCTTAAACATTTTAATCATTCAATAACTGTATAAAAGCGTATAAATAGGCTCGAAAAAGTACAGATTCAGTTTATAAATCATAAAGGGAATTTAATATTATTTGTGGAACAATGTATAACAAAAAAATGACAATAGATAAGTTACGGGTTAATAGTGGCTATTTTTATTGAACGAAAAGTTGAAAGTTGAAAATTAATCAGAAAAGAATAAAAGAATGGCACATAAATTTAATACGTAACGAGGATATCTTTTTTTATTTTTCACACATGAAAGATTTTTTTTTCTATAATATTTCCAATTCGGGTTTTAGAAAAAAGGATTTCTTAGTCTAGCTTCTTTCAAATTATGCGAAGTTAAGTTAAAGGTCATAAGTTTACATAACAAACATAATTAAAAAAATTATCATTGATATTTTTTATTGAGAAGTCGCATCAGAATGAGCTTTATTATTGAATGTATAGTTAAACAGAGATTATCAAATGAAATTGATTTAGAAATAATAAGAAAAGAAATGTGGAATGCGAAACCAAAAAAATGCATGGATGTCGCAAGTAGCTATACTGGCACTACTATAATTCTCGTTCAAAGGACTATTCTTTCTTTGTATTTTTAATTAAGATGTCGTAAAAAGGGTTTAGTACTTTTTATATTCTTTCATCTATAAAATAATTGAAATCAAATTTAATTTAAAGCATACAAAAGAGTAAAAAATTAAATTAAATTAAAAAGCAGTTTTTTAATTATGCATTTTTGCTCAAAAGTCATCATCAAAATCTGCGGAAAATCTTATGATTAAGAGCCTACACTAGTCACGCGAAGAAACGCTCACGCTAATGTTAAGTCTATGGGAAGGTTATCGCGCGATTTCTCGCTCGCATTTTAATATTTTTAAGTGATTTTTTTTTGCATAGGATAGCTGACGTCGATCTCTAACGTTGTTAGTTTTTACTTTTACGATTTTGGTTCCAGTTTTTTTATATAAAGGTACTTTCAATTTCAGTACCGGTTCAAACCGGTTCCAAAATTTAAAATGTCCGCTTATAAACAAATTGTAACCAAAATCAAAAAAGTAAAAACTAACAACGTTAGAGATCGACCACAGCTATCCTATGCAGAAAAAATCACTTAAAAATATTAAAATGCGAGCAAGAAATCGCGCGATAACCTTCCCATAGACTTAACATTAGCGTGAGCGTTTCTTCGCGTGACTAGTGTATTCTCTTAAGTAACAAATGGTAAAAAAGGTTCATTGGAAATAAAAATTAAAAAGAAATTGAGACTAAAAATAAAATTAAAAAACTGACCGTGACTATAATAATTTTCTTTACGTTTCCTTTGTATTCTATTTTCAGATGTCGAAGAAAGGGAATTTTAATTTCAAGTTCTTTTATCTGCAGAATAATATATGTACTAGCTGTCCACCGACCGGCGTAGCCCTACCCCGTGATAATAAATTAAAAAAGAAACATCAAGTTTTTATTATTTTATATCTTTAACCAGATTTTGTATGAAATTATATTTTAAAATGAAAAATTTGCGAAAAAATATTGATATTTAGTGATAAAAGCGCGCATTTTCTTGTTTTTTTTTTTTTTTTTTTACGTAGGGTCGTTTCATCGTTTTAAAATAAAAAGTTATTTTTGTCCGAACTCTTTGAAATTTTATTGGTGATAAATAAAACAGTTTTACAGCTCGTGTAAAAATTTTGTTATAAAATATTGTTATCTATTTGTAAAAGAAATGTTTTCTTCTCGCTTTTTTGATTGTTTGTTTGTTTTCGCGTCCGCTCTTTTACCATAGCAATAAAAAAATAGTTCTCATCTTCCGAACTCTCTGACATTTCAATCGGTTATAAATATAACTGCATCCAATATCTCTTTAAAATTTTGTATGAAATTATATTTTAGAATGAAAAATTTGCGAAAAAATATTGATATTTAGTGATAAAAGCGCGCATTTTCTTGTTTTTTTTTTTTTTTTTTTTTACGTAGGGTCGTTTCATCGTTTTAAAATAAAAAGTTATTTTTGTCCGAACTCTTTGAAATTTTATTGGTGATAAATAAAACAGTTTTACAGCTCGTGTAAAAATTTTGTTATAAAATATTGTTATCTATTTGTAAAAGAAATGTTTTCTCCTCGCTTTTTTGATTGTTTGTTTGTTTTCGCGTCCGCTCTTTTACCATAGCAATAAAAAAATAGTTCTCATCTTCCGAACTCTCTGACATTTCAATCGGTTATAAATATAACTGCATCCAATATCTCTTTAAAATTTTGTATGAAATTATATTTTAGAATGAAAAATTTGCGAAAAAATATTGATATTTAGTGATAAAAGCGCGCATTTTCTTGTTTTTTTTTTTTTTTTTTTTTTTTTACGTAGGGTCGTTTCATCGTTTTAAAATAAAAAGTTATTTTTGTCCGAACTCTTTGAAATTTTATTGGTGATAAATAAAACAGTTTTACAGCTCGTGTAAAAATTTTGTTATAAAATATTGTTATCTATTTGTAAAAGAAATGTTTTCTTCTCGCTTTTTTGATTGTTTGTTTGTTTTCGCGTCCGCTCTTTTACCATAGCAATAAAAAAATAGTTCTCATCTTCCGAACTGTCTGACATTTCAATCGGTTATAAATATAACTGCATCCAATATCTCTTTAAAATTTTGTATGAAATTATATTTTTGAATGAAAAATTCGCGAAAAAATATTGATATTCAGTGATAAAAGCGCGCATTTTCTTGTTTACTTAGGGTCGTTTCATAGTTCTAAAATAAAAGTTATTTTTGTCCGAACTCCTTGAAATCTTTAATGGTGATAAATAAAACGGTTTTACAGCCAGTGTAAAAAATTCGTGAAAAAAATATTGTTATCTAGTTGTAAAAGAAATGTTTTTCTCGCTTTTTTTGGTTTGTTTGTTTGTTTTCGCATCGGCTCCTTTAACACAGCAATAAAAAAATTGCTCTGATCTTCCGAACTCTCTGACATTTCAATCCGTTATAAATATACAGGGTCTGTTCTGAAATTAGTAGGACTGTTTTTTTGCTGAGCGAAAGGGGAAAAGGAGAGGCGGTCTGCGCGCGCACAATCGGAGGAGGAGGATATTGGGAATGCTGGGAAAAATCGGCAGTCGGCTCTCGGCCGTTGAAAAGAGCAGATCGCTTGTAGTGTGAACTCCTGTCGAAACTCCTCGTCACGGAGAATCATGGAGCGTTTTCTGGAGCAGCGATACGCGATCAAATGTTGTGTAAAGCTTGGTAAAACGGGCAAAGAGACTCACGACATGATTAAGAAGGCCTACGGTGATGCTGCCATGGGTGGATCGGGTGTTTTTGAGTGGCAAAAGCTGTTCCAAGAAGGTAGGGAAAGAGTGGAAGACGACGACCGCTCCGGACGCCCTTCGACCAGCAAGACCAAAGAAAATGTGTCGCAAGTGAAAAATTTGCTGAACAGTGATCCTAGGATGAGTATCAGAATGTTTGCTGATGAATTGAGCATTCCTCAAGCCATCACCAAGAATTGGCGGCTGCACCATGACAACGCGCCGAGCCACACAGCGTTTCGCGTAGTGGAGTAACAATGTGGCAACCTGCCTCATCCCCCCTACAGCTCGAACTTGGCCACGCCAGACTTTTTTCTATTCCTGAAAATAGAATCGACGCTCAAGGGGATGCATCGCGGTTCGGTAGAGGCGGTTCAACAGGCCGTGACGAGGGAGCTAAACAGCATTCCGGTCCAGGCGTTCCTGGAGGAGTACGAAAACTGGAAATCTCGTTGGCAGCAGTGTGTAGATGCGGAAGGGTGCGACTTTCAAAAATACTAATAGTTTGTACTATTCTCATGAATAAATAAAAAAATAAAATGAGTCCTACTAATTTCAGAACAGACCCCGTATAACTGTATCCAAGCTCTTTTTAAAATTTTGCAAAAAATATGCATATTTAGTAGTGGAAACATGAGTTCTTAAAAAAAAAGCTTTAGCTTTCAATCTCAGAGCAAAAATATATTAGAAAGTCTATGCTTTCAATGCAATGGTGAGTCCATCCGTTTTCAATCAACCCTTTTCAATCCTCCTAGGCTAAACTGGTGAGGGCTAATCCATCAAAGTTTTTCTTTTCTGAGGGGAGAAGACTTCAAAAAACGTTGGCGCATACGCAAATAGACGATATTCGTGTGGAAAATTTGACAGAATGCGCTCTTCGTTTTAAATATATAGATAGCTTTATTTAACCCTTTGAATACTGAAGTCTGAAAACTTAAGAGGCAGATTTTATAAGAGTCAGGCAGGTCATTATACACACCATTTTTGTTTTTGCCGAAATTTTTATGGTGGTTTCTTCTAATGATTTTAGAAACACCTATATATATTTTTTTTCACAAAAAAATTTTTTGTGACCCACAAAAATTCCTAAAGTGTGTCGTGACTCAGTATTTTTCTCGAATCAACATCTTTCTGTATTCGATTATCACAGTGCATTGAGCATCAGCCAAAGTAATTCTTGTGTTTACAACATGACCTTTAGTAGCTAAATAGAATTATTTTGTAAATTTCATGGCTGACTTTCAGTGCAACCTGGCAGTGTTCGCCAAACTTTGTCGCGGAAAATGAAAAAGCACCATATCTGAGACCTCATGAACCCATGCACTGAGGGTCAGCCACAGTTTTGAGGTTTAACTTGTGTAGTACTACTAAGTATTAACTTAATTAGCTCATTTGTTGCATGGCTCACCCTCAGTGCTGCTGAAAAATAGCAACTTTTGTATCTAACGAAACCAAAAAAAGTCATTTTGGTGACTCTGTATTTCAGTGCACTGAGGGTCAATGTGGAACTTGATAATTGTATTTCATAGTATGAGACCTGTCTTTTAACAGACAATTGACAGAACTTTGGCTAATGACCATGTCAGCACATAAGGCTTACTTCAAAACATTGTGGAAATGGAAAATATGGTAACAAAGCATACAAATTAGCTATATATTAGGCCTATAAACTATTCACTATATGTTATATGTTTTTTTTTTTATGTGTAACTAGTCAGTAGGCAACCATATCCTTTTTTTACAATGTCATAATTTTACTTGTAGCATAAGCAATAAAAAAATAACATTGCAATTCTTAGCAATCATATTCAGAGAAATAATTTTCCATGCAATGATGTACACCCTCAATCTGAAAAAAATAGTCAAAAATTTCATCATCATTTTGGTAAAACTTTTTTATTGAACACCTTTAAAAAAAGATTGTTACAAATACTATTTTATTTTTTTACCGCAATGGGAAAATTTGGATTTTACCCAAAACAAAATGTTTCTGAAGCTCAGCTTATTAGTAATAGAAGTCAATAAAACATTTCTACTGTTGAAGGTGTGATATGTGCATTCTACAGACACCGTATGGTATAATTTGGCAGCCATCAAGAAGGTGTTGCACACCCTGATCATACAGGGGTTCGAAAAAAGAAAATGTTCGCATGGCATCATGGAAGGTACATTTACATTAGAATTTGATATTTCCATCTTTTCCAATGGATGGCATGTTACTTAGCAAACACAGAATAATTGATGATGTGAACCATGGAATAGAAATAGCGGATGAGAACCATTCAGAAGAAACAGCTGATCCAAATTATCAGCCTCCAGCTGGTACTTTATATATAAATGAGGCAGAGAGAGATCAACGTAAACAGCAAATGCACACCTTTACTGAAATTGCAATTCCTGACATGAGTCCTCTAAAATTCCAAATCCAGTCACAAAACTTTCAAAATCAAGTATCTATTATGCTAAATGTAAATACAAAGAAGAAAAAAATAACTTCGAAAAGAAGTTTTGTGAAAAATTTGCACCAGAGCAAGGGAAATAATTGGATAAAGTGTCATCTTCATCTCCATCCTCAGAGTCTGAAAGCGATGTACTAGAATTACTTCAGCATGTTGTACGAGCCTATGAAACTGCAGTAAATAGCAAAACAAAAGTTTTAATCTTGAGTGTTTTATCTCCAAACGTGATACTATGCATTTTTTCGAATGTACCAAGTAATGTAATGTGTACCATGTAAATGTAAATACAAAGAAGAAAAAAATAACTTCGAAAAGAAGTTTTGTGAAAAATTTGCACCAGAGCAAGGGAAATAATTGGATAAAGTGTCATCTTCAAATGTAAATACAAAGAAGAAAAAAATAACTTCGAAAAGAAGTTTTGTGAAAAATTTGCACCAGAGCAAGGGAAATAATTGGATAAAGTGTCATCTTCATCTCCATCCTCAGAGTCTGAAAGCGATGTACTAGAATTACTTCAGCATGTTGTACGAGCCTATGAAACTGCAGTAAATAGCAAAACAAAAGTTTTAATCTTGAGTGTTTTATCTCCAAACGTGATACTATGCATTTTTTCGAATGTACCAAGTATGAAGTTGATAAAGCATGGAAATGGAGATCTACATATGGCCCAGGAGCTTTTGAAGTCCCTGAAAAAACAACCAGGAAAAAATTGGACATCCATGGACATCCATAAGTGTGAACATTTTCTTCACTATCTATTTGAATCAGGCACAATTCAAGATCTAGCATATGGTGCAAGTACATTAGTGTATGACAGCAGAGAGAAGCAGATTGTACCTTGGGCCATCCTTATTGCATTGAAAAACACACACTATTTTACAATACCATTAATTCTGTTCTGAAGTTAATTATACACCTTTATCAATAAGTTCCTTTTTACATATCCTCCATGTTTTAAAGCCTAGGCAACGACACAATATTGCAGGAATGGACAACACCACCGTGAAAGGCTTAAATGGATTCCAAATGCTGCAAACAATTATAAATGAATGTGCTGCTGATTTGAAAAAAAAAAACTGAATGCTATGCTTCAGAAAGCTCAGCGCTATTTGAAACTCGGATATGCTCTCCACTGTTCAGAGAATAGCCAATGCACTTCGCATTGCACAGTATTTGCTTTTTCCTATGTCTTTGATAGCTGCTTCAAGTCCTTGTGTGAACATGAGCATAGTGAAATTTGTGATGAATGCTGTAATGTGTTTGAACGACTTGATTCAACTTCAAAAATTGTGTTCTCTGTTGAAGATACTGCTAAGAAAAACGAGACGGTTTATGATGCCAATCTTGGACAGAATTATGTGATGAACTGGATGAGGCACATATTACGTGGTGTGCAGCAGAATACATCTAAGACAACCAGCATAAAAATAAACAGCATAAATAAACAACGCCATGAGATTCTGGCTGAAAGATTGGGCACAAAAATTAATACCAACAAAATATCGAGAAGCACAAAAGGATTATTTTGGGAAACGGGGTATGTCACTTCTCTCCACATTGATGTTTTATTCACACAAGGAAGAAAACTGCGAGACACTCAAGAAAGAAGTTTATTTTACATGTCTTTTCAGGTGTAATTAATACACATTGAACATTGCTGCACATATTCTTGAAAAGTTTCATTCAGATCATCGCAACCTGTATTAAAAATCGGATAATGCTGGTTGCTATGGTGGTAATGGTTGCGCTGTATTTACTCTGAGAAAATTATAAATGAACAGAGAATTCCAGTACAAATTGGCAGTTATGTAGCAGCGCAGCTGTACACAGAGACAGCAGAGAATGGTACATTGGTAAGTAGGTTATTTTGAAAATAGGCCTATTTTGATTTCAAGATATGCTTGGTGAATTAAAAAAAAATGTTTTGATTTAGGTGATGGTGTTGAAATAAAAGATGATCAAATCCATGTGAATTATATGGAGCCCAGTGGAAGCAAAGGAAAAAAAACAATTTCCAATGGCCTAAAACAACTGACAACCAAGATTGGGTTCATAAAAACGACATCTAGAAATGCCTGGAACCACCAACAATTCAGGGAACCACTCACAGACTGTCATTTGTGTTCAGAGAATATGAAATTTTGGAATGTCACAACTTTTTTAAAGAGTGGATTTTAGAAAATAAAAAATGCTATATTATAGCTTTCTATCTTATTTTAGCTATTTGGAAACTTGCAAGTAGTATTTATTTCCTACTTCAAACCTTACTGTACAGCTAATTGTATGCTTTGTTACCATATTTTCCATTTCCACAATGTCTTGAATTAAGCCTTATGTGTTGGCATGGCCATTAGCCAAAGTTCTGTCAATTGTCTGTTAAAAGACAGGTCTCATACTATGAAATACAATTATCAAATTCCACATTGACCCTCAGTGCACTGAATTACAGGGTCACCAAAAGGACTTTTTTTGGTTTCGTTAGATACAAAAGTAGCTATTTTTCAGCAGCACTGAGGGTGAGCCATGCAACAAATGAGCTAATTAAGTTAATACTGAGTAGTACTACACAAGTTAAACCTCAAAACTGTGGCTGACCCTCAGTGCATGGGTTCATGAGGTCTCAGATATGGTGCTTTTTCATTTTCCGCGACAAAGTTTGGCGAACACTGCCAGGTTGCACTGAAGGTCAGCCATGAAATTTACAAAATAATTCTATTTAGCTACTAAATGTCATGTTGTAAAAACAAGAATTACTTTGGCTGATGCTCAATGCACTGAGATAATCGAATATAGAAAGATGTCGATTCGAGAAAAATACTGGGTCACGACCCGCTTTAGGAATTTTTGTGGGTCACAAAAAATTTTTTTGTGAAAAAAAATATATAGGTCTCTTCTAAAATCATTAGAAGAAACCACCATAAAAATTTCGGCAAAATCAAAAATGGTGTGTATAATGACACCCCCATTTCTGCCTCATTCTTATAAAATCTGCCTCTTAATGGCATTCAAACTACGGCGAATGCCCGAACTTGAAATATGCTGGGAGATTACCCCCCCCCCCCCCACTTTCTTCTACCTTCTTACTTGTCGACAGGACAATAAGAGGTAAAAGTGGAACCTCCCTAAAATAGCTAGTACAAAAGGGTTCCCACATTTTGGTTCCAATAATCCTCTGCTCTGCTACAATAGTTGGATATTATGGAACAGGCGTTCGGACGGTCTGCCAGTATTATGCTTGCTTGGGCTTCTTGAGCTGTTTGGTAGGGAAAGGTTTAAAGCAAATAAATGCAAAATAAATTATAATAAAATTCAGAAATAAATTATAATCTAATGTAAAAATCCATATCAATCACTTTATCATGTTCCATAGGAAATAGATATAAAATTTTAATGTATCTAATATAAAAGAAAACTAGAAAATAGAAATATGTTTTTTGTTGACATATTTTCAGTTTACCGTTAAAGTAGCGTTCATTTTCCGTAATCAGACACATATCTAAATGGTGTATTCAGGGCACCCTTATTGGTCCGCTTTTTTAATACCGGCATTTTCTTAGAAAGTTTTTATTTTTATTTAAGATTTTAGATTTTTCTTGCAAATTTTGCAGAAACCACCTTCAGAGGTAATTTTTTGCGGAAATGTTGTAGAAACCTACCATGAAATTATCTGTTTAAAAAAAATATTGGTATTCAGTTGGCGGACCATGTGGGAGACCTGCGTATTTGAGCAAAGGTGATTTGGCGCAAGATTAATTTTTAAAATATTTAGTGCCGTGTACATTCACTTTAAAGAACATTGTAGCCATATGCTGCCAGTGTTTAGAAATTGTCCCAATTACGGAAGACTAAAGTGTTAAAAAGTGCTATGGTTTTGGTACATTTATTATTGTGGAAAACAAAAGAGCATTATTGAGATATATTTTTAAAAAACATCATGCGTAAAAATTACTTAAAAAGCCATAAAAAGCCTTTAAATCGCGCTACAAATGAGCTAACTAAAATTTGGAAACAATTTCTATTCAAAAATACATTATCGTCCGCATTCGATGATGTTAAAATTGAAAATACGTGATAGTTAGAAGTGATATATGAGCAATGTAATTAAAAACTATAATGCCGCCATGGTTGTCGCTATGTTCGCAATGCATTTCCAAAAATAGTTTCTACTTTTTATCAGGCATCCCAATGTGAAATATGTTTTTTTGGAAACGACATAAAAGTCCGCAGAGAAAGAAATAGGATTTTGTCGCTAAAAAAAACGTTTTTTGTCGTTTTTTTGGAATACATTTAAAATTCAAAATTATTATATAAAATTTATTATGGATTTTATATACAAACTGTAAAATATAACATCAAATTATTTTATGAAAATCTTTGAAGGCGAAGAATATATTATCATGGATTCGAATAATAATAGTATTTAATGTCTGATTTTTAATTAGAAGGGAAAACTTTAGTTATTATTATAACACACAAAATATGCAAGTAATATCGAGGTATAATAACTTTTCGCTTAAATAAAAAAAACTTTACAGTGTTTCCATTTACAGCGTTAATGGAAAAAAAATCCATTTACAGTGTCCTTTTTTGACACTAATATAAGATATTTTAATGAGGAAATGTGTCCTAAAGAATTTTTATAATAACATTTATCGAACAACGACATTAATAATTAAGAAAATGTTTTGGATATTAATGGATATGTCGTACTGGAAATTTTTTAATAAAACACAGATACAATAATTTTTATGTTGAATCTATGATCTATTTTAAAGATATACATTACAAATCTTTTCATTTATATGCCTAATTATCTAATTTTGTAATCATAATATTCTTTTAATATAATATTAAGGAAGCATCTCATCTACTTTTGGTTACTAAAAAAGGAACTTTTTCTTTGCTTCAAAATACACAGTAAAATTTTAAAATGAATTATTTTACTGAAAAATATTTAAGCGAAGAAAATGTGCTAATGAATACAATACTAATAGTATTCAATATCGGATTTTTAATTATAGGAGAATGTTTTTCTTATAATTATCACACACGAAATTTGGAAATAAAATTAAGTTAAATTAGCTTTCTTAGTAATGCTGTGAAATATTTTGTAACGCTTGTTATGAAACTTGTAATTAACTAAATTTAATGGGATTTTTCAATTTCGTTTTTTAAAAGTACTCTAAATATTTTTATAAAAAGTTTTAAACATATGCAAATGAAACCATTCGCGCCCCTAATTTTTGTCTTTCTATTAACTGCAGTTATAAATGTGTCTTAGTACATTTAAACTCATTATTTAATCTCAAATATCAAAATATAGCTTATATATAAATAGATGTATAAAGATTGGTTTGGAGCAATTGAATTTTACTATTGTATAACTGTTATCTTTGCCTTACTTATTAGTAGATATCCGTGATTAAAAAATTAAATATTACTACTTTAAAAAGGTGTAATTCAATTTCCGTAAATAATTAAACCTATAGTCGCATAAAAACAGAATTTGGTGTATGTTATTGTATTATACATGAATTAATCTTTGATTACCAATAATTCATTTTCATTTCCTGGCATTTTTATTAATAAAACATTTTATATCTGATAAACTGGAAAAAACATATGAAAATATTCGTGACATTTAAATAAATACCCAAGATTTAAAAAAATAAATAAAACGAAGAAAACAAATCAGTTTTTTTTTAAATTATTATTTCTACTGCACTATGATTATATAAGAAGACACGATTGAAAAAAAGTTTTTATGGGGATTTTTTTTTAAAATTAAAAACTGTAATGGATTTTTACATTTAATTTATATTTTTAAATTTTCCATTAACTACTCTTAAAAGCACTTTTATTTGAAATATAATAATTATGTTTTCAAATAAAGTTTTGAAATTTAATTAAAATGGTACTTTTATATTAACCACATCTCAGTGGTCAATAGCGAAAGAAATCGCCAAAGTTTTCACAATCAATAGAAATATTTTTTATTTTGGTTTTTTCAGTGATAAATCGTGTAGTTCAATTATATCTATTAAACTTCTGGTTTTATTTATTTATTTATTTATGGTAATGTTTTAAATTGTTACGAAATATTGATCGGAAACAAAATATATATTTATATTTTTTAAAAAATACTGCTAACTGATTAATGTGCCATATGCAAGGCATTCTTTTAAAAAAGTCGGTAAATTAAGGAACCATTTTGCAAAAAATTGCATCTAAAAGAACATTTTCCAACTATTCGACAGTGTAAATATTGAAATTGTGCGATGTTTAGAAGTTAAAAAATTGTAGTAAAAGATAATTTGATTGGTCAGATCGTTGGTACTTTCAATATCACGTCAGCGTTAATCACGGCAATGTTTTTGCTTTATAACATGGATTTATTATTTTTGCAGAAACTAGGTAGTTTAGAAAGTTATTCGAGTTTTGGACACCATTTCGAGAAACTTCGCCATTGTGCTTCAAGAGACAGTAACCCTCCCGCTCTTCCTATGATTGCTGCAAGACTTTTCGGGACAAAAACAAATTTTGGATCTTCACCAGACAGATAAACCGAAATCTTACACTGTAAAACTAGCCGTTGGGGGACACCGTAATACTTACCCATCATGGGTATGCATAATATAAAATATGAAAACAAAACATGTGTAAACTATTTATAAAATGCATTGCAACTCGAATAAATTCCTGGCTTGATGACGTCATAAACTTTAAATGCTCTGTTACTGAAATGCGCAAAAGAAACATCCTTATAACTCCAAAAATGATAATCATATTAACTAAGAGTTTACTGCGTCGAATTAAGCGTCTCATTTCCAATTAAAATATATCTTTGAATTGAAATTTGAATAAAATACAGGGTCACGAAAAATCGAAGAGTCTGGAAAATAGGAGTACAAATATCTAGGCAATTCATTATCCGATCAACTTCATCCTTTATGCAAAATTTATGTTTTTTATTGTCTTTTATAGTCACTTCTTAAAATAAATAATTTCGAAAATTTTTATATACCTTTTATCAGAACGAATACTTCGAGAGTCCGAAAAAAATAGTTCCGGATAATCTAGGTTACTGAAATTCGACAGGCTCATTATTACATACTAACAAGGAGACCGCCAAACATGATACGCACAGATTTTGATGATTTTAAAGTATGTTGTAGGGGTCATACCCCTAACTATTCAGGTCAAAGGTTTACTTCAAATGGGCTTTAGTTTTCGAGAAATTTCGGGTTAAAGTTCAGCATGCATTTCAAATACCCATTAGTTCGCAAGCTTGAACGAGGTCTTCGTGGCTCTGTGCTAGCGCGCGCGATTTGAGACCCGAAGATGAGGTTCTGTCCTCTAATGTGACTTTTACCTTAATTTAATATATTCGTATCGTTATAAGTTTTATGCAGAATTATGAATTCTGCATCTTTGAACTTTTTGATATTTTCCTAATAAATTCCATTTACATTCTCGAATTTTTCGTAATAATTTACATTTTTTTTTTTTTTTTTTTTTTGGGGGGGGGGGTAGTTTTGAAATTAATATTTCATTAAATTCCAAACTAATTTATGTCTAGATTTTGTTTATTTTGTTTTTTATTATTTACACTTTATATTTTAATAACCGTTCTAAAATAATACTTTTTTTTTAACTTTATGAAATTTTAAATAAAATTTTGTATTCTTTTACAATTTATACAAAATATTTTTTATTTCAAATCTTCTAAAGTTATGTATGATTAGGTAATTTCAACAACATATCTTGAAAGGAGTAATAAAATATTAAAACAATAACGCTTATATCCAAGTTTTAGCCAGTTATGTATATGTATATATATATATATATATTGTTATTTAAATACATTTAACAGCAAAGTTCAAACTCAACATCATTTTTGATTTGCACAAATAAAAAATAATATATTACAAATAATTTTTTTTAAATTCTAACAAGTCGATGCCATGCACAAAAATTCAACTAGAAATAAAAAATCGTTTGTAAATTACAATAGCTATAAAAAATACCTGAAAAAATCGTCTGCAATGACTTTTACGGTAATATCAGAATAAATAAAATTTTCTTTTTAGCCATTTTGTTTAATCCTTTGCAGACAATTACCACATTTTGAAATAATTTCTTTTCCAAATTTAATGCATTTTTTAATATTTATCACAATTTCAGTATTTTTAAAGACAATTACCACGTTTGAAATAATTTCTTTTCCAAATTTAATGCATTTTTAAATATATTTATCACAATTTAAGTATTTAAAGAATATATAATATGCTAATTATACATTCTTCCAGTATTGTTAAAACAATTTACGTAAAGAATATATTTAAACGCGATTTTGAATGCAGAATTTGTTTAGAATATTTTTGCGATATGTATCACACAATTAGTTCCATATTTAATAAACTAAAAATGTCGATGTCGGTAATGATAAATATTTTAGTATTTCAGCAGTTAACATATTTCAATATATTTAGAACAAATCAAATATTAAAAGGATACATTATTTTGTTAATTTTTTCTTAATCATTTAAATTTTTTTTAAATAGAAAATGCACCTAAAAAAATGCATTATTTCATAAATACGATAAATAAATAATTAAATATAGATAAATGTAAACAAGAATCATTTTAAAAAGACGAGATATCAAGACTTAAAATAGTTTGGATTTTCATCAACAGAAATATTAGAATAAAAATTGCGCAAAAACTATAAATTTTCACGAAAAATTCAAAAATGTAAATGGAATTTTTAGGAAAATATCAAAAGTTTAAAGATGCAGAATTCATAAATCTGCATGAAACTTATAACGCGAAAAACATATAAAATTTATTTAAAAAAGGTAAAAGTCACATGAGAGGACAGAACCCTCATCTCCGGCTCTCAAATCGGGAACGCTAGCACAGAGCCACGAAGACCTCGTTTAAGTTTGCGAACTAATGGGTATTTGAAATGCATGCTGAACTTTAACCCGAAATTTCTCGAAAACTAAAGCCCATTTGAAGGAAACCTTTGACCTGAATAGTTAGGGGTATGACCCCTACAACATATTTTAAAATCATCAAAATCTGTGCGTATCATGTTTGGCGGTCTCCTTGTAAGTACATTCCAAATTTCAAGTCTCTATTTGAAATATTTCAGGAGATAGAGCATTGACAGACACACACACAGACAGACGGACGGCAATTTTTTTTCTAAAAATATGTTTTTTTGAATCTCCAGTGTCTGAAACGTGTAAATCCGTCAAACATTTCTTTTTCAATTTGTAAAACGATTATAAGACTCACCCTATACAACGTATGATGGGTAAGTAATAAATGAATTCATCGGAATGAAAACCTTGATTATTTATCATTATGATTCCCCTTGCTTCAAAGATGTTGAAGAAAGTTTAAAGTTGGCATTGTGCCAAGCGCACTTCGAGGGGAGGTAGCAAATTTAAAACGTCTTCATAACAGTTTGAAGTCTGTCAAACTGTCAGTGCCTTGTTTTTCGAGATAGGTTTTTAATTAATATCTCGGTTAATTACCGACAATTTGTTTGTTCGAAAATCATTATTCACAATCCTTGGATGGTTCTGCATCGATAGGTACCTCAAGCGACCGTCAACTTCCCTGCTGAGAGACTGCAAATTAAAGTTTGTGTGTAACGGAAAAATGCGATTTTCTGAAAAACTATGCAATTTAGGATAATATATGAGGACTCTAGATGCCAAGGGATACAAGTGACAAAATTTCGATTTGGAGTAAATTGAGTTCGAAGTTTTGAGTCAATAGTAATTGACTGAAATAATTATGAATCTGTTGCTTATTTCATAGTAGTTTTTGAACTCTTATTTCAATAACTGTTTAAAGAAGGTGGAGTACAACATTTATTTTTAAATTTGTAATTAATCAATATTTATATCAAGGGCTACAAGTTTCGGATGCTTAAGTAGTTGACCTCCAAAACGCAGCACATAATTAAAAAATCACTTATATTTTTTTGTATAAACAAATAGCCTAATTTCCAGATCATCTGTGCACTTAGCTCAGTTTTTTTTTTCAATTTTTCAATTATATCCCTTGGATTTTGGGGTCCCCATATATAGTTTTCCAGCAAGGCTTAAATAAACTTTTACTACCCTTAATTTTTTCATAATTTTAGTTTCAGTCGATTCGGAAATGGACGTGGGGGAGGGGGGATATTTTTGCATGTATTTTCGAAGATATCTCTGAAAATATAATACCTAAAATTAAAACAAAAATATCTTTGAATTCGGAATTACGAGATCTTTCACGCGATACCCCACACGATATACAAAAAAGAAACTTTTTTTTAAGTAACATAATTAGCCCCTTAAATTTTTACTAAATATATTTGTGAATGGGTAATAATTTGAAAATATGTGGGTAAATAGTTTTTATAACTTTCCCAAGTTTGAACTTTCGACTTCCCATTGTTTACGAGAAAAATGGCTGTGACAGACGGATGGACAGACACAGAAGTGATCTTATAATAGTTCCGTTTTTACTTTTTTTAAGTTCGAAACCCTGAAAATAATATAACCTCTTCCGAGTTACCGGAGATTCGACAAAGCTTTCCTTTATCGTTAGAAGGCTCTGGAAACAATCGATTTCCGAGATTTAAAAAACCATTTCTGAAACAAAAATTTCTTTTGCTACACGTAATTTTCGGACACGTTTCTGAGTTGTTTTTACAATAAATGAATTTACTTTTTTCAAGTACGGAACTCTAAAAATAATATAACCTCTTCCGAGTTACCAGAGATTCCACAAAGCTTTCCTTTATCGTTAGAAGGCTCTGGAACCAACCGATTTCCGAGATTAAAAAAACCATTTTTGAAACAAAAATTTCCTTTGCTACACGTAATTTTCGGACACGTTTCTGAGTTATTTTTGCAATAAATTAATTTACTTTTTTCAAGTACGGAACTCTAAAAATAATATAACGTCTTCCGAGTTACCGGAGATCCCAAAAAGCTTTCCTTTATCGTTAGAAGGCTCTGGAACCAATAGATTTCCGAGATTTAAATAACCATTTCTGTAATAAAAAAATTCTTTTGCTACACGTAATTTTCGTACACATTTCTGAGTTGTTTTTACAATAAATTAATTTACTTTTTGAAGTACGGAACCCAAAAAATAATATAACCTCTTCCGAGTTACCGGAGATTCCACAAAGCTTACCTTTATCGTTAGAAGTCTCGGGAGCCAATAGATTTCCGAGATTGAAATAACCATTTCTGCAACAAAAAATTTATTTTGCTACACTTAATTTTCAGACACGTTTCTCAGTTGTTTTTATAATAAATTAATTTACTTTTTTCAAGTACGGAACCCAAAAAATAATATAACCTCTTCCGAGTTACCAGAGATCCCAAAAAGCTTTCCTTTATCATTAGAAGGCTCTGGAACCAATAGATTTCCGAAATTTAAATAACCATTTCTGTAATAAAAAAATTCTTTTGCTACACGTAATTTTCGTACACATTTCTGAGTTGTTTTTACAATAAATTAATTTACTTGTTTCAAGTACGGAACCCAAAAAATAATATAACCTCTTCCGAGTTACCGGAGATTCCACAAAGCTTACCTTTATCGTTAGAAGTCTCGGGAGCCAATAGATTTCCGAGATTGAAATAACCATTTCTGCAACAAAAAATTTATTTTGCTACACTTAATTTTCAGACACGTTTCTCAGTTGTTTTTATAATAAATTAATTTACTTTTTTCAAGTACGGAACCCAAAAAATAATATAACCTCTTCCGAGTTACCAGAGATCCCAAAAAGCTTTCCTTTATCATTAGAAGGCTCTGGAACCAATAGATTTCCGAAATTTAAATAACCATTTCTGTAATAAAAAAATTCTTTTGCTACACGTAATTTTCGTACACATTTCTGAGTTGTTTTTACAATAAATTAATTTACTTGTTTCAAGTACGGAACCCAAAAAATAATATAACCTCTTCCGAGTTACCGGAGATTCCACAAAGCTTACCTTTATCGTTATAAGTCTCGGGAACCAATAGATTTCCGAGATTGAAATAACCATTTCTGCAACAAAAAATTTCTTTTGCTACACTTAATTTTCGGACACATTTCTGAGTTGTTTTTACAATAAATTAATTTACTTTTTTTATGTACGGAACCCTAAATATAATATATCCTCTTCCGAGTTACCGGAGATTCCACAAAGCATTCCTTTATCGTTAGAAGACTCTGGAACCAATAGATTTCCGAGAATTAAATAACCATTTCTGAGACAAAAATTTCTTTTGCTTCACGTAATTTTTGGACACGTTTCTCAGTTGTTTTTATATTAAATAAATTTTCTGTACCCAGAATAGCGTTTTTTTATACTGTCAGTTTCAAGAAAACAATTTCAGTTGCATAAAGTAAGTATATTCATACAGGACTAAAAAAATCGTGTTAATGTTAACGTTGATGTTAATACTAATAACTTGAATGCTAATGTTAATGCTGTTAATTTATCGAGTTTGTTAAATATGAAAATGTTTACTTGAGAATTGATAGCATTCAAATATCTGACATTTCGGATATTTGAGAAAACTGATTAATAGTAACTCAAAGAAGTACTCGGAAATGTTTCCGTAAATTATGCGATGCAAAAGAAAGTTTTGCTTTGGAATTGCTTTTAAATCCCGGACATCTATTAGTTCAGGGGTTTTTAAAGGTAAAGGAACGCTTTTCGGAACAATTGGTAACTCGGAAGAGGTTATATCATATTTTGGAAAACCTTAAGGAAGAAAAGAGCTAAATTAAGAAACATTTTTTCTTTTTAGGTGCGTTCATTATTATATAAATACATAGCACCTATAGTCGTCGTCTGGTCCATCCATCTGTCCGTCCGTCTGACCGTCCGCCAGCATGTAACAGCGCAAAAACTATCCAACCGAATGATTTAAAATTTAACGTGTTTAATCAATGCAGAATTTTGCTGATTTATTTAAAATTTTATGAAAATAGAATCAAAGCTTAAAAAGATATTAATAAAAGTTTTATTTATTCTATTAAATCCTATCATACGTAATGTATACAGTAAATGCGCAAGTCATGTGACTGAGGTAAATAAATACGGTCTAACCCCATCTTTTTAAATATGCCAAGCAGCTATTTATTCAAAATTATTTTTTCGAATAAAATTGCATAAAAATTACATTTTCAGAAAGATCGTTCAAAAACATTGTTTGCTTGAGAGATGCGTTACATTAAAACATGCATAGATTCGAAGATAACTTCACTGAAAATTAGGGTAACAGCCGAATATCTCAATACATTAAAGTAAATAAACAAAAGATGCATTCATCGTGAGTAATACAAATATTAAATCGTGGAGGTAATCATTCGCAAAGCAAGATTTCCATGGTGAATTTTACAGTGCTGCTTGGTGTCGAAAAAAAAAATTCGCATCTGTAAACGTGGCATACGTAATAATAATAATAAAAATGCTTCCGCATTTCGCTCATAGCAGACGATATGATTTATTTCACTGAAATAATAACGATGATTTTTAGGTGCGTTCGTAATTATATAAATACGTAGCACCTATTGTCGTCGTCTGGTCCGTCCGTCTGTCCGTCCATCCGTCCGTCTGTCTGTCCGTCCGTCCGCATATAACAACGCAAAAACTACCCAACCGAATGGTTTAAAATTTAAGATATATTATCTTTGCAGAATTTTGTCGAGACATTTCAAATTTTTTAAAAATCGAATCAAAACTTTAGAAAATATTAATAAAAACATTTATTAAAAAATTTGATTTTTTTTTAAAATCGGTGCTTTTTTGTTCTAGGAGCTTTCGAAGTTTAATCGTCAAGCGACCGAGATACTTATTTTATGACAGAAATGAATCTGCAGACGATATAATTCATTTCACAGAATAAAAAATCATGAAGATCTGAATATTTATATAACTAGCTATAGTACGAGACGCACCTCGTTTGTAACGTTTGACGTACAATTTCCATCTTGTTTTACATTGTAAAACTAGTTATAGCACGAAACGAACGCAACTCATTTGTCACGTTTAACGTACAATTTCCAACTTGTTTCCTTACGGTGAAGAGGTGGGATGTGGGGCTACAAAACCTTGTTTATGAATAGATTTCTGCAATAAATCATATATATTATTTCTGTTGTCAACATCCCTTTCTCTATGCATTTACAAAACGCACAACAACGAATGAGGTATCACTGTCAAAAGATTTTAGAACCGGCTTCTGACATAGTACACTCACTTTTTGTTAAAACATGTTGTTCTAATTAAAATTGCGGTTAATTAAAAATTAAATCCACATTGTTTACATAAATGAAATGAAAGGTTTCTCTCAAATCAAAGTTGCCACAAAAAAAAAATACTACATTATATCGTGCTCAACATTGATTATAAAAAATAAATAATACAAAAAAGGTAAAATGTAGCATTTCTGCAAAGGTTTATTTTACATTTATGATTAAAGAGAAATTGAAACTGCAATGTCTAGAAGAAAAAGATACCATTGATCGATCGAAGGAGTGGTATTTCACGTATAATTTAAAAATATGCTTTGTTATGTTAGATTAAATTGTATTTTATATGTATTCAATTTATGTCTCTTTGTCCCATGTTTCTCCCAAAGCCGATGATGTCATCCTCTAATGCAGCTAAAATACTTTATTGTTTTTATTTCTCGCGCGATCATTCTGATCAATTTGTTATCATCTTCCATCAGATTTTATGTGCTTTGATAGAGTAAATGCAATCATATTCTGGCTTCACTAATATTGTTTACAGATATTTATATTCTTAATTTTTCTTTCGAAGTTCAATCCTGCATCTAAAAATTATTAGTTATTGCTAAACAATATTATAGACAGCAGTGCAAAATCTTCTCCCGTGTCTACTAAAAAAAATATTGGTCTTTGTTTATTATCTCTGCAAAGTTTACAATTTTAAAAGGGACGAACATGTGGTCTAAGAAAATTCAAGATTTCTTGCATGAATGGCAGTTCACGCCAAAAGGGTAGGGACCATTTTTCGACGAATGTGGCATATCTTTTACTCTATTTCCCATCCGTTAACAGCGAATACATAGCGAAATCGGCGAAATCTCATCCCATCATCATAACCCACCGGCGAAATCTATATGCATACAGAGAACATATGCAATGAATCAGTGTCTTTTTAATTACCTAAAATTTGCACGAGATGCTATAGAAATTATAAAAGCAAAAAGCAAATATTAATTTTCACATTTACAGTCGACCATTTTCAAGCACCTGCTTTTATTATACATACTGATATATAACCCCCCGTCAGAAATGACAGGTAGTTGATTTGCGCTGCATTTTCATAAGACTTCATTCAAACAAACAGCATGAAGATTTTATTATTGAAAGATATGTATTGTAGAAAAGTACATTTTAAAAATGACAAATGATTTCTACAAATACAAATGATGAGGATTTTTTTTACTCAATATTAAATTTTTGAAATAGTTCAACGGTTGTGTGATGCAGTCACATATTTTATTTCCTTTTTCATTTTAAAATGTTTCAAAATTAATATTTCCCCATTTAAATTGTATTAAAAAAAGGGATTCATTTTTTATTTCTATATGGAGTGCGCCTTCCTAAATTTGTAATAAATAAAACTTAATAATAAGACATAATTATAATATACTACTTTAAAATATCATTTCTTTTCTATTTTTCTATTTTCCGTTACAGTTTGCTAAAGTGTTAAAAACAATTAAATTTTTTTTATTTCGGTTGTCTGTTTTTATTTAAATAAAAACGCTATTTTAAGTAATAGCACAGATGTGTCGGTAGACTAGGCGGCTCCTCATACGGTTGTCGTATTTGGCATGTTCGTTTCGTCAAGGGCGATGTTTGTTTTTACTTTCTGCGCACTCAATTAAAAATTTTCCTTTTATTTTCGATCTAACAACTTTTACCCGTACGTTTAGTTGGGAATCTATTTTTTTTCGCCAGTATTTGTGTTGGCGATATTGTTTAGATAAAAAATTAGTCAGTTATGTAAGTGTGAGGGTAGCAAGAAGACTTGTGCTCCTGTTAACGGGGATTGAAAGAAAAATACTTATGTCTGTTTATAATAATTTTTGGGTGCTAATGCTATGGCTCTTGACTTATCAGCGTCTTTGATACTTCAATATTGACATGTACATAAATCAATTGGTCGTGTACGAAATTGAATTCTTTAATCTTTTGAAAGACAACTTTTCTTCCAGTAAAAAAAATGTTTTCGAACCTGAGATTCTATACTCCACTATACGAAAATGGCACACGTGATGGTCGAACGCCATCACATACAATTGGTGCCTTGTAAAAAGGAATTTTTTTTTGCTGGATCGGTCGTTTGATATTACATAAAAATACAGACTGTGACTATCTGCTAAAAAAAATTTTTTTTTGGAGAGATTGATAAAATTTCATCATAGTACTATTATGCATTGCTTGGAGGTGATACTTCATATTTACGTTGGCTTCAACTGTTCCTGTGTTTAGATGCATCAATTTTTAAGTTCTCAAGAACGCGTTAATTCTTTATGATTCCAGTAATTGAGAGATTGTGGTTGTGCGGGATGCTTGAGTATGCAGTAACTGTCAGTAGGGTTGGAGAGGCCTCAGCATCAATAAATTCTCGGGAATTTCTACAAAATGTGCAATTGGGAAGGAACATGAGATGTTCGCTATTATAGTGCATTTACAGCGATTTCAACGTTGGAAATGCGGATTTGCGTCATCTGAGGAGCTACTCTGAATTTTTTTTTTATTATTATTCTTTTTTTCTAGTCTGCATTGAAGGTGATTTTATTTAGTATAGCTGTTCTATCTTCTCATAACGAATAAGACGGATTTACTACGATCCTACAATGGATGACTGTAAGTGTGTTCTGACTGGTGTGTAATTTAATTTTTTGTTGTTGTTTTGTTATCTTGTGATTAAAAATAGGAAAAAAAAAAGAAGAAGAAAGGTTTGTTATTTTTGAAGTTCTACTCATATTATAAGTACAGGTAAAGTACATGTTTTGTTTTTCTTTTGTACTGTTTATTAAATATGTGTTTATATTTCGTATAGTTGTTTATAAATAACTATAATTTACTTAAACAATTTTTTAATTTCTTGAGAATATATTTGTGTCATTATGACTAGTTCAAAGTGTAATTTTAACATTGCAGTACCCGCTTATTAAGGGGATCCAAATACTTTAATTTTTTTCTTTGATATTGTTAGTAACTATGCTAAAATTAACAAATGGACTAATGATCAGCAGGTTTTGATTATCAAAACAAAATTAGCTGGTCCCGCGTTAAAATTTTTTCTTGAAAATGAAAAGTTAAAAAATTCAAATGATGTGAATTTTTTTAAACAGGAATTTTCTCGATTCTTTTCTAAAGAATCTCAAACAGTTGTTGATATTGAATTTGATAATATCAAACTTTTACCTAATGAGAGTATTAATAACTTTTCCCATAGCTTAAACACATTGGCTAATAAAGCTTTCAAAACTAAAGATCCTGGGTTTCTTAATGAAATAAAATATAAGAAACTCCTGCAATGCTTACCATCAGATATTAGAATTAAAATTAGAGAAGAACGATTTGATGATTACGACAAAGCTGTCGAAAGAGCAGAATTTTTACAAAATATTTTGTCCAATGAAAAATTAATTAACATTCATAATGAGTATTCTGATCATGTTGATTTTTCTAAACAAATATCTGAATTAACCGAAAAAATAAATGCTTTGTCATTTGTAAATAATACACAATCTGATGACTCTAAACAATCACACGCACGTCCTAGTTATAAGAAGGACAATCGTATTTTATATAAATCAAAGAATTCTAGAAATGTTGGTTTTAAAGTTCAAAATAAAAATAACAAAAATGTAGAAATCTGTCAGATTTGTTCTAAAACTGGTCATGTTGCTCTGCAGTGTTTTAATTATAAGAATTTGTGTAAAAGAGAGCAGGCATTTAATCGAAATTATTCTACATCATACAGAAATTTGAATTCAGATAATTATGGTTCAAACCATTCTGAATCTTTAAACCACCATTGAGACACAGTACAGCTGGTGAGCTGTCGTCTCAAAATTCATACCAATCATCAGCAATTATGCCTATTTTGTCCAGTGATAGATAAGTAAAATCAACTTATTCACAAACGTCTAATGAAATTCAGATTTGTAACAGTCAATCAACTCAGACTGATGAAAAAGCAGTCATTTACAATGTATATGATAAATGTTCTTTTTTACCTATTGTTTCTAGTAAATTTGGCAAATTTGAGGCATTTTTATTACTGGATACCGGAAGTTCAATTTCGCTTTTATCGTGCAATTATTTTAATGAAATAAAAAAATATATCTCTTATAAACATCTGGCTTCGTCAGTAACTATTTCAACTGTTAATTCTGCCGTGAAATTTTCTTCCTGTATCTCTGTATCTATCAAAAATGGTAAAGTATTCTTTCGGCACACTTTTTATATAGTTGATATTGCAAATTCTTCAGAATTTGTCGGGATTTTGGGATATGATTTTATTATGCAAAATAATATAGTCATTAATCCCAGTGATAATACTGCCTCAATAAATGCTGTTGTGATACAGTTAAAAAACAACCGCGTGCAAAATCCAATAAGTGCAGTTTGTGTTGATCAAATTTCTGCAAGTGATATAAGTAATAATGAAATTATTTCGAATGATATTGTGAGTAATGTCAAAGTAGATGAATCACATGATCAAATCTGTGCATATCTTGCACATAAAGTAAACTTAGATCCTTACGAACAAAAATTTGTAAAGATTAAAATTCCCATCTCACCAAAACACGATGAGATGTTATTTTGTAGTGACATTTCGTCTGGTAATGTATTATGTCACGACTCTCTCTTAAAACTTGATTTTCATACTCAAAATATTTCGAATCCTAAAATTATGCATGTTTATGTTGAAAATTTGTCTGATCATGTTATTCATTTGAATAAGAATATGTAATTGGGTCATTTGAGTGTTCCTGATGAAATTATTGATCAAAATGACATGGTAAAAGAATCAAATATTTCTAAGAGTAATGATATTGATAATCAGTGTAATTTTATTACTGCATCTGATGAAGTGCTTGCGCAGAGAAAAAGGGGACTTTCTATTAATGATTTTAAATTAGACCATTTAAAGGATAATGAAAAGAAAGAAATTTCTGAACTTTTATTAAAACATTACCCTGCATTTTCAAAATCAGTAAAAACACTTGGTCACACTGACCGCATTGTGCCAAAAATAAAATTTATCAATGATTTTCCAATAAAGACTCTGCCTTTTAGTATTCCACAAGCGCTTCAGGCTGAAGCAAAAAACAAAATAACAAATTGATCAACTTGTGGAAGCAGGAATAATAGAGAGGAATTGTTCTGAATGGGCTTGCCCAATTTTACTTGTAAAAAAAATACCTGATGGGTCAGGCAAGCAGAAATTTCGTTTGGCATTAGACTTAAGAATGCTTAACTCAGTTATTCAGAGATCTTCCTACTCCCTTCCCAAAATTCAAAATATCATTCCCAGTTTGTCATCTTATAAATATTTCACAAGTTTAGATCTACAACAGGCGTATCATCAAATTGACATACCCCAAGATTTACAAGATAAACTAACATTTACATCTCAATTTCACTGTTTTAAATATAAACGCTTGGTATTTGGATTAAAAAATTCAGCCTCAGTGTTTCAAGCATTAATGAACATGTCTATTGATGAAATAAATTGCGAAAGTATCTTCGCTTATCAAGATGATATTATTTTCGGTGCAAACACATTCGAAAAAACTCTTCAAAAACTCGAGAAAATTTTCCAAGTCTTTTCAAAGTATAACTTAACTTTTGCAAAGTATAACTTGACCTAGACAAATATCGTAAAACCACTAATCCGGCAGACATTATAACTAGATGGCTCATTGAGTTATCAGAATATTCATTCGAGTTTCGGAACATTCCAGGGTCATCTAATGTAATTGCGGACTATCTCTCTAGAAATGATTTTAAAAATAATCAACAAACTTTAGATACAAATCCTGAGTTGATTTACGAATATAACCATATTCACCAATTATTTGAAAATGATAAACAAGACAAAAGTATCACAGAATCGCACTCAATTAATTATTTAAATGTCGGTAATTCAGAACATCATAAAGATCCTCTGCTTGAGATATCAAACCAAACATTTGTTAATGAACAATTAAAAGATACAGAATTATCTGTTATATATCAGGAAATATTGAACAACTAGCTGTTACCCGTGACTTCGTTCACGCAACATTAAAAGAAGAATAAATACGTTAATTAAGCAAAATATTTCACTCCCGATAATTAAAAACGTTAATAATTAACTAGCTATTTATCACATATCATAGGAGACAATACGGTATTTTTTGTTATAGGGACTTTGACATAACTCAGTCTTAAAAAAGTGAAATTTTGTGCCAAATAATCGCGAAAATGAAATTGCAACCAATGCAAAAAAGAGGGCCAAATAAAATCGTGGAAATAGACGAATTGGGTAAAAACAAATGTCAATTTTATATGATAAACAATTTTACTTTTAACGCCTTTGTGAAACGTTTTAACAGCCATCCTTCCAAAAAACATTAATTGGAAATAGTATATGCTTTTTAATTTAAATTCAATTCTACCTCCTTGTTTTAATGTATAGCTGAAACAAATCTTGTTTTCTAAATGACAGTATGTTGACAGGCAATTTTTGTTCTCCAGAATAAATTGATTCATGAAGTTTGAATATGTGAAAATATGTTTTTATTTTTCGGATAATTTACTGAAATCAAGATTTTGTTTTCACCATCTATTCAAAGTGAAAATAAATTCTGTTTTCCAGTTTTAATGAGAAAATAGTGTAAAAAATATACTGATCTGTTTTATTTCTCCTTTTTTATACACAAATATGGAGTAATTTACTTTCCGAGAAACTTCGTTAAAATTTACAAAAAAAAAAAAAAAAAAAAAAAAAAAAAAAAAAATCTTGGCATTTAATTTAATTTTTTTTTTTAATTCTGAGAGTTTGTGTGACATCCTCGTATCAATGATAACCAGTATTAAGTAAATTGCGTTGCGTTCAATAGTCTAGGAGTAGTTGCGAAATACAAACACACGGTCAGATTTTAATATAATAGATTCGTGTTCATTTTCCTTTTCTTAAAATTATGATGTGATTTTTAGCAGAAAACTCTCATCTGTATATAACGGATACTCATGTTTAATAATCAGCATAGATTTAAAAAAAAACATTAAAATTTTTTGTTATAAATATGGCGTGAAAACTCATCTACTCTCTATACTTACTCAGGGTTCGTACGGCTCCTGGAATTTTGTGACCAGGAAATTCTTTGGTACCAGTATTTTCTTACAGAAAATCTCTCCTTAAAAGAAGGCGAAGTTTCCCGAGTTTAACCTAGATTTCCTATTCTATAAAAAAAATACTGGTGACACTCCTGGAAAATTCCCTGATCCGTACGAACCCTGCTTACTGATCCTTGTATTATTAATGTAAGGAATTGATTCACACTTATTTTAAAACATATTGGAAAATTTCCGTTTTATTTCAAATATGACGTCTCTTTTTCCCCAGAGAAATTCCTTTTTAATGACATAATTCTTGTTAATTTTCTTTTCCAGGCAATTAATTTCAATACTGGATAGGGGAAATTATGTTACTTTAACGAAATAATATTAAATCTTTAGGTTTTATCAACAAAAATGGAACTATTAACATTAGTCATTTTTTTTAGGTAATCGAGTTATTTCTTTTAGTTTTAAGAATAAAAATAACTATTTCTATCTATCCATGACATCATTTTCGACATGGATAATTTTGCGGAGCATATTATTGACATTCGCTAGCCATTTTCTTTTCAAACTTCTTTTTACTTTTTTAAAACTTAAATAAAAAATACGATATAGTTATATATCAGACGGATGTATATAGTTTATATCAGACGGTAAAATGCCAAGTATTTTTACCATACAATAGAGAAAAAAACCCAATATAATTTTATTTCACCAATCAAAGCATATCCGCTTTATTTTCGATGTTTGACATCATATTCGCCTGTTTCCTATGGTTACGCATATTAAAACATTGTATTATTATCAAAAACTAAAAAAAGTACGTTTTATTTCTAATAATATTATTTAATCTTCTTTTTAATTCTTTAATTTTTTTATTTCATTTTCATTTTTCACGTGAAAAATTTTCAATTGAAACTAAATTGTTGAATAAAAATTATTATTCCGGGCTTTGATTTAGTTTTTGCAATGATAAAGTATTAGCAACGTAAAGTAAATTTAACAATTTTAAAATATTATACGAAAAAATGTCCATTTATTCTCTATGAAAATAACGAAATTTTGAATTATTAAGAAAAATATTTGAATAAAATAAACAAAAACCAGCCTATGTTCATTTAAGGGTTATAATAAACCTATATGCAAAGAGACAGGATCATTAAATGCTCCGTTTTGACGCTGGCTTCAGCCTAACATTTGTACACAATCGGATTTATAATATTATTAGGATAGGATAGGATGGTAATTCAGAGAAATATAATATGTATTTTATTCATCCTGACACCAAAGTTCTGATGTTTAAAAAAATCATTCCATATAAATCTACAGTTTCATATCACATTGTTGTACCACATTCGTTAAAAGCTAAGGTTTTACCGATTTCACATCTTTCACACTTTGGTTTAAAGAAAACCTATGAATTTCTAACTAAAAGGTATTTTTGGAAGGGCATTTATACAGACACATTAAATTACGTTGCATCATGTGTTAAATGTTTGCAACATAAGCACCACAAAACACAACCTGCACCCTTACAAACAACTTACATTCCGAAACAACCAGGTCATACTGTGGGAATTGACATTGTTGGTCCTTTCATTAATAATTATTCAGTTTTAACGGTAACAGATCATTTTTCCAGACACATGGAATTATTCCCTTTAAAAGAGACTACTGCTAATAGAGTTGTTGAATCACTATTCAAATATTTCACCTGTTTCGGGCGACTTTGCGTAATTTTATGAGATTTAGGTCCCCTGTTCATTTCTAATGTTTATAACATCTTTAGCGAAACCCTTGGTAAAAAAATATCTCATGCATCCGTTTCACACCCCCAGGCAAATGCTATCGCTGTGAGGGTTAACTTATCAATTAAAACCTCAGTTAATACCTTATTACTTGAAGGACATTCCTTTGAACATGCATTATTGATTCACAAATGCTTATACAATGGCTCTACACATTCATCTACTAAATTCTCACTTAATCTTTTACATTTTGGGCGCAAATTATCATTGGTTTTTGACACATACGACACTCATGCAAATCAACCATTTCTTGATAATGTTGACACATATAAATTGCTAAAAGAACTCGACTCAATGTACCAAAAAGCGTATGAAAACATTGTTTCTGCTCAACATCAAAGAAACCTAAAATTTTCTCAACATTCAAAATTAAGACCATTAACTGTCCAAGATATTGTTTATCTGAAATCTAGAGATAAATATAAACCTAAATATACTGGACCTTATGAAATTATTATGAAACATTCACCTGTTTCATTCACTATAAGAAAATATCAGTATCCACATGCTGCTTCCTTTAGAGTGCACATTGATAGACTTTTGCTAGCTCCACCTAGAAATACCTATCTTAATTCTAACTTTAACAATAATTCAAGAACTAATAATAACAATAATTATCAGCAAGTTAATAATAACAACACTCCTTATAATATAATCTCCAGATATAATCTTAGAAAAAGAAATTAATTTTGAAACATTTTAAAATGAAAAAGGAAATAAAATATGTGACTGCATCACAGGTTGGACAAAAAATAATCTATGTGCGAAAGTTTTTGTAAAAAAGTGTTATCAATGAGTTTTTAAAGAGCTTGACTCACCACATAGCACATTTTTTGATTATATAAGCAAAACTAAATGGAAATTACTCGGTACTATTTATTCCTTATATTTTAATTACGTTTCATAAAAAAAAATCATTTTATTGACAATGGAAACAAAAATTTCTAAATTTGTTTGTATTATCTTCCTGTAGATGGCGCCAGAATTTTTAAACAAGTGGGTAAGTGTGACCGAAGATCGCACAAAGGGTTTCGTTTAATATTCCTTTTCAAAACACTTTATCCTTTCTTTAATAAATCCAATTAAATTTCATTTAGCAATTTATAAAAATAGTCACGTTTATTATAAAGTAAAAATTTACCTGTCTACTCGTTTTTTCGAATATCTGAACCGGCCCGATAGCGGGCGGAACCCGCTATTATACTCTGTCATAGTAATATCTGTTATGTGCACTAAATGCGATATTTAAAAAAATAGTTTATATAAAATAGATGTTTAAACCTATTGCATAATCCTCTGTAATCCAGGTCCTACTGGCTAATTGCATATTTTAAAAAGTGAGACTTTTTGTGACAGTTCTTTAAAAGTATTTATATTGATTTTAAACTTTATCGTTACTAGCAAACGGCCATGTTTGGAGCTAACCTTGACTATAGATTACGGAAGATTAGTAGTTATTTTATATTTTACTAGCTGTTACCCGTGACGTCGTTCACGTAACATTAAAAGAAAAGTAAATGCATTAATTAAGGAAAAACGTTTAACCCCCGATAATTAAAAACATATGTACTCTTTATAACAAACTCCGTTTTTTCGAATATCTGAACAGGCCCGATAGCGGGCGAAGCGCGCTATTATACTCTGTCATAATAATATCTGTCAGGTGGATTGAATGCGATATTTAAAAAAAATTAATTTCAAAATTAAACATGCTGTACACCTTCAGAATGTTAAAATATGAGAATATTTCAAAAATCAGGTTTCTATCATGATTCAATACGTTCCTCAAACTCATATTTACTATTCTCTATTAATCATATTGAAAATCGCTTTGTATTATACTCAAACATTTGAAAATCGGTTAAACTTACAATATGACGTCAGATTAATTTTCTTTTTAATTCTCTAATGACGTTATATTAATCTGCTTTCTGTACATACACATATTCATACTCCTTGTATTATTGAGAAATCTTTGTAAATTTCCCTTTTATTACCATTATGACGGTCATATGAATTTTTTTTCAATTGATGAAACTTTTTATTTCATTTTTCACGTGGAAATCTTTCAATAGAAAATTAATTATTGTAGTAAGAATTTTATTGTAGATTTTTAATTGTTGGCAATTGCTATGACGAAAAATGTTTAATATAATAAGAAAAGACTGTTAGATTTTTGGTATTTTATCTCTCTATATTAAAACAATACGATTTTTTTATGTTATGATTTTCAGCTTCATAGTAGTTATTCAACTATAAGTAGACAAAATTTCAGATCTGTAAGTTATATAGTTTCTGAGAACCGGAAATTAAATTTAATAGGAAAATGCTGTTAGAATTTTGTTTTTTTATCTCTATTTATTAAAATAATACAATTTTTTCAAATTTTAATATTTTGTGCCTCATAGTAGCTATTTAGCTATAACTACACAAATTTTCATGCCCGTAAGTTATATTGTTTCTGAGAATGGCTCTGTGACGGACAGACAACGGAGAGGGAGTTATAGGGTTTGACGGATGTAATAGGGATGAACGAAACCCTAAAAAGGAGCGTCTATGTGGAAGGCAACTCTGTATCGGCAACAGTGTTCGTTTGATTATATCTCAAACTCTGCACATCCAGATTACCCGTTGGGAGAACATAAAAACATGCCCAAAGAACTATACCTGTACGATCCATAGTTAACGAGAAAAATACGAAAAACAAAGTATGACGTCACAGTCGGTGCAAGGAAAAAACACCGTATTGAACATATCAACAGCAGTATTTGCATATCTTTCCAGACAATAACGTTCAAAACGTTCACTGCGCATATCGCGTCATGCATGCGCGCGCCATAGACTCGTATTTAAAAGACTGCATAATGCGGCTACCAGTATTCTTCGTATTGTTATCATGTATTCCGTTCGTGAATATTGGGATATGTACGCTCAAGCCTGCCTCTATATGCACGGCGAATACTTTGAACATCTGTCTTTATAATTTGCAAATACTGCTGTTGATTTGTCAAATAAAGTTTTTTTTATCATGCACCGGCTGTGACGTCATACTTTGTTTTTCGTATTTTCTTGTAAACTATGGATCGTACAGGTACATTTCTTTGGGCATTTTTTATGTACGCCCATTAAGGAAGATGGATGTGCACAGTTTGGGCGCTATTTATGGGACACCCTGTAATTGTTTAGTTAAATTGTCTTTTATTGTCAAAGACTCAAGTTTATATAGTGCTTCTTAACCCTTTGAGGGGCAAGGTATTTGTATTGCTAAAATGTTGAAAAGATTGATTGACACCAGCATTTACAAACAAATTTATTTGAAAATAATTAAAAGCTTTTCGTCATGTACATTAGAAATTAAAAATTCTATTACAAAATTCCGGTGTCAGTGTGGCATTTGGGAATTGAAATTAAGTGGGATATATTATATCCCACCGCCATTCAAGGGATTAATTGTGAAATTTCATAAAAAATAATTCATATTTCATCTATTGATACTAGCGCTTGAACAGCTCTTGCAAATTTTAATTATTTAATAAATATAAAATGTCAAAGGAATATACTCCAAAAAAGTACTGTTTCATTTTTTTTAATCTTAAAGGGAATTTAATATTATTTGTGGAACAATATATAATAAAAAATAACAAAAGATAAGTTACAGGATAAAAGCGGCTATTTTTTAGTAAAGAAAAGTTGAAAGTGGAAAATAAATCACAAAAGAATAAAAGGATGACACATAAATTTAATACGTAACGATGATTTCTTTTATATTTCACACACAAAAGACTTCTTTTCTTTACTATTTTCAACTCGAGTATTAGAAAAAGGATTTAGTACTTCAGCTTCTTTTAAATTAATGTGAAGTTAAGTTAAAGGTTATAAGTTTAAATAAAAAATAGAATTAAAAAGTTTATCATTAATATTTTTTATTCAGAACTCCAATCAAAATGTGCTTTAGTATTAAATTTATTGTTAAAGAGAAATTATTAAATGAAATTGATTTAAAATAAATAAGAAAAGAAGCGAAGAACTTGACAAAAAATAAATGAATATCATAAGTAGGTACTGTTACTATTATACTTCTCGTTGAAAGAAATATCCTTTCTTTGTGTTTGAAATTCAGATGTCGTCAAAAGAACCTTTTATGTTTTTTCATCTTCAAAATGATTGAAATCAAATCAAATTTAAAAGACACTAAATAATAATAATTTTAATTAAATTTAAAAAAATCTTTTTGAAAAATATATTTTTTGTTCAAAAGTCTTCATTAAATTATGTGGAAATTCTTATGGTTAAACAACAATTGGTAAAAAAGAATCATTGAGAAAAAATTAAACACATCTTGAAAATAAAAGTAAATAAGTGACCGTGATTATTATAGTTTTATTTACAACTCCTTTGTATTTTAATTCCGGGTGTCGAACAAAAGGCTTTATACGTTCAGGTTCGTTTATCTTAAGAATAATATGTATGAAAAAATATTTAAAACAACAAATACACAATAAATTAAATAAAATTCAAAATTAAAATAAAATCTAATATAAAATTCAAGATCAATCACTTCAATATGTTCAGTAGGAAATATTTATAAAATTAGAATGTATTTGAAAAATAAAAGAAATTAGAATATGACAATCTATTTTTTGTTGACAGATTTCATTTTGTAGTGAAAGTATCGCTAATTTTCTGTAATAGGACCCATAGCCAAATGAAGTAGTTGAGCAAAAGTGATTCGGCGCTAGAGTTCTTTTTAAAATATTTAGTCGCAATTTATATTCACTTTAAAGGACATTGTAACTATTATGGCAGTTTTTAAAAGTTGACCTAATTACTGAAGATTAAACTGTAAAAATGTAAAATAAATAGCTTTTACAAATAATATTATTATAACTATTTGTTAACTTTAAATTAAAATATAATAATTGTTTAAGTGATAAAAAACATAACACAAAATGTTAAAAAAAAGTCCTTTCGGCCTGTGCCGGGAAGAAAAGGTAGATTTCATAGTTCATAGTCCATCTTTTTAAAAATTCAACATTTTACTCAAACACCCTAAGCTAAATTGTTTGGAAACCGATTATAGAAGATTCAATTCCTGTTTTCGTTAATACTGAATTTGAATGCGCATTTCTGCATGAGCGTTACAGCATAACAAAAATCAGATTGTTTCAAAATGTCAGCCAACCTAGAGTTTCAAACTGCCATATCTCTGCCATTTTTTAAGATATAGCAAAAACAAAAAATGTTCCAGAATCCTTGTATCACGTTCTAACACTTAACACAACCAATTTTTTCAGTTTATAATTTTTTTGTACATGTGTTTGAAGTTTAAAGCAATTAAAAAATTTTCACTGGCCGCCATTTTGAAACAAGATGGCGGATGAAGCTGGCCAACGAACTGGGTCGAGACCTTGGTATGTCCTATACACATATTCAATTACATCCAAATCGGTTCATAAATAAGAGAGTTACAGCATGACATACGTCAGATATATATATATATATAACCATAAATGAAACATTATCATAACACCAACTGATACAATGAAATAATAATTAAGTATGTAATAATTAGATGACAATGAAAGATTCCCCAGCACACTGAATATGGAAACAAAAACATATTAAAAGAATAAGAAATTAAATTAAAAATTGAATAAATGGAATTAAATGAATGAAATGAAATGAAATTTGTGGAATTTAGACAGAATTATCAAGTCCCAAATGCCTAAATACCACAAATAAAATGAAATGAGATGTTTCATCATCATATTAGCCATACATTGCTAAAGAATATGATTTTGGGACTACATCTCATAAACAATGAAGAATTGTTTATGAGATGATTTATTATTTCAACTGTGATAAAATAAAAATAAAATACAATATTAAAAAGGAAAGAAGCCAAACTGAAATTATACAGAGAAATCATTAAATAGAGTCAGAAAGTATAAAATCCTATATATATATATATATATATATATATATATATATATATATATATATATATATATGGATATATATATAAATCAACATTTGAACGGAGGGTGGTTTGGGGATCTGGGGGTCATGATCGGTGAAAATATACCAAAATATTTTGGAATTGCTTTCCTCCGGGCAGCTGCAATAGGTAGCATTTTGTATTGAAAGCTATACCTAATACCTTTGAATAATAGATTACATATGTTTCTTTCGCTCTAACGGCGACATCTTCAGATCTTTGGCCTATCTTTTTAACACTTTGGGAGAATATTTTATTTATCATTTTGATCTGAAGATGTCGCCTTTAGAGCGAAGGAAATATGTAATCTATATTAAAAGGTATTTTTAAACCTTTTGTGTTATGTTTTTTATCACTTTAAGCAATAATTACATTTTAATTAAAAAAGCTTTTAATTTGCTTTTGGCAGTCATTTGCCATATCTGAAAACTCTGACACTATAGCTACCTTATATGACTGGTGCAAAGAAACGTTTATTGTTGCGATATATACAGGGTGTTTCACAAAGTACCCCTAACTTTAAAAATTAATAACCCGGAAACGGTGACAGATATAAACATGAAACCAGTGGGTATGTTTATTAAAAAAATCGTAAGAATCTTATACACAAATCTCAAAAATTAGTTACAAATTGCGCCTACCGATGGCGCTGCGTTAAATAGGCGTATCACATTAAAAAGGGATTCAAAATGTGCACCTCTTACACAACAGACATGTCGCAAACGAAGAATGAAATTGTCAATGACTCTCTGCTGTATGTCACCGGCCTGTCTGTTGAATTTTTTTGAAAAGCTCACGAATTTTTTTTCCCATCTGGAAATTTTGCGACTTGAAATCGTTTTTGAAAACTTCTCCTTGTGGCAGTAGGACCTCAAGTAGGATTTAATCGGTGGTACTCCAACACAATAAACACACGTTCCTCCACGGTATACATCACTTCCTGAATTATTTTCACTATACGCTAGTAGTGGTCAGATTAAAATGGCGAAATCTTTTAAGGCTAGTCTTTCTATGCTTCTGAACTCTCTTTAAAAGGATTCTTAAAGCTCTCAGCGCCATCTATCGGTGCAATTTTTAACTAAATTTTGAGATTTATATATAAGATTCTTACGATTTTTTTAATAAACATACCACTAGTTTCATGTTTTTATCTATCACCGTTTACGGGTGATTGATTTTTAAAGTTAGGGGTCCTTTGTGAAACACCCTGTATTTAAAAAGTATCATGTTTTAAAAAATATCATGTTAAAAATCAATAAATAGTCTCCAAAATTAACTACAATTAAGCTAAATTGTACTTTGCGTACAAATTTGATTTAAAAATACAACATAGTACTTATTCGATGATGTAAAAATTTAAATTACTTCCTAATTAAAAGTCATGAAGGATCCATAAAAATAAACACCATAATGCCACCATGGCCTTCGCTATCATTTTAATGCATTTCAAAAAATAACTTCCGATTTTTAAAATTCATCTACACTGTTAAAAATTTGCAGCAAACTGTCCAGTCATTTGACCGTTTTTGTAGAAAACGGTTCAATAACCGTAATTTAACTCTATTCTGACAGTATTATTGCTCAATTTATGGTCAGAATATAGTTATATAACGGTTATGTAACCATTTTCTACAAAAACGGTCAAATGACTGGACAGTTTGCTGCAAATTTTTAACAGTGTAAAAGTGAACGACAATTTTTTTGGAGACGACACACAAAATGTTTGCAAATAATGTCGAGTTATAATAACTTTTTCTTATAAAGAAAAAGATTTTGCAGTGTTGACTTCAGTGATAACAGGATAAAAATAACAAGTTTATGAATAAATATCTGATATTGAATATGATAGGTTATGTGATCCCTGCTTTAAGGTTACCGTGTATGTCAAATTTTTGTAATATATTTTATATTCAAAAGAATTGTCAACATTTTATTAGGGATATTTCTTTGTTAAAAATACGTAGTGTAAAATTTGAAAACAAATTATTTTATCAAAATCTTTAAAGGCGAAGGAAATATTATAATGAATTCGAATAATAATAGTATTTAATGTCTCATTTTTAATTAGAAAGGAAAATTTTAGTTATTATAACACACAAAATATGCAAATAATATAGAGTTGTTGTAACTTTTCGCTTATAAAAAAGAGCCTTTTGAAATTAATGTGTTGTTTGTCGCCAAAGATAATTTGTCTTTAAGATATTTTAATGATGTAATATGTCCTAAAGAATCTTTATAAAAATATTTACCGAACAATGGCAATAATGAATATTATTGAAAATGATAATTAAGAAAACTTTTTAGTTATTATTTCCGTGCTAGAAATTTTATAATAAAATTCAAATATAATATTTTTTTTTATTAAATCTAATGAACTAGTTTAAAGATGTACATTATTATAAATCTTTTCATTTATATGCATAGTTATCTAGTTTTGCAATAAGAAACTTCTTTTAATATGATATTTAGGAAACTTCTCATTTATTTATACTGATTAAAAACAGACTTTTGTTTAAGAAAATGTAGAGTAAAATTTGAAAACAAATTATTTTATAAGAATTTTTGAATGCGAAGAGAATGATTTAATGAATTAAAAAAATAATATAGTCAATATCAGATTTTCAATTATAAGAGAAAATTTTTGTTATTATTATCCCACACGAAATATGCAAATAAAATTGAGCTAAATTAGTTTCTGTAGTTATGCTGTCAAAATATTTTGAAACGGTTTTTATCAAACTTGTAATTAATTAAATTTAATATGATTTCAAATTTTCTTCTTTAAAAGTGTCTAAATATTTGTATAAAAAATTTTAAACCAATGCCAATGAGACCATTCACGTCTATACTATTTTTCTATGTATTTCGGTTTAGTTATGAATATGTCTTAAAGCATTATTTAATAGAACAAATCTAATTATATATGATTAATGATATTATATAAGTCATTCCCACCTAATTATGTTTCCACATGACGATAATTTTACAGGTTTACGGTAGAATACCAGTATTTATTAAATAATATTCGCCTTATTTATTGCCAGATATCTGTGATTAAATAAATTGAAGATTACTATTTTAAAAAGTGGTATTCAATTGTCATACATAATTAAATATATAGCCGTGTACGAAAATAATTAGTTGTATAACATGGTGGTATACATTAATTGATCTTTCAGTACCCAAAAATACATTTTCCTTTTTTACTATTTTTATTAAAAAAGTATTTTATATTTGATTAAAAGTGGAAAAAGCATGTCAAAATATAGTCAAAAATAAGACAAACATACAAAGTTTTAAGCTCAAAAGTAACCACTCTATTAAAAATAAAATACTTCTCTATAATGCATGTATTCGTTCTATTCTTGATCTTACTCATGCTTGTCCAATCTGGGGCTTTGCAAGCACAATTAATATGAATTACCTCTATAAAGCTCATAACAAAAATCTTATTTTCATCAGGAACGGTCATCGTTACCCCAGGATAAAAAATATATCAGTCAACTATCAAAAAATTTCTGTCAAACTGTTTATAATATTACTAATGAAATAGTAGCAAAGTTTCCAGACTATGAGGTATCCGACCCCGCTTATCACAAACGCCCTACGTATGCTCTTTTAATTGATGGTGAAGACTGCGTTTTTATCTCTCTTAACTTAAACTTTACATTTCTTTGTCTGTTCTGTCCTTATTTGCTAGTTTAGTATTTTAAAAAATGCATGACCGTTAATAACAAATGCCCGCTCTCTTTCAAAGCCACGTGTTTGTTACTATGTCAATTTCATTTCGTGAGGCAGAACTGCGGGAGAAGTTATCTTTCTACATTTACCAAGCGCGTCAGAAACTTGCCGTAAAGTGACTTTTGATGATTTAAACAAAATCGTAGACAACCTTATTTTTTCATATTCAATAGTTTTTGAATTCGTGGTTTTAAATTATTCTCAAAGGTTTCCTTTAGACAGGGATATAAAATTTATTTTCGGATTGCATTGACTAAATAGAGAGATCATTTGATGAAGAAAAAAGTGACTTTTACAAGAAACGTGTAACATTTAAAACTTGCTGTACGAACAACAGTCAGTCGTTAAAAACCTGAAATTAAAAGAAATATGTAATCAAAATAATGAACACGTAAAAATTCAATCGCATAAAAAATAAAAATAAAAATGAACACATCAAATAAAATAAAGAACAAAAATTGTTTACCATCATTTAGTCAATTTGGCTCATAAATCACTTTGATTAGCTTCTGTTTGGAATACATAGTTACTATAGCTGCATTGCGCTTTTAATGGTGTATTTAATAATAATTTAATAATAATAATTATATAATATTAATATTATTTCTTGGTATAATTTTTTATCTATTGAATTTTCAAATGCATCATTATAGCATCTTATTCGGGTTCTTTTTTGCCAACATTAATTTTCTATTGACTTATTACTGCTTGGGGATTTTAGATTGTTGTCTTTTGATGTTCGTTTGCTGAATGGGACTTTATGTATATATGTAAATAGTTTTATTATATTTAATCAAGTATAAAACAATCATTAATCTTATTTTAATTATTTATTATTATATTTTTTTCTTTTATGGATATTCAAGAGTACTTTATAAAAATAAAGTTGTTTAATAAATTTATTATTTGATGTTATAATTATAATTTTTACTTTGTATCTCTTTCAATTTTTATTGCTTTCAAACAATATGGTAGTTATGAGTAAAATGTTAGATAGCGGCAATTTAGGTCTTGGTGGATCCAGGACTAATGCTCGGTACAGGAAGATTATTAGGGATCTTCCTGGATCGTTATCAGATAACCTATTCTATTGTCCCAAGCCTGTACTATGTTTTCGAGAGTGTGAATCTAAGCGTTGCCTTACATGTCCTTTATCTGATAAGTCCCAGATTTCAAATAATCACAATCTTAATATGGTAAAATTTTGCAAAGCATACAATGTAATCTATTCATTGAAATGCAATTCGTGTAATATGGAATATATTGGACAGTCTTGTCAAAAATTACATAAGCGGCTAAATTTACATCGTTCTCACATTGATAAATTTAAAAAATCTAAATTTCAAACTACTCATAATATTGAATATACTCATTTCAAAAATCATGATTTTAAAAATATTTCTATTAAAATTCTTAAAATACAAAAAAATTTTACTGAACGACTTTTTCTAGAATCTAAATATATAAGACATTTTAATACTACCTATCCTTATGGATTAAATCAATTAGTATACAAAAAATCACATCCTGTTTTTTCAGAATTAACTAAATATGAAAATTATAAAAATCTTTATTAAGGATTAAATTTTTTAAACATAAAAAAAACTTCAAGATCTGGTAGAGGTAAACATAATAACAAAAAATACATTGATAATATTGTGATACAACAAGAGCTTGATGATCTTGAGGCACAATTTTGTAATGATTATATTTGGTTTGCTATAAGAAAACATATTTTTAGTATTAAAAAGAAATATTTGAACCAATATTTCAAAGTATTTAAAAAGAATCAATATTCTCCACATTTTTGTGATATATTTTATGATATTCTTCATTATAGAGCAAACCTATTAAATACAAGTCTTTCTAATAAACCTAAATATAAAACTAATAATACACAACTAATTATAAATTTTTCCAATCATGTATTTAATAATATCAATTTACACAATATCATAAACAGCACTACTAATAATTTTCCGATAAAAAATTTTACTATTCACAAGACATATAAATATAATCGCACACTTGGACGTAAACTTTTTAATTACAATTCTTTTGCAAAACAATTGGTCTTTTCAAATAATTACCCTTGTTATTGTAATGACCCAAAATTTCAAAGTACATAAATACAACACATGGTCATATTATTACTGGTGATCTTAATATTGTAGAACAACCTATTTTACAAAACTTAATGCATAATGGAACAAAATTTCGCCTTCCATATAGGTGTACAATCAAATCCATAATATTGCAGTTTATTCAAGATATTGATTTATTTCTATATAAAATTGCTATTGATTACAATAAACCTATCGAGTATTTTAGTGAATGGAGATTTTCTGTTATAGATAAATTTAAAAATGAAATTATAAAAAATTATCAACATATTACACATGCAGCTTTTAAATATATAAATAAACATATATCAGAATTACAAAACAAATTTATAATTACTTATGTAGATAAATCTCCAAATAATTATGCTATTATTTGTAAAGTGTACTATAAAGAGTTAATTCACAATGCAATTAACACAAGTAATATTTTTAATAAAACTAAATTAAATTTTTGAAATTAAAAATAGAAAATTATTAAATTATCACAAATTACTAAAAATCAAATGTAATAATTTAAATCAAATGTAATAATTTAAATTATCCTTATCTTGTTATAATTCCAAAAGTTCATAAAAGTCCAATTAAATTTCGCACAGTTACCATCGGGTGTAACACATATAATAATAATGCAAGCAATTTACTACTTAATATTTTAAAGCAGATATATGATATAACGATAAAACATAATAACCAAAATTGCCTAAAAAACAGTTTTCAGCTTATTAATAAAATACATAATATCAATCCGGTAAAATTCATAAAAACATTGGATTTTAATGATTTATTTAATAACATTGATATAAAAGACTTACATAAAACAATGTGTATATTATTTAAAGAATTTAAATCTCAATTAAAATTAAAAGAACATATTTCCGTAATTTTTTTTAAAACTTTACTAAATTTTACATTGCATAATAATTACATCATATATGACAATATTATTTGTAAACAATGCCAATGAATATCGCGGGGTGGGACTGCTTCTAGTATTCTCTCTGACCTTTACTTATATTATTATGAAAGAAATATTGGTCAGAACAATGATTATGTATTTTATCGCTATATTGATGACATTATCATATTTTATTTCAATGATAAAAATTGCACATCACCACTCAATTTTTATCCTAATCAGCTTACATTAAGCGAAAATGATTTGATTAATAATAATATAAATTTTCTTTACTTAAAAATTAATATTAATGATAATTATAAATTAATATTAATGATAAAAGATTTGATTTTCCATTTAAAGTAAATATTTTTAACAATTTTGCTTCATGTTTGCATAAATCAGTTTATAAAAATATAATTATCAATTATCTTCACCGTATAAAATATCTATGCTCAGATATAAATAAAAACAAAAATATTAGATTTATTCGAGATCATGCAAAAGTATGTGGTTATCCTATTATTTTTGATAAATTCACTTATCAACTCTTTTAAATAACATTTATTACATCATATAAATATAAACATGTTATGTAATAAATTATTGTTTTAGTGTGCGATAAAATATAGCAATTGATATAGCAAAATATAATTAAAACATAAATAAATACAATTAAAACATATACCGTTAAAACATATAAGGACAATAATTAAGATGATTGAACATAATTTACACTTTATATAGTTACTGTGTTTTTGCGTTTAGCCGATCACCTTTATATTAAGTGATACTAATGATCACTTTTAAAACATATATAAATACAATTAAAACATATACCATTAAAACATATAAGGAGAATATTTAAGATGTTGAACATTATTTACACTTTATATAGTTACTGTGATTGTGCGTTTACTCCATCACCTTTATATTAAGTGATACTAATGATCAGTTATAAAAGTCTATAAAATATGCATTGTATTAAAATTAACTGTAAAAATAACTTATACAAAAACACATAAAATTATACATGGATAACATTGTTGATTATAAATCACAAACATAACTAAATGCAATATATATATATATATATATATATATATATATATATATATATATATATATATATATATATATATATATATATAATAAATATTTTATTTGAATGTTTAATTTTAATAAAGTCTTTTAAATACTGCATTGCATTAAAATGATTGAAACGCATAAGTAATCTAATTATTATTAATTTTTTTATAAGTTTCAGATATTTTAAATTGTTTTTGATATATTAAATTTGGTAATTAAATAAATCTCTATCTTTTTCCATTTTTTTAATAATGATATTAATTCATTAACTAATAAATAGAAGTATGAAATCTTAATTATTTTTGGTAAATACTATTTGATATATAAGTAGATAGAAGGTAGCAATATGTATTATATAAGAATTCATTAACTTATTAGTAGAAGTATAAAAAATAATTATTTTATGTAAATTCTATAATATATATACATAGATTTCCATAGATGGCAGCACCAGCACTATGTATTAAAGAAATATCTCTTTTACATAATATTTACTCTTGGTAAGAATCTTTGAAATACTATGTAAGATAAATTTAATTCATATAATAGGATTTTGTCCGATGTTAATGTAAAACTACAATGATATTATTTTTTACTATTTATATATATTATTAAATCTAATATAATAAATATGTAAATCAAAATTAATTTTGAATAATTATTATTCCAATAGAGTGCAGCACATCGCTTGTCATATATATGTTAATAATATTTTTAATTTACCTATAGAGGGCGCTTATCGCTTGTGTATTTAAATTTTACTTTTAAAGTTTAAAATTAAATGGAAAATTTATATATTCCCAAATATAAATTTGTTTTTGAGTGTATTTATCACAAAAATAAATTTGTGTGTTTTAAATCAATTTGTGTTAAGGTGTAATAATTAAGGTGTTATTTAAAAATATGTTCTCTCAACCTAACTATCAAATAATTTCTCTCAACTTGACTATATCATCAAGTATATGATATTTCATGATGTGCGCCATGTGGTCGTATTGGTATAAATGAAGACCTTGTGTTGTTTAAGGATATTTGGATAATTATTGTGAGTAAAATATTTTATCTATTCTTTACAAGTTTTTTATTTCCAATTTTATTATTTCCAACTGTTATCTGGTAATAATTCAGTATAGCGTTGTTTACAGATTTTCGGATAATTATTGTGAGTAAAATATTTTTTCTATTCTTTACAAGTTTTTTATTTCCAATTTTATGATTTCCAATTGTTTTCTGGTAATAATCCAGTATACCTGGATGATTATACTGATCTTAGCATATATGCCAGTATAATTTTGAAATACTGAATTATTTTTAAAACACGTGTGGATACATCTAGGCTGAAGATTATATCTATGTTTTTTCATATCCAATTCTAATTTAAATCTCTTGTTATCCAATTTTACATTATATTTATCATATTTCATTTCTTCATCGATTTGTATTCACTTGATATCAACTCCAAATTACTAACATTTTATGGTTTATTATATATATATATATATATATATATATATATATATATATATATATATTTCTCTCTCTCTCTTTTTTAAATATTCTTCATATTTGCAGTATTTTTGGCCAATTACCATTGAAGCACAAGCTATGGTAATATTATGATTGCACTTGTTAATTTATTAACTATGTGGTATTCTGCTACACATTATTATTAATTATCTCTTTGGAGATTTAATTAGAATGTTACAAGAACTTGATATGTTTTTTGAAATTCAAAGATATTATAATTACATATATATATATATATATATATATATATATATATATATATATATATATATATATATATTGGCTAAAAGAATGAATCTGGATTCTTTTCACTGATGATAAAATAGCGCCACGAAAAATGAAAAAAAAACGCTAAAAATCGTATAAAAAATTACATAAAAAACAATAAAAATTCAAAGTGTGAGTCTCTGGTGCATTTGAACATGCCTTCATCTATCGGGACCAAATTTCTAGAACTCTATGTGCGATAGATTTCTTTAACCATCGCTAACAAGCAGACAAACATCTTTCTTTTTTTAATATAGGTAAAGTTGTTTACATCATGTAATTTCATAGCATTAAAGAAGTAAAATATTACTTTTTTTTACTTTTTTTATATATATATAACAGAAATTTGCTTAACGCTTCGTGGATTTTTATAAAACTCCTCGGAAAACTTAAATTAATTTGACAGTGAGGAAAAAAAATGACAACTGTAATTATCTCTCACCAAGTATTTTCAACGCATTTCTTTTCGCTGCAAAAACTTCTAAAATTGTTTAGTCTAGAAAGTTTGCTTTAATTTATTTTGATGACTTGCAGAATAATTTTGCAGATTTTTTACAAAAACACAGCGTATTTTTCTTTCAGAATGCTGTAATTTTCCATTAATATATTTCATTTCCATGTATGCATCTGAGAACTTTTAATTAAACATTAAATGATTACAGAGAAAATATTTTAAACAAAAAAAATCTCTTTTAGTAAATTCCTTCATTTTGATTTAAAACTACGTCAACCAGAAAGGTAAAAAATCTGCTTATTACTGAGAAGTCTGATAAGAAATCACCTTTATTTTTTTCTTAAATAATTGTAAAAATAGAATTTTACAATAAACAAATAAACAAACAGATTATCACACATATTACAATTACCTCTAAACTTTATGTTATTTTTTTAAGCAAAGTTTTTCATTTATTCCAATTTTCAAAAACTTGCTGTGTCATTAAAATTATTTATTTTACTTTCACATTTTCAATTTTTAGTAAATCTTCAAAATGATTGCTTTAGCATTTATTTGTCTTAATTATGATTACTCAGTCAAAAGGGTTCAAAAATCCAGTTTCCGAGACTGTTTGAATTAAATATTGACAATTATATACATAAAAATTCATGCTATTTAGTTTTGTATCGTTCATAATATATTTGTTTACATATTTTTTCTTTTTTTCATATTTATACAGCGCCAGAAAGAGATGGGGGCGAACCGTATGTGAGTTACTTTCTTTAAGTGTTTATTTTGATTTGACCACGCTATCAACTTAATTTTTTATTCGCAGTAAGAGTTATTCATTTCACGATATTTCGATTCATTTATTTTCTTCTTTTCAAGCATTGTACAAATAAAGTTTTAAAGAATATATGTAACAGTATATCACGCAGGAAATAATTGTCACTTTCACTTTAAAAATTGCACTTTTAAGTAAAATAATTAGAATAAAATTTTGTTAATTATTCTACGAGAGAAAATGCTAACTGAGCTAGAGGTGTAAAATATATAGAATGGAAATGTACAATTATCATTTTACTCCATAAAATAAGTAAAATATACTAGTTTTGTTTCGGCAGCATATAGTTAGCAACATTTTAGTCAGGTGAATTGGTGTGTGGATGGACATTAGATGTAGAAACAAATATTGTCTTTCTCATTTTGTGTGAGTGCAGCCTACACTCGAATGAATAATAAATAGATTAATTTAAAAAAAATCTATTTATTTGATTTAATTATTTTTATTTATGTTTTTTTTATTATTTAATAATTATTATTATTTATGTTTTTTATTATTTAATAATAATTATTATTTATTACTATTTATTTATTTATTTTTATATATACTTTTTATTTATTTATTCGACCGTGAAATCGCTTCATTCCGGTTAGTTTGGTTCCAAATCAACTCTTCAACAGGTTGGAGCGCTGTTCAATTCAATCAATAACATCAGGTAATATACATTTTTGTATCTAAATCAATCTATTTATTATTTAGTTATTTATTACATTTATTTTTCACTTGACATAGTACAGAAACTAAAATGGTAATTTTTTTTTTTATTCTGCTGAATAAAAATCATAGCTTTTTCTATACACTTTTAGATGAGGTGGAAAACCATTCCCAATTATATATATTATTTCTGTTTTCAGCATCCGTTTTTCTAAGCAAATACAAAACTCAGAACGATAAATGAAATAGCATATGAATGGATTTTCAATAGCCTTCTGAAATATTACACTCACATTTCGTTAAAACATTTTTTTTAATTATAAATTGCAGTTAATTATCAATTAAATCAGCATTGTTTTCATAAATGAAATAAAATGTTTCTTTCTGAAATCATTGTTGCCACAAATGTAGAATACCGCATTATACCGCACGCAACAATGATTATATATATAAAAAATCAATAAAGAGAAAGTGTGACTTTGTTGCTGCACGGATTTTTTTTTTAATTATGATTAAACAACAAAAATTAAATTCAAAAGCTCAATTTATGAATCTTTGTCCCATGTTTTTTTTTTCGAAACAGATGATGGCACCCTCTAAAGCAGTTAAAAGACAATTGCTAATTCTTTTTTTGCCCTTGCTAATTTCGATCGGTTCTTACTGTAACTTTGATGCAATAAATTAGATGATATTCTGGCTTGACTAATTTTGTTTGCAGATATTTTTAGTCCTCAATTTTTTTAGAAGATTAAACATGCATCTAAAAAATATTAGATATATCTAAAAATATTAAAGTGCAGTGCGAAGTCTTCGCACGGGTCCACTGGTAGATACTATAATATGAAAAAAAAAACATTTTCATAAACGTTTTATAGAGCGTTTTCTGGACATCATAAACGGAATGAGAACGCTTAAACTGAACGTTCTCAGCACGTTTCTGTAGAACGAATGATGGTAGGTACAATGTCTCAGAACGTTTTTTTATAACATGCCATTGAACGTGACGAAGATGAACACTTAGATTTTGGTGTAACATACAACCGGAACATGCATCACACTTTTTCGTATAACCATACTTGAACGTTTATGGAGAATTCCAGTGGTACTTGAGAAAGGTGTGACGAACAACAATTATTAATGTTAAAAATCTCCTTCTTCATAAGTTTTCCTCGACAGTTATTTTACTATTAGTAAGTTTGTATTAAATCAACTTTCATAAGTCGATTAAATCTACAGTTATAATTTCATAGAATATCATAGAATGAATTACCAAGTAACTGTAGGGGAACATTCATTCAACTAATTTTGTATTATAATTTAAAATTTACCTTCAAATGCATACCTTAATATACACATAATTGCTATCTATTTCATCCGCTTTTCCATTTTTATATTCAAAATTTAAGTTACTAAATCAAGAAATGTATCATTCAAATTGAAAAGCTATGATAAAATTTAATTTACTAAAGAATTGTTTGAGGGTAATACCATTACTTGCTGAAAATATTAAATTATAAATTTATTAAATTTCGTTATCTTAATTTGTGTCAATAATATTTGCGACGTTCGATAATTCTCTTATCGTTTCAAATATAATAATGTATTTCGGAAATGTATCCTTATTTATTATTTCTCCTGTCAACATCCCTTTTACTCAGAAAATATGAAACGCAGAACAACGAATGAGATACCATATGAAAGGTTTTAGAACCGGCTTCTGACATAGCCCGCTTAACAATTCGTTAAAACATGTTTTTCATCAAAATTTGATGAAATTAAAAAATTCAATCGGCATTGTTTTCATGAAAGAAATGAAAGGTATTCCTGAAATTTTTGTTGCCAAAAAAATAAAATACCACATTATATGATGATCATAGCAATTATTATAAAAAACACCGCACGGGTTTATTTTATACTTATGACTAAAAAGCGAAATTGAAATTGAAATGTTTAGATTTCTATTTCTAAGTCCCATGGTTTTTCCGAAGCGGATGACGTCATCCTCTAATGCAGTCAAAATACGATTGCTAATTTTTTTTTTCTCGCGCGTGCCTTTAGCAATCTTGGATCAGTTTTTAGTCTAACTTTTATGGAATAAATTGATATTCTGGCTTGACTAAGAACTAAATGTTGTTTGCAGATATTTTTATCCTTGCTTTTTCTTTAGAAGTTTAAACCTGCATCTAATAATTATTACATATTGATAAAAAATGATACTTCTCTATTATCCCGTCGACCACTTCTCATAACAAAAAACTATCGCCAAATAAACGGGTGAACGTTGCCATTGGAATATCAAAAAATAAATAAAATATAAGAATTTAAGGATACAATTGTTATTTTAATTAATAAAATAACTACTAAATCAGTAAAACATAATAAAAAATACACGCAAATGTCGAATGTAATACCACTAGATGACGTAACAAACACGCATAATGATTCTGACATCAAGTAAATGGTACTGCATTTATGAAAAGCGGTCGACGGGTTAATAGAGAAGTACCTAAAAAATATTAGATTTCAGTGCGAAATCTTCGCACGGGCCCTCTGGTTATAAATTGTACGTAAGACTAGTTTATTGTAAAAGGCAACAATAATTGGATTAGAGAATTTGACCATGGTATTTTCAAGTATCTGCATTTGCGCTTAATGAATAAGAATATAAAAGATAAGCTCGATGAGAACAAAAATGTTGCTGTTATATTATACCAATATTAAATTAATTTCAGTGTGAAAAGAGTAATTAAGTATTTAACGCTCTGTAACGCAATAACTCCGATTTGAAAAATACTTACTGAGATGTTAGAATAGGTAATTTTGAACATGTAAAATAAATAAATAAATAAATTATTGCCTAACCAGAAGGTACTTTTTCCCCATTTGCAACAAACAGAAAACTACAAATGATAAGCTCGGTGAGAACAAAGAGTATTGTTGTTAACGTATACCAATATTAAAATAATTTCAGTGTGAACAGAGTAATTAAGTATTTAACTTTTTGTGGTTCTACAACTACGATTTGAAAAATATTTACTCAGATGTTAGAATAGATTCTTTTAAACATATAAAAAAGAAAGAAAAAGAACGTAAAAATAAATAAATTATTGACTAGTATGTACTTTTTTCGCATCTGCAACAAACAGAAAATTGCAAAAGATAAACTCAGTGAGAATAAAAGTGTTGTTGTTACATTTATCAATATTATTTAATTTCAGTTTGAACAGAGTAAATAAGTATTTAAACTTTTGTGAGTCAACAATTCTCTTATTTGAAAATTATTTACTCAGATGTTAGGATAAATACTTTTAAACATGTAAAAAAACAAAAATTAGAACATAAAAATATATATATACATATATATTGACTAGAAGGTATTTTTTTCACATCTCCAATAAACAGAAAATTACATACTTCTCATATATAGTGTCAATTTTCAAATACAAAATAGCAAAATATAAAAACTTACCTTTGTAAAAAATCTATTTTTGTACTTTCTCAGCCTTTTTAATTTAACGAAATTTTCAAAGTTTATTGTACCAATAAGAAAGCGAAACTCCTCAAATGATAAATAAAACTTTGGCATTTGAAATTAACTCAGTAGTGCCGTCTGTTAAGAATTCTATGAACAATTAACTGATGTGTTGAGCGATACCAGCAACAAATAAATTCGTCTTTTAAAGCCCAGTCTATAACTTACACTGAATTTTGTGTATGTTCCAGATATGCAGCCAGATAAGGTTAAATATAGACTTTTTCACCTTTCTAATATACTGTAATATTGTTGTAACTGTATTAAAGCAAGTATTGTAAATTCATATTTTGTAGAAAATCTTTTTGAACTTATGTGTATAACACTTCCAAACATAGTTGTAAAGTATTTATGACTTCAGCTTAACTGGCTGGCTGGTATTTATCGTCCATTTACAGGGACATATAAAAGATTTCGGATACAGTATGGTTTCCAAAATACTGTCTATAAGTGACAATTGCTGGAAGTACGTTTTCAGTTATGGTTTTCCTTTCGAGTTTAGCTAATTTTTTGAATACTACGTAGTGATTATAAATGCTATAGATTATATACAGGGCTACACAAAAGAATCCGAAAGCAGTACTGAATGTAAGCGTGAATTGCTTAAAGGTGATTTTTAATTGTGTTATGCATTTTCACGCTGAACTATATTTAGTATACTAAGTATACTAATAGGTGTTTGTAGAATATAAATAAAACCGTATATAGGGCTATGCAATGAACTGGATAAATGACCGCTTATAGATGATAATTTCTAAAAGTGTGATTTCTGCAGTTTTAAGCGTGTTTTTCGCCTGAATTAATTTTAGCTTAATATATGGCATGTATAAAAATCTGTAGTTAATATACATGGCTATACAAAAGAATTTAAGTATGTTTCTGTCTATTGATGGGAATTGACTGAATGATAATTTTCAACATATGATGCGTATTCTTACTAAACTAAAATTTAGCATACTATGTAGAACATATACAAATCAAAAGATCAATTACAGGGCTGCACAAAATATTTTGAGTATTTTTCCAGTTATGGACGGTAATTGCTGAAGTCTGGTTTCTAAATGTGTTATGTGGTGTCTCAAATGCTTACTTAGGTATCTTACTTACCTTATTAAACAGCGAAATTTTGTTAAAGCATTTTGGAAATGTAGTAAATTGTTTCATAATCTATGCTTGACGCATCGTTTATCTTTCTTATTTAAATTAGCATTTCTAGGAAATATTTTATATCTAAAATAAATAGAATTGTAATGTATTTACTGGAGATCTTAAATATTGTATTGCGTTAATGACTGGGCTAATATGGTCAAATGACCTTTATCGGGTCAAGTAACCCGATTTTAAAATGCCAAACCCGACCCGATCCGCGATGCGTTCATGATAATTTTCTTCTTCGTGATCGGGTTCGGTTCTGTGTGATTTTTATTTTTTTCGGGTTTGCGTAGGGTTCGGGTTTTACCAATTTCTTTGAAAAAAAAATTGATTATGTTTTCAGATTTAAAAAAAAATTATATAGTGTTTGAACATTATTGTGTATATACAGGGTGTCCATAATTAAACGACCCTACTTTAAAGTTGTCTACAGACGAAACTATTCGTCAAAAAGTTGTGAAATTTTGCGAAGGACATAATGAAGGAATGGGAATTTGTTTAAGCGAAAAAAAAATTGTTTCAAAATTTCGCCACCAGATGGCGTTTTTAACGAATTACACATTTAACATACATTTACCATAGTTTATATATTTTATTGGAACAAAACATGTTCCACATGACGGCCATCATTTTCAGCTACAATCTGGAATCGTAAGATAGCATGTTCTACAGTTGACCGCAGTGTGTTCTGGGAAATGCCAAAAACATGTCGCGAAAAAAGTTTTCTTCAACATGTTTTGTTGTAATAAAATTTGTAACCTATCGTAAATGTATGCTAAATGAATAATTCATTAAGAAACGCCCTCTGGCGGTGAAATTTTGAACTATTTTTTTTCACTCAAACAAATTCACATTCTTTCATTATGTCCTTAACAAAATTTCACAACTTTCTAACCAATAGTTTTCTCTGTAGACAACTTTAAAGTAGGGTCGTTTAATTATGGACACCCTGTATATATAATTTAGATATAGATATAATAATTATAAATCAATGTTGAAATTACTTATTAATTATACACATAATTTTTTAGAGGTATTTAATATAATTTAAGTTAAATAATGTCTTATTTGATTAACATTTTAAATATTTGTGTTAATCTATATTATTTTAAATTTTATAATTATTATATTTTGATGTGGTAAAATAAATTGAATTAATATATTTTCTATATTTAAAATAAATTTTAATACAATTTTTATTTATATCTTATTATTTAAAATAATAGATATAGATGGCAACACTATGATTGACAAAACCTATTTTCTTGTAATTTCATACACTATAGAGAGCGGTAATGTTCTTACATAGACATCTATGTAAGAACATTACCGCTTTCTATAGTGTATTGAAATTACAAGAAAATAGGAAAGATAATAAATATGTAACTTTTTCAAATAATCGTGTGTCTCAAAATTATACATGGTTTTATTATTAATTACTGAGTTTTTACTTGTTCAATACACTATAGAGAGCGGTATTGTTATTAAATAGACGTCTATGTAAGAACATTACCGCTCTCTATAGTGTATTGAAATTACAAGAAAATAGGAAAGATAATAAATATGTAATTTTTTCAAATAATTGTGTGTCTCAAAACTATACATGGTTTTATTATTAATTACTGAGTTTTTACTTGTAATAATTATGGTTTAATATAGTTTAAGGATTTTCTATAATCTTTCAATGTCTCAACTTTAAATTACTGTAACCGTGAACTGCCAGAACTTTTTCGTATGTACAAAAAATGTCTGTGAGCAAGCACTGTATTATTTTTTCTGTAGTAGCTAAAGAAAAATCTGTACCATACAGAATTTCTTTATCAATTACTGTATCCATATACTTCCAACCTAATGCTTCTTTAAAATAAAAATATACTTTGAAAATTTATCTAATAAAATGTGTTTGCTTCTAACATGGAAGTATTTCTATTTCCGTCTATTTTTAGATCAGGCGTCATAAAATAATTAAATCTTTTATTATGCTTTTATGATCAGTGGAATAGATACGAATTTATTTTAATATAAATACATTATAATACCATATAAGGTTTTTTTATTTGTAAAAACAAAACAAAATTTGGGGGCTGTGTAAATAGTACCAGAAAATATTCTTCCACATAAGAATATATTATAATTGTTTCGATTATACCCTGTTTCGGAACATGCTTAGAAAATGTAGCTTACACTACTATGACTTAAAGTAACCAAAGATTCCTTTAAATATTTTAAATATTTAAAAAATATTATAAAATTCAGAAATTTTTATTTGCTTCATATATATAGTATGCCCACTAAAGTCCCTTGCCACCCTCTTAACTTCGGAACGGCTGCTGCTATATTCATAAAAGTAGTGTCTAGGTATAGTAAAATAGCCATGCTCTACTTAATGAAACCGCCTACGGCGCCACCTGGTGGAATATTAGAGAGTTAGCATTCCTATCTCGAAAACGGAAAGAGATAGAGAAAAAAGTGATTTACAAAGTTGTAGAGCATCATCGATTTAGTACGAAAAGACACATTGTGGACATTAATGCGAAGAATAGAACGGTTAAAACAAGCATTTGTCTTTTCGTGATTTCCTACACTGTGACGTGACAAAACAATCTTAGAAAGAAAACAAGAACGAAAAATCATGCGTCAAGCATAGATTATATAGCACTTTCCAACGCTTCCAAAATAATTTTACAAATCATACCGTTGAATAAGCTAAAAGCTAACATCTAAGTAAACAATTTAGAAAACGCATAACATATTTAAAAACATAATTTCATGAATTTCCAACATATACAATATTCGGAAAAATATCCGAATACTTTTATTCAGCCCTGTATAGGATCTATAGATTTGTATATATACTACATAGGATGATAATTTTAGTTCAGTTAGGAAACGCGTAGCACAGTTTAAAATTCTCCGTCTGGAGTTTGTCAATAAACAGAAATGTGTTCGCGAACTTTTGTGCTGCCCTGTATAGGATCTACAGAATTTATACACACCACGTAATAGACAAAAAGCAAGTTAAAATTCAAATCGCGTTCAATAACTTAAAACGCACTTCCAGGAATTATTGTTAACAGACAGTAGAGAATTCTTTTGCGTGTCCCTGTAAATGAACGATGACTGCTATACAAACAATATTCCGTAGTAAGTCTCTTGTAATGCACCTTAGTGATCTATTTAATTTCAATGCGTTTAAAATAGTGAAACATTATTTAAATAAACCGCAGACGATTTTCTCCATAGACGTAATGTAACGGAATTATTTTGACTGTCCCTGTAAAGTAACTATAAGTGCTATGCACACCCTGTTCCATATTAAGCTTCTTCTAATGCACCTTAGTAATATATATAAATTACAATGCGTTTAAAATAGTGAAACATTATTTAAATAAACCGCAAATGATTTTTCCCCATAGACCGCAATGTAACGGAATTCTTTTGAGTGTCCCTGTAAAAAAACTATAAGTGCTACACACTTCCGTTGAAATAGGGAACATGCTATAGATAACGACAATAACATATAAAAATTGCAGAGCAATCCGAGCATATTTACGGGAGTTAGAGCACGGACAGACGGCAGACGGCCAGACAAACCGAAGTCATAAGCACTTTTCAACTAAGTTGGAAAGTGCTAAAAAGCAAGTAGTTATAATAAAAACCTTTATTTTAGATTTTCAAACTTCTCACAGTCAGCTGCAATGCATATTTGGATGTTTGTTTGAATTTCACGTTGCACACGTTGGAGCATAGATAATGACACGTTGGCACAAGCGTCCGTAATAGCGTCGTTTAACGTCCTGCAAAGTTTGTGGAGGAGTCGCACAGACCTGCTGTTTCATAACTGGTTGTTTCTTTCTTTCTAACATCGTTCTGTCACGTCACAGTGTAGGAAATCACAAAAAACAAATGCGCGTTTTAACCATTCTATTCTTTGCATTAATGTCCACAAGGTGTCTTTTCATACTAAATCGATGATACTCTACAACTTTGTAAATCACTTTTTTTTCTCTATCTCTTTCCGTTTTCGAGATAGGAATGCTAACTCTGTAATATTCCACCAGGTGGCGCTGTAGGTGGTTTCATTGTGTAGCGCATGGCTACTTTACTATACCTAGACACCACTTTTATGAATATAGCAGCAGCCGTTCCGAAGTTAAGAGGGTGACAAGGGACTTTAGTGGGCATACTTTAAATACATATATGCACCACAAATCTTTAATATAAATAGTTCAGTAAAAAAAAAAAAAATATTGTAGTTTTTTTTTTTTTTTTTTTTTTTTTTTTTTTTTGGTCAAAATGTAACAAAAAGTGAAATTAAATGTGAAAGCTATGTAAATAATACCAATTCAATAAAAGGTTCACAAAGAAACCGTAATTATTTTATTTCTCTAATAAAAGATTTATTCACCCTTTCTGTTCAGTAGTTATAAAAAATGTTCAAAACTTTTTATGGTCTTTTATCTTCAACAGTATAAATGCAAAATAAAATTTCATGAATGAATAATCTATGACACTTAAAAGAACATTACTTTTGAATAAATCTTTGAATAATGTACCATCAAAGAATATTCGAAGAGGATCCTTATTAACTTTTCACTCGATTAATAAAGAATTGAATGATTATTTATTACTTAAGTGAGGAGTCTATAACGGAATCTTTAAAATTAATAAAAACTGCGTCTGTTCTAATTGCTGTACATATTAAAATGTTAATATAGTTTAATGTCTGCCAATTTTATTACGTATAATAGCGGAACTAAACTTTAGCTATCATATTTCTCTATAAAAGAACATCTGTTGTTTGTATTTTTATGTCATGTGGCATGAAAAATCTGTTTATGTTTCTTATCTTTAGTAGAATAGATGTGAAATTAAATGAGAAACATGTAAGCAAATAAAATATTAAATTAAAAATTAACAGCTTTCAAATAAATCTTTATTAATTTATACCATGAAAAAGAGATTGTCTTATTAAATTCTATTTAAGGAGATAGTGGACGTTCAAAATCAAATCTTTCAATTTTCATTGGATTCATTTGAAAATTGACAGATTTGTTAATGACAAGCTCAAATAGTTATAAGGTAAAGCTAGGAGAGTCTGCGCACAATTCAAAAGAATAACAATAAAAAATCTAAATATTAATTTTTTGCTAAACTATCCATGAATAATTTTTACTTCATTTGTCTTTTATGCATTTCCATAGGCTATTTTGTTGTTATGTTGTAATTTAATAGAACAATTGTAATAAAACAAAGAAAGTTATTTTGCGCAATCTGTTCTTACAGGGTTGGTGTGATTGCGCACATGGGTAGGAGAGATTGTTACTAATAATAACTACAATTAAATTGTTAACAATAACAATTACACTTAAATGACATTGTTGTAAGGTTGTTGTGAACAAATATTATTGTAGTAGGAGTGAATATTTCAACTTAATTAATAAAAAATCAGAAAAATGAATTAATTTTAAAAACGATTAAAAAGTTTTAATTAAGGGAAAAAAAATAAAGAATCAGAAAAAGCAAGTCCAGATAAGATTATAAAATAACATTAAGTTACTTGATAACACGTTTAACTTAAAATTAGTCCATTTTAAATTTTCATTTTTTAATGCAAATTTACAAATAAGCTGCGTAATCTCTCCTAGCATGGAAACTAGGGGAAACAATGCACCCACTCTCCTAAATACCAGATGCGCAAACTCTCCAATTTCGGTAGGAGAGATTGCGCAGCCTTTTATATAAACATGGCCGCTACTAAAACGAGCCGTTGATGTTCAGATTACTAACGAGCCGTGGATGTTAGTCTAGATTAGTAGCTAATGAGAAATCGTTTAAGTTTAAAATATTTTGTACTACTGACATTGTATAGAAATTCTGATGAATAGCTATGAAAATTCAAGCACTTACTTTGGGAAAACAAAACAAAATAACAATGTTTTATCTTAGACGCTCAAAACAATCAACGTTCACTTTCCAGTAGACACTCCACTATTGCTGTTGTACAAATACCTTCAGTCGCTGCCCGCTCACTCTACTCCTTCCCCCCGAACCTCTATGTGCGCAATCTCTCCTACCGCATCATCTCTCCTGGCTTTACCTTAGTCAAAATTTGGTGTTAAATTAATAAAAAGTTTTTAAATTATTGAATTTTTAAATTTTTAAAATAACGAATAATTGTCAGATTTTAAAACGTCCCATGCGCATTTATTTCACATAAAATATGACAATATTTATATATAAGTTACTTTATATATATTACAAAGGAAGTTGGCATGAATGGCAAAAGTTCGCTGCATGTATAAGCAAAAAAAAAATATTTTTATAATTATGCGTTTTTTTTTCTAAAAAAATACCTATGTATTTCTATATGCACATAAATTTTAACACTAAAATATCGCTGAAAGGCAATTTTTTATGCTAACATTTGTTCATTATTGTATAGAGTATATTGTGGTAACGTGAACCAATGTATATATAATTAATACAGTCCATTCTCGTTTTAAATGAAAAAAACTTTATTGTAAATTAACACATTCAAAAAATAAAAAATAAAAATGAAAAAGATGATGAACATATCCATGCTGTAAAAGTACAATTTCAGAAACTAACATTCTGACGGCCGCTCAGAAAATCCCATTCTCCAACTTCTTCAACATCCAACTCCCTAGCTCGTCTCCCTTCAACATCCCTCTTGCATCTCACGATATCTCTTCGTGAACCCCCTTCTGGAAACTGGTCTTTTTCTATAGGGGAAAGAAACGCCCTATAATCTCTTATGATTGACACTCCCTTTAATCCCTTACTTACTAAGTTTGAAATTTCACTTCGTAGGGGCTTAGTTCTTTGTATCCAAAGAATTGCTGCAGAAAGTATTGCCTTCAATACAACACCTACATCCCAGCGTGGTTTATTTCAAGATGACAGTGATATTCTTCAATCAATAAGATTTTTCTCAGAAAGAGATCAATCTATCGGATTATTTTCATTTTTAGGAGATTATCCCGCTTCTACAAGTAAGTTATTAATTGATCACGTCAACCCGTCACAATATATACAGTATAAATTTTAGAATAATCTGATAATTAGGACCGCGCATGGAATGTTTCAAAAAGTTAAAAATATGCGAAATTTTCAATTTTGAGAAAACAGCATTTTAAGTACAACAAATGTATAAATATATAAAGTTTTTGCAATTAATAAACTTCACATCTCTGCGAAGAAGCGTCAGAGTTAAAAATTTCTTTTTGCGTTGGATAAATAGGAACATCAAGTTTCACAATTCTCCAAATAATAATTTTTAACCCTACCCTCCCCGTCCCGATTTTTTAGTCGAATTTCGTAATTTTGAAAGTACAAGGTCCCGTTAAACAAGAAGCCAATCAGCGATATTTCAGAATTAATAAAGGCTATATTCATGACAATTCAGGGGCGCCATTTGGAGAGGGAAGGCGCTCTAACGATTTTGAATACAGTTATTTGAATAATGTTGAATAATTTTTTGAATAAAAAAACGGCTCTAACGATTTTGAATACATTTTGTATCCTAAAGTTTTGGATTACGAGAAAATCATTGGACATGTTCGAAAAAATTGGATTAGCGGGTCAGTTTGGTGTCATTACAGGTCAAGCTAATTTCATCTAAAAAACGGCTCTAACGATTTTCACGAAATTTTGTATCCTACAGTTTTCGAGTACAAAAAGACTATTGGGCTGGGTCGCATGTCTAAGAAAATCAAATCAGTGGACCATTTTGGGTCACTACGGGTCAGAGTCAAGCTAATTTTGTGTAAAAAAATGGATAATTTTAATTTTATGTAAAAAATAGCTGAAACGATTTTGACTCAATTTTGTATCGGAGTGTTTTGGGGCAGGAGTAGACCACTAATGCTTAAGGGAGGCCACTTATCCTGGCACAGCCAAGACGTGGAACGTATAGCCTCCCCCGGACGAGAAGACCATTGGGCTAGGCCACATGAGAAAATTCGATAAGTGGGTCATTTTGAGGATCACCACGAGTCAAGCTAATTTTATCTAATAAACGACTCTAACGATTTTGATTAAATTTTGTATCCTACCGTTTTGGATTACGAGAAGATCCTTGGACGAAAAATTTGATTTGGCCAGAAATTTTAAGATTACCAATGTCAAAATACATGCTTGTCGCCAAATGAAAGAGTGCTGCCAAGTTTGCGACATTTCAATATATTTTGGCGACATTTAGCGAAATAATTGACGTTCGGTATCTGATAGAATTTTCTAGAAATTCCCAATAGGAGCCGAGATACTTGATTCAACCAATCAGCATTCATAGAACGTTCTTGAAAACAGAATTCAGCCAATCAGGATACATATAATGATTTTTATTTGTTTTACAGAGGATTTATCGTTATATTGAGTTGAAGCTAGTTTTAACCAAGTATAGCTTGGTCATCATCACTGGTTATATTATATTTTCGTAGATTAAGAAACATTTATATATTTTTTTTACAGTGTACTTGCAATGCCAGCTACAAAGATGCTTAGATTTTCGTTAAATGTATATTTTTATATTGTCGTATGATATTATTATGTTATTTATATGTTAAAAAGTTACATATTGTTCAAATGTTGCTACACTTTTATAGTAGGTTACATGACTGTATTGTTATGACTGTAGACATATTGCAGTTTTAAATGTATATAGTCCGTCTCAAAAGTTTAAGCATTCTGCAAATCTAGTAACAAAAAATTGAAGAAGAAATTTATGAAGTCAATTTACAATAAATACTCGACATTTAATCAAAATCAAACAAAATAAGCAATTTTTGTTGGTTAAAATAAAAATTACATTATTTTTTATTTAATTTACTTTTTTTTCTTGAATAAACAGTCTCAAAAGTTTAAGCACTTTATGCAATTTTTTTAGAAACACGTGATTGGACGGGTGTGATGACGTTGTATGCCGTCACATTACAGTTTTATAAAAGTATAAAAGGAGAGAAATCATTTCCACTAATTTTGAACGATAAAGAATTCACAAAAAGGGAGATTTTAAAAGTTTTTAAAATTGAAATCGCAAAATAAAACTGTTTCAGAAATTGCTAAAAATTTCAAATCAATCAAAACAATGTATCTACCAAGTATTCTCTAGAAATGATAATTTCAACCGAAAAACAAGATGTGGACGACCACGTATTTGGAGATTGGTGTCTGAACAAAATTTGTTCATACAGCAAATTAAAAATAATCTCTGTGTACAGGTGTCCAAAGGTACTGCACATAGACGTATTAAAGAATGTGATTACATCATACGGAAGAAAATTGCTCACAAAACTTGTCTCAAACTACACCACAAACACACAAACAGGCAAGAATGAACTGGGCTAAAAAACACATGTCCTACGAGACAAGTGGCTTACTGTTTTATTTTGTAATGGGAAAAAATGAGCTTAGATGGCTCTGATGGATGGGATACGTATTGGAATGATCTACAAAAGAAAAAAAAGGTCTTCAGCAGGCAGTAGGTCTGTTATGGTTTGGGGGACGTTCGGTTTCAACGGCCAGACCTCTCTGGTTTTTCCAAAAGGCAGCCAAAAATCCCAAAAATATAAAAAGACGCCGAACCAACGTTTGCTTCCATTAGGTGACATTTTGGGGGGTTCAAAATGGGTCTTTCAATAACATAATGCCTCAATCCACATATAACATTCTACAAAACTGTGGCTTTCACAGAAAAAATGTTAAAATTCTTGACTGATCAGCTTTAAGTTCAGATATAAACCCATTTGAGAATGTCTGGGGCATTTTAACTCGTCATTTTTAGAACAATGGAAAGCAGTATGGCTCTCTTGAAGAAACTCAAGAGACTATTGAGACAGCTTGGTACTCTTTGCCACCAGAAACCCTACCAAAACTAATAATTTCGATGGACGCACATTTATTTGTACTAATCCGTAATCAAGGAAAAATAATTTGTATGTAACTGTTTTGTAAAAATGATATATATAGTTGTTTTCGCCAGTCTGCAAAAACTTTTGAGACAGTTTCGTTTGAAGATATTTTAAATTATATTTTTTACAATGATGTAATTTATTTTTTTCTACTTTTGATATCATTTATTTAAATGAAGTTGCGAAATACGCAAATTAAAAAAGGCTATTTATTCCGACTCTTTATTATTCTTTATAATAGACATTTTATGCTTGTGCTTAAACTTTTGAGATGGATCTTAAATTGGAGGGATATGTAGAAAATTTCTGATGTACCAATCCAGCTGTTACACATCTTCCATCTGAGTCTCAAAACATTTCATCCTTCCTTCGCACATAGTTGATAGTTATCTCAGCACAATATATGGTTAGAACAAGGTATAAAATAACTATTAAACTTTAAAAAATGCTATGAATATTTCATTACAATGAATTAAAAACTCGTGTAGAAAATTATACACAAAAAACCTACGTTCCAAAACACAATATCCAAACGAAGCAGTATGACAACGAACATACGTACGTTTCATGAGTAACTTGGACTCACATCATCAGTGTCAATAAAAACCTAAAACGTTTTTGAAGCAATTTGTATTCATACATTTAGAAACTGCTTTGTCAACGCTTTTTCAAGGGTACCTTTCATCTCACCTTTCTGGGTTGATTTACTGTGTCAAAGTGCAACACTTCCGGCTTAATATCATTGATTGCTCGTACATGATGGTTTTTCGGTGTGTTTTTTGCTGTCGTTTGGGTTTTTGGCTTTCAGTTTCATGTCTTTTAAGGGTTTTATTGACACTGTTGATGTGAGTCCAAGTTACTCACGAAACGTACGTATGTTCGTTTTCTTGGAGCTTCATTTGGATATTGTGTATTTAAACGTTAATTTTTGTGTATTTCACTACAAATTCATTATTTAGCATTAAAATCCGTACTCTCCAACAATTTCTAAATAACGTTTTAACCACTTTTTGTAATCATAAATTTCAATGCTTTACTTCTCACAGTCCCATGAAATTACCTTTAAGTATTTGATTGCAAATAATATTATTGGGAAATATATATATATATTTACATGTTTTAAATGTCAAATGTATAATTTCAACTTTTCACTCAAAATAACCGATATAATATTATAGTTTCTACTATTTGTCTCATGATTGCCTAGAATTCTTAACTAAATGGTACAAACATATAAATATGTAATGACATTTCTTCAAAGTATTTCAAAGAATGATAAATAAAATAGCATTTCAGATCATATAAAAGTCCATTTAAAAAGATTTCTTAATAGTTTTACATTTTGTGCAACTACATATACCTTGAACGCACAAAAAATATTCCAAAGTGTTAATAATTCAAGCTTTATATTTAAATATAATATATTTTTTAAATTTACTCCTAATCCAGACAACTAATCTTTTAAATATTCACCTAAAACTGCTAATCCTAATTCAATATTTTTAAAGTACAGGAAACATTTGGAAGAATTATATAGTATTATAGAAAAATATTTTAACCGAAACATCAACTAAATAATTTTAAAAAGTATGTTTTTTTTCAAACTTCTAAAATATGTTAGATATTAATTTCCCAGCATTCTTCGAAAATAATTTAAATGAAAGTTTTTCTCTGCATACCAGAAAACATTTGTTTTGTTCTAAGAAAATTCATTAATATTATATGGAATACACCCACCTACATATTTTTTTCTTGTAAAAAAAAGTCTTTAATTTACACTATTTTTTCTCGACAAAAGCTTTCTTTTTAAATATATTTCGAAGAAATATGTTCTAAGGAGTCTTAAGAATAATGTTTTACAATGCAGGTGTTTATTAATAATAGAAATTTGTCGTTATTATTTCCGTACTACGATAGGAATGATAAGGTAAAGTTCCGGTAGAATAATTTCTATTTTGATTGTATGAAATACTAAAAAAATATATAGTAAGTTTTTTCCTTTATGTTCACATTTATTGAAATTTTGGTACATAAATGTCCCTTTATGTCATATAAAGACATGTCTTTTGTTATTAAACAAGAACTTTTTATTTTCTTAAAATTTTATTTCGTATAAGAAATATGTTATAAAGAATATTTATAATTATACATTCTTAGCGGACATGATAACTAAAAAGATAATAATTTTTTTTTTTTTTTTTTGTACTTGGAATTCTGAAAACAATAACTTCCAGATAGAATACGTTGAATTTGTGAAATATTTGAAAAAATATAAGTGTTATAAAGCTTTCTTTTACGTACAGATTTATCTAGTAATGTGTAAATAAATTTTCTTTTATGTCATATAATGAAAGCTCCATACATATTTGTTTCTTTTAAAAAATGGACTTTTTATGTTTTAGAATAATTTCTATTTTGATCGTTATGAAATACTAAAACAAAATATAGTAAGTATTTTCCTTTATATTCACATTTATTAAAATTTTGGTGCATAAATTTCCCTTTATGTCGTATAAAGACATCTCCCTACATGTCTTTTGTTATTAAACAATGACTTTTTATTTTCTTAAAATTTCATTTCGTAGAAGAAATAAGTTATAAAGAATATTTATAATTATACATTCTTAGCAGACATGATAAGTAAAAAAATATATATATTTTTTTAATTTGTTCTCGGAATTCTGAAAAAAATAACTGCCAGATAGAATATGTTGAATATGTGAAATATTTGAAAAATATATAAGTGTTATAAAGCTTTCTTTTACAGATTTATCTAGTTGTGTGTAAATAAATTGTCTTTTATGTGATATAATGAAATCTCCATACATATTTCTTTCTTATAAAAAATGGACTTTTTATTTTTGTTAAAGTTACAGAGGTAACATCTTGTGTATATATTACTCGTATAAAAAGAGCTTTTTATTTTTTTTTCGTCGATAATAAACATTTTGCATTAATATATTTCAAAAAATAAATATGTTCTATACAATCTGAATAATAATAATTTTCAATGCAGGCATTGATAAAATGCAAAATATTTTTGTTATTATTTCCGTAGTAGTAGTGTTGAAATAAAACTCAAATAGATATCCTGTACTAAATGTATGAAATAATATATATATGCTGAAAATGCTTTCAGTCATAGACATTTTTTTTTTAGTTTTGTATCCATACAATTCCTTTAATAAAGAAAATTCCACACATATTTTCTCTTTTAGTAAAAATATATTTTCTATTTACTTTAAAATAGTAGCGTAATACTTGAAACTTTATTAATATAATGTGAAAAAATCTATATATTTTACTTACACAACATACTTTTTTTTTTTTTTTACTTATAGTTTTTACTTTTTTTTAGTAGATAATAATAGTTTATTCTTTATTGCTTTTTAAAGATGAAATATGCCCTAAAAATGTTAATAATAACATTTTTCACTGCTGACATAAATAAAAGAAAAGTGAAATTTTCTTATCATTTCCGTTTTACTCTAAGTTTTGAAAAAAAGTTAAAATAAATTATTTTCTGTATTAAATGTATGAATTATAAAAATATATATATATTGGAATTTTTTCTTCATTTATATTCCAAGTTATTTGGTTTGGTGTACAAAACATATTTTTATTATAAAAAAGAGAATTTTTTAATTTTGTTTGTCACATAAGAAAATAATTCTTCTTCAATATATAAAAAAAAGAAAAAAATCAGGACAAATGCGAGCTCGCACCCGCACAGTTCCGTACCGTTATGTTCTATTACCGTGACAAAAAATTACGTTACAATTAGTTAATTAGGCGTTTGTACTGATTATGGAAATTCACGAGTAGTCACGTAATAAATCCACACAGATTTATCAATTAATGATTTTTGGATTTGTACCTTTACATGGTCTATAAGACCGTATCTCGTACCAAATTTCAAGATTCTAGGTCAACCGGAAATGCCCTATAAGTTTGACATACAACCTCCAAAATTGGTACGAAGGAAGATCTTATAGCATATGTAAAGAGAAAAATCCGAAAATCATTAATTGATAAATCTAGGTGGATTTATTACGTCACAAATTCATGAATTTTATTGAATCGGGAATACGATCATATAAAAAATATACATACATAAATTACTGATTTTTAGATGTTTTTCTTTACATGTGCAATAAGAACTTATTTTCGTGCAAATTTTCAAGTTTCTGTGTCAACCGGAAGTACCCTATAGGTTATAAGAGTAAAACCTATAGTCTACTTCCGGTTGACCTAGAAGCTTGAAATTTGGCACGAAAGAAGATCTTATAACACACGTAAATGTAAAATCCTGAAAATCACTAATTTATAAATATACGTCGATTTACTACGTGACAAACTCATGAATTTCCATAATCATTCCATAGTCTAAACTGTTACAGCACTATATGGAGCCATTGATTCCTCTTTGATAAATGAACAAAAAAGGCCATAAATAACACAAAAATTCATTTTCTATGCAAAAGAAAATTAGCACTGTAATTAAAAATGTAAACCGTAATATTTCACACTGGCTGGCAAGAGATCAACCCGCTGAAAAAAAAACGATGGCGTGATCACAAAAATCGGAATTTCGATTTACTGGGATAACAATACAGACAAAAGCACTCTTCGGAAATCAACTGCGGTTTGCTGAAGGGATAGCCGTCAGAAATCCGTTGTGTAACTGACAGACGTCTGCATGATCAAGGAATATTTTTCGCTGATCAAAATTAAATTACAGAGACTTCGAAGAAAATATGCTCCGAGAAGCCTGTGACCACAGTCACACATCCTCAGCACATTGTATAATTAAATATTAATATGGATAGCAAGTTACGTCGCTCCTAGAATTAACCTGAAACAAACCTTTGAAGATGGATTAGATCAGAGAGTCAGTGAGTATGTTTCATGTATCCGAAACAGAACAAGTAACGATTCAGCAATCCGTTGTGTAACGGACAGCCTCCTCTATGATCAAGAATTTTTTTTGGAAATTAACTTACAGAGACTTCGAAGATAATATGCTCCGAGGACCCCTTGACACCTGCCACACATCCTTAGCACATTATAATTAAATAATGATATGGATAGCATGTTACACAGCTACTAGAATTAACCTACGAAAAGACCCTTTGAAGATGGATGAGTGGAAAGAATCCGTGGGTATGCACACGTATCCGCCACAGAATGAGTAAAGACTCAGCAATCCGTTCGCAATCGTCTTCTCCATGATCAAGGAATCTGTTTCGCTGATCTAACTTACAGTGACTTCGAAGATGATATGTTCCGAGGGGTCTGTGACCACTGCCACACATCCTCAGCACATTATAACTAAATATCAATATGGATAGTAAGCTGCATAGCTCATAGTATTAACCTACAAAAAATCCGTTGAAGATGAATGAGTGTCGAGAGTCCGTGAGATATGTCACACATATCCGCCACAGAACGAGTAACGATTCAGCAATTCGTTGTGTACGTACAGCCTCCTCCATCACTCCATCATCAAAGATTCTGTTTTCGCTGATCAAAATTAAATTACAAAGACTTCGAAGATTATGTTCTCCGAGGATCCTGTGACCACTGCCACACATCTTCAGAATATCATAATTAAATATCAATCTAGATAGCAAGTTACCTAGCTGATAGAATTAACCTACATAAAAATCCTTTGGAGACGAATGAATGCAGACAGCCCGTGATGTATATTACACGTATACGCCCCAGAACGAGTAACGACCGGAATTGCATTACCCATAAGTATGAAAGAACACCAGAAGGACAATGTCAGCGTAAAGGAATTTCTAATTCGTTGTACCAAACTCTTCCCAACTGGAATGAGTCAGATGAGTCGATCAGCCAGAATTTGGGAAAGGTAAGGTAAAAAGATACAGAAATCTTTAAAAACGAAAGGTCTAACCCGGTACACCTAAAATTATCATTCACAATAACTCATAACGCTTAAAGCGTCTAAGATAGATAGGAGTATTGCAGTATCGTAAAGTTTTAATTATCACTATGAAATAATTTAGATAGAAACTTAATTTTTTGTAATTTCTATGACTTCTCTATATAGTCAGGATCCAGAGTTATATATTTCGCCCAGCGTTTAATAACCTTTTGAAGGTCAACCCTGAAGTACTCTGCAGATTGGATTGAAAGCCATTGTTCTACCTCTTGAATGACATCATTTCTGTTCTGGGAATAAGAAAAAGTCGCTTGGAGCGAGATCGGGAGAATAGGGTGGATGTGGCAAAATTTCAAAGCCACATCGTTTAGATTCTTCAACCGCAACTTCAAATGTGTGAGCAGGTGCATTATCGACAAGAAGACGGCGCCTTTTGTGATCATACCGTGCCTTTTCTTGATTAGAGCATCCCACACTTTTTTCAGCAGTGTGCAGTAATAAGCACCAGTGATTGTGTGACCCTTCTCCACGTTGTCTCTTAAGATGACTCCACGGCAGTCCAAAAAAAAACAGACAGCATGACCTTCCCTGTGGACTTCTGCACATTAGCCTTCTTGGAAGGAGGTGAATTACTATGCTTCCATTCTATTCTCATCTCTTTGGTCTCTGGATCATACTGATTGATCCGAGATTCATCCACAGGTACCAGACGACCAAAAAATCCTCTTCGTCTTGCTCCAAAAGATTCAATATTTTCTTTGACAGGTCACGCCAAGTTGGCATTTGAAAAAAAGTCAGCAATCTGAGAACCCAGCGTGCTGAAACCTTTGACATGTGCAGTTCTTCGTGAATAATTTTACACACACTGTCGTAACTAAAATGAGCCTCATTCATGATCATATGAATGGTTATCCTTTGATCTAATGGGATAAAGTCCTCCACTTTCTTCACTGCGGCAGTATCGTCCGTGAGTGATGGTCTTCCGTACCTTGGATCGTTTGAGAGGGGCATGTGGCAGTTTGAAAATTCCTTGCAGTGTCATATGATGGACTATCACTTCCATAAACAGCCAACATTTCATTGGGGATTTGCAGGGCACTGTAATGTTTCAAATGCAGAAACTTAATCACACTAAGAGCCTCTATCTTCTCCACAATGCGGGTTACTTCAATCTTCAGCTTCCTGAAAACAAACGAATAAACATTAATAGCTGTAATTTATACCATTATGTACACAAGGATAAATTAATATGCAGAATAAATTTTATCCAGATATCTGAATTATTTCCTAGTGATAATTAAAACTTTACGATATCCCTAGAGAAATTAATTAGAAGAATTAACCTACAGAAACATTTCTAAAATTCAATATAAGGTTCAATTAACATGCAGAATAAATTTTATCCAGATATCTCAATTATTTCCAAGTGAAAATTAAAATTTTACAATACCCCTAGAGCAGGGGTTCTCAAACTATGGTACACGTACCAGTACTGGTACGCGAAGCTCTGACTGCTGGTACGCAGAAGTCAGATACTGGTACGTGGAATAAAATACAGAATTCAGTATATTATTCTGGAATCAAAAACGGCTTATTTTTATTAGCTTGGAAAAATTAAAAAAATTTTCAGATGCGATTTAGCATATGTGTAAACGCTTTTTCTATCTTTTTTTGTTCCGAGAAATTTTTGTTATACTGGATTCGTTCACTTTTACCACAATTCTTCAATAAAATTTTCTATTTAATATTTAAATAACAGAAATTGTAGACGTCTCGTTTAATTGTAGGATTTGTAATACTTTTCTGCATTTAAAAAAAGGCGAAAAATTCTATTAAAAAATTGTGGTATAAGCGTATGAAGCATGCTATAGTAGATTTGCTGAAGTTCGCACACACATCTAATGATTTAAGCAGTTTTACAGAATTTAAAACATAATTATCGGATTTATATGAATAAAAATATAATTTTTTTAATAAAGACGTAATTTTCAAATTATTGAAAGAAGTATTTTTAATTAGCGGAAGAACTGTTTTTAAACATGTTTTATAAATTGAATTATCTGAAGGTAAAGTATGGTTGCTTTGAAACAGGAGGAGCTTGTGTGAGTAGGAGGAGTTAAAACAAAATAAAATTCCAGGTGTAATTTATAACGCATTGTTCTATTTGTTCTAGAAGACCTTCTTGGAGGTGTTGAAATAAAAGTTTTATTTCAAACATAATTTATAAATTAATACATTCTATTGATAGTAGACAAATTATTAAAAATTAATGATGATACTACTTTTTAGTTGAATGTTATTATAAAGAAGTTAGTCTAAGTATCAATTTAGTAATGTTATCATTCTTTTTTAAACATAAAAAACCTGCTAAGACGGAAACATATTTCGTTATACTTCCGGATATATATTTTGTTTTAGACAGATTCTTTATACAGGTTTTTCTGTATTAGCTTTACGTTTGTTACCTGGTTGTACGCGGACGTATGAACTTCGATTTAGTGGTACGTTGATCTAAAAGTTTGGGAACCCCTGCCCTAGAGAAATGAATTAGAAGAATTAACCTACAGAAACATTTCTAAAATTCAATATACAAGTACTATAAAGAAACTCTGGTGGAAAGTATTGTTTTTGATGTAGTATTATTTTATTATATTGATGTAGTAGATTAAAGTATTATTTTTAATGATGTAGCAGGAAATAATTGAACGTGTGAGATATAACAGTTATTAAGGATCCTAAAAAGGAACACGAAAAATGATGTTTAGTAATTGCAGTTTGCTATGAAAATATTGTCATTTGTGATGAGACAGTATATGCCAGATAGAAATGCGCATTACGAAAATTTCGCATAAGTAATAAACATATATGAATCTTTCCAAATTCCCTCTAACAACGCATTTATATTGCATCAGTTATTGTAGGTACACATGCTAACTTTTGACAAGCTATATGGAAAAAAAATTGTGACGCTGGAAATTTCTAGATTTAATTTAATTCAGTTTCATTGTTGTTTTACATAGGATAGTGTATAGCGTGTGTTATATGCATACATTACATAGCACAGTGTTGCATAAAATCACACTTTTTGTTATTTTATGATGATCCATCAAATATCAAATTATTATCAATGTCTTAAAAAACACACTTTTGGCACGTCATCTTCTTAAAACTAAAAAGCATTAAATAGGTATAGTTACATATGATATAAAGATATACCAAATTTTGTAAAAGGAAAGATGCTCTGCAGATTTTCGAACGAGTGTGGTATATAGTGATACACGTATATCAATTTCAGAATGTCTAAACTGTGTAGTACCTTAATTTCAGACTTATCATAATTATGTAGACACTTGTTCAGATCGCTTAAATCACTTGTTCGTTGATATTTTCATGTGTCTTAAACTGAGTTATATGTGATGGATGAAGTTTCGCATTCAGACGCTTAGGTGTTTGAATTACTTTTTCAGACACATTTCTTGCTGATTTTAATAAACCTCTATTTCCAGTTACTTAATAAAAAAATTGTTGTAGACATTTTAAAAATCAAAAAGATATTATACAAGTTTTTTTTTTTTCTTGCATACACTTTAAAAGTATTATTCTTATTCCAAATAAATTAAAACAAAAATCGAGAAAATTAATTTACTATGCGAAAACGTAACACGTTAATACATTACCTATAGATTAAACTAATTGCATATGAAATATTTTTAAACAATATGCACATTTACACATAATCCTTACATTAAAAAGTCCACATTATTTACCCTTTTAAATGTATGTCATAAAAAAGTAAAAGATTACCAAACGTTCAGTGACTTCGAAATCCCTATAAAAGTCTTAAATTATTTCACGAGCTATTTCAGAGGATAATCCTCCGTAATACTTTAAGCGTTCAAAAACTGTATGGGATTTAGCTTATTTTTAAAACAAATGCTTATAACTATTTTCTGCTCAATATAATTTTAGTTATAAAAAGTGACATTTTATTTCCTTTATAAAATTTTTACTCAAAAAAAAAGAAATATATATATATATATATATATAGAAACTGGAGGTACAAAAAATTTTAAAAAGAGTTTCCGGAGCATTTGAAAAATAAATAATTATAAATTTTACTTATCAATCATTTAATAAAATTGATAATGATAAATGTGGATATTTTTCTGCGAGTGTGTATGCAGTGTTCGGAAAATAGTGTTACGCGCAGGACCTACATATCTGAAGTAATACACCTTGAATCTGGTTTTTGGATTTTCTTTTATTAGGTTTTCTAGTTACATTTTTATGTAATTTTTAACTTTTTTTGCGTTTTGAATTTTATGAAAATCAAATCAAAACTTTAGAAGATATTAATTAAAATATTTATTAAGAAATTTGATATATATTTTTAAATAGGTGCTTTCTTGTTACAGGAGCTTCTGAGGTTTAATCGTCAAGCGATCGCGATACTTATTTTATTACAGAAATTAATCTGCATTCGCGACGATTTGTGGCATTCTTCCCTAAAACGATAAAACCTTTATGGTAAATTTTGCTTTCAATGCATTGGCTAAGTTTAAAGGTAAAATGCAAAATCGGTTCCAATAGCAAAGGGGAGGACCATGCTTGAAATATGAATTTAATCCTTGTAGAAATAGAAAGTCACAATAATTGAAGGTTTGGTTGATATGGGACCGGATCGAACCCTCATGAGTGTACACTGTCCAAGACAATGAAGACTCTAATCCTAGGTTCGTTAAATTCAAGGATCATTTTGAAAAAACCGACCAGCTAAGCGTGTGAAGCTCCAGCAGTTGTTTACTAAATATTTAGTAACTTATATCTGTGATGAAATGTATTGCTTCAAAGATACTTTCATTTGCTGCTTAAGGGGACAGTGGACGTTCAAAACCGTTTTTTTTTTCATTTTTTACTCAATTCTACTGAATTTTTGCACACATAGTAATTCATACATTTTATAAGTAAATTATTCAAAAATGTGTGTAATTAATGTATTTATTAATTAAAATATATTAATTAATCACTCTAATTAAAAATACTCCATGCGCATTAAATTTGGCTTCAGGAACATGGTGTTTTATTAAATGACAGTTTTATATTATTGCAACAAAAGTTGGTATGCGTTTTAAAATTGTACCAATATATTGAGAAAAATTAATAAAAAACTTCCAATATTTATTTATTTTTTAACATTTTCACGGAACAAAGTTATATAACTACGAAATTTTTCATTTTATGTACAGTAATGCATGCATATTAATACCAAGTTTTGAAAAATAGCACACTGCTAACAATAATACTTAAAATTATGAAAATTGGATAAAACATAAGACGCCCGGAACATTTGGAATATTTTAATTCGGCGAAAATTCTCATTTATAGAAAATACGATTTAAAGTTTTATATTTCAGTGTAACTGAATTACGGTGCCAAATTTGAAATTCCCGTAACTTTGATAGGAATCTTTGCAATTACATGCGGTTTTTTGTAAATGTTGTAGCTGTGATTGAAGTATAGTAATAAACCAAATTAAGAAAAACGATTTTTCAGTCGATTTTAATCCAACTGAAGGTCCACGGTCCCCAAGATAAATACTCCTGTGCTCGTCTTTACCATGTATCTGCTATTGCTGCAATTTGAGCTGATGTCTATTTTAGAAGATACAAAGGTTGATAAGTTCATTATTGACAAAGTTACGAGAGGTAACCTAACGCATGGGGTATTTTTAAACTCTTGTATATCGAAAAATTTGATGACGAAATATTTGATATTCCATATGATTGTGGTCGCAGCTTAAAATAATCAAATAAAGCTTAGCTCATTTTGAAAACTGAACCTTTAATTCATTATGAATCTAAAATTAAATAGTTTCTTTACGTGAAAGACCCAAAACATCTAATCAATTTTTAATATTCGAACAATTTTTTAATTTTATTTTTACGATGGAAGTCCTAAATAGAACTGTTATGAGGGAAATAATTTTCCATGCAATGGAAAATATTTTCTCCTAAAATATTTAAAAAAGCAAATAAAAAAATCATTTTTTTTTAAACTGCTGTTATTATTTCGTTTTCTTAAGAAAACCCTGTATTGTTATTTTGCTTTTTGAAGTTTTAAAGCTGAAGGAAAACATTTTACAAAGTCAGAGATAGAGACCTAGTCTCTTCAAATTTAATGTCTCTAGGGAGAAAATATGATACGACAAAGATTTTATTTGGAAAACAGGAATTCTTAAATTGTTAAAAGTAACAAAAGCTGAAACATCTAATCAATTTTTCAATATTCCAACCGTTTTCGTGAATTCTGTTTCGATGATGGCAGTAACTGTAATGAGACAAACTATTTTTCATGCAAAGAAAAATATCATTTTCCTTACGAATATGAAAAAAGCAAATGGAAGAATGATTTATTTTAAATTGCTGTTCTTATTTCTTTTGTTTGAAAATAATCTATATTATTATTTTCTTTTTTGACATTTGAAAGCCAGCAGTAAACAGTTCCCATAAACAGATATATTGTTATAATCCCTTGACGTTTAAATGTCTATAGAGACAAAATATGATACGCTAAAACATTTATTTGCAAAAGAGAGATTCTTGAATTGTTAAACACAACAAAATTTCAAATGTTACTATCAAACCGATTTGTAGAAGGCCTAAACTCTAAGGGATAAATTTAAAAAAAAAAAATGTTACTTTAATGTAGCTTTATTTCGTTTAAGTAAGATTTAACATCAAGGGACTTACATTTTACATTTAAACTAGTCGTTGGGGACCACCGTAATACTTACCCATCATGGATATGCATAATATAAAATATGAAAATAAAAAATGTGTAAACTACTTATAAAATGCATTGCAATTCGAATAAAATCGTGGCTTGATGACGTCATAAACTTTAAAGGCTCGATTACTGAATTGCTTAAAAGAAACATTCTTATAACTCTAAAAAAATAATCCTACTAACCAGCGGTTTATTGCATCTGATTAAGCGTCTCATTTCCAATTAAAATATATCTTTGAATTGAAATTTGGATGAAATACAGGGTCATGAAAAATTGAAGAGTATGGAAATTGGATTACAAATATCTCGGCAAGTAATTATCCGATCGACTTCATGCTTTATGCAAAATTTATGTTTTTTTATTGTCTTTTATATTTATTCCTTAAAATAAACAATTTCGAAAACTTTTATATACCTTTTATCAGAACGAATATTTCGAGAGTCCGAAAAAAATAGTTCCGGATAATCGAGGTTACTGAAATTTAATAAGCTTCTTCCCATTATTACATGCTAAGTGCATACCAAATTTCAAGTCTCTATCTCAATTTTTTCGGAAGATAGAGCGTTTACAGACACACAGACACACAGACGGACGGCAAAATTTCTTTTTCTAAAAATATGTTTTTCGGAATCTCCAGTGTCTGAAACGTGTAAATCCGTCAAAAATTTTTTTTATCGAATTTCAAAACGATTACAAGACTTACCCTATACTACGTATGATGGGTAAGTAAAAATAATAAAAATAGTTTTTTAAGCACTTTTTCCTAAACGTTCAATTATGATCTCAATAATCACAGTTACAATACGTCTATTTGGCGCGGATCCTCATTGTTGAAAAATCATGGCTTTGTTTAAACTTGGAAGAAACTGCTATATTTATTTTAAAATAATTATAATTTTTGCTCTGTTTATTTTTTCAGAAAAGGCAACAGGGCTAGTAAAAAACTCATTATGTAAACAATCTATTCAGGATATCTAATTTGCTTTCTCAATTTATAATCAAAATTTAATTAAAATGAAACTATTAAATGACAAAATATTTTTTTATTACGCTCTTTATTTTATATTTTTATTTTCTGCTTTTAGGTAGCTTTCATTACAAAAACTAAAAAGCTACCTATTGCAGCCGTTCGGAGGAAAGCAATTCAGGAAAATCTCGGTAACCCTGCCTTCAAATGTACATTTATATAAATATATATATATATATATATATATATATATATAATTATAATATCTATGAATTTCAAAAAACATATCAAGTTCTATTATCATTCTACTTAAATCTCCAAAGAGATAATTAATGATATTGTGTATACAGAATACCACATAGCTAATAATTAACATGTGCAAACATAATATTACCATAGCTTGTGCTTCAATGATAATTGGCCAAATTTTACTCATACCTAAAGAATATTGAAAAAAGAAAAAAGAAATAGAGAGAAAGGGGAAAAAAATTATAAATTGGAGTTGCAATTAAGTAAATACAAATGGATTAATAAATTAAATATGAACCATATACAATGGAAAATTGGACCACATGAGAATTAAATATGAATTGGATATGAAAAAACACATGCACATGTACTCATCAGCCTGGATGCACCCACATGTGTTTTAAATAATAATTCAGTGTTTCATAATTCTACTGGCATAATGCTAAGATCAGTGGAATCATCCAGGTACACTGAATTATTACCAGACAACAATTGGAAATATTAAAATTTGGAAATATTTAAATAGGAAATAAAAAACCATTAAGAATATACAATATATTTCACTCACATCGATTATCCAAAAACTGTATTTAACACCTTACGAAATTACCACGAGATAACAGTTTTGAAATAATAAAATTGGAAATATGAACGCGTAAAGTGTAGATAAAATATTTTACTCACAATAATTATACAGAATCCTTAAAATGTCACAACTTCTGCATAATATTCACATCCACATGGCAATGCATCATACATGTTGACTAAGTCGAGTTGAGAGAAATGATTTGAAAGACAAGTTGAGAGCACACTTTTTTAAAAACACAACCCCATCGATGACACCCAAACACAAAATGATTCAAAAACACACAAAATAATTCTGGTTTTAATACACTTATAACAAAATTATATCCGTGAATATATATTACTCCATCCAATTTTAATTCCTGAAAGTAAAATTAATATACAATCAATAGCTCCCTCTATAGTTAAATTAAATATAATATTATCAATATTATCAACAACTACCTGAAAGGTAAAGTGTCGCCATCTATTGGTATTATAATAATTCCTAACTAATATTTAGTTAGATATCCACTTTATTAGTTACATACTCGCTTCATTAGATTTAATTATATAAATAAACTTTAAAAAACAATACTAACTTGTAGTTTTACTTTAAATTCAAATAAAATATAATACTACTATATGAATAAATCTACACAGAATTAATTCAACTTGCACAGCATTTCAGATATTCTTAACAAGAATATATTATGTAAAAGAGATATTATTTTAATTCAAATTGTTTTTGCTGCCAGCTGTGTTAATCCACTGATATTATAGACATATTATTAAATAATTAATGTTTTATTTTTACTACTACTTAAATATATATTAGACTTGTTATTAAATAATTAATGTTTAATTTATACTACATTGTAAATATATTTTATATTTCATAGATTAATTTAAATATCTAATTAAATAATTCATAAACAATTCGAAATATCTCAAAATTTATAAAATTGATAATTAATAGTATTACTACTGTTTTTCAATCAAATTAATGCAATGCAGTAATTAAAATACTTGTTAAATTTAATTATTCATAGACAAAAATAAAAACTATATATATTTATATTTATATATATTGCAAATAGATATGTTTATGAGTTATAATCACCAATGTTATCCATGTATAATTTAATTTGTTATTGTATAAGTTAATTTATAAATGTATGAAAACTGCACATCAATAACACCATAAACAGAGGTGATCGGCAACGCACAATCACAACTATACAAAGTGTATATAATGTTCAATCAAATATTAATTTTCCTAATATGTTATTATTGTAATTATGTATGTTATAATTGTAATTTTCTATATAAAGTGTATATAATGTTCAAAAAAATATTAAATATTAAATTTCCTAATATGTTATAATTGTAATAATGTATGTTATAATTATTATTTTCTATATCTTTTGTTATATGTTATCGCACACTAAAACAGTAATTTATTACATACCATGTTTATATTTAAATTATATAATAAATGTTATTTAAAAGAGTTGATGATTGAATTTATCATAAAAATTGAATAACCATATATTTTTGCTTGATTTCGAATATATCTAATATTTTTGTTTTTATTTATATCTGAGCATAAGTATTTTATACGATGTAGATAATTGATAATTATATTTTTATAAACAGATTTATGTAAACATGAAGCAAAATTGGTAAAAATATTTACTTTAAATGGGAAATCAAATCTCTTATCATAAATATCAAAAATTAATTTATAATTCTTAGTAATATTAATTTTTAAGTCAAGAAAGGTTATATTATTATTAATTAAATCATTTTCGCTTAATTTAAGCTAAGTAGGATAAAAATTGAGTGGTGATGTGCAATTTTTTTCATTGAAATAAAATATGATAATGTCATCAATATAGCGATAAAATACATAATCATTGTTCGGACTTATATTTCTTTCATAATAATATAAGTAAAAGTCAGAGAGAATACTAGATGCGGTTCCGCCCTGCGGAATTCCATGGCATTGTTTATAGATAATATTGTCATATATAATGTAATTATTATGCAATGTAAAATTTAGTAAAGTTTTAAAAAAATTTACTGAAATATGTTCTTTTAATTTTAATTGAGATTTAAATTCTTTAAATAATGTACACATTGTTTTATGTAAGTCTTTTATATCAATGTTATTAAATAAATCATTAAAATCCAATGTTTTTATGAATTTTACCGGATTGATATTATGTATTTTATTAATGAGTTGAAAACTATTTTTTAGGGAATGTTGGTTATTAAGTTTTAACGTTATATCATATATCTGCTTTAAAATATTAAGTAGTAAATTGCTTGCATTTTTATTATATGTGTTACAACCGATGGTAACAGTGCGAAATTTAATAGGATTTTTATGAAATTTTGGAATTATAACAAGATAAGGATAATTAAAATTATTACATTTGATTTTTAGTAATTTGTGATAATTTAATAATTTTCTGTTATTTATTTCAATATTTAATTTAGTTTTATTAAAAATATTACTTGTGTTGATTGCATTGTGAATTAACACTCTATAGTATTCTTTACAAATGATAGCATAATTATTTGGAGATTTATCTACATAAGTAATTATAAATTTGTTTTGTAATTCTGATATATGTTTATTTATGTTTTTAAAAGCTGCATGTGTAATATGATGATAATTTTTTATAATTTCATTTTTTAATTTATCAATTACAGAAAATCTCCATTCACTGAAATATTCGATTGGTTTATTGTAATCAACAGCAATTTTATATATAAACAAATCAATATCTTGAATAAACTGCAATATTATGGATTTGATATTACACTTATATGGAAGACGAAATTTTGTGCCATTATGCATTAAGTTTTGTAAAATAGGTTGTTCTACAATATTAAGATCACCAGTAATGATATGACCATGTGTTGTATTTATATACTTTTGATATTTTGGGTCATTACAATAACATGGGTAATTCTTTGAAGAGACCAAATTTTTTGCAAAAGAATTGTAATTAAAAATTTTACGTCCAAGTGTGCGATTATATTTATATGTCTTGTGAATATATATATATATATATATATATATACGATAGCACTCGTATTTATAATCCAATTTGGATGAAACTAATTGCGTATATAATGCTCACTAATACCTCAACCGAGTTCGTTGGCCAGCTTGGTCCGAAATCTTGTTTCAAAATGGCGGTCACTAAAAGATTTAAAACTAAAAAGAATATAAAAAATCTTTTGAAATTCAAGTTTTTTATTTAAGTGTGAGGGCTTGATGCAAGGATTCTGAAATATGTTTTGTTTTTCCCTTATCTTAAAAAATGGCTGAGATATAGAAGTTTGAAATTCAAGGATGGCTGACATTTTGAAACTAGACAGCAAATTACAAAATGAATGAATAAATAAATAAATACCCGATTAGTTTATGAGTTTTAGTGAACATGATTTCTCGCAAATTTATTATTTTTCATTGTTGTAATCATGTTCCCAATCATGCGCATAAAACTATGTATTCATATCCTTAGCGTCGAATTCTCGCCTAGCTTTACGACATTTGGCAATTTTGGCGACCAAAAATAAGTCTCCATAAGTGAAGCTAACTTGGCTATAGCTGACTAATTTGCGAATTTCTTATTCAGTATTAACGAATCTTCTGTAATCGGGTTCTTTGTCATTTTTCTTGGTGTTTTCGAGTAACATTACCTAAAGCTTTAAAACGAAGATACAGGAAATCTACCTTTTTTCTCCCGGTACAGGCAGGAAAGGTTTTTTTTACTTTTAAAATATTGCATTATTGCACTTTCACAGCCCGTTTGCATATTTTGATGAAAGTGGTTTGGTTCATGATTAACTCCATAGTATTTGTAACTCGTAAACAATAGTAGCAAAACGAAAATTAGATGATTTATCACATACAGCCGACAAACGATAAAAACGGCTTATAATTGCTTTATTAATTTATAATTACTTTCTAAAAATATTTAAATGTCGTTTTGGCATCGGAGACACTCCTGTCTCGATAATGTCTATAATCTAGCCTATCAGAAAGTGAAGGAAAAAACTATTACTTCACACACAAAACCAAGTTAAGTTAAATAAAATAGCAAACAAATCTTTGTTTTTTTACGAGAGTACAATTTGATTTTCGTCGGTACATAAAACGAAAAAAAATTACAGAACTGCCTTAAAAATTATGATACATTATAAGGCTTTATTTCAGACAAATAGTTTCGGCTCAGGTAAAAGTTAGAATTTAAAAAAAAAATTAAGCGTTTGTTTGTCGAAAAATCGAAATTGATTTTCGCAGGTAAATAAACTATAGAAATAAACAATGTCTCAAAAGGAATTGCATCCATTTTTTTAAAGTTTTGCTTATGCTTATAGATTTCTATATGCAAGTACTTATTTTGCTTTGGAACACAGAGAAATATTTTATTTAAATAAAAATCCCAATACATTTTCCATGCGCAGTGAAACATAAAAACATTGAAAAGCAATGGCATTAAAATAATATCGAAATTGAAATCAAATAATATTAGATTTGCTAAAATTATACTTTTAAAGAATTATATAAAAAATTCCAATAAAAATGTTATATTCCATTTATAATTATTAATTTAAAGCCAGAATTTTCACGTTAATAGAATCTTCTTTCATGTTTTTATAAATAAAAGATTAATTCCATGTTCTTTTGATCAACATTGGATACTTGGTTCAAGTGACTTTCATTAACACAATTTTGTTGACTCATTTATTATTTTGACATAAAATTTCTGTGTATTATATTTATAACAGTCAGATTTATGCGTATATATGTTCAGAAATTCTTTCATTGGTTTTAAGAAAAGCAGATTTATCTGAATCACTTTGTCATTGAATTCCTATAACTTATACGAGGGATAAAGCTTTAATAGTGGCAATACTGGTTTAGAAAAGCATTGCTGTGGAACTCAGGCAAGCAGCTTACACCACCCGTACGTCACAAACCAGCCTTATCTCAGAGCGCATGCGCTCTCTTCGCAAATGTCACACGCCTGCAAATAAAGCCATGTTTTAGTTGCCGGTATATCGTCTAGTTTAACCACCAATACGCAGTAAGTTGTGTTCGTACCTAGAACATAACTTGCAACCAGCGTTGAGGAAGAAACAACGACACTTGTTGCAGAACTCACACATATTATTGCATGACAATGCTCGTTCGCATACAGCGCAAACTGGAGCTGATGTGTGTGCTCGATAGGGCTTGGAAATGTGTTACCCATGTTCCTTGGACATAAGATCCTGTGACTGATTTCATCCCCAAGATGAAGGAACCACGCAGCAGCATTCACTTTCATACCATTTCAGAGATTATGTTTTATGTATAACACTCCATTTGAGAGATCTACCGACCAGGTGCGACCTACGGCATCCTGCAGCTTCCAGTACGCTAGCAGTGGGTACTAGACAACGCTAGTTACTACTTTCAAGAGTTATAAAAGTTTCAACCGTATATCGTTTCTGTATTCTTTGTACATATATAGTTGACAGAATTGACAGAAGTTCCTTTATACGTAGAAGCGTTTGTTGTAATTGGGAATTCATTTCCTCTTGCATCATCCAAAACCCCCTTTCTACTTAAAGTTTTGAAATATCAAAAGACAATTATTTACACCTACGCAGTGTAGAAGTAGAAGTGTACTTTGATTCGCTGTTAAAGAGACAATGAATGTGTGGTTATGTTTATTCAGTAACTGTTAAGAACATTTTTATTAGAACTTTAAGTTTAGTTTAGTTTTTGGTTTGTGATTATGATTTTTGAGAGCGTGTCGCTCATCTAAAAAGCTGTAAATACTTGAAATGTTGTGTTCGTCTTTTGAAGTGTTAATTAAATCGTGATGTTTATTAATCTCTGCAATTTACTTTCGTGTCAAGTCTTTTCGTCTTTTATGAATTTTTGTTTACTGAAAGATGTTCTCTATTGAAGATTGGGAGCCCCGATGCCCGTTTTGGAATTTAGAGGTAAGAAAATTTGTTTCTTAGTGATTTTATTTTAAATAGTTTTAGAAATCAATTATATTAAAATTGATTATTTACATGTGGTCAACTGTGACTGAAATAGTAATATAGGCAGTCGGAGTTGTCACAGCGTTAATTGTTCCCTTATGCTGCGAAATGTTAATCTTGAAAAAGAAATACTTCAAAGATTACACCTTTTTTATTACAATTCATGCTTTTATGAAATTCAAGTAATTTTTCTCTTTAATTTTCATGAGCAAGAGATTTAACTTAATATCTCATTATTTAAACTCCATATACAATTAATCATGTTACATTACTCCAACCTGTTTTAAACGCGTACATACAAATACATATACATGCAGAAAGATTGAAAACATAATGTATTATATAGGTGTGAAATATTTTTGCATTTATTTGTATGAATATTATGCAAAAAAATAAGGAGAGTTTTCGATTGCAACTGCTTGTACAGTCTGTGTTGCAGAAATTATTATGTCTTAAGAGTTGGTCATTACACTGTTAAACATTTCATCATAAGAAAACGGTCATTTGAACGGCAGCAAACCGGCCGTTCATTTGACCGTAATTTAAGATAACGGTTACTTAACCGCATTAAAGATATATTGTCATATGACCGTAAAATATATATGTATGGTCATTTGACCATAGCAGTACATAACGTTTACTTAACCGTATTATGAGTTTATTGGCATATGACCGTATTTTTAGAAAATGGTCATATAACCGTATTATGAGTTTATTGGCATATGACCGTGCAATATATATGTACGGTCAGTTGACCATATTTTTAGAAAATGGTTACACAACCGTATTATGAGTTTATTGCTATATGACCGTAAAATATACATATACAGTCATTTAACCATATTATGGGTTTAGTTTCAGATGACCATAAAGCATATATGTACGGTCATTTGACTATAAATTTAGATAATGGTGAATTAACCATATTTTGAATTTATTGTTATATGACCTTAAAATATATATGTACAATTATATGCCCATATTTTAAAATAACTGTTAAAAGATCATACATATATTTTTGACAGTCATAAAACAAAAAAATCATAATTGTGTGTAACAAATGGGAGATAAAAAGTCATATTTCCATGTAATAAAAATATCACAAATAAATGTAAAAATGTACCCAATTACTTATTAAATTAATTTTATTCTTTACAAATGTATAGCATCTTAAAACAAAATTTAAATTCTTCTCTAATAAATAGATACTAAAAGGAAAAAATATAACATTTATAATAATTCATAATGTTGATTATGCCTGATCAGAAGCCTTTTTTTTTTTTTTTTTTTTTTTTTTTTTTTTTTTTTTTTTTATGTCATGTAACAATAAATTCATTATTGTATTTAACTGGACTTCCTTGATCATATAATATATGAACATTTTTATATGAGCTTCCTATTTTACCTTTATTTATTAAACAAGAACTTAAATTTATACTTAAAGATTACATACATTTTCAACAAATAAAATAAAACTAATAAATAACTGACCAAAATTTATAAATTACTTCTGACACTCTGACATTTTTCTTCACATGGAAATAAGAATTTTTCTTTCTTTTTTTTTTTTTTTTTTTTTTTAACATATAAATTTATCTTTTTTTTTTTTTTTCCAAGTTACATACTTAAAACTACCACTGTGCAACAAATAAAACCTTTGCAGTTTCTTCAATATTAAACAATAGTGTTTCATTATTCTTGCAAAACTTGGTATAAAAATATTTTTCAATAAATCAATTATTTATCACTGAACCATATATGAATATATGGTGGAATTTTAAAGAAATCAGTAGAGAGTATATAAATTTTAGAATATTTTTTTAGTGAAATAAATTATGAATATTTAGATTTTTGGCTGATGTAGAATGAATACAGAAATTGCCATACCTATATATTTTTCAAGCAAAAGTTCTACATACCGTATTTTTCGGCGTATAGTCAGCGGCTCAAATAATTCAGTATAGACCCAGAAATTTTATATAGTAATTGAAGTCAAGTATATTTCGAGAACAAAAAACTAGTATTTTATCAAATACAATTTCTGGGTCTAAAATAAATTATTTGAACCACAGATTATGGGCTGAAAAATACGGTATAAATAATTAGATGAGAAATATTTCTGAATAACTACAATGACTGAAAAATACCATGCCATTTTTTTTTATTTATTTTTATTTATTTTTTCATTTAACAAACTTAATATATCTGTAAAAAATTTAAATAATTTCTAAATATTTGCAACTTACTCCAAAAATTACTTAAATATAGGTGTAGCAAGACTATTGATTGTTTCAAAGTTATTCAAAATCTGATTAAAATTATAAAAGTAATATTACATTCATATTTAGAAAAAAAGTGATGAAAATAATGTTAAAAATTTATTTGACAATAGAAAAATGAGATATGCAATGACAATGAGTATATCATAAATATTTTGAATTTTTGTATGTACAGTTAAATTGTAAACAACCATTCTAGCTAAATTAATATTTTAAGAAATTTAGGAAATGTATTATAAATTAACTTCCCAGTAAAAATATATTTCCTTTTGGAAGATTTAAATTCAGAAATAAGAAGATAGTTAAGTATTTTTGATAAATATTTTTCATGATTGCTTAGCTAAAAATGCTTATAATAGTTTTTTTTCATTGTGATCATGAAATAATGTATTTTTAATCACTTACAAGATTGGTTTTAATTATTGTTTTAGAAATTAATTCAATCTGATAAATTACAGTAAAAATATTGGTGCACATGTATCCAGAAAAAAAAAAAAGAAGAGTAATGTGATTCACAAATAGTCAAAACAATCAATTAAAATATAGAAATACATTTATTATAATATATAAATTACATTAATACAATACATTACAATATATGCATCAGCAACAACAGTTGGTTTGGCGATATATAGCATGAATGCTGCTATTTGATTTGCTGTAGTCTGTTCCACACACAGAGTTGATCAACATTAAGTACCTTAAAAAAAAATTAAATGCATTTACCATGGATATAAGCATTCATATACATTTTTAAGAAAATACAAAAATAGAAGTTGTCATAAAATCATTTTAAGCCTATAAGTTAGAACAACAATGAAAAAGTCAGAAATGACTAATGGAAAGCACAACCCTTTGTTCAATAAATACTTTAGGCAGTGCATTCTCTGGAAAAGCAGCAAAGAACTGCATGTTTTTTGTTTTGTTTTGTTTTTTCTGCACTATCTGTACAGTTTTCCACAACAATATGGAGCATTGCAAGAACCAATAATTTCTGTATAACTTACTCCATCTTCCAAAGGGTCTTGTTTAAATTGCATCTCATTCACTGGTACAATAGAGATTCTGCAACAGGTCAGATGGAGATAAGGCCTTTAAACTGCATGTAAATCTGTTTAGAAATACTACTTATCCCACACTGTTTGATAATAGGTAGCAATGCTCTGAAAATCTCTGATATAAAAATCCATAGAAATAGATATTTTACAAGCGGATTGGCCAGCTTGCTCACTAGTCTGAACTTAACTGAGCATAAATGGAATGCAATATATCGCCAAAGTATAGTATGCAAAATGTCTTGGACTATCTGCATTTTATATCGAAAATAAATAAGAATGGAATATAACCTAGCATCAGAATCATTAGCGATACAGAAAACAGACTTATTTTAACTATCAATCAGATTTTTCTGATGAATCATGTCCCATTTCATTGACTATGCAGGTATTTATCTAAGCATTTGTTGATACAAGCTTCACATTTCAAATCTTATTAAAATAAAAAGAGTATGCTTTTTTGGAATGAAATTATATGAAGCGCCTCTTTTTAATAGAGGAATTCTGTAAATTTTTCCCTTTTAATAAATGAAATTTTGCGATTGGGCCCAACAGAGAACCCCATTTATGCCAAAATCCACTTCTGGTTTTCATAATTTTTTTAAAAAAACACACTAGGTATAAACAAAACCAAATTTATCATCAGTCTCTCTCACACACATATACCAGGTAAATAGGGAAAAAATGATAACCTGCAAAAATTACTGGTTGTTGGTAAAAAAAAATTACCCTCCCACATGCATATTATTTAATCATTGACACTCAAAATGCTTATAAATTGATCAACAAAAACTAACTATTTCTATAGATACAATATATCAAGTATTCGTTTTAATTCTTTAACTTAGTTAAAATTTAATTTTGGAAAGTAATATAAAAATAGTCACCAGTTCAAATATTTTGGTTGCCGATAGCGACATATTCGCATTTGCCAAACCTTGCATACATATATCATACACAACTTTTACAAAATTTTGTAGTTCATTAAAAATTAAGAAATTTAGTTGTGAAATGATCAAAACTTTATAGTTAGTTTTTTATGTAACTAAATAAAACAACAAGCAATAAACAGTAAGCAAGATAATAATACAGAAATAAACTGGCTGATGAAGCTACTGCAGAAAATAGTAAAACCTACCAAGATGAAATCGTACAGGACTGAAGGAAATTTCTGTTGCTCAAGTTTCTATATTAGCGGGTAAAATTTTATATAAAACCATAAAAATTTTCAGTATCAAATTGGTTTCAATTACACAGATTTTACTGAAATTGATAGTTACAAATTCCATACTTTATTTCATGTAGTACTTTTTAATACTTGTCATAACATTTGTTTTGAATAAATACTAATTAAACTGTTCAACTGTTTATTTCAATGCGATGGTTTTCTTTAGCAAATAATTGAGACTTGAAAAGGCCTAAAGAGGACGCTAATCACACCTGTTGGTACCAGAAAATTGTACCTTTAACCATGGCATGATGCATGTTCAACTAACGCTAAAGTGCCATTGAAATCATTATTTATTGTAAACGCATTTGAAAGTGTTCGATATTCAAATTCGATAATTTTTAAATTGTCATATAAACACAGAACATTAATATATCACATGAAATCTGAAATTGAGCAAAAAAATAATCATTATGAACAAATTAAAAATACATGTAATGCAATGGGCTTTCATAGGATTTTCTGAAAGCGAGAAGTTACATCTTTTTTTCCATCAGATGGCACATTCAAGCACTTGAATCATCAATAATAATATTGTATATTGTCTAAAAATTTATAAAAACTTTTAGTGAATATCAGGGAACCAACAGATAGGATTGGTTGGAAGAAATTAGAAACTTTAACAGAAATACTAGTCCAAATATTTTTTTACAAAAATAGCTAAATCATGTGTGGTCACATACATGCTAAAAAATATGAAAACATTTATATATACTTATTAATCGGTGATTTATAATGAAAAAAATAACTATTTAGTTGTTCATAATGAAAACAAAGTCTATGATTGAAAAAATTATCTATCAACTTTTTAAGGGGACTCACTGTTTTAAATTTTCCAAAAATAAATTTTTTTGTTTTCATCTTTTTTTTTTTTTTTTAATTATATAATTCTGAATCGAATAAACAAATGGCATGAAAAAAATTCAAATTAGAACCCGGTCAAAAAAGTAAGTACTTTAACACAAGCTCAAATTGATTTTTAACTTGGCACACATTCTTTTCAAATCGTGTTTTTGCTACACTGTTTAAAAAACATCTTTTGCAGAAATATAATTTATTTTGCACAGATATACATGAAAAGATCATACCTAAAATCTTCACCTACACTTTTGTCAAATAAATAATGCAAACTTTATTTGTTGCATTTAGAATGCATTTTAAATGAGATAAACCTTAAAAATAAAATTCTAACTGCAACCAGCAGTCGATGCAGGGTTTCGCTCTTGAGGCCCATTTTATGAAGAGTAAAAGTTATTTTTGTAAAATTTATTTTATTTATATGAAAAATAACATTTTGTAATGAAATATGAAATCCAGTTACTCAAATTCAAATCAAACATTTATTAATAATAACTTCTTTAAGTCCTTCTGCTAAACTTTTTCCTTCTAGTGAATTTGTTTTGTTAGCAAAATTTAAAACATAATAAAATAAAAGCAATTAATGAAGAATGTTTTTATGAAATGGAATTTTGTGAAGGATTAATTTTATTAAAACAATTTTGTGAAGGGTCATGTTTTATTAAATGGATTTTTGTGAACAGACAGTTGTTGATAAATTGTTTTATTAAATGAAATTTCGTGAAGGGCCCTAAATAGGCCCCAAATTTTACCTGGATCGGCCCCTGGCGACAAATAAAATTTCTCTCATTTAATTGAGAAAACGACAGGTGGTGATTGCACATATGATCCTTTTATGCATTTCTGTGCAAAAGAATAATCTTTCTGCAAACGATTTGTTCTTTACAAACAGTGTGCACAACTAGAAAAATATGATATATAAAAAAATACACAATATTATCCAGCTCAATTTGAATATTTTAATGCCATTTGTTTTGTTCGATTCAGAAAAGTATGAATTAAAAAATATCTATGAAAGAAAAATCAAACCTATGTTTAATTATGCATAGACACTTGTAAAATATTAAACCAAATGACAACATTCTTTACAAATTTTTTGATTGCATTTCTTTCAATGTTTTATTTATTTATTTTTACATGTGATATCTTATTTTGATGGTATAACTTTTTTTTTCAATTTTGCTTGTAGTTTTTTTTTCTACAGATATTTTAAATTTTGGAACCATTGCAAAATTGAAAACTGCAATTGTGTAGTACAGTTTGTAAAATTTTGTGTAGTACAGTTTGTAAAATTTTGTGTAGTACAGTTTGTAAAATTTTGTGTAGTACAGTTTTTGCTTTTCTTAATGAAAAGCAAAAACTGTACTACACAAAATCAAAATAATAAAAAGATACCCAGTCAGACATCCTATCCTATGCAAAAAAAAAAAAAAAATAAATAATAATAATAATTTAAAAATATTGAAAGCCAAATAAGAAGTTTGTAAAGAACACTACCATTGTTTTAGCATTAGCTTGTGAGTGTCTTTGTACGACTAGCATAAGTGTCGAGAATTAGCAAAATTCTCAATACCTCTAGAAACGAAATACCTAATATATAATACAGGGCTTGAAATTCAATTTTTCCAAGGAGGGGAGACTCCCTACCAACATTTTTAAATGGAGGGGAGTTATAATCTTTGGGAGGGAGAAAAAAAAAATCTTTAAACCCCACTATTATTTTACGTGCTATTTAAATAATTACATTAATGCAGACATGACAAAATACCATTGAAAAAATTAAGTCAACTGAGAATGATTATGTAAAATGTTTATTTTTATTATAAAAAAGGGAAAAAAGTTAAGTTTTATATATGCAGTGTATTTTTCAAGTTCCATTAAATGTGTTAGGGACCCTTAACAATTAGGTTGTTAAATAAATTTCTGAATTTAGATTTTATTTGATTGAGGGGTGCTGAAGCCTCTTTCACAAGGTAGACTTTTACTCTTTCACAAGGGTTAAAAAGGTTTACTCCTTTACTTCAAGGAGTAAAAGTAATAAGATCTTTACAGCTCTTCTAATCTCATTTTTGTTTAGTGCTGACTGTAGGCCAATTTAACAGGGTGCAGTGACCGGTGGCTCTTACTGCCCTTTTTTGTTCTTTTCCCTCTTTTCGGTCGCAGGAAAAAAAATCTTTAAAACGTCTATTTGTCGTTCGAAAAAATTGTGAATTTAGTCAATTGGTTGAGGGAATAAGATAATGAAATTCGTCTTACGCATGAACAGAAATAGAGAAGGATTTCTAACGAAATAGTGTTAATATCGATTTGCGACTTTGGGACTTCATGGCAGCCAGTGTACAACTGTGCTAAGGTAACGCCACCTACAAACAACAATGCAGATAAATACCATAGAATAAATCTGTTACACCTACCAGATGATGGCTGTCAAGCAGACACGATTTGAAGAGGTAGATGAACTAATACAACTGTTCTACACAGACATTGTATTTGAAACATTTTTCGAGAAACGATTTTCTTATTCAAAAGGCTATTTTATTAGAAGTCCTTATCTATGTCTATGTTCATAGAAAAAAATCGCTAAATTCGTCGATCAGTCGCGGGAAAAAATGGCGAAGATTGTTAATCGGTCGCAAGAAAATAACACGAAATTCGTCAGTCATTTGCAGAAAAAAACTTGAAATTTTTCCGTGAGGCGCGAGGAAAAAAAATAGTGAATTTCATCGATCTGTCACCAGAAGAAACCGAATAATTCACCAATCGGTTACGGAAAAATTCTCAAAGTTCGTCTTTCAGTCAAGGAAAAAAACATGAAATTCGTTGATTGCTCATCAGAAAATATTGCGAAATTCATCAATCAGTCGTGGGAAAATATTGTGAAATTCATCAGTCGGTCGCGGAGATAAATCGTGAAATTCATCAGTCGAATGCAGAGAAGAAAATCTAAATTTGTCAGTCAGACACAGGTAAAAAAAAATTACGAACTTTGTCAATCTGTCGAAAGAAAAAAAAAAGGAGAAATTATGCGAATTTCGTTGATTGATCGCGGAAAGAACACGAATTTTGTCAATAGGCTGCAGAAAAAACGCAAAATTCGTCGATCGATTGTGGAAAAATGCAAAGTTTGTCGATCAGTCACAGAAAAAATGCAAAGTTTGTCGATCTGTCGCGGAAAAAACCGCAAAATTCGTTGATCTGTCACAGAAAAAACGCAAAGTTCGTCGATCTGTCGCGGAAAAAACACAAAGTTCGTCGATCAGTCGCTTAAAAAATGAAAAGTTCGTCGATCTGCCACGGAAAACACGCAAAGTTCGTTGATCTGTCGCGAAAAAAACGCAAAGTTCGTCGATCAGTCGCGTAAAAAACGCAAAGTTCGTCGATCGGTTGCGGGAAAAAAAATTACAAAATTTATCGTTCGGTTGCAGGTAAATTAAATCTCTGAAAATTGTGAAATTTTTTGGGCGGGAGGCTCCCGCCCACGATCTTTTTTTGGGTGGGATTTCAAAATTTTCGGCACGAATCCCGCCCTGTAATATATTAAATTTATTGATTTTATGGATTACTTATTGATATTTTGAGAAAGTTTGTACCACAACTCACAAGACATACTTTTCACAAAATATCTTGACCTAAATTTTATATATTTTTAAAAGTTAAATAATGATATATCTTTAAAATGTTTAATTACCTCCGAAAAAACCTTTCTAAAGAACTTTTGAATTCCATGAAGAACAGCACCACCATTCATCATCCATCAGAGGTAAAGTAAGATGAACCTTAAAAAGAATGTCAACACTGATAATACCAGTATGCAGTATATCTTATCTATATTTATTTATTTATTTATTTATTAGGAATATACTGAATATTTAATACTTTTATGTTAGAAGGGCACCAGTGATATATACTATACGCATATATATATATTCATGTATACAAATATATCACCAGCGCCCGGCTATAAAAGTACCGAATATTCGATGTATTTATTTGGCTAGGCCAAATATCAAAGTACTCGCCGTTTCAAATATTAGAATTGGTCGAATATCTTGATACTGGACCAAACCCATTACTTTAAAAAAAAAGAAAAAAAAATTAAATCTTACATAAGTTCTATTTTTAGCTATGAATAAATAAAGATATTTTGAATTAACAAACAAAATCCCTTAAATAAAAGATATTGCTTTTACATTATTTATTTGATATTTTAAAAGTGACACTTAAGAAAATTAACTGTAAAACAGGGTTGGAAAAAAACATGTTTTTAAAAAAAAAAAAAAAAAAACGTGTTTTTTTTGTTTAAAACATGTTTTAAACGTTTAAAACGTTTTTTTCTCATTCAATAGCACAATTTTGATTAAAGTGAGCAAAAATTAATAAATTAAATATAAAGAATGAAAATATTTTAAAAAAACAGTTAAGGAAGAAAAAAATTATATAATAAATACCAAACATTAATTAACAATTAATTTTTTTATTCTAAACTAAAACATTTAATTATTAAGTTCTTTAAAAATAGTAACAAGTTTGGCAGCCTTATCAAACACCTAACCGGTTTCTAGTTTTGTTCTGCACAAAGCCAAAGGTAGAAAACACTCTTTCTAAATCAGCAGTAGAGCATACAGCTGCTTGTAATTGTTTTATGATCATCATGACATTTTTATCAACATGTTTTTCAAGGCTTATCCACCAAGATAAAGGTGTTATTTCTACAAAATTGTCCACTTTATTTGATTCTTGAATAGCGAATTTATGATTGGTAACTGACAGCATAACATTTTTAGGGTTTCGTTCATCTCACGAAACCCTATTCGTCCCACTTCTCTGTCTGTCCGTCACAGAGTCGGTTCTCAGAAACTGTATAGCTAACAGACTTGAGATTTTGTGTACTTACAGCTGAATACCTACTGTCACGCTGAAAATCATAACATTTTGAAAAAATCATATTATTTTAATATAGAGAGATAAAAAACCAAAAATCTAACAGCCTTTTCCTATTAAATTTAAACATTTTTCGTTATAGCAGTTGCCAACAATTTAAAAATCAACAATAAAATTCTTTCTACAATAATTAATTTTCTGTTGAAAGATTTCCACGTGAATTTAATTTGTGAATTGTCACATTGTGACATTATAAACAATAAACATGTTTTAAACATTGTTTTAAATGTAATGTTTTAAACATGTTTTAAACAGCTGTTTTAAACAAAATGTTTTAAACGTAACAACCCTGCTGTAAAAGAAGACAATTAATAGAGAATGATGTATAAATGTGAGTTCCTGAATAGTATCTGTTAAAGGTAATATTCTGTTTCTTGCTTTTTCACAAACAGGGTGTTTCTAAACAAAATGGAACAAACTTTCAGGAGTAGTTATATTGCATCAAGACAAGGAGATTTTGTTACAGGAAACCAGGATTGAAATCTACTTATTCAGTCAAAAATATATTGTGTATCTCGCTATAAGCATCACTTGGATTTTCGTTTATTACTGTAGCAATAATAAAAATAATGTAACGAGGTTTTCAAACTTCTTACTTTAATTTCTGTGAAACAGGATGACATGATGAGAATGCTGTAAATTGCCAAAGTTCAAATCCAAACAGTGAGGTACACATCCTATCCTTCAAAATACAGCTGACAGCACATATATTATGTCACAGACCAGAATTCAGTCACTTCCAATGATGTCATCATATTTCATACAAAGCAAAGTTATATATATATTACAAAGAAATTCCCACTAAAATATCTTCATTATTTTAAAGTTGTTACCAAAAATTCTGGTTCAGCTTCTAGTGAGATGCCCTATAGTTTGGATGGAATAAGTAAGTTGCAATGTTGGTTTCCTGTACAAAAAAAGTTTTATCCTGCCTTAAAGTTTGTTCCAAAATTTTAGGAACATCCTGTATGTTTACAATCTAGAGTCTTGCATTGGGTCAGGTTACCTGCTTTTACCTCACATGCAGTTTGGGTCAGGTCGCTGCTATATTTTTTGTTGCGTTTCGGGTTGGGTTTTGACTCTTGCAGGTTGGGTTCAGGTTGACCTGCTTTTTCAAATATACACAGCTGAGTTGTATAATATATTCGCACATGCGCGTGGAAAATTTTCTGCAAAATTCGAAACTTTGCAGAAAACATTTTAGAAAATAAAAACATAATTTTTGTTTTAATACCAAAAAATAAAAAATATTCCAATTTTATGTACGATTTATTTACTGTTTGCATACAATTTACAGTTTAAAGATGAAAGATATTGTTGTGACATTACAGGCACTTGTGAAGAGCTCAAAATATTAAGGATTGGGCTATCTAAATGCATTGACAAAATAATTGATAAGAATGCAGCTCTTCCTATCATGGATTTTTAGCTTTATTATTTTTTTAACCAAACTAATTATTCTTTAATTAATATTAATTAATTTTAAATGGTAAGTATTTTAAACTACTGTTTTTAATTCATATTGTCAAAATAATAACACATAATTTTATTAAACATTAAATTAATTTGCAGAAAGTTTTTGACCCAACATTTATGTGTGCAAGAAGTTTTTGGTTTTAAACAAGTCTGGTCCACAGTATTTTTTCAGATTAAATATATATACAATAAGACCTCCATAATGGACACTCCCAAAAAGCAGACACCTCTATTTAACGAACACTTTTTCAATTCTTAACACATATATTTGTATGCTTATACCTTGGAATAGGGGACACCTCGAAATCTACACACATGTAGCATGTGTATGTGCTCATAACTATCACAAATATAATACATGTGTTTTTGTGAGTATCATAAATGAAATGTTTGCAATATTTTCATATTCTGACAAAAATTAAAAAATGTTTATTAACTGCACCGCAAAAAAAGAACAATGTATGATTACATTTCTTGTACATTTTATTTTTTCTCATGCAGTAAATTGAATATATATACCTATTCATATTAAAATACATATTTATTTTCATCTAAAACATAGTTCTGTTCAAATGTTTTGTGAAAATCCCAACAATTAGACTTTCAAAAAACATACATGACCCGACAGAATCATTCTAGGATGAACCCGATAAGCAGAAAGAAAATTAGAGTCATCCCAGCCAGGAAAAAAGATAGAAACAACCCGATCGGATGCAGGACTCTATTACAATGATCTTGAGGTATCTGCTATTCAGAGGTTACACTATATCTGAATATTAAAGAATATAGATTTGCCCATTTTTCTATAATATATAAAATTTGTATTAGAGATATAATTGTACATGACTTTTCATAATAGTATTAAAACATGATTTATTGTCCTTTCATTGCTGGTTGAAATATGTCAGGTTGCGGGTCGCCGAAAATTGTTCTTGCGGGTTCAGGTCGGGTTGCAGGTTGAGGAAATTTTTTTGTTGGGTTCATGTCAGTTGTGGCTTGTGAGTTGACTTCAAACGGAATTTGCAGGTTCGGGTTGGATACAACCCGACCCATGCAGGACTCTATTACAATCTCAGAAAACAATAACCCGCTGTGGTGCATTTAAAAACTTCCTTGCGAAATAACAAAAAGGAGGAGAATTATTCTTGCTGAGTTGCCACCATTTGAATTAGATGTTTTTCCCCCCTTTCTGATAACACAAATATAACTTCAAATAAATACTATTTGATTAAAATTCTCCTTTTTTAAAATTTCTTTCATAAATATTTGTTTTAAAACACATAAAAAATTATTCATTTATTTTAATTTTCAGAAGAAGTTATTTAATTTTATTAATTACAATTAACCTCACTAAAGAATTTATAAAAGTTTTATTAGTTGAAAAATTGTAATGTTTTAGCTTTTTTTATGTGTTTTTAAATTTTTTTTGAAAAAAAAAATGAATTTTTCTCTTCATTGAGCTCAGGCTCAGACCCAGAACCCAATAAATTATACATCCAAATTAACATCCCTCCCTGTCATCAAAAATTAACAGGATTAATATGCAGGATTATGCCAATTTTTTTACAGAAATCGCCCCAAAAGAGTAAATAACTTGGTAGACCCTGGCGACCGCATCTGTAAAGCCCTGCCCGCGACCATTTGTCGAAACTCAAGATATTTTTTTTCGACTGATTTACGAAATTTGCTTCTTTTTTTTCTGCTACCTTTTGACAAAATTTGCGATCCTTTTCTACAATCGTTTGTTAAAATTCGGGATTTGTTTTTCGAAACTGACTGGCAAAATTTGCGATTATTTTGCGTGATCGTTTGATGAAATTCTCGATTTGTTTTATATGCGATTGTATGACTAATTTAGTGATTTGTCGCAGAACCTTTGGATGAAATCCGTGATTTTTTTCCATGATAATTACATAAAATTCACAATTTTTTGAAAAGTCTTTTGACAAAATTTGCAATCTTTTTTCGAATCTGATTGAAAAAATTTTACTTTTTTATGCGAATGAATGTTGTTATCTGCGACCGAATGACAGAAATCGCTATTTATTTCTACAATCTTTGGCGAAATTCTCCATATTTTTCCATGGCAGTTCGAGAAAATTAGTGATTTTTACAAGTAACAATTTGTTTAATTCTACGTCCAATTGGGAAAATTCTCTATGTTTTTGCGATCAATTGAAAAATTAGCTAATTTTGCATAATTTCATAAAATAAATAAATAAAAATCACAGACTTTCACGGAAATTTAAAAAAATTCTCTGCAAAAGAAATTAAGAGGGCAAAATCATGTACAAACTTTTTTATTGTGCAGGATTTTCTTATGTTGTGTGTGATTTGTGCAATGCCATGCACTATTTCACACCCCATCCCTCAAAGAAAAGTCCTGCCCCCCTCGCAAAAAAATCTTGAAATGGCCGTCTTAGTAGGTATAATTGTTTGGTGCTTTTTCGCCGTAACTTTTTTTCGGATGAGAAGAATTCTGTCATAGACAGGTTTTGTTTTCACAAGTTTCATTGTAAAACAGCTATGCTCTTCAGAGGTCCAATATAGAAAGAATGTTTTAACAGTCTTAGAGGCAACATTTAAACAAAGGTAACAAAACCTCCTATAACAGAAAACTTTCATAGTATCTTGTAATTATACCTGCTAAGACGGAAATTTTCATCTTTTTTTGCGAATTCGTTTTCGTTTACTTCTTTTGTATCTATGATTTTAGTAAACGTTTCTCATTCGGAGGGGGAGGGTTTACAGTCCTGTCGAACCTCATCCTTGGCTATGCCACTGCCGTCAAAGAAAAGTCCTCCTCTTCCCCCTCCCCCCCCAAGAAAATTGTGAAATGGCGACCGTGGTTTTGAAACATTGTATGCTAAAAAAATGCTGCACTTAAGTAAAAGAATGGTTATAATTCAGGCACAATTTTTCAAATCTATTGGTGAGTATACAAAACTTCACAGATAGACTGCCAAAAATGCCAGCATGGTGTATACTTAGAAATGAATTACCATGACAGTTCATAAACAATTAACCATTTCTTAAATGTACGAACAAGGTACTAACCCAGTATATAAATTTGTTTAGAAGATTAATTTTTAATTTTCTAACAGATGGCGCTACTGATCTACTACAGCTACTTATTATTTTCGTCTCGTTTTTTTTTTTTTTTTTTAAATAAAAAAAGTTTTCGTAAAAGTAATCTACATTATTTTAATGTGGGTACAATTACACTGAAAAACTCATTATTATTATAGATACTAAATGTCATACATATATAGTATTCATTAAGTTTCTTAATATTACACTCCAAAACATTGTGTTTTCCGAATTCAGAACAAATGTGTTTCAGTCACGCACCAATGTTGGTGTTATTTCCAAGCTCACACCAAACTTCTGTTTTCTAATAGGGTAGACTGGTACACAGTGGACCACTTTTTCAGTTAATTTTTTTTCTCTTTAACGGGCAACCCAATCTGCATGAAAATATTTTTTAATATTCCTTAAGCCTTTAAATACATTCATCATAATTTTCTCAGAACATAGTTTTCAGTATATTTTTCAAAAAAATAAATATATATATATATATATATATATGCACCCGTAAAGTGGACCAGTGTGTCCCAAAAGTGGGGCACAGTGGATCACTATTAGGAATTATCTGAAATACAATATAAATCTATTTTTTATTAATCTAATTCATTTTTATTTCCCCTTTACCCCAATATAACATAGTAATATAAATTTACAAGTAACATTTTGAAACAAAAACAAAATAATTCATTATATTTTGAAAATAACAGATTAATACAGGAACAATTTAGTTGAAGTTATAAGTACAAAAAAAATCAGCGCACATTAAAATTTGCAAATGAAATTCCAAAATACTTATGAGTAAAATTGAACCTGGAATTTTCCTGAAATATTTTTGGGTCTGGAAGCAACATTATGAAATTATTGACATCAATAACAGATTCATCCACAGTTTCGGGAAAAATAAACTGATTTCCATTCAATTTGCATCTCATGAATCTTATTTGAATAGAATCATCACCAATTAGACTACATTCACACTAATATTTATTCAAAGGCAGTAAATGCAAAACAAAATATTTCTTACTATGTTAAATAAATTGTTATTTTTCTTACTACTTTAAAACAATATTTCTTTATAGAAAATAAGCAATTATTAAATATTTTGAACATTCTGCATTACAGGAGCAGAGTGGATTGTGGACTACTGTGCCCCATGTTCAAGTTCATAAATAATCATAGTAATATTGTTTATACTAGCTTTCTTTTAAACATACTAACTTTAAAGTTAAATAAAAACAAGTATCTTAGCTTTACATAACAGCTGTTTTATCTTATTTATCTACAACCTTTACTTACTAAAATAAATAAAAAAATATGATTTTGAAAAATTTTTACTTTTAGAAGCTCAAAACAACCAATCAAGATAAAATAGTCCAATCAAGTCACCAAAGCATCATAGACCCATTATTCGATCAATTCAGCTAAATAATAATGATCAAAGACGACTAGAGAAAAAAAAAAGTTATACCGGAAACGGTTTTTATCAAACTAGGAAGTGAAAACTTATAAATTTCGAAATCTATTACGAGTAAATAAGATTGATCTTGTAATACAGATCGATATAAAGCGTAATTTTTTAATATATAAACATAGTTGAATGAAAATAAATACCATAAAACTATAAAACAGCAATGTAACTTACATTAAATCACTAAAATCGTACCAATTTTAGTGCATCCTTACAAGATTCTGTCTCGGCGTCGGCACGGCGTGTAAACAAACACAAACAATTTCCTGAAGTTGCCATTCCAGATACCAGATAATTTGAAGAAAGCATTCTCATTGGTCCATGGAGTTTACGATAGATGTAAAATTACAATCATTGTACCAGATTCATAAATAATTGCTAAACGATGATTTTTTTATCACTGGGCGAATGAAATCTTTATAAATTAACGGTGTTTCGACAATTTTCTAGAAAAATGGTAAAGTCAATGTAAAATTTACGGTCAATGCATTATTATTTTACGGAAATTTTTAACAGTGTAAAATTAATGACTGTAAACAAAAGAGAAATGAACAGAGCAGAAATAATTATTAGCATTGGGAATTAATAAATTTCTTTGAACTATAAATTTCACAGTAGATTTTATATTAGACAAACTTTGCATGATGTTGGTTGAATCTTCGTGAAAATTCGAGCTAAATGGCAACGTCATTTTTCCCGTGCAATAAAGTAAAATTTTGGAAGAATGCGAGGCAATTATCCTAACGCATCTTTCCAATGCCAAGTAATTTAAACAGTCTTCGCAAAAATACATACTACTTCAATATAGCCAAAACTCAGCGATAACTCAGATACACTTGATTTAGTATAACACTTTTCGTCTACGTCGGTAATTGACAGTTCAAGGAAGCGACAAAATTTACAAACGCGTAGACGACATTTTATTCATAAAGTGGAGAACGAAAGTGATTATGAAATCCTTAAACTTTGGATAACACTGGTCGTCTAAAAATAAATAAAATGACAGCCTTCGAAACAAATATTTGATCTCACATTCCTAAATCTAAATATGGCCATTAATTTCAGCAGTACATAACATAAACCAAAAAATCGGTTTTATATTAATCACAAATAATAAAGAATTATTATAATAATCTACAATACGAGATTCTATGGAGGAAAAATTATTTTCACTTTCACATATAACAAAATAATAAAATGTATTAATGAAAATCTATTTTGTTCACACTTGTCTGTTGCATTTTCCTATTATTATCTCACTCTTTCGTGTCCAGCAAATAGTAACATATATTCATTATATGTTAGCATGTTAACATATCCAGCAAATACACCTTCTTTTTGGTCGTCTGCATACTGAAATCATACCAAACATTGAAATTTTCAATAGAACCACATAATTTTGACATTATATTTATCTTTTACCGATAAATTTCCTTTTAGAGTACCAAACACGCACTTATTCGGTCATGCAGTTACGGAATTATAAAAGTTTAAAGTTTGGAACTCCTAATGTTATATAGTTATTTGTAATCGTTGCAAAACAGATTGAATTGCGATTAGTATTTTAAGCATAACTCAAAAAGTACTTTGCGATTGAGCTGTAATTTTAGATTCACATTTGGAGCTCGTAGAAATTAATTTGTGTTAAAAAAGTTCATAGGTTAAAGTTCATTTTTTTTCGAAAATTAGTTAAAAACATATATTTATATTTTAAATATATTATCGAACAAATTATGAACGGCAACATATATTTTTAAGGTAAAGCCAGGAGAGATTGCGCACATAAAGGTTCGGGGGAAGGAGTAGAGGGAGAGCGCAGCGACTCCAGGTAGTTGTACAACAACAGTAGTGGAGTGTCTACTTGAAAATGCACGTTGATTGCTTTGAGCGTCTAAGATAAAGTACTGCTATTTTGTTTTGTTTTGCCAAAGTAAGTGCTTGAATTTTCATAGCTATTCATCAGAATTTCTATACAATGTCAATAGCATAAAATATTTTAAACTTAAACGATTTCTCATAAGCTACTAATCTAAACTAACAATGTGAACATCAACAGTTCGTTTTAGTAGCGGCCAGGTTTAAACAAAAGGCCGCGCAATCTCTCCTACCAAAATTGAAGAGTTTGCGCATCTGCTACTTAGGAGAGATGGCGCATTGTTCCCGTTAGTTTAAATGCTAGGAGAGATTACGCAGCTTATTGGTAAATTTGCATGAAAAAATAAAAAATGAAAATGGACTAATTTTAAGTTAAATATGTTATTAAGTTACATAATTTTATTTTGTAATCTTATCTGGACTTGTTTTTTCTGATTCTTGATTTTTTTTCCTTTAATTAAAATTTTTTAATCGTTTTTAAAATTATTTCCTTTTTCTGATTCTTTAAGCAATAGGTTGAAATATTCACTCCCAATACAATAAAATTTGTTCACAAAAACCTTACAGCAATGTCATTTAAGTGTAATTATTATTGTTAACAATTTAATTGTAGTTATTATTAGTAACAATCTTTCCTACCCATGTGCTCAATCACACCAACCTTGTACGGACAGATTGCGCAAAATAACTTTCTTGGTTTTATTACAACTGTTCTATTAAATTGCAACATAGCAACAAAATAGCAATGGAAATGCATAAAAAACAAATGAAGTAAAAATTATTCATGGATAGTTTAGCAAAAAATTAATATTTAGATTTTTTATTGTTATTCTTTTGAATTGTGTGCAGACTCTCCTAGCTTTACCTTAATTGAAAGCATACGGACAGCCGCGTTCTAGTGAAGGTAATGGAGGAATGTCCTCTCAAACCTTTCACTGCAAAATCAGAAGGTGAAAGGTCTACAGAGACGGCGAACCTATGGCACGCGTGCCACTTTTGGCACGCGGAAGAAAAATTTTGGCATGGAGTTGTTTGGGGTTGTACATCAAGATACGGTGAGATAAGAAAAAATACATGCCTGTAGTAGATGATCACATTTTGTCTGTATTAGATTGATTGAAAATTGGAGAATTTTAATTCCGGCTTATTAAATTCCAATCTAGTTCAATCTAGTATGGGCTAAAAAGTTTATCAAACAAAGACAATATTTGGAAACTATTGAAAAGAAAAGTTATTTTAATTAAAAATTCCGATGATAAATTATGGCAACTGGAATTCACTTGCAGAACTATTTGAAGATGATGACATTTGCTATTTTAACAATTTTCTGTCTGTATATGACTGTAATTATTTTCGTAAATGATTAATACAAAAAACGCGTGTAAATGATTAATACAAAAAAACGTATGTAAATGATTAATACAAAAAAAAAACGTATGTAAATGATTAATACAAAAAAAGTATGTAAATGATTAATACAAAAAAAAAAAACGTATGTAAATGATTAATACAAAAAAAGTATGTAAATGATATATACAAAAATTTATCAGTTGACATTTATGAGGTAACTATAGTTCAGTTTACAGTCTATTAACATTAACTCAGTATGAATCTGATATTAATTATTTTCCATCCTATATGCAACAACATAAATCGCATTAAATCTTTATTAATTTCTAAAATGTACTTGGTTCTATATTTATTACAGTATATACCCACATGTTTCTTATGTTTTTTTTAATCCTAATAAATAAATTTCAAGTTACTTTATTTTGTATGTTTTCGTTCCACTAAATTTGTTTTTACGAATAATTGGCACGTCACGGTCATTAAAGACTTTTTCTGAAAAAAAAAATTTGGCACGAGGAGGCAAAAAATAATCGCTGAGCCTGGTCTATCAGGTAAGACTTTATGGGATTGATCGTTGAATATCTGAACTTCCCACTTGAATGTTCTAACGAGATTTTGAGTTGTATTGGCCATGTGCAAAAGAGCAGGGTCTTGAAGCGAATCTTCAAAAGAAAAATTCAGGTTCATTATGTTTTGACTTGATTATTTGTCACAATAAGATCGTCTTTACCCATATAGCGTTGTTCATTAACCATGACACCCCGTTCAATGACTTCAAGAAATAGTGGTCCTTTAAATATCGCCGAAAACGCAATGACTACAGGACGCTAATGTCAGACGCCTACAGGCCTCACTTGACGTTTCATTCCTATATGTATTGTTCTCTGAGGTCGTTAAATATCCTCCTATCGTTTGCTAACATCGTCCGATTTGTAGTGCTCCTTTTTTTAATGTCAACGGACTACGCTTATCATTTAATGTTGCATTCCTATATGAATTGTCCTCTGAGGTCGTTAAATGTCCTTCCGCTATATGTAGGTGACACATTTCATTTGGCTCATCATTTATTAAGCCCCTCAAATATTTTGCCTCCCGCAAAACATTTACTGTAATATACACTATTTTCCTCAACTTGCCTTTTAAAAGAAAGTCCCTTACATTATGACGCACAAACTAAAAATATTTTTTTAGATTTTTAGATTTAGATTTTAAAATTTTTAGAATTTTTTTGTTTTTTTGTTTTTTTGTTTTTTTTGTTTTTTATATTTAACAAAAAAGAAAAAAGAAAAAAATTATAACCCTTCCAGAACAATTTCAAAATTCATAAGAAAATTAAATTAGTTTGACGACAGTGAGAGAAACACAACTGTAATTACTTTTCATCAAAATTTTTTAAAAAAAGTTTTTCGCCCTCGGCATGTAATATCTTTTGCAAACGGCGCTATCCAGAAAGAATTATTTTCTTTCCTTTTGACGGTTCAAAGATTAGTTTATAATAATAAAGCTAAAAATGTCAAAAACATAATACATTCGGTTTCTGAAAATGCTTTATCGCTCTATTATTATATTTAGTTTGCAAGTCTACATTACAGAATTTTTAATTAAACAGTAGAGTTTCTTTAAGCGAAATGTTTGAGATAAAAAATGAAGAATAATTTTAGTAAATTACTTTATCGTGATTTAAAGCTGAAAGAATTATGAGTGTCTAAAACGAGCCTCTTAAAAAGAAAATAATAATAGCAAAGTGTCCTTTCTTTCTCCAATAGGTATTATTGAAACTAAAAATGTCTTGATTCAAAAGAAACATCAGTTACACAGCAATTACAAACATAATTATCCTGCCATCACACATACAATCCTATCACAAAATCACCTCTGTCAAAAACATAATGCATTCGTTTTTTTGAAAATGCTTTATCTCTCTATTATTATATTTAGTTTGCAAGCATAAATTACAGAATTTGTTAATTAAACAGTAGCGTTTCTTTAAGCGAAATATTTTAGATAAAGAATGAAGAATAATTTTAGCAAACTACTTTATCGTGATTTAAAGCTAAAAGAATTATGAGTGTCTAAAACAAGCCTCTTAAAAAGAAAATAATAATAGCAAAGTGTCCTTTTTTTCAATAGGCATTATAGAAACTAAAAATATATTGATTCAAGAGAAAAATCAGTTACACAGCAATTACAAACACAATTATCCTGCCATCACACATAAAATCCTATCACAAAATCACCTCTGTCAAAAACATAATGCATTGTTTTTTGAAAATTCTTTATCTCTCTATTATTATATTTAGTTTTCAAGCATATATTACAGAATTTGTAACTAAACAGTAGCGTTTCTTTAATCCTTTCAGGGGCAAAGTACTTATGTTTCTAAAATGCTGAAATCATTGAGTCACACCGGGATTAACTAAAAAATTTATTTCCAAATAAGTAAAAGATTTTCTTCACGTATATTATAAAAATAAAATTTGATTCCAAAATTTCGGTGTCATTATGGCATTTGGGAATTAAAATTAAGTGGGATATATTACAATTTTAGTAAATTACTTTACCGTGATTTAAAGCTGAAAGAATTGTGAGTGTCAAAAAAAAAAGGCCTCTAAAAAGAAAATAATAATAGCAAAGTGTCCTTTCTTTCTCCAATAGGGATTATTGAAACTAAAAATATCTTGTTTTGCAGGATGAAAAAAGTCCAAAATGCACTATGTGGTACTTTACCTCTCGTTAATTCGCCGAGGACGAACTCATCGCTATTTGTATCTTTTACGGTAGATATCAGCTCGAATTTCACCAATCAGAGAGCTTTAAAAATAGTTGTTATCAGTTCTTAGACTTTGCAAACTTTTAAAAAATTCTTAGAAACGATTACTCGCCAAATGTTCTGTGTGTTAATTAGGGAAGGTAGCCTAAAATGATCCCTTAAAGCGGAAAACTTGTGAAAAAAAAACGTAACTGTTTAAATAAAACTTTTGCCCTTTGCTAGTATGTTTTACACTATATTTTGCATTATAAACATATTTTAATAATATTATAAGCCCAAACTGAGTAATAAAAAAAATAGATTTTTTTTTTTAAACGTGTCTAAAGGATCATTTTATCATCACCAAAGACAAAATGATCCTTCATTTTAACATAATTGTAAATTGTTTTTTATCAGCAAAATAAAGAATATAAAAGTAATTATGACAACACATAAGTATGATTCGCATTTAAAAACATACTCCATTAAGTAAACCGAGTCATATTTCTGTAGATGAAAGATTGTATCTAAATAAATATGAAAGTTAGGGCTTACCTTATAACAGATGTTATGAAATCCAACTTCCACACAAAGCCAGTCAAGAAGTTTGCACGCGCGATGTTCTTGTGCAAAGATTTGCTGTAACACCCAATCCAAAAAAGTGTTTTTCAGCAAAATACTTGAGCACTTTCTGCAAAATTTTGTCGTGATTTTATTGTTGATTGAGGCATCCAAAACTTTTTCCGCACCCTGTATTATCCCAGGCCCGGACAATACCAGGCGTCTTTGGTAGTGTATCGGTAAAAGATAGATATTTGTTTCTGTGTCTTTCTGTATGCTGGCGATGACAGGGGAATCCCTTGCACGTAGAGGTCTGCTAATTTGGACAAGGATAAGCGAAGACTGAATATAATGTACCAGAGTTAGATTTTTCAGTTTTCATAGTTAGAAGATATATTAATAAAAACCTTAATCAACAGTAATGAACAATCTTCGATTTCCCGCAGTTTGCCGGCGTTATGATCGCTTCCATAAATGCCTAGGAAACAAGTAGTTTTGCAAACTCAGAGTTAGTAAACTTTTCGTTATTTCTGAATATTATAATCATAATCGCAGATGATACGTCCCCATACAGTTGAAAAACGTTAAAAATACCTCCATGTTCACGGTACCTTTTTGGTACTGGTGGTATTTTTCATTAAAACAAATATGAATACATACTAATTCAAAGAAAATTGCAATTTCTCTTACCAGGATGTAGTTATAATAAGTCCATAAAAACTTACCTTAAGGTGGTATCTTTCCGATTGTAACGGTATCTTTTCTTTAAAATATTATTAATATTTAATATCTCAAATAAAAACTGTGGTGTTCATGGTTTTTCATTTTTCTACAGTTTTTAATTGCCTTACTCGTGGCCTGGATAGAAAAAAAAACAGTCTCCACTCCACGAATAGCGGTCTCGTTTCTGATCTCAACAATACATTTCCTTAAAAATTATAAAATATATAAATTAAAATATATATATATATATATATATATATATATATATTGAATGTAATTTTTATATTTTACGGCATTTGTGCTGTTTAAAACTGTCATTCACCTGTCAATGCCTTGATAGTAATGTAGAAACTAAAGAAAAGCCATGGATAGCCGTTACGTTTCTGTGAGCCCGGGAACTGCCGGACGATTTTGCTAGTATAAATATACAGTGGTGGCCAAAAGTTTGGACATTTTTTGAAAGTTTCATGTTTTTCAACTTTGTGTGCTTGTAGAATATACTAATTTTCACTTAAATACAAACGTTTATATATCAAATTGAAGGTAATTTAATGTAGAATTTAATAATAAAAACAGTATTACAAAAATCAGTTATGCTCATTTTAGTAGAACAAACAAACACAAATCGTTGTGAATAAGGACGTGTTTTGTAATAAAAGCGTACTAGCCAATCACAAACACTGTTCTGAGGACCAATCAAATGTCTGTAACTATAGTTTAGGTTATTTGGATGGTAAAAGAGTTATTGTTGTGGACATATTTTGCGGAATGATGCATACTAGTACAATTAAATAGAGTATTGCTGTTTTTGAATATTTAAAGTCCTTTTTTTAATTAAACTAATTTTAAACAATGTCATCAACAAGAAGAACTAATTGGACATCTACAAAAAGAAGCCGAATTGTCATATTGAGAGAAAATGGCCTCTCTTATGCTGAAATTGCAAGACAAGTTGGTGGTTCAGTGACTTGTTCTGGTGTACGAAAGTTCTGTTTACGTTATGAAAAAACAAAATCAGTGGAAAATAAGGCCAAATCAGGCCTAAAAAAAAGCACAAGTGCTACTGCCGATAGAAAAATTAAACGGCTATGCCTTCAAGATAGAAACATTTCATCAGATGCCATTAGATGTGAAATGAATGCAGTGGGTATTGCAGTAAGTTCAAGAACAATAAGAAGAAGGTTATCAGGATTTGGACTACAAGCTAGAATTCCAAGAAAAAAACCATATTTAAATCAAAAGCAACGCAAACAACGAGTTAAGTGGGCAAAAGAACACATTAAATGGTCAGAAAATCAATGGAAGCAAGTAATCTGGAGCGATGAGGGTAAAATATCGCTCTTTGGTAGTGATGGTAGAAAATACGTGAGACGTAGAGTAGGAGAAGCACTTCCTCCTGATTGCATTGAAGCAACTACAAAAACCCAACAAATGTAATGATTTGGACATGTATGTCTGCAGATGGTGTGGGCAGAATTCAAGTGATTGATGGCATCCTCAATGCCAAAAAATACATCGAAACTGTCCTGGAGACAAAATTGATACCTTCCATCAGGGATCTCTTCCCCAACAACGCACCATTCATTTATCAGCAGGATTCAGCTCCATGCCACACAGCAAAAGTGTGCAAAGCATGGTTTCAAAATAAAGGCATAGATATATTTACCATGGCCAGGAAACAGCCCTGATCTTAATCCAATTGAAAATTTGTGGCGATGTTTGAAAATTCTTGTGCGAAAAAAAACGTAAAAGACAACTTATTGAAGCTATAATTGATTCTTGGCACCATGTGTGTGAAAGGTGAACTCCAAACACTCGTTCACTCGATGAAAAGACGCTGTGAAGCTGTCTTATAAAATAAGGGTTATCCTACTAAGTATTGATTGTGTAAGTATCACTTTAAAAAAATGCAAATCTAAGATAGATCTTACTATTAGTTTCATAACTTATTTTGTAAGACAGATATTGTAATACTGTTTTTATTATTACATTCTACATTAAATTACCTTCAATTTGATATATAAACGTTTGTATTTAAGTGAAAATTAATATATTCTACAAGCACACAAATTTGAAAAACATGAAACTTTCCAAAAATGTCCACACTTTTGGCCACCACTGTAGAGGAAAGTATTTTAAACATTTCCGCTTTCAAATTAAAGATTCAATCTACTAATTACGGATACTAAAGATTCAGGTAGAAAAGCATTTAGAAAATTTAATTTAGAAATGAACCTTTTGAGTACTATAACATTATTATCTCGAAATATCATATTGTTATATGCTTTATTAATCTTTAGTTATGTTATTTTATGTCCATAATATTTCCGACTTCCGATAATTCATTCATTATTTCAGATAATATAACAATGTATCTCCTAAACGTATTATAAAAGGCTGGTAAAACTGCTTTCTATAAAAGACAACAGAATCTAGATCAGCTCATTTTACCGTAATTCATGGAATTACATTTTCGGTTAATGGGGAAATCATATTATAGATAAGAACCGCGAGAAGTTCTACAAGAGCATAAATATTATTATTAAATTGCGTTATATTAGATTATTTTCAGTGTCAGAAGAGTGATTAATTTTTTAAATATAGTTTGCACATTCTTTTCTAATCAATCAGAATGCTACAATATTTTCAAAAATATCTTGAATTAGTATTTCGTAAGTAATTTCTAGAACGCTTCAAAATGTATGTAGCACGATTAAAAATAGATTGAAGAGATGGTAATGGTATGTACGTGGAATGGTATGTACAGAAGAAATGGTATGTACACGACAAAACACAGTAATGTTTTAATAAAAAGGGGTCATTCATTTATTTAGTAACAATATAATAGTCCGGAAGACTGCGTCAAATTTGGAAGCCTTTTTTGGAAACAATTTTAGCATACTTAATTTTGATATATTATAAGATACATTGGATAGTGCAGATAACGCAACTAACAGTCAGTTGGCACATCAGTTGATGTTGCTGCCATGACAAATTGACACAGCTTGCTATAATGTGAAATGAACGGCAACCTGGTTACTCGTGTTATTCCGATTCTAAGGTATCATCAGTACTCGTGTGGCCATTCATTTCACATTGCAGTGAAATATGCAATGTTGTTATGGCAAGATTGTCGTAACTGTATCATCTTACTGGCAGTCCCGTTATCCGTGGCATATAATCTATCATATTTACCAAAATCATTGACGCTAAAATTGATTGCAAATATGTGATGCTGCCTTGTAGCCCTATAAGGATGTCTCACTTGAATCTAAATTTAGATTTTTGTTAATGACTTTAGCATCTTTTTTTGATCTTTTGTTCGCTTGAATCGAATATACCCGGGGTTTTCTTAGCAGCCAACTTTTATGTTTTATTTTTCTGTTGCAAGAAGTTTCGAAAAATAATCTTTTTTTATTTAATCGCAAAAATATGTTATTAAATAAGGGAGAGATTACTTTTAAAATAAAGCGGCACCAAATGTCATTATAAAAATAATTTCATATTAAATTTCTAGTCAATAAAGTGGGCCTGACACATATTTCAGGCAGTTTTCGATGAATTTCTTCATGCAAACGGCGAAAAATAATAATTTTTAATTACTGTCTGGTTAGTTGAAAGTAATTCATAATGCACAACACGAGTACAATTAAAGAAAACAATCAGTATTGCCTTGATTTTTACGACGGATTCTCTACCATCTTTAAACATTTAATACCAATCAAATACTGTTGTTTTTTGATAAACAGTCGTTTTCAAAAGCTTTTTGCAACACTTCAAATGCTTTTGTAACAGAAATTTTATTTCGAAAATAAAACTTAATCCATGTTTTTTGCTCAATAACATTCACCATTTCGTAAAATCAACAGAGTGCAAATTCTTATCTTATTAAAAAGAAACTTATTTTCAGACGATGAAATGAAATAAATTCCTGACTATTGCCAGTTGTTGATAGAAGTCGTAAAAATGTTTGATGAAAATCTGCAGACGATATCTACTATAGATGTATTTTAAATGAAGCATTCCGGATACTTTTTGATCACTGTATATTTACTATACAAGAATATTAGCTCACCCATGGTGTACAGGGTAAAATCTGACCCTTGAATGCAGATTTATATATCGTGGTAACTGGTAAAAAAATACATTTCCGTTTTCATGTTGAAGGTTTAACTTATTACATACGGAAATCAATAAACCAGATTGAAAAGCATTTATAAAATTTAATTTATTAAAGAAATGCTCCAATAATGCAACATTATTATACCGAAAGATCGCATTAATATTCAGTTTATTAGTATTTCGTTATTCAACTTTTTTGTTTTTCCATTTTCCAGAATAACTTATTTAGCATTTTCCAATTAAACTTATAAACATTTAAAAAATAATAATTATAATCTGCCATTAAACTACACAAAAACATTCAGTCTTTTTTTATGCAATTATGTAAATCTGTATCGTCTGAGCATTTAAATCGGTATCTTCAGTTAAAATTTATGCTAAAATGCATTTTTTTTGTTTTAATATTAAAAATTAAATCTATTACCTACGATAATTAATATTCCAGATTGAAAATCATTTAAATAATTTAATTTATTGAAGAAATATTTAAGTACTACAACATTATTAACTCGAAATATCGCATTAATTTTCCGTTAATTAATGTTCAGTTCTTAGTTTGTGTCAATAATATTTCCTCCTCTTGATAATTCCTTTCCGGTTTCTGATATAATAATGTAACCACATAACATATTATAAAAGGCAGGAAATAGGTTTATTATAAAAGACAAAGAGAAATAGATCAGCTTATTCGACCGCAAACAAAGATTTATTACAGCGGCTAATAAGGAAAACCATATTAAACATAAAATCTGCAGAGATAGAAGTGTTATTATTAAATTGTTGTAATATCAGACTAGTTTGATAGTGAACAGAGCAGTGAAATATTAAATATTAATAATCTTTGTGTAATAATTAATATGCTATAGTGTATATTTTAGCTGTGGTATACTTTGTAAACAATGTTTTGGGTACATAGAACTGTATGTTTAAGTACATTAGTGAGTTTCTAATAATGTATATTTTGTATAATATATTTCAGTGTATTAAAAACAAAATGGTTTCCTAGCATTTCTCTTAAAACGCTTACATATATTTCTAAGAAGATATTTTCTATATAATCTGTAAGATTTGAAAACTTGAAACTTTCGAAGTAATGCTTAGTATAATGCTATGGAGTCTTCGAATGAAGAATTTGTTTATTAATATAAGTTGCGTTTTCTTAAAATATTCTGAATGTTTAAATAAAATACATCAAGTATTTTATGTGCTTATAATTTATTTTCACTATTACAGTGTTTATTTTTATCTAAAAAAGATCGTTTTTGCTCTTTAAATGCACGCAAAATATGAAAAATATTTCGGTACAATAAACGCGAAATCTTATCAAAGGCATATTTATATTTACAGTGAAATAACACATGTATAAAATCAAGATACATGTATAAAAAGAAATCTAGTGTTATTTGCAGTCTTTTGAAAGAAAATTGTAAAAATATTGTAATAAAAGAAGCTGAAAAAAAATGTAAATACCCCAAATTTCTAAATATGTAGCATACGAAAATAATAATTATTACTTTATTTACACTATTTGGAAGCGAATTTCTGTCTTTCATCTTGGAACTGCAAAAACTTTAAATATCCTGACACAATGGGTTTTTTTTTAAATAAAATTTTGATATTTTGGAAATATATTTGGAAATATATTTGAATGATATTTTGGAAACCAATATTTATAATATTCAGATCTGATACTTTTTTATAAACTAACTTGGAAGATACAAGTTGCATCTAAAAAATTCAAAGAATGAACCTATTATACCCATCATACGTAATACAGGGTAAATCTTGTAATCGTTTTGAAAATCAAAAATTTTTTTGACAGATTTACGCGTTTCAGACACTGAAGATTCCGAAAAACATATTTTTAGAAAAAAAATTTCCGTCCGTCTGTGTGTGTGTGTATGTGTGTGTCTGTGTGTGTCTGTAAACGCTCTATCTCCCGAACAAATTGAGATAGAGACTTGAAATTTAGTATGTACTTAGTATGTAATAATGGGAAGGAGCTTATTGAATTTCAGTAACCTCGATTATCCGGAACTATTTTTTTCGGACTCTCGAAATATTCGTTCTGATAAAAGGTATATAAAAAATTTCGAAATTGTTTATTTTAAGGAGTGAATGTAAAAGACAATAAAAAAACATAAATTTTGCATCAAGAATAAAGTCCATCGGATAATGAGTTGCCGAGATATTTGTAATCCTATTTTCTACACTCTTCGATGTTTCATGACCGTGTATTTCATTCAAATTTTAATTCAAAGATATATTTTAATTGGAAATGAGACGCTTAATCCGACGCAGTAAACCGTTTGTTAATAGGATTATCAATTTTGGAGTTATAAGGATGTTTCTTTTACGCAATTCAGTAATAGAGCATTTAAAATTTATGACGTCATCAAGCCACGATTTTATTCGAATTGCAATGCATTTTATAAATAGTTTACACATGTTTTATTTTAATATTTTATATTATGCATATCCATGATGGGTAAGTATTACGGTGGTCCCAAACCACTAGTTTTTAAACGGCAAAGCGGGCAAAAAGGTGCTTATGGGAAAACCCATTGTCAGAGATGTCTATACACATCATTGACAATGGGTTTACTGCGTTCGAATGCATGCAGAAATGAACTGTACTTCTGCTTAGTATATTCGACACTAACAAGGAGACCGCCAAACATTATGCGCACAGATTTTGAGGATTTTAAAGTATGTTGTAGGGGCCATACCCCTAACTATTCAGGTCAAAGGTTTCCTTCAAATGGGCTTTAGTTTTCGCGAAATTTCGGGTTAAAGTTCAGCATGCATTTCAAATACCTATTAGTTCGCAATCGTGAACGAGGTCTTTGTGGCTCTGTTCTAGCGCGCGCGATTTGAGAACCGGAGATGAGGGCTAAATGTGACTGTTACCTTTTTTTAATAAATTTAATATATTTGTCGCGTTATAAGTTTTATGCAGGATTATTCTGCATCTTTGAACATTTTGATATTTTCCTAATAAATTCCATTTAAATTTTCGAATTTTTCGTAATAATTTACTTTTTTTGTGCAGTTTTGAAATTAATATTTCACGAAATTCCAAACTAATTTATGTCTAGACTTTGTTTATTTTTTTATTATTATTATTTACCCTTTATATTTTAATAACCGTTCTAAAATAATACTTTTTTTAACTTATGAAATTTTAAATAAAATTTTATATTTTTTTATAATTTATACAAAATATTTTTTATTTCAAATCTTCTAAAGGTATGTATGATTAGGTAATTTCAACAACATATCTTGAAAGGAGTAATAAAATATTAAAACAATAATGCTTATATCCAAGTTTTAGACAGTTATATATATATATATATATATATATATATATATATATATATATTGTTATTTAAATACATTTAACTGTAAAGTTCAAACTCAACATCATTTTTGATTTGCACAAATAAAACATAATATATTACAATTAATTTTTTTAAATTCTAACAAGTCGATGCCATACAGAAAAATTCAACTAGAAATGAAAAATCGTTTGAAAATTACAATAGATATAAAAAATACCTGAAAAAATCGTTTGCAATGACTTTTACGGCAATATCAGAATAAATAAAATTTTCTTTTTATCCATTTCGTTTAATCCTTTGCAGACAATTACCACGTTTTGAAATTTCTTTTCCAAATTTAATACATTTTTTAATATTTATCACAATTTAAGTATTTTTAAAGACAATTACCACGTTTGAAATAATTTCTTTTCCAAATTTAATGCATTTTTAAATATATTTATCACAATTTAAGTATTTAAAGAATATATAATATGCTAATTTATACATTTTTCCAATATTGTTAAAATGATTTACGTAAAGAATATATTTAAAGGCGATTTTTAATGCGGAATTTGCTTAGAATATTTTTGCGATATGTATCACACAATTAGTTCCATATTTAATAAACTAAAAATGTCGTTGTCAGTAATTATAAATATTTTAGTATTTCAGCAATTAAATATTTCAATATAATTAGAACAAATCAAATATTAAAAGGATACATTATTTTGTTAATTTTTTTCTTAATCATTAAATTTTTTTTAAAATAGAAAATGCAGCTACAAAAAATGCATTATTTCATAAATACGATAAATAAATAATTAAATATACATAAATGTAAACAAGAATCATTTTAAAAAGACGAGATATCAAGACTTAAAATAGTTTGAATTTTCATCAACAGAAATAGTAGAATAAAAATTGAGCAAAAATTATAAATTTTCACAAAAAATTCAAAAATGTAAATGGAATTTTTAGGAAAATATCAAAAAGTTCAAAGATGCAGAATTCATAAATCTGCATAAAACTTATAAGTCACATGTGAGGACAAAACCCTCATCTCCTGCTCTCAAATCGCGCGCGCTAGAACAGAGCCACGAAGACCTCGATCAAGATTGCGAACTAATGGGTATTTGAAATGCATGCTGAAATTTAATCCGAAATTTCGCGAAAACTAAAGCCCATTTGAAGGAAACCTTTGACCTGAATAGTTAGGGGTATGGCCCCTACAACATATACTTTAAAATCATCAAAATCTGTGCGCATCATGTTTGGCGGTCTCCTTGTTAGTGTCGAATATACTAAGCAGAAGTACATTTCATTTCTGCATGCATTCGAACGTATTGAATGTAACTACATGTATCACAATGCATTGAAGCAACGCATAAAGGTTATTTTGAAATTCTTTCTTCTACGCATATGGCGTGACGGGCTAGAGCTCAACAGTAAAGGACAGGTTGCCTCTATATATGTGTTGCGACATACAGGAAATAAAATTTAATAGATCGAGACAATTTTGGAAAAAAACGAATCGCTTAAAATCTTGTCGAGCCTACCATTATCACCATGTTGACATGCCTCAATCTTGTAATCGAACTGGTGTAGGCGAATTTTGTCATTTACTGGATTGCGGCTTGCCATAGTTTGGACAAAACCTCCATGTATGCGCCCTGTGGATATGTCGTCACTCCCTTATCGATTCACCTTTGGACAGGATAGTAGTGTTTTTTTTTCACAACAACGACTGACCACACACAAGCGTCTGTACAACTTTTCTTCTGGTCCGTATTCCTCGTGGCAACAAGCACCATGTTGGTGTGCTAGTTTTTCTTGGATATCTATGGGTTTATCTCAAATGGATTATTAGAGACAAAGCCGCCTTAGGCGTAGCATAAGTCTCCAGCTATTGCAAACAAACAAACAAACTTTTTGGCTAAGCGCTTTGTAAATTGTTTAAAATTTTCACCATACTTCCTAGATCTGATAGCTGTGGATTTCTTTTATTTTCTCTTCTTCAAGAAAACTCTGAGAGACAAACATTATTTTAATATACCAGACATCCAACAATATGTTACATCCGACGCTCGATCGTTTCAAAATAAAACTTTCGCATACAGTTATCGTGCTTCTATATACAAGTGGCGACATACAATATATAAAATTTTATTGTTTTAGACGAATTTGAACAAAAACGAATCACCAAGCATCTAGGCAAACCTGTCATTATTGCCAAGCTAATGTTTATGAATTTGTCTCACGTATCTAACTGAACTCATCCAGGCGAGTATTGCCAAGTTCTGGAGTGTAGGTTTGCTATAGTTTGACAAAAACATCTTGTCTCAGTACAGTCTAAGTATGCACCCTGTTCGTATTTCGCTACTCTTACATAAAGGCACCCCACTCACAGTCTCCAGCAGATTTTACTACGCTGTCGAAAGTGTATTGTGGTCCATGGAGTTAACGAAAGGTCCATGGAGGTGACTTTGAAAACGATTAACGGTTGTTTATTTGTACTTTCTTTTTTCTTTACTTTCTTATTGCATTCACTTAATTATTTAGATAAGCTCTGTGAACGATGTACGAGTGATTTCATAGCGTATACAAGTACAAAAAACATATTTTTTCATTTTAAAATTTTAAATATTTATATTAACAAGTTGGAAATTGTACGTCAAACGTTACAAACGAGGTGCGTTCGTACGCACGTTTTAGAATTAAATTCATGATATCCCGTGCGTAGAACGGGTTAAACAGCTAGTTAAGTATATATTTTATGACACTGTTGATACAAATATCTTAATTAGTTATATAAATATTCAGATATATATGTATCAGCTAGTTATATAAATATTCAGATCTTGATGATTTTTAATTCTGTGAAATGAATTATATCGTCTGCAGATTAATTTCTGTCATAAAATAAGTATCTCGGTCGCTTGACGATTAAACTTCGGAAGCTCCTATAACAAAAAAGCACCGATTTAAAAAAAAAAAATCAAATTTCTTAATAAATATTTTTATTAATATCTCCTAAAGTTTTGATTCGATTTTAATAAAATTTGAAATGTCTCGACAAAATTCTGCAAAGATAATATATTTTAAATTGCAAACCATTTGGTTGGGTAGTTTTTGCGTTGTTATATGCGGACAGACAGACAGACAGACGGACGGACCAAACGACGACTATAGGTGCTACGTAATTATATAATTACGAACGCACCTAAAAATGAATGATAAGATTTTAATCAAGACTATTCTCTATTAAAATTAATGTATATTTCATGAGAAAATAAAATACTTATATGTTTACTCATAGTTATTTTGTCCTTAGTTTCTAAAATAATATATTTCAACAATGCTTAGGTCGATAATTTTTAAAACAAATTCTTTGAGAAGTGAAAGGGAAATACAAATGATTGTGATTCATTCTCTCTCGTTCCTAAACATTAATCTCCAGAGACAGCCATGCATTGTTTATAATCCCTAGAAAAGACGTCATTATTGTTATTATTTTCACAGAAACTTTCAAATTTTAGATACTTTATACGGGTATTAACGAAAACTATCTTGAATGTTTTATGTTTGAAAAGCACCTAAAAGTATTTCTTTCAAAAAGTATGGAAAAATGTAAAAGGGAATACACGTTTTCTAAAGCATTTATTTTTGGTTTTTCTTTATCTAAAGTTGTACACTATGTTAGATTTTTTTCAAAAATGTTACACTTTTTTAAAATACATTTCATAGATAACAATAAAATGCACTTTTTAATAAATGTGAACAATTTATTGTTATTTTCAAACAAAATTATTAGGATGGACAATACTTTCTCATACAATTTTTCCATTTAATATAATCTATTAATTTTAAACTTTTAGGAAATATATATTCCTCCTCACTCCTGACATCACCTGTTTGAAATACTATAAAACAGTGTTTAAATTTATTCTAATGAGTCTAATGCATTGTAATTAAAGCGATCTAGTGTTTTCCAATTAAATTTATAAACATAATTATTTTTTGAAAAACAATTATGAGCTACCATTAAAATATTTATACTATAGAAAAACGTTCAGTCTTTTTGACGAGATCACTTTAAATCCGTTAATAATACTAAAAAAATACATTTTTCCTGTTTCACCTTAAAACCTTAACCTGCTATTTAAAGAATCTCATATTTTTGATTCAAAAACTTTTAAGTAATTTAATTTAGTAAGGAAGCACTTAAGTACTACAACATTATTAACTCGAAATATCAGAATAATTTTAGTTTTTAATCATCTTGAGATCTTATTTTGTGTTAACATTATTTTCGCCAAGTATACTACAAGATAGTGTGTACTGTACTATTTTTTCCGAAATTGCTACTATATCTTGGCAATTGGTGGGGGTATATTATAAGCACTTATTTATCCGCTGAAACATATTTGTAACTCTTTTAAATTCATTTTAAAATTAGTATTGTGGTCTCCGGAATGTTGTTCTCGTGACTGGAGAGGTTAAACTCAAATTTTGTACAAATGTTTGAGTAGGACGACTATTATAGTTAGCGAGATTGAGCACCAACTCACACCACAAAAATAGTTCAAAAGTGGTGTATTGACAAGTTTTCTTATACTTTTAAACAGTCATCAACAATGGTGGCTCGTGGAGAGGCAATGCGGAACTGCCCCGTCCCTTGTATTTGTATTCCATGTCATCAATAACATTCAATATAATTATTTATTTTCTCTTTAATTTATTATTTCTACTACAGTAGAACCTCGTTAAGTCTGATTAATTGGCACCGGAGCCGATCAGGGATAACGAAAATCCAGGTTAACCAGTGAATGAGAATAAAATCAATAAAAGATAGCATACTTGCAGAAAATATTTTTTAAATTGCAAAAGCACTATTAAAACATATTACAGTACTGTACAGACTACAAACACGTTATTGTACTATTACTTAGTAAAGTCTACTTGTTAAAATAGTAACTTGTAAGCCTCTGCTGCGTCAGTTTAGAGTAACGCTAGCGATCCGCACGATTAACGCATTCTTCTCAGCATAAGAGGTTCTGTCAGTGTTGTTTCTGCCTGCCGCTCGAAATAGATTATCAGTCCATCTAACTGGGATACTGCTTCTAAGTGCCTCATAACCACTGACATTTCATCATTACCCTCATCTGTCACTTCACTTGGTTCAGCGTATTTAGATAAACAAGACGCAGTCAGTGATTGTACAGGACTGGCTGGCGACCAGTACCGCATTGCGGTTTTTCCTTATACGTCCAAGAATAAAAAATAATGCATGTCTTCATGAAGAAGACTTTTGTCGAAAATGTGCACAAAATGAAATTCAAGTGAATTGAAACATTTGAAAAAAAATAAAATTTTTGGTACGAATATGAAAAATGAAAAATAATATTTAAAAATTAAAGATTTTCACGAACTATTTTATTAAATCAATATAAATATGTACTGAAAATACAAGAACAAATAAATATTCTGCAAAAAAATAATGCTAATAAAAGAAAACTAAATTTAAACTGCATGCATGAAATTTTAAATGTATCTTAACATTGCAGTAAACATGTCATCTTTTGATTGCGGACCGTTCATGGTTTTTCGAACAAAACTTTTAGGTGTATAATTGCAAAGTTCTGAAACAATTTTATTGTAGCTTTCTCTTCATCAGGTAACTGCCAAATGGTAAAATCCATCTCAATGTCAGATTAACGCTCTGACTGCTCAATTTTTTTTCAAAATACTTCCGACCAATATATAATCGACCTTTGTCTCCTATACCATTACATATTTCAAATCATCCTGTAGATGATAAATGTAATAAATTTATAGTTTTCCTTTTCAGCCTTTGACTGTGGAATTTTTAATACAAAATTGCTTCAAAAATTGTAAATTACATAATTTTTTCTACAAATGACTTGCCCGTGGAAGTCGTGGAATAAGCAGTCAGAGGGTTAAATTTAAGTTATAACTTAATAATAAATATTTCCTATTCCAAAAAAAGCAAATTAGGATATTTTGCGAGGTTACGATTAAAAAATTTATAAAAAATGATTCACGTTTAATAAATATCAAATCACAATGTTTGCGCGGTTTGCAATAATAATATTTTGCACAGTCAGGATTGAAATAAATGGCGCATTAGGATACATTTTCGCATGGTGTTGGTATAACGGAAAAATACACTCTATGGTAAATAAAAATATTGAACTAACATCATAGCTGATCATTGAACCATGGGAATGTCTATGCGGACGTAAAGAATAGCCTACACTTCTCTAGGCATACAATTACCAATCTGATTATTAAATTCTTCATATTTAATAAGAACCTGACTATGACACTTTAGTTATTGCCATTGAGATCTCGCAATCATCTATTTAAATCCATACAGAGAGAAAAATGGCGCTTTCAAATCTGATTAAATCGATGTTTTCATTTTGTGTTGAAATTTTTTGTTTCAAATGTATCTTATACTTATGTATCTCGACTCAATGCTTTCAATTCTGAAATACCAGAAATACTCAGTATATTGAAACATGGACATGCTCAAAAATTATTAGAATAAATTCAAACTCATTCTTGAAACATGGACATACATAAAAATATTCATATAGAAGTAAGTAAATACTAATTTTTGAAACATGGTCATACTTAAAAATGATCACATGGGAGTCAGTTCATACTCATTTTTGAAACATGGAGATACTCATATATGAGAACATGATGCTTTATTCTTGCGTGTGTGCATGTTTTCAGAAATGAGTATATATACATGTTTGAAACTTCAGTCATTTTGATCCGGAGCCATTTTGACTATGCGACATACTCAGATTGGAGTATTATTTGCTCAGTTTTGAAAATGTCGTTTTTAGAGTGTATGCAAATCCATACTCTAATCTATTCGGTAGTAATACAAACTCATAAGACATTTGAAAATCAACTGGTACAACTTTGGAGTCGGATATGTCAACAGCAAAATTTGCATAATGAACGAAGTTTAGAATAATATCAAAAAACGCGCATGCGCATGTAACGTCAACATGGGTTTTTTCGCAAAAAAGTGTTCTTACATTATATCAAATCTTATTTTTTTAAAACACAAAACCGTTCAGAAAGATGAGAAGAGTGTTTGGTGAGAGGTTTCGGCAAATCAAGCGCTATCCGAATGAACCATTAATCGAATAATACAGTGATTTCGTAAAGATCGAACATTAGCCTCACATTCTGAAACGAGTCTTCGTAAAGATATGGCTTTAAACATGCACCTACATATCTACAAGTTGAAGGAGTGAAAACTGAACGTCTACGTAAATTGGAACAAATAAATATTTTTTCTAATTCTTTGCAAATTTTTATACATTTCACTACTTTTTTTAGGAACTCTGTCTATTTTTAAATTACCCATAAACTACGCCAAAAAACATTTTTATATGCAAAATAGCAATTATGTATTCATATAATTGTTATACGAATATACCGGGTGTTTCACGAAGAACCCATAACTTTAAAAATAAATAACTCGGAAACGGTGATAGATAGAAGCATGAAACCGGTGGTATGTTTATTAAAAAAATCGTAAGAATCTGATACAGAAACCTCAAAATTTTAGTTTAAAATAGCGCCGATACATGGCTCTACAAACAGCATTACGGATCTCTCTAAAGAGAGCTCAGACTCCAAGAACTGTCAGTCGTCGAAGATTTTGTTGTTGAAACGTGACAGCTATTAGCGTATAGTGAAAGAAATTCCAAACGTATTCCGTGGAATATATTCAAACAGTTATTTTTAATTATATTCTATCTGGTATTGTTGTGGGCTATAATACTGCAGAGAGATTTCCAAGAAAGTAGGGCTTTTTGTAAAACTGGAAGCGGAATTTTGTTCCATTCCTCCACCACACATTTCCAGAGTCCACTCAACGTAGTTGGTCGGCGTTTCGCAAGAGATCGTTTTAATAGTCCAAAGGTACAGTAATCAATTGGTGAAACATCTGGGGACTTGGTTGGAATATGATTAAACGGTATACACTTGATTCCAGTTTCTCCTGTCCATTTTTCGAGAAATGCGACCGTACTTTTGGATGTATGGCTGCTCGCTTTATACTGGTGGCACTCGAAGTTTTTAACGTCTGTAGGATAGTTTTCGAATTTCTTCTTTAAAAATAGGAAATAGAGATCTATTTTGATAAGTAGCGTTAATTTTGACATTTTTCTGAACTTTTCTGATCTTTAATTTTCCGTTGTAAGAGATTCCAGCAATCACCCCAAATTCTTTAGAGAAACTTTCTTTGCAGTGTTTGAACCAAAGTTGTAAGTATTTATGGCCTCTTTTCCTTTAATAAATCGATCTGTTTTTTATTACATTCATTTAGATAAATTCCCGCTCCATCAAGTGGCACAATATTTTCCACTTATCACCTGCTAAATGATTTCTAATCACGGAATATGAATAATTATCTTCGGAAAGAGCAAATATATAACTTTCAAGCAACTCGCTTCTTTCGTGTGCCATTCCAGTTCCAGACGATATTTTTTCATAGCAACTAATATTTCAGTTATCACATTATTAGATGTTGTCATACTCTTTCCCCTGTTGTTTTTCGTTATTTTTTAAATTAATATCAAATTTGGTCCCAATATGAGTAAATCTAAACACCCTCTATAAAACATGCACCTTCTGAGAAATTACTTATCAACAAATTTATTTTCTAAAATATTTGAAATGCAGCTAATTTTATAGCCGATATCTTCTTAATTTTCACGATATTTGACTGACTATTTTATATAAATTGTGATGTATAGTTGACAACCGAAATAAGAAAAAAAATTCATACGCGAAAGCGCCATTAAATATTATTTCATGCAAAAGCTCATATTTTAGCAAATATTCAATGTATTCATTTTCTAATTACATGAAAATGGTTCGATTGCACTTTGTAAAGTTTCTTGAAAGCGGCTTTAAGTTTGGTTGAAACACTTGCATCATGTAAACAAAAAAATATACGGAATGTTTTTCATTTTTTTTTTAAATAAACAGTTAAATTTTCATGAAGATATCTGCTAATCTTGCTCAAATGGATATAAATATTATATCATCATTAGTTATAGCCCCAACAGCATTTACAGCTTTTTATGATACAGGGTGATCGAAAGTATTTTTTACTGCATTAAATTTGTTTTTGGTCTTTTAATTGTCCTCGTGTCTAAATCTTGCCTGCAAAATCCAAGATGTTATTGAAAAAAAATTATTGTCTATTCTCAACCATAGATTTCACCGCTCCTAACGCTATGTTTATGTTTTATAATATAGATATCGCTTTATGTTTATGTATCTTTATTTACCATTGGAATTTCCTGAAGAAACGAATATTTTATTTGCAAATAAGACAGTGTTTTGCACATTATACAGTATAATGAAAGCACTAATCTTACTTAGAAAAATACAGAAAGATTTGCCTAAGAAATTCTATTCTCCGTTTAAAAAATAAATCTTAAACAAATGTTAGAAACGAGGTATTCTTGATTCAGTGTTTTTTTCTGTGTTTTAAACAATAGAATTCATTTTTTACTAAAGCAAAGATAAAAAATATAGCATCACGGCAGCTATTTTTCATTGTATGCATGGCATTTTATGTCTCGAAACACAATTCGAATACACTTTATCTGACGGAAAACTTTGAAAAATAAATAAAATATATTATGTGAGGAAGAAATGTTTTCAGAATATAAATAAATCCTAGAAATATTTTATTGAAAGTACTGTGGACAGTAAGTTAAATAAAATTCGCTATCACAATAAATAACACAAAGTAATAATTTAAAAAGATTCTCATGAAATTTGTAAGGGATAACTATTATTAAAGGCATAGCAACTTGTGTAAAATGATTAAGTAAACAATGTCGCTGCATCGGGGAATTTTATAACGCTGCTATAGAAAATTGTGTACTGCTCCATTACTCCCGACGACTACTTTCTGTAAAAGAAAAGAGCTGTTGCTAAAATATATGATTTAACATCAAAACTGATAACCGTTGCGTCGAATTCATTTGCCATCAGATTTATGTATAAGTTATGTCATCGAATGATTTTTAATTCAACGTTTATCTGTATTTTTAATGTTTTAACAACTTATTAGTTATTTCGTTAATTTAAACTTAATTGTAAAATGTAAAAATATAGTTTTTAATTGAAAGAAATATTATTATTTACACTGTTTTAAAATTTGCAATAATAGGTAAAAGGTTTTATCGAAATAAACGAAGCTCTTGTAAATGTATTTTTAAATTGAAACTGTTTGGAAATATTGTTATTTGAGCATTTTAAATTTGACGTAAGTTTCCTTATTTAATGCTTTGAATGCGTAAATAATTTAATTATTTCACTTTTTAATATTTACGCGCCTGTATATTTTTTATTATGTAATGTTGGAAGGGGATTTAAGAAGGAAATTAAGAAGGAAGGGGAACCAACATTTACGAGAAGATATAGTGGAGAAGAGAACAAATAATAATCTTACCCTACAACGGCGTTGTGAAACACTGTTCGAAAGTTAAGGTGGTTCGAATTAATTTTTAATGATCGAACTTTGAAAGGGTATAATTGTTAACGTTAATATTAAAATAAAAATAAAATAGAACAAACTAATAAAAAATAGAAAAACATATTTGCTCATTATAAAATTTTGTTTATTAATTTATATAAAAGGAAAACAAGACACATACATGCAGTTTATTCTGCCTCATTTAATTAAAATTAATAATAATGTACGAGCAGCACATTTTAATTTATTCTTATTAATTATCAGCACATCATAAGTAATTTTACCTGAGAGGAAAACATGCCTAAATTCTAAATTGTGATACATTAATCTATTATAAGCAAAGCATCAATACTTAAATAAATTAAATAAAAAAAACAATTTTAAATATAAATATGATTTATTACTATCTTTATTAAATTAGCCAGAAAAGTATTAAGTGAATTTTCTCGCCAATTATTCTCCGTGGGTGGGAATTTGTTTGAGAATCTCTAGGAGGTGTTCAAATAGCATGAGTCCTTAAGCGGCCTTCGATAGCTAGTCATTAGGATGGGCTAATTCTCGTCGCAAGGTTGCTTCAAGCTACGGGTCATCGGATGCGGTTTCCAAGGGCGCAGGGGCTCCTTTCTCGTCATTTCCTTGGATGATACACCTTAGGTCTCCCGGTTCCGGTAAGAGCACTCTCTTGGTTATCACTGGAGACTTTTTAGCTGGGATCTTAGAACAGTTCAGTATGTGCCATGGCGTAGCGAATACCTCGGAACCTCGGTGTGATCACGGGCGCTGGACAGCTCTTTCCATCAGTCGTCGGGATCCCTGGAAATGCTTTTTTTTCAAAATTCTGGAAGTTACGACCTTCTATTTTCAGCTGAAGAGAGAGAATTAATTTTCTTATGCACCTCTGTGTGGGAGCCAGTTGTTCTCATTAAAAAAAGGGGTGCCATCACGTAAGGACTGTCTCTTACTTATTGGTTGACCTTTTTGATCTATGTAAATTTTTTACTTCAGGCTGTTTCTATTGGTGACACCTATTGATTTTTCAGGAGTGTCTTGGAGAGAAGGAGTGAACTTTTATCTCCCCCTGTTTTTCTGCAAATTCCCTGTGTGTTACTATGTGATACTGCTTTTTCCGTTTCCTGGCTAAATCTCTTCTTACATGTTTACTGAGTAAAATGCGCATATATATTTATTTACACTCGCACTAAAAAATGAATGAAAGAGAAATAGTATGGCATGTATCGTTATTTACGATACATTAAGAGTAATATTACTTTTATAAAGTAAAAATAATTTTATATGTTTAAATATAACAACTAGTCCACTGGATATTTGGGGTAAAAGATTTATTTCATTTTTAACACTTTCCAACCTAGTTGAAAAGTGTTTATGACTTCGGTTTGTCTGGCCGTCTGCCGTCTGGCCGTCTGGCCGTCTGTCCGTGCTCTAACTCCCGCAAATATGCTCGGATTGCTCTGCAATTTGTATATGTTATAGTCGTTATCTATAGCATGTTCCCTATTTCAACGGAAGTGTGTAGCACTTATACTTTTTTTACAGGGACACTCAAAAGAATTCCATTACATTGCGGTCTATGGGGAAAAATCACTTGAGGTTTATTTAAATAATGTTTCACTATTTTAAACGCATTGAAATATATATATATCACTAAGGTGCATTAGAAGAAGCTTAATATGGAATAGTGTGTGCATAGCATTTATAGTTACTTTACAGGGACAGTCAAAATAATTCCGTTACATTACGTCTATGGAGAAAAATCGTCTGCGGTTTATTTAAATAATGTTTCCCTATTTTAAACGCATTGAAATTTATATAAGGTGCATTACAAGAGGCTTACTACAGAATATTGTGTGTATAGCAGTCATCGTTCATTTACAGGGACACACAAAAGAATTCTCTACTGTCTGTTAACAATAATTCCTGGAAGTGCGTTTTAAGTTACTGAACGCGATTTTAATTTTAACTCGCTTTTTGTCTATTACGTGGTGTGTATAAATTTTGTAGATCCTATACAGGGAAGCACAAAAGTTCGCGAACACATTTCCGTATTATTTAACTCCAGACGGAGAATTTTAAACTGTGCTACGCGTTTCCTAACTGAACTAAAATTTAGCATCCTATGTAGTATATATACAAATCTATAGATCCTATACAGGGCTGATGAAAAGTATTCGGATTACTTAGATGTTATCTTTTAGCTTATTAAACGGTATGATTTGTAAAATTATTTTGGAAGCGTTGGAAAGTGTTACATAATCTATGCTTGACGCATGATTTTTCGTTCTTGTTAAATTGATGGAATGAATTAGTTCCATCATGTAACTTTCTAGATTTACTGCTTTTAGCACGTGATCATTTAATTATTATTCTTAAGTTTTATTTCTGTTTTTAATATTCACGTGTAATCACATTTTTAATTGAAAGGGAATATTTTTATGTGCGCTATTTTACAAATTGGCAACAATTCAAATAATGGACTTTTTGAAATATGAAATAAATCTCTATGCAAATAATGAAAATTTGAATAAAAAATTGAAATATAACTTCAAAAAATTACTCAAATTAACAAAATAATTGCACTCTGCGCACCGCAACTATATCATTTTAGATTATGGTTAAATTCCTGTGCATAGTTTTCCTTCCTATAAAACTTTGTAAGAGAACTATTTTGACTGACTTTAATATTAAATAACCCTGAAAATAATTCTTCGATTAAAAAACTGAATCGACCATTTCTCTATAAAACTACCAATTTTCATATTTTTATATGCAATAGTTTTCTGAATATTAATCCAAAAAGACTTCAAGGCACAAAATCTTCATTGACAGCGGCTGCGGCGGCGGTCGCTACTTTTCTTTAATATAGAGAGATTAAACTCCCATTAGAAGGAAGACAGGTAAATGTCAGTATTAGAATAAAATATATAAATATTCTAAGTATAGAAATAAATAAGACAATAACAAATAACACTTGTACGATTAAGGAATGAGGTTACTACAGTGGGTCCTGGAAATGTCCCTTTTGAGCATTCATACAGAGTGTTTCAGTTAAACGTTTCAGAACTTCTAAGAGGGCTAGGGTACATCCTGACAACTCGAAATCATATAGAAATGTGGGGTCGGAAATGCTTTCCTGAAGCGGTGTTGTACACAGAAGCACCATAAAGAAAAGAGACCGTAAGTGAGAAATCGTTTTAATAATACATGAAAAGAAGCAAAAGGTACATGGATTAAAGTAAGTGTTCGAAGTTGCTTCCACGGGCTACAATGCACGCCTCACATCTCCGACGCATGGACATCCGAACATTCTGGAATACTCCAGGCGAATTTCGAATTTGTCCGGCAGCTACTGCGATTCTTGCAACCAGCTCCCCAGCTTTGTCAACAGGGGTATCATAAACTAGCGATTTCATATGACCCCAGAAATAAAAATCAAGACATGATAGGTCGGGTGACCGAGCAGGACAATGCATGGGACCACCACGTCCGATCCACTGTTGACCAAATGTCACATCCAGGTAGTTACGAACAGCTCCGCTATAATGGGCAGGGGCTCCATAGTGTTGGAACCACATTGTCTGTTGCGTCGATGCATAAATATGTTCATCTCTCAAACGTTGTGGCAATACTTGCCGCAGAAAGAGCAAGTAGTTATCTCCGGTTAGACGACACGGTAACAGGTAAGGTCCGATGAGGTGATCTCCCATAATACCGGCCCATACATTGACCGAAAATCGAATCTGTGCCGCACGACGTCGTATTGCATGCGGGTTCGCGACCGCCCAGATACAGTCATTATGCGAGTTGAAAATTCCTTCCCTTGTGAAGGATGCCTCATCGGAAAACAACACTTCAGCAGGAAAAGTGGGATTTGTAGCACATTTTCCAAGGTACCACTGTGCGAAAGCAATACGAGGTGCATAATCCTCCGGTTGCTGTGCCTGGACACGCTGCACGTGAAACGGATGCATGTCTTGTTCTCGGAGAATCCTCCAGACGTTGCAAGGGGAAATCCCAACTACGTTTGCTAGACTTCGTGTACTCGTTCTTGGATTCCTCTGTACATGCTGCAGCACATTCTGTTCGACGGATGGAGTCCATGCTGTTGTTACCCTGACCCTGTCAGCTCTTTCAAATGAACCTGTCTCAGCTAACCTCTGGTGCAGTCTTGCAAATAAATTATGACTGGGAATACGCCTCGTCAGTTATCGTTCCGCGTACAAACGCTGTGCGGCTGGCCCACTACAATTTGCAGCCCCGTACACCAAATGCATATCGGCTAATTCTGATTCCGTGTAATCATCCATCCTACTAACTTGGCGTTCTTGTGCGAAATGAAGATTCCCTGCACGAAAGCTCGGAACTTTCGCACAACGCCATCTACCGCGTCAGGAAAGCATTTCTGACTGCCCATTGGTATATGATTTTGGTTCGTCAGGATGTACCCTACCCCTCTTAGAAGTTCTGAAACGTTTAACTGAAACACCCTGTATATAGCTTAATTATTTCAGCTTTATTTGTAATCTTAAAAAGGAACATAGCCAGGACCACCTGTAACACCTTTTTTTTAATCATACAGGTGTTATATGTGATAGTTTTATTTTGTTTTCTTCTGTTTCCAAAATGTTAACTTATGTATGTTCTTTATCTTATTAAACGGTGAAGTTTTGTTAAAGTATTCTGTAAGTGTTGGAAAGTGTTTCATTATCTATGCTTGAGGCATAATTTTTCTTTCTTGTTTAATTATACAGGTATTTTATGTGATGTTTTATTTTGTTTGCTTCTGTTCGTTTCTAGAAGCAACATTTTTTAGGGCTACCAGCCAGTGGTACCCACTGTTTAATTGGATAAGGTAAACATTTGCCTAGTCGTATTTTAATGAAGCAACATAAAATTTAGCATACCGCTTTACCGGATCTAGACTCTCAAGAGCCCTTACTTGTAGACGCCAAGAGAGTTGGTTTAAGCAACATACATCTCTAGACAAGTACCGGGTGCGTCATAAATTCGTTAAAAATCAATTAAAAAGAAACGAATGATGCTAAAAATTATGGTTTGCACGAATGGTATTAGAAGGAGATCGGGTTTTTTTAATAACAAAAAAAATGGCTTCAACAATTACTGATAGATGGTGTTGACATGCATAATATGAAGCGGATTTGTGCAAATCCGACTGTCAATAAAATACCTCGATGCACATAGCTTCTTCATTCAATGCCAGCAGTATGCTATCGTTACCAGACCAATCGTTGTTGGGTAAGCTCTTTTACAAGAAAGGGGAATCAGCAACCGGAGCATTTTTCAAACTTCCGCACGGAAAAAGGACTCAGGACGAGAAATCCGCCTGTTCATTGTGCTGGGATAACAAAGCTTGTCTGCCACTTTGAAGAAACAAGTATTTCACTATAGACCTATTTTCAACACATCTGATTTATATTATGCATGCAAGCGCCATTTATCGGTAATTTTTTGAACCATAACTTTTTTGTTATTAAAAAAAGAAATCAATTGTCCTCTAATCCCATTCCTGCAAACCGCAATTTTTTTTAGCATTATTTGTTTCTGATTTATAAAGTTTTAACGAATTAATTCCACACCCGGTACTTTCTGGCCAATTACGGGACGACTCCACAACACATAGCTAGACAGCATTCCATACGGCAACTCGAAACAATTGGAGTTCTGATCGTTCCGACAGTAAAACCGAGAACAAAAGTGTATTACCGTGCTTGATTCGGGTGACATCTACATTCTTCCCAGGAACCCCGAGTAATCCGGGCACCCACAAGACAAGAGCGCCGAACACGGAGTCGAATCCTTCGGTTCTCCGGATATACTTGCTTCACCTAAGTCTCAGGACATTTAATCCTATATGAAGAAGTCACTTGCTCTTTGACAACGGATAAATGAAGGAGAGCAGAATAAATTAAATCGTATTGTAAAAAATATACGCAAATGTTAAGGAATTTAAAAAAAAAAAAACAAAAAAAAAACGTTAAAACATGATTAAAGCGAAACATAATGTAAAAGCAACAAATATAACAGTAACAAATGTAACAGTACCATTTACTTGATAAGAGACCTATGGATTCCCAAATTATTTATTTGTATCGAGATAAACACATATTAATTTTAAATAAGTAAAATTCTTACTTGCTAAACATTAAAATCATGATATAAATAAATGGTTACAATAAGATCTTAGAATGAAAGGGTAATTTTAAATCACGATTTTTTAGTATACTCTAATCATTATAACAATAAAATTGCAAATACAGGAGAACATCGGAACGTATCTCTCTATACCCTTTTTATCCTGACGGTACTTATAAGTACCACTTTAACCCCTTCGCGACGAGCGTCTTTTACAGATTTTTTAATCTGTTACCACCGGTTTTTCAAATGAGAAATTTTCACCTAATTGAATCGCAAAAATACTATGATTAGATAAGGAAAACTTTACAAAAAAAATAAATAACTGGTGGGAATAATCGAGGATTCTGAGCATCTAAAAAGTAGCTGGAAAATTAATTCAGGACATAAAGTGTTAAAAAAGCAACCACCGCCGGCAATGCTGCAGCTGTCAATAAATTTTTTGTACCTTAAGGTCTTTCTGGTCTAATATTCAGAAAACTATTGCACATAAAAATGATAAAATTGGTGGGTTCATAGAGAAATGTCCGATAAAGATCGAAAATGATAAATAAGCTATGTTCGCAAAGTATTTGAAAGTGCTTACATTATACACGTGATCTCGTGATTTGTGATTATCATTTTCAAAAACTTTGCGAAAATCGTTTCTTTATCATTTTCGATCTTGAAGAAGTCGCCGTTCGAGCGTATGAAACATGCCATCGTTATTTTAAAAGGCAGTTTTAAGCCTTTTTGTGCAATGTTTTTATCACTTTAAGCAATAATTAAATATTTAATTTAAACATTTATATTAATTTATATTTGATCCTCCGTTTTATAAAACACAGAATAACAAATTTCCGATGAATAAATCGTATCAGTTTAGAAATACCCGGGATTTTCGGGCTACAGAACTTACTGCCTGGTGAATAGAACGTAGAGGAAAACAATTTTTATTTGAAAACTGTAATTTTGTTTTCTGTTTAATATATTTTTATAGATTGCCCAGTAATAACACAAAAAATACATTTTTAAATGAAAAATAAGTTATGTATTCAAAGAAAGATTTAAAATTTATTAAGGACTCTATGAATCGCCAAAGATTTGACTGTGTGCAGCAGCATGTTTGATTATGATTATTTCAGCGTTTCAGTGCGTAATTCAATTAAATATTTGTTTAGTTTATGTTTATTTTCTTTTATTTGTGTATTTATTCATGAAGTTTTAATATCATTATGGAATATTAGCAGGAGACAAATTGTGAACTATTTGTATTATTTTATGTCCAAACTAGTTAGTTTTCCGTAATTGGGCTGCACGCGATAGAAACAGATAAAAAAACACCTCATGCTGGAAAATTATTTTAAAAACCATCCAAAATCAATAAATAGAGATTCAGTTTTCAAACGAATTGCATTTGAAATTAAATTTTTTTCAATATTTTACCGTATAAAAATTATGCAAATTGTACAAGTTATAAAAATTGCAGTAAAAGGAAATTAGTTTTAAGGTCCCTGTCGCCGTCAATATGACGTCAGAGTTACTCAAAGACACATTTTTGATCTATAATATGGATTTCACAGAAGCTCACAATTTTATGCATTTGTAAGAAACTTGAGTTAATGCTTTTTTGTGTGTGCTTAATTATTTTATTTTGATCGAGAAAAATTAATCATTAAATTATAAGTTCCTTTTGCAAATATCAAGTTATTTTATTGCATAGTCGATATAAATATCCCATTTACATCCATAATGTATCATATTAATTCTATAAAGCACTACTTTTTAAATTCCAGCAATTATTTATATTTGGGTGCCGTGTTGTGTTAACTGCAGCTGATATGAATAAATGCTTTTAAAATAAAAATGACTAATCTAAGAGCGTTATGCTCTTTTTGTAACGTAGTGAAATATTTCTCAGCTAACCAATGTTATTTTCTTTAAAGATTGTAAAGGCATTAATATTTCTAAGAAATAATCACATCACATTACTTTAATAAATGGATTTTGACATCTTTATTTTCCAGGAAATATTTCATTTGTTTAATGATACGTTTTCTACTTACACAAGTTATGTTACAAGGAGAATATAAATCGTTATAATTATTTTCCTTGCCGATTGTGATGGTGTCCTTAAAATAATTAAAAAAGTTTTAAAAAATTTAAATTGACTTTGGATTACTGCTTAATAATTTGATTTTCTTCTAAAAATTAATGTAATTATAAACAGGACTTGACAAATGTGATCACCAGGTCACCACTGGCGACCAGGTTTTTTGATCTGGCGATCCTGTTATTTAATCTGGCAGTTTGTTTTTCTTTCTTTTTTTCTTTCTTTTTTTTTGTACAAAATTCCACCTATGAAGGTAACACAAATATAATTTAGAATAGTTATCGAATGGTTTCCTTTATCGTTTCAGAAAAAAGAAGTTCAAAAATCGCAACGAAACACGAAAAAACGGTAAAACTTACATAAGAAATTCTGGAAAAAAATTTATATAAATTTAATATTAAATAAATTTATATATAAAAAAGGAGAACAAAATTGACTTTATTGGGATAAAAAATAGAAACTTTATTACTTTATGAATGTCCAAAACTCGCCGTAAAACTTGAAACCCCCCCCCCCCCAAAAAAAAAAAAAATCGTTAAAAATTCAATAAATGGCAGAGGCTAAATTTAATATACAAAGTTAAATAAATGAAATAGGATTCGGACGTTAAAAGGACGTATTTACGGACGTATTAAAAGACAGCCCCGAAACGCGAAAAAATAAAGCTGCAAATCGCATAAGAAATCGCTAAAAAAAAAGTCACATAGGACAAAATGTAATATATTGGGCTAAAGACTAAAACCGAATTTCTTTTACTAATGTTGAAAAATCACAGTGAAATGCAAAAGAAAAGCTAAAAATCGCAAAAAAGGAGAACAAAATTTAATATTTTGGGTCAAAATATTGAAACAGGAGTCCTATAAAGAATGCCTCAAAATCACCGTAGAACACATTAAATTACAAAATCGAATTAAAAAATTCTGTTTCTTTTCTAAACAATAATTTTAAACTATGCTGATTATTTTTTCTCACTTAATTCTTAACACTCTTAGCGGTTTGCCGGTAATTTTGCATTTTCCTAAAACAACTTAAATTGTGTGTACACCAAAAATAAATTTAACAATTGTATTTTAAGATAAATGTAAAAAAAAGAAAAAAAAGATATATGAAAGTAAATTTAGAAACAAACAGAGACAGAAAATCTTAAATTACTATTAATTTTACCAACGAATTATATGAAAACTAACAAATTAAACTTAGAAGTTAACCAAGTGTCCAGAGCAACAGATGTGGATCTCTGAGAATGTTATCTCAGGGACAAAAATGTCTGCTAAAGGTGTAAGTGATAACCACACTGTTAAAAATTTGCAGTAAACTGTCCAGTCATTTGATCGTTTTTAGGGAAAACGTTTACATAACCATAATTTAACGCTATTCTGACTTTAATACGGACAACAATATGTTCAGAATCGAGTTAAATTACGGTTATGCAACCGTTTTCCCTAAAAACGGTCAAATGACAGGTCAGTTTGCTGCAAATTTTTACAGTGCAAGCTATAAGTCATGAGAGGCCAACACAACTCGATAGGATAGATATAGGGGTGTAGGTGAGGGTGCAGTGTGGTAAACGACATGTAACTTGTAATTAAAGAACACCGTATGCCTTCTTTTTCTAAAGTAAAGCTCTACGGTATACTCTTTAGCATGTATTCTCTACCTATAGCGTATACCTTCTGGTGCTTTTATGACTAAACCACTGGATGGTTAGATATTTCTCCCAAGTGGCTAAAGGAACTAAATGGAACTCCTTGCCAGATAGCCACATTTCCAACGCTATTGGCATTCGCGTACCTGCAAGAATTATTTCTCGTGCTTATATTGTCTTATATGCATGGAAATCTAATACATGAATTCGGTTACGAGCACACCATCACCAAGAGAGGTTACGATGGTGTAAGGAACCCGCTCAAGCGTGTGAGCAACAGTGTAATAGTCACGTTCTCTGGATTATTCCGTTTCACCATTAACCGTAATTCTGGATACCAGCTATTGTAGAGGGAAAAGGAAACTCATTACCATCAGACAAATATTTAGGTGGCTCATAATTATATCCGAAAATGATCACGTGGGCTGGAATCATGCACGAAGGCAGAAATCCACCTCACATTTTTTTAAAGATGTACTATGACATCACAGCGATATTGTACGGAAATCAGCTTGTGTCATACCCGTCCTTTCCACGATACAGTTGATACAGAATTTCTGTTCATATATGATAATGCCTGCTTAAATAGGTCAGTTACATTGCCTGACCTCTAACAGGAGAAGATGTATAAAGTATGACATTGCCTAAATATTCACAGGATCTAATTTTAAAAGAGCCCATCTGGATGAACTCGGAAGAAGTATTGCACAAAGACAGAACCCTCTACGAAACGAACCGTATAGGAATTGATAATCACCTTGAGAGATAAATGGGATAAACTGTCTCAAGCTCCACTCTACTATTTAGTAGACAGAATTCTGAAACTATGCCAAATGTAAATCAATATAAGAGTAGGTCACACTTCATACTAACGAGCTGTCGTGTATTTAAAATATAATGGGCATTTTTAATAATTGCTGAAAAAACATGTAAGGAGAATCTTTCCTCTAGTTATACTGCTTTGTCTTATGGCAGTATCTGTAAAGTCTTTCCAATAGCAATATATCAGAAACTCTATTAAATACGACCTAAATAGCATTTCTCTAAATGAAGTATATCGTCACTTATGATGAAAAATATCTTTGTTTCTAATTGTGAAGCAGTGCAGTTCATTATTAAGCATAAATATAATTTAACGCTCTTATGTACAATTCAATTTTATTGATTATGCTTAAATATGTGCAAAACATTGTAGTTCATTTTTTTTTGGAATAAATAAACTAGATGGCCAAAAGACAACTTCAATTTTAGACGTTTGGTCGAATATGTGAAAGATTAGGATAGTAAAGAACCTGTTAAAATTGATATTTCTCAGTAAATATATAGCAACGATTGCAATTAGAGAAGGAATAGCAGATTAGCGTAAAAAAATTATATTTGCGATCACCCTGTAAAATAAAATACCTGAACTTATCTATAGGTGTAACAGAGTATGTAGATCCTTTAAAAGAATCTTGTTCATTTGTGCAAGAAGAGAATGTGTATTGATGGAGATTTAAAAAAATTGGCACATTTTGTATTTATAGCAGGGAACAAATTTAACTCCATTGCGCGTATCATATAAATGTTTTTTTTTATTTCAATAATTTAGCTTTCACCTATATATGACAACTTAAATAAAACGGCCAGTTGAATATCGTTAAAATTAAGGAAAAATGTCGGCGATAGAATGAGCTGAATTTCGGTTAATTTCTAAAAGTAGCTGGGTGATAAGTGATATTCCACAAACTGTCATTTTTATTTTTATATTATTTATTGTCATTTTATATATATGTTTTAAAGTTTTTTTTTTTTTGGAAAAACAAAAAGAACGACACTATTTTAATAAAGAAAAGGACCAAGAAAGTTAAAGTATCTTTTCAAAACCTAAGCGTGGACATACATTAAATAGATGTTTTTTTTCTTAAAAGTTGGTTAGTAATAAATGACAATTTGTTAACATCAACAATACATCGAAAAACACAATTCAAACACATTGATAAAATGTATGGAATTATTCCATAATATATGGAATTTTCTATATGTTTTTAATCAACAATACATTTTATAAGAAAAAGCAATATATGTGATCACCCTTAACTTAAAAGAAATGGAATCAATCTGCAATACTTAGAAACATTTAATCTGGCTTTGATCAATATCTATATGCATGTATGCAACAACAGAAGATATATTCACTAAGATACGAGTGTTTCTCGTGTATTTTGTTTATAGCATACAAAGTTTTCAACAAAATTTAACGAAACATTTCGAAATAAATACATTTAATATTCGATTAGTTATAATCATTTATAGAAATGCATATTTTACTGAGCATACTCAAAAATCACTTTTTATTCTTTCGGAATTTAGTAGGAAACATTAAAAGGCAACTTATATCAAAATTCCAGTTAAATATCATGAAAATTCAGAAATATATTGGCGATATAGTGAGCTGAATTTAAGTTACTTAACTTTCTTAATAAGTTTGTTGTTGGTGCCATAAATAAATCCGAAACTGAATTTTCATTGTTAAAAGTAAATTCAAATATGTTCTTTATGTGGCCAAAGATGAAAAACTATTCATATTATTAAGAAATTAAAAAAAAACTCTAAAATTGAAAAAAATCTCTGAAATTTATTCATATTTTATTCATATTTTTAAAATGACCATTTGGTGTGCATGCTACTGTATTTATAGATACATAAGAATTAACAATACTTATTTTACAAACAATGGTTCTTGTTACTAAGCATATATTATTTCAAATATAACAATAATTGAAGGTTTATTATTTATTCGTTATCACATGCAAAGCCAATATTCTTTCCGCCTTCCTATAATCACCTTATTGTTTCTAATATATTAAGGTGTATCTCCAAAACTTAATCTTAAAAGCGTAATCTGTTTCATTCTAAAAGACAACAGCAATTAGATTATATGAGCCGCTGCATCAATTTGCTTTAAATTGATGCAGCGGCAAAGAGAATGGAATTCCAGCTGCGGTTAATGACTGCACCGCATAAAAGATACACTTTGTAAAATAGAAGTGCTATAATTAAAGAGGCGTGATATTAAATTGCTTTGAAAATGAACCAGAACAAAGAAGCGTTTTAAATATAAGATTTAATACTTCTGTGGGATTTAAGGTGGTATTATATTCATAGAAGAATTTTTATTTAATTTTAAACCCATATTTTACCGTAATCCTGCATACAGTATAGTATAGCTGTGATGTATGGAATTCTTACTAGGACGGAGGGAAAAAATTGCTACTGGATTAATCATACATAAATTGTATTGTAACAAAGAATATTTATAAAATATATATTTTCGAAATTATTTTTCTAGAAGAAGTTGGAGTGTAGCTTATAATTATGTTAAGAAGAAATTGATTTCTAGAAACTTCAAATATGCGGATCCAAAATTACAACTATCTCCGTCAGGTATGTTTTGCGTTAACATAAAAAGTCCTTCCGATCTGTGCCGGGAGCAATAGACGCATACCAGAAATACACGCATTGTAATCTGTTTTGCAACGATTAAAATGAATTTAACATTAGTTTGTTTCAAACTGTTAACCTACACAATTCCTTAAATACCTGACCGAATTAATTCCCGTTTGACATCCGAAAGTAACATTTACAGCCCAAAGAGTCCAAATATGATGCAAAAGTTAGTTAGTATTGAAAACTTTAAATATGCATTATATATGACTATAATTATATCGTCTACTATAATTATAATGTCGTTATATCGACGATATTTTCTCTTAATTTTAACGACATTCGACTGGCCGCTTCATTTAAGTTGTCATATATAATAACTAGAAACTTCAAATACGCGGATCCAATATTACAAATCTCTCCGACAGGTAAATTTTGTGTTAGTCTTAACAGAAACACACGCATTATAATCTGTTTTGCAACGATTAAAATGAATTTAACATTAGTTTGTTTCCAACTTTTAACATGCACAATTCCTTAACTACCTGACCGAATTAATTCCCGTTTGACATCCGAAAGTAACATTTACAGTCCAAAGAGACCAAATGTGTTGCAAAAGTTAGTATGGAAAACTTTAAATATACATTATATATGACCATAACTTTATCGTATACTTATAATTATAATGTTGTTAGATCACCGGCATTTTCCCTTAATTTTAACGATATTCGACGGGCTGTTTCATATACGTTGTCATATAATAACTAGAAACTTCAAATATGTAGATCCAAAATTAGAACTCTCTCCGTCAGGTAAATCTGGCGTTAGGCTTAACAGAAATACACGCATTGTAATCTGTTTTGCAACGATTAAAATGAATTTAACATTAGTTGTTCCAAACTTTTAACATGCACTTGCACAATTCCTTAACTACTTGACCGAATTACTTTCCGTTTGACATCCGAAGGTAACATTTACAGTCCAAAGTGTCCAAATATGATGTATAAGTTAGTATTGAAAACTTTAATGTTTGTTATTATTTCTATATGTAGATGCCTACCTAAAGAAAAATTAAGTATAGCATTCATTTCTATAAGTTATTACTAATCGATTGGTAACAGTCATATTTTTATACAGTGAATTGTGGCAGAGTTAGTAGGATCTACTGAATCTAGAGACGATGCATCCTTCATTAGAGCAATATTTTAGGCAATATTTTAGCAATATCGTAGGGAACAATATAACACCACTAATTATTCCAATGGGATCATATAGTTTCTGTGACTTAGTTAAAAATATTCAAGCCAATTCAAGTTCAAGCTTAAAATATCTTTTCGATAATTCCATAAAAGTCCCAGCACAGGTGAACTGTTTTCAAATAACATTTTACATTCGGAGCATATCAAGCCTCATCGTTGACCTAACTGTTCAGAGTTTTCCGTGTTTTTCTACGATCCTTGCCGTAAATACGGGTTAGGATAGGGCTACACTGGATACCGGGTTTGCTCATACATTATCATGACGTCACAATTGTAGCTGACCGCGACGAAAGACATACAGCGATTGGCACAAAACGATGAGCGCGTCACTTTGTACCAATCGCTGGTCGCGGCTAGCCCATAGATATAGTAATTATTCCTATATAGCTAGCCTGATTTTTTACACAATGACAATCAGGCTAGCCACTATTTTTGACGTCATGAGAATGAATGAGCAAGCCTGGTATCTAGTGTTGCCTTGGTTAGTATCCCTTAGAAATATCCCCACGCAGGGACTATATCCTACGTGTAGATAATCGGACGTCATAAATCAACCAACCAACCAACCATATCAAGCCTCGTAAATTAAAATTTCTTTTCCCATTATCTCTCTTGCTTTTTCACTGAATTCAAAACTTCTTGTTCATTATAAGCGCTTGCTACTACATTATCAACATAAAAACTTATTTGTCACAGTGAGATTTTTCACCGTGGTTTTATAAATGACTAGCGGACCTTCGCACGGGTGGACAATGTGCCGACTACGATGAAGGGTAGGGATGGATAGTTAATTTTAAAAAATCGTTCTAAATCGGGTAAAAGCGGCAAGTGAGAAATAATTGCAGTACTTACAAATTTCAAAAAGCAGTACTTTAAATAAAAGTTTGTAAAAATGTAATAAATATTTTTTTGTTTATGTACATGTTGAAACTAATAAATTTATTTTAATGTATCAGAACCACCCGGCATCGATCGAGTGAACCTTGGCCGTCCGGGTAACATAAGTAAAAATGTAATATCCTAAAAATACGCCGATCACAATAACGCATTCACGTCCAGAAACCGTCAAAATGACAATCAGAAAAAAATTATGTTATTTTGAAGCAATCATACTAAATACCTCAGCTTTATAAATGATTTTTAAAAAAATTCCTTTTAAAAATGTCTTACGCAAAATATCTAATCAAAAACTCGCAATAGTTGTGTTATTCGTCTAATCATCCATAATAAGGCACATATCAGATGTTTCTAACATTATTATGTTCTCAGATATATCAGATGTTCTATTATTATTATACTTGTTCTATTATTATATATTGTTATTATAATATATTCCCTTAGAGTGTGAATTACAAAAATCGCTGAAATACGTGTTTAACTATTTTTTTAGTAGATTTGTTATCCTGAATTTCATGGCCCTATCTAAAACTGCTGCTGATATATGGCGAGATGACATGAAACGTTCGACCCTTCATATAACCCCTTTAGTGGGTGAATTTCTAAAATCATTGAAATATGCGTTTAACAATTTTTTTAGGAGAATTATTATCTTGAATTTCATGTTCCTACCTAAAACTGCTGCTGAAATATGGCGAAATGACCTGAAACGTTCGACCCCTCATTTCACCCCCTTAGTAGGTGAATTTCTAAAATCGTTGAAATATGTAAGTTTACTACTTTTTTTTGTAGATTTGTTATCCTGAATTTCATATTCCTACCTAAAACTGCTGCTGAGATATTGCGAAATGACCTAAAACGTTCTAGCCCAATTTAGCTTCCTAGGTGGGTGAATTTCTAAAATCGCTGAAATACGTGTTTAACTATTTTTTAGTAGATTTGTTATCCTAAATTTCATGCTTCTACCTGAAACTGCTGCTGAGATTTCGCGAATTGACCTAAAACGTTAGACAACCCCCTTTTAACCCACTTAGTGTGTGAATTTCTAAAATCGCTGAAATACGGGTTTAACCATTTTTTCAGTAGATTTGTTATCCTGAATTTCATGATCTAACCTAAAAGTCCTGCTTAGATATGGCGAAATGATCTAAAACGTTCAACTCCCCCTCCCATATTTAACCCCTTAGGTTTTGAAATTCTAAAATCGCTGAAAAACATGTTTAACCATTTGTTTAGTAGATTTGTTATCTTGAATTTCATACTTATACTTGTAACTGCAGCTGAGATATGGTAGAATGACCTAAAACCTTTGACCCTAACCTTTAACACCCTTCGGGTGTGGGGTGGATTTTCAAAAATCCTTTTTATTTGCTTGTCTAGGTCATAACAGCAATCGACTGTCAAAATTTCGTGGTCCTGACTTTAGTCGCTTCAGTTCTGCGTTGATGAGTCAGTCAGTCAGGCGCTCTCTCTTTATATAGTAATAAACTCTTTGTATATAATCAATGACAGCTACTTTTTCGCTGATGAGAGACATCAAAATTACACGCATAATTCGCTTTCAAACAACTTAAGAAAATTCTGTTCAAAATGTTTCTCAGAATGTTTGTTATTCCGAACATAATTACAGATAATGTTTTATGAGATCACAATTCATGTATACATTTTTGCTTAAATAAGCCCGCTTTGAACCAATATAAATTAATGGACTCAATTTCTTTTTCTTTTACATTATTACGCAATTACACATACATAGCTTAGAACAATATTTCTTTATTTCAAACTTTTCTTTTTATTCCATCTATGGTAGTTTGTATTTTCATTTTCTTGCAGGATCACTTAAAACACTATACATCATTATTTGTCTCAATTTTCTTAAATTGATCTTATGCCTAACATATTTTCCATGATACGTGTTAAAATATTAAAATTCTTTATCAAACACATATTCTGAACATTTTCCATGAGATAGAAGTACATTATGGATTTTTTTTCTGTAAATTTTATAATTCTATCCATTTCTCTTCCAACGGCGCCATTAGTATTTCTATTTCATCAATATCACGCTTTGTAGTTTTCAAATACTTATCTAAAACAATTGCTATTTTTAGAAAAGCCAATACAAAGGGATGTACGTTTTTCAGTAAAGTTTCCATGATAAAGTACAATAATAACCAATTCTACCATTTCCCAACATTTTCCACAAACTCTGAACGATGAGCCAACAATTTGTACTACTTGGGTATAATTATTTTATTTTTAAAAGTAAAAATTCTGTGTAAATACTTATCGTACTTTTCCCCTGTAGAGTCCTTGGCGATTTTTTTTAAAGCTTGACCCAATTTGAGCTTCACAAAGTGAGATATATGTTGCCAAATGGTATAGATAGCTATGAAAACTAACCTAATAAACGTTTATCCTTGTTTATATATGTGTTTATACATATATCAATATTTTATTTATATATTATTTATATATTTTTTATTGAGTTTATATACAATTTACTTCTGTTTGTTTATAAATTTTATATCAAAAACATTGTATAATATTGAAAAAATTGCTTGTGTATATGAAACAGGGAATAGGTTGCCACAAAATATATTGCCAAATTTCTTTCTCTCGTCAAAGCCATTTTCTTTATCTCGCCATGGCACCCATACTCGAAAAGTACCTAATTATTTTTTCCTTATTTTTTACGTATGGCATGACATAATTTTTATATTTACTTAACTTAATTAATTTTGTTAAATCGGGGCTTTAAAGGGGACTTACAAAATCCATTTCCATTAAAAGTTTGAGAAAAAACATTGTTACAAAGAATTCAAAATTGTAGATGTATCCAAAAATGTTTCTAATTTTTTTAATTAATTGTTTTTGTAATTTTACTATAGGAATTGCATTTGTTTTTCATAAAATCGTTTTCCTACATAAAACCATTTAATATTATGTTAAAATGTTGCTATAAAATTCTCAAATTAAAAAAAAAATGTATTTTTTTAAAATTCTAGCCTATCATAAAGTGAGTAAAAAATTGAATACAAAATTCCATCTTTACATACAAAAAGCTTGTCGAGTGTGCCAATCCCGAAATGTTCTTCCATTTCATACGTGTTAACACTTCAAAAACAGTATTTTTTTTATTTTTGCATTTTAGAATACAAAAAGGAGTATAACAGCGTCATCTGACACATGATTTATACACGAAAACCTAATCAACACCAACTTATGTCAAGGTCTAACAGAATATGAAATTTGATCAAATTCCGTGTATTACTTCTTGAGATATGACTATCGCTAAAATCATGTAAATCTTGATAAATACAGCATAGCAGCGTCACCTGTTGGGCGATTTGCACCAACATTTATTCAGCAATAACTTATGTGAACGTCTGACTGAACCTGAAGTTTGATGAAAATCTTTGCATTAGTTCTTGAGATATATTCCGTTCTATTGCGGAAATTGCGAAAAGTTCCGCATAGCAGCGACATCTGTTGAGAGATTTATATCAAAACCAAATCTGCACCCACTTATCAAAGTCTAACTGGATCTCAAGCGTTATTAAATTCTGTGCATTAGTTCTTAATATATGACTATCGCTAAAATCGTGTAAATCTTGAAAAATGCAGCTGAGCAGCGCCACCTGCTGGGAGATTAACACCAACACCTAATAAGCAACAACGTATATCAACCTCAGAGTTAAGTTAAATAAAAGAGTGTTAAAATAGCAAATATGTTTGGCAGACGTCCAAAAGTGAATTATGAATTTATGAAGACAACTAAAGAGTTCGCATTGAAATAAATAGCATTGTCTGGTTAAACTTAAAATCGCTTAGCGTTTCGAAAGATATAATAGTATTACTACTGACGGTTTTGAAAGTGTTCATATTTTTGTCGGATATATTTTATAAAATCAAGAAATGAAAAAAATAGCTTTTTTCGCAGAAGTAATTTTTAAAATTAGTCCTTTTCTATTATTCCATTCTCAAAAACTGCGCATTAAATTAAATAATTTTCTCTCATATCAAAAAGCTTTTAAAGTTCAGACGATAAAAGAAGACAAACAACATTAAAGATTAAATGACACTGTAAATTTTGCTTTTGTCTTTAAAAGAACAACTTGTTCTCAATTTAGAGAAAAATTCTAAAAGTTATCTATTTCTCTATATATTAGTTTGAGAAGTTAGAATAAGATTCTGCACTGAAATAGATATTATTGTTGCGTTAACTTAAAATCGCTTAGCTTTTCGAATGATATAATAGTATTACTACTTACAGTTTTTGAAATGTTTGTATTTTTGTTGGATATATTTTACGAGCAGGGAAGACCGAGCTATGCTCGGTCAAAATTAAATTTGAGTTCAAATATCATGACCCATGACCAAAATGACCCACTAATAGAATTTTCTCGAACATGTCACCTAGCCCAACAGTCTTCCCGTGCTCGAAAAACATTGGATGCAAAATTTACTGTAAATTGAGCCGCTTTTTAGATCTTTACCAACAAAGACCCAGAAATGACCCACTAATCGAATTTTCTCGAACATGTGACCTAGCCCTATGATTTTAGCGTGCCCGAAACTCGTAGGATACAAAATTTAATCAAAATCGTTAGAGCCGTTTTTTAGATAAAATTAATTTGACCCACTTTTATCCAAAAATGACCCACTAAGCGAAAGTTCTCGAACATGTGACCCAGCCCAATAGTCTTCTTGTGCCCGAAAATAGTCGGATACAAAATTTCGTCAAAATCGTTTGAACCGTTTTTTAGATACAATTAGCTTGACCATGACCCAAAATGACCCAAAATGACCCACTAATTGAATTTTCTCGAACATGTGACCTAGCCCAACAGTCTTCTCGTGCCCGGAAACCATTGGATGCAAAATTTAGTGTAAATTGAGCCGCTTTTTAGATCTTGACCACAATGACCCAGAAATGACCCACTAATCGAATTTTCTCGGACATGCGACCTAGCCCAATGCTTTTATCGTGCTCGAAACTCGTAGGACACAAAATTTAATCAAAATCGTTAGAGCCGTTTTTTAGATAAAATTAATTTGACCCGCGTTGACCCAAAAATGACCCACTAATCGAAAGTTCTCGAACATGTGACCCAGCCCAATTGACTTCTCATGCCCGAAAATGGTCGGATACAAAATTTCGTCAAAATCGCTTGAACCGTTTTTTAGATACAATTAGCTTGACCATGACCCAAAATGACCCAAAATGACCCACTAATTGAATTTTCTCGAACATGTGACCTAGCCCAACAGTCTTCTCGTGCCCGAAAACCATTGGATGCAAAATTTAGTGTAAATTGAGCCGCTTTTTAGATCTTGACCCACAATGACCCAGAAATGACCCACTAATCGAATTTTCTCGGACATGCGACCTAGCCCAATGCTTTTATCGTGCTCGAAACTCGTAGGACACAAAATTTAATCAAAATCGTTAGAGCCGTTTTTTAGATAAAATTAATTTGACCCGCGTTGACCCAAAAATGACCCACTAATCGAAAGTTCTCGAACATGTGACCCATCCCAATTGACTTCTCATGCCCGAAAATGGTCGGATACAAAATTTCGTCAAAATCGTTTGAACCGTTTTTTAGATACAATTAGCTTGACCATGACCCAAAATTACCCAAAATTACCCACTAATCGAATTTTCTCGAGCATGTGACCTAGCCCAATGGTTTTCTGGTGCCCCATAACGGTAGGATACGAAATTTCGTCAAAATCGTTAGAGCCATTTTTAAGATAATTTTTGCATATATATATATATATATATATATATATAACCACCCACAAGATTTGCTCGTATTAGAATATATGATAAAATCAAGAAATGAAAAAAATAGCTTTTTTCACAGAAGTAAATTTGAGAATAGTTCTATTCTTTTATTCCATTCGCAAAAAAATGAGCATTAAAGTAAATAATTTACTCTCATATCAAAAAGCTTTTAAAGTTCAGATGATAAAAGAAGACAAACAACATTAAAGATTAAATGACACTGTAAATTTTGCTTTTGCCTTTAAAAGAACAACTTGTTCTCAATTCAGAGAAAAATTCTATAAGTTATTTATTTTTCTATATATTAGTTTGAGAAGTTAGAATAAGATTCTGCACTGAAATAGATATTATTGTTGCGTTAACTTAACCCATTAGGGAACATAGGTTAATATATGCACACTCAAAAAGAGTATATAGAATATATTTTAGGCACCAGTAAAAAATAAAAGTAATATTTGCTTTCTCTAATTAGAGCATTTTTGTGACAGTTTAAGTAAAGGTAGCTTTTAAAAAAAAAGTGGTGCTGACCGAATAAAATTTGTGTAAAAGTCACCGGTCCCGAAGAGGTTAAAGCTTAGCTTTTCGAAAGATATAATAGTATTACTACTTACAGTTTTTGAAATGTTCGTATTTTTGTCAGATATATTTTATAAAATCAAGAAATGAAAAAATTAGCTTTTTTTCACAGAAGTAATTTTGAAAATAGTTCTTTTATTTTATTCCATTCGCAAACAATTGCGCATTAAAGTAAATAATTTACTCTCATATCAAAAAGCTTTTAAAGTTCAGACGATAAAAGAAGACAAACAACATTAAAGATTAAATGACACTGTAAATTTTGCTTTTGCCTTTAAAAGAACAACTAGTTCTCAATTCAGAGAAAAATTCTAAAAGTTATTTATTTCTCTATATATTAGTTTGAATGTTAAGAATTAGAAGTTAGAATATATTTCAGCCTAAGAAAATTACAGTTTTTACATTTCTTTATTTAACTTAACTTGGTTGATGTATGTGAAGTCGGAATTTTGTAATTGATTTTTTCACCCATTTCCTGCTATGCTAAAAATATAAAAATTATGCACACAGGTGTATTTAAAATGTCAGTAAAATATTTTAATAATTTAAGAACTTGACTATAAATAAATTAATCAATTTTAAGGCATTTTTCCCGTTAGCCGGGCGTACGTGATGCACATTTTTAGGGTTCTGTACTTAAAAAGTAAAAACAGAACCATTATAAGATCACTCTTGTAGTCTGTCTGTCTGTCTGTCAGAGTCCTTTTAATCGAAAACTATGGGACGAAGAAAGTTCGAACTTGGGAAAGTTATAAAGACTATTGACTCACATATTTTCATATTATTAGTCATTCATAAATGTGTTTAAGAAAAATTTAGGGGGGTAATTAAGTTACTTGAAAAAGCAAATTTTCTTTTTGTATACGTTGTGGGGTATCGTGTGAAAGATCTCGTAATACAGAACTGAAAAATGTATTAGTTTTAATTTTAGGTATTATATTTTCAGAGATATCGTCGTAAATACACTGCAAAATTATGTTCCTCCCCCCCCCCTCTATTTCAGAATCGACTGAAACTAAATTAGAAGTAATACGAGTTTATTTAAAACTTACCGGAAAACTATAGTGATTTTCCTAGGTCACATAGTTTTTGTGATAAACGAATTTTTCCGTTACACACCAACTTTACTTTTCGGGGTTTCAGCGGGGCGAGTTGACGAGTGCTCGAGTTATCTGTCGGCGCAGAATCAATCATCCAAGGATATTTGATAAAGATTTTCAAAAAGAACTGTCGGTAATTAGCGGAGATATTAATTAAGTTACTTGGAAAAATAATTTTTTTTATATATCGTATATGTTATCATTCGGAAGATATCGTAACACCAAACTTAAAAATGTATTTGTTTTAATTTTGTGTATTATACTTCCAGATATGTTGTCGAAAGTGTACTGCAAAAATATATCCCCCCCCTCCTATTTTCGAATCTACGCAAACAAAATTACTAAATAGCGTAAGCTATTCAAATGTATTTCTTTCTCCAGCGCGCTTCAGAGCTAAACATATTTCTCGTTTCTTCTTAATTCTATGGAAATAGGGGGTACCGGACGAAAAAAAGTTGACGCATGCGTAATAAGGACAATTTTGTGTGAGTCTTACTCACATCCCTTTTCGCTTTAATAAACAGGATCATGTTTGAAATATCGTAATATCAATAAAATGCATCACAGACGATCCCCCCCCCCCCTAAATCATAATGTAATGGAATTTATTTATGTGTCCATGAAAAAAAAAAACTATAAATGTTACACACATAGTTTTTATTACTCAAAATTCTATAGTAAACCTCAATAAAATATTTAAAAGCTATATGAGAATCCGAGTATATTTACGAGAGATCGAGCAAGGTCAGGCAGACAGGTGGACAGGCGCATAGACAGACAAACCGAATTCATAAACGTTTTTCAACTATATTGAAAAGGGGAAAAAAGAACCATTTTTATTTGATTTTAAAAAGGGATCGGAATTTTTTTTTAACAGCAACAACAGCAAAAAAAACATTTTATTTAATTTCTGATGACTCCAATACTTCCAGGTGTCAAAAGTTAGCGAAAGTTTAAAAACACGAAAATTATTAGACATTGTTGTACGATGCTTTGTAAGCATTCTTAACACATTGACGGATTATTCTTCATCGTTGACGGATCAGTAGTTAACTCGTGTTTGTCTTTTAGCTTACATAAAATGCATTTACATTAAGTTGTCCATATTTTTTTTTAGATTGTAAGACGTTTTATATTGAACCCGCACGTTGAATGATATCTACTGATGCATAAACTTGAAAAACCTATCTAGAAATCCATTTAATGAAAGACTTTCAAAAGAGGGTGGAGCTTCTACTGTTTTAAAATCAAGATTTCATTCAAAATCGCCGGTCAATAAAATGTTGAACAAAACTTTACTTGACCATTTTTTCCTTAGGAACTTGGCACCCTTGTTTTTAAGAAAAATTACGATTATATTAATTTTTCCTCTTTTGCTTAAATGATCTAAGACATCTTCTGTATATTCTTGAGACGACGTTTCCTAAAGATACGATTTATAAAAATATGCGGAAAAGGCTTTTTACGCCATCCATTTTCATTAAGATGATTCAGAATCGCAATCTTTATATTCATTTCTCTCAGATTGTGTTCTTTCAATATATCAGTGTTTTCTACATGACAGAATTACATATATCACTGTAAATCGTTAAAAATATTTTTTTTATTCGTGCTGAACGAAAAGCTGAACGAACCCTAAACTGGGGCATGTCTATGCGTCCAGGGAGTGTGTTTTCCCTCGACCTCCCGGGCTAGCTAGAGGTAACTATTTCTTCACCGCTGCTGACGAGTCCAGTAGTTACCTTTGTAGGTTTTTTATAATCGAAGGTGGCGGAAAAGCAAGAGATGTCGGGGAAGCTCGGTGTAAGACCTATGGCCCGGTTCCTTCATGGGTTACCGACTCTGATCTGTCGATGGACTCCGGAATTTCCCTTAGTGTGAAGTGATGGTATCCTAAGAGTTCTGAAAATCATCGCAAGTCGCAACGACATATATCGTCAATTTTCGGGGTAGGAGAGTGATGCGCAGGTAGCGGTCCTTCTCTTGGCTGAAGAGACCACCTGTGTGGTGTCCCGGGTAAACTCGGCGCCTTCTGGTGGATCAAACGCAAGGGTTTTGAGAATCTAGAATCGGCGGTGAAGTACCGGCGGTGCCGGAGTCTGCCTACGGCGGCGTAGCTTTGTTTTACCACATCATCTTTTCTAACGCTAAATATTGTAAAGGGTTTTAATTAAATTAATAAATTTAACTAAATTTAATGGTGACCAAAAAAAAAAGAAAGAAAAAACTACAGAGTTTTTTAGTCGATTACAATTTTTTTGACCACTAAAGATATACTAGCTAACCCGCCCGGCGTTGCCCGGGCCCGAGATAATTACAATCTCAGAGAAAGGCGTTAACCCCCTCCCTCCCCATACCCGCAAATATAATGAATAATTTGTTCAAGAGAACCACCGTCACCTACATTAACGCGATCATTAAAAAAAGAATTACATTTTTCTGATAATTAGAACATAACGAAGACGCTACGCTAAAATAGCCGGCAGATGACACCCCTTCCCGACCTCAATTTCAAATCTATATCTTAATTAGTCACCTAAATTTTTATTCATTAGTAAAAATTGGCAATTATTTCCTTTCATTTTCGCAAACTAAATGGAGGGTTCGGCCCGAGAAACAGATCTCTTTGTAGTTCAGTTTTTAATGAAAGCAGATCCCTGTCTGAAACTTTCTCGGATCGTTTTCACTGGCGATTTATTTTCAGTCCGATTTATTTGAATCTTTTGTGACTAAAAGTATGGAGTTTCATATGGTCGCTACTTTAAAGACGTAAACGCTCACTACGAAATTTTCTTTAAGTATTCGAGATTTAAAAGAATGAAATGATTGGAAACCGCTCTATAATCAGATCGTTCTCAAGTATCGAGGTTACGAACTTTAAATTTGATATGCTGGTAAAATATTACAATTTCAAATGAGTCATGTGAGATAAAACGTTCTATGGTTATCTTCTTACTGTTATTTCACCTAAGCTGACAGCATAGAAACAGTAAATAAGGCATAGCGGTGACTTCTTAGACGTACATGTGTACGAACAATGAATATTTGTTTCAATTAAAAATTAAAAAATTAAAAAATTAAAATAAAATAAAATAGTTTTTTTTGTATTGCCATTTTAGATACAAATCTTTTCATCATTGGCATAAAGCTCAAGTAGCAGTATAAGTTCTATAATTAATTAAAACAACAGAAATAAACTAACAGGATTTCCAACTAAGTAAGAAAGTACTTCATATTTAGCACTTTTAAACACACAAAATCTATGTTGTCCAACTTATTGCTTATGAGTATATTAATTTTCATGATAAATCAATGTATATTAATACTGTGAAAAGGAAAATTTGTTTGTTTCTATGACAAAGTTTCTGAAACTACTAAGCCGATTTTAAAACAATCTGGTACACTAATAATCGGAATTCCCAAGTGAAGTATGTTATTTCTGATTTTTGTACAGGAGGGATGTAGATGAGAGGAATGAAGAAAGCCTCATTAATTAAAGTATTCAAGAAAATATTTTTTTTTTCCTCACACTCGTCTTATGCAATACACGAATGAAGTTTCCTCAAAATGTGACTTAATTAGTAATATCTACGTTTTTCGTAGTGGTATAATTTCCCTTTCATGTTTGTAAATACACAAATGCCATCTGGCATATTCCAACAACCACGCGTTCTAAGCCGTTTGTTTTGCTTGTTTAAATAAACAATTATGAATATTGATATTTAAGCATCGAGAATACAAAAAGAAAATTACTGGGACTACTTGGATAAGGGTAGCTATACTTATGATCTTGTCCCAGTCTTATCCAGTGGTGTCATGGGATCGTCTCCTGCTCACTCACTCCACTACAGCGTCCCTTACTGGTCATGGTTCCTTTGGCACCTATCTATTTAAGTTCAAAAGTGCCATTTCTCCTCTTTGTGAGTGCGGTGATGTCGATCTCGCCCCTCATTACTTCTATAATTATCATTTAACAGCTCTCTGGCATATTCGTCGTCCTCCTGTTCTTCCTGGCGGTTGGCTGGCTAATATTTTAACACGCTCGACTTTGCTCTCAAAAGTTAAAAACATCTTTAACTTTTGACATTTCTTAATTAATTCATCACTGGGCCAGGGACCCGCCCCCCCCCCCTTATTCACTGCCCCTTGTTGGGTCGGAGCTTTCTATTCTCCGGCAGTGAAATTATATTGTACTTTTATCTTTTAACAAATATTGTTTTGGTTATAATCATATATTCATATCTATTCTTCACTACCCCACTGTATGTGCTTAGAAAATTGGATACTGGTAAAATAACTAATTATATAATTTTTAAGAAAATCAATATTGTAAAGTATATATCAATGCATTTACTGTAGTCTCAAAAATTCAAATGACCTATAATTCGAAAAAATAGGAAAAAAGAATTCACATTGCTCTGATGACGTAATTGATTTTTAAAAATCTCTGTGAAGTAATTAATTATTTTCTACCAACGCATTTAATATGGAAATAAAAGTGTATGTTTTTCATTGATTGAACGCTCACAAATAATTGAAACAATTTAAATTTCAATCTCAATAAATAAAAGAAATACCATTTGATTCGTCGGATTAACTGTTTCTAATGCTCTATAATGAAAAAAAAAGATAACAACTTTCTTTAATGTATGGGATTATATTTGTTTCAATTCTTAATGCAACAGTTCCTTTCAAAAAATCGTAAAAAAATACACATGAAATTACAATATAAATATACTTAACTTTGTACAAAGGTAGAATGTTTTTATAATTTTTAAATTGCGAATAATAATAACACATTTACTGCATCTTCTCAGACTGACAAAAGATGTCAGAACGGAAAAAGAAATATGATAAAATGTGTCACACTGAGTTGATATCGTCATACATCTTTCTTTAAAACTCTGTTAAATAATTTATTATTTTGCACGAACACACTGAAATTGGACGGAAAAATATAACTAAGTTCCCTAATAAATGAGCATAAGGATTATTTTCAAATTTGTTGAAGTATTTCATTTTAAATTTTTGAGATAGTGTACATATTTATATAAAACTTTATGTAGCATTAAAAATTTTCAAAAAAAATTTTTTTAAGTGCATGAATAAAGATTTTGAAATTTCGGAAAATAAATACATAAAACATTTCTTTTATTACATCCCGAAATGTGTAAAAATATTTTTTTAATCAAATATATCAAAATTAAATATTTGAATATATAATGAGAGGTATTTACTCTATCCTCAATAATAACAAATAAGTTGAAATTAAAAACAAGTGGGTAAGTGTGATTGAAGATCGCTTGAAGGGTTTCGTTTAATATTCCTTTCAAAACAATTTATCCATTCTTTAATAAATCCAAATCAATTTCATTTAGCAACAACAACAACAAAAAAAAGTCATGTTTTTTATAAAGTAAAAATTTAACGGTCTATTTTTTCGTTTTTTCGAATATCTAAACCAGCCCGATAGCGGGCGAAGCCCGCTATTATATTCTGTCTATCTGTCATGCGGACTAAATGTGATATTTAAAAAAAATAATTTCAAAATTAAACATGTTACCTTCAAAATGTTAAAATATGCGAATATTTCCATAATAGGATTTTTATCACGATTCAATATGTTTCTCAAATTCATATATTTACTATTCTCTATTACTCATATTGATACTCGCTTTGTATTATTCTCAAACATTTGAAAAATTCGTTAAACTTCCAATATGACGTCATATTTTCTTTTTAATTCTCTAATGACGTGATATTAATCTGCTTTGTGCACATACACAAACTCATATTCCTTGTATTATTGAGAAAGCTTAGAAATTTTCCGTTTTATTACCACTATGACGCCAATCAATTTTATTTCATATTTATCTTTTTTTTAATTCTGTGAAACTTTTTATTTCATTTTCATTTTTCCCGTGGAAATCATTCAATAGAAAATTACTTATTGTAGAAAGAATTTCATTGTGGATTTTTAATTTTTGGCAACTACTATAACGAAACATGTTTAAATTTAATAGGCTGTTAGAATTTTGTTTTTTTTTATCTCTGTTTATTAAAATAATAGGATTTTTTCAATTTTTAATATCTTGAGCTTCATAGCTTGTATTTAGCTAGATATACGCAAAGTTTCAACTCTGTAAGTTAAATCGTTTCTGAGAATGGTTCTCTGACGGACAGACAACAGAGCGGGAGTAATAGGGTTTCGTGAGATGAACGAAACCCTAAAAAATCATGAAGGAATATGTTCCATGGAACTGATGAAGTAATAGTTCATTGTTAAAACACTGCGTAATGTCTTTTATTATACTTCAATAAAGCACGGTAATTGGACCAAAAAATATAGTGCCCGCTGAAAACAAGATTTTTTTGACCAAAACTTTCCTGGAATCGAATAGAAAACGAAACTCTCCCAAGGGAAAATGTTAAGCTTATAATGTATAAAAACATAACAAAATATTATTAATTAATTATTAGCAAATGCACACTCATATCGATAGGGAAGCGTTTACGTATGCACATGCGTAGATGTGTATTTTTTAGTTTTCATCAACAGTAAAAATAGTATTTAATCGATATTTTCATTAATTTTATAACATAACGTTTGAGGCACTTATGCATGATTCATTTATTAGTTTAATTATTCATACAGTAAAAAAATTGCACAAAGAGTTTCAAAATGCTTAATATAGTAGTATAAGCAGTGACTATAGTAGCTGGTTATTTATAAACAATAATAAAGAAAATTACTTATATGAAAAAAGTGCTTTTTTCTGAAAATTCTATAATCTGAATATCTATAGCTTAATCACGCTGTAAAAAGTTGTATAAAGTTATATAAACATTATTGGAATACATTATTCTTCCTAATTTGAAAAGCAAATTGAAGCATAAATAAAAGAAATAATGATAAATTATAACGGATAGTTTGGTATTCAGATTAAATACAACTTCGACTTCGCGCAATATATTTTATTGGACTGGTAGATCACTTTTAAACCACTCTGTAAAGTAATTTACTATTCTTGAATAAAACACATTAATTGGATATAAAAATTAGTGTACGATTCAAGCACAATTTCCAGGCCGGAACCGAACCGAAAACGAAATTCTATCCTATCTCAAATTTCGTCCAAAAATGAAAACGAAAGTCTCACAAGTGAATATTTTAATTGATCATCTTGTTTTATTTTTTATTATTACAAATAATAAAATTATTGTTATTACTAAATGCTTTATTGTCAACAATACCATCCGAATGATCAAACAATGATAGCATGAATGAAATATTCTCGAAGGCACAATGGGTTGCGTATAGGTTTTTTGATGGACACGTTTTTATGAGAAACGACTTCGGTGTCAGTATGCACCCAGTGTTCCGCTGTTTTTTTTTTTACCGAAACAAAATGTTCATCAAAACTCAACTTTTGGGCCGAAACTCACCTAAAAAAAAAAAAAAAAAACAACAACAACAAAAAAAAAAAAAACCAAAAAAAAAACTTTCCGTTGGTCTCTAACAAAAATATAACGTTTTCTCAAACATGAAAACGAAAGCATTTTTTGATGTTTGGTGAAGTGTTTAAACTCAAACTCTTCATTACAATTTGTATATTCATATAAAACTTTCAAAACTTTTAACATATTCTATCATATTTTAATAAAATAGTATGAATACTGATTTTGAAATTTCAACATTACAAAAAGAAAAAAAAAAACATTGAAGGCATCTCTTTATTTGAATAATATATTGAAGCTGTAAAACATTAAACAATTTCCTTCAAAAATATTAGATTTCAGAATGAACCTTTAAAATTTTAAATAGAAAAAAAAAATTTGAATTTTTCACAGAAACGTTAACGTCTTCACGAATATACTTGCTATGCTTACACAAACGCGCACAAATGTTGAACAGGACGTAAATAGTCATTTTCTACAGTAACAGAACAATTTTAGCCTTTTCTGTTACTTGAGTGATCGAAAAATTTATTTTATAATTAAAATTATTATTGCCCCTCCCCCCTAATCGTCCTCGCAACAAAATCTTCACTGAAAATCATGAAGTCAAACATGCTCTTTACATCCTCAAAGTTCAAGTGCATTTCGGGTATTTCCTCATGAGTTTCAGTAGATATTCGACGAAACATCTGAAATTAGTCACTGCCCCTTAATTTCTGGACATCAATGTATATATACCACGTTGCTTTTTAGAATACCTGTATGACAAGGCCGCTCGGCAGTTATCGGAAATAACCTTGATGCACGTCATCAAGATTATTTCCGCACACAATAGTGTTGGAAGTATTGCGGACTGCCTCGCTAGTTGGTTGCGTCTAACGCTAGGCATACAGTGTGAAGTATTTCTTGTAAAATATGTTGGGTGAACCTGTCACCTGCCCCTTTGCCCTTACTTAAAATCACTTGATTTATTTACTATATACAGACTCAGAAAAAAATCCGAATAATTTTTTTTTAAATCTTTAATAAATAAGGTAAGTAAATTGCAAGTGAGTTCTGCATTAAAATCATTGTGAGAATGCAGGATTTTTTCTTAACATAAAAAAGACGTAGTTCACAATAAAGGACGCTGTTGCAAATGTATGTTCTAGAAATAAGCAAACGAGCGTGATTGCGTAAAAATAAATCTGAAAATAATGTTGTTTTAATTATTATTCTTACGCTTATAATGAAATGAACAATATTCAAATGTGTGACATTTTTAGACATGTTTATATACTTTACATGCTGATTGTGATAAACAGAGATGCTTTTTATGTATTCATCGGCTAGTAGCAATTGATATATTTACTTAAAGTGACGTCACACTATCATTGACTATTTTGTTTAACCAGAACCGGTCTTATTAAAATTGCTTTATTGTTGCACTGTTAAATGAAAACTGTAAACAGTGTATTTTTGTTCACTATCCTGTTTTTATTTCAAAGAATGTTGAATTGCTTGCTAACAATGTCTATAAAGAAAGAAAAACTCTGCTTTTTGAAGTGTAACAATACACATTACTTTTTCTTTGTAGTCTTTGCTTATCTCTGTGACAGTCACAAACTGTTATTGCATATTACCTTTTTTATAAAGTTCTTCATTTACGTTTCACTTATCTTGATATTTCAAATACTTAACTTAAAGTGATTATCACTCTTTTTATTATATAAAGAGATCATTTTTAATATGATTATTTGTGTATATTTCTGTAAATACAATTATGAAGTGGCATAACTATCTCCGGCGTAGGATGGTGAACATTTTGTAAGTATCGTTTGAGTTTTAAGTATATGATAAATAATTATTTTTAAAAATACTGAAACAATTATTATTTCTAAGCGACAATTGTATCGTGCATTAAATCGCTGAATTAACAGAGATTTATGATTAAGGTATGTTTAGGCATATATACAGTAGCAAAGAACCATTTATACGTCAATGAAGGCAGAGGCGTTTACAGATATCGCAAATTCTGTTACAATTTTTGCTTAACGTCCCTTAACATGCACTATTAATAAGATTCAGGTCAGAAACACAGAACTCTGTGTACAAAACGACTTTGAAAATTCATTCTTGTAAGAAACATAAGATGTATAGAAAGTCTTTATAAACTTTACAAAATCATAAAAAATGCATATGTAATGATACAGAAGTTTGGTTTGCTCAAACGCATTATCAAGTTGTGTTTGTTTTTAACAGGAAAAAATTGTAAGAATTGACTTCTATAAATAAGCAAATGATGATTAATATAAAAGAACTTGTTAGATCAGTTAATTGACTCAAAAATCAATTTGGTGAATAGGAGAAGGTAGTCATTTTTAAAGCAGTTTCATTTCTATTCTACCTCTTCGTTTATCAGAACGACAGCTAACAAGTTAGATATGTAATAAGAAAAAATTCTCTCAGTAACTTCTTCTAAACACCAAACTTATGAGTTAAAAGCATCTACCAAGTAGTCAGTCCTTGTTTGAATCACGTTTCTTTGCTTATTTCCAGAATATATATTTGTTGACTTTTTGAACTATTTTTTTTTTTTTGCTGTTAAGTAAAACTCTTGCATCCGGATGATGATTTTAGTGCAGATCGCACTTGCATGTCAATTTCAATTTTATTGCATGAATTTTAATGTTTATATAAGAGGCTTCTTTCGTTGTTTGCATCTGACGACAGGCCTGCAGTGTGTAAGCCTTCTTCCGCCATGCGGCGTCTCCAGCCTAGTCACCTGAACACGTGACTGCGGTGGGGGACTATCTTTCTTATTTGTTATTGTCTATCCTGTTTAAGTATACAACCATTTTTTGTGTGTGTTGTCCATTCCCTGGAAGTAAACTAGAAGTGACCTTCATAAGTGCTCTTCGTTTCAGACCGGCGATATAACAATTCTGAGGAGGGAGTTTTTGGCTACTTCCTGGATCTCTGGTTGCTCCTATGGGCTCCAGAAAAAACCGGGGATGACGAAGTCACGATCTTCCCCCTGCGAACCGAACCTGACCCGGCCCCTTTAGTACCCATGGTCGGGTTACTATCGTAGCAATTGGATTTCGAGTATTTGATTACCGCCAATGTGCATCATGCATGGGAAGCTATGGCTTATTAGTTTTATTGGATGTTTTAGATGAACCTGTCACATACGCCCCACAATTCACGTCATTTATCTACCAAATAGAGAATGCGAAGAAAGTCCCTATAAACTTTAAAAAATCCATAATAAATGAAGTAAATGACACGCAAAGAAGAGATTCGCAGTAAAATTATTGTCAGTATGCGGGATATTTTTCATCAGAAAAATAAAATGTAGTTAAATCGTCAACGATAGAGGGCGGTATTACAAATATATCTTCAGGATATTAGCAAATGAGCGTGGTTGCGTAAATGAAATCTGAAAATAAGCCAATTTTAATTATTATTATTATGTTTATAATGAAATGAACAATATGTGCAATATGCAAACGTGCTACTTTTAGATATATTTATGTACTTTACATGTTGAATGTGATAAATACAGACATTTTTTACGTATTCATTATCTATCAGCAATTGATATTTTTACCCAATGTGACGTCACAAGATCGCTGGCTATTTTTTGGCCAAAAATGGTCTCATTAAAATTGCTTCATTGTTGCACTGTTAAATCAAAAATGTAAACAATGTTTATTTGTTCACTACTGTGTATTTATTTCAAAGAATGTTTAATGGCTTGGTAACAATGCCTAAACAGTGAAATATTTAAGAATAATTTCTTCTTTTTGAAGTATAACAATGCACATTGATTTTTACGTCTTTGATTATATAAAGTAATTATTTTTAATTGCGTGATTATGTATATTTGTGGAAATTTAATTATGAATTGGCATAAAAATCTCCGGCGTAGGATCGCAAACATTTTGTAAGTATTGCTTGAAATTAAGAATGATAAATAATTATTTTTGAGAATGCGGAAAAAATTATTCTTTCAAAATGACAATTTTATATTGCCTTAAGTCGCTGAAATAGCAGTGGTCAATAGATAATGTGCAAATTGTCTTATTCTGATATATATGTATATATATATGTTCCAAATTGTATTTTATTATTTTTTAAAGATCCATTGTCTATGTCACTTTTTAAGAAGAAAAGTATCGCTCATCATGAAAAGAGGATCAGCAAAATTATGAAAAGGGACAGAAGAAACCATTGAAAGATATTATCAATTAAAAACTATCAAATTTTACCTATTCTGCAGATTTTATAATATAAGCTATTGAGATTGAAAGTAGGACAAGTCTATTTTTGAAAAAAAAAATAGTTAAAGCTAATTCTTATTACAAATCAACCTAAAATTTAGGGGAAGGTGGTCTAAAATTATCCTAATGGGCAAAACGATCCACATATGTTTTCTTCCAGACAGGTCGCGCTACCTACAGGGTAACACATAAACTAGTTGTGATAAGTAAAGAAGAAGCAATAGTGGTATTCAAGCGATCGCAGCATTACGCGTCTGAAAAGAATTCTTTGAAAATTGGTTTTTATAACATCTTTCATAAGGTAGCCACTAACTTTCATATTTATTTAGATTACAGTCTTTCATATACATAAAAATGGCTTGGTTTACTTAATGGAGTATGTTTTCAGATGTGAATTACACATATGTATTGTCATAATTACTTTTATATCCTTTATTTTGCCGATTAAAAAACAATTTACAATTATTTTTAAATGAAGGATCATTTTGCCCTTTGGTGAGGGTAAAATGATCCTTTGGACACTTTTGAAAAAAATCTATTTGTTTCATTACTGAATTTGGGTTTAAAATATTATTAAAATATGTTTATAATGCAAAATATAGTGCAAAACATACTAGCAAAGGTCCGAATTTTTATTTAAACAGTTATGTTATTTTACACAAGTTTTTTTTCCTTAAGGGGATCATTTTAGACCACCTTCCCCTATGTTTTTAATCAATTCCCAAAAATATCTGTTATGATTGGCATAAATTTTTTACAAATAATTTTTTTGGTCGACGATATTTTAAATACGTTGATTTTGAAAGTGAAGGAAGCCTACTTTGAATAGAATTGTTTTATATGATGCATAATACTAACAAACACAATCAGAATATTGCAGTTCTATTACAACTGTGTGAAACATTGGCAAAACATTGTTTTATCATAATTTACAATTATATGCATACAACCTATTACGTAATTATTTAAATTATTTTTTCTACTTTATCCTAAAAATTTAATTTTACTCATGAAATGATTGATTTTGAACGTGAGGAAAGATCATTGGCGCATATCAAAACAATGAATTTTTAGGGTTTTGTTCATCTCACGAAACTCTATTACTCCCGCTCCGTTGTCTGTCTGTCACAGAGCTATTCTCAGAAAATAAACGTACAGAGTTGAAACTTTGTGTACATAGCTGAATACCAGCTATGAAGAGCTCAAAATATTAAACTTTGAAAAATTCGTACTATTTTAATAAATAGAGATAAAAAACCAAAATTCTAACAGCCTTTTGCTATTAAATTTAAACATTTTTCGTTATAGCAGATGCCAAAAATTAAAAATCCACGATGAAATTCTTTCTACAATAATTAATTTCCTATCAGATGATTTCCACGTGAAAAATGAAAATGAACTAAAAGGTTTCACCCATTGAAAAAAAGATTCATATGAAATAAAAATGATTGACTTCGTAGTGGTAAATAAAAGGAAATTTTCAAAGATTTCTCAATAATACAATGAGTATGAGTATGTGTATGTACACAAAGCAGAATAATATCACGTCATTAGAGAATTAAAAAGAAAATCTGACGTCCTATTGGAAGTTTAACGAATTTTTCAGATGTTTGAGAATAATACAAAGCGAGTATCAATATGAGTAATAGAGAATAGTAAATATATGAATTTGAGAAACATATTGAATCATGATAAAAATCCGATTATGGAAATATTCGCATATTTTAACATATAAAATATTTATAAAATAATTTTACAAATATATTTAAACTCATTCAAATACAAACTATTCGATATCTAGCAAAATAAAAAAAGGGACTTTCCCTACTTTAAAAATCAACGGTTAATGTGTTAAGTAGTTTCTTCATTTTTACATAAAATTTAATCGAATTAAAACAATGGTTGTGTTCTAGATAATAAGAAATTGAAACGATTAATGATTGAAAAAGTTATTTTTCAACCTTTTTTATTCCGTAGAGTTTCGTCGGAGTCTACCTCATATATAGTAAATGAGCAAACGATTTTTGGTGTCTGGACGATCTTGAAAACAGATGGAAGAAATTTCACAAAACTTGTCTTCTACAATTTAGCACGAGAAAACAATCTAGCTAGTTTCCGAATTCGGGAAAGTTTGTTTTGACAAGTTAAAACAAATGTAGCTAGTTCCGTAATTTGGAAATATTCGCCTGGACAGGATAAAACAAACTCAGTACTAAAAATGATGCAATAAATCGGAAACAGTTACTACAATTTTCAGGTAAAACGCCTTCTTCGAATATGAGAAAACCATGTAATTGGGTCCAGACTTAAAAAAAATTCTTTTGATGGGTTTAAGCAATATAGCATAATTAATCTTCCGTAATCTGAGTTCTCGCCAATAACAAAGGACAATGATCATCAACACGATTCCTGATGATTTTGAGGGCAGTGCTAACAATATTCTGGAAATTTTACTTTTACACTAAATAGAACGCGAAAAAACGATCCAGCTAGGTTAAGATTCGACAAATTTCGTTTTAATAGATTAGAAGAAAATACTAAAATTTTGTTATAAATCGAAAATTGGCTGGGCGATTTTTGTAACATAATCCTTATATACAAGGACTTACTTGATCTTGACTTTGAAAAGATGCACTTTGATAGAATTAAACAAAACTTGTTTGTCTTTTACCGTCCATACTCGAAGTTCTCGACAATACCATTTGTCATTGAACAGCACTCTGATTTTGTAAGATTGCTACTCTATGTGCGATGTAATGTAAGGTAAACTTTGGGTCGGACTTCCGCAGTTGTAGGTCCCTAGGCAAACTACCTGTATTATTTCCCATAGGCAACAATATCCAATCCATTAGAGTAAATAAATACAGGATAAGCACTGATTTTTTTTATTCAAATTTCTTATTAAATGTTTTTATTAATATCTTTTAAAATTTTTATTCGATTTTCATAAAATTTGAAATGTCTCGACAAAATTCTGCAAAGATAATATATCTTAAATTTCAAACCATTCGGTTGGGTAGTTTTTGCGTTGTTATATGCGGACGGACGGACAGACAGACGGACGGACCAGACGACGACAATACGTGCTACGTATTTATATTTTTCCAAACCACCTAATAAGGATGATTTTTTACTTACCCATCATACGTAGTTTAGGTTAAATCTTGTAATCATTTTGAAAATCGAAAAAAAAATTTTTGGCAGATTTACACGTTTCAGACATTGGAAATTCCGAAAAACATATTTTTAGAAAAAGAAATGTTTGCCATCCGTCTGTCTGTGTGTGTGTATGTAAACCTTCTATCTCCCGAACAAATTGAGATAGAGACTTGAAATTTGGTATGTACTTAGCAGTGTTGGGCACGCTCGCGAAAAAAACGAACAGTTCAAACTCAAGTTCAATTTCTCCAAAATGAGCCAAGTTCACGTTCAAACTCAAAATTTTTCAAACGAACTCGCTCAACTCAAACTCAATTATAAAAATGAACAAAGTTCACTAAAAACTCGTTTTTTTTTTTTTTTTTTTTTTTTTTTTTTTTTTTTTTTTTTTTATGAATGTGAATTTTATCGTCAAAATTTACAAAATTTTGTTAACTAAACTTTTGATTATTCGATGCAAGGGTCTTCATGGGCCCGGCCCAATTTTCTTTCCCGACACTCGGTCCGAGTTTGGTTTGGGGATTACTTCTCTCGAGGTTCGGACCCAGGTGGGCCTAGAGTTCTTTCTTCTTGAGGTCTGAACAGGCAGAAATTTTCAGCACCAGCTCATATAAAAATCATTTGACCGGCACGGCTCAGGCTTGTCCAGTAAAAATATCAGTAAAATTTGTCCCGACCCATTTTTTTTTTCAAAAAATGCACGGATTTTTAAATCGCTATTCTTCCTGAATTAATACATATATATAGATGGCAGCTCTAATCAATTTATTTCCTACTATCATTTTTTTTTTTTCAAAGCAATGTTTGTATAGATATAGTAGCCATTTTGAGTTAATGATGACTGGCTGCTCGTCAAGTACTTGTAATCTTGTTCAATCTGCAGTAACATTAGTCTTTTTTAGTGAGTCTTGCACATTATTTCATGATCTAATTTCTTTTTAAGTTGTATAATTGTTTATCTATCTTATTTCTATTTAAGTTGCATATTTATTTATTTATTTATTTTGTTATTTGAACTCGTGTAGGTTATTAATTGTCTTGTTTCACATATATATGTTGTTTGGGGCTTAATAGTGTCGATTTTAGGCATAATGCAATATTTGATGAAATAACATATATTTACTATGAATATTCTTATAAAGCCCTTCTGTAGATTCTATGAGATATTCATAGTTTTCCATTGTTTATCCTATCAAGTATAATTCCTGCAGTGACCATTCCATTCTTTTTATAATGTCTTATCCTTTGTTTTTCACATGTGTTTTCATTTTTAAATGTATATAATTTTTTTAAGATGGGTAGAGATGCATTTATAGGCAATAAAATTAAAATGCGGTAAAACCTGAGAAAAAAGAACATGCCTATGACGGAATCCCGTGTTTAAAAAAACAAAATGTTGATCTATGTAAAATAAGGATAACAATACTTGTGAAAAGAATGTAATGCATTTACAACAGGCGATGAACTTGCTCATAAGGGAACCAACCCATGACGGATTTTTCTTCTTTTCGATTCAATTTCGCCTTAGAAGATTTTATTGCATAGAATTTTTAAATCTCCAAGTCATAGAATGTGGATGAACGATATTAATGGTAACTGTGATATTTACATATAATCAGATGCATTTAAAAAATAAATACCACATCTCAGAACACTTTTTTTTAAAATGAATATAAACATGCTGTAAAAATGTAAAATAAGTATTTTTAATTAGGACTTCTCGTACAAGACACTTTTAACCTTTTAGACGTAAAATCTATGTTCAGCCAGGTCGAGCTTGGTCGGGCCTAGCCAAACCAATTGATGTTTTGTGCAGACTGGGCCGAAGTTTTAATTTTTATACCTGACTTGGTCAATAATTTTTTTCAACGGGACAGGTTGTGCTCGAAGCACTTATGGCCAAACTTACAACTTTTTTACCGGGCCAAAAGAAAAATTGTCTACGGATTGTTTTGGTCGCGCTCGGCCTGAAAATTTCTTCCCGTGCATACCTCTAATTCAATGTATTTTTTTTTATTCATTGCATCTGCATGATAAGTTGACGTGTTTTTTCTATAAAAATTTAATTTTTCATGAAATAATTGTATATAAAGTGAAAGAAAAATAAAGTTTAAATCTAACGAACATGAAAGATATAATTTCAATCATTCAATGATACTAAAAATTTATTTTTATTATTTTGTTTTTTAAACTTTTTCATTTATATAAAAAGGTAATTGTGAATTAGAATTACATCATTAGTTTTCATTGATTATTTTACATATACAAATAAATATAGACACCGTCTCGGAAGGAATATATCTGCCAGCTGTACCTTGAAATTAAATTAAATTTTATTCGTCTCTAATTTGTTAAACAAATGGTAAACTTCATTCATCCTAAGTAATTTAAAATAATTAAACACACAGAGAAAGAATAACATTTTTTTTTGTAAGGATATCTCTGTTTCTCTTACCCTTAATCCCCAGAAAAGACGATTTTTGTTTTACTTTATTTATTTTTACGTTCATGCATTTCAAATTTATGTTATACGGTAAGGCAAATTAAAAAAAATGAGCTGTTTCATTTTCCGATTTTGAAATATAGTGGTTTTAGAAATTTATTTTTCAATGTTCAATATTTCTTAAACGTTAAAATCTCTGAAATGCTCTAGTGGGTTTATATGTTTAAAATAAAACTGTCTTGTACGAGGAGTTCTAAAATAATTCCTGGTTTAGTTTATTTCATGTTTAAGTTCATCGCTTTAAAAAAACTATCCTGGACTGCGGATTACAGCAAACACATTTATTCCAAAATTCTTGTTCTCTTTCCACTGAGTTTTGTTTGTACGAGCACTGATAAAAATTAAAAGTCTGACATAAAAAAGGCCCTTTTCTTTTTGCATATGAAATGATAAAATTTGCACGTGTAACTTCTTAATAATCAAATAGAGATTTTCATTTGCCTATAAAGTTGACGCATCTTTAATTACTACAAGTTATTGCCCCTTGACGACGGCTCTTTGCAGACAGCCGAGTCTCAAAAATAGACTTAAAACATCTAATTTGACATTATTTTCTAAAAGAAACTTTGCATTCTTAGAAAAATGCAAAATTTTTCAATTTACTGCTGTTTGAATTAGGATTATGCAAATTTTTTGAATGCATAAATGAAAATGAATTAAAAATAGATTGAAAATTTATTTATTACTTTAGAAGTAAAATTATTTTTAAAATCAATAATCTACTTATAAATTATAATTTTTTTTATTTCTCATTGAAGAAAAAATTGTCAAAACTGTCAATTCGTGAAGGCCCCGTGGCTAGGCTGCATCTTCTCTTGCCATCACATGAATCAGGATCTGTGCATCATTTCCTTAAAGTCAGCCTTTTTTTTTTTTTTCAATCCAAAATCTTACATTTTGTATAACTAAAAATTCAGATATAAATACATAATAATTATTAAGATGCTACTTGGTGCAGTATAATATAAATTTAAAAACAACGTTAAAGACGCCTGTTACATAATATACCTAATAAATATTTAGATGAACATATATTTTTATATCAGTCTTTTTATACTCTAAAAGTGCACAATATTGATTGTAATCAGTAGAAATTTTTGCAATATATTTAAATCAGCACCTTTACAATCACCAAACTTTTAAGCCTCACCTCCCCCCTCCAAATAAATAAATTAATTAATAAATTAAAAAAAAATCAAGGATTCCTGGTCCATGACCCATGTTTTGCTTTAATCCGTCACCGCTTAAAGCTGTTTTTAATTTGTATTTATTTTTCCAGCTGAACAATGTGAAATTATCTGACACATTCACAAATTAATCTTCGTAGATATTGCATGAAACTTATTGGCATTACTATTTATGCAGTTTAAAATAGTAGAGCTCTTCAGATTTCCATCTTAAATGGGAGAAATCTTGATTTATCTAAATTTGATCAACTGAATTTTATTTACTTCTGATGATTTTGAAAAAAAAAAAAAAAAAAGTAAAATTTAGTTTTTTAAAGTGACTTAAATAAGTAAACGCTAACAGAAAGGAACATTAAGAATTTTTCATCAAGGTATCTCTTTCTCTTTTTAACACCCCTCCCTCTTCCGTAAAAAACAACTTTTAATTGCGTTTTTCTATTTACGCTCATACGTTTCATATGTATCTTAAACAGACGGGCGAAAGAAAAGAGTGAAATGTTTCGATTTCCTTTTTCGAAAAATGCAGGTAGAAACCTATTTTCGAATATTTAATAATTCTTAAAATTTCTGATGGATACTGCAAAAGACATTGATAAATGGCAATGCCGTAGCCAGAATATTGGGTGATAGGGGTGAATTGGGGACAATCGCCTTTTTGTGAATGTAGTGAATGATGCTTCAGCAATGTGTCTCAGCCTGGAGGCTAATATTCACCACCTTTCCTTCTCTCTGGCTCTAGCCCATCCTTCAGATGCAGGACCCCTTTCACCCCCCCCCCTTCTTTTCTCATTGCTTTCAGAGTCCAGTGAAGCAAAGCTAGGAGCATGTACAAACACCCCAAACACCCCACCCTCCTTCTTTTTTTCCCGCGCTTTTTTTACTCAGAATCGAGATAAGAGATTTCGGCAAATTTTCTTTGAACGGACCTTGTAAAAAGGAAGATAGAATAAAACGTATGAAACTATGAAACAAAGATTGCAAAATCCGAGCCGATATTAATCTTTCGGAGGAGGATTTGGAGCCTAGAATTTTATTCCTCTCTTATTTTAGATTTGTTTTTTACTAACTGATAAGCTTAATTGTGAATTCAAATAATTCAATATAATATAATTACGATAGAAAATATAAGACTTTTTGCATTGCAAATAAAATTATAATCTCATTTAAATGTTTTTCAATGATATATTAACGTTAGTGTTAACCAAATACCAAATTAATATTTGAAATTTTGTACATATTTTTTCAAATGTTTTATTGCCAAAAATGTTTTAGCAGTAGCATATGTCGGAGCAGATAATATTATTTGTGAATATTTTAAATGATTTTCATAGCATACTTCAAGAATTGGGGCTATACAAATCTTATGATCTGTATCAAATTGTTCTAGACATTTTATTCTGACATTTAGGGTATGATTAACTCTATGCGGGGCACGGGCACAAAGAATTTGTTGGGGCCCCCTTTCTCAAGAAAATTGCATTTTAAACATGACAAACATCTTTAGTGGAGTTAAAAATTTAAACCAGAGCCTTTTTAACCACTACACCCACAAACAGTGTTGCTAAATCTGGCGGATTTTTTACTCAGAAATTTCGAGAATAAAATTTGTAATACTAATTTCTCTTCGTTTTATTCACGAAATATTTATACTTATAATAATTAAAAATAACTATTCAAACTTTTTGGGAAAAATTTGGAATTTCTTAATGATAGTTTTTATAAATGACGCATAAAATGAATCAGCAGTCTGTATAGTGTTAATTGTTCTGTAAAGATATTTATTTTTGCGTCCATATGTTTAAAATTTTGTCTTGTGCGAGTAGTTCTGACAAACAAAAGTAATTATTACAGTCTCTTTTTCATGTTTATAATGTTCATTTTAAATAAAAGTGCCATAGATCAGAGATCTGTACAGGCCGGACTTGGGCCTATTGTTATTCACAGCAATCGGGCCGGGCTTGGTCTGCATTCTTTTCGGGCCGGGCTTAGTCACTACTTTTTCCGGGCCGGGCTCGGAGCTTTTTTCCTGAAGGTCCGGGCAGAGCCTAAATTATATTTTCCGTACCGAACTGGGACTGGTATTCTTCCTACTCTTCATGGGACTAAATTTTCTGTCTAGGTGAAAACCCTAGCCCGTATGAAAATCATTGTCTCGGCGTGGCCCAGTCCATTAAAAGATCAGTAAAATTTGCCCTGGCTCAAACATTTTTGCAAAAAATACTTACATTTTTAAATCGCCATTATTCTACAATTAAACATTAAATTTTATTCTTTATAAAGACTAGTACATTTCTAGGCTTATTAAAATGTAGCTAAATTAAAATATAGTAAAACGTGTAAAAAAGAAACCTGCTGAAGACGGAATCTTGTCTTAACCTGAAAAAAATATTGATCCATGCAAAATTAATGCACTAATATGTAACAAAAGAATATATAATACATTTACACCTGCTAAGAACGAAACTTGTCTGTAACACATTTTTTTTTCTTTCCTATGCAATTCCATCTAAGAAGATTTTACTGTATAGCATTTTTCAGATTTCTAAGCCTCCAATATATGGAATATGGAATAACTATATTAATAATAGCTGAAACATTTACATACAACAAATAGCAATTCATTAAAAAATAAATATAGCAACATGACAATAAAAAGCAAAGATAAGTATTTTTGGACAGAACTCCTTGTACGAAACAAACTTTTAAACAAATCGACGTAAAAATCAATGTTTTGTAGAAATTCATTCGGGCCGAGATTTTAACTTTTTTCCGGTCCGGTCTCAGGCCGAACTTTTAGCTGCTATACCGGGACGGGTCGGGCTCGGGCCAAACTTTTATACCGGACCGGGGCAATATTTTTTTTGTACGGGCCGGACAGTGCTTGGACCGAAGTTTTAATTTTCACACTGAGCCAGGCCGGACTGAATTTTTATCTATGGATCGGGCCGGGTCGGGGCCTTGAAATTTCGGCACGTGCAGATCTCTACCATAGACTGCATAGTACAGGGACTTCCATTCCAAAATACTGTTTCTACTACATTTCTATATTGATTTTTAATGGATCTCTATTTGTATGTAAATATCTGAATTATTATTAATACTATTAATCAATTTACATGGCTTGGAGACTTAAAAATCTGAAAAATCTATATCGAAAAACCTTCTAAGACGGAATCACAGAGGAGAGGAAAAAATCGTTATAGTTTAGTTCCTTTTTTACCAGGTCTGTCGTCTCTTGCAAAGTATTATTTATTTTCAAACGGAATTATATCCATTTTGCACTGATCAAGAAATTTTTTCCATTTAAAACAGGATTTCGTCATACACAGATTCTTATAACAGGTTTTACAGTACTGTATATTCCCCCCCCCCCCTCCTAGCAATGTATATGTATTATTCTTTAAAGGGAATTTTAATTGTAGTATAATGACAATTTAAAAAATATATATTTTTGGCAAAAATTGTTGACCCAAGGAGGTTGTTCCTTAAACAAATTTTTCACGAATCTGAGAGGAACAGGTCAATGATTTTCATACAAGCAGGGTTGTTGTGAGTAGATAATAAAGGCCGGTTCTACGCCAGCGGTGGGTGCGGTGGTGACCTTCTGTGCTCTGTGAAGGTCACCGGAAGGGACAGATGTGGACACCGGAAGTGGCAGGTGTGGATAACAGGCATGTTGAGACAGGAAGTGAACAGGAAGTGTAGATAGGAAGTTTAACCGGAAATGTGACAGGAAGTGAATGCGATAAGGGAGAGAGGGGGAGGATTTATTTTTGTGGGGGGCTTAATTTTTTTTTGTTGGTTTTAATCCTTCTAGTCGAGTGGAGTTGAGTTGTAGGAATCCTGCTATCAGAATGAATTTAGTTTGAAAGTAATATTAGCAAAATGTTCGATTTTTTTTTTTTTTTTTTTTTTTTTTCACCTGAAATAAAAATTTTATTTGCTAACTAACACCTAATATAAAAATGGAAATATTTCTGACTTTGTTTTACTTTATAAAAGTTTAACGTGAAATTTATTTTTAGACTGGAAACGCGACAGGAAATAAGATCGGAAACGGGATTAGACATGCTTTTTCCAAAAAGGGTTTTCAGGAAGCAGTAAACATGTTTTAGGAACATGTTTGGGAGCTTGTTGGAACAGGACAGGTGGTTTGTGAGACCGGAAGTAATTAAGATGAGAGAGATAAAGAAGGTGCATGATTAGACATATAGATTTTGTTCTTTGTAGAGGGTGAAATTTTGTTTTATTTTTTATTTAAAGTGTTTTCATTTTTTTTTTTTTAATTTAATTTATTTAAAGCGTTTCAAATTATTTTTTATATATTTTTTTTTTTTGTAGTGTTTTACGTATTATTTTAATTTTTAGTGACATTAGAACCTGCAATTTCTGTATCACACATGTCTTATCTTAGGTCACCAAGGATGTGTGTGTGTTGTTATCTCTTTAAATGCGAGAGATGGTTACTTCAGACCTGCGTTGAGATATCTTTATCATAGTTTTAATGAACTGCAGGAAATTGTCTTTAGCTATTGAGTAATTCGCGAGTTTTGGTTTAATATGAATGCTATTACATCTGTTTGTTTAATTTACAAGCACATTTCTCTTACAACACTCTGTCAACAGATCACTTCAATATTCGAAATAATAATTTAGAGGGAAAATTTTTACTTTCTATACGAAATTTTATTTATAGAGATTGACGAAGATAGTATGCCTAATTCTTTCTTGTACATTTCTTGTACAACATTATATTCGAAATAGAGTTTTGTTACCAAAAATAACGTGTTTATACATTTTAAAAACGAAAGCAAAGTGATTTTCAAAAATGTAAATATAAGCTATACACCCACGCATTTTTGTTATTGAATTAAATTACAAGGTTTAATATTGTATTCAGCGTAATATTTTCTTATAAAAGCCGTTTCACAAACTTGTATACTAAAAGTAATGTGTCATTTTTAGGGGAAAAAATTAATTCAAGTCATTGAGACTAATCCTTTATGGGGGAAAAATTTGTCATACTTCTTTGTGTTACATTACATCTTCCGTTTTTTAAGTTTACAAATTTGTGGACTAACTTAAATAATCGTTTTTAGGATACTTAAACAATATATATATATACTTTTTAATTATATAATTTTTTTAATTGACTTGTAATATAGCTTTTTTTTTCTTAAAAGGGTACTGTAGAATAACTTATGTCACAAATACTACATCCTTCTTTAGTTAAATATGTTTCACTTAAGACATGACAAAGTGTCTTAGAAACATTTCATTTTGGAGTTAAGTGATTAAAGAAGAAAAATATTATTTATATAAACACAACACATAAGACCAGTGACTGAGAGGTTCTGGTTTTAAAGCTACTAGACGTTTGGGTTTAAACTTCTCTCGCGCTCGTCGACCTAACCGTTCGGAGTTTTCTTCGAACCTTGTCAATACGAGTTAGGAGCCCTTAGAATGACCCCTAGAGTGACCTATATCCCAAGCGTAGATAATCGGTTTTAACAAATAACCAACCATCCACAACACATAAGACATTTTAGATCATTACATAAGACATTTTAGATCATTACATAAGACATTTTAGATTATTACATTTAGTTAAGAAGTGATTTGACGTGCAAAATATTATTTATAAAATCATACAATAAGAGAATTTTAAAGATTTTTTCCTTTTAAATGAACAATTTTTAGTGACTATTTAACTTATTAAAGAGAGCGGGTATTTTGTTTAGAGTTATACGATTAAAATAAATTTTCAATAGATTTGACTTTATACAACCAACATTTTTAAAAAAGGGAATGGAATCTAGTTTTTATAAATTAACGTTTTTCAATTTTACAAATACTTCACACCCCGTCTTTTTTCCCCCTCTTTTAGTAGACTTTACATACATAAGACATAAAAAGCGTTTTAGAATACATCATTTAGAAATTAAGTGGTTTGATAAATAAAATATTATTTATAAAAGCAATAGATACGAGAGTAATAAGGATTTTTACTTACATATGTACGAACTTCTGATAGGTAAGACTTTCTAAATCATTGTGCAAGAATTAAGTGGTTATTGAACTTATAACATTATAGGATGAAATAATCACGTGACGTATTTTTAAACCAATAAAATGTCAGTATTTTCAAACAAATAAAAAGTTAGTATTTTTACACGAGCGCCCTCTATCATTATATAAATTTCAATGAAACGAGTTCATAACATTCTACTGTGACCTGATATCGTTGTAATAGGTTGTATTTTTCATTTAAGTTATTGTGGAACGAGTTATGAATTCTTATGTTGGTGATGTAACCAACTTGGAGTGTCAACACTCATCACCAGAGTTAAATAATCAAGAGATGGATTCTACACTTTTATCCAAAGAAGGACTCGTTTCGAATTATGAAGTGAAACTCACCTCATCAGGACTAAAGAAACAGAAGTTACCCCATGTGCGTAAGATGTGTAACACAGCATTTCCTCGAAAAGTTAACTTAGTGTTTCATATGAAAAGTCATCTAAAGGAAAAATATTTTTGCTGTGAGGTGTGTGCTGAAGTTTTTTCACAAAAGAGTGATTTACGTAATCATCAAAAGATTCACAAATTGCCCAAACAATACAAGTGTAGTGATTGCAACGAGATATTTTCAAGAATGTCTGACTTATTAATACACAAGAAGACCCATAAGATTCGTAAACAATATTCATGTGCAAAGTGTTGTGAAATATTTAAGTGTGAATCGGATTTTTTACAACATTGTGATACTTTTCATAAAGTTTTACCTAACATTGCGAAATCACCCTGTTTAAAAGATTTGTTATTTGAACTTATAGTGAAGCTTATAGATTAGTTCGAACTTATAGTGAATTAAAAGACAAAATGATATGCAAAATATATGAACTAGAATTAACAGACCAAAACATACATGTACATGCTGAGAATGCCTTTTTAAAGTTGTACAACGGCTTTGAAGATTTCACAGAACGAGTGTTTAATTGGACATTACGAAAAATTTTGAAATTAGAATTGATTACAACTCAATATGACAGGCTTATTTGATTTGTATTATTTTAAATGATTAATAAATAGTTTGATTTCGAAAAAAAGTGTTTTCTTTAGCATACACTGTGTGACTTTTAAACTAATGTTGTGTATTTTGAATGTGTCAGACAAAACAGGAGTGTGTTGACATTTAAAAAAAAAAAGGTTTTACATAATATAAAAGTTTTACAATAAAAATTGACTTACCTAAAGTTTTTTCAAGATAGTCACGATATCCTTTCCATTACAATTATTTTAAGGAAATAGAATTTAATTTTGTTGTGAATAACACTTTGTTGTTAACATCACGTGGTTTGTCTTATCATAACTATGAGATCCTAAGATCACTTCCTATTAACATGATAACGAAGAGTAAAAAAAAAAAATGACTAATGCAAGCCGATTTTCCTGCCTAAACTTGTTATCAGCTTGCATGAGTGACTCATCTTTACATGTTTGGATTTGTATGTTGAAAAAATGATTGCTATGTTTAACCCGTGTAGACGATTTTTATCCGGAAGCTGTTTGAACTACCAAATTTCAGATATCACACATTTTACTAGAACATTTAAATATTTTAATGTCTTTTCGCCCGCAAATTGGAAACTTAGGATTATCACCTTTACATCGAGACATGGAAGGTAGAAAAATAATAACTTTACACTTAGACAATATTTTAATTTAAGAAGAATTAGACTTAACACATTGTTAGAGTTTCTTTGAAAAATATCTAGTTGGTTGTAAATTTTAGAAAATTCGACCTAACGAAATTAACACACTTAAAAATATCTAGTTGGTTATACATTTTATAAAATAAGCAACAAATAAACATTTCGATACATTGACAAAAGAAAATAATTAAGTTTAAGTAAACTTTACACTTAGACAATATTTCAAACTAAGAAAAATAATAACTTTACACTTATATAATATTTTCAACTAAGGAAAATTAATAACTTTAAAAATCAGACTTAACACATTGTTAAAGTTTTTTTAAAACAACACAACATTTTCAAAGCAGTGGAAATAGTATACCTGAAAAAAATTCAACTTAGTGGAATTTAATAGTGAAATTTTTTAACCTCACTCATTTAAAAAATAAAACTTTGTAAATTTTTTCCATTTTTAAAATAAAACTTATTTAAAAAATAAATAAGCAACTATTAAACATTTTGAATGTCTTAGACAAAGTGTGAATAAATTTGTTGAAATTATATAAAACATGAAACATTTCATTACTTTTAAAAGAAATTTTATTTTTGGTGAAATAAACTCGAGGTATTTATTATATGTTACTTAAACTACATGAGAATTGATTGAAAATGTGTTACTTTTAATCACTCACAAGATAAGACATGATGTTACAATATACACATAGGAATGACATAGGAATTTCAGATGGGTTTTTCTCCCACACATGACGTCACTGATAACATATTTACTGATCAAGTCATAAAATCATAGTTTAGGGTAGGTTTTTAAGCATGAAGTTTAGTTGAGATTTAAGATATTTGAGAAATATAAACTACAACTTTGGCTACTTTTTGAAATTTCCCCCTACATAAGAAAAAGAACATAGAAAAATAAAATGAAAAGTCGTATTTGAATGGAATCAAATTATTATCCTTTCACTTAACAGCTGAATGCGTCGGTAATTACATCACAAAGGCACTGATAACAACTGATTGAATATATTGTGTTTCTTTTTTAAGGTTAAATTGATTTAATATTCAAGTTATTTCTTAATGATACACTTAAAAACAATAAACTTAATTAGCATTCAAAAAGCAAACGATCACATTATTGTGTAAAACAATCAAATGTTTTAAAAGTCACGAGTTAAAATTTGAAATGACTTAGAGTTTAAGTAGAATTTAGATGTGAACCTTTTAAAATGAAATAATAGTTTTTTGTATCGCCCTCTATCGGTGGGTAATAGAATTAAGAGATAATTAAAAGTTTTAACTTGAATTCGAGCCCACAACAAAAATTATTTTTCGGTTTTATAATTTAGGGTAGGTTTAACTGAGCAAGCCATGATATTTCAGTATTTATAGACGATTTAAGATATTCGATAAAGCAAATCATTTGAATTTTTAATTTAATTGAAGGGTTTACTGCTTAAAGTACTACAAAATGAGTACAACACGATGCATAGTTTTTTAATTAATTATATTTTTCGAAAGGTGACTTATTGATAAACTTAGGATTTATGTTTAAAGTGAATAAATTTGACATGTTAGGTTCACTTAATAACAGAGGGTTGAATAAGTTATTTTTAATAAAAATAAAGTTTACTAAAAGTTTTTAAAGTTAAAAAAATATAGTTTTAAAAAATTTAAAGTTTACAAAAAGTTTAAAAATCTTTAAGTAAATCAAAATTAACTTTTTAATTTTAACTATTGAGAGACTATAATCTAACTGTTTATCCTTGTAACCAACTGGTGCATATCAACTATATACTCTGTATCTGCATATGCGCAGAAAAACATAGACATTTAATCTAACTTGAGTTCGACTTTAAATTATTTGCCAACTTTTAAGTTTAATTACTATACACAACTCGATTACCTTTCCCACAAAACACCTTTCAGAAACAAAACAGAAATTAACACTTACCGAAAAACACGTCCACTTTGGGTGTTAGTCTTCACTCAACTAACGTTTCTCCCTTATCTTTGCTAGGGGGCACTGCAATCGCCGCTAGAGGCGTTAGTAGTCTTCAGGTGTGTGATAAGAATAAACTTTAAATCCAACTTACACTCGCTCAGTCATTCTTGCTTCTCTCTACCTTGCTAACAACCGTTTGCTGCTGGCTCATTGTTTGGTTGTTTAAACTTGTTGAATGACGTCATCATGTGTTTGTCTAAACTTGTCCAGTCTTGTTTTTATGCAGTACGTCTATTTAGATGAGTCATCACTCGTTTATCTTGGTTGACTTGTCCAAACTTGTTTTTGTGTGGCACGTCTATTTGGGCGAGTCATCGTTCGCTTATCTTGCTTTACTTGTTTGAACTTGTCTAGTATCCACCACCTCCTGTCTTTTGTCATAGCTTGAATATACTTTACACCAATCACTTAAATATAAAAGTCTTGTCACAACTTACTTAAACTTTGATAAAAATATTAATTATTTATAAATTTCATCAAATTCTTATTTTTCTGATACATTTACTATGTAATTTTCGTTCAAAAATATGGTAAAGCCCGATTTTAAATCGAAGTCTAAGATAAATTCCCCAAATTTGTAACATTTTAACACTAATAATAAATATTGTAAGCACCCAGTACATACAAGTTTTGTAAAAATAATATTACTTATAGCTAACTCGTTATGTCCCATGATACAAAACTTCAATATAACTAAAATCAGTGTTAAACGAAAATCTAATCACGTGTCTTTATATATTATTTTGAAATGCAAAGCATTATATCTAAACGAATGATATAAGGAGTAGTTAGAATAGTTCTTATATTTTTGTTAGTAAAAAATTTATACCCATTATCTTACAAGGTTGCAATATTCAACACACGGTTCACCATATTTAAAAACGATTCACCATGATTTAAAAACTTAGTAACATATTTTAAATTTATAAATTTAAATTAAAAATACTTAAGTATTTATAATTGTTTATTTATAAAAATATGTTTTAATTTAAATTTATAAATTTAAAATATGTTACTAAGTTTTTAAATCATGGTGAATCGTTTTTAAATATGGTGACCGTGTGTTGAATATTGCAACCTTGTAAGATAATGTGTATAAATTTTTTACTAACAAAAATATAAGAACTATTCTAACTACTCCTTATATCATTCGTTTAGATATAATGCTTTGCATTTCAAAATAATATATAAAGACACGTGATTATATTTTCGTTTAACACTGATTTTAGTTATATTGAAGTTTTGTATCATGGGACATAACGAGTTAGCTATAAGTAATATTATTTTTACAAAACTTGTATGTACTGGGTGCTTACAATATTTATTATTAGTGTTAAAATGTTACAAATTTGGGGAATTTATCTTAGACTTCGATTTAAAATCGGGCTTTACCATATTTTTGAGCGAAAATTACATAGTAAATGTATCAGAAAAATAAGAATTTGATGAAATTTATAAATAATTAATATTTTTATCAAAGTTTAAGTAAGTTGTGACAAGACTTTTATATTTAAGTGATTGGTGTAAAGTATATTCAAGCTATGACAAAAGACATGAGGTGGTGGATACTAGACAAGTTCAAACAAGTAAAGCAAGATAAGCGAACGATGACTCGCCCAAATAGACGTGCCACACAAAAACAAGTTTGGACAAGTCAACCAAGATAAACGAGTGATGACTCATCTAAATAGACGTACTGCATAAAAACAAGACTGGACAAGTTTAGACAAACACATGATGACGTCATTCAACAAGTTTGAACAACCAAACAATGAGCCAGCAGCAAACGGTTGTTAGCAAGGTAGAGAGAAGCAAGAATGACTGAGCGAGTGTAAGTTGGATTTAAAGTTTATTCTTATCACACACCTGAAGACTACTAACGCCTCTAGCGGCGATTGCAGTGCCCCCTAGCAAAGATAAGGGAGAAACGTTAGTTGAGTGAAGACTAACACCCAAAGTGGACGTGTTTTTCGGTAAGTGTTAATTTCTGTTTTGTTTCTGAAAGGTGTTTTGTGGGAAAGGTAATCGAGTTGTGTATAGTAATTAAACTTAAAAGTTGGCAAATAATTTAAAGTCGAACTCAAGTTAGATTAAATGTCTATGTTTTTCTGCGCATATGCAGATACAGAGTATATAGTTGATATGCACCAGTTGGTTACAAGGATAAACAGTTAGATTATAGTCTCTCAATAGTTAAAATTAAAAAGTTAATTTTGATTTACTTAAAGATTTTTAAACTTTTTGTAAACTTTAAATTTTTTAAAACTATATTTTTTTAACTTTAAAAACTTTTAGTAAACTTTATTTTTATTAAAAATAACTTATTCAACCCTCTGTTATTAAGTGAACCTAACATGTCAAATTTATTCACTTTAAACATAAATCCTAAGTTTATCAATAAGTCACCTTTCGAAAAATATAATTAATTAAAAAACTATGCATCGTGTTGTACTCATTTTGTAGTACTTTAAGCAGTAAACCCTTCAATTAAATTAAAAATTCAAATGATTTGCTTTATCGAATATCTTAAATCGTCTATAAATACTGAAATATCATGGCTTGCTCAGTTAAACCTACCCTAAATTATAAAACCGAAAAATAATTTTTGTTGTGGGCTCGAATTCAAGTTAAAACTTTTAATTATCTCTTAATTCTATTACCCACCGATAGAGGGCGATACAAAAAACTATTATTTCATTTTAAAAGGTTCACATCTAAATTCTACTTAAACTCTAAGTCATTTCAAATTTTAACTCGTGACTTTTAAAACATTTGATTGTTTTACACAATAATGTGATCGTTTGCTTTTTGAATGCTAATTAAGTTTATTGTTTTTAAGTGTATCATTAAGAAATAACTTGAATATTAAATCAATTTAACCTTAAAAAAGAAACACAATATATTCAATCAGTTGTTATCAGTGCCTTTGTGATGTAATTACCGACGCATTCAGCTGTTAAGTGAAAGGATAATAATTTGATTCCATTCAAATACGACTTTTCATTTTATTTTTCTATGTTCTTTTTCTTATGTAGGGGGAAATTTCAAAAAGTAGCCAAAGTTGTAGTTTATATTTCTCAAATATCTTAAATCTCAACTAAACTTCATGCTTAAAAACCTACCCTAAACTATGATTTTATGACTTGATCAGTAAATATGTTATCAGTGACGTCATGTGTGGGAGAAAAACCCATCTGAAATTCCTATGTCATTCCTATGTGTATATTGTAACATCATGTCTTATCTTGTGAGTGATTAAAAGTAACACATTTTCAATCAATTCTCATGTAGTTTAAGTAACATATAATAAATACCTCGAGTTTATTTCACCAAAAATAAAATTTCTTTTAAAAGTAATGAAATGTTTCATGTTTTATATAATTTCAACAAATTTATTCACACTTTGTCTAAGACATTCAAAATGTTTAATAGTTGCTTATTTATTTTTTAAATAAGTTTTATTTTAAAAATGGAAAAAATTTACAAAGTTTTATTTTTTAAATGAGTGAGGTTAAAAAATTTCACTATTAAATTCCACTAAGTTGAATTTTTTTCAGGTATACTATTTCCACTGCTTTGAAAATGTTGTGTTGTTTTAAAAAAACTTTAACAATGTGTTAAGTCTGATTTTTAAAGTTATTAATTTTCCTTAGTTGAAAATATTATATAAGTGTAAAGTTATTATTTTTCTTAGTTTGAAATATTGTCTAAGTGTAAAGTTTACTTAAACTTAATTATTTTCTTTTGTCAATGTATCGAAATGTTTATTTGTTGCTTATTTTATAAAATGTATAACCAACTAGATATTTTTAAGTGTGTTAATTTCGTTAGGTCGAATTTTCTAAAATTTACAACCAACTAGATATTTTTCAAAGAAACTCTAACAATGTGTTAAGTCTAATTCTTCTTAAATTAAAATATTGTCTAAGTGTAAAGTTATTATTTTTCTACCTTCCATGTCTCGATGTAAAGGTGATAATCCTAAGTTTCCAATTTGCGGGCGAAAAGACATTAAAATATTTAAATGTTCTAGTAAAATGTGTGATATCTGAAATTTGGTAGTTCAAACAGCTTCCGGATAAAAATCGTCTACACGGGTTAAACATAGCAATCATTTTTTCAACATACAAATCCAAACATGTAAAGATGAGTCACTCATGCAAGCTGATAACAAGTTTAGGCAGGAAAATCGGCTTGCATTAGTCATTTTTTTTTTTTACTCTTCGTTATCATGTTAATAGGAAGTGATCTTAGGATCTCATAGTTATGATAAGACAAACCACGTGATGTTAACAACAAAGTGTTATTCACAACAAAATTAAATTCTATTTCCTTAAAATAATTGTAATGGAAAGGATATCGTGACTATCTTGAAAAAACTTTAGGTAAGTCAATTTTTATTGTAAAACTTTTATATTATGTAAAACCTTTTTTTTTTTAAATGTCAACACACTCCTGTTTTGTCTGACACATTCAAAATACACAACATTAGTTTAAAAGTCACACAGTGTATGCTAAAGAAAACACTTTTTTTCGAAATCAAACTATTTATTAATCATTTAAAATAATACAAATCAAATAAGCCTGTCATATTGAGTTGTAATCAATTCTAATTTCAAAATTTTTCGTAATGTCCAATTAAACACTCGTTCTGTGAAATCTTCAAAGCCGTTGTACAACTTTAAAAAGGCATTCTCAGCATGTACATGTATGTTTTGGTCTGTTAATTCTAGTTCATATATTTTGCATATCATTTTGTCTTTTAATTCACTATAAGTTCGAACTAATCTATAAGCTTCACTATAAGTTCAAATAACAAATCTTTTAAACAGGGTGATTTCGCAATGTTAGGTAAAACTTTATGAAAAGTATCACAATGTTGTAAAAAATCCGATTCACACTTAAATATTTCACAACACTTTGCACATGAATATTGTTTACGAATCTTATGGGTCTTCTTGTGTATTAATAAGTCAGACATTCTTGAAAATATCTCGTTGCAATCACTACACTTGTATTGTTTGGGCAATTTGTGAATCTTTTGATGATTACGTAAATCACTCTTTTGTGAAAAAACTTCAGCACACACCTCACAGCAAAAATATTTTTCCTTTAGATGACTTTTCATATGAAACACTAAGTTAACTTTTCGAGGAAATGCTGTGTTACACATCTTACGCACATGGGGTAACTTCTGTTTCTTTAGTCCTGATGAGGTGAGTTTCACTTCATAATTCGAAACGAGTCCTTCTTTGGATAAAAGTGTAGAATCCATCTCTTGATTATTTAACTCTGGTGATGAGTGTTGACACTCCAAGTTGGTTACATCACCAACATAAGAATTCATAACTCGTTCCACAATAACTTAAATGAAAAATACAACCTATTACAACGATATCAGGTCACAGTAGAATGTTATGAACTCGTTTCATTGAAATTTATATAATGATAGAGGGCGCTCGTGTAAAAATACTAACTTTTTATTTGTTTGAAAATACTGACATTTTATTGGTTTAAAAATACGTCACGTGATTATTTCATCCTATAATGTTATAAGTTCAATAACCACTTAATTCTTGCACAATGATTTAGAAAGTCTTACCTATCAGAAGTTCGTACATATGTAAGTAAAAATCCTTATTACTCTCGTATCTATTGCTTTTATAAATAATATTTTATTTATCAAACCACTTAATTTCTAAATGATGTATTCTAAAACGCTTTTTATGTCTTATGTATGTAAAGTCTACTAAAAGAGGGGGAAAAAAGACGGGGTGTGAAGTATTTGTAAAATTGAAAAACGTTAATTTATAAAAACTAGATTCCATTCCCTTTTTTAAAAATGTTGGTTGTATAAAGTCAAATCTATTGAAAATTTATTTTAATCGTATAACTCTAAACAAAATACCCGCTCTCTTTAATAAGTTAAATAGTCACTAAAAATTGTTCATTTAAAAGGAAAAAATCTTTAAAATTCTCTTATTGTATGATTTTATAAATAATATTTTGCACGTCAAATCACTTCTTAACTAAATGTAATAATCTAAAATGTCTTATGTAATGATCTAAAATGTCTTATGTAATGATCTAAAATGTCTTATGTGTTGTGGATGGTTGGTTATTTGTTAAAACCGATTATCTACGCTTGGGATATAGGTCACTCTAGGGGTCATTCTAAGGGCTCCTAACTCGTATTGACAAGGTTCGAAGAAAACTCCGAACGGTTAGGTCGACGAGCGCGAGAGAAGTTTAAACCCAAACGTCTAGTAGCTTTAAAACCAGAACCTCTCAGTCACTGGTCTTATGTGTTGTGTTTATATAAATAATATTTTTCTTCTTTAATCACTTAACTCCAAAATGAAATGTTTCTAAGACACTTTGTCATGTCTTAAGTGAAACATATTTAACTAAAGAAGGATGTAGTATTTGTGACATAAGTTATTCTACAGTACCCTTTTAAGAAAAAAAAAGCTATATTACAAGTCAATTAAAAAAATTATATAATTAAAAAGTATATATATATATTGTTTAAGTATCCTAAAAACGATTATTTAAGTTAGTCCACAAATTTGTAAACTTAAAAAACGGAAGATGTAATGTAACACAAAGAAGTATGACAAATTTTTCCCCCATAAAGGATTAGTCTCAATGACTTGAATTAATTTTTTCCCCTAAAAATGACACATTACTTTTAGTATACAAGTTTGTGAAACGGCTTTTATAAGAAAATATTACGCTGAATACAATATTAAACCTTGTAATTTAATTCAATAACAAAAATGCGTGGGTGTATAGCTTATATTTACATTTTTGAAAATCACTTTGCTTTCGTTTTTAAAATGTATAAACACGTTATTTTTGGTAACAAAACTCTATTTCGAATATAATGTTGTACAAGAAATGTACAAGAAAGAATTAGGCATACTATCTTCGTCAATCTCTATAAATAAAATTTCGTATAGAAAGTAAAAATTTTCCCTCTAAATTATTATTTCGAATATTGAAGTGATCTGTTGACAGAGTGTTGTAAGAGAAATGTGCTTGTAAATTAAACAAACAGATGTAATAGCATTCATATTAAACCAAAACTCGCGAATTACTCAATAGCTAAAGACAATTTCCTGCAGTTCATTAAAACAATGATAAAGATATCTCAACGCAGGTCTGAAGTAACCATCTCTCGCATTTAAAGAGATAACAACACACACACATCCTTGGTGACCTAAGATAAGACATGTGTGATGCAGAAATTGCAGGTTCTAATGTCACTAAAAATTAAAATAATACGTAAAACACTACAAAAAAAATATATATATTAAAAATAATTTGAAACGCTTTAAATAAATTAAATAAAAAAAAAAAAAATGAAAACACTTTAAATAAAAAATAAAACAAAATTTCACCCTCTACAAAGAACAAAATCTATATGTCTAATCATGCACCTTCTTTATCTCTCTCATCTTAATTACTTCCGGTCTCACAAACCACCTGTCCTGTTCCAACAAGCTCCCAAACATGTTCCTAAAACATGTTTACTGCTTCCTGAAAACCCTTTTTGGAAAAAGCATGTCTAATCCCGTTTCCGATCTTATTTCCTGTCGCGTTTCCAGTCTAAAAATAAATTTCACGTTAAACTTTTATAAAGTAAAACAAAGTCAGAAAGATTTCCATTTTTATATTAGGTGTTAGTTAGCAAATAAAATTTTTATTTCAGGTGAAAAAAAAAAAAAAAAAAAAAAAATCGAACATTTTGCTAATATTACTTTCAAACTAAATTCATTCTGATAGCAGGATTCCTACAACTCAACTCCACTCGACTAGAAGGATTAAAACCAACAAAAAAAAATTAAGCCCCCCACAAAAATAAATCCTCCCCCTCTCTCCCTTATCGCATTCACTTCCTGTCACATTTCCGGTTAAACTTCCTATCTACACTTCCTGTTCACTTCCTGTCTCAACATGCCTGTTATCCACACCTGCCACTTCCGGTGTCCACATCTGTCCCTTCCGGTGACCTTCACAGAGCACAGAAGGTCACCACCGCACCCACCGCTGGCGTAGAACCGGCCTTTATTATCTACTGTTGTGACCATGACAGAAAATTTCAGTCGATGCAGACTTCTAGGAAGAATAAAGCACTGACCCAGAAATAAGCCCAATTCGGGCCCGGCCCACGCCTCCAGAAAAAGCAAGACCCGGGCACGACCCAGAAAAATTGATGATCAGACTCGACCCGTCCCGAGTCCATGTAGGCCTATAAATGGCATTTGAATGGTGAAAAATGTGTTCTTAATGGCTGCAAAACTTTTAAATAAATTATGAAAAAAATTGAGTTTGAGTTTCAAATTTCGTTCAAACTCACAGATTTTTTGAGCTTTCGTTCAGCTCACGTTCGTTTTTCAAAAAGTGAGTCAAGTTCAACTCACGTTCACAGAAAGTGAACTAAGTTCGCGAGTTTTCGTTCAACGAGCGCGCTCACACCCAACACTGGTACTTAGTATGTGATAATTGGAAGAAGTTTATTGAATTTCAGTAACCTCGATTATGTGGAATTATTTTTTTCGATAATTAGTTGCCCAGATATTTGTAATCATATTTTCTACACTCTTCGATATTTCATGACCCTGTATTTCATTCAAATTCACAATTCAAACATATATTTTAATTGGAAATGAAACGCTTAATCCGACGCAGTAAACCATTAGTTAATATGATTATCACTTTTGGAGTTATAAGGATGTTTCTTTTACACAATAGAGCATTTAGCGTTTATGACGTCATCAAGCCACGATTTTATTCGAATTGCAATGCATTTTATAAATAGTTTACACATGTTTTATTTTCATATTTTATGTTATGCATATCGATGATGGGTAAGTATTACGGTGGCCACCAATGACTAGTTTACATTGTGAAACTAGTTATAAAACGAACGCACCTCATATGTCACGTTTAGCGTATAATTTCCAACTTGCTATACATGGAATGCTCTAAGTTGCTTTTTACATGGTTAAGAGACGAAACAGCTTAAAAGTACGTCTACATAGAAAACGTTCTTTTCACACTCATAATGTAGTATCGAAAGAAGTAATGAATACTCTAAAAATCTATTTTAGATATTTCAAAAAACTTTACAATGAAGTATGGTTAACTGTGAGAGAAATTTGCAATAACATCAACAAATCAGTTAATTATCATAGTAAAATATTCAAGTTGAGAAGTACATACTCCGGAAATTACTATCTATTCAAGCAGAGGTCAACTTGGATGTAACGATGCAAAACCGTCAACTCCCTGTAAGACCAGCGTTTGCAATAACTATACACAATACTTGAGGCCAGATATTCGAGTTCGCCGCAGTCGACTTTCAGATACATGTTTTTATACATGGAATGCTCAAAGTTGCTTTTTTCAGTGTTAAGCGACGAAACAGTTTAAAAGTACGTCTATTTAAAAATATATATTTTCACACTCAGAATGTAGTATCGAAAGAAATAATGAATACTGCAAAATTCAACCAACTTAGTACTTAGTGAATGCTGATATATGTAACAAATAGTCATGTCTGTTTCCTAGCAGTGCAGAAAAAATAGATATAGAATGATAGATAAATAAACACCTCACATAATGAATTGTTAGCATTAGTTAGCTTTTAGTTAGCTTTTTAGTTAGCTTTTAGCATCCAGGAATGACATTTTTATGTAGAAATAAATACATTTAAATTACATATAAATAATAACATTTTTTTGAAAATAATATGAAAGTAGAAAAAAATCCCCGAGCTAATCTCAGTATACCATGTACTGTATATATATATATATATACAGTCTCTTTGTGATGATCGGTAAAAATATTTCGAAATTATCCGCAGTTGCTTTCTTCAGGATGGATGCAACATTTTAGGTAGATATAGTAAGAAATACTACCTATTACATTCTCCCCTAAGTTGGTTTTTTTGCAGATCTATGCCGATCATGACTCCCAGAAACCAAAACCACCCCCAGTTAAAAACTTTATCTATCTATCTATCTAACTATCTACGTCACTTTTTTATGGTCAGGATAACTCCAATAATTCTGCACAAATCTCTTCCAAACTAATACATAAAATCAAGGGGCAAAAAATCTCGCTCAAGTTCGTTAATGGGCAAAATCGAACCAGGGGGAGGGATGGGGGGGCTTTTTGTGAAAACAAAAAAAAACCCATAATTTCTTAATTATGATACGTATCGAATCCGTTTAAAGTTATTATTACTTCTAGGAAAAGCGCCGAAAATTTATGCATGACAGATTTTTGATATCATTAAAAATGGCCCCAAGGGGGGGAAAACGGGGGGGGGGCGGGGTTTAAAAGAAAAAAATTCATAACTTCGTCAATTCACAAGATATCAAATCCGCTTAAATTTATTATAAATCCTCTTAATATTATCTAAAACTTTTATACTGACAATTTTTTATAGGACCAACCCTTATAGCAAAAAAAATTAAAAAATAAATAAATATAAAAACAAAAAATATCCCTGCCGGCTCCACCCGCAAACAAGTTAGGTTTCGAAGTGGGCGGTTCCAACTACCGCATCATGACAAGAAGGTCATTTCTTCCGCAATTCCCAACAAACAGTCTTCCCACTGTCTGCATCTTCGAAATCTACCTGTGCCTGTACGCCAAGCCGTCGGAGATTTTTTTTTTTTGTAACGGTAGCTACATAATATTTATTAATCGTAACAACTGCGACATTTAAATAAAATCTGAAAATAAAACAGTTTTAATTATTATTCTTGTGTTCATCATGAAATGAAATATTTTCAAACGTGTTACTTTCTTAGGTATATTTATGTGGATTACGATAAACAAAGACATTACTTATATATTCTTTGGATAATAGCAATTCATATTTATATCCAGCCTGAGGTCACAAGCACATTAATTAGATTTTGTCAGGGGTGATCCTTTTAAAAATGCTTCATTGTTGCACTGTTAAATAAACAATGTAAACAATGTGTCTTTGTTCAATATTATGTATTTATTATTTCTTAATAATGTCTATAAACAATAAAAAAGTAAACAATGAATGCTGATTTTTGAAGTTTAAAAATATTGTTCACATTACTCCTCTCTATACTCTTTGTTACATATCTTTGTCAAAGCGAATAAATGTTATTAATTTTTTTTTTCTTGTATAAAGATACCACCAGGCTTTGCCCGCTACGCTGGTCGGTTTCTCCAAACGAAATATGCCCTTGATTTTCATCTTTTGTTTTAAAGCAGTATGAACCTTTACCTTCCGCAATGGTGTGAAGCGAAACGAACGCCATTGCGTTGTTATATTTTCTAATGTTTGCACAACGTTTGGGCTATTAAAGACAAACTTGTTTATTTAATCACTTACAGTAGGATTTGCTAAAGAACGATATAACAATATGCAATATACTAAAACTATCCCTGGAAAATAAACAATGCAAGTCCCATCGAAATCCATTCTGTAGAATGTTAAAAAATGTATTTCATGGGTTCAACTGATTACAGAACCTTCCCCCTAATTCTATAAATAAGCAACGTAGAACGATTATACGATAACTGTTTAAGAATATGCAATATCTCACGAACTATCGGACTTAGAAGAACGTCAATGGTACCATTCGATTCAGCATAATAACATACATTAAAATATGATATCATTATTCACATAACTATAATACCTGATTTTTAAGATTTTTTAAAAAAAATTGTTCGCTTTTTTATCCCTTTTAGGGGTGGAGTTTTTTATAATCCCTTCTTAGAGCGCCTCTACATCCTATGAGGTATTTTTCATCCAAGTTTCATGTTTGTAGGTTCAGTAGTTTGGACTGCACGTTGATCATCTCCCCAGTCAGGACTTTCATATATATATATATATATATATATAGATTAATACACGTTTCGCTCATTGTGATATTTTAAATCCTTGAGTTAATTTAATTTTTATTCCTTTGATTATTTAAAGTTACTATTAATTTTAATTTGGTTGATAGTGTATAGTTGTGTAAATACAATTATCAAGTGGCATAAAAATATCCGGCGTAGGATTGCAGATATATTGTAAGTATTTTTTAATTTTAAGAATGATACATATTTATTTTAAAAAATACACAAACAATTTCTTTTTATGTGAGAGATCGATTTTTCGTATAGTCACTGAGATAACAGAAAAGCACGGTTAAGATATGCCTTTATGTATAACAAACTGCACCATTTATATCTACTGCACCATTTATATTACCAGTGTTGCCCACTTACATGGTTAGTCTTTATGAATAAATAACTGTACCACTTATATATACTGTTATTGTCCATTTACATTTATATTTACCATTATTGCCCATTTTACATTTATATTTATCATTATTGCCCATTTACAATTATATTTACAATTATTGTCCATTTACATTTATATTTAACATTATATACCGCATCATTCATACGCCACTGAAGGAAGAGACATTCAAAGATATCACAAAGCCTGCTAGTATCTAATCGTATAGCCCCCTACTTGCACTTTTCATGCACAAAGTTGAAACGAAGTCGGGACCTGACGGTGTCCCTATTTAATTTAGGATCTGACACAATTACCCCATATGTCCCTCATTTAGCGTATTGGCTATAGAATAGCGTAGAACGTTTTCAAAATGTAATAATTCTGAAAAGGTTGGCACTAAAACAATTCTCAATATGACACCATAAAAATGGCTTTTAAAGGAAATCAGTCGAGCGGTAGTTCTAAAGTAATTCAAGCGGCCCGTTTATAAAATGTCGTTTTGAGAAAAATGTGAACAAGTTTGGCTTAGCGGTATTTTTGTTGCTGTATTTTCTCTAACACTTCGAATTTCAAAAAAAATAGTTTTTGGAATTTATTCCAGACACTATAAAGTAACAATAAATGCCCAAAATTTTCAGATGTTTACAAATTTTTAGCTGGTGTTTATACTTAATCAATGATTTATTATTGTTATACATGTGAAAATCCATGAAAAGAGAGACTGTATTTCAACATCTTTTCGAATATATTTGAGTATTATTAAATCAATATTTTCTTTTTTATATTGGCATTCGTGCGTCAGACAACAGATACAATATTCCCAGTTATGAAATTACTGTCAATTTTTTATCAGATAAATAAAAGATATTAACAATTACCCTGAAGAACTTAATCCATTTGCTGATAATCGAACTAAGACGTATTATGATTATAAATCAAATGATAAAATAAACGATGATATTATCCAAAAAATTTAGAAGAAATATCTGTATGTATATGGGAAGTAAACATTCCAATAAAAATAATGATAATAAAACAATTTCAGGTGGTAAAACATCCAATTTCGCAAAAGAAACTAAATCTTGTAAAACTAAGCATCATAGCTATAAAGTTAAAGGAAATGTCATTGACGATTACCCTGATAAATTGAATCCATTTGCTGATGATGATGATTCCCCTCATGAATTGAATCCATTTGCTGATGACGATTATCCACAAAAACATAATCCATTTGGTGTTGATGAATATAAACAAGAATATAATCCATTAGCATTAAACGAATCATTTAAAAAAAGAAAATTCCAATAAAAAGAAAGACACTAAAGCAATTTCAGGTGGTAAACCATCCAACTTTGAAAATTAAAATAAATCTTGTAAAACTGAACATCATAGCGATAAAGTTAATGAAAATATGATAGACGATCACCCAGATAAAATGAATCCATTTGCTCAGATGATTATCCTCAGGAATTGAATCCATTTGCAGACGAAGATTACCCTCAGGAACTGTTTCCGTTTGCAGATGATGATTACCCTCATGAATTGAATTAATTTGTTGATGCTGATTATACTCAAGAATTGAATCCATTTGCTGATGATGATTATCCACAAGAACATAATCAATTTGCTGTTATTCAGTATCCATAAGAATGATTATATTCTTATGGATATTATCATTTGCATTCAATGTATCATTTAAAAAATAAAAATTCTAATGAAAAGAATGGTACTAAAACAAGTTCAGGTGGTAAAACACCGAACTTCGCAAAATAAACTAAATCTTGTAAAACTGAGCATCACAGCAATAAACTTAAGGAAAATGTGACAGACGATTAGCCTGATAAAATGAATCCACTTACTGATGAAGATTACCCTGATGAATTAAATCCATTTGCTGATGATGATTTCTCAGATGAATTAAATACATTTGCTCATTACGATTACCATGATGAATTAAATCCATTTATTGATGCTAATTACACTCATGACTTGATTCCATTTGTTGAAGATGATTATCCACAAAGACATAATCCATTTGCTGTTATTGAATATCCATAAAAATATAATCAATTTGCATTCAATGTATGATTTGAACAATTAAAATTCCAATGAAAAGAATGGCAACAAAACAAGTTCAGGTGGTAAAACATTATACTTTGCAAAAGAAAATATATCTTGTAAAACTGAGCATCATAGCCATAAAGTTAAAAAAAATATGATACACGATCACACTGATAAAATGAATACATTTGCTGAGGATGATTACCCAGATGAATTAAATCCAATTGACGATGATGATTACCCTCATGAATACCCTCATGTATCAATTGAAAAATGATAATTCCAATGAAAAGTATGGCACTAAAACAAGTTGAGGTAGTAAAACATCAAACTTTGCAAAAGAAAATATATCTTGTAAAACTGAGCATCATAGCTATAAAGTTAAAGAAAATATAATAGACGATTATTCTGGTAAAATGAATCCGTCCTTTTGTTGATTACTCTGGTGAATTAAATCCAGTTGCTGATGATGATTACCCAGATGAATTAAATCCATTTGCCGATGATGATTACCCTCATGAATTTAATCCATTCACTCATGCTGATTACCCTTATGAATTGAACCCATTTGCTGATGCTGATTACATTCATGGATTGAATCCAATTGCTGATGATGATTATCCACAAGAATATAATCCATTTGCTGTTATTGAATATCCAAAAGAATATAACCCATTTGCATTCAATGTATCATTTGAAAAATTAAAATTTCAATTAAAAAAAGATGTAGCTAAAACAAGTTCAGGTAGTAAAACACCGAACTTTACAAAATATACTAAATCTTGTAAAATTGAGCATCACAGCTATACAGTTAAAGAATATGTGACAGACGATTACTCTGATAAAATGAATCCATTTTCTGATGAAGATTACCCTAATGAATTAAATTCATTTGCTGATGATGATTACTCTGATGAATTAAATCCATTTGCTGATGATTAATACACTCATGAATTGAATCTATTTGCTGATGAAGTTTATCCACAAGAACATAATCTATTTGCTGTTGATGAATATCCGCAAAAGTATAATACATTTGCATTCAACGAATCATTTAAAAAATGAATATTCCAATAAAAAGAATGCCACAAAACAAGTTCAGGTGGTAAAACATCCAACTTTAAAAATTAAAATAAATCATAGGTATAAAGTTAATGAAAATGTGATAGACGATCAACCAGGTAAAATTAATCCATTTGATGAGGTTGATTATCCTGAACCTGATGAATTAAATCCATTTGCTGAGATGATTACCCTGAGGAATTGAATCCATTTAGGGATGATGATTACCCTCAGGAATTGAATCCATTTGCTGATGATGATTACCCTAAGGAACTGATTCCATTTGCAGCTGATGATTACCCTCATGAATTGAATCCATTTGTTGATGCTGATTACACTCATGAATTGAATCCATTTGCTGTTATTATATATCCATAAGAATATAGTCCATTTGCATTAATCAATCTTTATCATTTGAAAAATAAAAATTCCAATAAAAAGAATGGTACTAAAACATGTTCAGATGGTAAAACACCGAACTATGCAAAAGAAACTAAATCTTGTAAAACTGAGCACCACAGCAATAAAGTTAAAGAAAATGTGAAAGACGATTACCCTGATAAAATGAATCCACTTGCTGATGAAGATTACCCTGATGAATTAAATCCATTTACTGAGGATGATTACCCTCAGGAATTGAATCCATTTGCTGCAGATGATTACCCACAAGGACATAATCCATTTGAAGTTATTCAATATCCATTAGAATATAATCCATTTGCATTCCATTTATCATTTGAAAAATAAAAATTTCCATGAAAAGAATACTACTAAAACAAATCCAGGTGCTAAAACATCCGATTTTACAAAATAAACTAAATCTTGTAAAACTAAGCATCGTAGCTATAAAGTTTAAGAAAATGTCATAGACCTGATAAAATTAATCCATTTGCTGATAATGATTACCCTGATGAATTAAAACCATTTGTTGATGATGATTACCCAGATGAATTAAATCCATTTGCTGATTACGATTACCCCGATGAATTTAATCCATTTGCTGATGCTGATTACACCCATGACTTGAATCCATTTGCTGATGAGGATTACTCACAAGAACATAATCCATTAAATGTTATTGAATATCCATAAAAATATAATCCATTTGCATTCATTGTATGATTTGAAAAATAAAATTTCCAATGAAAAGAATGGCACTAAAACAAGTTGAGGTGGTAAAAGATCAAACTTTGCAAAAGAAAATATATCTTGAAAAACAGAGCATCATAGCTATAAAGGTCAAGAAAATGTGATAGACGATTACCCTGATAAAATGAATCCATTTGTTCGTTTATTACCCTGGTGAATTAAATCCAGTTGCTGTTGATGATTATCCAGATTAATTAAATCCATTTACCGATGAAGATTACCCTCATGAATTTAATCCATTCGCTCATGATGATTACCCTCATGGATTGAATTGATTTGCTGATGATGATTATCCACAAGAACATAATCAATTTGCTGTTATTGAATATCCATAAGAATATAATCCATTCGCATTCAATGTATCATTTGAAAAATGAAAATTCCAATAAAAAAAGGATGGTATTAAAAGAAGTTCAGGTAGTAAAACACCGAACTTTGCAAAAGTAACTAAATCTTGTAAAATTTGGCATCATAGCTGTACAGTTAAAGAAAATGTGATAGACGATTATCCTGATAAAGTAATTCGTTTGCTTATTGATTACCCTGGTGAATTAAATCCAGTTGCGTATGATAATTACCTTTATGAATTAAATCCATTCCCTCATGATGATTTCCCTCATGAATTGAATCCATTTGTTGAAGAAAATTATCCACAAGAACATAGTCTATTTGGTGTTGATGAATATACACAAGAATATAATCCATTAGCATTCAACGAATCCTTTAAAAAATGAAAATTCCAATAAAAAGAATGCGACTAAAACAAGTTCAAGTGGTAAAATAGCCAACTTTGCAAATTAAAATATATCTATGTAAAACTGAATATAATAGCTATAAAGTTAATGAAAATGTGATAGACGATCACCCAGATAAAATGAATTCATATGCTGAGGAAGATTACCCTGAACCTGATGAATTAAATCCAGTTGCTGAGATGATTACCCTGCTGAATTGATTCCATTTGCTAATGAGGATTACCCTCAGGAATTGAATCCATTTGCAAATGATGATTACCCTCATGAATTGAATCCATTTGTTGATGCTGATCACACTCATGAAATGAATCCATTTGCTGATGATGATTATCCACAAGACCATAATCCATTTGCTGTTATTCAATATCCATAAGAAAATAATGCATTTGCATTCAATGTATCATTTGAAAAATAAATATTCCAATGAAAAGAATGGTACTAAAACAAGTTCAGGTGTTAAAATACCGAACTTTGCAAAAAACTGTAAATCTGGTAAAACTGAGGATTACAGCAGTAAAATTAAAGAAAATGTGACAGACGATTACCCTGATAAAATGAATTCATTTACTGATGAAGATTACGCTGATGAGTTAAATCCACTTGCCGATGATGATTACCCAGATGAATTAAATCCATTTGCTGATTACAATTACCTTGATGATTTGAATCCATTTGCTGATTCTGATTACACTCATGAATTGAATCCATTTGTTGATGATAATTATCCACAAGAACATAACTCATTCGCTGTTGTTCAATATCCATAAGAATATAATCCATTTGAATTCAATGTACAATTGACAAATGAAAATTCCACTGAAAAGAATGGTAATAAAACAAGTTCAGATGGTAAAACACCGAACTATGCAAAATAAACTAAATCTTGTAAAACTGAGCATCACAGCAATAAAGTTAAAGAAAATGTGAAAGACCATTACCCTGATAAAATGAATCCACTTGCTGATGAAGATTACCCTGATGAATTAAATCCATTTACTGAGGATGATTACCCTCAGGAATTGAATCCATTTGCTGCCGATGATTACCCACAAGGACATAATCCATTGAATGTTATTCAATATCCATAAGAATATAATCCATTTGCATTCCATTTATCATTTGAAAAATAAAAATTTCCATGAAAAGAATACTACTAAAACAAATCCAGGTGCTAAAACATCCGATTTTACAAAATAAACTAAATCTTGTAAAATTAAGCATCGTAGCTATAAAGATTAAGAAAATGTCATAGACGATCACCCTGATAAAATTAATCCATTTGGTGATAATGATTACCCTGATGAATTAAAACCATTTGTTGATGATGATTACCCAGAATTAAATCCATTTGCTGATTACGATTACCCCGATGAATTTAATCCATTTGCTGATGCTGATTACACCCATGACTTGAATCCATTTGCTGATGAGGATTACTCACAAGAACATAATCCATTAAATGTTATTGAATATCCATAAAAACATAATCCATTTGCATTCATTGTATGATTTGAAAAATAAAATTTCCAATGAAAAGAATGGCACTGAAACAAGTTGAGGCGGTAAAACATCAAACTTTGCAAAAGAAAATATATCTTGAAAAACAGAGCATCATAGCTATAAAGTTAAAGAAAATGTGATAGACGATTACCCTGATAAAATGAATCCATTTGCTGATGAACATTACCCTGATGAATTAAATCCAGTTGCTGTTGATGATTACTAAGATTAATTAAATCCATTTACCGATGAAGATTACCCTCATGAATTTAATCCATTCGATGATGATGATTAACCTCATGGATTGAATTCATTTGTTGATGATGATTATCCACAAGAACATAATCCATGTGCTGTTATTAAATATCCATAAGAATATAATCCATTTGCATTCAATGTATCATTTGAAAAATGAAAATTCCAATAAAAAACAGGATGGAATTAAAACAAGTTCAGGTACTAAAACACCGAACTTTGCAAAAGTAACTAAATCTTGTAAAATTTAGCATCACCGCTGTACAGTTAAAGAAAATGTGATAGACGATTATCCTGATAAAGTAATTCGTTTGCTTGTTGATTACCCTGGTGAATTAAATCCAGTTGCGGATGATAATTACCTTTATGAATTAAATCCAGTTGCAGATGATAATTACCTTTATGAATTAAATCCAGTTGCGGATGATAATTACCTTTATGAATTAAATCCATTCGGTCATGATGATTTCCCTCATGATTTGAATCCATTTGTTGAAGAAAATTATCCACAAGAACATAATCTTTTTGGTGTTGATGAATATACATAAGACTATAATCCGTTAGCATTCAACGAATCCTTTAAAAAATAAAAATTCCAATAAAAAGGATGCGACTAAAACAAGTTCAGGTGGTAAAACAGCGAAATTTGCAAATAAAAATATATCTATGTAAAACTGAACATCATAGCTATAAAGTTAATGAAAATGTGATAGACGATCACCCAGATAAAATGAATCCATTTGCTCAGATGATTACCCTGCTGAATTGATTCCATTTGCTAATGATGATTACCCTCAGGAATTGAATCCATTCACTCATGATGATTACCCTCATGGATTGAATCGATTTGCTGATGAAGATTATCCACAAGAACATAATCCATTTGCTGTTATTGAATATCCATAAGAATATAATCCATTTGCATTCAATGTATCTTTTGAAAAATGAAAATTCCAATAAAAAAAAGGATGGTATTAAAAGAAGTTCAGGTAGTAAAACACCGACTTTTGCAACAGTAACTAAATCTTGTAAAATTTGGCATCATAGCTGTACAGTTAAAGAAAATGTGATAGACGATTATCCTGATAAAGTAATTCGTTTGCTTATTGATTACGCTGGTGAATTAAATCCAGTTGCGGATGATAATTACCTTTATGAATTAAATCCATTCCCTCATGATGATTTCCCTCATGAATTGAATCCATTTGTTGAAGAAAATTATCCACAAGAACATAGTCTATTTGGTGTTGATGAATATACACAAGAATATAATCCATTAGCATTCAACGAATCCTTTAAAAAATGAAAATTCCAATAAAAAGAATGCGACTAAAACAAGTTCAGGTGGTAAAATAGCCAACTTTGCAAATTAAAATATATCTATGTAAAACTGAATATAATAGCTATAAAGTTAATAAATATGTGATAGACGATCACCCAGATAAAATGAATTCATTTGCTGAGGAAGATTACCATGAACCTGATGAATTAAATCCAGTTGCTGAGATGATTACCCTGCTGAATTGATTCCATTTTCTAATGAGGATTACCCTCAGGAATTGAATCCATTTGCAAATGATGATTACCCTCATGAATTGAATCCATTTGTTGATGCTGATCACACTCATGAAATGAATCCATTTGCTGATGATGATTATCCACAAGACCATAATCCATTTGCTGTTATTCAATATCCATAAGAAAATAATGCATTTGCATTCAATGTATCATTTGAAAAAAAAAATTCCAATGAAAAGAATGGTACTAAAACAAGTTCAGGTGTTAAAATACCGAACTTTGCAAAAAACTGTAAATCTGGTAAAACTGAGGATTACAGCAGTAAAATTAAAGAAAATGTGACAGACGATTACTCTGATAAAATGAATCCATTTTCTGATGAAGATTACCCTAATGAATTAAATTCATTTGCTGATGATGATTACTCTGATGAATTAAATCCATTTGCTGATGATTAATACACTCATGAATTGAATCTATTTGCTGATGAAGTTTATCCACAAGAACATAATCTATTTGCTGTTGATGAATATCCGCAAAAGTATAATACATTTGCATTCAACGAATCATTTAAAAAATGAATATTCCAATAAAAAGAATGCCACAAAACAAGTTCAGGTGGTAAAACATCCAACTTTAAAAATTAAAATAAATCATAGGTATAAAGTTAATGAAAATGTGATAGACGATCAACCAGGTAAAATTAATCCATTTGATGAGGTTGATTATCCTGAACCTGATGAATTAAATCCATTTGCTGAGATGATTACCCTGAGGAATTGAATCCATTTAGGGATGATGATTACCCTCAGGAATTGAATCCATTTGCTGATGATGATTACCCTAAGGAACTGATTCCATTTGCAGCTGATGATTACCCTCATGAATTGAATCCATTTGTTGATGCTGATTACACTCATGAATTGAATCCATTTGCTGTTATTATATATCCATAAGAATATAGTCCATTTGCATTAATCAATCTTTATCATTTGAAAAATAAAAATTCCAATAAAAAGAATGGTACTAAAACATGTTCAGATGGTAAAACACCGAACTATGCAAAAGAAACTAAATCTTGTAAAACTGAGCACCACAGCAATAAAGTTAAAGAAAATGTGAAAGACGATTACCCTGATAAAATGAATCCACTTGCTGATGAAGATTACCCTGATGAATTAAATCCATTTACTGAGGATGATTACCCTCAGGAATTGAATCCATTTGCTGCAGATGATTACCCACAAGGACATAATCCATTTGAAGTTATTCAATATCCATTAGAATATAATCCATTTGCATTCCATTTATCATTTGAAAAATAAAAATTTCCATGAAAAGAATACTACTAAAACAAATCCAGGTGCTAAAACATCCGATTTTACAAAATAAACTAAATCTTGTAAAACTAAGCATCGTAGCTATAAAGTTTAAGAAAATGTCATAGACCTGATAAAATTAATCCATTTGCTGATAATGATTACCCTGATGAATTAAAACCATTTGTTGATGATGATTACCCAGATGAATTAAATCCATTTGCTGATTACGATTACCCCGATGAATTTAATCCATTTGCTGATGCTGATTACACCCATGACTTGAATCCATTTGCTGATGAGGATTACTCACAAGAACATAATCCATTAAATGTTATTGAATATCCATAAAAATATAATCCATTTGCATTCATTGTATGATTTGAAAAATAAAATTTCCAATGAAAAGAATGGCACTAAAACAAGTTGAGGTGGTAAAAGATCAAACTTTGCAAAAGAAAATATATCTTGAAAAACAGAGCATCATAGCTATAAAGGTCAAGAAAATGTGATAGACGATTACCCTGATAAAATGAATCCATTTGTTCGTTTATTACCCTGGTGAATTAAATCCAGTTGCTGTTGATGATTATCCAGATTAATTAAATCCATTTACCGATGAAGATTACCCTCATGAATTTAATCCATTCGCTCATGATGATTACCCTCATGGATTGAATTGATTTGCTGATGATGATTATCCACAAGAACATAATCAATTTGCTGTTATTGAATATCCATAAGAATATAATCCATTCGCATTCAATGTATCATTTGAAAAATGAAAATTCCAATAAAAAAAGGATGGTATTAAAAGAAGTTCAGGTAGTAAAACACCGAACTTTGCAAAAGTAACTAAATCTTGTAAAATTTGGCATCATAGCTGTACAGTTAAAGAAAATGTGATAGACGATTATCCTGATAAAGTAATTCGTTTGCTTATTGATTACCCTGGTGAATTAAATCCAGTTGCGTATGATAATTACCTTTATGAATTAAATCCATTCCCTCATGATGATTTCCCTCATGAATTGAATCCATTTGTTGAAGAACATTATCCACAAGAACATAGTCTATTTGGTGTTGATGAATATACACAAGAATATAATCCATTAGCATTCAACGAATCCTTTAAAAAATGAAAATTCCAATAAAAAGAATGCGACTAAAACAAGTTCAAGTGGTAAAATAGCCAACTTTGCAAATTAAAATATATCTATGTAAAACTGAATATAATAGCTATAAAGTTAATGAAAATGTGATAGACGATCACCCAGATAAAATGAATTCATATGCTGAGGAAGATTACCCTGAACCTGATGAATTAAATCCAGTTGCTGAGATGATTACCCTGCTGAATTGATTCCATTTGCTAATGAGGATTACCCTCAGGAATTGAATCCATTTGCAAATGATGATTACCCTCATGAATTGAATCCATTTGTTGATGCTGATCACACTCATGAAATGAATCCATTTGCTGATGATGATTATCCACAAGACCATAATCCATTTGCTGTTATTCAATATCCATAAGAAAATAATGCATTTGCATTCAATGTATCATTTGAAAAATAAATATTCCAATGAAAAGAATGGTACTAAAACAAGTTCAGGTGTTAAAATACCGAACTTTGCAAAAAACTGTAAATCTGGTAAAACTGAGGATTACAGCAGTAAAATTAAAGAAAATGTGACAGACGATTACCCTGATAAAATGAATTCATTTACTGATGAAGATTACGCTGATGAGTTAAATCCACTTGCCGATGATGATTACCCAGATGAATTAAATCCATTTGCTGATTACAATTACCTTGATGATTTGAATCCATTTGCTGATTCTGATTACACTCATGAATTGAATCCATTTGTTGATGATAATTATCCACAAGAACATAACTCATTCGCTGTTGTTCAATATCCATAAGAATATAATCCATTTGAATTCAATGTACAATTGACAAATGAAAATTCCACTGAAAAGAATGGTAATAAAACAAGTTCAGATGGTAAAACACCGAACTATGCAAAATAAACTAAATCTTGTAAAACTGAGCATCACAGCAATAAAGTTAAAGAAAATGTGAAAGACCATTACCCTGATAAAATGAATCCACTTGCTGATGAAGATTACCCTGATGAATTAAATCCATTTACTGAGGAGGATTACCCTCAGGAATTGAATCCATTTGCTGCCGATGATTACCCACAAGGACATAATCCATTGAATGTTATTCAATATCCATAAGAATATAATCCATTTGCATTCCATTTATCATTTGAAAAATAAAAATTTCCATGAAAAGAATACTACTAAAACAAATCCAGGTGCTAAAACATCCGATTTTACAAAATAAACTAAATCTTGTAAAATTAAGCATCGTAGCTATAAAGATTAAGAAAATGTCATAGACGATCACCCTGATAAAATTAATCCATTTGGTGATAATGATTACCCTGATGAATTAAAACCATTTGTTGATGATGATTACCCAGAATTAAATCCATTTGCTGATTACGATTACCCCGATGAATTTAATCCATTTGCTGATGCTGATTACACCCATGACTTGAATCCATTTGCTGATGAGGATTACTCACAAGAACATAATCCATTAAATGTTATTGAATATCCATAAAAACATAATCCATTTGCATTCATTGTATGATTTGAAAAATAAAATTTCCAATGAAAAGAATGGCACTGAAACAAGTTGAGGCGGTAAAACATCAAACTTTGCAAAAGAAAATATATCTTGAAAAACAGAGCATCATAGCTATAAAGTTAAAGAAAATGTGATAGACGATTACCCTGATAAAATGAATCCATTTGCTGATGAACATTACCCTGATGAATTAAATCCAGTTGCTGTTGATGATTACTAAGATTAATTAAATCCATTTACCGATGAAGATTACCCTCATGAATTTAATCCATTCGATGATGATGATTAACCTCATGGATTGAATTCATTTGTTGATGATGATTATCCACAAGAACATAATCCATGTGCTGTTATTAAATATCCATAAGAATATAATCCATTTGCATTCAATGTATCATTTGAAAAATGAAAATTCCAATAAAAAACAGGATGGAATTAAAACAAGTTCAGGTACTAAAACACCGAACTTTGCAAAAGTAACTAAATCTTGTAAAATTTAGCATCACCGCTGTACAGTTAAAGAAAATGTGATAGACGATTATCCTGATAAAGTAATTCGTTTGCTTGTTGATTACCCTGGTGAATTAAATCCAGTTGCGGATGATAATTACCTTTATGAATTAAATCCAGTTGCAGATGATAATTACCTTTATGAATTAAATCCAGTTGCGGATGATAATTACCTTTATGAATTAAATCCATTCGGTCATGATGATTTCCCTCATGATTTGAATCCATTTGTTGAAGAAAATTATCCACAAGAACATAATCTTTTTGGTGTTGATGAATATACATAAGACTATAATCCGTTAGCATTCAACGAATCCTTTAAAAAATAAAAATTCCAATAAAAAGGATGCGACTAAAACAAGTTCAGGTGGTAAAACAGCGAAATTTGCAAATAAAAATATATCTATGTAAAACTGAACATCATAGCTATAAAGTTAATGAAAATGTGATAGACGATCACCCAGATAAAATGAATCCATTTGCTCAGATGATTACCCTGCTGAATTGATTCCATTTGCTAATGATGATTACCCTCAGGAATTGAATCCATTCACTCATGATGATTACCCTCATGGATTGAATCGATTTGCTGATGAAGATTATCCACAAGAACATAATCCATTTGCTGTTATTGAATATCCATAAGAATATAATCCATTTGCATTCAATGTATCTTTTGAAAAATGAAAATTCCAATAAAAAAAAGGATGGTATTAAAAGAAGTTCAGGTAGTAAAACACCGACTTTTGCAACAGTAACTAAATCTTGTAAAATTTGGCATCATAGCTGTACAGTTAAAGAAAATGTGATAGACGATTATCCTGATAAAGTAATTCGTTTGCTTATTGATTACGCTGGTGAATTAAATCCAGTTGCGGATGATAATTACCTTTATGAATTAAATCCATTCCCTCATGATGATTTCCCTCATGAATTGAATCCATTTGTTGAAGAAAATTATCCACAAGAACATAGTCTATTTGGTGTTGATGAATATACACAAGAATATAATCCATTAGCATTCAACGAATCCTTTAAAAAATGAAAATTCCAATAAAAAGAATGCGACTAAAACAAGTTCAGGTGGTAAAATAGCCAACTTTGCAAATTAAAATATATCTATGTAAAACTGAATATAATAGCTATAAAGTTAATAAATATGTGATAGACGATCACCCAGATAAAATGAATTCATTTGCTGAGGAAGATTACCATGAACCTGATGAATTAAATCCAGTTGCTGAGATGATTACCCTGCTGAATTGATTCCATTTTCTAATGAGGATTACCCTCAGGAATTGAATCCATTTGCAAATGATGATTACCCTCATGAATTGAATCCATTTGTTGATGCTGATCACACTCATGAAATGAATCCATTTGCTGATGATGATTATCCACAAGACCATAATCCATTTGCTGTTATTCAATATCCATAAGAAAATAATGCATTTGCATTCAATGTATCATTTGAAAAAAAAAATTCCAATGAAAAGAATGGTACTAAAACAAGTTCAGGTGTTAAAATACCGAACTTTGCAAAAAACTGTAAATCTGGTAAAACTGAGGATTACAGCAGTAAAATTAAAGAAAATGTGACAGACTATTACCCTGATAAAATGAATTCATTTACTGATGAAGATTACCCTGATGAGTTAAATCCACTTGCCGATGATGATTACCCAGATGAATTAAATCCATTTGCTGATTACAAATACCTTGATGATTTGAATCCATTTGCTGATTCTGATTACACTCATGAATTGAATCCATTTGTTGATGATAATTATCCACAAGAACATAACTCATTCGCTGTTGTTCAATATCCATAAGAATATAATCCATTTGAATTCAATGTACAATTGACAAATGAAAATTCCACTGAAAAGAATGGTACTAAAACATGTTCAGATGGTAAAACACCGAACTATGCAAAAGAAACTAAATCTTGTAAAACTGAGCACCACAGCAATAAAGTTAAAGAAAATGTGAAAGACGATTACCCTGATAAAATGAATCCACTTGCTGATGAAGATTACCCTGATGAATTAAATCCATTTACTGAGGATGATTACCCTCAGGAATTGAATCCATTTGCTGCCGATGATTACCCACAAGGACATAATCCATTTGAAGTTATTCAATATCCATAAGAATATAATCCATTTGCATTCCATTTATCATTTGAAAAATAAAAATTTCCATGAAAAGAATACTACTAAAACAAATCCAGGTGCTAAAACATCCGATTTTACAAAATAAACTAAATCTTGTAAAACTAAGCATCGTAGCTATAAAGTTTAAGAAAATGACATAGACCTGATAAAATTAATCCATTTGCTGATAATGACTACCCTGATGAATTAAAACCATTTGTTGATGATGATTACCCAGATGAATTAAATCCATTTGCTGATTACGATTACCCCGATGAATTTAATGCATTTTCTGATGCTGATTACACCCATTACTTGAATCCATTTGCTGATGAGGATTACTCACAAGAACATAATCCATTAAATGTTATTGAATATCCATAAAAATATAATCCATTTGCATTCATTGTATGATTTGAAAAATAAAATTTCCAATGAAAAGAATGGCACTAAAACAAGTTGAGGTGGTAAAACATCAAACTTTGCAAAAGAAAATATATCTTGAAAAACAGAGCATCATAGCTATAAAGGTCAAGAAAATGTGATAGACGATTACCCTGATAAAATGAATCCATTTGTTCGTTTATTACCCTGGTGAATTAAATCCAGTTGCTGTTGATGATTATCCAGATTAATTAAATCCATTTACCGATGAAGATTACCCTCATGAATTTAATCCATTCGCTCATGATGATTACCCTCATGGATTGAATCGATTTGCTGATGATGATTATCCACAAGAACATAATCAATTTGCTGTTATTGAATATCCATAAGAATATAATCCATTCGCATTCAATGTATCATTTGAAAAATGAAAATTCCAATAAAAAAAGGATGGTATTAAAAGAAGTTCAGGTAGTAAAACACCGAACTTTGCAAAAGTAACTAAATCTTGTAAAATTTGGCATCATAGCTGTACAGTTAAAGAAAATGTGATAGACGATTATCCTGATAAAGTAATTCGTTTGCTTATTGATTACCCTGGTGAATTAAATCCAGTTGCGGATGATAATTACCTTTATGAATTAAATCCATTCCCTCATGATGATTTCCCCCATGAATTGAATAAATTTGTTGAAGAAAATTATCCACAAGAACATAGTCTATTTGGTGTTGATGAATATACACAAGAATATAATCCATTAGCATTCAACGAATCCTTTAAAAAATGAAAATTCCAATAAAAAGAATGCGACTAAAACAAGTTCAGGTGGTAAAATAGCCAACTTTGCAAATTAAAATATATCTATGTAAAACTGAATATAATAGCTATAAAGTTAATGAAAATGTGATAGACGATCACCCAGATAAAATGAATTCATTTGCTGAGGAAGTTTACCCTGAACCTGATGAATTAAATCCAGTTGCTGAGATGATTACCCTGCTGAATTGATTCCATTTGCTAATGTGGATTACCCTCAGGAATTGAATCCATTTGCAAATGATGATTACCCTCATGAATTGAATCCATTTGTTGATGCTGATCACACTCATGAAATGAATCCATTTGCTGATGATGATTATCCACAAGACCATAATCCATTTGCTGTTATTCAATATCCATAAGAAAATAATGCATTTGCATTCAATGTATCATTTGAAAAAAAAAAATTCCAATGAAAAGAATGGTACTAAAACAAGTTCAGGTGTTAAAATACCGAACTTTGCAAAAAACTGTAAATCTCGTAAAACTGAGGATTACAGCAGTAAAATTAAAGAAAATGTGACAGACGATTACCCTGATAAAATGAATTCATTTACTGATGAAGATTACCCTGATGAGTTAAAACCACTTGCCGATGATGATTACCCAGATGAATTAAATCCATTTGCTGATTACAAATACCTTGATGATTTGAATCCATTTGCTGATTCTGATTACACTCATGAATTGAATCCATTTGTTGATGATAATTATCCACAAGAACATAACTCATTCGCTGTTGTTCAATATCCATAAGAATATAATCCATTTGAATTCAATGTACAATTGACAAATGAAAATTCCACTGAAAAGAATGGTACTAAAACATGTTCAGATGGTAAAACACCGAACTATGCAAAAGAAACTAAATCTTGTAAAACTGAGCACCACAGCAATAAAGTTAAAGAAAATTTGAAAGACGATTACCCTGATAAAATGAATCCACTTGGTGATGAAGATTACCCTGATGAATTAAATCCATTTACTGAGGATGATTACCCTCAGGAATTGAATCCATTTGCTGCCGATGATTACCCACAAGGACATAATCCATTTGAAGTTATTCAATATCCATAAGAATATAATCCATTTGCATTCCATTTATCATTTGAAAAATAAAAATTTCCATGAAAAGAATACTACTAAAACAAATCCAGGTGCTAAAACATCCGATTTTACAAAATAAACTAAATCTTGTAAAACTAAGCATCGTAGCTATAAAGTTTAAGAAAATGTCATAGACCTGATAAAATTAATCCATTTGCTGATAATGACTACCCTGATGAATTAAAACCATTCGTTGATGATGATTACCCAGATGAATTAAATCCATTTGCTGATTACGATTACCCCGATGAATTTAATGCATTTGCTGATGCTGATTACACCCATGACTTGAATCCATTTGCTGATGAGGATTACTCACAAGAACATAATCCATTAAATGTTATTGAATATCCATAAAAATATAATCCATTTGCATTCATTGTATGATTTGAAAAATAAAATTTCCAATGAAAAGAATGGCACTAAAACAAGTTGAGGTGGTAAAACATCAAACTTTGCAAAAGAAAATATATCTTGAAAAACAGAGCATCATAGCTATAAAGGTCAAGAAAATGTGATAAACGATTACCCTGATAAAATGAATCCATTTGTTCGTTTATTACCCTGGTGAATTAAATCCAGTTGCTGTTGATGATTATCCAGATTAATTAAATCCATTTACCGATGAAGATTACCCTCATGAATTTAATCCATTCGCTCATGATGATTACCCTCATGGATTGAATCGATTTGCTGATGATGATTACCTTGATGAATTCAATCCATTTGCTGATTCTGATTACACTCATGAATTGAATGCATTTGTTGATGATAATTATCTACAAGAACATAACTAATTTGCTGTTGATCAATATCCATAAGAATATAATCCATTTGAATTCAATGTAGAATTGAAAAATGAAAATTCCACTGAAAAGAATGGTACTAAAACATGTTCAGATGGTAAAACACCGAACTATGCAAAAGAAACTAAATCTTGTAAAACTGAGCATCACAGCAATAAAGTTAAAGAAAATGTGAAAGACAATTACCCTGATAAAATGAATCCACTTGCTGATGAAGATTACCTCGATGAATTAAATCCATTTACTGAGGACGATTACCCTCAGGAATTGAATCTATTTGTTGCCGATGATTACCCACAAGAACATAATCCATTTTCAGTTATTCAATATCCTTAAGAATATAATCCATTTGCATTCCATTTATCATTTGAAAACCAAAAATTTCCATGAAAAGAATACTACTAAAACAAATCCAAGTGTTAAAACATCCGATTTTAGAAAATAAACTAAATCTTGTAAAACTAAGCATCGTAGCTATAAAGTTAAAGAAAATGTCATAGACGATCATCCTGATAAAATTAATCCATTTGCTGATAATGATTACCCTGATGAATTAAAACCATTTGGTGATGATGATTACCCCAATGAATTAAATCCATTTGCTGATTACGATTACCCCGATGAATTTAATCCATTTGCTGATGCTGAGTACACCCATGACTTGAATCCATTTGCTGATGAGGATTACTCACAAGAACATAATCCATTAAATGTTATTGAAAATCCATAAAAATATAATCAATTTGCATTCAATGTATGATTTTAAAAATAAAATTTCCAATGAAAAGAATGGCACTAAAACAAGTTGAGGTGGTAAAACACCAAACTTTGCAAAAGAAAAACAGAGCATCATAGCTATAAAGTTAAAGAAAATGTGATAGACGATTACCCTGATAAAATGAATCCATTTGTTTGTTGATTACCCTGGTGAATTAAATCCAGTTGATGTTGATGATTATCCAGATTAAATAAATCCATTTGCCGATGACGATTACCCTCATGAATTTTATCCATTCGCTCATGATTATTACCCTCACGGTTTGAATCATTTTGCTTATGATGATTATCCACAAGAACATAATCTATTTGCTGTTGATGAATATCCACACGAATATAATCCATTTGCATTCAACGAATTATTTAAAAAATGAAAATTCCAATAAAAAGAATGCCACTAAAACAAGTTCAGGTGTTAAAAATTCCGATTTTACAAAATAAACTAAATCTTGTAAAACTAAGCATCATAGGTATAAAGTTAAAGAAAATGTGATAGACGATTACCCTGAAAAAGTGAATCAATTTTCTGATGAAGATTACCCTCATGAATTGAATCCATTTGCTGATGTTTTTTATCCACAAGAACATAATCTATTTGCTGTTGATGAATATCCACAAGAATATAATCCATTTGCATTCAACGAATCATTTAAAAAATGAAAATTCCAATAAAAAGAATGCCACCAAAACAAGTTCATGAGGAAAAACATAACTTTGCAAATTAAAATAAATCTTGTAAAACTGAACATCATAGCTAAAAAGTTAATGAAAATGTGATAGACGATCACCAAGATAAAATGAATTCATTTGATGAGGATGATTACCCTGAACCTGATGAATTAAATCCATTTGCTGAGATGATTACCCTGATGAATTCAATCCATTTGCTGGTGATGATTACCCTCAGGAATTGAATCTATTTGCTGATGATGATACCCTCAGGAACTGATTCCATTTGCAGATTACGATTATTCTCATGAATTGAACCCATTTTTTGATGCTGATTACACTCATGAATTGAATCCATTTGCTGATGATGATTATCCACAAGAACATAATCTATTTGCTGTTGATGAATATCCACAAGAATATAATCCATTTGCATTCAACGAATCATTTAAAAAATAAAAATTCCAATAAAAAGAATGCCATTAAAACAAGTTCAGGAGGTCAAACATCCAACTTTGCAAATTAAAATAAATCTTGTAAAACTGAACATCATAGCTGTAAAGTTAATGAAAATGGGATATACGATCACCCAGATAAAATAAATCCATAGTTAAAATGGCGCCGAATCAAAATTACTCAAGTTTGAAACATATATATATACTCATTTCTGAAAACATGTATACACTCATGAATAAAACATCATGTGCTCTTATTTGAGTATGTCCATGTTTCAAAAATGAGTTTGAACTGATTCTAATCATTTTTGAGTATGTCCATGTTTAAAAAATGAGTATGAATTGACCTCTATTTGTTCAATTTTGTGTAGTCCATGTTAGAATATTCTGAGTATTTCTAGTATTTCAGAATTGAAATCATTGGTTCGTTATATTTGAAAGAAAAATTTTCACAACACAGATCATAAACTGATATATTGTATAATTGTAATAAATTTTCATTGAAAACATCAATGTACGTTTATTTGAAAGTTTGATTTTTGTCAGTGGAGGTGTTACCATATTCCATGTGACGTCAGCGTTACTCTCGGACATGTTTTTGCTTTGTAATATAGATTATTTCTTTTTAAATAAATGATTATAAATATTTATTTTGATAGGTAGGATATACAGCACAAAGAAATATCTTCTAAAGGATTTCATCTGTTTGAATTGTACTAGTACTCTGTATCAGTAATGAATTATCAACTTATTTGAAAATTGTCAAATTGTAAAGTATAGTACTAATAAAACGTGATAGACGTAGAAAAGAGTATTGCAAATTTTTTCTCACTAAAATTCATGACGTTTTGATTCATTTCTAAAGAACTCTAAAGAATTATTAATTCTTTCTGAAAAATTTCGCATGGAATGCTTAGAAATTAAAAATTTAACTTTTTCTAAAAAAATGATTGAAACAATTTTTTTTATAAATGAATCTACAGAAATTTTATCGTAAATAAATAAAAAAAATTGATTTTTTAGATATTTGAAGAGTTTCTAACCCGTATAGTTGAAATGCATTAAAAATATTTTTTTTTAACATGTAGGGTCTGTTCTGAAAGTAGTAGGACTCATTTAAAAAAAAAAATAATTATTCATGAGAATAGTACAAACGATTAGAATTTTTCAAAGTAGCACCCTTCCGCATCTACACACTGCTGCCAACGAGTTTTCCAGTTTTCGTATGCCTCCAGGCACACCTGGACCGGAATGCTGTTTAGATCCCTCGTCAAGGCCTGTTGAACCACCTCTACAGAGCCGTGATGCTGCCCTTTGAGCGTAGATTTTATTCTCGGGAATAGAAAAAGTCTTGCGGGGCCAAGTCGGGGCTGTAGGGGGGATGAGACAGCGTTGCCACATTCTGCTGGGCAAGATACTCCACTACGCGAAACGCTGTGTGCTCCGTCGCGTTATCATCGTGCAGCCGAACTCAGAAACTTGGGTTTGAGGAATGCTCAATTCATCAGAAATCATTCTGATGCTCCTCCTACGATCACTGTTCAGTAAATTTGTCACTTGCGACACATTTTCTTTGGTCTTGCTGATTGAAGGGCGTCCGGAACGCTCGTCGTCTTCCACTCTTTCCCTACTTTCTTGGAACAGCTTGTGCCACTCAAAAACACCCGATCTACCCATGGCAGCATACGCATAGGCCTATTTAATCATGTCGTGAGTATCTTTGCCTGATTTACCAAGCTTTACACAAAATTTTTTCGCGTATCGCTGCTCCAGAAAACGCTCCATGATTCTCCTTGACGAGGCGTTTCAACAGGAGTTCACAGTACAAGCGATCTGCTCTCTTCAACGGCCGAGAGCCGCTTTCCGATTTTTCCCAGCATTCCCAATATCCCCCTCCACCTATCGTGTACACGCAGACCGCCTCTCGTCTACCCGATCGCTCAGGAAAAAATTAGTCCTACTAATAAAAATGCTTTAACAATCACAAATAAATTTATTATTCAAAGTTTTTTAACTTTGTACAAAAAGGGAATAATTTTAATTTTAAAACTATAAATTATCACTGTGAGGCAAAATTACTTTCATTGCCAGTAGATTTTCTGTATTTTTAAGAAATTTATTTTTTTCGATGATTGTGATTTCTTGAATTTGTCAAAAAGGGGCGATTATTTGGTAACGGAATTACATTTTAGAGCAAATTTGTAACATTTTATTTTAATTACATAAAGTTAATTGTTGTTTTCACATTTGTTTTTTGCAAGCACAATTAGTACATACTGATAAATCAAAATAAACACTTACAGTAAAAATATATAAGAATATTATTTAGATATTTTTAAATGCTCAATAACGGAATTATAGTCCATTTCCTGTAATTCCGTTACCAAGCATTTAAAAATTCCTAAATAATATTTTTTAAATATTTTTTAATAGTTGTAAGTATTTATTTTGATTTTTCAGTGTGTATTACTTGAGCTTGTTGAAAATAAAACTTGTAAAAAATATTTAGCTTTGTAATAATAGAATAAATTATGTAAAAAAAATTTACAAATTTCTTCTGAACCGTAATTTTGTTACCAAATCATTAGCCAAGTATGGATTTGAAAATAGTTTTGACAGATAATGATAAATTCTCGATTTCTCTATAGCTGTGGTATTTATTTTTATTAATGTACTGCAAAGAAAAAAAAAGAATAATCCTTAAATATCCGAAAATTGAACTGGCAAAATATGGAAATTCTTTTTAGATTTTATGTAACAAGCCTTCGCGACTACACCAAATTAATTACACGTTTAACAATATTATCCGCCGAGGAAATTTTTAACACTCCATCGGACGTAATTTAGTTCCCAAAAAGGTCGGACGCAATGAGCCTGAGAGGCCTCTTTTGATTTACTAATTTAGTTTATACAAAAGATGTGAATTATCACTTTACTACACAGCGTGACACCAACCTTCGCTTACACCAACAGAGTGAGACAATGTTCAGACCGGGGATTGTACCCGGGTACCTTCATATAGCGCACAAAGTGCTTTACCATTTAAACCACCACGACCACATCCAGTCTAGAATTATTTCACCATTATATGGCGAGGCTACACCTTTTGCAGCACAACATGGAACGCTAATCATGAGCACAACTTCCGTAACATGCAGACATGAGACAAATTAAACCCAGTATCGGTGAATATTTAATTAAATTGTCTCATCTTGTCATAATCTTGTCGGGAACTACATTGCTCCCGTCGGAAATTTTCATCTTTCGTTTGAATTTAATAGTTTATCATGTTGTAGTTCTAAAAAAAAAAAAAAAAAAAAAAAAAAAAAAGGATGCAGTTTAAAACTGAAAAATCTTTAATTACAAAAATGTTGCACTATCGGACGTAATGAACCTGCCGTAATGTTCGAGCGGCCTAACAACAACATAAAAAGAAAGAACTTCACTGACTGATGCCACTACTGTCATTTGAACTACAATAGGTGAAGCTACTATGAGAGCAGGAGAAAACGTGGTTTTCGGGAGTAGTGACAAACCAACGTACATTGGCTGTGCCTAACAGATCGGTGGTGCCCGACGGAGTGTTAAATTCATAATCGTAATTTTTAACGCATTCACGAAATCATTTTACCGGCGAAAAAATTCCGTAACAGTACGGAAATTGTGCTGGCAATTAACTTTGTATCTTTTTCTGCAGTGTAATTACACATGCATCTTTTCACAAAATACGAAAGATGTAATAAAGCAAAAAGAGATATAATAAAATATGTCACATTGGGCAGATTTCGACGTATCTCATTGTTGAATAACTCTTTGAGATAATTTATTACTCCTCGCTAACGCAAGAAACTTGGACCAAAATTATAACGTTGATAGACTGTTTCGTTTCAAACTTTTGAACACAATTTACATATTAATGTAACTTTCTGAAATTTTAAACTTTACTCTTTACTTTTTTTCTATCATATTTAAATAAACGTTCTTAGATATTGATTTTGAAAAATCCACAATAAAGTAATTTAAAGCATTTGTCTTATGTTTGAAATACGTACTGAAGCTGTAAAATATAATGTATATATTTTGAAAACATCGCATTTCAAAATTGTAAAGTATAATGCTGCATTCTCTGTATTCTCCGCATTTACTGGAATATTAAGGATGTCAAAATTTGAAAAATATATGATAAAGTATGTCGCAGAAACCTGATCTCGTCATATCTCACTGTTAAAAAAATCTGTAAAGTAACTTATTATTCTTCGCGAACGCATGGAAATTGAACCTAAAAATGTAATTCTTTATGAAAAATGGGAGAAAGAATTTTTTGAACATTGATGGAGTGTTTCCGTTTAAACGCTTGAGTTGAGCTTGCATATTCATATAGAACTTTCTGAATTTTATAAGTATACGAATATTTAAATATATAAGTATGAATATTGATTTTGAAACTTTTATAATGCATCACAAAGTAAAAATTAAAAAACATTTTCTTTCTTATTTATAATGCATAACTACACATAATGTGTACATAATATATCATTATAATTTTACATATATATAACATATACATTTAAAAAAGTAAAACAAATCTGTTTAATTTTGAGTTTTCTATTTAATTCTTAAATTGTTATTTTTTATCTATCCGGGCTTCGCGCGTCTAGTAGGGTGGTTTTCTAAACAAACATAGTAGTGGAGTCGCGTAGGTAAAATTTTAATAGAGGGATTATTATACAGGGTGGAATATTACAGTTCAGTGAGCTTCGAACCACGGCCGACTTCAATACTGGCCAAGGATGCTCATGTTTCTTAGAGCGGTGGCTTAGGACATGACGTCAGATTACTTGATCCGAGGCTAACGAAAAAGACAGGCTACCGCGGTGCATTCCACTTATCTTTTTTTTACAGACCGCTAGAGTGACGTGTTGCTCTTTTCGTACACATGCATTAGTGCATTCGAGCATCACGTGACTCCGGCGGCTGTAAAAAAAGATACGTGTAAAGCACCGCGGTAGCCTTTCTTTTTCGTTAGCCTCAACTTGATCACTGTTCCAAACAGACGAGAAAGACTTCCTAAGTAGGAGGAAGGAAAGCCGACCGGATCGGCCGTAGATCACGTGATCTGATGTTATGAACTCCGTCCTAAGTACGCCATGAACAAACAAGAGCTTTCTCGACCGGTACTGGAGTTGGCCATGTTTGGTGCCATAAATTATTAATTTGCCAATCACTGTAATGAGAGCTCTCAGAATAATTCAGCCCTGTGCGATTGGCGACCATACATTGATAATCGGCAAAGAGTATTTAAATTGCAAAGTGAAACCTTAACTCGAATTCCAGAACTTTCACTCTTCAAGCTTTAAGAAACGAAAGTTATTTATTAATTCGATATCAGTATTTTTATCTTAAATTGATACCGTAAGTAAAAGCACTTTGTAGTCATAATTCATAGGTGATAAATTACTAATATTAATGCGGATTCACTATACAATATGGCGATATATTTAAATTGTTTTTTAAACCCGAAATAAATTCACATGCAGAAAGACTAAATACATTTTCAAAACCAATGTCAATATGAAACTCCAGTGAAAAAAAATTACAGTTCTTTACAGTTTGGAAAAGCAAAATATGAATATCTAAAATGAAATTAATTAATTTAAAAATAATTAGTAACTTCTTTGATCGTTATCCGATTAATTTGACTTTAGCAGCACGATTTTATAATAATAAATCAATCTGTTTGGTGAATTTATTTTAGAAAACAATTTTCAAGATTTTATGGTTACCTAAAAACAAAATCCCTATTTTATTTTAATTTTACAGATGTCCAGTCCTGCATCTGTCCTTTTATCTCCAGAAAAAAAACACTGGATGTGATAAGAGTAAGCAACATTTGAAATTATTATTTTTTTCTCATTTAAAGCTATACATGAATTTTCGTGAAAAATTTTAACGATAATGAAGACGTTGTAAAGATATTATTAACAAATTATCTTTGCTTTGTGTGACATGATGATAAGTGTTCGAAGTATGCAGAAGTTTCTCTAGGGATACTGTACATTTTGTCAAATAAACTTCTAAAAAATATGCCTCTGACTCATCATTGTTTGGACACGGTTGAAGATCACAAAAACACTTAACCTGATGTTATCGTTATTTTAAAAAAGGCGAGAAAAGTGTATTAATTATTTTAATGTCTGCATTTATGTTAAAGTTGAGAATAACAGGTTCTTTTTGCAAAGTGGGAAATGCGGTAACATCATAAGCACACGAACGATATATTAATTATTTTACATACATTACATACATTACATACAGTAAGCTTCATTTCGAAATATAAAATAAGAAATGCGTGAACTCGGATCGTGATCACTTCTAGAACTTATCTTGTAATCATTTTTTCTGAATAAGCAAGATAAGTGTATTGAAAAATTTATTAAGATATCTGCATCTATGAGACAGTTTCAAATAAAAGGTTTTCTTTTCAAAGTGTGAAATGAGATAATGTCAAAATTACTAGAGGTACTACACAGAAATTATTTTTATGACGCACAACTAATCGTCAGCTACATTTCAAAACATGAAGTAAAACATTGTTTGGTCCTGGATTGTGATAACTTCCAGCCCTTATCTTCATTAAGTTTTCTCAATATTTAAGATAAGTCTATAGAAAAATTCGTTACAATATCTTCATTAATGCTAAAATTTCGAATAAATAATCATGTTCAACTTGGAGTAAGTAACCTGATTTCATTTTATTAAATTAGTCAATTGTAACCGTGTGTTCATTTGTATAATTTGTTTATTTCTATACAGGTTTTCCCAAAAATATTGATCTCGAATTTTATTCTTTAAATATTGATCATAGACATTATAAATTACAAAGTTAAGTAAAAAAATAGTACATAATTTTATGAAATTGATTAAAATTTTCAGAGGATTAAATTGGAAGAAATGCAGAATTAAAATTTTTATACGTCCCCTGTATAAAAAGTTTCCCATTGAGTAAAATGGGCCCCATATAGTATAAAATCCTGTACAAAATTTCAGCATTTTATCGTAAAATGTCGCATAGATATGTTTAAACAAAGTTTGTGAGGGGTTAATCATAAATTATAATGCAAAGTTATTCTTTCTACACGGTTTAGATATTTTTGTACCAATAATTAGCACAATTATTATTTATATGTGCAATGATTGTTTTCATAATTTGTTTACGACCCCTGAAATGCGATCCTCCAACATAACTTTTCCCCTTTCATGTCGACATTTATGTATTTTCATATATCTGCGACTTTTTATGATAAAATGCTGAAATTTTGTACATGACTTTATTAGTGTTTGGTGCACATTTTACTCATTGGGGGGAAATTATTTTTACGGGGGGGGGGGGCGTATAAAAAGTGGGTAAGTGTCATCGAAGATCGCTCAAAAGGTTTCGTTTTATATTCCTTTCAAAATACTTTATCCTTTCTTTAATAAATCCAAATAAATTTCATTTAGCAAAAAAAAAAAAAAAAAAAAAAAAAAAAAAAGCACGTTTTTTTTTTTTTTTTTTTTTTTTTTTATATATAAAGTAAAAAAATTACTGGTATATGTTTCTCGTTTTTCGAATATCTAAATCAGTCCGATAGCCGGCAAAGCCCGCTATCATATTCCGTCACAATAATATATGTCATGTGGACTAAATGCGATATTAAAAAAAAAAAAAAAAAATCAAAATTAAACATGTTGTACACCTTCAAAATGTTAAAGTATGCGAATATTTCCGTAATCGAGTTTTTATCATGATTCAATACGTTCCTCAAACTCATATATTTACTACATTAAAGACGTGAGTATAAAACATCACAAATTTACTGAATGGTGTATACGAACGTTTTGTATACACCATTCATTAATTTGTGATTTTTTATACTCACGTCTTTAATGTAGTAATGTTTCAGTGTGTAATCGTCCAGCATTTATATCATATATTTACTATTCTCTATTACATATATTGATACTAGCTTTGTATTATTCTGAAACATTTGAAAAATCCGTTAAACTTCCGATATGACGTCAGATTTTCTTTTTAATTCTTTAATGACGTGATATTAATCTGCTTTGTGTACATACACATACTGAGAATCCTTGTATTATTGAGAAATCTTTCCACTTTATTACCACTATGACGTCAATCAATTTTATTTCATATTAATCTTTTTTCCTATTGGTGAAACTTTTTACTTCATTTTCATTTTTCATGTGGAAATCGTCTGATAGAAAAATAATTATTGTAGAAAGAATTTCATCGTGGATTTTTAATTTTTGGCATCTGCTATAACGGAAAATGTTTAAATTTAATAGGAAAAGGGACTGTTAGAATTTTGGTTTTTTTATCTCTATTTAATAAAATAATACGAATTTTTCAAATTTTAATATTTTGAGCTCTTTATAGCTGGTATTCAGATTTATACACAAAGTTTCAACTCTGTAAGTTACATAGTTTTTGAGAATGGCTCTGTGACAGACAGACAACGCAGCGGGAGTAATAGGGTTTCATGAGATGAACGAAACCCTAAAAATTTCTATTTTTTATTTCTTCAAATTAAATCCTCGGAACATTTTACTCGATTTCATAAAATTATGTCCCCCTTTTTTATGTACATTTGTAATTTCTAATGTAATGTCTATGGTCAATATTTAAGGAATAAAAAACGATATCAATGATTTTGCGACACCCTTGTACACGCTGTATACGGTTGATTTAGCCATAAATAACAAATCTGGTTATGAGTATCGTATACGAAATATTGAAAATACAGTTTCTAATTTAAAAAAAAAAATACGCTGAGTATCTTGAATTTTTAAAATATCTGTTTTTTTACCTTTATTTTTTTTCCATTTAATCTACTTTTATCAAAAAATATTTCTTTAACTTTATAAGGAAACATAACCTTATGTTTTTTGGATAAATATAAAATGTGATTATTTCGTTAGTTTAATAGTTCTGCATGTCTCCAATTCTCTTTTTAACCTTTTGTAATATATTTCAAAACATAAATATACTTTAACAATAACGACTAGAAATAAATTAAAGAGAAAAAAATTATTAATAAGAGAAAATGCTTGGCATATTACTTATTCGAAAATGTGGCAAAAAAACTCAAATAAAATATTTTTGAAGTTGTTATATATTTTGAAAAAAAAAATTCTTCTATTTCCACTTTAATATGTTTTTCTAAACATAAAATTCTTATATTGTGATTTGAAAACGCCTTTTACATACTTTGAGTTACGGACTTTTTATATGCTACAAGTTTTCAACATGGTATGTCTGTATCAATAACATTTTTTAATATATCAAACGGAAAATATAGCCTAAAGAATAAAAATAATAATGCTTTACAAGAAAATTTTCATTGATGAAAATTTTCACTCTTACCACACTATACATGATGAGGTACGTAAATTCCCTGTCAAATTCTTAAATGTTTATTATAGAGTAATCCTCTATTTTGTACAATTTTACCGTCTTAGTACAATTGGGATCTTTATCAAAGAAAATTTTCTTTGATACAAATTTTCACTGTTATCACACTTATATGCTGAGGTATATAAATTTCACTGTCAAAATCTGAAATATTTTTTTACAGAGTAACCCTCTATTTTCCATAATTTAACCGCCTTACTACCATTGGGAACTTTATTAATAACATTATGTATTTTATTTCGGTGTTTCGAGTCAGAAAAATTAATAAATTAAACTTTATAAATCAACTTCATTAATTGCTAAAAAGTGTTAAATAAAAAAGTAAAATATATTTTTAGAAACAGTCTACATATTTCTGTTTCACCGAAGCCTTTTTTTAGACAAATGTGTATATTAAACAGATGCACGATCTATAATTCAATGATTTAAAATGCTATCATTCACGTTTTTCACATTCTCTCTCAGAAGTCTCACGTTTTTATTAAACCTGAGAGAGAATGTGAAAAACGTGAATAATGGAATTTCAAATTATTGCATTATAGAACGTGCATCTGTAGAATATTCTCATTTGTCTTGAAAATAGCTTCATTAAAGTGGAAATATGTAACACTTTCTATATGAAAAAATTACTTATTTTATTAACACCTCTTAGCAATTAATGAAGTATATTATCTCTGTACGTTTGAATTCGTTCTATATTTGATACTTCGTAGAAAGAAAATACTTTTTATTGGATTATATTTGTGTTCCATAACATACAAATCTAACAATGCTTGAAAATTCAGTGGAAGATGGAGAGTTGATCTGCTATCATTCTCGTTTTTCATATTCTATCTCAGATTACTCACGTTATTTTTTTTAAATCTGAGAGAGAATGTAAAAAACGTGAATGATGGCATTGCAAATTATTGCATTATAGAATATGCATCTCTAGAATATTCTCATTTTTCTTGAAAATGGCTTCGTTGAAGGGAAAATATGTAGACAGTTTCTATATAAAAAATTACTTTTTTTAACACCTTTTAGCAGTTAATGAAGTATGCATGGATTTGTTCTATATTTGATACTTCGTAGAAATAAACTTCTTTTTATTGGATTCTATTTCTGTTCCATAAAATACAAATCTAACAATGCTTGAAAATGCCGTGGCAGGAGGAGAGTTAATCTACTTGTGTAATTTGTTTTAAAATAAAACCGTTAATCTTCTTAAAACTCCCACTAACAAGCATGAAAAAATTCATTTGAATTGATGTAATCCTTTTCCACCTGTTTCTTTTTTTTCGCTCATAGTCCATGAGTAAATTGCAAACCATTTCCACTTGATAATTGGACCCTGAATGAAAAAAAAAATAGAACGAAAAATTTTAAGCAATTTTTTTTGTAGCTATTATTACAAATTCAGTTTAGTTTCTTCCAACCGAAACTTGAGAAACTTTCTTGACGATTTTATAATATATTCATAAAGCTTAATTTTTATAAAAATATGCATTTATATTTCAAAAGAGTTTTTAAAACTTTCAAATATTTTGAATTATCTATTTTTAATCCTGTATTTTACATGATTTAACATGATTATGTACTTTGTTTTTAAGTAGTACCTTAAATCTTCTTAGAATTTCCATTAACATACACAAATCAAATTATTTGCGTTTACGTAATCCTTTTCCATATATTCCCTTTATTTCCCATTCGTGATACGTTAGATTAAATTCTTACCCATGATGCTATGCGATTATTTCAATTTGACAGACAAAAAAGTTTTAATATGCTCGCGGATAAAGATTTTTTTTTTTTTTTTAAGCGATGCTTTTATAGCTCTGGATAATTCCTAAAGTGGTTAAATTTTCTGGGAAATTTAATATTAATCTTGTATTTTGCACAATTTAATTTGCTTTTATATGTTTTAATAGTAGAAATATTAATCTTATTAAAACTCCTTATTAATTGGCGCCGAACAAATTATTGGGATTTTTGTAGGGAATAGGCTGCAGGTGTGAAACGACAGAAGGATTGAACAATCCTATTTTTACTTAAACTAAAAACTATTATTTGTTTTTATTTCTACAGAAAAGGGAGTACATATAACACCAATCATATATGGTACAAATTTTACAATTGGTAGATTTGTAAAATTGTAGTAGAAAATTCTCGCTTTTATAGATCAAAAGTGAATATTGAATTATCTATATATCCTCTGTTGGTAAGGCACTAATTAAGTTAAGCCTAAAAAAGCAGCTTTGATATGTCATTTATATGACTTACCAGGTAGTGTAGTTAGTATACACAAATTACACCACCTGCAGGGGGGGGATAGGACAGTTAGATCTAAGAAACAAAGAGGCGTGTATCATTTCTTTTTATGTGTTCCCAAAAATCTACAGATATTTAATTTGATTTTTTTTTCTAATATTGGAAACGTTTCGCAATATCTATTGCTTAATGTATATCAAAAACATTTTCAAAATAGAATGCACTACTTACTGTTGATCTACAAAAAAAATAGGCAGTTTGAATAAAATAGGCAGTGCACTTCTTCCTATCGCGGAAGTATAATGTTCCCAATATATTCTTCACTGTCAACTTGCTCGTTCAGAAACTATATATTTATGTCTCACGCTATAAGGAGCAGAGGAATAAAATTTTCACAAATTTCAAAGTGTCAGAAAAAAAAATGGTACTAAATCAAGAATGTTTAAATTTCTGACATTTAATATTGGTCTCCTGTTTGATCAACTTTCTCAATTGTCACCGATTGCTTGCTAATAATCTAATATATAAAAATGAAAATTTGTCTGCCTGTCTGTCTATCTGTATGTCTATGCACATCTAATTTTTAGAAGCGAGAATCGTGAAATTATAGGCACAGGTGTATTAAACTCAACCGAGGCAACTAAAGAAATCCGAAATTGAAATAAAGTATATTAGTTAATTTTTAATTAATGAAAAACCATGAATCTAACAGCCGTTTCCTATCAAATTTAAACATTTTTCGTCATAACAGTTGCCAGCAATTTAGAATCGACAATAATATTCTTTCCACAACAATTGGTTTTCTATTGAAAGATTTCCAAGTGAAAAAATAAATTTAAATAAAAAGTTTCAAGAATTAAAAAGAAGGTGAATATTGGAAGTATATTGGAACTCAATAATACAAGGAGAATGAGTATGAATAAGTACAGAAAGCAGGTTGATATGACGTCATCAGATAATTTAAAAAATTGAATATGGCGTCATATTTTAAGTTTATTGGACATTTCCAAATATTTGACAATCATTCAAACATAGTATCAATATGACTGAATACAGAAAAAAGTGGATATGACGTCAGCAGGTGAATATAACGTCATATGAGTTTGAGGAACGTATTGAATCATGATAAAAATTCGATTATGGAAATATTGGCCTATTTTTGCATTTTGAAGCTCTCTGGATTTGTTTTTGCTATTTTTGAATGTAATTCGCATGTATATGTATGTATTCTTAGTGAAAAACTGAAATAAAGGTATCAGACTTTTTAAAACAAAATATAAGGTCACTGTATGGGATGAATGCACCATGTCACACAAGATTACTTTTCTTTGCCCTCAATCCGACGCTTCAATTTTTAAGAGGCAATGATTTACTAATGGATGGAGTCACTGTTGGATTGTCTGGAGATTTTTTTAAACAAAATATCAGGTCATTGTATGGGATGAATGCACCATGTCACGCAAGATTACTTTTCTTTGCCCTCAATCCGACTCTTCAATTTTTAAGAGGCTATGATTTACTAATGGATGGAGTCACTGTTGGATTGTCTGGAGATTTTTTAAACAAAATATCAGGTCATTGTATGGGATGAATGCACCATGTCACGCAAGATTACTTTTATTTACCCTCAATCCGACTCTTAAATTTTTAAGAGGCAATGATTTACTAATGGATGGAGTCACTGTTGGATTGTCTGGAGATTTTTTAAACAAAATATCAGGTCTTGTATGGGATGAATGCACCATGTCACGCAAGATTACTTTTCTTTACCCTCAATCCGACTCTTCAATTTTTAAGAGGCTATGATTTACTAATGGATGGATTCACTGTTGGATTGTCTGGAGATTTCCGACAAATATTGCCGATCACTCTAAGAGGAACAATGGTGGATGAAATTAACCCATGTCTTAAATCGTCACATCTAGGCATGTTCGCAGTTTGCGACTAACTAAAAACGCGAGAATTCCTCGGGATGGAAACATATTGAATGGTCAATTTTCTGACCATTTGTTAAATATGGGGAATGGATTAATACTGCTTCATCCAGTAACTGGTCTGTTCAAAATCAGAGAAGCATTTTGTAACAGTTGTGTCTGCTGAAAAACTCACAGCGGAAGTATTCTCAAATACTCGACATTTTACAAACCATAAATGGCGATTCTTGCACTGAAAAATGGTAGTGTAAACAACATCAACTTGAAGCTTCTAGAAGAGTTACCTTAAGAAGCTGTATTGTGCAAATCAACAGATACCGGTGTTGACGAAAACAAATGTTGAAGTAATTGTTTTCAGTTCGTTCAGTTCGTCAATTCCGACAGTTTGGTATTTTTCCTATTTAGCTTAGATTGCTCCAATGATGAATGGAAGCAAACTGATTTATAGCTGAATTCTGATGAATTTATTATATAAATTTATATATCTTTAGTTTGTGTTTTCATTAGATTCATTTGCAGAACATTTCGACTACTTTCTTTTATTATGTTTTTTATACAGCATGTTTAATTTTGAAATTGATTTTTCTAAACAAACATTCTTAAAATCCCGGACAATGCCGGATACTTCAGCTAGTCTATTTTAAAAATCATTTATCGTTTTGAGGACACACTCTATATATTTCATAAAATAATAGCGATTTTTTACAACATATGAAAGTCTATCCATAATATTTCTTCCAATAAAACCAAAGATATAATTGCACTTTCCCTGTATTTTAGGTTTTTAAGTGCTCTCAAATGTAACTGAATACATTGACGTTTTTAAATAGATTACGCAATGAAAATTCATTAATCCTTTTCTGCACTGTAAAGAAAAGAAAAGGTTGATAATTCTTTAAAAAAATTTCTAAAAAATTTTTAGTTTTTCGCATTAATCCTTGCATTTACTAACAAATTTTTTGTATTCTTACTCGGTTTCAAGAAAATCTGTCAGAATTACTAGAAAACAGCTAGCAACGATTCCGGTTTATAATACCGGTTACAAAAAAATTTTGTGGAATACAAATTTACTAAGAAAATTTTAGTAACCTCAGGATTTTTTTTTTACAGTGTGGGTATTGTAATCAAAGCACTTCATCTACCACTGTCGCAAATACATACATAGCGACTTTCGATAGCTTAAAACTACCCGTTTTAATACTTTCGTCATTTTTAAAACAATAGAAAATAATACTTTAATACGTGAAAAACATTCCTTTTAAAAAACATAACGAATATCGTTTTATTATCTCACTTCCGTGCCGACAAAACAGTCTACAAAACCATTTCTACAACAACAACATTTTTTCACACAGCTTGGAAAAATACAGTTACAAAAATAAAAAAACATCTTGCTCACACAGCTTAAAAATTTACATCTACAAAAACAAAAACATATTTCTCACACAGCTTAGAAAGATACATTTATGCAAACATCGCCTGTTAGTAGGAGCCAAGAATACGTTTAATTCAATTGGATTCGCGACAATCTCCCACCTTGAGTTTTCAACAGGAAAACTCAACAATATGCACAACAAAATTCAAAATAAAACAAAATATGTGTAACATTATACTTACATTACATGGCCAAAGTATAGATATTCTTAATCCTAATTTTCAAAGACAAATTATACAAATTTCTGCAAAAATTCAAACAAAAATTAAACATATTATTACAAATTCAAATTAACACTAGGAAATGAGATCTACTAAAAAATAAGGAAAAAAGTTTGAAAAGTTCAGTGTTAAAAAAAATAGTCTTATGACTGAAAACGTTTTGGAACAGTCACTGTTCTACCACTTCTTGTTCGTAATATTGGTTCTAAAGAGTTTTCTTTTGGAATCTCTAGATTATACAGTTTTTGTATTGGTCTTAAAAGTTCACCATTTTCAGTTTTTACCCGAGCAACTCTCGGGTGACCATCTTTTCCAGAAATTAGTTCTTGCACACGAGCTAAAGTCCAATACGTACGTTTCTTATCAGACTCTACGAGAAGGACATCACCAACGGTCAGTTGCTTGGCATTCTTTTGCAGGGAATTTTGTTGGCGTAACTGCCCTAAATACTCAATACGGAATCGTCTTCTAAGATGTTCTCGAACTTGTTGTCTATACTTTGCTCTTCTGTTTAATTCTTGTGCGTCAATTGCATCAAAATCTATCACATCTGAAGATCTTATTTCTTGAAGAAACATTGATGGTGTTAAAGGTGCTAGATCATCCACATCTTCTGAGACATACGTGAGTGGTCTAGCATTTACAACTTGTTCGCAGTCACAAAGAATTGTGATAAGCTCTTCATAGGATAATGAGGCTCTACCTAGTACTTTCCTCAAGATGCGTTTCACCATTTGTATCAACCTCTCCCACCAACCACCCCACCAGGCAGCAGTAGGCGGATTGAATTTCCAACGAATCTTTTGTACAGCTGCTGCAGCTGAGATCTGTTCCCAATCGATGTCTGAAAAAGCTCTATCTGCACCAACAAAATTTTTACCATTATCAGAATAAACGGTCGTCGGTCTTCCTCTTCTCGCTATAAAGCGCCTAAAAGATTGGAGGAAGGTATCTGTTGCTAATGACGTCACTAATTCTAAATGTACGGCCCTGTACACTGCACAAGTGTACAACACAATCCATACCTTTTTTCCATTTTTCAAATATAAGGGCCCAGCTAAATCTACTCCAGTTATTTGGAATACTGCCGCATCTTGAACTCTTTCTGCTGGCAATGCAATAGGTTCTGACTCTGTCTTCTGTGCACTAAATATTTTACAACGCACGCATTTCTGAACTACTGCTCGAATGGTTTTCCTGGCTTTCAGGATCCAGTAGTCTTCTCGTATAGATGTCATCAAAAGAGCCACTCCTGCATGTAATAGCTCTTGGTGTTTCCAGGAGATCAATCGATGGACTACAGGATGGTCAGACTGCAAAAGAATTGGGTACTTAAAATTGACAGTATCTTCTCGATAGATGACTTGTGTTTTTACTCTGATGATACCATCTTCATCACGGATTGGTCTTAGGCTACGAATTTTCTCATTATTTTTTCCATCAAAGCTGTCTTTCTGGATCAAAATCATTAATTTTCTTTCAGCTTGTTCTATTTCTAAACATGTAAGATCAGATATTTCTTTTAAATTCGGTTTTCTTGAATTACTTATGAATCTTAGAATCCATGCAATCAATCTTATTATTTTCTTGTATGATGAAAATCGTCGATAATACCAATCATTAGGTTTCGTGTTCTTGTTTAATGCTGAAATGACAATTTTCCGTTTCTCAGTATTAATAACTTCTTCATCTGGTGATTCGACACTTTGAGGCTAAGTAAATTCTGGCTCAGCCAGCCAGGCTGGTCCCTCCCACCATTTTAGCTGCAAGAATTGTTCAATGGAACAACCTCTGGAAGGAAGATCAGCCGGATTAAATTTTCCTGAAATATGTCGCCACTGATCTTTCTGTGACAAAGATCTGATTTCTTCTACACGATTCCAGACAAATGTTCCCCATCTATCATCTCGCTTTATCCAGCTTAAAGCTGTGGTTGAATCACACCAATAACAGATCTTCAAATTTGGAATTCTTAAATCAGCAATGACACGACTACCCAACCTGGCTCCAATGCAGCATGATAAAAGCTCTAACCGCGGTATAGTTAGGTTCTTAAGAGGAGCTACTCTTGCGCGTGCTTGTATAAAACTCACCAAAATTTCATTTTTCTTCTTTACTCTCAGAAAAATACAAGTAGCATATGCGTGTTTACTTCCGTCACAAAATATGTGAAGACTTACATCATTTTCAAAATTATGTAGATTCATCCAGCGCTCAAGTTTGATGTCAGAAATTAATTTTATTCCTTGCACCCACTTCAAAAATTGTTTAACTAAATTCTCTGGAATTAATTCATCCCACTTTAATTTCAACTTCCAGCATTCTTGTAGAATAAGTTTAGGGAGCAAAGTCACGGGTGAGGCAAATCCCAAAGGATCAAAAACCTTCTGAGCCAATGAAAGTAGAGCTCGTTTTGTAGGAATAATTTGCTCTTCCTCAATAGGGCCGATTTTGCAAGATAGGGTATCGTTTTCTAGATCCCAGTTTAAGCCTAGTACTGGTATTATGTTAACTGTTGAAGTTTCAGACATAATTTGAATTGGATAATTTGACAGCCATCCTCTTAAATTGAATTTCGCGGAGGACAGTAACATTCTCGATTCAATTATGAACTTGTTTAACTCTTCAGTTGTGTTGAAACTACAAACACAATTATCTACATACAAAGATTCATTCAAAGTTTCTGCTGTAGAAACAAAATTGTCAGGTGTACTTTCCAGATGGTGTTTCAGAGTAGCCGCTAGTAAAAAAGAGCTGCAATTGATTCCGAAAACCACACGTTTATGTCTGTAAATTATATTATCCTTCCATAAAAACCGTAGATAGTCTCTATCACTTTCTGTAATACCTATCTGTAAGAATGTCTTTTCTATATCAGATACTGCACCAACAGGAAATTTCCGAAAACGATGCAATATTGTTGGAATCATTTCAATCATATTTAATCCTTTATCTAGACAATCTTTTAATGAAGGAAAACCTTTCACATGAGCCGAAGCATCAAAAACCGGCCTTACTTTAGTGGTTTCACTCGATTCTTTAAATACAGGCCTGTGTGGCAAATAATGTATTTTGGATTTTTTATTATCGACCACCCTTTCAATTATTCCTGCATTTAACCATGTATCAAATACTTCATTATAAACTTCAGTTTTATTCAAATTTGATAACCTTTTCTTCGTTGCAGCAAGCCGTTTTTCGGCCAATTCTCTATTACTAGGTAAGCGGGCATTATCTAGTACCCAAGGCAATGCTACTTCATACCTCCCATCTGAATCTATTCTTATGTTTCTTTTAAAATGTTGCATAGTTTCTTCATGAATTTCATTTTTAGTTTTAGATTCAACCGGATCAGTTATACCAAGAATATCTAGCTTCCATAAGTCAGCAACGGAACTTTCGTTCCAAAGAGACGAAATAACCATAAGAGAATCATTTGTTTCAGATTTAATGCCTGGAATTTTCCCCATGAGAGTCCACCCCAAATGGGTCTTTACAGCAACCGGACCACTTTTTAAAACTTTAATATTTCCGGTGAGTAATTTTCCCGCCACATCGGAACCAATTAACAATTTAATTTCGTTTTCGGTTTTACATACATTGTTTTCAACATCCGAAATCTTAATACCATATTTATTTAATTCTTTTAACCAAGGTCCATTTGGCACCTTTTTTATATTAGAACAAATAACAGGAACATCTAAAACATGCATATCACATTTATAACTATTATCAATACTACTTAAATGAATTCTATATGTGTTGTGGTTTGTCTCACTTGTTTCAACACCACCAAATAATTTATGAATTAATTTAACTTCATCAATACTTTTATAATTCAAATACTTAATTACATCTTCTGATAAATATGAACGCTCTGAGCCCGTATCTATGACTCCCCGTACAATTTTTTCTTTGCCATCGTGCTTTACACGTACATGCAAAGTTTGTAATAACACTGATGGGTCGGAACCTTGAGTAGTCAAAACAGTATCACTACTCCCTGACTCATGTTTACGACTTTCTAATGCCGTATTACTCTCTTCATTACAAACATTTTGACACATTACAGCAAAATGCCTTTTACCACAATTTAAACATTTAATCTTCGATTTACAGTGACGTGAAATATGATTTTTCTTAAGACAGACAAAACAAGCCCCCTTTTTCAAAATTATACTTCGTTTATCTTCAAAAGAAAGCGAATTAGCTTTAAAACATTTTTCTGATAAGTGACACTTGTCACAAAATATACATGTTTCCTCATATTTCTTAATTAAATGTTTATCCTTAGATTTATCACTTACAAAAAAATCAGTAGCAGTTGGCACAGAATTATATTCAACATTTTTAAATCTAGTAAAATTCTTAGATTTATCAAAACCAAAACTAGTACGCGCCAATAAAATACGTTCTTCAGACAACACTTCATTTTTTAAGAAATTAAGTATAGAATTTAATTCACTCTTACCTTGATCAGACTTCTCACGATCCCGTTCCCAAATTCGGAGAACGTCATGAGGTAAACACGATTCCACCAACGGGAATAAAATGCTAGCGTATTTATCCTCTGTGACCCCAAGAGATTCCAACGATCTAAGTTTGGTTTCTAGGTTGTCATATAACGACGACAAATTACACTCTCTTTTCGATGTATTATTATTACATAATACCAGCTGCAGCAGATCGCGAACATAAATTTGTATCAGAGTGTCTTCTCTTCCGAATCTTTCTTTAAGATGTTGAATTACTTTAGCATAATTTTCAGCCGATATAGGATAACTTTTCACAATTTGAGACGCTTTCGATTTCGGAGTAATTGCTTGCATCAGATATACGAACTTCGAGTGATCGTCTAACACAGTGTCTTCGTGAATTTTCTTGAAGGTATTCCAAAATGTTAGCCACGATCTTGAGTCCCCATCAAACGGCTGCAAACTAATTTCAGGTAATCTAAGGGTGCGGGATCCCATTCTTTCGTTTTCTATCGAATTAGATAAAAGAGGCTGATGTTTGACGATAGGCTTAACAAAAAAATGTCTTACACTTTGCTTCACTGTTATTAATTTTTCATGGTATTCCTCGCATGCCTCGAACTCTTTTACATAATCTTTTTCTGGAGACCCATTCGCCAACATAAAATTTAATATTTCGTCATCTGTGGAACGTAATCTTGATGCTTTGTCTACTAATTGATCTAAAAGCTCTTCTATTAGATTAACATCTGGGCTTGACTGGTTAATAGCTTCGTTTAAAGCATTTAAAGTCTTCGTAAATGCGCTTCTAAGGGGTGTTCTTTTTATTTTTAACGCATCCATACTTGAACAGTTTTCCACTTTAAAAATATTACTTCCTATGTCCTTCTGTTTGGGCGCCAAATTGTCGCAAATACATACATAGCGACTTTCGATAGCTTAAAACTACCCGTTTTAATACTTTCGTCATTTTTAAAACAATAGAAAATAATACTTTAATACGTGAAAAACATTCCTTTTAAAAAACATAACGAATATCTTTTTATTATCTCACTTCCGTGCCGACAAAACATTCTACAAAACCATTTCTACAACAACAACATTTTTTCACACAGCTTGGAAAAATACAGTTACAAAAACAAAAAAACATCTTGCTCACACAGCTTAGAAATTTACATCTACAAAAACAAAAACATATTTCTCACACAGCTTAGAAAGATACATTTATGCAAACATCGCCTGTTAGTAGGAGCCAAGAATACGTTTAATTCAATTGGATTCGCGACAACCACAATCATAAAAAGCACTCTGGGATACATTAGTGATTGGCATTATTCAGTAAAATATATTTTTTTTCTTAGTATTAGTAATTTCTAGAAAATTGTCTTCATTTGTTATATAAAAACTAGTCGTTGGGGGCCACCGTAATACTTACCTATCATGGATATGAATGTTTCGAAAGTCCTAAAAAATAGTTCGGGATAACTAAGGATACTGAAATTTAATAGGCTTTGTCGCACTATTACATTCGAAGTACATAGCAAATTTCAAGCCTCTGTCTCAATTTGTTCGGTAGATAGAGTGTTTAATATCATGGTTTGAAGACGCCATAAACCTTAAATGCTGTATTACTGAATCGCGTAAAAGAAACATCCTTATAAATCCAAAAATGATAATCATATTGACTAACAGTTTACTGCTTCGGATTAAGCGTCTCATTTCCAATTAAAATATATCTTTGAATTGAAATTTGAATCAAATACAGTGTCATGAAAAATCGATGAATGTAGAAAATAGGAATACAAATATCTCGGCAACTCATTATTCGATCGACTTCATTCTTTATGCAAAATTTATGTTTTTTTATTCTTTTATATTTATTCCTTACAAAAAAAAACAATTTCGAAAATTTTTATATACCTTATATCAGAACGAATATTTAGAGAGTCCGAAAAAAATAGTTCCGGTTAATCGAGGTTACTGAAATTCAATAGGTTTCTTCTCATTATTGCATACTAAGTATATACATACCAAATTTCAAGTATCTATCTCAATTTGTTCGGGAGATACAGCGTTTACAGACACACACAGAGACAGACAGGCGGCAATTTATTTTTTCTAAAAATATGTTTTTCGGAATCTCCAATGTCTCAAATATGTAAATCCGTCAAAAATATTTTTCGATTTTTAAAATGATTTCAAGATTTACCCTACACTACGTATGAGGGGTAAGTAAAATAATTATCGTTGTAAAAATTCCTTGATTATGTCTTTAACTGCAGTCAATACAATTGTATGATAGAAAAGTTGATTTCTATATAATAAGTTGATGATCCCCTAATACTGTTAAGGCTAAACTGATTTTTTTCGAGAGATTGATATAATGGATGTGATTTATCATACACTTGTCACTTATTTTTTAAAGGTTTCAAAGTGCTTACGTAACTTTCTTAAACTTTATAGCTTAGTAAGTTAAAATGCCTTTATCATCGTATATGACATTACATTACTTTTATTGATAAAAATATAGCTTTATAAATAATATCGTTTTGGACGCCTATGAAGATTTATAAATAGTGACATAAAATAATTTTTCGCTAACTTCGGAAAAAACTTTAATATACAATATTTGCACAAACTATAGTATAATTTCTAAATCTATGTTTTGTTATTTCTCAAACAGATTTTTTCATTCAATGCTTAGTTTTCGGAAATAATGTCTGTAGTAGCGGAAAATGAATGAATATATGAATTAAATATTAAATGATAAATTAAATCATCGAATATATCGTATCCTAATTTTACAATTCATTTAAAGAACTATTGGTTTTAATAAGTGCATTTTTTTTTTCAAAAGTTGCATTAAAAATGTTTTAGCCGATAATTTGAAACTAAAGTCCTAATTTTAAAAATTATATCTAACATTTCCATCTTAAATGTTGTATTTCTTTAAAGTTTCATTATTTTTCTATGGGGCACGAATTTACTGTCTTTTGATCTAAAATACAAAACGTAAATATTTCCTTTTCTTTTTAAGAAACATTGTAATTAGCGTAGACTCTTATTTCTAATCTATTTGGGGCTAATTACGGCGCAGTTTCATGTATGTTTTGGTCAACCTTTTTACGTAAAATAATGTTACATTCTGCACATTCCTTGTTATAATCTCTAAATTTTAATAATATTTTAAGAAAAAAAAATTAAAAGTTTTATTAAATTAGATGTAAGAAATATAGAAAACAAACTTCTTTACAACACCATAAATGTAAGAGATGCGCTAGTCAGTTTTTTCGAAAGAACTTTGTTTATTTTTTTCATCAGGCGCAAAAAACGTGCTAGCACTTAGAAGGTGGGACCAGACTGAAAGAAAATGAAACGGAAAGGGCGTAAGTCACAGGAACCAGCCAATCGGAATGCAAGAGGCATTAGCTAAACACAAGAGGGCATTACCCAAACAGGAGAACACATAATATAGGGATAATTATAAAGCAAACTGAATAAACAATTTGACGAAGTTTGTAGGTTTTATTATATCAAACAAGTGTGTTAATTATTTTAGATGTAGGAATTAAATTTGTCTGCATATCAATTTCGTAAAAGTGAATCAATCCATACATTCGTTGCACGAACATGTTGTCATAAATATTGGTTTTCAAATAGAAATAATTTTTAGAGATTACCTGACTTAAAATTCACTTTCATTGATGTAATGTGACAAAAGTTATACAAATAATCTTTTTTTTTCCTTTTAGCTACAAATTTTTAATATATATACTGTCAGGATTTTTGAAATATCTAGCCAGCTTAAATGACAACTGTACATCACGTCGCATTTCAATGCTATTCACAAATATATTCTCGCTGCATTTATATTATTCATTTCAACCGCTTTTGCTAAAATTTGTATAAAGAGTTTCAATTTCAAAATAAAAGGTTTTCTGCAAAAGAAAAATATAAGTAGGATTTATTCAAATCCTAACTTTAGCAAGTTTTTACGTCATGTTTAACTTAGATTAGACATTTACAGTTTTGAAGGGATTGTATTCATAATTTCTTTGTGCAAATTTGTTGGTGTATTAAGTTGATGTATTAATTGTCCAGACAAGCATAACATTATACAGGGGGACATTCTCATACATTTTTAGGAATATCTTGAATAATTAGGAAATCTAAAACTAGAGTGATCAACCCATGCAATTTATTAATGTAATAAACGATTACGTAAAACAGTTGTATTCATTTGCATTCATTCATATATGTCTAAATTAGTACACTGATGTCCAAAAATTAAGGGCCTCCCAAATTTATCAATTAGCTCACTCTATTGCCTTATCTTTATGAGTTTTCACGATATTTGACTGATCTTTTTATATGAGTTGCTCTATAGTATTAACCACCAAATCATGAAAAAAAATATTTTCTGTAGTTTGCGCATGCGCAGTTAAAATGTATTTCATACAAATACCATATCTCATCAAATATTCAATATATTAATATTTAAACTGCACTATACTATTACTACTGTTCTTTGTCAAATGTTCGGAAAGTGGTGTTAAATTCGTTTAAAAACGCTGTATACTATAAACAAAAAACTTTTGAAATTTTCACATAAACGTGAACATCTTCACGAATATCCGTGCTATGCTTACACAAATGGTAACAAATAAGGAACAGGACCTACATAATCATTTGCTACAGTGACAGACCAGTTTGAACATTTTCTGTTACTTGGGTGATCACAAATATTATTTTATTATTAAAATTATTATTGCCCCTTCTAATTGTACTCACGACAAAATCTTCACTGAAAATTATTAAGTCAAACATGTTCTTTACAATCTTGAAGTTGGAGGACAATTCGTAAAGACTTGCAGTAGATATTCGAAAAAACGTCTAAAATAGAATTAATCGGTCACTACCCCTTAATTTTTGTACATCAGTGTATCTGAAAAATGTATATTTTTAAATTAATTTTCGAGAAATATATGAATTGTAACCTATAAACAGAAATCTATTTTTAGAAGTTTCAAACATTGAAATGCAAAATTACAGCTCATTCCACAATGTTATGCTTTAAACAATATCTGCATTACAATCTGTTTTGCATCGATTAAAAAGGAATCAATCATTTCAAAAACTACATAAGTTTTTACCAAAGATTCTTTTTTTTGTCGGAAATACTTCCTAAAGGTAGAGCCATGATCTGGGTAATAATCACATAAATCTGTGTATTCCTTCCCCTTCAAACAATACCTTCAAATTTTTGTTCATTACATAAACGACATAAAGTCAGCGACTTAAGTGGTTTTCCCATGCAATACCAGATTACATGCGGATACCATATTACATTTCCATATTACCATTTGCATGCAATACCATATTAAAACATAAAAATGTTCCTGTATAAGTGCTGTCTTCTTTAATTTGGATTTAAAATATGTTTAATATGACGGTTTTGTTCAAATTAAATACCACCTAACCTTGTTTCTTCCCAAAACAACATGTCAGGAACAGTTTTTCTGTTATTCTTCTTTTATTATTCAAAAATATTAAAAATATTCAATATTTATAAACTTTAAACTTTACTCTATAGTCAGATTTAAAAAAATAAAAATAAAAAAATAAAATAAAATAAAAATTAGTTTATTTCTGAATAATAGTTTTTTTTTTTAATTTCTGGAAAGTTCTTATTCTGTGACTTATGTGGTTTTTGAGATGACCGATTCAAATGTATTTAACATTAGGGGATCAAAACCTTAAAACTACATAATTCTAATGTACTTGACCGAACGATTTTTCGATTGATATTGGAGAATGAAATTTACTGAAGGATTCAAATATGATGTCAAAATTAGATGTTAGTACTGAAAATTGTCAAGTTTGGTATAATTTCTATATGTACATGACCCCTAAGCAAAAATTAAATATGCCATTAGATATATACGTTATTACTAATCGAATGTTACAAGTTACATTTTATGCGATGATTTATGGTGGGACTATTAGGAGGGTAGTGTATTTTTTCCAGGACTGTACATTTTATATAGCAGCTTCAATTTAGATTATTCATATAAATGTCTTATATCATAAACACAGCACATAAAAGGCACTGCAAAGTCGCGCAGACAATAAAAAAATTATATATTAGGGGGTAAAAAATGACTTCTCCATATGGTATATTTTGCACAACAAGAAAATTAAAAGTATCTATAATGGCTTTTTAAAATAATACATTTACATTGTCTAAGAATACTTCAACATCATATCAAACATTCAGTTTACAAAGTTGCTATACCTTGTACGAGTTTTATATAATAATCTATCAAAAACGGTGCAAAGCAGCTCCGAATTATGTTAACATATCATGCAAAGAATTATATTTAACTGAATAAAAGTAAAAAGTAACTTTTTAAAAAATACGTTTTAGTGTATTTATAACAGAAATATTTTGAATATAAAATTCATGTTTTGTAAATGAAAGCTCCCGTTGATTCTATGACGTCGCATTCCCATGTACAAACCAGTCTTAAATGTTCAAAATTTATTATTCGTAATTAAAAAGTAATTTTTGTTAAGTATCTTAAGGTTTCGCATCAGGAAACAAACAAAAAGCCTTTTTATATGACTTCAAATTTTACTTTACATTATAGTATTAATAAACAAGTATTTCTTGTTCAGTGACGTGGTTATACAAATGCCAGAAAATTATTTAAACTATCGAGGCTATTTAAATTCCTTTCTCAGCGTAAAATGAAAATTCAATTTAAATTAATCTATTAAATGCTAATTAAGTTCTGCAATTTTGAAAATATTGTACTGCTATCGAGTACACACAAATGTACATAATATCTAGAACTCTAGCACATTATGTGGAGAGGGAAATATCGATTACAAAATATGCAGATAGGTCACTGAGACATTGACAGCGGCGATTTTAGGATCATATCGATGATATTACTTAGCTGAACGCTTTTCTCAGGTATGAAGTTAAACTAGGCAGTTGAGTAATGATACGAGATGGTGAAACAAATATAGGGAAACAAACATAGTTGAAAAAAACATGGCTGAAACAAACCAATAGAATATCTCGTCAGAAAACAGTCAAATTTGTCTTCATCACATTTTATTTTACGAAAGAAAGTCAAAACATTAGAGGGGAGATGTATTCTCTACTCATTACTACTTTAGATAAACTTAAAATACTAACTTTTTCATACTTTATGATAAAAAAATTAAGTAAAACAAGTTTCATAAAGAAACTAGCACACCGGAAATCTATAATCGTTATGGTGATACACATTTGTATGACACTGTTTCCGCGTATTCACAGGTCTGAATACTAGGCCTGAGTGCTGACAATAATGGCGGCTGTCGCAGGCCGATTTTTTTTTTCAGCGTTTGAACGGTCCCTCGAAATTCCACACCAATAATTTCTAAAAGTTTTCTTCGCCTTGTTTTTCGGAGATCAAATAAGTCAAAGATAACTTTTAGATATTATTGGTGTTAAAGTTCGAGGGACTTTACAAACGATTCCGCCTGCGACAGCCGCCATTTTTTTCAGCGCGCAGGCCTAGTATTCAGGGGGTGGTGGTCAAAGCGTGAAAGACGAAAAAGTTAGCTCCTTAACCAATGCAGGCCATTTTATTGGTAGCGCGAAAGAGTACAGAATTCCGTAAAGAGTGCCGTGCGCAAAATGTGGAAATCCAATGGAAAGATGCGCTGGTACTTTCTAATGGCGACAGATTATACTCTGAGTGCTTTGGTCCTGCTTGGCACAAGGAAAAACTTAGAAAAGTCCCTCGAAGAAAAATAAAATAGTTTTATTAATCAAGTAGAATATTCTACATTCGAGGAATTTCATAGACGGGAAAGAAAATGTTACTAGGTTAATAGAATGAATTTTAAAAGAAGGGAACGAAAAAAAAAGTATTTTAAGGAGAAAAATACTAAATTAAAGGGGAGGGGGTGATTTTGAACATGAAATTATGTTCTATATATATATATTGTATGTTAGATACAAAAACAATTGTTATATACTGACTCATACATAATATACATAATTATTAAAGCTATATTTCTTCAGAAAATTATGAAATACTACGTTTAAATGATAGAAGTAAAAGTCTTTTATGTATAGTTGAGTATGAAGTTTTTACTTAATTGAAAAAACGCGTTTAAACACAAATCTACTTAAGGAACATCTGGCATGTTCGTAATCCACTTGATACGAATAAAGTTTTGAAGAGATGCCATATAAAATACGAGAAATGTTAGACTTTTTATTTAAAGAGTAACCTAGAAATGCAGGTTTGTCTAGTAAACATCTGGAACAGTTTTCAGATACGTGCTTTGTTTCACAAGAACGATGCTTTTACAAGGGTGAAATAAAAACCTTTAAGTAAGTAAGTAAAGAAAAATAAAAACATTTTATAAATAGCTTACTTTAAACTCTCTTCATTTTTGGAGAATGTCAATGAGAACAACTATGTTAAACGTTCGGCTCAAAATGTATTTACTTACGCGTTCCGCTTTGTAAGAATGATATTTTTCAATGGCTTCACATAAAATATGAGGTACGTTGGCTTCAATTTCGAGTATTTTCATCTTTGAAGAGTAAATGTAGGTTTATCTATAAAACATATGGCAAGGCATTCTAATGCGTGCTTCGCTTCACAAGGAAGGTGATTTTACAGCGCGGCATAAAACGAGCGAATTATTTGAACACTTTTCTGATAAGAATTTAAATTCACGTAACATAAAAGAAATTCCATTCAAAAATAATTTTTAATAATGTACAATCACATAATATTGTTTTCTGATACCCTGTTTCAGAATTTTATATTGCTGTATTGATATATCATATGAATAATTCCATAAAATATTGTCTAAGCCAAAAATTTTGAGATACAAAATAACATAATGATATATTTTTTTTAAATGCACAATTATTTTGAAAATATACCGATGATAGATACTTGCTTAATTAGAGAAATAGAAAATTCTTTCTAAATAGAAAGAGCCCCTTCAACGCCCACTCGCATCTTCTTCATGTTTCAACTTCATCACATGTAGGATCCTGGAAAAAAAAGCACCATCCCCTACTAACTCTGTAAATCGACTAGTAAATCGAACTCTGTAAATCACTGAAGAGATGCCGCGTAGCGTCTGGCCGTTGCTGTCAGGACGGCTATGTGGAGGACTTAGTTTTGTTCTCATTTTTGTTTTGCTGCTAATTGATGTTATTCTTTTTATATGGACCTGCGCTTGGCATCACACCCATACGTCATGTCATCGTTATGCGAGTTGGTCTCGTAATTTAGAGCCTTGATCAGGTGACGAGACCTTCACCTGATTAGGCACCCCCAGAGGTATAATTCACAGGGAACTTGTAGGACTTTACACCCACGACGGATTTTACATGCACCGGGCGCCATTAGCGTACATGATAAAAAAAACCTGTAAGGGAAGGGGTTAATACATGTTTATTTAACTTTACATAAAAAATAGAAGAAAATGAGTACTTTTACCTGTGTTGGATTGTTTTTTTCCCTTACTTTTTTCTAATGTACTTTCCAGTTACCTGTTGTTTTTCTTTTGCTGCTTGATTTTTGTTGCACATTTAGGTTTATCTCGTTGCTTTTTGGTTTCTCATGTGATGCAGTTGTTTCTCTTTTGTTGCATTTATTTTGGTTTCTCATTTCTTGCCGGTTTCTCATTGTGATTTGGGTTTCTCATATTTTGCTGTTGATTTTATACTCTGTTGCATCACTGGTAACCGTTGAATTTGTTGTCATGAATGCGCTTTGGTGGCGATCAGCCCATATACACCTTATGGCAGTTTTCATGAACTCGATGAAGCTATTTGAGGACTTGGTGTGCTGTGGGGTGGGGCATATTCCTTGGCCATTAGTCCGTTAATTAGTTTATTAACTTCCACCCTCTTAGACGCTAAAAGAACGATTTTTTTTCGCAGGAAAGAGGTATACTTTACACTGCTATTTTTATTATATATACATATATCTTAAAAAAATGGCAGAGACATGGCAGTTTGAAATTCTAGGGTGGTGACATTTTGAAACCATCTGAATTTTGTTATGCTGTAATTCTCATGCTGAAATTTGCATTCAAATTCGTTATTAAGGAAAACCGGGATGGAGTTTTCTATTATCGAGTTCCAAACAATTTAGCTTTGGGTGTTCGATAAAAATGAGTTGAATGTTTAAAAACGTGGACTATGAAAGCTACCATTTCCTCCCGGTACAGGCTGGAAGGACTTTTTAGTTATACTTCAAAAACGCTGCACATTGCAAACTGTTTTGAAACCGAAGAATCCAATATGATGGGAAAATTAGGTGTTAGTTAAAATTTTTCATGTTTGGTGCAATCTGTATATGAACACGACACCTCATACCCCTAAGCAAAGTTTTCGTATAGCATTGTTTAGTAGGCGTTATTTCTACGAGGTAGAGTCAATAAATTCTCGGAATGGTCGCCTACCTTCCCGCAGGTGCTCGTTGGAGGGGAAATATCTTTTTTGGAGGTTGGCAGCACTGATAAGGAAAACACACAGGCATCTGGAATTCATTTCCGGTACTGTTGTACTGTTGGCGTTAGCTGCAGATCATTTCTGACAAAGCAAATTTTTCATTCGTCGCATTTTGAAATGTCTTCTTTAGAGCAGCGTGCAAACATCAAATTCTGCGTTTTGCTCGAGAAATCGCCTTCTGAGACGCTCGAGATGCAGAAGGAAGCATACGGAAATGATGGCATATGCATTTTAGTAAAGGTCAGAAAAAACATCACCAAGGAAGGAAAAATTTAGCTTGGACAAAAGCCGAGGGAAAGTGGTGTTGGAGATGTTTTTCGATTACGAGGGCGTCATTCAGTACGAATTTATTCCTGAAGGCCAAACTGTCAATAAAGAACTTTACCTGGAGATCCTTAAAGACTAACAGATGCAATAAGACGAAAAGACCTGAAAAATGGGCAACAAATAATTGGTTTATTTTACACGACAATGCTCCACCACATCACGCTCTGATTGTGATACATTACCTAGTCAGACACAGTGTTTCCACTCTGGAACACTATCCTTATTTTCCCGACCTAGCACCTGCAGATTTTTATCTGTTTCCATGGCTGAAAATGAAATTGAAGGGACACAGTTTTATGGATTCAGATGAGATGATCGAAAATGTCACGAAGCTACTGAAGGACGTCTCAAAAATGGATTCAAGGAGTGTTTTGAATAGTTATATGAACGCTGGAAGAAGTGTGTGGATGCAGAAGAAAAGTTCTTTGAAGGCCAATAAGGTAAAACTATTGTTCTATTTTTTAATAATTTGTAATTGACCTATTCTGGGAACTTTTTGACCCTACCTTGTATTCTATTGATACTAGTTACATTTTTACACAATGATTTGCGACAGAGTTAGTTGAGTATAGTGCGTTTTTTCCCAGTAGGGTAGACCGGGGTACGTTTACGCATGGGGCACATTTACGCAGTGCACTTTTTCCGAAACGAGTTATAACTGGCGCCCCACCAATCATAACAGATTGATGCTGCTCCCTAGCGGGTATTCTCATAAGTTTTTGAGCGTCAGTCGAGCTTCGGTCTAGCATGCGGAAAGGATAACCTGTTTTCTTTCAAGGTGAGTAAATTTGTTGTTGAACTTATTGAAACTTATTGTGAACTAATAATATTTAGTTAAGGATAAACAAATATATGAACATTAGCAGAATTTTATCCTTTTTTGAGAACTGCATTTGTATGAACAGAACTGTTATTAATTTCCGTTGCACGTTAAAAATAAATCCAAACATGGCGACGGGGCACGTTTACGCATTGACATCGGGGCACCTTTACGCACGTTCTTACTGTGATTACCAATCCAAAAAAGGACAAGACTGGGTTCAATGTCTTAGATGGAAAAGGTGGTCCGATGACAAGTGTGCAAAAGGAAATACGTTATTTTTTGTTTGTAAAAACTGTAACAGTGATGATGAAGATGACTAAATAGTTTCTGTTTTTAACTAGTAATAAGCCCTATGTTTTCAGTTTAGCCTATAAAATGTTTTTTAATTTAATTTTTTTTGTTTTTAAACAGTGTTTTAAGTTATAAATAAAACATCTCAATTTGATTAAATATTTATTTCACTTACTCTTTGGTATCACTTAGAATATGCGTAAACGTGCCCCGCTCCCGGGGAAAGTTTACGCAAATGACTTGGACCTAAAAAAATTTTTTTTAAGGTTAAAAACACAAATAGAGCAACAACTGAATGCACAAATTTTGACTTTATTAACTGCTTTATAAAATCACAATGTCTAAAATTTTCTAAGTTAAAAAATTTCCTAAAAATTAGAAAATTCATTGAAAAAAATCCGCGCAAATGTGCCCCGGTCTACCCTACTGTACATATTACCTGACGGCTTAAGTTTATATTATTCATATAAATGTCCTTAAATCATATATTCAGCTTTTAAAATTGAAAGGAAAGTCTCCCAGAAAATAAGAAGAATTGGTTTATTAGGTTGTGAAAATAAAACGTTCCTAAGGTATAAACTGCACAATTTTAATGAAATAAATAAATACAAATTATTTGTGTTGATTATTTAAGTTAATGCATTTACATTGTATCATAATATTCGAACATCATGTGCAAAAGTAACTTTACAAATATGTTGCAGTGATGGAACAGTGGCGCAGTATTTGGGCGATTTTCACCATTACATTTTAATAGTATCCTTGGCGCAGTATTTGGGCGATTTTCACCATTAAATTTTAATAGTATCCTTGGCGTAGTATTTGGGCGATTTTCATCATTAAATTTTAATAGCATCCTTGGCGCAGTATTTGTTCGATTTTCACCATTAAATTTTAATAGTATCCTCGGCGCAGTATTTGGGCGATTTTCACCATTAAATTTTAATACTATCCTTCGTCTTAAAAAATCTAAAAAATTCTACATTTAAATAAGACGAAGAATGCTATTTAAATTTAGCGGTGTCAGATGGTTCTCTTCTGCGCCACTGTTTCATCACTGATGTTGTGACTTGTATGAAATTTCCATAATAAATTCTCAAAAACGGTGCAAAACAGACCATGATTATGGTAATTTATCATCTAAAGGATATCATTTAAATGAACTAAAATATCAATAATAAACGTAAAAATAGATTAAAGATAAACACACTTTTCTTCTGTATTCAAAAGCAGAAAAATGCTGAATTTAAAATTCACTTTTTGTTGATAGAAGCTCACGTTGATTATATGACGTCGCATTCCTATATGAAAACAATGTATTATTAGTTCAAAATTAGTGGATTGTTTAAAAAAAATAATTTTTGTTATATTTTCCTAAGGTATGGATGAAGGAGAAAAAAAAAAGAAAACATTTCTATGTCACTGCAAACGTTAATTTACATTATTTCAACAAACAAATATTTGTTGTTAAGTTAACGTGGTCATATACACGGTGTCCGAAAAGTCTGGAAACGGTCAAATAACTCGAGAAATATACATCGGATTGAAAAACGGCAAAATGCATGTTCAATATTTGTGAAAAATCTATTTAGGGATATGAAAGTTGCCCCCCTCCCTGGGGGAAAGGGGCGCAACTTTGAAATCTTAAATGATGACCCCCATTTTTTATTGCAGATTCGGATTCTACGGGGAAAAAACGTAACTTTTGTATTGAACATTTTCTTCGAAACACTGTAGATGGCGCTATAATCGAGTGCAATGCTGTGAGAATCGTTACCATTGCAATGTCTGGAAACGCTCGAATAACTCGAGAAATATACATCAGATTGAAAAACGGAAAAATACGTGTTTAATATTTTAGAAAAACGGCAACTTTGATATCCCTAAATAGATTTTTCAAAACTATTAAACATGCATTTTTCCGTTTTTCAATACGATGTATATTTCTCGAGTTATGCGAGCGTTTCCAGACATTGCAATGGTAACGATTCTCACAGCATTGCACTAGATTACAGCGCCATCCACAATGTTTCGAAGAAAATGTTCAGCACAAAAGTTACGTATTTTTTCCCGTAGAATCCGAATCTGCAATAAAAAGGGGGGGGGGTCATCATTTAAGATTTCAAAGTTGCCCCCCCCCCTTTCCCCCCGGGGTGGCAAAGTTGGAGGGGCAACTTTCATATCCCTAAATAGATTTTTCAAAAATATTGCACATGCATTTTGCCGTTTTTCAATCCGATGTATATTTCTCGAGTTATTTGACCATTTTCAGACTTTTCGGACACCCTGTATATATATAACATACACTGTAAAAAATTGCTGCAGTAAGATTACTGCAGCAGAGATTCCAGGCATTGTCCATAGGAAAACCTGTTTTGTCCCCAGATAAACGAGCTTTGTTCTTACATAAACGGTTTTTGCCTGTAAAAATATGAAATTTACGGAAATTGTCCGTTTACCTTGAAAAAAAGGCATTTCCCGTAAAATTACGGTAGCAATTCACGTATAATGCTTTTGAATTCACAATATTTTTTTACAATGTATCCGTGAAAATCATTTAAACTATCTCGGAGTTCTCAATTGCTTTCTCAACGTATAACCAAAATTTAATATGAATTAATCTATTAACTGATAATTAAGTTCTAAAACTATGATATTATTGTACTGTTCTCTGGTACACAAAATATTATATAATTTCTAGAACTCAAGCACATTAAGAAGTGAGTAGAAAATAAATTTCAAAATTCCTTCTTTACATATATGAACCAAATTAAATTAAATAAAAGATTGTAAAATAGACGAAAGAGACAACGCACGTGCGAAAGCACTACACGGTTTTACGATCCTTTTTATAAGTAGCTTACTTAGAAGACTTTTCTTTGTTGAAGTTTGTTCGTAAACACAAGTCTGCTTAAGAAACTTCTCACAATGTAGTCAGAGGCGTAAACTGCTTTCTGGAATAAAGTTTATAAAGATGCTATATAAAGTACGAAGTGTTTTGGATTTAGCTTATGGTCCTTTTCTTTTTTCATGAATTAGGTTTGTCTATATTACATTCTGGCAGGGTATTCAAATACGTGCCCTGCTTAATAACATTTTTGCTTTTTCAAAGATGGGATACAAATAGGGAATTCATCAAATATCTTTTGTGATAAAAATTTAGAATTTTTAAAGAATACAAAGAAATATTTAAAAAGCCATTTAGAAAGTACATTACTTAATATTCTGTTACATAATCTGATGTCATTAGTTTATATTTTTTTTTATCACAAAACGAAATAGATCAACAGATATTTAAAATATTGCCTAAAATTCCATTTTAATAGTACTAGATATAGCTGTTGTGCAATGTGTTTTCGAAAAGTAAAGGTACACCTCATTCAGCAGGAAAGAAAAGGTTTTAATGAACGCGTTGGCATCACATATTCTAACCTTGACTATTTTACCTTCCCCTCTCTGTCATTTGTTATTTGTACGGTGAATCTGTTTCGTGTAGCACGTGTTTATAATGGCTGCGTCAATTCAGAATCCCGCCAATTGTGAAGTACGTTCCGGCATACGTTTTTTCTTTATGCAAAAGACAGAGTTGCCAAGTCTCCGACTCTTTGGACACCAGTATTTTAGTACAGAAAATGTTGTTTTATGTAATCGGAACATTCTACGATTTACAAGAACAACATTTTCTCTAAAATAATACTGGTATACAAAAAGCCGGAGACTTGGCACCTCTGAAAAAGTGAGTGTCTAGCGGATATTCACAATTATTTCCGTCTACGGGAACATTATGAATCGACACAATGTAACGAAATGGTGTTGTGCTTTGTCTGGAGGTAGGACCAATGTTTAGGAAGAGCCCAAAACAGGTAGGCCATCTGTGATCGGTGATGCCCTCACAAGTAAGGGTACTATAGTCTGCGCGGCGAATCTCGATTTTTATAGCTCATTCGATTCGTCTCACCGAGCTTAGTAATTTTATTGAGTTTTTATAATAACAGGGGGCCGGTCAAAGTTTAAAATTTCATTCAGTGAAAACAGTAGCCTTCAAAGAAATAAGTGCGATTTAAGTTCACTAATTGCTTTTACAGTGCCATACATTGCCCTATTAAGAGGTTATACTATTGCTGTTATTATAAGAATTTGTAATGGAAAATAAAATATTCGTATGCTACTTGACAGGCAGGTTTTCTCAAGTTATGATGTCCTCTTCTAATTTTGTTCATCCTTTGCTCGTTGTGCGCACTGCGAGAAATATTTTTATTTTGCTCACTTCTTCGGAATGAACAATGTGTCAAAAATTGACTATCATCAATGCCTGTCAATGTAAGAACCTTAAATGAATTTAAATCTCACTTATTTCTTTGACGGCAACTGGTTTTCCATGAACGAAATTCTGAACTTTGACACGGCCCCCTGTCAATATAAAAACTCAATAGCCGATGTGCGAGGTATAAAATTACTAAGCTCAATGAGACGAATCGAATGAGCTATAACAATAGAAATTCGCCGTCAGATACTATAGTACCTTTACTTGTCAAGGACTACCACTTATTCCTTTACCTGAAGAAACATCAGCAGGGCAAAATTTCCACGACGAGGATGAGATCAAAATCGAACTTGAAATGTGGTTTCGAAAACAGGTGGTAAACTTCTATGACTGTGGGGTACAAAAGCTTGTACCCAGACTTAACAAATGCTTGGACAATGACGGCAACTATGTCTAAAAATAAGGCATATATAAGTAAGAAATTTGTGAGGGACATTTTATCAAATAAAAGTTTTTTGAAAGAGTATGCAACATTCCATCTTTACTTTTCAACCCCCCCCCCCGTCTTTCAATTTGTATACAATTTATCTTTATCTTTATCTTTCTCTTTTTCTTTTTCTTTTTTCTCTTTTTGCGCTTCGAAACACTCTAGTGCCTTTCCTTTCACTTTCCGACTATGCATTCTTTGATAAAAAAAATGTTACTAACAGCTATTACAATTTGTGACGTCTTTTCAGAAACACCCTACTGAAATAGTTGTTGTTCTATTATTTTAAAAACATATGTGCTGTTCCAAAAAAAGAATAAAGTAAGGAATCTATCATAGCTCTGGAATCTTTATACTTCATTGAGTTGAGATGTTGTATTTACACTTTGCTCATATATATATGATGGAAGTTAAACATAAACAAACATGTTGTGCCTTAACTCGTACGAAATATAAATATTTATTAAAACAAGATCCATCAGAAATATAATCAAACTATATATTTAAAGTGATACTCAGCCTAGAAGGGAAAGTCTTTAATAAATAATTTAATTTTAAGTTTTCCTTTAGTGCAAAGAATGTCTTTAAACACAAATCTACTTAAGGAACGGCTGATAAAATATTCATGTGCGTAATCCACTTTATACGAATAAAGTTTTGAAGCGATGCCATATAAAATACGGTTGAACAAATTTTATAGTATTTTGTTTCTAAAGAGTAGCCTACAAATGCAGATTTGTCTAATAAACATCTGGCACAGTTTTCGATTCCGTGCTTTGTTCCATAAGAATGATGCTTTTACAACGCTGGCATATAAAGACAGAATTTATTGAATTCTTTTTTTACTTAACCATCATATGTAGTATAGGGTAAGTCTTGTAATCGTTTTGAAAATAGAAAAAAAAATTGACGGATTTACACGTTTCAGACACTGGAGATTCCGAAAAACATATTTGAAGAAAAAAAATTGCCGTCCGTCTGTCTGTCTGTGTGTCTCTGTGACTGTAAACACTCTATCTCCCGAAATAATTGAGATAGAGATTTGAAATTTGGTATGTACTTAGTATGTAATAATGGGAAGAAGCTAATTGAATTTCAGTAACTTCGATTATCCGGAACTATTTTTTTCGGACTCTCGAAATATTCGTTCTGATAAAAGGTATATAAAAAATTTCGAAATTGTTTATTTTAAGAAATAAAAATAAAAGACAATAAAAAAACATAAATTTTGCATAAAGAATGAAGTCGATCGGATAATTAGTTGCCGAGATGATTGTAATCCTATTTTCCTCACTCTTCGATTTTTCGTGACCCTGCATTTAAAAGATATATTTTAATTGGAAATGAGACGTTTAATCCGGCACAGTAAACTGTTAGTTAATATGATTATCAATTTTAGAGTTATAAGGATGTTTCTTTTACGCAATTCAGTAATTTAGCATTTAAAGTTTAGGACGTCATCAAGCCACGATTTTATTCGAATTGCAAAGCATTTCATAAATCGTTTACCCATGTTTTATTTTCATATTTTATATTATGCATATCCATGATGGGTAAGTATTACGGTGGTCCCCAACGACTAGTTTTTATTTCGGCAGCATCGTCCGTGAGTGATGATTTTCCACACCTTGGATCGACTGTGAGGCACATGTGGCCAGTTTGAAAATTCCTTTTCCATCTAACAACAATGTCATATGGTGGAATATCACTTCCATAAACAGCCAACATTTCATTGTGGATTGCCGGGCACTGTAATCTTTCAAATGCAGAAACTTAATCACGCTGCGAGCCTCTATCTTCTCCATGCTGCGGGTTACTTCAATCTTCAGCTTTTTGAAAACAAACGAATCAACATTCATACCTGTAATTTATACCATTATGTACACAAGGATAAATTAATATGCAGAATAAATTTTCCAGATATCTCAATTATTTCCTAGTGATAATTAAAACTTTACGATATCCCTAGAGAAATTAATTAGAAGAATTAACCTACAGAAACATTTCTAAAATTCAATATACCAATACAATAAAGAAACTGTGGTGGCAGTATTACTTTTTCTTTTCTCAGAAAATTTTATTGCTGTACGTAATGATGTAGCAGAAAATTACAGTAATAGAGTAATATTCAGTAGTATACCATTTAAAGTTTAGGACGTCATCAAGCCACGATTTTATTCGAATTGCAATGCATTTTATAAATAGTTTACACATGTTTTATTTTCATATTTTATATTAAGCATATCCATGATGGGTAAGTATTAGGGTGGCCCCCAACGACTAGTTTAATTGAATTTGGATTTACCATTTAAAAAATGAATTGCCCTTCGGTATTATTTAAAGGATAAATCACTTGATAATATTTTACTGAAATCCTGGTAAATTTATATTGCAGCGTTTTCAAACTGTTCGTTACAATTGAATGCATGGCTATAATTCCGAAGCGTACGTAAACTACGATGACGATACATAAATAAATTAATTAAGTGAAAAAACGCATTAATCAAATTGATAAATGAAATATACTGTTAAAATTTATAAAATAGGTACTAACATGAGTCTTCTACTTGTACACATAAAAAATATTATATCATTATCACACATTAAAACAAAACGATTTATTATAAATTGCAATAAAAAGAATATAAATCAACACTTGTTATAGATTTATTTCCATTTTTTCTGATTATTATATGTTAAAATTGAGTAGTATCTAAAAGGGATATTATATATATATATATATATATATATATATATACAGGGTGTCCCAAAAAGGAGTACCTATTTTTAAAAATGAATAAGAAACAAACGAATAGAGTTATTTAAAAAATTCTTGCAGGAAACGGATGTGTGAAGTCTGAAATTTTGTTTATAACACTTTATTATGATTCAGTTCAAAATCTGACCGACAGATGGCGCTACAGCACCGAAAATTTCCCCAAATTAACCGGAAAGGGTATGAATAGGCCACCTTACTCACCAGATTTAAATCCGTGTGATTTTTTTCTTTGGGGCCATCTGAAGGATGTAGTTTACTGCCAAAATTCCACTTCGCTAGCTGAGCTCCAGCGATTAATCGCTCAAGAGTGTACAGCCATTTCCGTACAGACGTTGCAGAAGGTGTGTGCTAATTTCATTCTAAGACTCCGACATGTTATTGTGATGAATGGAGGACATATTGAAAATTTTGTCATTTAATTTTCAACTATTGCTGATGAATGTGGTAGCCACAGCGCCATCTGTCGGTAAGAATTTGAACTAACATAACAAAATACTCTAAATAAAATTCCAGACTTCACATATCCGTTTCCTGCAAGAATTCTTTTAATAACTCTATTCGTTTGTTTCTTATTCATTTTTAAAAATGGGTACTCCTTTTTGGGACACCCTGTATATATATATATGTCTCTGTGTGCGTCGATGTATTTTTGTCAATATTTTCTTTTATGGATTACTTTACATGGTCGTAAAGTTTTTTCTGAAAATTCTATATGTGATCTTTTTTATTCATTTGTTGTTACTTTTAATAGTATTCGCCACAGAAAAAGTGACTTTACTATAACATATCTTATAAATTAAAAGAGTATTTCTAATAAATATTTTTGTAATGATTCAAAAATCATGAGAGTTGTAAGGAAAATATTTGAATCATTATTTTGTGTGTGTGTGTGTATGACTGAACATGATAACTTTAAATGGTACTTCCAATTAAGCTCCCATATGAAGGATATGTTATATACCACTGTCACAAGAACTGTATAAATTTACATAAAAACCACCCGACTTGTTAGGTATTTAATTCATTTTTAAACCATTTTTAAAACATTTTGCAACCGATTCTATTATTAAAATAATCCAGTAAACAGGACACAGTATCCGTGCACGATGTAATCAGTCCTTAGCAGCGCAAAGGTAATTTATCCAGTTTCAAAATGGGAGGTCCAGTGTGCCAATCCAGATGATTCAATTAAATGTAGTAAAATATTTTACTTTTATAAACAGAAGATTTTTAATGTTAAATAATTTTTGTACGCACAAGCTTACTTATGAAAATTTATTTATGTGCGTGATCAATTTTTAAGAATAATATTTTGCAAATGCGCCAAATAAAATCTAAGATACTTTGGCTTCATTTTATATTTATTTTTTTCTTTTGGGAGAGTATTTACAAATGCAGGTTTGTCTATAAAACACGTGGCAATATATTCAAATCCAGGCTTCGCTTTGTAAAATCTTTTGAACAATGTCATGAAAATGGCGAATCTATTGAATACATTTTTGGGATAAGAATTTAAATTATCTTACGAACAAAAAAGATCTACAGTTCAAAATTTTTGAAAGGAATATCACATAATATTGGATTATTATTATGACAGCTTTCCTTGAAAAAAAAAACTGACAATAATATACGAATGTTGAAAGAATATTCTTTTTATATTGTTTTTCATTGTTAAGGAATGTTTGTTAACACAAATCTACGTAAAGAACATCTGGCAATATATTCACGTGCATGAATACTATGTATATTTTGAAAACACGTGATAGAAAATACGAGATATTGTATAGTCCAATTGTAGTCTCTTCTTTGCTATACAATACTTTCAATTTTAGGTTTATACATAAAACATCCTTCAGAGTATATAAATACTTTGTTTAGTAAAAACACTGCTTTTAAAAAGATGGCATAAAAAGAGCGAATTTTTTTAATCTTTTTTGCAATAAAAATCCCTCATGTTTTCAAGAATAAAAACGAACTTCTTTTTTAAATCATTTAAAAGATATATCGCGTTTAAGGTTTTTGGCTCCCGATCTTTTTCGTAATACCACATATAACAGATGGGTGATGGCTGGACGTAGAAAATACACTCCAACATGCTTAATTATTGGGCTACGGTTGGGATATCCCTGTCCCTGTAGAACCAGACATCAGAAGATCAATGCAAGATTTAAAAAAAAAATGAAACTAATATGGAAATAGGCGAATAAAAATCCTGCGAATGTTTCAGTCTAATTGTTAATAGCTTCCTTGTAGCCAAAAGAAACACAAACTACAAATCTATTGCAGTAGACATGATAAAAAACAAAAATATTTAGAATGCAGCACACTGTTAACAATGTTGTGATCTAGATCTTTCAATCAAACTGTTAATAGCTTCCTTGTTGTCGAAAGAAACACAAACTACAAATCTTTGTAGTAGACATTCTAAAAATATCAAAATTTTTAATGCAATACACTGTTAAAAATTTTGTGCTGTAAATCTTTCAATCAAATTGTTAATAGCATTCTTTTAGTCAAAAGAAACACAAACTACAAATATATTGCAGTAGACATGCTAAAAAAGATCAAATTTTTATAATGCAATACATTATTAAAAAGTTTTTGCTGGTTTGAACAAACTTCTGGTTCTGCAGTAGCTGCAACTATAACAGGATGAAATATCAATCCAAAATTTGGATCTATTGTTCAACCAGGGCTCCAAATGCATGAACAAGGCTTCCCCATCTTATGGATGCAGCTTCCGCAACACCAAAAGTTGGTTCGACACAGCACAAAATGTTTAATTTGTACTGGGTTCAGCTAATTTCTGGTTCTGCAGTAGCTGCAACTATAAAAGTATGAAATATCAATCCAACATTTGGAGACATTGTTCTACCAGCGCTCCAAAACTATGAACAAGATTTTACCACCTTATGGATGCATCTTCCACTGCACCAAAACTTATTTCGACGCACCACAAAATGTTTAACAGTGTATGAGCTTGAAAAAGGCATTTTTTCTATTCGAACCTGACTATTTTTCGGGAAACTTACTTGCGATTAGAAAGGAGTAAATTGGAAGATTTAACTAAGATAGAAAGCAAATGGAAAAGAGATCTCAAGGAATATGCAGCATCAGCAAGATAGTTGGCTATTACTTCATGTTAAAAAGAGACAATCCCTGCTATGTTCACTCGAGGAAATGTGCAAAAGAAATGTGGAGGAAAACATAAAAAATACTATAAAAGAGTTATATCAGGGGGTCGGAGCAAGAGAGTGCTTAGCCACATTTGTAAACTTCTGAGATATATCAATTTGAAAGTTAGATCAAATACTCAATTCAACATATAAAACATAAAGTTTTTCTGCCAATTTCTTAGTAACATTTGATATATTCTAAATGTCAATATGGCATTACTTTAATGATATTACTATGATGTCCTTTATAAGTTAGCTGGTAAAAAAGTTGTAGAAACGTCTGGAGCAAAAACGAGACAGGGACATATGCTACCACCTTCTGATATTAGAAAGAAATAACATGCATTATATTATAGTTTACAAAAATAAGCAGCATTCTCCGATTTATTTCACGAAAACTGTGTTTTGGCAGTTTGTTGCCCCGACCTCCTCATATAATGATTTTGTTTTTAATATTTATTGAAATTAGAAAAGAAATTGTAATTTATATGGATGTATAAATGAATGGAATTAATAATATGACATGTTAAAAAGGCATGATTTCCGTGATGTCATCAAAATATGCAATTGATATGTGAAAAAAAAATGCGATAGAAAAAAAATCACATTTATTACTTTTAATCAGCACTGAAAATCACATAAAAATCAGTCATCAAGATTAACACAATTTAAAAAAGTATTTTTTGCAGGAATAATAAAATAAACAAAATAAGATATACATACATATACAGAAATAATTTTTTTATAAACAATTCTTTCCAAAAACCGCACTTACAAGTGTAGCTTGTTTATTTGTTTATATCCCAGAGAATTTAAATACATACTTTGTCTAACAGAAACATTTCTTTTTTAAATGATGGTATGAAAAGAGCTGGTTGAGTGGCTTTTGTGATATATTCTTAATCATTTGAAGGATGAAAAGGAATTTCATACTGATGTCATTTAAAAGAGATATAATTCAAAATTGATATACTGAAATTGTACATCAAAAGGATATGTTTTCGTTTACAATATTAATTAGAGAACATATTTGCAACACTTGCTAAATTCATATTTTCACAAATTTACATTATTTTTTTTGTAAATTAGGCCTAAAAACCTGGTCACAATATACTTTTTGGAAGTCAGTGTATTTTTAATATATCACTTTTTTTTCATCAGAATTTTGCGACACATATGCTTACAACAATTAAGTAAAAATAAACCCGATTTTTTAGCAATATGAAAAGATAAAAATTCTTATTAAGTAGTCCTCGAATGAGATATCACATTTTGCTGTGTTGGGATGTACATTATGGTGCTTTGTAGGTGCGTTCGTAATTATATACATACGTAGCGCCTATAGTCGTCGTCTGGTCCGTCCGTCCGCATATAGCAGCGCAAAAACTACCCAGCCGAATTTCTGGAAATTTAATATACTATATAATTGTGGCAGTATTTAGTCGAGTCATTTCAAATTATATGAAAATTGAATCAAAATTTAAAATATATTAATGAAAGTTTTCTTATTCTATTAAATCCTATTACACGTAAATGTATATAATCAAAGCGTAATTCATGTGACTGAGGAAGACAAATACGGGATAAGCACTCCTTTTTGGCTCACAGGCTATCAAAGCCTGAGAGCTAATGTGCCCGCCCGTACTGTATGTATGTATGTACGTATGTACGTAACGCGATAACTCTTGATAGAAATATCCGTTTTGCTGAAAATTTTGTTTATAGGTTCATTGTGATAAGGCCCTTCCCTGATTAGTTGTGTGGGTTCATTGGTTAAGTATGAAGGGGGGAACGGGGGGGCTAACCCCCCTTAATTTAGAAAAATGGGTTTTTCATGCAGAATTATCAGATTTTCTTCAAATTTTGTATATAGGCTCATTGTGGTAAGGCGCTCCCCTAATTAGTTTTAAGGGTTCATTGGTGGAAGGGAGGGAGCATGGGGGGGGGGGAGAAGGGCTACCCCCCTTAATTTAGATAAATGGGTTTTCATGCAGAATTATCCCATTTTCTTCAAATTTTCTTTATTGGTTTATTGTTATAAGGCGCTTCCCTGATTAATTTTGGGTGTACATTGGTTAACTATAACGGGGGAACGGGGGTCTAATCCCCCTCTTAATTTAGATAAATGGGTTTTTCATGCAGAATTATCCGATTTTCTTCAAATTTTGTATATAGGTTCATTGTGATAAGTCACTTTTCCTATTAGTTTTGGGCGGTCTTTATTTAAGTATAAGGGGTAAAGGGGGGGCTAATTATCCCCCTTAATTTAGATAAATAGGTTTTTTATGCAGAATTATTCGATTTGCTTCAAATTTTGTATATATGTTCATTGTAATAAGTGGTTTCCCTGATTAGTTTTGGGGTTCATTGGTTAACTATCTGGGGGGGGGGGACAAGGGCATTATCCCCCTTAATATATTGTCGATTTCTTTATCTTTCGAGGGGCATTATTCTTTGAAATAAAAGTATAATACACAATTAGTGTGAATAGCCTGTGAGCTCAATGCCCTCAGTTTAACTGGGCAGTTTTCTTTTTCATTTTATAGGCCAAGCGGCCATTTTTATTAAAAATTACTTTTTCGAATAAAATTGCATTAGAATGTTCGTTTAAAAAAGTTGTTTGCTTGAAGAGATAAGTTACATTAAAAAACGAGATAATTCTGAGAAAACTTCAGTGGAAATTAAGTTAATAGTCGAATATGGCAATCCATTAAAGTAAATAAACATAATAGATTCGTTCATCATGAGTCACAGAAATAGTAAACCATGGAGGTAATCACTCGCAAAGCAAGATCTCCATGTTGAATAATGCAGCGCTGTCTCGAGCCGAAAATAAAATTCGCATCTGTAAACGTGGCATACGTAATAAGAAAAAAATACATGATCATTTCTCTCATAACAGACGACATAATTCATTCCACGGAAATAATAACAAAATTTTTTTACATTGTAAAACTAGTTAAGTACGATCTCACCTCATTTGTCACGTTTAATGTACAATTTCCAACTTGTTTTAATTTACATTATGTTGCATCCGTATATCACTTATCTATACGGACGCAATCAAAAAACTTTTTTAATCAAAGGCATTTTAATCAAAGTCTTTGTTCAGTTTCCTAGAAAATTGCCACAAGTTTTAAGAAATTATTTCTTTAAAAGAGAATACAGCATTCTATATAAATGTTAAAATTACACCCAGAAAAAGGAATTGATTAAAACTACAAAACATGTTTTGTTGAGTACATTTTGGTTGTTTTAGCAAAATTAAATTAAAATTGAACCATTTTACTTGAATTAACAAAACATTTTTTGCTGACGATACATTTTTTTTTTTTTAATTGCAAAAAAAAAAAAAAAAAAAAAAAAAAAAAAAAAAAAAAATTGATTCAAACAAAATTTTCATTGACCTATATTTAAACAAAAAGTTTTGTTGGGTCAACCAAACTTTTGTTGATTCAACAAAATTTTTCCTGGGTGTAAAAACCTTTTATAAATTGATTACTTTAAAGTATTATCATTTTTAAAGAATATCAATAAACACAACTCTGTTGAACCAACACGTGATGAAAATATATTTACTTGCATGTGCCGCTTTGTAAAGATGGACATTTTGAACGATGCCCCATTAAATACGAGATAGGCTGGGTTCAGTTTAGAGTACTTCCGGTTTTGAAGAGTACCTCCTAATACAGATTCGTCTATAAAACATCTGGCAAAGTATTCCAATACGTGCTTCGCTTCATAAACAATGTTATTGATTTCTTTTTGTGATGCGAATTTAAAACTCTTGCAAGATTAGAAATGAATTTCAATTCAAGATTAATTTTTATCAATATAAAATAACGCAATATTGTTTGTTGCAATCCTCTTTTATTGTTTCAATATTGAATAAACAATTATTTAAAATACTTCCTAAGTCAAACTTTTGTCAAATCAAATGCAAAAATTATATCTTTATTAATATGAAGAGATATTTTATCAATATTTCGTGGTATACATATGCTTGCTTTGCGAATTAGAACATAATTTCTAAATACAAATAAGCACATCATTAACAAATAATAACATTAAAATAAAATGTCTGTAAATAATCTCAAATGTACGCTATTAAGATGGTCTGGTCTAAAATCTTAAACTATTTTTTTTTTTAATTTTGTAAATTATAAATACAAAGATTTTTAAGATTACAGGGACGTATTTGCTATACTACGAGAGGAAACTGTGACTACCTCTGTAGGTTTTCACACCCATCGAGTTCTGGTAAAGCAAGTACGGGTTGGAACAATCAGACTTAAGGCCTAGGGCCTGGTTCCCTTCTGGATGTCCAGCTCCGAAGCTGTTGGGGGACGCCGGCCCGTCTCCAAGTGTCTCGTCGTGACTCCCCTTCTGGGTTTCACCCCGTATCACAACAACTTACGTCGTCGACACGTGGGTTTCAGGTTAGAGAGTCCGCAGGTGGCCGTTCTCTGACCGGCCGAAGCGCCAAGGGGAGACAAATCCGCTGGAGCGATAAAAGTCCCTCAGGACTTGGGTTCGGTGGTCGTCTACGCGTCGGGCTACTCTAGGCGCCAAACAACTCTTGGCGCCTAGCGGCGCAGCTTACTTTTATACCCTTTATTTAGCCGAACAAACCTATTTTTGTTTAAACAGAGTGCATGCCATTCTGTACTATAAAAGAAAAACATGTTTCGTAATCTAGGGGAATATATAAAATAATTATGAACGAAAATATTATTACCCACGATTCCAAAAAACTTTTTTTGTCTTTAGAAATCTCAGAAACCAACATATATTTCGAGATTTAAAGAAACATTTTTAGAAACAAAGTTTCTTTTGCTGTTACTAAGTTTCGGAAACTTTACGAGTAATTTTTACAGTGTTTTACTCAGCTTTTTGAAACCGAAAAATAAGTTTTCGGATGCTACAATTCTCAAGTAAACATTTTCATGTTCAAAAACTGTTTTTACAGACAAATATGATAAATTAAACTATTTAACATTAACATTACATTTAGTATTATTTTGTTACTCGTGCATGTGCATATTAAATTACGCATCTGAAACTGTTTAAATGAAATTTGGAAGCATCCTAAAAACCAATATTCCGTTTGAAAAAAACTAATTATAGAAAAAAAATTAAATAAATAAAAAAATTAATTAAAAAAAAAAACTTTGTTTCTGTAAATGCGTCTTTTAATCTGAAATAGGGATTCGTTTTTGAATTTTCGAAACATATATAATCGAGGGTAATTCAGAAAGGGTTATTGTACATTTTCGTTTATTTTCGTTTCGTATATTTTCGTTATACCAACTCAGCCACGTTGCCACTTTAAGAAAAGTAAAACAAAATATACAACCGAAATCCATATTTCAACTCCCAATCCAAGTTCGTTCCAGGTCGGATTCCAATAAACGCAACCATCATCATAAAACCGTCCTTATAAAGGCTTTAGGAAATACCAGTCATTTTTTGTCGAATAAAGGCAATCCATCAATAATGTAAGTGGTCTGGGAAATCTGAATATTTTTTAATAAATTCAATCAGGAATATTATTTTTGTAATATAGATTACTTATAAAATAGAATAATACTCTATGAAACAGGTTTTTGCAGGTGTTCACATGAATATATAATGTTTTTATTGCTAGTTATGGTAATTAATGCTTATATATATATATATATGTTACGGCCAATATGATTAATCCGGTCATTATTAATAATAACCGGTTATCTATATTATAAAGGACAAAGGTGTCCGTGCGTAACGCTGACGTCAATTTGATGCTGGCAACACCAAACGATTAAATTTAGCCTTTGCTGCAATTTTTTTAACTTGTAAGCATCGCACATTTTCAATTTTTACACCATCGAATAGGGAAAAAATGCACTTTCAAATACAATTTCTTTGAAAATTATATCTCAAATTGTTTGAAAACTGTATAGCAATTTACTTATTTTCTATGTATTTTAAAATTACTAAACATCATTTTTAGGGTTTCGTTCATCTCACGAAACCCTATTACTCCCGCGGCGTTGTCTGTCTGTCATAGAGCCATTCTCAAAGACTATGTAACTTACACAGTTGAAACTATCTGTATATAGCTGAATAACAGCTATAAAGAGCTCAAAATATTAAATTTTGAAAAATTCGTATTATTTTAATAAATAGAGATAAAAAACCAAAATTCTAACAGCCTTTTGCTATTAAATTTAAACATTTTTCGTTATAGCAGATGCCCAAAATTAAAAATCCACGATGAAATTCTTTCTACAATAATTAATTTCCTATCAGATGATTTCCACGTGAAAAATGATAATGAAATAAAAAGTTTCACCCATTGAAAAAAAAGATTAATATGAAATAAAATTGATTGACGTCATAGTGGTAATGAAACGTAAAGATTTCTCAATAATACAAGGAGTATGAGTATGTTAATGTCGCCATTAGAGAATTAAAAAGAAAATCTGACGTCACATCGGAAGTATAACGGATTTTTCAAATGTTTCAGACTAATACAAAGCGAGTATCAATATGAGCAATGGAGAATATTAAATATATGAGTTTGAGGAATATACTGAATCATGCTAAAAACCTGATTATGGAAATATTCGCATATTTTAACATTTTGAAGGTGTACAACATGTTTAATTTTGAAATTATTATTTTTTAAATATTGCATTTAGTCCACATGACAGATATCATTATGGCAGAATATAATAGCGGGCTTCACCCGCTATCGGGCTGGTTTAGATATTCGAAAAAACGAGAAAAATAGACCGGTAAATTTTTACTCTATAAAAAACATGACTTTTTTTTTGGTTTTGTAAATTAAATTTATTTGGATTTATTAAAGAAAGGATATGTTTTGAAAGGAATATTAAACGAAACCCTTTGAGCGATCTTCGATCACACTTACCCACTTGTTTTTAAATCTCTCTCTTGCATGCAGACGATTACGAAAAGAAAATCCGTTTGCCTTTGAATTAATATAAATAGTTGAGCATTTTTTTCCAGCTTATATTCCATAACGATATTAAAACTTCATCCAAAAATAAAGAAAATAGTAAAATATAAATAAAACGAAAATTTAACAATCTACGCTTAATCCACGGAAATAAATGATCAGAATAAAAAATGCTGATGTAAATAGGGATCTTTGGCGATTTCTTCGGCTGTTAACTCCTCGCACGAAACCAATACGAAAGTAATCACTTTTTATAAATTTCAAAACTTTATTTCAATGCACAATTGCTATTAGGTAGCTTTCAATACAAAAAATATAAAGCTACCTATTGCAGCCGTTCGGCGGAAAGCAATTCCGTAAAATTTCGATATATTTTCACCGATCATGACCCCCAGACCCCAAAACCACCCTCCGTTCAAATGTTGATTTATATATATATAGATATATCCATATTTATATATATCTAATCTATGTCATGCGATAGCACTCGTATTTATAAATTAATTTATATGAAACTGATTGTGTGTATTAAGCTCACCAATGCCTCGACCGAGTTCGTTGGCCAGCTTGGTCCACCATCTTGTTTCAAGATGGCGGCCACTGAAAATTTTTAAAACTAAAATAAAGTTTAAAAAGTTAAAAATTCAAATTTATTTTGTTATTAAGTGTTAGGCCTCGATATAAGGATTCCAGAGCATTTTTTGGTTTACCTTTATCTTAAAAAATGGCTGAGATAGAGCAGTTTGAAATTATAGGGTGGCTGACATTTTGAAACAAGACAGCACATTACAAAAAACCAACGATTAATTTATGAGTTGTAGTGAACACGATTTCTCGCAAATTATATTCTTTCATTGTTGTAATCATTTTCCCAATCATACGCATAAAACTATATATTCATATCCGTTAGCGCCTAATTCTCGCCAAACTTGGCGACATTTGGCGAAATATCGCCAAATTTGGCGACCAAAATAAGTTTTATAAATGAAGCCAATTTGGCTATAGCTCAATAATTTGGCAAATTTCTTATTCAAATTCAGTATTAACGAATATTTTGTAAATGGTTTCTTTGCATTTTAGCTTGCTGTTTTCGAGTAACATTAGCAAAAATTTTAAAACGAAGATATAGGAAAGCTACCTTTTCCTACAGGTACAGGCCGGAAGGTCTTTTTTTATATACAAACGATGTTTGGTACTGTTAGTAGAAAAAAATATATATATACATTAAATGTAAAAAATCTATCGGTTTTCATTAAAAAAAATGGTTTTAAACTATATATTATAAACCGGGAAACCCGGGTTGGATCTCCTTGTTATCAATAATCACCGGACATAAGGCCGGTTATTATTAATAATAACCGGATTAATCATATTGACCGTAACATATATATAAATGATAATAAGTGATTTTCTTATACGTATAATTATATAATTCTAGAATGTAATTATATTTACAAAATGCAAAATAGAACCTAATATAATTTTAGTATAATTTTTTTTCGGTTTCTTTTTCTTATAGCTACCACATAATCATTAGATATATGTTCAAATGTTCAAAATTTTGAGATACATTTTCATCCATATTATGCGTAATTTACCTCAAAACGTTTAATGTATTCGAAAACTAGTATACGCCTGAGTATTTTTCATAAAAATAAAATTTTATCGAAAGAAATGCACAATTCAAACTTATTCTATTTCTCATGGAATTAAGGAAAACTATCTCGAATTCTTGATGTTTGAAAGATATATATAAGAATATCTTTCAAAGAGAATGTAGAGTAGAGCCTACTTTTTACTTTTGGCTTTTTTTACTTGGTACTTCTGCATTATATATATTTTCCCGAAAATTTCAACGCTTTTTCAAAGATATTCATTTTCTGTTCATAGAAAAAAAAGATGGATGCATTTGAAAAGTAATATACACTGGAGTACTTTTAAAATATGAAATTTTCTGTAAAATGTTGGGTATTATACTCTTCTATACTTTCACAAAAATTGCTTTAAATTTGAAAATGATATTTTTAAGGTATTAACGTTACTTGCAAGCGGTAGATTTGTAGTTACCATTTCTGTAAAATCATATAACTTCTATTTCATTAATTAAACTAGGGCGTCCAATTCGGGCTTCCCAGGATAGAGAATATATGTGAAAACCATTTATTTTTTATTATTGAAAACTCTAATGGATTTCTTACATATAATAATCTTTTTAGATTGACCCCTAAGAACACCAAAGAGTATTTTTATATGAGATATGTCAATTATATATTCAAATAAAATTTTGAAATTTAATAAAAGCGGTAATTTCGTATTGGCCTTGTGCCAGAATTTAATACCCGAAGAAATCGCTAAAAATTGTGTTATCTTTTTTTTATTCTGACAATTTTATTCTGACAAGCGATTTTAAGCACTTATTTCAATTACATTTCAATTTTGCAATATTTGTTTTCTTTGACACTTTCTCTTTTTATTTTATTTTATTATTTTTTTTTCCTTGACGAATCGTTTTTAGAAACCAAAATATAAAGAATTTACAGAGGCTTATTGCTTTTTTTTTTCAGCAATTAAATAAAATCAGGAAATGGAATATATATATATATATATATATTTGTATCTCTAACTATTCTTATTTTATTTGTAAAATCGTTTAACTTCAGACATACATGAGGATTTTTTATCCTAAAAATAAATAAAACATCTCCAGTAATTATTTTTTTTTACTTCTTTAAAGAAAGATAACGTTCATATTCAAATTTTTTAACGTCTGTTAAAGCCTGCATTATTTTGTAATACGAAATTTTTTTATTACTCATTTAATGGTAAGTGTTTTACGTGATCAAGCTTCATTAAGTAAATGTTCAGTAAAACTAAATAAAATATCTTAAGATTGTAATAAAACATTTTTTTCCTCACAGAATTGTCATTACAATTATAGAAGTTAATTAGTGACGTGTAAAAATAAATGAAATAAAAATAGTGATTATTTTTTTTTTTATAATTGTGAGTGATTAAAATGTGCATATAAAATAAATATATCTTTTTAAAAAATCATGTTCTATTACTAGACTTAAATCAGAAGTGCCGTTTTAATGAAATAACTGGAGGTCCAGACAGAAATCGTAAAAGCATGAGTCACTAATTTTTACTGAAATAGTCTAAGAAAATTGGAATTAAAAAAAGCTCATAATATACGAGTATATTTTCATTTTAAATGATTGTTTAACAATTTTCTTTCTTGTGATCCTAATTTTGGCTTCATTTCCTCATTATATAATTTTCAGCAATTCACGTTTAATGTCATTTGAGATTGTGTTATATCCGAAAATTTTATTTCTAATCAACCAATCACCAGACCAGAACGCGATAAAAAAGAAAAGAAATAAATGAAAAGGACCGTCAACTCGACAACCCAAAAACGATCCCATCACGAAGTGAAATTAAAGTAATCCATATTTTAATACAATGTCAGAAAATTAGTCAACAATTATATATCTAATATCAATTTTCTCTTTTATGTAGAAAAATGAACACACACACATACATATATATTAGGATGGATTCAAATGAAAATTTAACAGGAGCCACAGAATGAAATTAGATAGATTATTTTAAACAAAATTTTCAAAGCTATACAAGAACTTGTCCCACCTTGCTCGTAGAACTTCGCTCGTAGGCAGTTCTCCACACACTGCCTTTATGCGCCGATGCACTTCGAAAAATAAAAATCTCGTTCTACCAATCTCTATAATAAAACCGTAAGTCATGTGACTGTCATCAACAGTTACGGAATGCCCTCTTCACTTTTTCATATGCCAGGCGGCCATTTTTATTCAAAATTATTTTTTCGAATAAAACTTCATAAATGTGACATTTTTAGAAAGATCGTTCAAAATAAATTAATATTTGAGAGATGACTTACGTTCAATTATGTATATATTCTCCAATAACTTCAGTTGAAATTAGCTTCGCAGTTCAAATTCTCTATCCATGAAAGTAAACAAAAAAAAAAGATTCATTCGTCGTGAAGGTTTAAAATATTAAACCATTAAACCATGGAGATAATTGTTCGTAAAGTTAGTTTTCCGTGAAAGATTTTTTGGAACGCTGCCTGGTGTCAAAAAAATAATTCGTACCAGTGACACAATCAAAGTTTACCATAATTATGTGCTATACAACTAAACTTCATTCTTTATCTTTTCTTGATGTAAGCTGAATGTAAACAAATACAACTCATGTAATGATATTTAATGAATCAAATTTCGAAACAAATTGTCAGTTAATTTGGTATTTATGTATTATACGTGCAAGGAAGAGAAACCACCGATGATTGTTAATCACCAATCATATTTACCATTATTAATGACCAATCGCTTTCAAAAGAGTAATTTAATATACATTTACAAAATACATAACATCATTAAGTACTTTTGTGTTATTTGGGTGCAAATCTCGCCAATAGAATTTTTTAAATTGCCAATACCAGCTTTTATTTTTCGCGTGTGCAAATTAGAAACGATACTTTTATTTTGAAATCAAATGTTCTGATGGAACAGCTGTCGTAGACGCACCGGGGCACTATATTAACTATAGAGTTGCAATATATAGAGAAAAAACGTGTGCTGTAATTAGAATTATAGGCAGTAATGTTGGCGTGGCGTATTTACAAGTTACGGATCTTAATAGTCAGTAGACATTAAGCAGAAATGCCAAAGTAAGGCAATTATGCAGTTATGAAAACTCCTGAACTTTATCAAAATAGGAAAGCAGAGAAAAACAGAGTCGAACAGAGATAGGCACCTAGAAGGAAGTTCGTGAATTTTAATCAAATTCTACGCCAGAGGTCAAAAGTGCTGACAGCAAATATGGTTTAAAAGGAATGTGATTATCAAAACTGGCTTCCAAAAGTTCAATGTTTCACCAAACCATACTCGAAAATTACGTGTTATAATATGCACTCCGATTATGTCACATTATTCAAGACGTTTTAAATAATGATAGATTTTCTAATCTCCCGTAATCAAGTCTACAGCCAAAGTTAGACAGAAACAAACAAACAAACAAAAAAATATTGGCAACAATATGAAATGTGGATATCATTAAAGACTTTCACAAAATAGACTTCATTGCACCAAATCGTATTAACTAAAATACACCATTTGGCAATGGATCCAATTACGGAAAACTACGTAATATGTTTAAGAATCTCCTCATTAGCAAAAATATTGCAACTGATAAGCAAACGGATATGAAGCATAAATGCTTAAGTTGGTTAAGCGGTTTTTGTCAAGAAAGATGAAATACATAACAACAAAAAATATGCGAAATGCTACCATGATCGCAAAAGTTTTTGATTTGTGTATTAGAATCTTCCGGTTTGGCGAAGGATTACGGAAAAAAATAAATTATGAATAAAAGTAACGTGTTATACAGAGCTTAACATACATTTAAGGGAGACCAAACTGGTCGCCAGTGGCGGCTAGTAAATAAGAATGACACTGCGTTGCTCTTTTTTACTCGCAAACATTCCAGAGATGCAGATGAATAACAAGAACAACCGATTGCGGACCGGACGGTACTGTTGGCCGACCACCAGCTCATACACGTGCTTCTGCGTGACTATATATTTAAAGTCCATTTCCGCAATAGGGATTATCTTCCTTACTTCATGGTTTGCCTCAAAACAAAGTTTCACCACACCCATACAAAAATAAACTAAATTATAATCATTGCTCCGTTTTCATTTGATCCACCAATATATATGTGTGTAATAATAAAAAAATTTTGCCATTTTACCTTCATTGATTTATTACAAAATCTTGCAATATATACTTTTTCTCCCTGTCTTTTAACAATATCTCAAATATAATTTATGTTGTAATTCAAAACCTTTAGTCAACACATTCTTTTATTTCTTATTTTAAAAACCTTAATCTGTTAACAGCAACACTTCTTTGTAAAAAACCAATATTTCATTCCTCCATATTCGAGACATTACACTTTTATTTCTTCAGCATATTTCTTATTATCATTTTAATTTATTTTTAAATTATTATTCAATATCCCAGCATTCCTCGCAAGTAACTCCCGCGCCAAAATTATTCATCTTTTTCTTTCTACGCTTTTGATAAAGAGTTCCGACGTTAAGTCATATATTTGCCCGCCTCGCTCATCTTTTTCAACCAATCACTAAGCAAGCCATCCCTCTGTCATCCCCTGAACTTCCTCCTAACTAAAATCCCGTTGGCGTGTCCGTGAGACACGTCAAAATATTCTTGGGTGAATTGCTAGTATAAAACGAGGTTACACAGCACTGGAGAGCAAATGTTGTACCTTTTTCCATTTGCTAAATAAACCCTTGTCACTTGGAGGAGATTTTCTTCAAATTGATGTACCACTAATATGTTAGTATCTTCATTCTTTTTTCTCTGACGTAACACAGCCCAGATATGAGTTCCAACTGGACAATTAGTGGAATTGTCGCTGCTTTGTGAAGTCTAATAAATTCGTTGATGATAATGCAGCTTATTTTTAATTTGACGGGAAAATTTCCCAATATATTCATAACATGGCCTTCCACCGTGATCTACTTACGACTGCAAATTAATGACTCTACAAATACATCACTTGGCAGAAATAATATGCCAATAGTTTGTCAACATAATTTATTATGCTATGGAATAGAATGTCATATAAATACATTACTGTTAAAATACCTACAAGTTTACAATACTAAATTAATTAATAAATATATTATACAATTAAAAATTCTAATTAAAGAATCGGCAAATTTTTTGGATACTATCTAATGTTTTGACATTTGTTTTATGAAAGTATGTATATATTTTATATGATGTAAATAAATATATCATATGGACTTTATTCACATTCAAATAAGCACACTGCATTAGGTTCCCTCCGATAATGTAAATTTATTATTTTAAGAAATGCAACAAAATATTAAAAGCTTAAAGAAAACTGCTCGATCAGATCCTTTATTTTAAACCCTATTTTAAACGAATGTTAATGTAACAAGTTGGAAATTGTACGTTAAACGTGACATATGATGTGCGTTCGTTTTTATTCAGTTTCACAATGTAAAAAAATCATCCTTATTATTTCAGTGAAATGAATTATATCGTCTGTTATGATATTAAATTTCAAACCATTCCGTTGGGTAGATTTTGCGCTGTTATATGCGGACGGACAGACGGACGGACCAGACGACGACTATAGGTGCTACGTACTGGGTGATTTTTTTTAAAGTTGTGAAAGTAAAACGCTATAACGAAAGAATCACTGATTCAAATGACCGGAAATTTCACCAGTATGATCCCAAAGCAATGGGAATTTTTTAGGCATGGTTAAAAAAAACTTAAAATCTCACCGACAGATGGCGCTGTATATGCAGTAAAGTCGAGAGAGGAGCTTGTGCAAGACACACGCACAGTGGATACTCTTCACTCTGTTGTGGAACATGCGGTTTCACGTTTCCAACTCGTCGCTGAAAACATTGGACAGCACACTGAAAATCGTATGCGTTAGTTGCGCAGTTCTGTACGAATGTTTTACTTCATATTTTTATTTCGTTCTGTTTCTGCAGTTCCTTTTCCCAATTACTGCATTCTGTATGTTTTTGATATACAGAATGCAGTAATTGGGAAAAGGAACTGCAAACACCTGCATAAACAGAACGAAATAAAAATATGGAGTAAAACATTCATACAGAACTGAGCAACTAACGCATACGATTTTCAGTGTGCTGTCCAATGTTTTCAGCGACGAGTTGGAAACGTGAAACCGCATGTTCCACAACAGAGTGAAGAGTATCCACTGTGCGTGTGTCTTGCACAAGCTCCTCTCCCGACTTTACTGCATATACAGCGCCATCTGTCGGTGAGATTTTAAGTTTTTTTTAACCATGCCTAAAACATCCCCATTGCTTTGGGAGCATACTGGTGAAATTTCCGGTCATTTGGATCAGTGGTTCTTTCGTTATAGAGTTTTACTTTCACAACTTTAAAAAAAATCACCCTGTATTTATATAATTACGAACGCACCTAATAAATACAGTTTGACATCCATTGTTGGATTTTATGGAGAAAGGAAGAAAAATTTGACTACTTGGCATATTGTACTTACGTTTTAAAATGTTAATATTGATAAATATTTTATCATTTTAAAATGATCTTCATACTGAATGCGCCATTCTTATATGCTTGCAAATTTTATATACTTACATTCATTTTATACCATGCATACTCACTTACATTCATAAACTTTAAATGCATGCAATAGATAAAACTTTTAATTCAGCAAATGTAACGTGACAGTTAAAAATAAGAAACTGCTGAAATTGCTGTTACAATTCGTTTCATAATCGGATTGCTATTACAAAAATGAACAATCTATTTTTCCTCGATTTATAGCAATGTATAGTTTTATCTCTTATAAAAATAAATAAATAAATAAATAAAAATAATAAAAATAAAATAAAACTTTCTTACTGATTATCACGCTTTATGAAACGTTATAACATATAGGTATATACAGGACTCGGAAGTAGCGCGCTACAATTAGCGAAACTACAGTAGCCGCTACTTTTTCCAGTAGTTTGTAGTGTAGCGCGCTACATTAAAAAAGTGTAGTGTAGCGAGTAGCGCGATACAAAATATCAGTAGTTTGTAGCGAGCCTCGACGCTACTTTTGACGCTACTTTAGGAGGAAGGAAAAAAGTGCCAATCTTCAAATCATGTGATCATAACTCGTTTCTTTTGTGCGAAATATCTTCTTTGCAGCCTTTTGCGAATTTCAGCGACAAATCTCAGTTGCAGTGTCATATATAGGCACGGTCACAAAATTAACTGTCATTTTCACAGTTTGGGTGTCAAAAACTTCGTGTATTGTTATTTAAATCCATAGAAATCTTCTCAAAGAATGTATTTTTATACGACTACGATTTTTTTTACCAAAACATAGTCGTCTGGTCTGGCTATGTTAAGTATTTATCTGATTAATTTATTCTCCCTTTTGCCTCCCATCTCCCAGCAAGCAAATAAATGTAAAACCTTTATTAAAAAGAAAAAGAACGGATTTATCTAAACATAAATCCTATAAATTATCCCTAACCTCTCAAGTTCACGCTTCCCCCTAGTAGCATACAAATTAGTTTAAAATATTTTTAAATCTTTATTTTTATACAAAAATAAAATCTTGCATTCCATTTGCTGCTTCTCTAATGATAATAAATAAAAATTGTCCCCAAAATTTACGCTTCCCTTTTTGCCCCTCTTCCAGCGTACAGTTTCAAATATTTAAAACTCTTTATTTAAAAAAAATGGCCACATTCGTTTCTACCTATTAATATTATATAAGTAACCATCTAAATTGTCCCCTAACCTTCCATAATTTACTCTTTTCCCCCCAACCCCCGCCAACATACAAATAAATCTAAAATCTTTAAGTTATTTTTATTTTTATATACAAAAAATCTTCTGCCATAAATAGTGCTCTGTAGTGACGATAAATAATCAGCATTATAAATTATCCCCCTTCCTCTAAAATCTCCCCCACCTCTCCATATACAAAATTTAAAACTCTTCTTTTTCTTTTTTAAGTTCCGATAACATTAAATAAATAATCAATCCTCTAAAATATTCCCCTTCGAATAAAATTTCTGCTCGCTTCCTGCCAGTTTAAAATCGTTAGAACTCTAATTTAAAATGTATATACATGTTCGAAAAAGCACAGAAAAAGAACAAGTACACCATTTTATTATTAAAATTGCACTAGGAAGAAATGATTTCTGCCTTCAAACAAACTAGCAGCTGAAACGTAAAGTGTCAGCATCCCGTGATCTATTATTTGCTGGATTTGCAGATAAAACCGCAAAGTACTCACTCATCAAAAAGAATAATTTTCTTGCTGGGAACCCTTTGTCTTCTTACTCATTATTAGATCTCGTGTTTTAATGTCGGGGTGCTTCTTTTGAGATTAATGTAATAGAATGGCAGACAAAAATAGTATAGAACTGCCCTGGTCGGCATATAATGAATATTTTGAAGTTATAGAACAACAAGAAAGTGGTAATTATTCTGTAACATGTTAACTTTGTCCAATTAATAAGAAGTTATCCGTATCAAAATCATCTGCTTACAGCTTGAAGTTGAACATAGAGGTGAGTTAGCATTTTCTTTATTAATAATAATTACTGGATCGCAGCTCGCACCGAATATCTAAATCGTTATTCACTAAAATTCATAAATCATTAAAAAGAGCATTTTCAAATTAAGATCCCTGATACAGAAAATATTCTTATCGAACTGTTTATTATCGCAAAAAATTATTTTATTAATACGTCTTTTGATCGTTGTGATATATTTGTGCAATGTATGCATACAAATTAATTTGCTGCATATATCCTTTTGAAGATTCCAATAGATAAAACAAAGGTGGGAAATAAAAATATATTATTTTAAAAAATGTCTAAGAATGCTTAATTTTATTTTTATGGCTATTTATTTTTACTTTAGCTGCACAGGTATTTTACCGCTAAAATAATTGATTTATAATGTTTTATATTAGATTTGATATTGGTTAGCTTGATGTTTTAATGAAATATCTCTATCTTTGTCTCCAGAATGAATCTAAACCCAAGTATGTTGAAATTCGGGTTTTCAAAGGGAAACAAACAAAAAGAAATAGAAAGGAAAAGAAAATCTAGGATTTAACTTATGCAAGTCTATATGATCTTGTTCAATTTTTAAATTGCTTTCAGGAACTTTATTTAAATTGTAAAGAAATAGGACTATTTAGCTCTATTTTTTAAAAATAATGTATATTCAAATTTACCAAAAGCTATCCGCTCTTAAAGTTGTTCTCAAATCCAAACTGGCTACTTTATGACATATTCTTTAATTCATTTTTGTTCGGAAACCCATGAAAATGCAGGTGCTCTTATTCAGAAACTTTGTAACCGAAAGACGTTTTCCACTATTCTTTATTTTATTTTATTTTATTTCATTTTTTGGTAAAGACAGAAGATTTTTCCGAAAACACTGTCAAAGTCGGCGTTTTCAACCGAATTTCGGACGCCGCAGCAGGGAAAAGGATATAAATGTGACACGAATCGCTTATAACCCGATAAGTAATTTATTTATCAAAAAATGAAAAATTCATTTCGATTCCAAGTCGCTTCCATAGTCAGACCTGCCAATTTTATGCCTTTGTGTTTAAAAATGAGTCAGATAGTGTATCAGAAAGTTTCGCGTTGTTGAGCAAGGAATTTGAGAACAACCTTAAGCGCTACTGTGCTATATCACTCTCATAAATTTGTAAGATTATTACAATTTTTGTTTTCAAATTTCCTCTTTTTAACACTTTTCAACATAATTAAAAAGTGTCTATGAATTCGCTTTGTCTGTCTGTCCGTGCTCTAACTCTCGTAAATATACTCGGATTGCTATGAAAGTTTTATATGTTATTGAAGTTTACCATAGAATGTTCAGTATTGAAAATGAAATGTGTAGCATTTATATCTCGCTAACAGGAACATTCAAAAGAATTCTGTTACATTATGGTCTATGGGGAAAAATCGTTTGCGGTATATTTAATTAGCGATGATAACTAAAGTAGCGAAAAGTAGCGAAGTAGTGACTACTTTTGAAAAGTAGTTTGTAGTCGCTACTTTTTAAAACAAGTAGTTGCAGTTGTAGTTAACTACATTTTTCATAAAGTAGTTGTAGTTCGCTACAAACAAAAAGTAGTTTTTCCGACCCCTGGGTATATATATTTTCAAAAATAAATTTAAAAGGAAGCTAAACTGCTTCTAATGAAAATCTTATTGTCATGTTCTTAGAACCGGTAGAGCCAAAAACCTGCCAAAAGTTAGTTTTCCTGGCAAAGCGAATCAAGCGCAAAAAACAATGTTTTTATCTACGATTGAGTTGTTTTTACAATAAACGACAACATTACCTTTAAAAGTTTGCCATTTAAATTTTTTTTTTCATTACAGGATTATTCGATGCATATGATAATTAATTTTCTGTCCATCTGATTCAGAACGCTTTGAATGATATAACATGCAGTTATTTGTTGTACATTTATTTTTTTGGTTCACATTATTTTTGTAACTATCCAACGTACTTTAAAAGTGTTTACGAATTCGGTTTGTCTGTCTGCCGTATATCTGCCGTCTGCCCATGATTTAACTCACGTAAATGTAATCGGAATACCATGCAATTTATATATGTTCTTAAGGTTTACTCTGACTTTATCGGTATTGAAAATAAAGTGTGTAGCATTTATAGATCATTTACAGGGGCACACAAAAGAATTCAGTTACATTACTGTCTATGGGGAAAAATCGTTTGCGGTGTATTTTAAGAATGTTATACTATTTCGATCATACCGAAATACATGTATATAACTGAGGTGCAGTACAAGAGGTTTACGATAGAATATGGTGTACATAGCATTTATTGTTCATTTACAGAGACATACAAATAATTTGGTTACAGTACTGTCTGTTAAAGATAATTGCTGAAAGGGCGTTTTCAGTTGCTGAAGAGTACGTTTTTTTTAAATTTAACTATTTTTAGACAATTACTTGGTGTGTATAAATTCTATAGATCCGAGACAGAGTAGTACAAAATATGTCCAGTTCATTTCCGTTTATTGCTGTAATTTGCAGTAGGGGTATTTGTAACTGCGTTAAGCGTTTCCTAACTGAAGCAAATTTTAGTATACTATGTAGTATATATACATATCTATAGATCTTACACAGGGCTGCACAAAATATTTTGTATACTTATCCAACTGTTGACGTTTAATCGCTGCATTCGGTTTTCAAATGTTTTACCTAGACATCATCTTTCTCCACATTATACTGTGAAGTATTGTTACAGTATTCTAAATGCGTTGTAAAGTGTTTCATAATCTATGCTTGACGCATGATTTTTCTTACTTGTTTCTTCAAAAGTAAATATTAAACACATGTATTGTAAAATGCATGACTTTGATTTCCTGTATGCGATTTTTATTTAAATAAAGGAAATGCACACTCTTTAAAGTAATGCATGAACACACATTTAAGAATCTAAGCATGTCTAGCGCAAATTTAAAGGTTTTAGAGGACTAAAATAAACCTATATTTATGTTTCAAATGAACTAATGTTAGCAGTTTAAAGTTTAAGAAGAAAGAAAAGTCATGCGTAAAGCATAGATTATGAAACACTTTCCAACACATTAAGAATACTGTAAAAAAACTTCACAGTTTAATAAGTAAACAATTTTTAAAACGCCAAACACATTTGAAAACCCAATTTCAGCTATTACTACCAACAATCAAACAAAATATCCGACAGCCTTGTATATGATCTATATATTTATACCTATACTACACAATATGCTCAAATTTTCTTAAGTTAGGAAATACATAGCACAATTGAAAATATCCCTTCAGCAATTTCCGTCAACAAACGGAAATGTACGTGAGATATTTTGAGCAGCCCTGTATATGATCTACAGAATTTATATGCACCAATTAATATGCAAAAAGAAAAACAGTTACATTAAAAAACGCATTCCATAATTCAAAACGAGCTACAATCAATTATTCGTCATAAAAACTACTTTAACCAAATTCTTTTGAAAGTCCCTGTACATGAAATATACATTCTATGTATATCATATTCTACAGTAAGCGCCTTATATTGCACCTCAGTGATATGTATCAATTTGAATATGTTTAAAATATTGAAGCATTATTAAAATACTCTGCAAACGATTTCCCCCCCCCCCATAGATCGTAATGTAGCGGAATACTTTTGAGTATCCCTGTAAATGAACGATACATTCTATGCACGCCATATTCTACAATGAGCACCATGTAGTACACCTCAATCACATATATCAATTTGAATATGTTTAAAATAGTGTAACATCAATAAAATACGCCGCTAATGATTGTTCTCATAGACGTTAATGTAACGGAATTCTGTTCAGTGTCCCTGTAAAAGAACCATAAATGCTACACACTTAATTTTCAATATTAAACATTCCATTTTACGCCCCAATAACAAACATAAATTTCAAGTCACTTCATTATCGTCATTCATCAAGTCATTTCAATATTTACACGAGTTAGCGCACGGACAGACAGACAGACAGACAAACCGAATTCATAAATACATTTCAAGTATGTTAGAGTCCCGCAGTGGCGCAGACGATTAAGCTCGGTTCCCGTCAAGTGAAGCAGCATCGACCATGGCCACTGTTTGGGAGGGTGACAACCTCTCTCGACAGTGGCTGCTGTGGGACCGTGTATGTTAATGGGAGCTGGTGCACATAAAATCTGTTCGTGGCTCCAATGTCCTCCAAGTTTGAAAAAACGATACATCTGTGATGCCAATCCAGGTGCAGATCTCTCATCTGGAATTGGTTAAAAATTAGGAGACCAGCTCTAGATGTCCAACCTCTATTAAGGCCCTGGCACCCCTTCTTTCAGAGAAGTGCCATGGCACTTTCTTTGACACGACAAAACAATAAGTATGTTAAAATGTGTTAAAAATGGTTTGAATACGCTTCATAATTGGTAAATATGATTCCTTCCTTTCTTCATCTTAATTTCAATTAATACCATGATTGTTTATTTTAAAGAAAGCGCACTTTTCTATTTTTCCTTCAGTCTTAATGATCATATTTTTATGTTTCTCCGGATTTTTTAAGTTTCAAGAAACAATTAATTTTCGTAAAGAACATTCTTTATGATTCTTAACACTAGTTCACCAAGAACACGTTACAGATTAATTAAAATTCTTCTATTTACGCATACATACAAAATAATGATAGTAACACAAAAAGAAGAAAAATCCGCAATAAGCTTATACCATTACTAAAGTCTTACATGTTTTGTTTTTAATGGAACTGTAAAACAATTTTACAATTTGTCAGAAGATAAATTAAAAAACACTTTGTAAGCTTTCATGTCGAGAAAAAGTTAAAAAATTCTTGCGGAAAAGTAATTAAAATTATGTTCTTTGACTGTCAACTAAATTATAATGTTTTTATGTGCTTTGAAATTGTCAAGGAAATGTTAACATTTTTCTCAAAAATAACTATTTTAAGCTTACTATTTTAATTATATTTATATCATTTTCACATTTGAAAAGGATTTGCACTATTATTATTTCTATGGATCTTTTATTTGAAAATATGTCTAAATACAATTTTAAGTTAAAAACTAGTTGTTTAACCGTTCTACTCACGGGATTTGATGAATTTAATTCTAAAACCAAAATTAAAATAAAAATCAGTACAACCAAACAAACAACTTTAAAATATCTAAATAAGAAATAAGAATTCCCCCGATACAGTGTTGAGCTGTTCAATAACTATTTGATGTAGAAAAATATTTTTCTACTACTGTGCAATTTTTTTTAATGAAATTTAATTTATCATGTTGCCATGACTGCCGACGATAAAACGATATCTTTGGAATAATGGAATAAATAGAATAAAAAGTTTTGTTGATGTTTGTGATAAAATGTTTTTCTTTAATTGAATCCATTTGGACACTACACTGTTAACTAGTATTTTAAAAGTACAAATTGCACAAATTGTGCTTATTAGTTGCTAAAATCAGTGTAAAAATTGTTTTAAACTCATAAAAGAGCTAAAATCCTACATGTTTTGGCTTTAAATTAAAGCCATCATCGGGGAAGAGGAACAACACAAACGACGACTGATCTTTTAATTTTCGACACGAGAAAAATCAACAGTATGGAAAAATTTAAATAAAATAAGCGGGCGCTCTCTGTTGCCAAAGAGCGAAAAACAAAACAATGAATTAACAAGGGGTTAAAAATGTATCCCATAAACTAGGTATGTTGAAAGAAAAGTTATCATTACAAATACAATCTTTTCTAATTTTAATTTCCAATGATTCCCTAATGGCGGCTTTAAATGGGTTATTGAACCTATGGATATAAACAAATTGCACAAATTGTGTTTATTAGTTGCTAAAATCAGTGTAAAAATTGTTTTAAACTCATAAAATATATAAATATTATCCATAGGTTCAATAACCCATTTAAAGCCGCCATTAGGGAATCATTGGAAATTAAAATTAGAAAAGATTGTATTTGTAATGATAACTTTTCTTTCAACATACCTAGTTTATGGTATACATTTTTAACCCCTTGTTAATTCATTGTTTTGTTTTTCGCTCTTTGGCAACAGAGAGCGCCCGCTTATTTTATTTAAATTTTTCCATACTGTTGATTTCAATTTTCTCGTGTCGAAAATTAAAAGATCAGTAGTCGTTTGTGTTGTTCCTCTTCCCCGATGATGGCTTTAAGTTTAAAGCCGAAACATGCAGGATTTTAGCTCTTTTATGAGTTTAAAACAAATTTTACACTGATTTCAGCAACTAATAAGCACAATTTGTGCAATTTGTATTTTTAAAATGTTTTTCTTTATTTTTTAAAAAAGGTAATAACTAAGCGCAATTAAATAATCTCTAATTAATTTCTTGCGAGGTAAAAGAATTATCGTAATACCCACTACAGCTTCTTACTATGCAGCGTGGTGTACGTAATATGTATATCTCACATTGCAGTGAACATTTAGAACTGGTTAGAACTCACGCGATTACAGGTTGAACATAAAAAGGCAAACATTCGTCAAAAACATAAAATTAAAAAAATATATTTAAAATTTTCGTATTGTTTTCCCCAATTGTTCATGGCACCCTCTATCAGCAACCCGTGAGCCAAATTTCGTATCCCTGCATCCTGTGGTTTCCGAGGTTTTGAGGCACGGATTTTAATAGAGAAGATGAAATATGTTTCGTTAAATTTGACATAAGTGTAAGTATTTTTATATTTAAAATTCAACTATTTTTTCGTAAAATTGTATCCGTGTGAAACTTCTATTTTCCGAAAGAAAGAATTTAGTTTTTATTATAAAATCCGCACAGGGTACAAAAAGTAAACTTTTCAATAACTTACATTTGTCAACATCTTATTATTACGTATTTCGTGTTCGTGTAGATGACAGCCAAATAAAATCAGTCGTTTAAGATGTCACATGAATTTAATTTATAAGCATTCCAGAAAAATTAGAAAATTAATAATTGTAAAATGCTTCAAATGTACACCTTCTCATTCCCAAAAACGTGAAAATCCAAAGGCCTAAATGTAGGGGAGATGGGGGATGAATGGGACATTTTCACAAAAATATTTATTTTAAATATTTTATATAAATTATTATCAATATTATATATCACATGTCAAACTTTAAGTGTTTGACTACATCTTATGCACAATATTTGTTCAAGATTATTATTATACATATATATAAATTAAATTTAATAAAAAAGTTATTTTATGTTCCAATCATCCCCACAGCAGGGATGAATGGGACAGAAACATTTTCCTCCCCGTATTCAATGTTAAGGACTAAAAGCTGACAAAAATGCCACCTTGGCAAAAGCTGAGAGATTATAAATTGTAATATGATCTCCAGGATTATTTGTTAGTCAATGATCTTGGACACATCTCAGCTTTGCCTTAAAAGGCCGATAAACGGTAGACTGAAGACGATGGCTACAAAGAGGATAAAATGTCAAAAGAATAATTACCATTAAGTATTAATTTATCAACCTATATAATATTATTTAGTTAATAAAAAATTTTCAGCCTCCTCTAGGGACGAATGAAGCAGTCCCATTCATCCCCATTTGAAATGTCCCAATCATCCCTATGATGCATATATTCAATTGTCAGCTATTTTGTCTCAGAAATTATTTTGTCACAATGGTTAATATGCATTCATTTTAATTACCAATATTGAGCCTTTAAATAAAAAACTACAATTTAACTTAATTGTTTATATTGCATAAGATATTTAAGTATCTTCAAATGTAAAAAAAATTACTTTTAAGCAGAGTTTTCAGGAAATACAAATTTGAAGAAAACTGAAAACAGCCATGTGCTCTTGATTTTGGTTCTGAAGCACACTATGGTAGTAAAATCTATGAGGATAGGAAGCAACTAAAAATAAATGTTTATTGCCTGAAATATTGAGAGCGTCCCATCCATCCCTTGTCCCATTCATCCCCCATCTCCCCTACTCATTATAAAACAAATTTATCTTAATAACAAGGAGTAAATTACAATATAGAGATGTCGAAGTATCTCAAAATATAGAACAAACATCAGTAGAAAAAAACAATACATATTTCAAACAAATTTCGAGAAGTCTAAATTGTCATACAACTCAAAATCAGCTGAGATAATTCCACAAATACTCCTGCCATTGTTAAATTCTATTTATTTTCTCTATGAATGCACGAAAAACATATGGAAAACTCTAGCTCATATGTTTGCTTCCGCCAATCTAAAGCTAAGGCCTACACCTTGTACATAAAAATCCAGATGTTTATTTTTATACAATTTACAAAAACTAAACTAGATAAAAATATTAGATCAATGAGAAAGTCACACATTTGAGAACATATTATTTTAAGTATACTTCTGCATTACTAAAATATTAGTAAACATAACCCAATGTTTTGAGCGCAAAAAAGATTTAACGAGTAATAATTGCAATACTTGTAAAGTATTTCCGTTTTTAAAACGCTATTTGATTTACCATGGACTTAACTTTTTTTTTATTAATAAAACATGTCTGATATGTGTATCTTAATCCCTTGGGGACGAGCGACACGTATACGTGACGCCTAAGATGCTCAGAATCCTCGATTATTCCCATCAGTTATTTTTAGTGTAAGCTTTGCCTTCTTCAATCATCGCATTTTTGGGATTTAAATAGGCGAAAATTTCTGTTTTGAAAAACCGGTGCTAAAAGATTAAAAATTCTGTAAAGGACGCTAGTCGCGAAGGGGTTAAACTATATGAACATTAAACATTATAAGTATAATTGAATTTAAAATTATATTCTAATGCTTAACAAGTAAACAACCAACATTTTTATTTCAAAATACAGTAAATGTTACAAAATACAAAAATAAGGTTATGCTAATTTTATGTATTCGTTCGTAAGAATTAAATAGGAAATTACATTGTTATGGACGAATACATAAAATTAGCTTGTCAATATATTTTTTCCTCATACTGGAAAATTTTATCACCTGATATAATTCTTGTTTCTTTTGTTACTGCTTAGATATATTTTGAAATACTTCGAAATTCGGTATTATAATTTATTCCTAACTACTACACTGCTCAAAACAATTAAAGGATATTTGAAGTTTTATATAAAATAAAGATATAAACGAAATTTTTTTTGCCGAAAATAGAAGAAGAGAATCACAAATGCAAATTTTTCTGGTTTTCAAACTGTGGAGTATGCAAATTTTGAGTTCGACGTCAAAAACGTCGCTTCAGCGGCAGCGAATGAAATTTGACTTTCAACTGGATAAAAGAGAATGAAGACAAGGATGATCGGCATTCAGTGACTGCTTTTTTTCGATGAGTACGAGGTCTCAGCGAAGTCATTTGACAGATTCAGAAGCTTGGAGAATTTTTGGTAGGTTAGAAGGGGGCCAAACTCAAGCCGAAGTAGCGCAAGCCATTGGAGTGTCACAAAGTGTCATTTCCAGGATCTGGAACCGTTTTTTGGAGAGTGGATGTGCAGGCCGAAGACCAGGGCAAGGTCGTAGACGGGCAACAACGACCAATGAAGATCGGTATTTAGCGTTAACAGCTCGGAGACACCGAAACATGAATGCTACTCTTCTCCAACAACACCTTCGCTCGGCTACAGGCACCACGATTTCAACTCAGACTGTCCGAAACCGGCTCCATGCTGTAGGTATGTATGCTCGCCGACCGATGGTATGTGTTAGATTAACATAAAGGCATCGTCGCGACCGCAGGGAGTGGGCAACCGAGCATGTCAACTGGAGGAGAAATGAATGGAGCAATATTCTGTTTTCTGACGAGTCCCGTTTTTCTGTGCATCCGGATAATAGGCGTATTTTCATCTGGAGGGACCGTGGCAGTAGGAATAATCCTGCGTTCGTGCACGAAATTGTCAGATTTGGCGGTGGAGGAGTGTTGGTGTATGGTGGCATCTCCATTGACGGGCGCACTGACCTCTACATCATTCGAGATGAAGCTCTGACTGGTCGCCGATATAGGGATGAGATCCTCAGACCTATTGTAGTCCCTTACGCTGCAGCAATCGGAAATAACTTCATTTTAATGGACGATAACTGCAGGCCACATCGTGCAAACCTGGTGGAGGATTTCCTTTTCGAGGAAGGAATCGTTTGAATGGAATGGCCAGCGTGTTCTCCAGACATGAATCCAATCGAGCACGTTTGGGACGCTCTAGGAAGACGAGTTTCTGGCCGCCAACAACCCCCACAAACTCTCCAAGAACTGGAAAGAGCTCTTCTGGAAGAGTGGGGCAGAATACCCCAACTCGTCATTAATAGCCTCATCGAGTCCATGCCTCAAAGGTGTTCAACGTCGCTGGCCGCCCGTGGAAACCATACCCCCTACTGAAAATGATTTTCTTTGAAGAAAACACCTTTTATTATTCTTTTTTTCTCATATGCACAAATTGTGTTTTTTTCCTTTTGTACACAAATGCGCAATAAAATGCATTTTTTTCTGCCAAACATGTGTAACTTATTCTCATATAACCTACTATGTCTGTCGACCATGTATCAATCAGCTAAAAAGTTTCCCAGATACAAAATCCACCTAAAACTGCAATATCCTTTAATTGTTTTGAGCAGTGTATTTAAATCAACTTTAAAATTTATTTTTAATGATAAGTTCAGATTTTTAACACTTTCCAACCTAGTTGAAAAGTGTTTATGACTTCGGTTTGTCTGGCCGTCTGGCCGTCTGCCTTCTGTCTGTACTCTAACTCCCGTAAATATGCTCGGTTTGCATAGCAATTTTTATATGTTATTGTCGTTATCTATAGCATGTTCCCTATTTCAACGGAAGTGTGTAGCACTTATGGTTTTTTACAGGGATACTCAAAAGAATTCCATTACATTACGGTCTATGGGGGAAATCATTTGCGGATTATTTTAATGATGTTACATAATTTCAAACACATTGTAATTGATATGTATCACGAAAGTGCATTACAAGAAGCTTAATATGGAATAGGGTGTGCTTAGCACTTATAGTTACTTTACAGGGAGAGTCAAAATAATTCCGTTACATTACGTCTATGGAGAAAAATCGTTTGCGGTTTAATTAAAGAATGTTTCACAATTTTAAGCGCATTGAAATTTATATATATCACTAATATGCATTAAAAGCGGCTTACTACAGAATAGTGTGTATATAGCAGTCATCGTTCATTTACAGGGACACACACAAGAATTCTCACTGTCTGTTAACAATAATTCCTGGAAGTGCGTTTTAAGTTACTGAACGCGATTTTAAATTTAACTCACTTTTTGTCTATTACTTGGTGTGTATAAACTCTCTAGATCATATACAGGACAGCACAAAGGTTCGCAAACGCATTTCCGTTTATTGACAGAAACTCCAGAAAGAGAATTTTAAACTGTGCTACGCGTTTCCTAACTAAACAAAAATTTAGCATCCTATGTATTATATATACAAATCTATAGATCATATACAGGGCTGAATAAAAGTGTTCGGATATTATTCCAAATATTGTATATGTTAGAAATATATGTTGGAAATTCCTGAAATTACGTTTTTAAATATGTTATGCGTTTTCCAAATTGTTTACTTAGATGTTATCTTTCAGCTTATTAAACGGTAATGATTTGTAAAATTATTTTGGAAGCGTTGGAAAGCGTTACATAATCTATGCTTGATGCATGATTTTTCGTTCTTGTTTTTTTTTTTTTTTTTAATTTCTAAATCGGTTATTTACTGTGTACGACAACACAGCTAATTTTTTGTGGAATACTAAGGTAACTCGTTGTTGCACCATCACCTACTTCTCCAGAATATACGCCCTCTCGCGGCGACCAAAGTTATGTTAGTGAGTCAGAGCCAAGCCCTCGACTATTATGTAGCATCAAATACTTTACTCCCGCCATTGGAGAAAAAAAAATAGCTGATAAAAATGATAAATAATTCCTTTATGAAAAGGTCCGTCGCCAAATTTCATTACAGTAATGTCTGGTATATAACCCTCGGCTCAAATAAATCGGTTTCGAACAATAAATTTTATTTGTGAAATAAAGTCAAATAAGTATCAAGTAGAAATGAGTTGCATTTTATTAAATGAAATTTCTAATTCGGAATCAATTTATTTTAAGCACGGGTTATATACCAAAAATTTCCGGTAATACGCCTCATTACTCATCTAAATGTAAGTACGTACCGTGTTTTTTAATTGTTTTTACACTGTAAAAGTAGTGAAATGGTTCTTGATCTAGTCTGGTCGTCAGGAATATAAGCTCACGCCTTTTAAGTGGACGGACCTGTCCGGTTGAACTTGTAACATAATCTATCAAAAAATGTTTATGAAAATATAATATAACCTCTTCTCAGTTACTCACGATTATATAAAGCTTTCCTTGACAAACAATAAATTTCCGACATTTAAAGAAGCATTTTTAACACTTTCTAACCTAGTTGCTAAGTGTTTATGACTTAAGTTTTTAACACTTTCCAACTTAGTTGATAAGTGTTTATGACTTCGGTTTGTCTACCCGTCTGCCGTCTGGCCGTGCTCTAACTCCCATAAATATGCTCGGATCGCCTTGCACTTTTCATATGTTATTGTCGTTATCTATAGCATGTTCCCTATTTCAACTGAAGTGTGTAGCATTTATAGTTTTTTTAGAGGGACACTCAAAAGAATTCCGTTACATGACGGTCTATGGGGAAAAATCATTTGCGGTTTATTTTAATGATGTTATACAAATTTAAACACATTGTAATGGATATATATCACTAAGATGAATTACAAGAAGCTTAATATGGAATATGCTATGCATAGCACTTATAGTTACTTTACAGGGACAGTCAAAAGTATTCCGTTACATTACGTCTATGGAGAAAAATCGTTTGCGGTTTAATTAAATAATGTTTCACTATTTTAAACACATTGAAATTTATATATATCGCTAAGGTGCATTACAAGAGGCTTACTACAGAATAGTGTGTATATAGCAGTCATTGTTCATGGACAGGGACACACAAAAGAATTCTCTACTTTCTGTTAACAATAATTCCTGGAAGTGCGTTTTAAGTTGCTGAACGCGATTTTAAATTTAACTTACTTTTTGTCTATTACTTGGTGTGTATAAATTCTCTAGATCCTATACAGGACTGCCCAAAAGTTCTCGAACACATTTCCTTTTATTGACAGAAATTCCAGAAGGAGAATTTTTAACTGTGCTACGCGTTTCCTAACTAAACTAAAATTTAGCATCCTATGTAGTATATATACAAATCTATAGATCCTATACAGGGCTGAATAAAAGTATTTGGATATTTTTCCGAATATTGTATATGTTGGAAATTCCTGAAGTTACGCTTTTAAATATGTTATGCGTTTTCCAAATTGTTTACTTAGATGTTATATTTCAGCTTATTAAACGGTAATGATTTGTAAAATTATTTTGGAAGCGTTGGAAAATGTTATATAATCTATGCTTGACGCATGATTTTTCGTTCTTGTTTAAAATTGATTTCAACGTTTTAATATCTCCTGAAAACGATTTGTCTGTGTGTCTGTGCGTGTATAGCTGGAAAAACTTTTGGGGGCGCTAAATCTCGAGAAATAATGCAGCAAATCGATCAAAGTTCATATTCTGTGAGACCTTTACAAAGAATGGTGCTGATTATGTTTGAATATATTTTGGCTACCAAATGGTGCTGCTATTTTGCATCCTTAAAGATTTCTGTAATAGCTATATTTCAAGAATTAATGCACGGAATTTCATAAAACTGCACATTGTTTCAGACCTTGAAATGCAGTTCCATTACCTAATGTATATTATGTTGAGTTGTTAACATGCGAGACAAGATGCTGTTGCCATATAGGTTGTCTGGGTAAATTGTGTCCACCGGTTGTCGATCTAAGTAGCTCAAAAAGTAGAGTGTTGGCAATTTAAGCAAAATGTCTTTGGTAAGACTCCCTGGCAGCTTATCACTCAGTTGGAGCATTTTCAAATCTTATCACCTCTTTACCAATACCAGACCTGCCAAGTCTCCGGCTTTTTGGATACCAGTAATTTAGTACAGAAAATGTTGTTTTGTTGAATCGGAGCATTTTGCGATTTAAAAGGACAACATTTTCTCAAAAAAATTACTGGTGTTCAAAAAGCCGGAGACTTGGCAACTCTGACCAATACGTATGATTGAGTTTAATAAAGTATATCTTCGTTTAATGGCGTTTCATTACCTACGATATATTCTGTTGAGCCGTCTCCATGGCAGACCAGATGCTATTGTCAAAAATGTTATCTAAGTGAATTGTGCCGGACGTTTGTCGGTCCAGATAGCTGAGTAGGCAGAATGTTGGCAATTTAAGCCAAAGGTTAGGACAGTTTTTCACTCAAATCCTGCACCTTTGCCCGTCGGAATAATTGGGATGAAAATAATAAAGGGTTTCAATTAGAATTTAAATTTTGACTAGAGTATTTAAAAATAAATATTAAATATTCTATTTAGTTTACTTAAGATAATTCCATTCTTCCTGCTAATATAAATTATTTTAAAATAATGTTATAGAATAACGCCAAAGAAGAAAAACGATTCACTAATTAGTTTCTTTTTTTTATCATTTCACTGCTTTTTTAATGAGAATAATTAACTACCGTGTCAGGAAATAATTAAAGTTTGCTTCGTAATATTCTTCCCGTTTAATAAAAATTTATTACCAGCAACTGTTTAAATTGTGCTTCAATAGATATTTTTATCTAAGAGAGTTTTTTTTTTAATTTATAGTTGTCTTTATTTTATTTTTATCAATTAAGTTAACTTTCATTATTAGAATAACTTATTTTTGAAAATATTAAGATTTTTTTCTTTAATAATGTTTCTCTCAAATTCGATATGAATTTAATAACTAAAACTATAAATTGACGAAAAATTCCAAAAAATAATTACATGCCATGAATTCATTAGGTATTTAATTTTAACACATGAATGGTTTCTTTTATTTTAATGTTGGATATTGTTGTAGGCTACCAGCTGTTGAAAATTAAAGTTCAGAAAAATGAAGTTGACTTCATTGTGTAAACGTTATTCTTTTTATGCAAGTGCGTCGAAATATTTTTCAAAAAATACTTCAGAATTCTTAAATTAATTTCAATGTTTTATTATTTTTATTGAAAAAGGAGCTTTAATTATTTATTTAGAAATTTCGAGTTTACATTGGTAAATGGATTTTTAGTTGTTTCGTGTAGCTTTCGTTTTGTCATTATAAATGATTTATTGATTAGTTTTCCAAATAGAAATATTGTTACAAGTTGCGTGGCAACACGATGTGGTGCATTTGATGAAATATTTGGATTTATTAAAGGAAAAATAAAATTATTGTACATTTACCAAAAAAAAAAAAAACACGACAATTATTTTATTAAATATTACATTTCAAGTAAAAAATCCTATTAACAATGTTGAGTAAATAGAATTTACGAAAATTATAGTTGGCAGATTACGTACTTTTCGCTTAAAATTTTATTTCAAAAGTATGTTTTTTTTTTAAGATTTGGTTTCGCATTTTGGAGCTGGTATATTGAAAATGATGTCACTTTGATGAATTTAAAACAATATATTTTAACTCTCTGAATTCAAATAAATGTTTTACAAAAAAAAAATTATCCGATAAACCATTTTACTTTTAATGCCCTTGTGAAACGTTTTGCAACCATCTTTCAAAATTAAATAATTGAAAATAGCACAGTCAGTTGGATATATATGATACATCTCCAAAAAATGGGGCTAATATGAGACACACACAAAAAGGTAAAAAAAAATATAGTAAAAAAATTGGCTTTGTGATTATTTTGTAAGAAATACATCATTTTACTAATATCCATTACAAATACGCTCAAAGTATAAAAGGAAAAATACAAACAAATATACATTTGTAATGTTCCTTTTTTTATACGAAGGATATTCCGTCAGGCTTCAGATCTTTTGACGCAGCATTTAAATAAAAACTTAGGTAAATTATTGTAATTGGCCTTTATTAGTGTGGTATAGTGCTTCCTTTTAGTTGTTAAAAACTTTAATCTTTAAAATAGACAATCAGTCCATCAAGTCAAATCCTATCCTAGGAATAACTCTAGATGGCAATCTCTCTTTTCTCCCTCAGCTACAAAATAAACGACAAGAAATAATATCAACCACTCAAAATCTATTACAATTCTCTTCCACAACAAGCTAATTATATAAACAGATCCTGAAAATCTGGTACAGCACCATCTTACTAAAGAATATCTCATATGGAGCCGCAGCATGGTTTTTCCGCCTCCAGAAAGCCTATGGACATCGCCTCTTATCATCAATTCAAGCCCAATGCCTACTAATGATAACCAGAGTCTATAAGAAAACTGCAACAGCTGTCCTGTGCATTCTAACAGGCACATTACCTCTCCACTTACAAATAGAGAAATAAGCAATAGCGGGAAACGTCCTCAGACTGCACACCCCCACGGAAAACCACGACCCAACATTAAACCAGAGCAAGACTACCTCATCCCACATACAACCCTACAATCCCTACATAAAATGGTTAGCAGATGTCAAAGAAGACGACACCAACGACATAAAAATATTTACAGACGGCTCCAAGTTGGAACATGGAACAGCTTACGCTAACTGTGTATACCAAGAAGACACACTAATCCATAAAGCACAGACACAACTACACGCAGATAATTCAGTATATCAAGCTGAACTACTCGCCATTAAGGCAGCGGCTTGCTGGGCAGGGTCCTCAGCTTACAACAATCACCTTATCAACACAGACAGTCTTTCAAGCCCTACAAGACCTGTTAACAACAGACCTAATAGTAATAGACATTATCACACTTCCTGAATCAACAACAAAAAGAATTTCCTTCAAATGGGTGAAGAGTCACTCCGGTATAAACGGAAATTAACAGGTGGACCATCTAGCCAAAGAAGCAACCACATTATCCGGGGCGCACAAACAGTTCGTTCCTTTCCCAGCCTCATATTTAAAGAAACATCTCAACGACCAAGCCATTAAATAATGGCAAGGCAAAGAAAATAGGACTACGCCAACACTGGCCGCTTCACCCATCGCCTAATTCCAAAATTCACAACAGAACGCCTCCTACACCATAGAAATCTATATTTTTTCGCCACCAACCATGGACCCTACCCAGATTACCTTGCTAAAATCGGCAAAACTGAATCTGTTCTCTGTAGCTATGGTCACAGGGGCAACTCCCTCCATTACACCTTACAATGCACCCTCACGTCTACTCTTCACAACCGCAAGCCATCAACAATATCCCTTTCACACTGGTTCGCCTACCTGTTGAAGGGACAAGACCTCTTAAACAAAATAATTAGTTGTATGAACATTCTAGAAAGGAACCAGCAATTATTCCAGATGCCTCCACCACAAATAGTTGGTGAAATTGAGAACTGAAAGCTAGTTCGGAACATTGTCTTATAGTAACCACCAGCCATATTAGGAACAGCACCCACAACACATACCTCAACCAACCATCTGTGCAAGAACCCAGCTTCTAGCCCAAAAGCTTGTGTGAAAAACTCATCTTTTAGCGCTTTAAAAACATTTTTACGTCCCACCACAAACTCGTATCAGCAAACTCCCATCAACTCTTAGGAGAAAACAGAAATACACATCTTCGTGCTCGCGAAAACAGAGACTCGCTCCCAACCACCAACTGTAAATAATCCACAAAATTTTCTCCATGATTGTATAGTATATATATTTTTAATGAACTTGCCAAGCAGGGCTTGCACAGGCTAAAGCCATATGGTAGGCCTCTCTGCTTGGTTAAATCTGAATCTGAATCTGAATCTGAATCTTTCTTTCTTTTATATGTCAGTTACGTTTTTATTGTAACCCTAATAGTATATTATTCTATGTTTATTACATAATTGTAATCGAATGACATGGAATGCTAGCTTGTGGATTTTAAAACTTAGTTTTAGACCTCAAGCTAAAAGTGACATTGAAGGTAGTCTGTGTATTTTTTAACATTTTGTTATTATCTTTCATTTATCGTTCATTTACAGGAACCAAAAAAAATATATTAGGTTACAGTACTGTCTATGAGCAATAATTGCATAAAGTGCGTTTTCATGTGTTATATGCGTTTTAAAATTTATGTATTTTTTAAATATTACTTGTTGTATACAAATTCTATAGATTATGTACAGGGTTGCAGGAGATAATTCATTTACGTTTATTGTCCGAAATTGCTGTAGGGGAATCTTCAACTGTATTATGCGTTTCATAATTGAACTAAAGGTACGTATGTACTATATATACAAATATATAGATCATATACAGGCATTTACAAAATAATTTGAATATTTTTCCGACTATAGATCGTAATTGCTGAAATTACCATCAACTGTGTTATGTGTTTTTGTAATTGTTTACTTAAATATCATCTTTCACCTTATTAAACGGGGAGGTTTTGTTACAGTATTCTGAATGTGCTGGAAAGTGTTTCATAGTCTATGCTAAACGAATGATTTTGTTTCTTTCTTGTTTTGTGTTACCCTCAGTGGATATTCAATAAAGCATTCTAAATAACCATGACAAAAGTTAAAGAAATAAGGTATTAAATTCAATAATTATTTTGAATGAAAAAAGTAAGTTTAAAAGCAAAAATCAAAAAGTGCACAGCTGCCACCTTTTACGCTTTTTTCTTACCACTAAAATATTGTAGTAAATTTTGCCTTATTATATCGCCAAAATCTTCGATTAAATAGGCCAAATTTTCAATTAAATTTTAGGGGTAACAAAAGAGTACAAAAGTTGGCCGCTATGCAGCTGGATTATGTCCCAAGGTTATGCAGAAAGAAACCTCATGGAATTGCACTATAGTAGAATTAAGAAATAACTACGAAATAAATGACAATGCTCATGTATTGTTCGTTTAAATATTGATACCTTTCTAAATTTATAAATTAAATATACTTTGCGCTAAATACTTTTTCTACATTATTTCTTCGTTTGCGCATTTTATCTTTTCAAAAGTCTATTTCTTTTATCGCAAAGCTAATTTTATACCCATTAAACATACATAACAGTGTTCATATTATAAGCTTGCAATCTGGTCTTTGTGGTTTTATTTCATTTGGGGAATGGAATATACCAGAGATCCTTTATGCTTTGATCAGAATATAACAAAATGCATAGATATCTAATTTACATCAGCTAGTTCTTGACTGAATAATTAAAGTATATACAATTTGTGAATATTAAAACCACATTCATATCGTGCCCTCGCAGATGTTTTGTAGGTTTGCTGCTACTTTTCACTAATTTTATTATCTGCCAATTCTGAAAAACCTTTGGCGTGCACTACGTTCAATACTTAATACGATTTTCTCCCTAACCTCTGTCTTTTAACTCCGTGCCTTGGCTTGTATCGCATTTCGGTTGACACTGTACCTGATATTAAAATGTAATCACTTCATCTCTGATTGTCAATTGGATAAGAACTTAATTTTTGCTGAAAGGGGAAGCCACCTCTTAAGTTATCTCAATCTTCACAAAATAAAGAATATTTTTCTATGCAGGAATTAGTTTTTCACTGTTTCCGTCTGAACAATTTTACAAGAGGGAACCCATGGTTATATCTAAACAACGCTTCTTGTATTTACTTTCACGTATTATACTGATATCTGTAATAAATTAACATTTCTATCCGGATTCAACTGAAATATCTTCTCACTCAAGCCAACTGCATCATAGCATGTATCTATACACTTTAAAAAATACACTATTTTCTATATCAAAAATATCTTTATTTTACTATATTCATTCGGGCATACACACCTGGGGCAAAAACGAAACCTCGGACCTATACTGGCACCAAGTGGCATTAGAAACAAATTGTATGTAGGATATTATAATTTACAATATTAAACAACAGATTTCAGAGTTAGATTTATTTCATCAAAAATATGGCTTGGCACTTTCTTGAGCCGACCCCCTCAAGTGTAAAGATGAAAAAAAGTCACTTTTGTAAGGTAGCTCGTAAAGTTTGCATACAGTAATTTTATAAATAGCTCAAATTTTGGCAATGTATACCGCGATAATTTTCGATCCTGTAAAAAATCTTAATCTGATTTCACAACTCCAAAACACTCTCAGAAAAAACTGTAAATTTATGAGCGTTTGCCCTTCAATTTTCACGGGCAACAGCCTTATTTGATGAAAAATGGTTTGATCCACTCAATAAGCGGTCTTATCTCTTAGATACTTAGAAAATTAAGAGAAAATCCACATATTCTTACAGTTCTAGCCCATATGTTACGAAAATACGGTACGACCCCATACATTGTCCTCCGCTAGGGTGTAACCCATCATTTTACTCGTGTTTCGAAAATTTTAACCCGCCAAAACAGCGATTCTGTGATGATTATCTAACGAGCTACGTGCTACGGAACAGTAAGTAAAGTTTTATTGTGTTTTAAAGTGCATTATATCATGTGCATTATAATGCTGTATTACTTTGCCCCGTAAAATTACGGGCTGCCCAAAACGATGGGCATGGACCTTTTTTTTTACGGGGTATGACTGGAATCTCTGCTGCCGGCCTCTGCCCGTAATTTTACAGCAATTTTTTTCTGAGTGAACGTGAACTTGTTTTATCAATAAAACAGCTTAACAGAAAAAAAAATGACATTTACTAACCTTTGATACATCTGCACACGATTTTTGAGAATTCTTAACAAGTTAAGCAGCGCGATATTGGTTGAAGTTTTAACTAAATTTAAAACGATTGTATACCACATTTTTTATCTTACACGCAAGTACCTTATTTCAGCTTTAGATCAAATGTAAATATTAACACATTGAATTTTCAAAATCGAAGTCCTTTTAGAGTTTTCCTGTGTTGAGATAAGTAGTTAAGGGGACAGTGGACATTTAAAAACAAATCCTTCAATTGTCAATGAAATAATTTGAAAATTGGTAGACTTGTTAGTGGCAAACTCAAATATTTTCAAATTTTGGTGGTAAGATAATAAAAAGTTTTTTAATTATTCAATTTTTTAATTTAAAAGTAACGAATAACTGTCATTAATTAAAATGTCCTATGCGCATTTCTTTTGCATAAAATATGGCAATATTGATTTATGAGATACTTTATATAAATTACAATGGAAATTAGCATGAATTGTAAAGGTTCGGTGAGTATATGAGCAGAAAAAAAATCTTTTCATAATTATGCTTCGTTTCTTCTAAAACTAGTCGTTGGGGGCCACCGTAATACTTACCCATCATGGATATGCATAATGTAAAATATGAAAATAAAACATGTGTAAACTATTTATAAACTGCATTGCAATTCGAATAAAATCGTGGCTTGATGACGAAATAAACTTTAAATGCTCTATTACCGAATTGCGTAACAGAAACACCCTTATAACTCTAAAATTGATAATCCTATTAACAAACGGTTTACTGCGTCGGATTAAGCATCTCATTTCCAATTAAAATATATCTTTGAATTGAAATGTGAATGAAATACAGGGTCATGAAAAATCGAAGAGTGTGGAAAAAAGGATTACAAATATCTCGGCAACTCATTATCCGATCGACTTCATTCTTCATGCAAAATTTACGTTTTGTATTGTATTTTATATTCACTCCTTAAAATAAACAATTTCGAAAATTTTTATATACCTTTTATCAGAACGAATATTTCGAGAGTCCGAAAAAATAGTTCCGGATAATCGAGGTTACTGAAATTCAATAAGCTTCTTCCCATTATTACATATTAAGTACATACCAAATTTCAAGTATCTATCTCAACAGACACACAGACACAGACACCCACACACATACACACAGACAGACGGACGGACGGGAATTTTTTTTCTAAAAGTATGTTTTTCGGAATCTCCAGTGTCTGCAACGTGCAAATCTGTCAAAAAAAAAATTCGATTTTCAAAACTATTACAAGATTTATCCTATACTACGTATGATGGGTAAGTAAAAGTAGCTATATATTTTCATATGCACATAAATTTCAAGACTAAAATACTCCTGAAATTATCTTTATATGCTAACATTTATTTATTTATGTATAAAGAATATTCAGTGTAAATTTCAAAAGAATCTGATAATTAGAAATACGCATGGAACTTATCAAAATTTTGAAATGTGCAAAAATTTCAATTTTGAGAAAACAAACAAGTTGGAAATTGTACGTTAAACGTGACAAATGAGGTGCGTTCGTTTCGTGCTATATCTAGTTTTACAGTGTAAAAAATCATCATTATTATTTCAGTGAAATTAATTATATCGTCTGCTATGAACGAAATGAGGATGCCTTTTTTTTTCTTATTGCGTATGCCATGTTTACATTTGCGAATTTTTTTTTCGACACCTGACAGAGCTGTACATTTACCATGGGGACGTTGCTTTGCTCTATGGTTAATATTTCTATGACTCACGATGAATGAATATTTTGTTTATTTACTTTAATTCATTCAGATATTCGGCTGTTAACCTAATTTTCACTGAAGTTATCTCAGAATTTATACATTTTTTAATGTAATTCATCTCTCAAGGAAACAAATTTTTTGAACGGTCTTTCTAAAAATGTAACTTTTACGCAATTTTATTCGAAAAATTAATTTCGAATAAAAATAGTCACTTGGCATATGGAAAAAGATATGGTTGTTAGCCCGTATTTGTTTTCCTTAGTCACATGACTTACGCTTTTATCATATAGATTACTTATGATAAGATTTAATAGAATAAAGAAAACTTTAATTAATATCTTTTTAAGTTTTGATTCGATTTTCATACAATTTCAAATGACTCGACAAAATTCTGCAACGATTATATATATTAAATTTCAAACCATTCAGTTGGGTAGTTTTTTGCGCTGTTATATGCGGACAGACGGACTGACAGACGGACAGACGAACCCGACGATGACTATAGGTGCTACGTATTTATATAATTACGAACGAGCCTAAACAAAAAGTATAAATATATAAAGTTTTTCTAAAAATAAAAGCTTATATCTCCTCTCCGCAAAAAAACATCAGAATTGAAAAAAAAAATTTCGCATCCGATAAACTTACGCATCTTGTTTCATAATTCTCCAACTAAAAAAATAAAATACCAATTTTTAAGTCGAATTTCGTTATTTTAAAAATCCACTGTCCCTTTAAAAGTTTTGAAATTTTAGTATAGATTTTCATCAAAATACAATTGTGCAATGTACAGTGGTAAATAATGCTGGACAACTTAATAATAATTCCGATTCCCATTCAATTCCATGAAGATAAAATAGGATTAAAGCTCATTATTTAGAATAGAACAATAGTTATTAAATTCAAGTTAAATACTATTTACTGAAACGTTTATAACACAAGTGGGTCAATCTATTTAATTATCAGTATTACATAAGATCTGATATCTAAAGAGGATCTCCAGGTTGATGCTTCACTGATAAACTATTGTTATTTTAAAATTAGTGTTATTTGAATTATCAAAATGATGGAAATATAATTTAGATAGAAATAAAATGTCTGACAAGGAGACATAATCACAGATTTTGATTATTTTTATATATGCTGTTAGGGTAGGAGCCCCTTAGTCTCAGGTTCAACGGATTTTATACAATGCTCCTTAGTTCTCGAGAAATAGGGGGTCTAATATTTTAACACAACTTAAATACTTTATAGCGAAAGTATTTCGTTGGTAGTAGCTCAGTTGTTATGGCGTCTGCTCGTTGATACGCGGGCCCGGATTTGAGACCGGGACAAGCTACGTTTGTTTTTTTCATTTTTTGTTTTATAAATATACTTGTAATTATAATTTAATAATCTCAATTAAAAGCTTTAATATCGTACATTAATTATAATGTTAACCTATTTATTTTTTATTAGTAACTAAATCGTTGTATAAAACCTTATTAAACAGTTATTTTTTTAATCACTTTTAAAATGTATTTCATATAGGCTTTATCGATGTAATGATATTGAACAATTCTGTTAATTCCTGATTTAAAAAAAAGCATCGTTTATATAATGGCTTAACAAGGAAAATCAATGCGATAATAATACTATATATATAATTATATTAATATATATATATATATATATATATATATATATATATATATATATAACATAATTATATTAAAAATTAGCAGAATTATATAATAAGCATATTTATATAAACTTTAGCATATGCAATCGTTCTGTCAAGCGTCCATTTTGACTGATTTTTTAAAGGACTGCTATAAAGATTTGGACTGAATTCTTCTTGGTTATACCCGCGTTTTCCTTGGTGGCCACTGTGCTCTGGTTTCCGTTTCCGCCGACGCTTGAAGTCACTCATCACGAATCCCCGCTTGCCGAGGAGTTTCGCGGGGGAGGCTATACACTCCACTTCTTGGTGGTGTGTATAGCCTCCACCAAGACGTGTGGGAGACCTAAGGGAGGCCAATAAGAGTGGCCTCCCTTAGGCATTCAATGTCTCGTTCCTGAGAACGGTAAGATACAAAATTTGTTCAAAATCGTTAAAGCCATTTTTTAAAAGAAATTAGCTTGACCCGCGGTGACCCAAAAATGACCCACTTATTGGATTTTCTCAAATTTGTGACCTAGCCCAATGATCTTCTCGTGCCCGAAAACGGTGGGATACAAAATTTAGTCAAAATTGTTAGAGCTACTTTTTAGATATAATTTGCTTGATCTTGACCCATAGTGACCCAAAATGACCCACTAATCAAATTTGAACATCTGACCTAGGCCAATTGCCTTCTCGTATATATATATATATATATATATATATATATATACATGTCCTGTATATATATATATATATATATACAGGATTTACTCGTATTATAATATATGATATGATTTCGTGGTTTATGTGTTTGAAGTTCATTTTCAAATTTTTGTGAGAATAGTTTGGTTATCGTGTAGACCTTGATAATGGCATCGTTTGTGCATACGAAACACATCGATCATCATTTTAAAAGATTTTTATACGTCTTCTTGTGTTCTTTTTTTAACACTTTAATCTTTTACATCTGTATTTTATTAATAATTTGCGATTTTATTATATAATTATGTAACAATTTGTTTTTTTAAATGTTCTTTTAAATGTTCTTTTATATGCACTTATGCTTTATATTGTCCCATTCTCAATGTTTGAGTATTTATCTTACTTTACTTCTGTATTTACATTACTTTTCTGAAGAGGTTAAAAAATAACAATAAAATATTATCAAAATACTTATTAAACAATTAATAAATCATACAAGTTTCAGATGTTTATTTAATCTGTTGTTTCTGGAAATTACACTCCTTTCTGAAAAATAATATTAAAATACATACCCACTTAATGGAGAGTCTTATAAACTAAATAATTGCTTTGTGTTGTTATTATTTGATGTAAATAAAATGAACTGAATTCTGTACCATCTGCATTTAATAAAAATTATTATAGAAAATGAGTTTAAAAGAAACAATTTTTAAAAACTCGCTGTTTAGATTTCTTTTGTTCTACTAGAAATCCAATATTACAATCCTTATTTACATTTGAATAAATAATGTATTTCAGAGAATAGCTTTTTAGTGCGCTTTAAAATTAACTTTATATTAATTAATCTAATAATGAAAAGACATAAAAAGGACTGAAATTTTTTATGACAGCTAAAATAATGAGAACGAAAACTCAATTCACAATGAAATAAAAAGTGACGATCACTTGTGCACCGTTTTTTTTCAACAGTCCTTTTCAATCTTTTTCATTTTAACTCCACTTTTTTTTAAATATCTGTTTAACAATAAATTAATTAATAGTGTACATTTAAATGGAAGTTTTGAATAAAAAAATGTACTTGAATGAAATCCTTTTTAATTTAATTTAATTTGTCATCCGAGGTGTGCTTAAAAATCAACTTCATATCAGTTATATTAAAGAGGAAAGAACATCAAAAGTATTTAAAAAAATTATAATACTTGAAATGAAATACAATGAAGTACAATGAAAAATAAATTCTTTCAAGGACAAATAATAGTGACGGTTGATATTTATATATTTAAAGAAATGCTACAAATATGTTTGAAAGTGAAAAATTCTGTAACTCTATTTGATAGCACATATAATTATATACAAATATGTGTATAAATATATTAAATATAACATTAAATTTAAATATATTTTTAGTGCTTTTAATTATATACTTACAGTGTTAGTATCTTTAGTGTATAATATTAATAGTGATATGTATTGATAATTATTTTTGTAAGAAATTAATTTTATAATAAACTTTATACAACTGAAATCTGTATAAATATTTATAAATATATATCAAGGAAATGTTTTTAATTAAATTTAATTTCTAATTCCCATGTGTACCTTAAATATAAAATTATGATGAAGATCAAAGAACGTAAAAAGTATTAAACACTTTTTATGACATTTATAATTTTAACCCAATCATGCTGGTTGGTAAAGATATCATACAACTTGACATTTTTTAAATTTGAATGAAAAAGTTTGCAGGCTGGGAGTCAAATACCATACCTTTGTCTTAAATTGATCTGGACCGAAAACCGGCCGGTGCAATTCACTCATATAATGTTATTTACAATGGAATCTGGAGTTACATTAAGTGAGATACAATATCTTAAGCTGTTTACATGGAAGACCAGACGCTATTACCAATAAGGTTATAGGAGTGAATTGTGACGGTCTAGTAGCTCAATAGGCAGAGTTTTGGCAATTTAACCCAAATGTCTTGTGTTCGACTCCCGGGCTGAACACTTTTTTACTCAAGTTAGAAAAATGCTAATTCGTGAGATACTTTTTATAACACCTGGCTTTAAAAAATTAGGAACAAGATATCCATTCAAGGAAAAAAAACAGAGATGGACTTCTGTAAGTTGTTTATTGATTTTTTTTTTTTTTTTTTTTTTTTTTTTTTTTTTTTTTTTTTTTACGTTCCATTCAGTCTCTTTCGTTTTATTTTTCAATCATTCATCTTTTTACAATTTCAGAACCATAAATTTAACATCAACACATATTTAATAGCTTTTTCTGATACAATAGGTATTTTCTGAAATATATTTTTTCTATATTTCTTTCAAACTCGTGGCTTTTATTTTAAGTTCACATTAATTTAAGGGACTCTGAAGAGCATTAACATTCATAAAACTCGAGATGAAAAATAATAAAGTAAAATCTTTACATTAAGAAATTTAATGAAACTAATGTTATGCATGGCATTTATGTGATTTATTTTTCTCTTTCCTTTTCTTTTTTTTTTTTTTTTTTTTGTAATTTCTTGTTTCTTTTTTTAAAAAAAATAGTCTGTTTTATTCTGTGAACCATTTGTTATCAACACTATTAAATTCCTGTTACGATTTTAAAGTTATAGTGATTCTTGTATTTTGAAGCCTTTTCTCTATTTTAAGTATATTTTATTTTAAATATAAAAATTAATAACTATTGTACAAATTGTAATATTAGTCGAAGAAAATTAATAATTACTGTTGAAATGTCAATAAATGAATGTCAATAAATGAAAAGTAACATGAAACATGAATATTCGTCAACAAAAGAAGATTTATGAAAAAATCAAACCAAAAATAAATTAATTCGAACTTCCTTAATAAGAAAAACAAGGAATTTATAAAAGTACTCGTAATAACCGTTACTTGCATTACCCGTAAAGACAATCTCTCAAGAGACAAACTCTAAAATAGAAGATACACTGTTAAAAATATCTGTAAAATCACAGAAAAACGAGATTTTCTGTAAGTTTACACTAGTTCTCCGTTAAATGCATTTGATCGAGTTTCTCTGTCATCATTTTACAGACATTTCCTTTTTCTTATATTAGATCCCCTGTAGGGATTTTCGTGTCTTTATTTAAAGATATTTTTATATTTGTTATAACCTGTAATTCAAAATACACACTTTTAAAATTCTTTTACAATTTTATTAAAAATATTAAAGAAAAAAAATTGGTTTAAAAATTGTTTTATTAAAATTAGAATATTTTAGAAAGGGGAAATTCAACTCTGCGGAGTTAGCGGGGATTTTTATCAACTATCACTTTGATCAAAAGATAGAAAGAGAGAATGGTTATTTAAAGAATAATTTTTTATTTCAATTTGGATTTACAATTTAGGTAAGATAATTTTCAAATATTATTTTAGTCCATTTTATAATTTGTGTTAATATTTATAAAAAAATTATAATATATTATTATTAGGAGTCGTAGAATTTTAATGACATATGCGTTATAAAAAATATATCAACCTTCTAAATGCATAAATATTACTAAAAAGAAAATAAGTTTAATCTTCTAAATTTAAATATTTGAAAATATTAAAAGTGATTTCTTTTTTAAATAATTCATATGCTTTAAATTTATTTTTCTTTTATTTACTAGTAAAAAAATTCCTTTCCAAAAAATATTCGCGCATTATGAAAAAAATATATATATATAATATGTATATTCTGTTAAACTATCGAAAAATTCTCGAAAACATTGTTAAATTTGCTGAAAAAAAATACATTAAAATTCTTTCATTAAAAAAAAAAAAAAAAAAAAAAAAAAAAAAAAAATATATATATATATATATATATATATATATTTACAAGTACAATAATTTTTCAGACTAAATCATAAAAGACATGCTTGGCACAAAGCAGTAACAGCCCAAATGGCATAGTGGCTACAATCCCTGTCCGCCACCCGGATTACACGGGTTCGAATCAGAGCTGTGGTCGAAGCGATTCTTGTAAAGTCCTGCGTTACCGCGATTAGAAGTAATTCAAGAAATTCTAGCAGCACCCATATCTGGCGTACAATCGGCGTTTTCTGTCAATGATTTATATATAAATAATAATAAAGATTTTTTTTTTCATCAGAAAAATTTACAGTAGACTCTGTAAATTTAACGAATAATTTCTCTGTTATTTAACAGAATCTCTGTTTTCTAATCTCTGTAATTTTGCATAAGACTTAAGATAACAGATTACCAGTAGATTCTCCGTAATTTCACAGAAATTTTTTTAACAGTGTTCTGCGTGGGTGTATTTTATATAAATATTTATATTATTTATATTTGAAGATATAAAGTTAGAAATCTTTCATATAACAATATAATAAATTATAACACCTTGTAATAATATATTTCTTTTAAATGCTAAAAGGTGTACATTAACAACATAAATACAAATCAAAATAACTTTTATTAGGTTGTTTTACATGTTTCAACTCACTGCATGTCATTTTAAAAAAACAAACGAGAATATTCCATAATTGCACGGGCTTTGAAGTTATTATTTTCATGTACTTTTTGAAAAATTAGGCACGTTATCTTTTATTTTTACTTGGTTGTTTATTTTCATATCTGTGACCATGGAGTAACTCGAGCCACAGTTTCGGTAAATTAAAAGATTCCGCATCGCCATATCCAAATAAATTTCAATGACTAGAAAATAAAAGACTGAAGTAAAATAATATTTCCCTCCAGTCTATACTATCCATCCATAATAAGAGAAACCATAGAGATACTAACACGCAAAAATACAATATGTAACGATGCGGCATCTTTTAATTTACCGAAGCTGTGGCTCCAGTTACTCCATGGTCACAGATATGAATATAAACAACCAAGTAAAAACAAAAGATAACGTGCTTAATTTTTCAAAAAGTACATGAAAATAATAACTTCAAAGCCCGTGCAATTATGGAATATTCTCATTTGTTTTTGAAAATGACTTGGAGTGAGTCGCAACATGTCAAACAACCTAATAAAAGTTATTTTAATTTGTATTATGTTGTTAATTTACACTTTTTAGCATTTAAAAAAATATATCTTTCATATAAATTTGTTAAAAAAAAAATTATAAAAAATTAATGTAACATTTAATTTTTCTTCACAAATCAAAAGATAAAGTTTCCGGAATTTAAAATTTAACACCCTGGAAAAGCGTAAAAAGTTTATTTTACTGACGAACTTTTCATTAATTGAATATTATTATTTAGAAATTGCACATTAACTTACATTCTATAATTCTTTTACTATCTTTGTTTTATGTCAAAAGTATTTCCACCTTTTCGTAATTCCCTTATTATTTCTAATATAACAAAGTATTTCCTAAACTTGTTTTCAAAGACGCGTACTCTGTTTCATTGTAAAAGACAAAGAAATGAAATTACAGAAGCCGCTGCTTATTTTTTACCGTGTTAATGGAATTCTATCGCAGATAGAATGAAGGTTAGTGCATAGAAGTTAGTGCATAGAAGGTTAATGCATAATATGTATGTCTGATAAAAATTTGGAGAATAGAAGACATCTCACGCTTATTTATAAAGTGCCCCAACTCGAAAAATGAAGTCTTTCAGAAAAGGCCAAAAAAGGTTTTCAAGTTTTAGAACCAATTCTCTTTTAATTCAAATTAATGGTACGCACAAAAAATTTTCTATCTAGACCCAAAAGTAGTTTATTTACTTTAATATGAGTATATTGCATCGATTAATCTAACAATGTGTAGACAGTAGGGTTGTACATCATCATAAGCGAAGATTATAAAACTTTTCTAATCCGGTCCTTTTTTAAGATGCTTAAACTACTTTTACTAAGCAAATGTGTTTAAAATTTACCATATTCTTATCCGAAATATCACGTATTTTGCGTTGTATCATTTTGGAAGTAAGTGTGTGCTATCTTATTCCAACGATACAATGTTATAATACAAAAGAACTAAGTATCCAAATAAATATATATAATGTAATTCGTTTCCTATCTTTGTTTTATGTCAAACGTCGTTCTACCTTTTCGAAATTCCCTTATTATTTGTAATATAACAAAGTATCACCTAAATTTGTTTTCAAAGATGGGTACTCTTGCTTCTTGATGAAGATTACTCTTGCTTCTTTGTAAAAGAAAAAGAAATTAGATTACATCAGCCTTTGCTTTATTACTTACCCATCATACGTAGTATAGAGTAAATCTTGTCATCGCTTTGAAAATCAAAAAAAAAAAAAAATGATGGATTTAAGCGTTTCAGACACTGGAGATTCTGAAAAACATATTTTTAGAAAAAATATTTGCTGTTCGTCTGTCTGTGTGTCTGTCTGTGTGTGTGTGTCTCTGTAAATGCTCTATCTCCCGAACAAATTGAGATAGAGACTTGAAAATTGGTATGTACTTAGTATGTAATAATGGAAAGAAGCTTATTGATCCAGTAACCTCGATTATCCGGAACTATTTTTTTCGGACTCTCGAAATATTCGTTTTGATAAAAGGTAGATAAAAATTTTCGAAACTGTTTATTTTAAGGAGGGAATATAAAAGACAATAAAAAAACATAAATTTGCATAAAGAATGAAGTCTATCGAATAATGAGTTGCAGAGATATTTGTAATCCTATTTTCCACACTCTTCGAATTTTCATGACCCTATATTTCATTCAAATTTCAATTCAAAGATATATTTTAATTCGAAATGAGACGCTTCATCCGATGCAGTAAACCGTTAGTTAATAGGATGATCAATTTTAGAGTTATAAGAATATTTTTCTTACGCAATTTAGTAATAGGGCATTTAAAGTTTAGAACGTCATCAAGCCACGATTTTATTCGAATTGCAATGTATTTTATAACTAGTTTACACATGTTTTATTTTCTTATTTTATATTATGCATATCCATTATGGGTAAGTATTACGGTGGTCCCCAACAACTAGTTTTTAAGGGTGTCACTAAAATTCAAGGTGCGCTTAATGAATAATCCACATATCAGATAAACTGTTGTAGAATAGAAAATACCAAGCGCTTATTTTTAAAATTACACAGTTTGAAAAATGGAGTTATTCATGAAAAGGTCAAAATCATTTTCAAGTTAAAAAAATATATATATATTTTATTTCAAATTAATGAGGACATAATATATTTTTTTTATCTAGAATTAAAAACAGTTTATTTACTTTACTGTGAATCACATTACATCCAATTATCTAAAGATTTGTAGTTAGCAGGGTTGTATAACTTCATAAGCGAAACTAAAAAAAAAATGTTCTAATTTCGTCATTTTGAATTTGTTTAAATTGCTTTTAATAGCAAATGAGGAAATATGTTAGTGAAAACTGAATTTTTTCAGAGAAGGCCAAACACGTTTTCAAGTTTTAATTAAAAACTAGCTGTTTAACCCGCTCTACGCACGGGAGTTCATGAATTTAATTCTAAAACCAAAATTAAACATAAAAATCAGTACAACCAAATGTATCTATGTAATATGTAGAAACATATTTTTCTACTACTGTGCATTTTTTTAAATGAAATTTAATTTATCATGTTGCTACACTAGCAGATGATAAAGCGATATTATTGGAATAAGGGAAAAAATAGAATACAAATTTTTGTTGATGTTTGTGATAAAATGTTTTCTTTATTTTTTTAAAAAATGTAATAATTAAGCGCAATTAAATAATCTCTAATTATTAAATAATTAAATAATTATCGTAATCGCTACAGCTTCTTAGTATTGCAGCTTCGCGTACGTAATAGGTATATCTCACATTGCAGTAAACTTTTAGAACTGGTTAGAACTCGTGCGATTACAGGTTAAACATAAAAAAGGGCAAAAATTCGTCACAAACATAAAAAAAAAAACTATTTAAATTTTTCTAATTGTTTTGCACCAATCGTTCATGGGCCCCTATCGGCAACCGTTTGCCAAATTTCGTAGCCCTGCGCCCTGTGGTTTCCGAGTTTTTGGAGTTAGATACGCACACGAATTTTAATAGGGTAGATCTGTTATTTTGTGAGAATGAACAACACAGATATGATAACACACAAAGGATTTCCAGATCATACGCTGGCGAATCCGAAGGCGGCACAAAAAACAGGGACTGGCGAGTAATGGACATCCACAATGCCTCGGACCATAAATACATACGTTTCGGCTTTGACATTACACCACTGTCTACAACTAAACGACGATTCAACACAACCCAAGGAAATTTAAAACAATTTACACAAATCATTAAAACACACAGACCACTTCTTGCACAACACCTAAGGGTTGCAACAAACATCACCGACATTAACTCCTTCAGAAAAAAACTTATTGCTTCCATTCAATAGGCGGCACGAGCATCCTTTAGACTAAAAAGTAGTCGGAGGACTCCAGTCTTCTCGTTCTGGACCTCCGAACTAAAGACACAACGAAACAAACTCACAGTGCTAAGGAGAAAGATTAAACATCTACGAGAAACACACGGGGAAACACACCTTATTTCGAAAACCTTGGCGCTCAGTACAAAATACTCTCATCAAAATTCAAGAGAAGTGTTCAGGATGCCAGAGTCAAAGCCTGGCGGAATTTCTATAGCAATCAATCAGAACCTTTTGGCACGGCACAAAAAGTTTTTACAGGAAATTTCTTCACACCAGACGAAACTAAACTTGAGCTTCCACCCTCCATTTCATCCAGGCAAGCAAATATGGAGCACCTAACTACAGCACTTTTCGGACCATCCTCGTATCCCAACAGGGACAATGATAAACCCTTTTCTAAAGCTGAAGTAGCATCTGCTCTACATACATTTAATGAAAAAAAAGCCCCTGGCCCAGAGTGCGTGGACTTCAAAATTTTAAAATTAACTTTGAAAATCATCCCAAATGTGTTCACCAGATGGGCCAATCTGTGTCTCAAACACAATTACTTTCTTAAACACTGAAACAAGGTGAGGCCGTCTACTTTCTAAAAAACGGAAAGAATGCCTCAAAACCCACATCCTATAGACCTATTTGTCTCCTACCAACTCTGGGGAAGCTGTTAGAAAAACTACTAGTGACACGACTGGTGCATTTCATGTAGACGAATGGCATCTTTCATCATAGGCAATATGCGTTCAGAGAGGGTCGGTCATGTGATAAGGCCCTTTATGACATTCTTACCGACTTGCAATGAAACCATCAACAAGGGAGACTACACCTCACTTGTTTCACTAGACATTAAAGGTGCTTTTCATAATGTAGAATGGAGGGACATTATCCAGCAACTAATTGAAATTCGCTGCCAGTTTAATGTAGCTGGAACCATCGCATCCTACTTAAGTCTTCGTAGCATAATGATCAATTGGGGTTCAGGCACTTCGATACATCAGTTCGAAAAGGGCTGTCCCCAAGGCTCTTGCATTGGCCCAATACTTTGGCTACTCATAACTAACATCATTCTAAAAGAGCTAGAATCTAGATGCTTCATTCTCTTTGCATTCACTGATGACTTCAACTTTATTTTCTCGGGCAGGAGGCGCATGGACTTGGAGGCAATGGCGGCTCAAGCCCTCCCCGTATTCTGCCAACTGCTAACAAACCTCAACCGCCAGCTATCAAGCCAAAAATCACAAACAGTCACATTTTCCAAACCACGCAAGCTTGAACGTAAACCAATCATAAGAGTGAACGGGATTAGTGTCGAGCATGTCTCACACCTCAAACTTCTTGGCCTCACCATAGATGAACACCAAAGCTGGACGGAACATGACAACACCCTCAGGATTAAAGTAGGAAAATTACACTTAAACGCACGTAAACTAACGTCAAAATCCTGGGGAATAAAGCCAACAATGTTAAAAATCTAGTACCCCACAATAGTGGAGCGGATAATTTTCTACTGTGTGGGCGTCTGGGGAGGTAATCTCACGCAAGCCGTGAAGGACAAAATGACCTCGGTGCAACCGCTCTTTTTGCTGCAAATTGCTCGAGGGTACAGGACAATCTCAACGGACGCACTCACAGTAATAATAGGTATCCCTCCCATAACAATAACACTCCAATATGAATACCAGAAAAACAGGATCACACACCTAGAACATGAACCAACGTGTGCAGCACTATTTCAACAAACACAACTACAGAGGAAGGTTCCCAGCTGGAGAATACATCCCGCAGAAGAGACATATCACTTACAGGTAAACACCTACTCACCCCGCTGTCCGACCATTTTCACTGACGGGTCACGCACGGAGACTGGCGTGGCAGCAGCATTCTGTGCCATGAAAGGCGAGGTCGTGACCCATAAGTGGGCCTGCAGAATCGGTGATAACAACACTCTCTTCCAGGCTGAGCTATTCGCGATTCTGCGGGCATTGGAATGGATTGTCTCTAACCCAACAGTACAATTTTACAGACTATATTCAGACAGCCTCTCCAGCCTACAAGCAATCTTTACTCACCGCACAAAACATCCCATTGTACTACAAATAAAACTAATTTTAAAAGACCTTGCACGGCGAGTAGCCCTGGGCCATGTGAAGGCACACATTGGCATTGCTGGCAATGAATTTGCTGATAAACTGGTAAAAGAAGCTACGGGAAGCACAAATATTGATCTTTCCCTACCTGTTTCCCCATCCTACATTAGGGTGTTATTAAAGTCTAAAATCATTCCCCAGTGGCAGGACCACTGGGATTACTCGGATAAAGGTCGACATACCCACAAATTGCTCCCTTTTGTATCCCTAAACCTGCTTAACCTCGCCCCCCACACATCAGCGTTCCTCACAAGACATGGTCCATTCCCTACTTACCTTAAATATTATAAACGTGCAGCCTCCAATGTGTGTCCATGTGGCCAGCAGGGCTTGCCTTCTCATTACTATTTTGACTGCCGCCAGACCGTTGCCTGGCATCTCAGATCTCCCGAAATTCCCCCACACTCTTGGCTAACCAATATTCTAACAAGACCAATCTTACTAAAAAAAATAAAAAATATTTTTAATTTCTTAATGGATTTATCGAACTTAACAAATTAAGTAACCAACTCTAGCTTTTATCAAATTTTAAACTAAACATATTAAATTCTTAACCACAAATAAATATTGTCATTAATCTTCCTACCCTCCTTCTCCTGACTTTTTCCTTATTTTGGCTGTACCTTGTCAGTGTTTAAACACCTTGCTGTGCTCCCGTCGCAGTCTTTAGAAGCGGCCTCATCTCTCCAACGCAGCAGCTTGTGGCGCCATCTGGAACTGAGCTTCTCAATTTCCGGCTCATCATTATTATCCAAGGACTGCCTTGGCCGCGAACTGTGTGTCATGACGCAGGAGCGTTAAGGACTGTTCACCTACAAGTTCTTCATCACTGCACCTGCCGCTGTCTGTCGCGAGGGAGTGCAGGCTCCAACGGTTCAGGCTTTTTACAGTTTCTTTTTCTTTTTTTTTGTTTTTAACTTTCTTGCCTGCCTCTTGTCGCGCTTAGGCTTGTCCTGGCAGTGCCGGCCTTTGGTCTAGTTTGTATTCTCTTTTTCTCGCTGGTGGTCTCGGCGTCGTGCCTTCCCTTCCGCCGGTGGCTGGAATCACCCACAACGAATCCCCGTGTGCCGGGGAATATTCCGGGGGAGGTGCTAACGCTCTACGGCCTGGATTTGCTGGGTTCAATAGGGTAGATCTTTTATTTAAAATTAATGATACATAAAAATGTTTTCTATCTAGAGCCCAAATTCGTTTCTTTACTTTAATATGAGTCACATTGCATCCATTTATCTAAGAATTTGTAGACAGCAGAGTAGTATAACGTCATACCCAATACTAACAAAACTAGTCAAATCCGATTATTTTTTAAGATGTTTAAACTAATTTTAACAGAAAATGAGTAAATATGTTTGTGATTTCCCATATTAATATCCCAAATATCACGTGTTTTGAGTTCTGTCATTTTGGAAATGTGTGCTATGTTATGCCGAAGATCCATTGTTATAATGCTTTAAAAATGAAACAAAAGAACTAACAAGGAAGGTCTCCTTAAAGCGCATACACAGAATATTTTGAAAAAAAAGTGCTAATGAAACTACTCATGTATGTAATAAAGGTTCAGTCAAATTTAGCTGCGGAATCTCAGTAGAAATTCTGCAAAAGAAGAATAAACTTTCGAGTATTTGGCGCAAAAAGAAGCTATTTGGCTAGCAACACTTTTCCCTCGCCAAATGCAAGCTATTTTAATGCATTTAGAAATTGCTTTTTTAAGTGAGTGTTTAAATGCGTAGTACTTTATGAATTTAAACTTAAACGATTAAATAGTTTATTATTTTTCTATTATCTTATGTAATATATATATATATATATGTCGTGTTTCCAAGTTCATATCCGGGAAAAAGGCAGTCGTGCTCGTGATAAACAGGGTTAGCTATGTGATTGGTTTCCCTTTTAGCTCGCATCAGGCGGCCGTGTGGTATCATCATCAACAATAAGAAATGTCAGTCCATATTTTTGTCGAAGAACATTTTATTTCCAGTTTAAGACATCTCTTCAGGGAAAATGCTCATTAGCCAACGCTAAACGAAAAAAAAATACAACGTTCCATTATTTACTAGAATCCGTCCCGATTCCTTTAGCAAACACCAGCGTCAAAAAATCCTCTCCGAATCAGGATGATCGTGTTTTTAAACTAGCTTGCGTAATAATACAGAATACGTCACGTGACCCACTTCTATCGAATCAAAAGGTCTCTTTTGGAACTTTATCAATATTTCCGGTGGATTTATTTTGTTGTAAAATGCAAAAACTTTCTACGCCCTTCCAGAATATTCCATAATCTCGTACCAGATGCCTGTCATATCAACAAACGAGCTTATCTGTTTTTGAGGCTGTAGCTAAACTTCGAATTTAATACGTAATAAAAATAATAAGAAGAAAAGAAAATGATTCTTTATAAAAGGAAAAAAAAAGAAAGAATTAAAGTTTTTCGGAAATATTTTAATAGACATTTGATATTTAATAATAGGATAACTTTATGAAATAAGATTTTTTGAGCGGAATATTTTAAGAGATACGATATTTTAGCATTTAAATAAAGAAGTTATAGCAATTTGACCACACGGGAATAATACTAATGAATTTTAATAATGGATTAAAATAAAGATGTTCTATTTAAAGAATAAATTTAAAAAAAACTATCGCCATTTTTAAACTAGCTACTTTCGAATTTATATTATTAAGTGGAGTAGGAATAATTGGCTTTACATATGGATAGTAAAAGGCTATTTTAAAAATGAGAATTATTTTAACAAGCTGGGTTATATACCGAATATTATTGAATGGACAAATTTTATAGAATAATTGGGGAAAAAATTTAAATTTTGTAATATTATCCCCCCTCCCTAAAGATTTTGGATGAAGTTAATAGTTAAGTAACTATAAATTCAGACAATATAAATTTAATACTTTAGAAATTTGAATTTTGACTAGTATAAATTTAGAGACTGCCAGCAAGGAGATGGGGAATTTCTGAAGAACCGGAAGACAAAAACAAAAACAAAAATAAAATAATAGTAATCAATTAAAATTAATAGATAAATAAAAATAAAGCTACGAGCATTTCCCCTGTAAAATAATACAAGAAATGGTTACAATCTCACTTACCATTTGTAAGTGCACAAGAAAAATACAATAACAATAAATAATAAATATTAATAAACAAGAAAAACAGGATAATAATAGCAACAGAATTTTGCTTTTACCAAGTTCACAAGCTTTAGAATAAGTAGTCACTAGCAAATTGTTAAAACAAAGTTTAAAAAAAAAAAAATTGAGTTCATTAGATCCAACTGTTTTATTTCAGTCTCTTTCTTGGATCGTGATAAGTCCTCATTTTGTTTTTAAAAAAAATGGTTACTGCAGTCCCTTACTTAAAAATACAGTTTTTATGTAAAGGCTGAAAATAAAGACATTACTCCATCAAAATTTTAAAACTGTAGTCATTCTTACCAATACTTTACAATGACCTTATAATGCTAGCACTTGTCACAACATCTTCTCTTAAGTATCACATTAATTTTCTCACATAATAAACAAGTCAAATTATCTCTTGGTCGTTTATTGTACTTGGAATATGTTATCTTTGTTATATTCCTGTGGGATTTGTTATATTTCTGTTGGGATCCCACCATCTTTAACTAATATTTGTCAAACATTTTTTCACTAATAAATAATATAACTCTTCAATAATATAAATAAATGCTATAATAAAATTCAATTCATAAACATAACAATAATAACTTTCAATATAACTAATACTTCTCAACATATGTAGTAATTCATAATATAATTCAATAGTAGAAATAATAATATAATAACATCAGTATAATTTAAGAAAATATCACAGTTTGTTTATTTATTGTTAGGAAAAATATTGGTTGAGGATAAAATAATTACATAGCAAATAAATAAATTTCTTATTTTTTTTTTTTAATTATATAAGAAAGTATTTTTGCCAGTCGAAAGTATACAAAAAAAAAATATAACAATAATTTCAAAATCCAAATAAATTTAAATCTAAATATTTAGAAATTGAACTCTCAACCATTAGTTCCTTACAATAATTTTTTCCTCTGATACCCTTTTACAAAATTATACTGTTAAGTTATAAGTATTCATATCCTAAATGCAGAGAGTTGTTTTTTTGGAAAACTTAGAATAAATAAAGACAATAAATAACAAATAAAAGATGTTAATTTTAGCTGAGAAATGGAATACAAAGGCAATTAGTTTATATACTTAATTTTCTATTGTCACACCAAAACAATCACTGTAAAATCACATCATCACTATCCAATCATTTATATAATTATAGAAATACTTATAAACGGTTACTATTTGATTATCTATTGAAGTAAATAACATAATATTAAATTTTTGAAACAATTGGTTTAAGAAAAAGTAAATAAAGTAAAAATAGTTTATTTTGATATAGAATTAAAACATTTAATTTCATTTTTCAACATCAATTTGACAATTTCTAAAATCTAAATACACATCTTATGCCTGCATAAGGTGTCTACCCAACCTCAAAAACTCTCAAAAACAAGTAAATATTTTAGTTGATCAGGCTAAAATATAACCACAATGTTGAAATAAAAGCTGTGACATTTATTTTAAATTTTAAAATATTAAACTTTCAAAAATGGGTAATATCTCTGTTGTACACCAAAGACATACCTGATAATGTTGAAACTAGAGTAATAAGAGATATTTAAAGAATTATAATTTATTCTATTGTTTTTACTTTAGTTTGATTTTGTGATGGTGATTGTGATGTCTGTGGTGATTTTGATTGTTGTTTGGGTTGCTCATGAAATAGTCTGAAGTTATCTGGTGAAAAATAGGGTCGTAATTTAGACACATGTACAATAACTGAATTTAATTTAGTCTCATAATTAAATTTGTCTATTTCATAGGTCACATCAGAAAGTTTATTTATTATTTTGTATGGTCCAGAGAAAGTAGGTTCTAATTTTCTAGTGTTAGGATATTTAAATTCTTCACAAATTACATAATCTTGTATTTCTAGTGGAGATTCAACAAATTTTCTATCATAGAGTCTTTTACTTTTAAGGTGGAATTCACAAGTTCGCGCTTTTGCAATTTTGAGTGCTTTATTAACAGGAGGGTAATAATTTTGTTTTAAAGGAGATTCATAAGGTAATTGACCATAAAATAAATAGGCAGGTGGGAATTTGGTTATTGAATGTGGTGTGTTATTGTATTCTTGGATGACTTGGTCTAATAATCTAGTCCAAGGTATTTTAGAAGAAATGGAATTTACATTTAAGTCTAGTAACTATAGTTTGGTTCACTCGTTCTACCTTCCCATTGGTTTGGGGGTGATGTGATGATGTAAAACGTTGTTGAACATGATATTTTCTGAGGAATTTTTTTAATCTTGGAGACCTAAAAGATTTATGTCTATCGCTAAGTATTGTTTTAGGTGCTTGAATATTGAAAATTTGTTTTAAACAGTTAGTATATGTTTCGGTAGTAACACTTTTGGATGGAAAAGCCCAAACAAACCTAGTTGCATGATCTATTATTATGTGTAAGAATTTTTTTGTTGAATTGTAATAATTAAATCCACCCACAGTATCAATAGAAAGACATTCAAAAGGTTGATCTGTGGCTGGCATAGCTTGTAACAAGCCAAATCTTTTTTGTTTTGGTTTTTTATTTCTCTGGCATGTATCACAATGTTTAACAAATTGTGTAATATCTATTGTCATGTTGGGCCAATAATAGTTTGGAGATATTAAGTTAAGCATTTTTTGTATTCCTAAGTGTCCAAAATTATCATGAGCAATATGTAATAATTTTCTCCTGAGTGACATTGGTACTACTATTTTTTTTAATCCTTTTCTCTGAATAATTATAATCCCATTCTCTTTTTTGTATTTTCTGTCACAAACATTATCTTTATCTTGCATCGCTATAATTTCTTTTTTGTCCAATAATAAACTTACATGTTGATTAAGATAAGCAACAGGATTTCGTGACAACATGTCCGCTTCGACATTTGTAGAACCTTTTTGATACTTGATCTCATAATCGAACATGCTAAGTTTTAAAGACCATCGAAAAAGTCTACCTCTTAGATTTTTAACATTCTTTAACCATACCAGAGATGCATGGTCGGTATGGATTGTGAATTTAGTACCATGAAAATAGTGATAAAACTTATCAAGAGTATCTATGATAGCAAGGCATTCCAATTCAGTTATAAAGTAATTTTGTTCATAACTCTTCAAAATTCTAGAATGGTAAGCAATAGGATGCAAAAAATTTTCTTTCCCTGGTTGTTTTAGAACTGCACCTACTGCTACCTGAGAGGCATCTACAAACATGTGGAGGGGTAATTTTGGGTCATAAATTTTTAGAATTGGTTTTGCAATTAGAGTATTTTTTAATTTCTCAAAAGAGTTTTGACATTCTGAGTTCCATTCCCATATTGTGTTTTTCCTAAGTAATTTATTGAGGGGGTATCTAATTTCAGCATATTTATCTATGAATTTGTGATAAACATTAATGGAACCTAAAAATCGTTGTAGTTCTTTAACATTAGAGGGAGGTTTCAATTTTTTAATTGTCTCAATATTGGTATTAGCTGGAGTTAAAGTCCCATTGGTGATCTCATAGCCTAAGAAATTAATTTTATTTTGATTTAGTTTACATTTAGAAAGTTTAAGTTTAAGGTTTTCTAGTTTACAGATTTCAAAGATTTTTGCTAAGTGATTTAAATGTTCTTCTAGAGAGAAGGAGAAAATTATGATATCGTCGAAATAATGGCAAGCAAAATCAATTTTATACTTATTGAGGATTCTTCTAATGGTTCTATTAAATATCGGGGGCCCTGTCTTTATACCAAAGGGGAGCACCAGCCATTCGAAGAGGCCAAAATTGGTGGCAAAAGCTAATTTTTCTGTATCGGATGGATGTATTGGTATGTGCCAGTAGCCAGAGGCTAAGTCCAAAGTGGAAAAATACTGGGCACTACTCAATTTACCTAAAATTTCATCGATAAGAGGTAAAGGTTCTGCATCGTTTTTAACTATTGCATTTAATTTCCTATAATCTATACATAGTCGGGTCTTTTTACCTTCCTCTCTTTTCATAGCCAAGGTGACGGGGGCAGAATAAGGACTATTGCTTTCTTTTATGAGACCAGCCGCTAACAAAGATTGAATTTGATTTTTTATTTCTTTTTCCTCTAAGGGGGAAGTTCTGTAGGGCCTCAAAGATATAGGTAGGTCAAATTTTAGTAAAACGCGTTGTGGTTCAATATTTATCTTACCCACATCATATTTATGTTTTGCAAAAATTTACCTATAATTTTGAACTATTTCCCTTAAATCCCCATTTTCAATTAAATTTATTTCCCCAATTAAATCTGAATTATAATCATTAATATCGCGAAAATTTTGAGGAGTCATTGAACTTCTGTAATCAGGCTGCACGTTACAATCATTGTAATTAGCTGCAAAAAAGTCCTGAGTATTCACAAAATTTTCATTAGTATATGGTGATACTTTGTCATCATTATATCCATTTAAACTCTCATTACTATCACCATTTGTTAATAACTCATCTTTACATGAAATAGTATCTTCATTATAAGTTGTTATCAAGTTACCATCATTAAATAAATTCAAATTGTCACAATCAGAAGTTATCAAGTTATCATTACCTTGTTGTAATTATTTTACAGTTACAGTATTAAAATGAAGTGATCTCTCATCATGTATGGATATACTCCTATTTATAATCTTCCTTCCCTGTTTTACTGTACAATTCTTACAATTTATATTTAAATTAAATTTTGAACATTTTTTTAACCCCAAGATGCAGTAATCCAAATCTGTATCACATACTAAAAAGTTAACATATTTTTGGATTTTACCCACTTTAAGAAGAATACTACACTTTTGATTAATTTGTAAAAATCCCTTTGCCTGACCAATAGTAACTGGAGGAACAATTTCAATTTTAGCATTCAATTTTTTAACAAACTTTAATGGTAAAATTGCGATAGTTGAACCGGTTTCGACGACACATGGTAAATTATAATTATTCGTATATCCATACACAATTAATTGTCAAACATTAGGAGTACCAATTGGAAGAGTATCAGAGGGTGTTGAGTTGTTATTAAAAATACACTCTTTTTCCCAGTGAAAAGCATTCATTATACCCTTGTTTACACAAATTCTACATGGCCTAGATGGGTACTGGTTCTGAAAATAATTGTTTTGTACTCCGTTTTGGAAATTTCTAGGTCTTTGAAAATTATAGTTTGTTCGAGGAACCCAGTTTCGAGGAGAATTAAATTGATTATTGGGCCGATTTGACTGAATCCAATGCCTAGGAGTATTAATTTGTTGAAAATTTGGTCTATTAGGCTGCACACTATATCGAGGAATGTCAAAATTAGTTGCATTAGGTTTACTTGGTAATGATGGACTTGTAACAGCAGGGGTGGAAACTTCCACAAATTGCTTAACAATTCTATACCATTCTGTCGTACTCTCAGGACAATTAGATAATTTTGATATTCTGGTTTTAAACCATCGGTTAATCCTTGTAGTAATATAGTTTCACATAAATGCAATTTCCTACCAATTTCAATTTTCTTTCTAAAATAAGTTTCTAAGTTACTTAAACTATCCAATTTCAAAGCAGAAAATTCAGAAAATTTCGGGATATTTACCCTAATAAAATTCTCAGTTAAGATATCAGCTATCTGTTCGTATTTAGTGCAATTAAGGCAATCATTAATGTAAATCTTAAGAGCTTCTCCCTTTAAATTTTGAGAAATATTTTTAAACTTCCAATCATCATCCTTCTTTTCTTTTTCACAAGCATCATCAAAGTATTTAACCACGCTTGTATCTAAACTCCTAAATCTGGATCAAATGCTATAAATTTTGGTTCTGCCATAATATTTAATCTAACAAAAGAGTTAACTCGATCTTCTTTTAAATATCCGGATCTTAAAAACATTAAATTTTAAACTTATAACACTATATACCATACAAATAACGAAATAGATAAAATAGTAAATAAATATGTAATCTCAGTAACATTCTAAAAATAATAGATTTTTTTTTTTTTTTTTTTTTAAGAATATCTGTTCTTAAAACATGAAAATATAAATTATACCGCTGTCTATATATTACAATGACGTATCACACGAAATCATCAAATAAATTAATTAACCTTAACAACACTTAATATTTGCAACAGAAATAAATTTTAAAAACAAAAATTTAATCAGTATAACATAGTATATAAAACCATTAAATTTCAAAGTAGACTATTAAATAAATAAAACATTTTAAATATAACATAAACTAATAAATATCAACATATAAAGATACCAATAAATAAAAATACCAACTTACAGTTACTCTTGAACATATTTCACAGGAAAGTTTCACACATCTAAAAATCTTTAATTTTCTTGATAACACAAAAGTTCTGCTTTTTCGCAATCCTTTAAAACCAACACCATGAAGATGCTTATGAAGATGAATAGTATATTCTCTAGCAACAACTTCACTTAGGCCAACTTTTCCTCTTCTTTTCTCCTTTAGGCTTGACCATTTTTAATTTATTATAAAACTACAAAATAACAAAACACCAGACGTAAACGTGCTGTAATGGCGTAGACGTCCTCGTAACATACTCTTCTAATCGGCAAATTTCACGTTTAACTACACAAACTTTCTGTTGATCACCAGCTTTTTATCCAATGTCCAATCCCAATCCTGTTCGACTTATTATATTAATGTCGTGTTTCCAAGTTCAAATCCGGGAAAAAGGCAGTCGTGCTCGTGATAAACAGGGTTAGCTATGTGATTGGTTTCCCTTTTAGCTCGCATCAGGCGGCCGTGTGGTATCATCATCAACAACAAGAAATGTCAGTCCATATTTTTGTCGAAGAACATTTTATTTCCAGTTTAAGACATCTCTTCAGGGAAAATGCTCATTAGCCAACGCTAAACGAAAAAAAAAATACAACGTTCCATTATTTACTAGAATCCGTCCCGATTCCTTTAGCAAACACCAGCGTCAAAAAATCCTCTCCGAATCAGGATGATCGTGTTTTTAAACTAGCTTGCGTAATAATACAGAATACGTCACGTGACCCACTTCTATCGAATCAAAAGGTCTCTTTTGGAACTTTATCAATATTTCCGGTGGATTTATTTTGTTGTAAAATGCAAAAACTTTCTACGCCCTTCCAGAATATTCCATAATCTCGTACCAGATGCCTGTCATATCAACAAACGAGCTTATCTGTTTTTGAGGCTGTAGCTAAACTTCGAATTTAATACGTAATAAAAATAATAAGAAGAAAAGAAAATGATTCTTTATAAAAGGAAAAAAAAAGAAAGAATTAAAGTTTTTCGGAAATATTTTAATAGACATTTGATATTTAATAATAGGATAACTTTATGAAATAAGATTTTTTGAGCGGAATATTTTAAGAGATACGATACTTTAGCATTTAAATAAAGAAGTTATAGCAATTTGACCACACGGGAATAATACTAATGAATTTTAATAATGGATTAAAATAAAGATGTTCTATTTAAAGAATAAATTAAAAAAACTATCGCCATTTTTAGACTAGCTACTTTCGAATTTATATTATTAAGTGGATTAGGAATAATTGGCTTTACATATGGATAGTAAAAGGCTATTTTAAGAATGAGAATTATTTTAATAAGCTGGGTTATATACCGAATATTATTGAATGGACAAATTTTATAGAATAATTGCGGAAAAAATTTAAATTTTGTAATATATATATATATATATATGTGTGTTAGATTTTTACGAGGATTTAATTTTTCACTAGAAACTTGAAGCTGTTTAAAGATGGTGAGTTATTTCAGTCGCTCGATGAAGAATCATGGCGAGGAAGTAAGGCAATGAGGGAACCCGATGAAAATTTATCCAATAATACTCAACCAGTTTTCCAGATAAAGAGTTTATTCAGGAACAGGAGATATGACGGCACAATTTCCACTGGGCACAGATGTGTTCTAAAACCCTCAGGCTTAACTTTAAATCACGACATCGTTAAGTTGATCTTAAGGGGCTGTTGAGAAACACCTGATAACAATTTGATCAGCACTTCAAAACAGGACAAAAATCTGCTCTCCAAACGCTTGCAATCGGTTTTTGTTCAATATGCGGAAAGTTACAGAAGCGACGTAACGCGTGCACGAGCCAATCAGTGAGAAGCGAAATTAAGCTAAGCTAACGACGTGCGATGGAGAAGTTTTAACAAGAAATAATCCGGAACCCAGCGACGCATTAATTTTGAAGTAAAAAACGCAGCGCTCGCGAGCCCTTGGAATAAAAAAAATGGCTTTTAAAAACATTCGAAATGACAAACTAGCGTCTCTCAGAATATTATAGATTCGATAGTTGATAAAAGTTACGAATGGACTTAAAGTATTAGATTATATTTGAAATAAGATAGTTATTAATATATGTATTATTTTAAAAGGACATTAAATAGGAATAAATATTATTAAGGAATAAGGAAATAATGAATAGGACAGAATTTAGAATAATTTAAAGGAATATTGCAAAATAAAATTTTTATTTAACATATATATATATACAAGTTGCGTAATGCTGAAGTTATTTAATTTTACACGGTTTGGCCGGCTAGATAAGCTTTAAGTGCATTTTAACAGTAACTGCCCTATTAATGCTCTCAATATACATTTCAATATTGAATAAGTCGTTGTTTCCATGGCAACAATGCTTTTTTCTTGTTGTCTCCGACACTAACAATATCAAAGTCAAATTCAGCGTAGGAGTCATGTCGGCGGGTTCGACTCCCGAAAGCTCCATTGCACAGACTTTGTGGAGCTCCCGGATGTAACTCTTTGGTGTTGTAAATTTTCGTGTGGCTATCTCATCCCTGTATATTGACGGTGACTTATAAGCGGGCATTTGATGCACAAGCCCATTCAAGCACACAAGTCAGATTATGTTCTCAATAAACAAACAAGTCAAATTCACAGTGCTCAGAATCGGAGATTAAATTTTAGTTTGAAGCATTTTTAATCAATTTAAATTTAGTTCTAAACTGTAAAATAAGGTTTTCTTTATTTATACATATCAATGTATACGACAAAACAGTAGTTATAAAAGTGTATTTATTTAAGTTAAACTTAGTTAAATTAGTTCAGCATGAAGTGTAGAATAAGTTTTCCTAAAAAGTATTTAACATAAAAGCTTTTTTTTTGACATTGTGTCGCCAACCAGCAATAAATCGCAAAAAAACAACGAAATATTCATAATTTCTTTACGGACGTTATATCGAGGTTCCACAGCATTTTTTTTGTAAACGCATATATCCTAATGAGAAGAATATTCTGTAATATTTTTAAAAAATTGTGAGTATGCGCTTATAGAGACCTTCTTTGTAAGTATCTAAAAAAATATCTATAATATAAATGAACCACCAATTGGAAGAAGAGAATAAACGCCACTTTCTGACAAATTAATTTTTCTACACTTTTACATTCTATAGATGTAGCGCTTAGTTGTGAGTTCGAAAAAAAGAACAAAAGCCATTCGCTTCGTATAGATTCATGCGGCCATAAAATAGTTAGTTGGAAGAAGGAAACAAATCCTTCCTTTATTCCCTTCTTCCAACTATCAACTGTACGAGTATAGAAATAGTGTTTTTTGCCTGTTTTTTTCGATAAACAAAAACGCATCGCTATTGGTGGGGGACGCAAACGAAGCAATTACGGCTATTGATGAACAAATCCGGACATTTCCCCTTAAACAGTCTCATTACAGCAGCAAAAATGTACAATATTTAGAAGCGAACCTAAACGTCAAAAAAATGCATGAACTTTTTTTAAAAATACCCCCAATACCAATGCGTAAAATACGACTATTACCGAAAACATTTTAATGATAATCATGGCTACAGATTCAGTCGACCACAAGTAGACGTTTGCTCGACTTGCGAAGAACTCGATGCAAAATCTTAAACCTGCTAAAAAGTTTTATAATAAACAGAAAGAAATTTTGGCCTTGTGTCAGGAAAGAGAAGATGTAGGAGCCATTGTATTTGATTACATACAAAATCTGCCCATTCTTAAGATCCCAGTTCAAGAGATGTTTTATTTAAGAAAACTATGGCTGTATGTGTTTTGTGTTCACGACATAAAGACGAACTCAGCTGATTTCTGCACTTACCATGAGGGTGGAGCTAAACGGGGCCCGGATGAAGTATGCAGTTTATTGTGGAAAACTATACAGAACATGGATCCCTCTGTCAAAGAACTACATGTTTTTAGCGATGCTTGCGGGGGACAAAATAGAAATTACACCTTTATAAGATTCTTTCTCACTCTTGTTGCAATGAATCGTTTTGAGAAAATATATCAATACTTTCCTGTTGCGTGGCCATTCGTTTTTACAGTGTGACAGAAATTGCGGGACCGCTATAAGACTCATTAGGAAAAAGGACAGAATTTACGTTCCAAATGAATATAATAATCTTATTTTGGCAGCAAAAATTAGGGGTTTTTCAGTTAAACCCATTACTTCTAACGACATACTTGATTTTAAAAATTCATGGCAGCGATGTTTCAAGAAAAGCTGTAAGTCATTAGACAAGGCAATGATTTCCGGTTATTGACAGATTTATACATTTTAGAAATTCCAGAACACGATTTGGTTATTTTTAGAAAATGTCTGTCTGTGAGTCTGTCTGGTCTGTCTCAATGTGACAAAAAGTTTGTGGGCACTGTATCTTCAGAACAAATGCGCGGAATTTAATCAAATTTCAGATTCAGCTATACCCTGATATAAATTGATTTTTAATCGGGTTTGGTGTTTGGCTGCTATGCTGCATTTTTCACGATTTCCGCAATAGCAATCTCAAGAACTAATGCACGGAATATCATCGAACGTCGTATTATGTTAGACCTTGACATAAATAGATCCTTATTAGGTTTGGATGTATACTGCCCAACAGGTGGCACTGCTATGCTCTGTTTTTAACGATTTTTGCGATAACTATATCTCAAGAACGAATATATTGTCATTTAATTCTGGTTGCAGACGTTTTGTTTGATATAGAAGAAAGTTTTGAGATGGCTACAACATACTAGTTAGCGATGTCAATGGAATTCCAGTTGCAGTTAATGAATTATCAGCATATCAGATAAACTCTTGAAGAATTGCACGTTTATTTATAAAATGACACTGCTAAAAAAATGAAAATTTTCAGAAAAGGCCAAAAACGTTTTCATGTTTTAAAACAAATTATCTTTTATTTAAAATTAAACAGGAAATAATAGATTTTAATTTTTTTTAACTCTGGAATCAAAAATAGTTTATTTAATAGTTTATTTAATAGTTATAGAATATGGTGAGCATAGCATTCATCGTTCATTTATAGGGACACTCAAAATAAATCCGTTACATTAGAGTCTGCACTGTTAAAAATAATCTGAAATTCCCGGATATTTTTTTTCCTGAATTTTGCAGAAAGAGTCCCTTTTTACGACAAAAGGGCATTTTCCTTTAAAAAAAAAAACAGGAAATTTCATCATATTTCCTGAAAACAACAGAACGTTCGGAGACTGAAAGGAGAAACGGAAATATTCCGTTATATGCTGCCTATTATTTTCGATGTTTAAAAAACTGACATGTTGCTGCACAGAAATGACAAAACTCAACGAAATAATTCTCGCTCTTTTGTGAGATTTGTATCGTGCTGATGCATTGCAACTGTATTGCTTTTTATCATCAGGATCACAGATTACATTCTTTGACTGTGACCCGCACGATCTCGTAAAGACAAGTTTGTTGTTTGTTCACCGTATGCATTCCTTTAAGATCTGAAGTAATGTTTTTTTTTTTTTAGACCATAGTTTTAAACTGAATATAAATGATATTTTGGTACTAATTTCGATTGTGACGTCTTAATTTTTTTAAATGGAAAGTTAACGTTTTTTCAAACGGAGTTTTCCCTGCCTTCTTTTATCTCCCCAAACGAAAAATATATAACGGAACGGAAAAAGTCCGGCAACTTTGCTGCCGGTAGTTTTACCATGAATTCAAGGATTAATTTTTAACAGCATGTTTCGAAAAATAGTTTACGGTGTATTTTTAAGCTATTACATTTACACGATTTGATACATATGGAAATTGATATATATCACTGAGGTGAAGTACAAAAAAGTCCTTCTGGCATGTACCGGGAGGAAAAGGTAGCTTTCATAGTCCATGTTTTAAAAATAATTAACTCATTTTACTCAAATACCCGAAGCTAAAATGCTTTGAACCATATTATAGAAGATTCAATCCCGGTTTCAATAGTTAATACTCAATTTGCATGCAAATTTCAGCATAAATTCAAACTACCATATCTCAGCCATTTTGTAAGATAAAGCCAAAACAAAAAATGTTCCGGAACCCTTGTGTTACGTTCTACCAATTAACAGAAACATTTTTTCAATTCATAATTTTTTGTACATCTTTTTGAATTTTTAAAATTTTAAAATTTTTTAATGTGCCCCCATTTTGAAACAAAGTGGCGCATGAAGATTTCGAAGGAACTCGATCGAAACCTTGGTATGTTCTGTAGACATGATCAGTCACATTCATATCCGTTCATAAATACGAGAGTTACAGCATAACAAATATCAGATTTTTCAAAATCTCAGCCACACTACAATTTCAAACTGCCATATCTCAGCCATTTTTTAAGATATAGCAAAAACAAAAAATGCTCCAGAATCCTTGTATCACGTTCTAACACTTATAAAAGAAACAACGTTTTCAATTCATAAATTTTTGTACAAACTTTTGAATTTCAAAATTTTTTTTAAAATTTTAACTGAATTCTTGTGATTACAGTTTGAATTAAATTCTTGTGTATGAGACATACAATGTTATGAATCTACTGTGAAATATTTTGACACAAAATATAAATATTTATTTTATGTATCAGGGAAATGAATAGAAAACTTCTAAACAGGAAAATGCCTTTGTGTGTTCCCATTTACACTATATAGCTCTAGCATTTGTGCTTTTAATTTAAAGAAATAATAATGCTGTTTATTTTCTCTTACGTATTTCTTATCACCGTAGAGTGTAAAGTGCGGAGATAAAGATTCCTTGAATTATTCATAAAGTCTTTTGAAATCATAAATTCTTTTCTTTACTATATCATCGAAGTCTGCCAATTCAGTTGATGGGTTATCAAATCTGAAAACACGAAATAAACCATTAATGTAATATAGCGTATTGAATTCCTCTGTTATCTTCTAGAAAGATTTTAACTTATTGGAATCGTAAAGAAAAGAACACTATATATTCTTTAAAGGTATTTTTATGAAATATATTGAAATTCGTAGAAGTTTTGTTTTATTGACTCAAAATGCTATAAATTCAGTTGCATTATTTTTTTTTTTATAAAATATATTAACCTAATTTTAAAATTAGGAAAAGAAAAGACTATTTCAATTATCGGTATCAAGCAGTTATACATATAAACTGTGATTATTTGCTTATTGAAATTGAAATATGATATCAAAAGTATTTTTTTAAATGCAAATAAAATTCCTTCACCATATAGTCATTCACGTGCGTATGAAAGAAAAGGACTTGCCTGCTATTATGGAATATATGTTTATATAGTTTTAATTATAAAATCCGTTAAAGATACTTCAACAAATATTTACCCACTTAGTTATATTAGCATTATATGCATTAAACGAAATTAGAACACTTTTTTTATCCTTAGTAATGGACATCATTTCCTCACATTACTATACATTTGCCCCTATTTACTTTATAAATGGCTGCGCATCCATTATAAAGGTCTAGGATAGTCTCTATAGGAGCAAAGTAATAAAGCCGTCTTGTTCTTTATCCAACAGCATCCGTCAATAGCTAGCATATTGCATTTCAGTATTAAATCAAAGTTAGTGTTTTTATTACCTATCATTTCCTCATCTATTATATAAATTTAATAAAAGTAAATAAAATTTCTGTTTCTGTTAATATGTTATTGGAAATGTGTTAAAAAATATTTAGTAATTGAAAATATACCTAAACCTTTTAGTACAAAGTGATTTTTACAAGTATTTCATCATTACATCACAATCATCCACTGATAATTTTAATATATGAGGCAATAAACTGAAACCCCTTATATATGTACTGTACAATAAAATAAGACTAATATAATGCAATATAATACACATTAAAAACTGATAATATTTTTAATTATAGTAAGTAATGTTAATCTATTTTTAGTAAATTTCATTAAGACTCATTTAAAACAAAACTTCTATTTTTCAGAGAATGACCCAAAAATGAGTTCATAGTGCAGTAAAAATTTTAAAATGTAAACAATTAGATTTATTATGAATTGTTAACTATGTTATACAGTTTCAATTGAATTCTTGTGTATGAGACATACAGTATTATGACTCTATTGTGAAATATTTTGACAGAAAATATAAATAATTATTTTATGTATCTGGGAAATTAATAGAAAACTTCTAGAAAGAAAAATGCCTTTGTGTATTCCCATTTACACTATATAGCTCTGGGAGTTGTGCTTTTAATTTAAAAAAATAAACATGCCTGTTTATTTTCTTTTACGTATTTCTTATCATCATAGAGTGTAAAGTGATAGGATACGGATTCCTTGAATTATTCATAAGATCTTTTGAAATCATAAATTCTTTTCTTTACTATATCACCGAAGGCTGCCAATGCAGTTGATGGGTTATCAAATCTGAAAACACGAAATAAACCATTTACGCAATATAGCGTATTGTATTCTTCTGTTGTCTTCTAGAAAAAGTTTAGCTGATTGAAATCGTAAAAAAATGAAAACCACTACATATTCATAAAAGGTATTTTTATCAATTATATTGAAATTCGCACAAATTTTATTTTATTAATACGAAATTCTGTACATTCAGTTGCATTAAATTTTCATTTTAAATGTTTTAACGTAATTTTAAAATTACGAAATGAAAAGGCTATTTCAATTACCCGTATCAATTGGTTATACATTTAAAATGTGATTATTTTTGCTTTTTGAAATTTAAATAGAATATTAAATATATATTTTTAATGAAAATAGCATTCCCTCACTATGTCAACATTCACGCAATTACGAAATAAAATGGTTCATGTGTTATTATAGCATGTATGTTTATAATTTTTTTATTATGATTTCCGTTATAGATACTTGAATAAATATTTAGTCACTTAGTTATATTAATATTAAATGCAATGAAAGAAATTAGGCCACTTTTTATTTTTGTCTCTAGTAATGGACATCATTTCCTCACATTACTATAAGTGTGCTTCTATTTACTCAGTAAATGGCAGCACTTTCATTATAAATTTCTAAGATAGTTTCTATAAGAATAAAGCAAAAAAACCGTCTTATTTTTCATTCAACAACATTATTCAAATTGCATTTCTATATTATATGAAAGTAGTGCTTTTATTACCTATCATTACCTCATTTCTTATAAATTTAAGAAATGCAAATAAAATTTCTTTGCTGTTAATACATTATTGGAACTGTCTTTCAAAGATATTTGGCAAATGAAAATATACCGAATCTTGTATGTAGAAAGTGATTTTTACAAGTATTTCATAATTTCCTCACAGTTATTTCCTAATAATTCTAATATATGAAGCAATAAACTGAATCCAGATATACATGTACTATACAACAAAATAAGACTTATCTAAGTACATATTAAAATACTCATAAGATTTTTAATTAGAATAAGTAAGATAAATCCATATTTAGTAAAATTTCAATATGAGCTCATTTAAAAAAATACTTTTCAGAGAATGACCCAAATAAGAATTCATAATGTATTAAAAACTTTTAGAATGTAAACAATTAGCCTTATTATGAGCAATTGTTAACTTTATGATACAATTTCAATTGAATTCCTGTGTATGAGACATGCAATGTTATGAATCTATTGTGAAATATTTTGACAGAAAATATAAATATTTATTTTATGTATCTGGGAAATGAATAGAAAACTTCTAAAAAGAAAAATGCCTTTGTGTATTCCCATTTACACTATATAGCTCTGGCAGTTGTGATTTTAATTTAAAGAAATAATCATGCTTGTTTATTTTCTTTTACGTACTTCTTATCAATTGAGTGTAAAGTGCTCGGATAGAGATTCCTTGAATTATTCATAAAATCTTTTGAAGTCATAAATTCTTTTCTTTACTATATCATCGAAGGCTTCCAATTCAGTTGATGGGTTATCAAATCTGAAAACACGAAATAAAGCATTTATGTAGTATAGAGTATTGAATTTTTTGTTGTCTAGAAAGATTTTAACTGTTTGAAATCGTAAAGAAAGAAAACTACTACATATTCTTTAAAGGTATTTTTCTGAAATATATTAAAATTCGTATAAATTTTATTTTCTTGACACAAAATTCTATAAATTCAGATTTTTATATTAAATGTACTATTTTGACTGTTTTTTTGTGTGGTCAAGTGACATCTGTAGAAGCAGACATTAAAACTAGTGAGCAGATTGTAGAAGCAGATATTAAAATGAAACAATCATATAAAATAAAAAATTTAAAGTGTATGAAATCCAATAATCCAATTATTAAATGATGCAAATATTAATTTTCTAACAACAAAAAGAAATCCGAGTAATATGAAGTTTTTTAATTATTGCTTAATTTATGCTATTAGTCTATGTTTCTCTAAAGATAAAAATTGCTCAGTTAAATGTGCGAAACATAAAAAAAAGATATGTAGTTATTACATTTTATATTTTTTTCTCATTTACAAAAATTAAATTTAAAAAAAATTCATATTAATGACATTTTTTTGAATAATTGCTAAACCGCTGTTATTTCATTACACTATCGTAATAAATAGATTATAATTATTTGTTTGTCGGATTTAGTACACATAAAATGTACCCTTTTGACTGTTACATTATCAGTATTTTGAATAATAATCTTAATTTACTGTTTATTGCGCTTTGATTTTACTATTTGATTTCAAGAGTTATTCTTCCTTCCAACGATTATGTTGTACTTTCCAATATAATAATGCATATTCGAAACACATTCAAAGATCTAATGGAATAAATAATTTGTTTCATCGTAAATGACAATAGAACTTTAATTATATAAGCATTTCTCCCATCATAATCCTAATCATGGAATTTCAGTTGCAGTTACTGAATATATGAATGTACCATCTGAGAGGTGAAATGTATGAGAGAGAATCGAATTACTATTATGCGTCATTGTTATGATATTAAACGGTAGGGAGATCAGAATATGTTTGAAACCTTTTAAATCTCTTTTCTGCGCTGGGGTTCCGTTTGTTATTGTATTCACGCAAATACTTAATTTTGTATTTGACGTCGATTTCACAGGCATAGAACATACAGGGTGCGCCAAAAATGTAAACACACTTTGAATGATTATAATTCCAGTTTTTATTCACATATAATTAATATTTAAATTGTAAAACAATCTACATAAAATACATAAAGGGTATAGCCAGGTTTCCTAGTAAAATATGCTTTTGAGTCAACCAGGGCGAGTCCTACATGAATCGATAGCCCTTCAATAGAGATGCGTTTTTGCAAAGTTTGAAGCATATATCTCAAACCCATGGGCAGTTATGACGCTGTCTGTGCGTTTTGGAAAAATGTGCATTGTGAAGAAAGCAGTGATCAAATTTCTATGAAAAAAATCAGGGATATATAATATTAAAATACAAATAGTGGACATTATTTTCAGATTTGTTTCCTGAAAAATAGTCAGTTTTATTAATTTTTTATTGTTTTTAATTGAACTTTTTAATTAAGAATATATCGAAATTCTCCAATGACCACCTTCATGTTTTTACCAAAATTACTGCGAGATATGATGTATATTTGGTGTGAGTTTCAACTCTCTACGACAGTTGACGGATTTCTTTTTATAGCTTTCGGCTCAGTTTGACTTAACACTGTTGTTGATTAATCGAAAACAGTGTTAACACATTCAGGAAAACACAATCGGAAAAACTGTAACCAGTAAATTTTAGTAGACATTTTTGCCTTATTTAAATACTCTAGTCACGAAAATATTACTGTCTTGAATATGACTGAAATTTCTCTTCATTTTCACTGGTGGAGGATTATCCCGTTGGTAATAAGACTCAGAACAGGAGACATGAATTAACGTCTTTTGGAGATCTGTAATTCAGCCCATGGGAGGTACTTTTGTGTTTCATTTATTTTTCAAAGAAAATACACAAAATTCGCATTTTTACAATTAGAGTACTTTGCATATTAATAGTTCGACTAGAAACAATACCACTATTACATACATCTATTTATAATAGAAACACAAGGGGATAAATTTTTTTGTTAAATAATGGAAAAAGCAAATGTAACGCCCATAGGCTAGGCTTCATGTTTAAAAGACAAAAAGCAATAAAGTAAGTAAAACTTTGCAGAAAATTAAAAAAAAAAATCAGTCAACTGTCAACTAACAAAACAAAATGCTTTCCTGTAGATGATTGCCACCAACAGCATAGCTACATGTGTAAACTATACATAGAACTGTGCATGAACTTGTAATAACACACGCAACTTGCAACTCCCCCCCCCCCCCCCCGCTAAAACACATTTTTATTTTATTTTCTATGATGCACCCAGCGTACAGAGTTGAAACTCACACCTCGTAGTATTTTTGGTAAAAACATGAAGGTGGTCACTGAAAAATTTCGATATATTCTTAATTAAAAAGTTCAATTAAAAACAAGAAAAATTTAATAAAACTGGCTATTTTGTAGAAACAAATCGGAAAATTATGTCCACTATTTGTATTTTAATATTACACATCCCTAATTTTTTTCGGGGAAATTCGATCGCTACTTTCTGCACAATACACCTTTTTCCTGAACGCACATAAAGAGTCATAACTGACCATGGGTTGAGATATAGGCTTCAAACTTGGCAAAAACGCATATCAATTGAAGGGCTATCGATTCATGTAGGACTCAATCTGATTGACTCAAGGGCATATTTTACTAGGAAACATAGCTGGCTATACCCTTTTCCTGCTACCGCAGATGTTCAAACTTATTCCTGTTCTGGTTAATATACTGCTTATAACGGTTGGATATTGATTCACAAACTTTAGAACTTTTAATGAAAAAAAAAACTTTTGGTGTTGTGGTGCAGTCTTTCCGAATTGCGATTCCAGAATAATCTCTATGCACATCCATTCCTTTCAAACTTACCTTTTATCCGACAAATTGTAAGTCGAATAGATGGATATCGCTAAAACTCCCTGCGATATTGTTTCTGTACTTCTACCACATTTTCATACTTACAACAGCATTTAAAAATAAATCTTCTTTCTTCAAAAGTTAATCCTGTTCCACTCATCATTTCCAATTAATTACACTTTGAAAAGAAAGGAAAATTAGAAAGTTAAACCCGTTGAACATTCAATGTATACATTTTTCTGACGCACCCTGTACTTTTTTTTTAACTTAGGGTACTTCTGGTGTATTTTTTTGTGCGCTTATTTCGGGAAATATACTTAAAACATTCAATCACGTACAGTGTTGACATAATTTAAGTATTTCTGACTTGTTAGTTAATTACAAATTTGAGTCATTAAGCCATCAGAATTTTTAATGCATAAATTAAAAATTCATGAGAAACAAATTCCAGTTACCAGAAAATACCATTTCAAGCAGCAAGCTGGTAGCTGTATAATTAACTGCCCAATTAAAGAAAGTTCCGAAAGAGAGAGGGAGGTGCTCTTGGGCAGATTTCGTAAGAAATACTACCTATTACATTCTCCCCTATGCTGGTATTTCTGAAACATTTTTGCAGATTTACGCCGATCATGTCTCCTAGAGCACAAAACCACCTCCAGTCAAAACTTTATCTATCTATCTATCTATCTAATTATCTATCTATCAGTCTACCTCTCTCCGAAAAATACGTGTTCAATAGTTTTGAAAAATCTATTTAGGGATATAAAAGTTGTCTCCCAATTCTGCCCCCTGGGGAGAAAAAGGAGGCAACTTTCAAATCTTAAATGATAACCTCCTTTTTTTATTGCAGATTCGGACTCTACGGGAAAAAATACGTAACTTTTCTACTGAACATTTTCTTCGGAAAATCGTAGATGGCGCTGTAATCGAAGAAAATGCAGGGAGAATCGTTTCCATTGAAAAGTCAAACGGTCTAATAACTCGAGAAATATACATCGGATTGACAAATGGAAAAATGTGTGTACAATATTTTAGAAAAATATGTTTAGGGATACCAAAGTTGCCATTTTTCTATAATATTGAACAAATATAATTTGTAACCTGTGCATTTTTTACATAAATCGATTTCAAGAAGTTTCGAGCATGCAAATACAAAATTACAGCTTATTCCGCTAAGAGATTTTTGAGTTATGTTTAAAAGACTGCGCATAATGCAATCTATTATGCAACGACTGCAAATGAATTTCACATTAGGAGTTCCTAACTTTAAACCTTCCTAATTCCTACTATTTGACCGAATGACTTCTTGTTAAAATAAATAAAAAAAATATTTGTGGCTTTTCCGGGTGATCCCGAATCGGCCCTTCAGTGGGAAAGAACACCGTCAGCTCGGCATTGCAAAGTGTGCTTCAACATGACGGTGGGGGGCAGGTAATCACACCCTCCGGGCGATGGCCAGTGGGAAAAGAGGTGGCTGTTAGCCGGTGGTACCGAATGTGGCGGAAAAGCGTCACAAGTGTCTGGGCCACCCCTTCCTTTGGGTCGGTTCCCAACTGAAGGAGGTTCTGGTCCTTAGGCTGAGCCCTTGGCAAGCTCGTAGGGGCCTCCTTAGGATTCCTGGGTTAGCGACCCAGGGAAATTACGAGGTCGAAGCTCCAACGATGTCCCTCGGGTAGGGTAGGTGGCAAAAAGCATATCGTAGTCTTATCCCTCATGCCCGAACTAGATCCGGGATGTGACACGAGCGGCAACGGCTTGCAAATGTATAGTACCGTTTCGAAATTTATACAAGGCAAGACGGACTCTTCACGGCAAGGACCGCTTGTGGTTACGTAGTGAATTCTGGTCAGTGCGTGAGTGGGCATGATGTAGTGACGTCTGGTCAGTGCGTAAGGCGGCATGACGCAACCCTCGGTACTGGCAGACGGCGAAACGTAGACAACAACGTAAGGGTTGAGGCCCGGCGAAAGTCGGTTCTTAAGATTCGCCCATCACGATCGTTCATCACCTGCGGTTCCCTCTGCAGCTGGAGTAGTTGTGAGCCACACTAGAGGTCTGGTCAAGAAGACAGGGGCGCCTTGATTGACCAGGAACAGTTCATGTCCATGAGGGGCCATCGTTATGGTCCGATCCTAATGGTGCATATTGCCCATCTGGGAGGGGTCCCTCCCTCTCGGTCCGACCAAGAGGAACCGGGCTGTAGGCACGTCAGTCAAGCGACGGTGGCGATCAGATTAAATTCAGACACTGGGTCGCCTACCAGTCCAGCGTATCCTTGCGTAGTCGGATCTTTCTGTGCCTAACGGTTGGATTAGCAGGGGTCTAGCAAGTAACTCTCACGCTATTAATACCCGATCGGGAGCGCTTCTCTGGCGCTTCAGAAGGAGCCTTCCACGACAATTTGGGACCGAAAGTCTACTTTTTCCTAGTATGCCTGCATGGCGAGAGGGATTTAATAGGATGAAGAAAGCCTTTATTAATATCTTTTAAAGTTTTGATTCAATTTTCATAAAATTTGAAATGACTCGGCAAAATTATGCAACGATTATATATATTAAATTCCAAACCTTTCGGTTGTGTAGTTTTTGCGCTGTTACATGCGGACGGACGGACGGACCAGACGACGATTATAGATGCTATGTATTGATATAATTACGAATGTACCTAAAAACACTGTGTTTTAAAATTCAAGAAATGTATATTTCAGCTTTATGTAATTATAACAAGAAATTTTACTGTTTTAAAAAGCTATCTTGAAACAGATTTTTTTTAGTGTTTCTTCTATAACCTCATTCAGTTTAATACTAGCTGTTAACCATGACTTCGTTTAAGTGACGTTTAAAGAAGAATCAACGCATTACCGCGATTCTTTCCTTGGTTTTATCTTGCGCTTTTCCATGATCAAAATGATGCTATTAAATGTCAATATGCGGGGGAAAGGGAGGGAGAGAGTATTACTTGCTTAATTAATGGCATCAGTTCGTCTTTGAATTTCACGTGAACAATTTCAAAGATAAACTCTAGTCTTCAATAAAAATTAAATGCTAACAACGTATATTTCAACTTTAATATATTTATTTAATTTTAGTGAAATCGGGATTATGGAAGATTGTATGGTAAAAATACTTTTAACTTATTTACTTCAGAACGATAAATTCACTGGATTTTACACCACTACGTGTATTAAGAATAAAAAATACGCATTTTTCTAAATGAAAATCGGAGCAAGATTTAATGTTTGACAACACTTTTTACCAGGGATTCTTTTCCGTACGGACTAATACTTGTCAACACATTTGTTTTTTCTTTCACTGCAGGAATCTTGAATAAATATGCACTTTTTATTTATTTATTGGAACAGTTGAAAAATTAGATTTTATACCAGTGTTTAAAAAAAAACCTCAACCTAAATAAATAGCCTTGATTCATTTAAAGGTTTAAAGGTACTTCCTTATTATGAGCGTCCCCTACAATTGCTAATATATGAAGGCTGACTTACGGCTTCGCGACGGCCATCGCCAAGCTCATATTTGCATCATATGTATACATACATACTCCAAACGCTCATATAATGTGTCATGTAGTCAATATACACGTAATATTTACGCCTTATATGTCATGAAATGTATAAGAATTGTAACTTATGAAACATAAGTTTCATTAATCATAATCAATTCATTACTTCATAATCATTACTCTTATATGTCATATATACGTCCTGTACGTCTTATACATATGTCATTTATACATATTATAAATGACTATAACTTGGGAATAAACGTCATGAAATTTCATATACATCATCTATCATATTTTAATCATTATATAATATACTATATGTCTTATAATTTGGAGATTCTCGGGGTCCGCTATAATAAAGAAGTAACGGTTTAACATTAGCTATTTGGAATTTAAGATTGCACTGACAAACGCCTTAAATATTCCTTTAACATATAAAAAACACGCTTATTTTTATATAATAAGTGTTTTAAAAGGAAAAACATTAATAATTTTATTAAATCAATTCTAAGTTCCATCTCCCTTCAGACTATAAACAAATAAAAATTTTCTTTTAAAGTTGCAGTTAACACTAACAAGGGAACCACTTTTAGTGCAGCTCGCACCTAGCACCGAGACCTGCTGCATTTTGTAGACCTATACTAAAAGTTAGAGAACCGACAAAATTTCTCTGTTGAAATCATATTTTAAATATTTTTTTTATACTTCTAATTTTCTATTATTGGATTTTTAATTGTTATTGCACGCCAAAAGCGAGTTAAATCACCAAATAGGGTGCTACAAATGCAAACCACTACTCACACACAGCTGACAAGTATGATATTCGACCAGAGTTGCCGGATAAAATTCTACGGTAATGAATAAAGCCAATTCCGTGCTACCAAAAATACAATTGTAATGTAGTTTTTTTATTGGAATTCGTAGATTCTTGAAGGAATTTTTAAACTTTTTTCATTATTTAATACTTATTATTGACAAAGTTGTATTTTTAACTCCTTAAAAAAACAAAAAAAACCTTCTATTTTAATAGTCCGATAAGTAGTCACGAAAATTGCATTTTCAGAATGTTAAATCAAAAAGTATGAGTTTAACAGAAAAATTTCACCGATTCTTAAACTTCGTAATATAGCAGGACTTTAAAATGCACCAGGTTTCAATGCTAGGTGCGAGCTGCAACAAAAGTGGTTCCCTTGTAAGCATAAGTATACAATCAATAGGTCATTTGACCGGTAGCAAATGAAAATATTTTGATTCGAACCAGAAATTTTTTTCATAAAATAAATAAAATATGTATCACACTAAAATACGTTAAATAAAGAAGTGCTATTTAAAATAGGTGGATTTAACTTTGTTCCGTTAAATTAAAAATAACTGAACAACGTAAAATAGCACAAATAAAAATATATATAATGGCAAACAGCTGTTTCGGAGCCCCTAAAGCTCCATCATCAGTGCCAAATTTAAAAGATTCAAAAGTTTAAGCCATGTAAATATCAGAGGTGCCAAGTTCCTACTAATCTTCCGTAATATGTGGTTTAATCTGACCCAGTTTAATAACGCATCAAACCAGAAGAAAATATTGGATGAATCTTTATTTAATTAATTTCAGGTTTCTTCAAGGAATTTATTTAATCTCATTTATTAAAAAAAATTCTGGTGCGAAACGTGTTAAACCAGGGTCAAATTAACTGACATATTACGGAATATTAATGAGAGCTTGGCACCTCTGAAATATGCTTCGTCACCCGTACGCGTACAAGATTGAATGGCGGTGAGTTTTTCAAAAATAACAGCGGAGTCAGGAAACATATGTGACGCAGGAAACCAATAGAAGCTCCCGGCCAAACTGGACGAGTTTAAGTATGAAGGAGAAAAAGACGGGAGGTGGGGGGACGAAGAGAATGAATTAAATGAAAGGTAGCCAGACAGGTCGGATTTTAATCGGTTTTTAATCTTTTAAATTTGGCACTGCTGATGGAGCTTTAGGGGCTCTGAAACAGCTGTTTGCCATTTTATTTATTTTTTATTGTGCTATTTTACGTTGTTCATTTATTTTTAATAAAAGAAGTGCTATGCCAATATTCACAGATAGGGTGTGGAGATGCTGTTCAATTAGGAAGCCCATTCACCTATCTTCACTTATCAGTTAAATTAAAAAAGCCAACTAGTTTTAAATAAAAATTCTGATGTCAAATGTTTTTATAACATTTGAGGAAAATTCCCGGTAGGTTTAGTGTTAAATATAATATATGATTAACACTAAATAATAAAGATCATTGAAAATTCAAATGCAGTATAACAAAATTTAATTACACAATTCAATTCTTCAATATCAGTCAAACATATCAGCGTTATGATATATATATATATATATATATATATATATATCACGTCCACAATTTATATTAGATTTCTAAAATTAATTTTTCAGATTAAAAATAAACACATTGGAATATTTATAGAAATAAGAAATGAAAAACAGAAACCTGGCAGCTGTCTTTCTGAATGATATTAAAATTTTAATTTTATTCAACAATTCTTCAATATGAGGAAACTGTTTAAAATTATTCTTTAAAAATTACTGAATTATAGCACTTAAAAATATTTTGTCCTTATTACTTATAAGGTGCAAGGAAAATAAAACATTCTGAGTACAATTTTTTTCTGTTAAGATGCAAATAAAATGTAATACGCAGAAAATTTGTAATAATTTACGTATATCTGCTTGGAAAAGAAGCTTTTAATTAAAACATAAAATACATATATAAGTAAGTATGCAAATTGCAGATGCTGTAAAACAGGAACCGTTTAAGGCACGTTCCACAAATGCAAGCCGTAAGGTAGGTGTAATCATAAAGTTATTTTCCCGCTGCTGTGCGAAGTGACATACGCGATAGTTAGCGTGTCATGCGAATATCAGTAAAAATGGTTGCGTCTGCAGTGGAGAAGGCATTTTGTGTTCTTGAACTGAGCAAAATGAAATCTGTCACCATTGTGCAACGGCATTTTCCAACACGATTTGTAAAAGAACCTCTAACCAGAAAATACATTTATGATTAGTTTAGAATTTTTGAAACTACGGGCTGTTTGTGCAAAGTGGACTGTACCGGTTTGGTGTGTGTCATGGGACTAAGGATGCACAGATACATTTTTTTAAGCCAATCATAAATGGATTTTCTGATTAGAGGTTCTTTTCCAAATCCTGTTGGAAAATGGCGTTGCACAATGGGACAGATTTCGTTTTGCTCAATTCAAGAACGCCAAGTGTCTTCTCCAATGCAGACGCAGCCATTGCTACTGATATTCGCTTGACACGCTAGCTATCGCCTATGTCTTGTAGATTCTTGAAGGAATTTTTAAAGTTTTTTCAATATTTTATACTTATTAGTGACTAATTTGTATTTTTAACTCCTTTAAAAAGAAAAAAAAAAAAAAAAAAAAAAAAAAAAACTCCGATAAGTGGTCTTGGAAACTGCATTTTCAGAAATTTATACTGCAGCAAAATCAAAAAATAGGATTTTAACAGAAAATTTTTATTGATTCTCAAACTTCGTAATATAGTGCTTTAAAATGCACCAGGTCTCAATGCTAGGTGCGAGCTGCACCTAAAATGATACCCTTGTAAGTATAAGTATACAAACAATAGGTCGTTTGACCAGCACAAAATGAAAATATTTCGATTAGAACTAGAAATTTCTTCATAAAATAAATAAAATATATATTACACGGAAATAACTTAAATAAAGAAGTGCTATACCCTTACACACATCCAGGGCGTGGAGATGCTGTGCAACTAGGAAGCCCATTGACCTATCTTCAGTTATCAGTTATTAGTTAAATAAAAAAGTTAAATATTTTTAAATAAAAATTCTGATAAGATTTTTATAACACTTGAGTAAAATTCCCGGTAGATTTAGTGTTAAATATAATATATGATTAACACGAAATAATAAAGAGCATTGAAAATATAAATGAAATAAAGAAAATATAACAAAATTTAATTACGCAATTCAATTATTCAATATCAGTCAAAAATTTTAGCATTATGATATTATTTATATATATATCACGTCCAAAATTGGTATTAAATTTTTAAATTTAATTTTTCAGATTAAAAATTAACACATTGGAATATTTGTAGAAATAAGAAATGAAAAACGGAAACCTGGCAGCTGCCTTTCTGAATGATATTAAAATTTTAATTTCATTCAACAATTCTTCAATATGAGAGGAAACTGTCTAAAATTATTCTTTAAAAATTACTGATTTATAGCACTTAAATATATATTGCCCTTATTACTTATAAGGTGCAATTTGAAAAAAACAGTCTGGGTATAAAATTTGTCCATTAAAATGCTAATAAAATGTAATATGCAGGAAAGTGGTAATAATTTACGAATATCTGCTTGAAAACGAAGCTTTTAATTAAAACATAAAATACATACATAAGTAAGTATACGAATTCTAGATGCTGTAAAACAGGAACCGTTTAAGACACGTTCCCCAAATGAAAACCGTAAGGTAAGTATACTCATAAAATTCTTTTCCTGCTGCTGTGCGAAGTGACATAGACGATAGCTAGCGTGTCATGTGAATATCAGTAGAAATGGCTACGTCTGCTGTGGAGAAGGCACTTTGTGTTCTTGAATTGGGCAAAACGAAACAGTCACCACTGTTCAACGTCATTTTCCAACATGATTTGGAATAGGAACCTCTAACCAGAAAATCCATTTATGATTAGTTTAAAACCTTTGAAACTACGATCTGTTTGTGCAAAGTAGACTGAAATGGATTACCGGTTTGGTGTGTATCATGTGACTCAGGGTGAACACATAGGTTTTTTAAACCAATCATAAATGGATTTTCTGGTTAGAGGTTCTTTTCCAAATCGTGTTAGAAAATTCCGTTGCACAAGACAGTTTTCGTTTTGCTCAATTCAAGAACACATAATGCCTTCTCCACTGCAGACGCAGCCATTTCTACTGATATTTGCGTGACACACTATCTATCGCACATGTCATTTCGCACAGCAGCAGGAAAAAACTTTATCAGTACACCTACCTTACGGCTTGCACTTGGAGAAGGTGCCAGAAACTGTTCCTGTTTTTCAGTATCTGGAAATTTTATACTTACTTATGAATCACCCTGTTTGGATAAAAGAAAGTGTTGAAAACGCTACTTCTCCTATCATAAAATTAGTAATTATAAATTTCTTATATTTGTATGATAATATACTATGGAATTACTTTTAGACAAAAAAAAAAACATATACAGTGACTTCTCACTTATGCGCGATGTTCAGTAATTACTTTTTCATACCACTATTTTAAAACTAAAATTCCATTTATAAATTTTCTGATTTAATAAGGCGAAAATTACTTTAAAAAAGAACTGGTGTATAAGTGAGAGGTCACTGTACTTCAGATTTAAAAAAAAACTGGGCTATTTATATTATCATTGTCAGTAGACAGCGAAAACGTTATTGTATCAGTAGGATTACCATATATTTGATGACGTAAGAAAGAAGATATCAGACAAAAACGCTTAGTTTCAAAATACAAGCAAGTAGTAATGCAATTTTATCTTTTTAAATGATTTTTTCTTTACTTTTTTACACAACTTTAAAATTTTAAACATCTTGAACGCTACTTTACTTTTTATAGAATGTTCAGTATAATTTTAAAACACTTACAAATACTTTTTTTTTCTATGCACAGTTGCATTTCTTCTTTAAGACAGTTGTAATTCTACATCTGCAATATTTTCAGTCGTATGTGAATTTTGCATTTCCTTCATTGGTATGTCTTGACATGGAACTTTCTGATATTTACATTTTATTGTCCGTGATTGTTTAAATGAAGTGATTTGTCCAAAATGCTACACACAAGGGAACGGCTTTTTGTGCAGCTCGTACCTAGCATTGAGACCTGTTGCACTTTAAAGCCCTATATTACGAAGTTTGAGAATCAATAAAAGTTTTCTGTTAAAATCATTCGGGTAGAGCATCGGCGCGTGAAGCAATAGGACATGTTCCACTCAATTGGAATTTAAAGAAAAATTCTCGTAAAATTTTATCATTTTACGATTAAAATAAAAATAATTACATACCAGTGGTTAATGGAGTTCCTTGTTCTCAGGTTTCATCTCTCGACCTGCAAGATATTACAGGATGTTGTAGCCAATATCTTTTGGCTGAAACAGCAAAAAAAAAAACTACAACTACTACAACCAATTCATAATTCACTAAATAAACTAGGTTATTTGAATCAATTACGTCGCACTGCGTCATCAGAGCCTCTTATATTATAGACAGGATATTGTAGCCAACACCTTTTCGCTGACACAGTAATAAAAAAAAACTATAACTACTACAACCAATCCATAATTCACTCAAATAAACTAGTTTATTTGAATCAATTACGTCGTACAGCGTCATCAGAGCTTCTTAGTTTGTAGAGTGTTGGCACAGTATGCCGAATGTCCAACGTTTGTCTGCTAACTGGTACACTGAAAGGGACATATTCAGGAGATTATTTTTTATTATTTATTTTCCCGCTGAATATTTTTACTTGAAATTGAATGTGTATTATAATAAATGTTTTCACACAAAATGCATTTAAATAAGGTACTGTGTCATTTTAACGAACTTATAGTAAACTTTTTAACTTTTACATACGAAAAATTATTCACTCAGTTGAATTTAAGGAAGAATTCTGTCGCAAATCTTCTGTACTTCAAAAATAGTCATGTGTTTATTGTATTTCTCATACACGAAACAAAGTTATTGTATTTAGATTTTTTGAAACCTTGAATACCCCTCATTCTAACGTAACTTTTAGTAAAAATAAACCTATTTTATTATTCAAAGTGCGTATAATACATTCAGACGATATAATTTAAATTTTAACTCTCCTAAAATGTACATTTAGAAAAATTAAATTTGCAGATCGTGTCTTTTATCATCGCTGTAACAGCCTCACTTGAATATGAAACAGGGTTAATTAAATCATGACACAAATATATAATTAAAAGTCTTAAAAAGGACTTAATGACTTTAAAGTTTAAGCATATGTGCGTAAAATGTTAAAGACTTATTAGCGTACTATTTTTTAGTTATGCTATGTTTTTTTAATTACTGAAATATTATTTCTCTTGAAATTGGTTTAGTTATAAGTCGAGTCCCGATAATCCGAGTTGATCGGGACCGACTCAACCTCGCATTACTGAAAACTCGGATTATACGGACTACATAATAGAATTGAAGAGAAAAATTCAATTTATTATATACACATAAAACTAAAAAGTAGAAATATCAAATAGCGAAAAAATAACGAGCACAAAGACTTGTAAATATAAAAACGTATTTTAAATAACAACGGTTTTTAAATAACAACGTATTTTAAATAACAACACACTTACTTGATTTAATTTTTAAAAAATTAATCTAAAGTTGTTTGTTTTTGAGAAGAAAGTCTCTTTTTAGCTGCTTTGTCTCGCAAGCCTTTCAAAAATAAAACGTCATGTGAGAAAGCATCTGGTTGCTGCTCAATATAGCGAAGGGCAACATCTAACGCTGTCGTGTCTTCTGAATGCGAAATTATCTTCATCGTTTCATCGTTTAAATCTTCAGTTTCATCAATTTCTTCTTCTTCGGTACTCATACGAATTATTGCATCGGTAATTATCTCTTCCTCATCACCGTAAAGCCATTCTTCGACGCAATCTTTTGTTACCTCTTCACAGCTGGGTAGCTTTAAAATTGAAATTTAATTACAAAATGTTCTTGATTTTCTATGTTTTTCTTTTTTTATTGTCTGAGAGGTCTTTAGTTGTCAAGATATTATGCCATCTGTTCAATTTATTTCCCCCCCATGATTCAGAAAGATAATACATAGCATTTTTGACATTAATTTTTTTGGTTTGTTGAATCAAAGATGCAGTGTCTTTTTCCAAAACATGCGTAAGCATATTTTTCGGTACTTCAATTTAAGATAATTGATAACCCCCTGGTCCATAGGCTGAATAAGACTAGTAATGTTCGCCAGTAAAAACATGGTTTTAATATTTCCACTTTTCAAATCTTCTTCTTCAGGATGTGAAGGGGCATTATCTATCAAGAGAAGTGCTTGACGAGGAAGTTTTTTTTCTTCTAAATGCTTTTCTACTTTTGGTACAAATTCATCGAAAAACCATTGTTTAAAAATATCTCTATTCATCCAAGAGTTCTTTTGGTTCGTATAAGAAACTGGTAGGGCTTGAATAGCAATGTTTTTTAAAGCACGTGGCTTTTTCGATTTTCCAATCGAAATGTAGAACATATTTTTTTTTTTTTAATATTTGTCCATTTAAACTTTTAGAATATTTTTTTCTTGTTGTATTCTTTCAAACAATTCAAGCAAAAGTTTTTTTTTTTAGCCACCTCGGATTAAGCGGAGCTCGGAATAACAGAACTCGGATTAGCGGGACTCTACTGTATAGCAATACTTTAGTTTATCATACGCGACGAAAATTTTTATTTGTTTTAAAAGTTTGCGAAGCATATTCAGAGTTTTTGCCATTTTATCAAGATTCTAAAATCAAGACTTAATCCGTAATAAAGTATATGTTACGCTTGACTGATATAAACGTATTGCGTCATAGATTTTAGCATCCCCCCCCTAAAAAAAAATTCCGAACGGTAGTCATAACTCCAAATCTAAAAGTCGCACAATAAAGTTGTTTGCAACAAAGTTTCTTGTTTATTATTATCTGAAATTCTCTTATGATGAATTTCTTTTGAAGATGTGTATGCATGTATTAATTTTTATACGGATTTTGAATATCGGAATTCGAATCCATATATTTCTCTTTTTTTTTCATTTGATTTTCATGTCTCATTTATCATGAAGAAAAATTTAACATTGTTCTATCTGCAAAAATTCAGGAAATCTATGTTATAAAGCAAGAACTTGTCCGCGAGTAACGCTGTCATAATATTGACGGTGGCAACGACCTGAGCAATAAATGTCGTTTTTCCTAAATTTTTTTTAACTTCTTACATTCATACAATTTAAATTTTTACACCGTCGAATAGATGAAAAATGGACTTTCAAATGCAATTTGTTTGAAAACAGTAACTTAATTTATTGTTTAAAACAATTCGATTCCATTACCGTTTATGGGCAGAAATTATAATACTTAAAATGCATTTCAGTGCCATTTTGTTACTTTAAACTCTATGAAATTTGTATATGTCACTAAGTCTTACTGCGGCATGTTCTACAATGAAAATATGAGATGTAATATTTATAATTCTTTACAACACAAACAAAAGAATTCAAATGTATTAAACTTTTATGCCAACTACTGTTGGAAGAGCTATTTTCTATGATCTTTATTTAACTTATGATGTTTCAGAAATCTGTATGTTTGTATTCTGCAAACTATTCGAATGCATTTCTAAAGCAATTTTTGACGAACTAATTTGGCTTATGTTTTCAGATTAAGCTTCCGCCATTGTCAAACTTATGTATTGATAAAATTTTTAACATTTATGCTGGTTGCGCTGCAAAATGCATAACTAAAATTTATTTTTTTTCATATGTTTTCTCCTATGGCAAGCATATTCGGAGTTGAAATCGTATTAGATAATTTAAACTTTTCGTAAGCTGATAACGATATTTAGCGAGAAATAAATTAACTAAATTTAAATAAAAGTGATTTTACTTTATGTTTCAATGTATGGAGAGCATGCTTAAGAAAAAAATATGTATTACGTATTAATTAGAAATTTATTTTGCGTTTTTAGCGCCCCCTGGGTGAAAATAGGCTAACCAAATTTAAGTAATATTGATTTTTTCATTTGCCACTGCATGACAGCTATACTGAAGTTAAAAATTCGTATTATTAACAGATTCAAAACAATTTTCAATTTTCTTTTGCTTTATAGCACCCCCGTTCAGGAAAAGGTGTTGCTAAATTTAAATAAAATTGATTTTTTTTATGTTTTATTAAAATAAATTTTGAAAATAAGCTTCTTTAATTCATTTTAAGTCAAATTTAATTTTTTTACAAAATGTTCCACATACTAGGTTATTTTTTTATGGTATCACTCCTAGTGGGAAATTGCATAGCTAAATTGTTATAATGAAATGTTTACGTTTTCTCATATGCCAAACAATAATCCAAGTTCAAATTAGATAGATAAGATATAATTCAACTTTATTTTATGCTGTACATCGTTGCGATACTTGCAATATTGCTAAAAGAACTTCGAACATTCTGGTTCAATTCTTTCTGGTTTTCTGGTTCAAGTTTTTCTGGTTCATTGGAGTGAGACATCTTTTGAATTTTTGCTGAATGAGTAAATTGCGATTCTGCTTTCCTTATACAGGGTTGTTCGCCCAAATATGCGCTAAGGAAATTTTTAAAAAATATGAAGAAATTACAAAAGCGTATTTATTTATTCTAAATTACAATAGATATTTAACTTGTCCCCTTCCAACAGGTACACCAGCATGATCAAGCTTATTCATCTCCAGAAAAACTAGTTTCAACATGTCAGGTTGATGATCATTACGAAATCGCTGATTTATTCGACTAATTTTTTAGTGGGATAGAACAAACATTGCATACGTATCCGAAAGCGCGCGCCGCGTCTTTCAGGCCTCAAATTTATTTTCTGCATGAAATATGCAGACAGTTATGCATTTTTATCTAAATATTGTGCGCAAAATTTGTTAAATTTTATATCGGCACTTTTTTATTCTTATTAATAATTTCATCTCTATTAAGAAAATATTAAAGAAATTCACAAATATGCGATTTGTCACATGAATATAATTTCGTTCCATAATTCCTGATAAACGATTTCTGAATTGTCTTCATTAAAGGATTTATCATCAACTCACCCTCCAACTGATAAGGTGTATAATCCTCTATATCATCTATATTATACAGAAAAAAAACATTTCTATGAGTTACGCTGACGTCATATCGATGGTGGCAACGATGTAAACAATCCGTTTACTTTTTTTAAAAATTTTAATTACTTTAAAACATTGCATTTTAATATTTATACCGTCACATATGTAAAATAAATATATTCTCAAGTGAAATCTAAAAAAAAATGTTTCAATTTGCTGATTTTTTTAGGGTTTATAAAATAATTTTCAAGCATTATTTTTAAAAGAGTCTATTTCTATCGTATGCAGCGACTACTAACCTGTTTGCTCTTAACACAGTATAAATACAGGGTGATTTTTTTTAAAGTTGTGAAAGTAAAACACTATAACAAAAGAACCACTGATCCAAATGACCTAAAATTTCACCAGTATGCTCCCAAAGCAATGGGGATTTTTTAGGCATGGTTAAAAAAACTTAAAACCGCACCGACAGATGGCGCTGTAAGGTAGCAGAAACAAAGAATATCGTTTGTGGGAGGAAAACAATGGACGGTACTTTGAGAAACCATCTTCCGTAGACCCTCTGTCGTCATTGGACCTTTTCTTAAATTCTTAAGTGTCTTAAATCCCCTGAGAGCAGTTGCTGCGCTGTCATTATTCTGATAATACAGTTTCACTAACAACGCACGGTTCATCAATGGCGTAGTCATTGCGAGGAATTCCGTAGAATGGTGAACGCTAGATGTGTTTACTTCACGTTTTTATCGCCAATGTGCGTGTGCCGGGTGCAAGTTCGTCTCCCGACTTTACTGCACGTACAGCGCCATCTGTCGGTGCGATTTTAAGTTGCTTTTAACCACGCTAAAAAATTCCCATTGTTTTGGGAGCATACTGGTGAAATTTTAGGTCATTTGGATAAGTGGTTATTTTGTTATAGGGTTTTACTTTCACAACTTTAAAAAAAAATCACCCTGTAGTTCAGCGATTGTTTCCGACAAATATTCCATAACGCACTTAAGAATTCATCACTAATTAAACACCTAACTTTAACAGATATATAATTGACCAACGTACTTAAAAAATGAAATAATTATAACCATAAAGGCGGCTGTAAGTAGTAAAACTTTTGGCTATGTCTTCGGCTATTAACCTTTGGTATGCGGTTAATACGATAGTATTGTATTTAAATACTTTCAAAACTTTATTGGAATACAAAATGGATATAAAAATCATATAAAAATGTTTTTTTTTGCTGTTGTTAGTATTTAGTAAAAGTAAAAAATAAATAAACTATTAGAGTTTTAACTAAAAACTAGTCGGATGTGTTATTCCCAAAACTTTTTTCTATCTCACACATGTTAATACTTCAAAATTTTCAGAGGCGGCTGCTTGTGAATCGCCGGGTCACCTGGACGCGAGACACCCTAGCGAGCAATAGTTATACAGCACAACTACGAAAAATCGACAATGTCGGGGGAAAAAATTCTATCACAGCGCTCCCTTCCTGTGGAATAGCTGCAAATTCACATGGGACCCGCAGTCCATAGACAAAACCATATAATTGAAATTTGGTTCAATTCTACGCACAACTTCATACACTTTTTAATGATACAAAGAGGATACATGCACGGACACACAGACACACCAAGACGGACACATGGTCAGACATATATTTTGTAAAAACATATTTTTTTTCGGGAAGATTGATGCCTAAAACATGTAAAACAGTAGAAAACCAAAAGTTGAAAAAATTTCGATTACAATACTTTCTGCTATTATAGATAGAAGAATATAAAAATGTTTTTAACCTGTATTCTGTTCAACGGGTAGTATGTTCTTTAACACGAAAGCTCGGGTGCGATCCTCTGGTTGAAATAATGATGTTTTTTCAAATGATATAAAAGATTCTAAATAAAAACAACAGCAAGTGTATAGTGTCTGATTAGCCAGAAAAGCTTATTTTCTCTTGTAAGAGCAGAAATAAAAGCTTGACATGCGATTGATTGGAACGCAGATAAACTTCAATCTTTAATGCAACTAATCAGCAACTGGAATATTTTTTGAAAGCGTGGATTACTGCCGTATATGTTTGCATTATTCAGGCCTGAAAGATTCAACGCGCGCGTTCGTGCGTTAAGCTTTCATATACCATGCATTAAGCTTGGTATTAAAATTTGGCCATAATATATATATATATGTATGGTATAACCATAAATCTTTCAGAAAACCACCATCTGACCGCCATTTAATTTCTCGTAGGAGAAGAACAATTGACCACAACACTTCTAGCCGCGTGGTCAAAATCACTGATTGATCGAAGTGGGAAACAAAATGTTTGACGAGTCAGCGAGTATTATAGTAGTTCTAACCGCCATGATGAGATATCACATGCCAGACATGATTCTGAACTGCGTTCCCCACGACCATTTAGTGGTTCACTGTAAAAAAAATTGTAAATTAACGGCCATTCTCCGTGAATTGTTGCCGTAATTCTACAGAAAATGCCTCTTTTTCACGGTAAACGATCAATTTCTGTAAATTTCATGTTTTTACGGGCAAAAACCGTTTATTTACAAACAAAGTTCGTTTATCTGGGGGCAAAACCCGTTTCTTACGGGCGTTGTGTGGAATCTCGGCTGCAGTAATTTTACTGCAGCATTTTTTTACAGTGTAGCACACTCCACTGATGCATCTAGCAGTTTTCAAAAGTATCTTCGTCTTGTTTTAATAGAGTATACATCATTTAATTTCCTACTAGCGTTTTATTGGGACATCCTATACAAAATTATTTCATTTTACGTGTATTATCACACATTAAAATTGTTATCATCTATCCTTTTACACACTGTATATGTAATTTATATTATTTAATGAACAAAAAGTATATAATTTCGAGTAATGGGTGATTAAAAGCTACATTTCGGTAGCGTTGTACAGCTTTATATAGCATATTTTATGCTTTAAATGGATAAAAAAATGTTCTTTTAATACTGGAATTGAGAAAATACATTTAAGTGTCATTTAATAATTCAATATAAAATCTCCTTCAAACTCCAAATATTTCATTTTAATTGAAATGTTTTCATAGGTATATTTTAATATTCTGGAAACACTTCTGATCTATTAAAATTAATTAAAGCTTCAATTTTAGCATGTTTTGATTAGAGACACTCCTACTAATCCGTAATCAATATTTATTCATTTATCAAATATTAACTCAGTAAATTAGGTATGGTATTTGATATTTACTGTCTAATAAATGGCGTTTGATTAAATAATCATTTAACGTTAGCTTCATGACAGAACCAATTTTATTTATTTTTTTAAAGATAATTTAACTATTTGAATAAAAATGGCGATGCAATCCGGACTTCCCGGTTTGAATATTGCTTGGTGTATGGAACATAGTTGAAACTTCAACTTTAACTGAAAACTCTAATAGAATTTTTATATTAAATATATATTTTTAGATTGTTCACTAAAAAAAAAAACAAGAAAGCAATTTTACATTAAAAATAAGTAATTATCCATTCAAATAAAATTTGCAAAAAAAACCAGTACTTTCGTATTAGCCGCTTGCCACCATAGCTAAAGAAATCGCCAAAAACACTATTTATAGCAATCATTTTCAATCTGATTAGTTCAGTGTTTAAGCGGTTAGTCCGATAACATATCTGTTAAATTATTGTTATATTATACTATTTATTTATTTATTTATTGATGAAGTTTTAATTTCATTATGGATTGTGAGCCGGAAACAAATGCACTCAACATTCTTTATAATGTTTTATGTGCAAACAGGTTAATCTTTCGTAATCTGGACTGCATGTGACAGAGGCATATTTTGAAATAAAACATGCTTGAAAATTATTTTTAAAATCATAAAAAATCCCTATAATGTGTCCTAATTTTCAAACAATTTTTCTATTCGAAAGTGTAAATGTTGGAATTGTACAATATTTAGAAGTTTAAAAAATGCAGTGAGTGCTATTTTTAATAGTGACGTTGTTGTCAAAGTCAGTATGACGCAAGCATTACTCAAGGGGGTGTTTGGTTTTATAATACATATTTAGGAGGGATATTTATTGACTCTCTGATTGGTTTTTAGTTGAAGATTGTTTAAATATTTTATAAAACATCACAAACGGAAATGTACTTAGCAAATCCTTATTGCTTTATTTATACCAATTTGATTTTTTTGGCTATAAAGTACCCATAACATGGTAACATAATAATTTTCAAGAATGATTTTTTTTAATCTGTCGCTATCGCTTGCGGCTCGATTACGGAAAATTAATCACTTTGCATTTACATCAACATAAATAACCCAGCGTTTGTTTATGAAATAAACGCTTCATGAATAAATAAATAAAACAATAAAATAATAGAGGAGAAGGTACAAAAACCAGCTACCACTTTCATTTTCAATCTAGATCCTACAATTTTGAAAATTAGTGGCGGGAAAAATTCGTGGTAGGATACCTTGATAGGTTTCACATCCGTTTATCGCAAAAAAGAAATCTGTTTAAATAGCGTTTTCTGTTTATAAAAAAATAACTCTGAAAATCTTTAAATTTAGAGTTTAGTAAACGGTGTCTAACCGGTTATCGCAGTTTTTTCCAAAAGTATCACACAAACAAGGCTAATTTACCTAGCTAAGATTGACGAAAATTGTTTTAATAAATTTTATTGAATAATAACATCTAATATGTACAGAAAGATTTTTTTAAAACAACCATTTTTTTCAAAAAACTTAATGACTAACTCAAAAAATCTTCTTTCTATTCTGTTCCTAGTTTTCTTTTTGACGTGTTAAAAAAAAAGAGAGTGTTGCTGCTTGAAATGTAGATTACTTTATGTACAAAAATCTCAAACATGGTAATCACTATCTGCGTCCGCCGGTGCAGATGCTATGGGCTCACATATCGCATTCTAAACAACGAACCCAGAGTTCCCCCTTCTTGCCCGCAGAGAAAGCACCCTTGCAGAAAATACAAATTGCACAATGCTCATCTACTGCCAGCCATCTTCCTTTTTACCTTTTTAAAATCCAATTTCCGTCTTTTTTACTTGTATTTTCTTAGTTTTCCGCCATTATTTTTCTTCTTTCTGGTCCCATTTATTGCGGATGATTTTTAAGTGTTGAACAACACTTTCCTGTGAGGTGATCCGGTAACCAATGTCGCTCCTGAAGACCTGCGATAACGGTTGCTTTTAGGTGCGTTCGTAATTGTATAAAAACGTAGCACCTATAGTCGTCGTCGGGTTCGTCCGTCTGTCCGTATGTCTGTCTGTCCATCCGTCCGCATGTAACATCGCAAAAACTACCCAACCGAATGGTTTGAAATTTAATATATATTATCGTTCCAGTATTTTGTCGAGTCATTTCAAATGTTTTGAAAATAGAATCTAAACACAAAAAGATATTAATAAAAGTTTTCTTTATTCTATTAAATCCTATCGTACGCAATCTGTATAATAAAAGCGCAAGTCATGTGAATGAGGAAAGCAAATATAGGCAAACCACTTCTTTTTTCATATGCCAGGCGGCCATTTTTATTCAAAAATTTTTTTTTTCGAATACAATTGCATAAATGTTTCATTTTTAGGAAGATCGTTCAAAAAAATTGTTTGCTTGAGAAATGATTTACATAAAAAAATGTATGTATAGATTCTGAGATAACTTCAGTGAAAATTAGGTTAACCGAATATCTCAATCCATTAGAGTAAATAAACGCATGAGATCCGTTCATTATGAGTCATAAAAATATTAAACATGCAGGTAATCATTCGCAAAGCAAGATATTCATGGTGAATTTTGCCGCGCTGTCTGGTGTCTAAAAAAAATTCTCATTTGTAAACGTGGTACACGTAATTAGGAAAAAAAAAAGTTTGCTTATTTTGCTCATAGCAGACGATATAATGCATTTCACTGAAATAATAAGGATGATTTTTTTACATTGTAAAACTAGTTATAAAACTAATGCACCTCATATGTCACGTTTAACGTACAATTTCCAACTTCTTTCTGAATGTGAAATGGGACTAGAACTATTTCATGAGGACTCACAGACTTCGAAGTTACGATTTGAGTCTCCGATACTCCAGGAGAGATGCGTGATGGTCCAGTGGTCCAGTGCATACATGGTTGGAGTATCGGAAAGCGGCCAATTGGCCTTTGAAGAAATTTTCCTCATGTTGTGTTTGGGCATCCACAAAAGAATGATAGACTGCTTCGAGTTTTACTTTGAAATCTCTTCTTTTAGTACATAAAGAACCACTTCCATGCACTCAAATAATGTTTGAAAAAGTTTTCCTCTAAAGCCATACCTTGTAAAAGTCAAATGACACAACATAGCAATACGGCGTCCCGTTATCTCCTAAATTGTTTTCGTCCCCTTCACCCGAAGCAAATACCGGCTATTCGGTATTTAAACCAGTCTGGGTGGACGGTATTTGGATCACTGCTGTGTTTAAATTAAAACCGCTATTACGAATTTATATAGTAAAATACCAATAATGTGCGTGGGATATTTGTGAGCTAAATATGTCAGAAAACAATTTAATTGTCAATTCAGGTCAATACAGATGAATCTTTAAAACAAAATGAGAAACACCTACCTGAAAAACATTTCATATCCCAGATTTCGTCGCATCGACACTTTTGTTGTTACTGTTTGTAAATGAGGCAGACTTCAGCGACGTACTGCTCGTGCTTTTCTTCTCTCAATTAAAGGCAGAAACTCTGCCTATCGCTGCAAGGCTGCGCTGTGGTCAGTTCTCAAAACAGCTACTTCAAAAAGAGATTTGACCGCACGATCATGCATTTTTCGTATTAAATCTTATCGTTTGGCTATAGTTTTTTTAATGAAAAATGATCGACGGGATACTGGAGAAGTACCCAAATCTAATATAGAATCTAGCATCAAAATTAAAATTTAATATAGCTGTTGATGTAGCAAATTTAGTACAGATCCTGATAGGTGGCGAATTTCAACAATAAAAGGTTTCATTTTAGCATTGTTTACATGGACGATACACAGTGATTGACGTCTTGATTATAAAAATCTTTAATAATTAAACTACACATGTTTAAGCATACATGATACTTTATTATTTTATCACAAATGTACTAACTGATAAGAAATCGTTCGAGTTAAAATTTTTTAACTGAGTAAACAAGTGTGCATGCTAAGAGTCGAACTCAGTACATCTGAAAGAATGTGCTAACGCTCTACCATCTGAGCTATCTAGCTATGATAATCTAGAATCATTCTGGCCAACACAATTAACTCAGGAACCAAGAATTAAGTTTCTGTTTATGCACAGACATAAGCCAACATGTGGCATGGACCAACATGCTGGTAGAATGCTCGTTTAACGTTTCAGCCCTCTTCAAAATGAGCTATACTGGCCAAGACTGCCTAATAGTGTGGGCCGAAAAAAACTTTTTTTTTATTTTTGATTCGCTATACCACGGAAAACTTGCCTCTAGGGTAGCTTAGTATAATGCAAAAATAAAATAAATAATTTGTTACGTTTGGCGGTAGCGCATAGGCCCTAAAATTTGAGAAAATATAAGATTTTTATCATTTTCAAGGGGGAGTGCGAGAATTTTTTTGTTTTGTTTTTTGATTCGCTATACCGCGAAAAACTTACCTCTGGGAAAGCTTAGTATGATGCAAAAATAAAATAACTAAATTGTTACGTTTGGCAGTAGCGCATCGGCCCTAAAATTTGAGAAAATGTAAGATTTTTACCATTTTCAAGGGAAGTGCCAGAATTTTTTTGCTTTGTATTTTGATTCGCCATAACGCGGAAAACTTGCCTGTAGGGTAGCTTAGTAAAATGAAAAAACAAAATAGATAGATTTTCGCGTCTTGCGGTAGCGCATCGTCCCTAAAATTCGAAAAAATAATATACGATTTTTTAATTTTTTCTAATAAATGGAAATAAATCAAATAACTTGTATAACAAGTAGATATGGACATATTTTAGTAGAACAAAGTATAGAAATGATAAATAAATTAAACAAAATAATTCATTTTACAATTTATTAGTAGAGCATTAAATTAAAAAAAAAACATTTTTAAAAAATTGACAAATTTCCATTGAAACCAAAAATCATTTTTCTGATTGTGTAATTATTCAGTATGTAATAAAATATGGTAATTTACTTGTCTTTACTTGCTTTTGATATATTTTAATTAAGTTTGACTAAGATTAGCTTGAAAAACTAGGCATTGACGATATTGAAATAAGCTTAGTTCTTATAAAAACCATCTCTGGAATTGGAACCGATGACTTTTTCTGACGACTCTGTTCTCCACCTTGAGTAGGAAAGTGTGCCAGGCTCACGAACAGTTAATTCTTCTAGACAGCTGCCTGAATTTATAACACAACTTACATTCAGTAGGTACAGCGTATCTTTGCATAAACTTTGCTTGTTAATTTCTGGAATCTCATACTCATCACTGTCAAAATTTACTACTGGGAGTTTCTCACATTTACTTAGCTGTGAGCCAATCGGACAACGAAATGATTGGGACCCAGTCGTTTCATCATCTAAAGTTTGAAACAAATGTCGGAATGGCAATTCATTGAAATGTAAGAGGCACACCCTCCACTGCAGTGGTCGTTTAACTTGTTCTTCAATTGTACGAATAACACGGTTTTCCACCCCATATTAGTAAAGATGCCATCACATCCAATCACTTTCAGTTAATGAAGGGAAAATACAGCCTCAGTCAAATAAGAAAGCTACTGGAAAGGTGCTACTGGAAATATTTTGAGTGGAATTTGAAGAGGGTAAAACATGATCAACGCACACAGGTCAGCAGTACTTGCTGGACATAAGTTCTGCTATAAAATCAGGTAGCTGTTTTCAAGATTTATCTGTTCGTGAGCCTGGCATACTTTCTCACTGAAGGTGGTTAACAACGGCGAAGATTTATCTGATTGTATTTAGGTATTGGAAAGACAACAGACGAGAGCAAGATCTTAGTTTCTTTTCTCTTAAAGTCATATATACCTCTATGGTTTTATATAAAAAAGTAAATACTTCACAAACAGATCAGAACATGTATTTGAAGTTATAAAATCTTCAAGATTCCTGCCCGAAAACATGTTGAAAGTCGTTGACCCGGTAACTGAGAGAAACGTATTTTTTGCCCGTCCAGTAAACTTGCTTTTGAGTATGATAGTAGATAAAAGGAATCATATATTAGAGATAGGTTTAAGAAAAATTATAATGGCTAGAAACATAGCTTCTAAAAAAAGTTAATCAGGAGTTTTCAACCACCGAAAATCAATTTTCTAACTACAGACAACATTGAAATGATTCACTGGAACACTACTTCACTATCACCACCACATTTGCTGCGAAGAATCAGATTTTAGGGCCAATGCGCTACCGCCCAACGTAACAATTTATTTATTTTATTTTTGCATTATACTAAGCTACCCTACAGGCAAGTTTTACGCGGTATAGCGAATCAAAAAATTTAAAAAAAGTTATTTTCGGCCCCAGAAATCCCGAATTCGACTCATTGTATATATACCTACCTTTCCTTTTCAATTAGAAGGTTTAAACACATAAATTTACTGATTATTTATCATAATACACTTATTTGTTTACATAACTTAATGAGCGTAAAATATACAATTTTGTTCAATCAAGTTCTTTAATATATGTTTCTATTGCTATATAAATTATATTTCATACTTTGAACTAATAACAAAGTGTTCTTTTAAGTACTGGGATTATATAATATAAAGCAAGGATCATTAATTAATTACACATAAAATATTTCTCTAGCTTTAAGTAGTTTATGTAAAAAGTTTCACGAGTGCATTTAAATGCATTGAAAATACTTCATAGCTAGTAAAACTCATCAAGTCTTCAACATTACTCATGTACTGAGTACCAGCCGCTCCATGTACTGAATACCAAGCATAATCAAAATTTATTCAATGCATCATGCATTAATTAAACGGATAAGGAAATAGTTTTAAAATTGATCACTTAATAGTTAATTTAACAGAATGATGTTCATAAGAGATAAACTCATTACAGAATCAATAAAATTTTACCTAGCGAATTTGCTTTAATTAGTTCTATTTTAGTGCGTTAAGCACGTAGATGAGAGATTTCGCGTACTGTTTATTAATCAGACATTATCTATCTTTTATTTTATCTTCCATATGCATTATCGAATGAATTTTTGATAAATGGATAATTTTTCTGTTACTGAATTTAACAAACTAAAATAACTTCCTTATGTAGAACGCACTGATTCATGTATTTTTATTAAACCCGTTGAGACTTTACAGGGCTTATTTTCATGCATAGGTATGCTTAACTTATATTATTTAATTATACGTGCTAACGCTTGACCAACTGAGCTATCCCGAACGAATCTGGAGGACACAATTAACAGGGGAACCCAGGACTCAACATGCAGCTAATGTGTCTTCAATCAACATATTATGTTGGTAGAAGACTTGCTGCATAAGCCAGCACTCTACCAACTGAGTTAAACTGGTCAAGACTGGCCAACACAGTTCATTCATACAACAAAGATCCTGTATTCGACACTTTTTCTACATACTGTTTCCCTCAACTGGAAAGTTTCAACACATATATCATACTTATTTACATAAGCAAATAAGTGTCGCTTTACATAAGCAAATAAGTGGCATATTACATAAGCAAATAAGTGTAAAATATAGAATTTTCGTCAATAGGTGTTTAAAAATTATTTTTTGATTGCTTTATACTTTGAACTAATACAAAAGTGTTCTTTTAAGTATTGGGATAATATAACATAAAGCAACGGTCATTAATTAATTACACATAATATATTTCTCTAGTTTTAAGTAGTTTATGCGAAAAGTTTCACAAGTGCATTTAAATGCATTGAAAATACTTCACAAATAGTAAAACTCATCAAGTCTTCAACATCACTCATGTATTGAGTACAGCCACTCCTGTCGAGCATAATCAAAATTTATTCAATGCATCATGCATTAATTAAACGGATAAGGAAATAGTTTTAAAATTGATCACTTAATAGTTAATTTAACAGAATGATGCTCATAACAGATAAACTTATTACAGAATAAATGAAATTTTACCTAGCGAATTTGCTTTAATTAGATCTCTAAATTAAATGTATTAAGCACGTAGATGAGAGATTTTGCGAACATTGAATCATAAATTATCTGTCTTATATTTTGCTTCAAAATGCATTATCCAATTAACTTTTGATAAAATTACTGATATTTTTTTTCTGTTACTGAATTTAACAAACTAAAATAACTTCCTTATGTGAAACACACTCTTCACATATTTTTATTAAACCCATTGAGATTTTAAAGCCCTTATTTGCATGCACATACTGTGTATATTTAACTTATATTATTTAATTTATGAATACACAGAACTTTGATCACTGTGCGGATAATAGTTTTATGTCAATAGAATTATATATGAAAATAAATGTAAAGTACGTTATTTGATAATTACGCATGGAATATATCATTTAAGCTTTATGTACTTCATCTGAAATGAATTTTCATAACCTTATTTTATTTTATTAAAAGTACTTCATAGATAATAAAATACATTAACTTTAATACTCTTATATTAAACACAAACACACTGTAAAAAAAATTGCAGTAAAATTACGGGCAGAGGCCGGCAGCAGAGATTCCAGTCATACCCCGCAAAAAAAATTATCCATGCCCATCATTTTGCGCAGCCCGTAATTTTACGGGGCAAAGTAATATAGCATTATAATAAACAGGATATAATGCACTTTAAAACACAATAATACTTTGCTTACTGTTCCGTAGCACGTAGCACGTTAGATAATCATCACATAATCGCTGTTTTGGCGGGTTAAAATTTTCGAAACACGAGTAAAATGAAGGGTTACACCCTAGCGGAGGACAATGTATGGGGTCGTACCGTATTTTTGCTAACCTATGGTCTAGAACTGTAAGAATATGTGGATTGCTCTTAATTTTCTAAGTATCTAAGGGATAAGGCCGCTTATTGAGTGGATCAGACCGTTTTTCATCAAATAAGGCTGTTGCCTGTGCAAATTGAAGGGCAAACGCTCATAAATTTACAGTTTTTTTCTGAGAGTGCACTCCTACTTATACATTATTAAAATGTACTCAATTTAACAAGCATTAATTGAGTAGGCAAGGAAATATTTTTGAAATTTATTAATTTATAGATGATTTAAAAGAATAATAGGCTTATAAAATAAAAATCATTACAAAATCAATACAATTTTACTGGCGAAATTGATTTAATCAGGTTTGAAAATTCCGTGTTAAAACGAAAGTTGTCGATAAGAGATTTTTCACGCATTATATTTATCAGAAATTATCGGTTTTAAATTTTCCTTCAATATGTATTATCCAATTGATTTATCATATATGATAACTTTTCCGTTACACACATTAAGAAACAATAGAAGTTTTAAGACGTTTTGAAGCACATTGATTTATGCACACATAAATACACATAGTATAGTAAAACTTTTGAAAACGGAAACTGTTTATAATGGATTCTTGCCTTAAACGGAAAAAAGTACATGACGAAATACCAAAAAAGTATACCTGATAAGAGCGATATTGTCTAAAACAGATATTTCTTTGGTCTCTAGTTTTTCCATCTTTGAAGGTTTTACAATATTAGTTTTCAGTTAATTCAACAATCAATAATGAACAACAGCGTACAGTAAAACTTGTGAAAATGTAGTCACTAGCGACCGGGAATAAAATTATTTCAGACAGGTTTCCATTTTAGTTAGGAGATATGCATGATATTCCTTCTATCGGAACCTTGAAATAATTTTATGACCAGATTCCGTCATAGACAGGAACCGTTTTCACAGATACATACAGATCTGTATGAAATCTGTATTCATTCAGATTTTACTGTATGAATTAACCAGTAAAAAGTATGACTTGTCATAAACGATTATCACAAAAAATATAATGTAATCGATAACACATTATAGTGTTTTACATACACTAAAACGTGAGACAACGGAATCGCTAGTAACTGAATAAAATACCGTTTTAGACAGGTTTTGTCTTAGCAGGAATAATTATATGATTTGTTTTCTGCCAAGGCCATGCAAATTTTCCGTTTAAGGCAGGATTTCGTTATAGACACGTTTCGTTTTCCCCGGTAATACTTTACAATATTATGTTGATTATTTGTAACTCTGTATAGTGTTTGTTTCAATGCATAGATGGCGTATATTAAATTTGTTTTATGTAAAACTTGTAAAACGCAGAATTTACATCAAATCTTACATCCAATAACTTATTTTAAATTTATTCTGTAATATAATTCTAATAAAATAAAAGTATTAAACACTCAACGATCAAAGTTCTGGTTTTTCATATAATTAAATAATATAAGTTAAATATACATTGTATATGTATTCCAATAAGCACTTTGAATTTAATAAAAGTACACGAATCAGTATTTTCATATAATTAAGTTATTTTAGTTTGTTAAATTCAGTAACAGAAAAATTAGCCATTTATCAAGAGTTTATTGGATAATGGATATTGAAGCAAAGACTTCGATAGTTTTACATTTTATGCTTTGAACAAATAATCACAATTTAATTTAAATAATAAAATGATAATGCTTTAAGTATGGATCTTGTAACTCTATATCGGTGGCATACGGCCTGACAGGCAAGCTGCCAAGACCTAGTGAAGGATGCCTTGGAAGTTTCTGAGTGTTCTACTTGTTTTGAGATTTTGAAATTAAAAAAAAATTTGAATAAGATTTCAAATATTCTTTTTCTGTATTTCTTAATGGAATTCACTAATCCTATTAACACCCGAAAGTCCGTTGATGTCATTTCAACAACAAACCGAATTTATCCTTATCTCTTTATCACATATTTCAGCTGTAATTCTATCAAAATAATCATATTTCAAATATTCTTTCTCTGTATTTCTTAATGAAAGTCACTAATCCCATTAATACTAGAACGTTCGTTGGTGTAATTCCGACAACAAACCGAATTTATCCTTATCTCTCTATCACATATTTCAGCTATAATTCTATTGAAATCATAAGATTTCAATTATTATTTCTCTGTATGTCTTACTGAAAGTATGTTCTTACTCTGTATGTCTTACTCGACTGTCTACTTGTATTCTGTGTCTGTATTTCTTACTGAAATTCACTATTCCCGTTAACACTAGAATGTCCGGTGCTATCATTTCGACATCAAACCGAATTTATACTTATCTCTCTATCACATATTTCAGCTATAATTCTATTGAAATAATAAGATTTCAAATATTCTTTCTCTGTATTTCTTAATAAAAGTCACTAATCACATTAACACTAGAATGTTCATTGGTGTCATTTCGACACAAAACCCAAATTAGTCTTATCTCTCTATCATATATTTGAGCTATAATTCTATTGAAATAATCAGATTTCAAATATTCTTTCTCTGCATTTCTTAATGAAAGTCACTAATCCCATTAGCACTAGAATGTCCGTTGCTATCATTTCGACATCAAACCGAATTTATCCTTATCTCTCTATCACATATTTCAGCTATAATTCTATTGAAATCATAAGATTTCAATTATTATTTCTCTGTATGTCTTACTGAAAGTATGTTCTTACTCTGTATGTCTTACTCGACTGTCTACTTGTACTCTGTGTCTGTATTTCTTACTGAAATTCACTATTCCCGTTAACACTAGAATGTCCGGTGCTATCATTTCGACATCAAACCGAATTTATACTTATCTCTCTATCACATATTTCAGCTATAATTCTATTGAAATAATAAGATTTCAAATATTCTTTCTCTGTATTTCTTAATAAAAGTCACTAATCACATTAACACTAGAATGTTCATTGGTGTCATTTCGACACAATGTCCAAATTAGCCTTATCTCTCTATCATATATTTGAGCTATAATTCTATTGAGATAATCAGATTTCAAATATTCTTTCTCTGCATTTCTTAATGAAAGTCACTAATCCCATTAGCACTAGAATGTCCGTTGCTATCATTTCGACATCAAACCGAATTTATCCTTATCTCTCTATCACATATTTCAGCTATAATTCTATTGAAATCATAAGATTTCAATTATTATTTCTCTGTATGTCTTACTGAAAGTATGTTCTTACTCTGTATGTCTTACTCGACTGTCTACTTGTACTCTGTGTCTGTATTTCTTACTGAAATTCACTATTCCCGTTAACACTAGAATGTCCGGTGCTATCATTTCGACATCAAACCAAATTTATACTTATCTCTCTATCACATATTTCAGCTATAATTCTATTGAAATAATAAGATTTCAAATATTCTTTCTCTATATTTCTTAATAAAAGTCACTAATCACATTAACACTAGAACGTTCATTGGTGTCATTTCGACACAAAACCCAAATTAGCCTTATCTCTCTATCATATATTTGAGCTATAATTCTATTGAAATAATCAGATTTCAAATATTCTTTCTCTGCATTTCTTAATGAAAGTCACTAATCCCATTAGCACTAGAATGTCTGTTGCTATCATTTCGACATCAAGCCGAATTTATCCTTATCTCTTTATCACATATTTCAGCTATAATTCTATCGAAATAATAAGATTTCATATATTCTTTTTCTGTATTTCTTAATGAAAGTCACTAATCCTATTAACACTAGAACGTCCGTTGGTGTCATTTCGGCACAGAACCGAATTTAACCTTATATCTCTGTCACATATTTAGGTTATTTTATTCTTCAAATTTTATTACTTTTAATTATTTTGCGTAATAGGCACACTGTCGAAATCTTTATTATGGGATTTGATTTTTAAAAAATGAAAATGTAATACTATAAGCTTAATTAAAGTACAATGACGCAATATAGTGATAAATTAAAATTTTTAGCGACCATTTTTCATAATTAAATTAGTGGTGTCGCAATGACACCGTCGGCTGTGTTAGGACGTCGAAATTGCAGACAGATTTTATTTAATGTATTTTTCTGTAAAGCAAATCATCGTTCTTTTGTGAAAATGTAACAATATAAACTTAATGAAAATACATTGACGCAATATAGTGGTTAAATTAGAATTTGAAGCGTCCATTTTGAAAAATAAAATTAGTGGTGTCGAAATGACACCGTCGGCTCTTTTAGGACGTCGAAATTGTCGGCCGATTTTGTTTAATGTATTTTTCTGCAAAATAAATCATAGTTCTTATGTGAAAATCTAACAATATAAGCATAACTAAAGTACAATGATCCAATATAGTGTTAAATTAGAATTTGTAGCGTACATTTTGTAAATAAAATTAGTTGTGTCGAAATGATACCGTCGACTGTTTTAGGACGTCGAAATTGTCGGCCCTTTTTAATTAATCTATTTTTATGTAAAATAAATCATCGTTCTTATCTGAAAATGTAACAATATAAACTTAATTAAAGTACAATGGCGTAAGTGTTAAATTAGAATTTGTAGCGTGCATTTTGCAAAATAAAATTAGTGGTGTCGAAATGACGACTTCGGCTACTTTAGGATGTTTAAATTGTCGGCCGCTTTCATTTAATGTATTTTTGTGTAAAATAAAGCATCGTTCTTTTGTAAAAATGTAATAAAATAAACTTAAATAAAGTACAATGACGCAATATAGTGTTAATTTAGAATTTATAGCGACCATTTTGCATAATTAAATTAGTGGTGTCGAAATGACACCGTCAGCTGTTTTTGACGTTGAAATTGTCAACAGATATTATTTAATGTATTTTTCTGTAAAACAAATGACCGTTCTTTTGTGAAAATGTAACAATATAATCTTAATTAAAGTTCAGTGACGCAATATAGTGTTAAAATATAACTTATAGCGTCCATTTTGTATAATTAAATTAGTGTTGTCGAAATGACACCGGCGGCTGTTTTAGGATGTCGAATATTGTCATCCGTTTTAGTGTTAATAACGTTATAATCAAATTAATTATGAGGATTTTAAAACGGTCGCCTGTTAGGTGCCCTGCTCCCAAACCTGGGATTTTTTAAGTGTGCCAGAGAGAGAGTTAATAATAATTACACATGAAATATCCTTCAATATTTAAGTTGATATGAAATGAAAAGCTTTTATAAGTGCATTTGAATGTATTGAAAACATTTCCTTGCTAATAAAATTTGTAGATTATTCAAAAGAAATATTAAGTACCGCCATTCTTACCAATTCATAATAAAAATCTACTCAATTTATAAAGCACTAACTGAGTGTATAAGAAAATAATTTTAAAATTGATCATTTGATACATAATTTAAGAAAATGAGGCTTATATAAACTCATTACAGTTTCAATGAAATCTTATCTGACGAAATTGCTTTAATTAGGCTTGTGTGGTTCGGCTTTTAAACGAAGCAGGAGGATGAAATATTTTTAATAGGTTGTACTTATCAGAAATTATCTACCTTGATTTAATATGCATTATCTATTTGATGTGTGATTGTGAGAAAAGTGTTACTCGAATTAACAAAATTTTGGAACTCTATTATGTGTGGTAAAACACGCTGATGTTTATATATTTATTCTTAAGTCAATTGCTTAGAGCATTGACATAGAACATTTTATGCTTTAAACGAATCATAAGATATTTTTAAAAATTAGTATGATGATACAAATTCAAGCAAGGCTCTTTTTTTAAGAATTGCATAGCTTTAAGTGGTACGTATGAAATTGAAATATTTTATAAACGAAGTTATTGTATTCGAAGTACATATCTAATAAAGTGAATTAACTCTTTAGCGATATTTTGAGTACTGGCACTCCTACTAACCCATAATCAAATTGTACTTAATTTATCAAACATTAATTTAATAGGTAATGAAATACTTTTAAAATTGAGGATTCAATAATTAATATAACAGTAAAAGGCTTATAAAGTAAAAACTCACTACAGAATAAATGAAATTGTACCTAGTGAATCTGCTTTAATTATTTTTTTTAATTTCGGTGTTTAAACGAAAAGCGTAAGATAAAAGATTTTTCATACATTGTATGAATAAGAAAGTATCGGTTGAAAAATTTTCTGCAATATATATTATCAATAGATTTATGATACGTGAAAAACTTCTCTGTTACTGAAATTAACAAGCGATAGAAACTTTTATTATGTGACTGACACACACTAAGTTATTATTTACCCATCATACGTAGTATAGAGTAAGTCTTGTGATTGTTTTTGAAATCGAAAAATTATTTTGACGAATTTACATGTTTCAGACACTGGAGATTCCGAAAAACATATTTTTAGAAAAGAAAAAAAAATTGCTGTCCGCCTGTTTGTGTGTGTGTCTGCGTGTCTTTGTGTCTGTAAACGCTCTATTTCCCGAAAATTTTGAGATAGCAACTTATGTACTTAGTATATAATAATGAAAAGAAGCCTATTGAATTTCAGTAACTTCGATTATCCAGAACTATTTTTTTCGGACTCTCGAAATATTTGATCTGATAAAAGGTATATAAAAATTTTCGAAATTGTTTATTTTAAAGAGTGAACATACAAAACAATAAAAAAACATAAAAAACATAAAGAATGAAGTCGATCAGATAATTAGTTGCCGAGATATTTGTAATCCTATTTTCCACACTCTTCGATTTTCCATGACACTGTATTTCATTAAAATTTCAATTCAAATATATATTTTAATTGGTAATGAGACGCTTAATCCGACGCAGTAAACTATTAGTTAATATGATTATCATTTTTGGAGTTATAAGGATCTTTCTTTTACGCAATTTAGTAATAGAGCATTTAAAGCGAGGCTAACGAAAAAGACAGGCTACCGCGGTACATTCCACTTATCTTTTTTTACAGACCGCTAGAGTGACGTGATGCTCTTTTCGTGCACCTCCATTGATGCATTCGAGCATCACGTGACTCCCGCGGTCTGTAAAAAAAGATATGCGTAAAGCACCGCGGTAGCCTTTCTCTTTCGTTAGCCTCGATTTAAAGTTTATGACGTCATCAAGTCACGAGTTTATTCGAATTGCAATGCATTTTATAACTAGTTTACACATGTTTTATTATCATATTTTATATTATGCATATTCATGATAGGTAAGTATTACTGTGGCCCCCAATGACTACTTAATTATTTTTCTATCCTTTGCGGGTTTTAAATGCTTATCCGCATACATATATGGTAGATATTCAAATTGTATTATCCTATGTAAATACAATACAGAATTTTTATCAGTGTGTTCTTAATAATTTAATTTCGATATATTTATACAACACATTTTATAATTTGAAAGGGGCATAATATATTCTTTTAACATACTGGTTTGGTGAATATTTATGTAAGTTCTTTAAATAATTACGTGTAACATCCTGAAAAAGCTGCAAGTTGTTCATGCGAAATAAAATGTTTTCTTACGGAAATTTTGGCGTATTGGAAGTGATTAGCTAATAAAATAACTTAAACCTTTAGCAATATTTTCAGCACATGTTACGTAAAAATCTATGAACAAAATGTACTTAATTTTTCAAGCAATAATTCAGTAGATAAAAAATTAGTTTTTTAATTAACCATTTAATAGTTAGTTGACCATAATGAGGATTATAAAATAAAAGCTTATTTCAGAATCGATGAAACTTCATGCATGCTCTTTTACTAATTATGTGCAAAATCCTCTTCAAGCTGTAAGTAGTTCTTGGGAAAGGAAAAGTTTTCTTAGGCACATCCTAATGCATTGGCAGTGATTAACTAAAATAAATTAATCGCTTAGCATGAACGATATTTCACACACATCCAATTATAAAAATCTACGAACAAAATGTAATCAATTCATTAAGCATTAATACAGCAAATAAGGAATTAATTTTAAAATTAACCAGTTAATAGTTTATTAAACAGAATTAGGCTTATGAAATATACACTCATTGCAGAATTGATGAAGATTCTTATACGCTCTTTTTTAATTTCAATGAAATGCTCTTCAAGCTATAAGTAGTTCATAGGGAATAAAAAGCTTTTATAAGGACATTTTAATGCAATGGAAGTGCTTAGCTAAAAAAAAAGAATTAACTTTTTAGCATGAACGATACTTTTATCATATGAACTCGTAAAAATATATGAATAAAATGTACTAAACTAGGGGGCTCTGCCCCCTGCTCGCTTCGCTCACCAACCCCCGTTCTGATTTCGCAGCCTCTTAAAACCTGGCAATATATCCTGTTTTAAAAAAGATGATGATGATGATATCACGAACGGCGACTATCTTCTGTAATCAGGTTATAATGCTTTTTCATTTAATTCTTCTTTTTTATTTTTAATATTCATGTTTAAACAGAATTTTTATGACATAATGTTCTTTATTTCCTGCTTTCAATACGTGATCATTTAATAATTATTTTAAACTTTCATTATTGTTTTTAATAGTCTCGCGCAAATACATTTTTTATTTGAGATAAAACATAATCCTTTGCGCTTATTTAGAAATTGGCAACAATATAAAAAAATGACTTTTTCAATAAAATATTTTTTACTCGTTTTTTAAGAATTTTTTGAGTTTTTATTGTCCGACCGTGATAATTTTTTTAATTTCTGAAAGCTTGTTATATTACGCGTCTGGTGGTATGATTTTCGAATCCCTAGGGTGGCTAGAAAAAAAAGTAATAGCTCCTCAAAAAAGTCCCTAGTAAATACGCGATGAGAATAACCCGGAATATCTACGCAGAATTTGATTGATCCATTTCTAAATCGTTTTTGGCTCAGTTCCAGATTACTTTTTTTTAATATAGAAGGATTTATCAAGCATTAACAAAGTAGATAAGGAGTAAGTTTTGAAATTAACCAGAATAAAAACTAATTTCAGAATTGATGCAATTTCATGAATGTTCTTTTATTTATTACATATGAAATCCTCCTCAAGCTGCAAGTAGTTCATGGGAAATGAAAAGCCTTCGTAAGCGCATTTGGATACATTGTAAGGGATTACCTAATAAAATAAATTAACTTTTCAGCATGAAGGATATTTTTAGCACTTTCACTATAAAAATCTATAAATAAAATGCACTTAATTTATCAAGAATTAATTCAGTTGATAAGTAATTAGCTTTAAAATTAACCAGTTAGTAGTTAATTAACCAGAATGAGGGTTATAAAATATAGACTCATTTCAGTATCGATACAAATTTGCTTTATTAATGTGTGTAAACTTCGGTATTTAAATGAAGCATGTAGATGAATTAATTTCCATATGGTTGTATGTAACAGATATTATGTACATTAAATTTTGCTTCAATATGCATTTTCCTATTCATTTATGATAAGTAAAAACTTACTAAAACTAACAAACCGTAGAAACCTTATTATGTAGGTAAAACACGCTGATATAATGTATTTATTATTAATCACATACTGTTTTAATTGCTTACTTGCATCTATATATGTTGTATATTTAATTTATATTACTTGAAGATAGTAAAATATAGGCATTTGTATAAAACAGCTTCGATAGCGGAATATAGAAAATTTTATACTTTGAACGATCAATAACATATTATTTTGACTAGTATAAATTATAAAAATTCCTGTGAGAGTAGTTTAATATTAATGACATATGAAATCCCCTTCAAGATATAAATAGTTCGCAAGAAATTAAATACTTATTTAAACGAGTTTAATATATTGAAAGTAGTACATAGCTAATAAGATAAAGTACTCCTAGCATTAGCGATAGTTTGATTGCACCCATATTAATCACTTAATAATTAATTCAAAAGAGAAAGAGTTTTATAAAATATAAACTTATTACAGAACCCATAAAATGATACCTAACCAATTTGCTTTAATTACACATAAATAAATTTCTAAAATTCGGTGTTCAAATGAAGCGCGTGGAAGAGATATTTCTTAATGCAATTGTAATATAATAAACTATCTATGTTAAATATTGCTTTAATATGCGTTATCTAATTCATTTATGATACGTGAAAAATATATATGTTACAGAAATTAACAAAAAATGTAAATTTTACTTTGTGAGTCAAACAAACTTATTTACACATTCATTAATTTTAAGTGCTTATTTGTATGTATATATGGTGTAAATTTAATTTCTATAACTTAATATTAATAAAATAGTGAACTTCGTTCAATGGGTGGTTAATTTACAGACCACAGTTATTTTAATAACAGATATCTTTATATAGCACATTTCATGCTTTGAACAGAAAATAATTTATTCTTTTAAATACTGGGATGATAAATTTCATGTAAATCCACTTAACCATTATGTATGAAATCTCCTTCAAACTGTAAACCATTCAGTTGAAATAAAAAGCTTTCATAAGCACATTTTAATGTTTTGGAAGTACCTGCCTATTAAAAGTAATTAACGCTTAACATTTAAAAATATGTTGATAAAAATACACAGCTATTCCCTGCAATCTATAATCAAACATTACACATTTTATAAAACAGCAATTAAGGAAATAGTTTTAAAATTAATCCCTCAATAGCTATTTTGATCAATGGGTGGCTAATTTACAGACACAGTAATTTTAATTACAGACAACTTTAAATAGCACATTTTATGCTTTGAATGAATAATAATATGTTCTTTTAAATACTCGGATGATAAATTTCACGCAAATTCGCTTAACAATTATGCATGCGATTTCCTTCAAGCTGTAAGTAGTTCATCTGAAATAAAAAGCTTTCATACGCATATTTTAATGTATCGGAAGTACCTGCCTATTAAAAAAAATTAACTCTTACCATTTAAAAATATGTTGATAAAAATACACAGCCATTCCCTGCAATGTATAATAAAACATTTCACATTTTATAAAACAGCAATTAAGGAAATAGTTTTAAGATTAATCCCTCAATAGCTATTTTGATAAATGCGTGGCTAATTTACAGACCACAGTAATTTTAATTACAGACAACATTAAATAGCACATTTCATGCTTTGAATTAATAATAATATGTTCTTTTAAATACTGGGATGATAAATTTCGCGCAAATTCACTTAAAAATTACACATGAAATTGCCTTCAAACAGTAAATAGTTCATATGAAATAAAAAGCATACATAAGCGCATTTTAATTTATTGGAAGTATCTGCCAATTAAAAGTAATTAACTCTGAACATTTAAAAATATGTTGATAAAAATATACAGCCATTCCCCCGCACAATCTATAATCAAATATTACTCATTTTATAAAATAATGATTAATGAAATAGTTTTAAAATGGATCGCTCAATAGTTATTTAAAAAGAATGACGCTTATTAAAAATAAACTCAATACAGAATCGATGAAACTTTACCTCGGCAATTTATTTGAATTAGGTTTGTAAATTTCAATGTTTAAGCGTAGTGTGTAGGTGAGTGATTTTTCATGTATATTATTTATCAGAAATTATCTGTTTTGAATTATGTATACAAGCAGTATTCAATGAATTTATTATAAATATAAATTTTCGGTTATTGAAATTAACTAATGGTAGAAACCTTATTGTATGGACTCGTAGTTAAGAATTGTTTATAGTTTATTGTTTATTCTTCACATGACACTTATTAAAAATAAAATCAATACAGAATGAAACTTTAGCTAGCCAATTTATTTGAATTACGTTTGTAAAGTTCAATGTTTAAGCGTAGTGTGTAGGTGAGCAATTTTTCATGCATTTTATTTAACAGAAATTATCTGTTTTGAATTATGTATACAAGCAGTATTCAATAAATTTATTATAAATATAAATTTTCGGTTATTGAAATTAGCTAATGGTAGAAACCTCATCGTATGGACTCGTAGTTAAGAATTGTTTATAGTTTATTGTTTTCTCTTCATACGATTGGTCATATACATGATAAATAATTAAATCGAATTTAGCAATTTTTTTCCGATTTCCTTTTCAAATGGGCAATGGATATAAGGTAATGTGTTGAAAGTGCGTTTTGGGGGTAATTGCATACACCACCTGTAATATCTTCGGAGTGTTTTGTACAGAACTGACATATGACAATTTACTGTTCTTTCAAAAGATAGCCACTTGGGCGTGCTCGCGTGCTTTACAAGCATCATAGGAAGCTTCAAACATTAGATGTTGATTTCATTTGGTATACAGAATTTGGTGTTGCTAAGTTATAAATATCTAACTACCAGCGATAATTTCTCGAGTTTGTTCATGGTAAATTGTTACTTATAACTTGTTCTTCCATTTTACACTCTGTTTTACATTTTCTTTATAGTCATTCAAAGAATATGTCTGGGTGCGCACTTGCCCCATAAAAACAGTATCCTAATTGGAGTGGTCTGTACATACGCACTCTTTTTACAAAGGTTTTGTGCGGATAGACGTCAGTTCCCCAACCTAACTATTTCGATTTTTGTTTAATGTATCCGCTTAGCTTTGAAAGAGAGTCTTTAAAATTTATTTATAATGTGGATTATATTAAATAATATAACTAAAAACGTTCAACAACATGTAAAATCCAGCCGTCGCGTTTAGCATACACGACCTCAACCTCGACATTCCTTCAAATGCGAGCAAAAACTAATTTTCATAAATTTGCGAACCAAAAAAAAATTAGTCCGATTTCGCAAAGTTCACTAACACAAAAAATCTTAAGAGTCCAAAAATACATATTATTACAGTCTCGCACACGGAAAAAAAATTTAAATGTTTTCGTATTAATAATATATGCACTGCAAAAAAATACAAATGTTTCTTTATCTACCAAAATATAACCAGGAATGAAAATATACAATAACCATTTCCGAGTTACGAATGATTCAGAAAAGCGGTTTTTTTTTTGTCTTTAGGAAACTGAAAAACAAATATATTTTGAAATTTACATCAGCAGTTTTAAAAACAATTTTTTTTTTGTTGCTACTGATTTTTTAAAACGTTTCCGAGTAATTTTTTTATAATATATTAATAAGTTTTCTGAAACCGGGGTATCAGTTTTAGGATGCTCAATTAAACATTTTCAGCTGCATAATTCAATGTATACATGCAAGAGTAACAAAATAATATTAATTTTAATGTTAATGTGAATGCTTTTAATTTATGTCAGGTATTCTGCCATATTTGTCTGCAAAACATGTTTATTGAACATGGAAATATTTACTTGAGAAATGATAACATCCGAAGAACCTATATTCAGGGCAATATTTTTTTACAGAAACCAACATATTTTACAGATTTAAAGAAACCTTTATAAATTCAGTTTATTTTGCTGCCACTGATTTTTTGAAACATTTCCAAATAGTTTTTATTGTGTATTAATCACTTTCTTCAGCCCTGAATATACGTTTTTTGGATGTTATCAATTCTCAAGTAAATATTTCCATGTTCATTAGACATGTTTTGCAGACAAACATGACAGAATACCAGACATAAATTAAAAGCATTAACATTCACATTAAAATTAATATTACTTTGTTACTCTTGCATGTATAAATTAAATTATGCAGCTGAAATGTTTAATTGAGAATAGATAGCATCTTAAAACTGATATCCCAGTTTGAGAAAACTTATTAATATACTATAAAAAAGTACTCGGAAACGTTTTCAAAAATACTTCTTTAAATCTATAAAATATGTTGGTTTTTCAGCTTTCTAAAGATAAAGAATGCATTTCAGATTCGTCGGTAACTTGGAAGTAGTTATCCTATATTTTAGTTTATGGTTATATTATATTTTCCTAGATTAATAAACATCTGTCTTTTTAGTAGTGCATATATTGTTGTTACGAAAACAAGAAGTCCACAAACTGGAGAAACATTCACAAGTGAGTACCTTTGAACCCAGAACAGTGAATAGATCCATTAAAAAATACAATAATTATCCGAAAAGCATTATCAATTTTGAAAATAGAATCAATGCATTAAAAGACAGATTAAAAAAAAAATTATCTACGGATACTTTTTTTTCCGCAGCTATCCATTATATTTTCAAATTTTAAATTGAAAGAAATGTTTTATTTTTCCTTCACGATTTTCAGTTCACGAAAATTACAACCTGCCATTTTATTCTTGAATATAACCTCGGTGATTCTTCAAATATCCTCCTGAAATTTCTGTTTTTAAATTACAGATAATTGCAATAACGATAAAAGTATGACGCATTTATATTTGTTTAGTAAATATAGATTCTCAATTAAAACTTTTGCAACCATTCGATATACGTAAATTAATGAAAGAGGATGGAATGAAATATTAAAATATATTCTTTTATAAAAATACACTTTCACAAACCATTGCAAATAATTCTTTATAAAGCAAATGTAATTTTAATTTTATCATTAATCAATTTAACGTGCAGTTAATAGCTGAATAAATATAGCATCCATACGATCTAAACTTAAATGCAATTAATTTGATAAACTGACGTAACACGGAAACTATTTTTATCACGTAAGCCTTATGTAATTCCGATGATAAATCACAATTAATTTCCGATTAAGATACATATTTGCACTGCGTGTGATAAATGGTTGAATGTATCAAGCTTACATTTGTTTAATGAAATGGAAAATTAATAATGTACGTGTTTTTAAAAAATATATATACTAATAATGCTTCATTGAAATTCATCTAATTTTATGTAATACATTTAATTATAGTTAGCTACTAACTATCAGTAATATACACAACATATTTGGCGATAATTCTCATAAAATATCCGTGATGTCAAGAACATTCTACGTTTTTGTTAACACCAACAGTTTTTCCAGATAATTTAAGTTATGCAATTTTTTTCAAACAAATCTGGATAACAATTTGTGAAGGAAAATAAATCCACGTATTTTTATGATTTTATATTAAAAAATACCTGATTTTGTATAAATACGGGATTGCAGTTGTCTAAAGCACATTCTGCCATGTAACATATTTTCTTCCTCAGGACGTTTGAAGATTTGAGCATTGCCATCCCTCAATGATTCTTCAGGACGCCAAATGTCAACCTGAGGAGCTGCTCAGGATCCCAAAAGAGACTACCTCGCAGCGACGTGATCCCCGTCGGCACAGTTTTATGAGGATTTTAGGACTTTTTGATTTAGGAATTTGAGGTTTTTTTTTCTTTTTTACAGAAGAAATATGAATTACTTGAATATCATACACTCCAAGGACTTTATCCAGTACATTAAATGATTTTTTATTGACGTTTTTATAAATAGAGACAAACATTTTTAATAAAACTGCAAATTTAAAATGTAAAATACAACGAAGTGAATATATTTAAAGTTTCAAGTTAAGTCATATATAATTCTCACAACAAAATGTCATCAAATTATTAAATTAATTTTAAAAAGGAGATGTTCATATATTAGAAATTAACCGTGATGTAAAGTATCTTATAAATTGGGTTGCAATTAATATCTGTAAAGTTCATAAAAATATGGCACTTGGTCTAAATTTCAAATTATACTGAAGGAAACAAGATAATTTATACACAAAACTAGTCGTTGGGGGCCACCGTAATACTTACCCATCATGGATATGCATAATGTAAAATATTAAAACAAAAATGTGTAAACTACTTATAAAATGCATAGCAATTCAAATAAAATCGTGGCTTGATGACGTCATAACTTCATAGGCTCGATTACTGAATTGCTTGAAAGAGGTTTTTCCTTATAACTCCAAAAATAATAATCCTATTAACTAGCGGTTTATTGCATCTGATTAAGCGTCAAATTTCCAATTAAAATATATCTTTGAAGTGAAATTTGGATGAAATACAGTGTCATGAAAAATCGAAGAGTGTGGAAAATAGGATTCCAAATATCTCGGAAACTAATTATCCGATCGACTTCATGCTTTATGCAAAATTTATGTTTTTTTATTGTCTTTTATATTCATTTCTTAAAATAAACAATTTCGAAAATTTTTATATACCTTTCATCAGAACGAATATTTCGAGAGTCCGAAAAAAATTGTTCCGGTTAATCGAGGTTATTGAAATGAAATAGGCTTCTTCCCATTATTACATACTACGTACATACCAAATTGCAAGTCTCTATCTCAATTTTTTCGGGAGATAGAGCGTTTACAGACACACACAGACACACACACAGACACACAGACGGACGGCAAAATTTTTTTTCTAAAAATATGTTTTTCGGAATCTCCAGTGTCTGAAACGTGTAAATCCGTCAAAAAAAATTTTCGATTTTCAAAACGATTACAAGACTTACCCTATACTACGTATGATGGGTAAGTAAAATGAATATATGAATGATGCAAATTGTACACTTTAAAAAAAATTCGTAAATTTTCTGTAGATGTACCGTAAATTAACGGTACATGTACCGTTTTCACTCTTTAAGGTATGAGTACCATACTTCTAAGGTATATTAAGCGTAAAAAACCGTATATTTGCCTTTTCGACTATAACCGTTATTTATACCGTAAAATTATTGCTTTTCAGTAAAAAATCGCTATTTATCTGTAAAATAATTATTTTTTAGTAAGGAAAAATCTGGTAGCCCCGCCTTGGTGTACGGTAACCCCTGAAGTGATGCTCTTGCACTTGTTACGTAATGCGTGCAGGCCTGAGGAGAGAGGGGAGTGCAGCCGGTACATATTCTTTACTTATTGTACCGTACATATACCGTCCAGTTAAATTGCGGTACATATACTGGTCACAAAGTTGCCAGCATATGTACCGTAATTTTTGATCAAAATTTTTTACAGTGTAGAGTTCGACGATCCGCATCAACATTGTAGAATTTCGTGAATTATTAAATTAATAAACTTAAAACTGAAAAAACTGAAATAAAAAAAGTATTGTTAAATTTTCTTTATTTCCAAGCAACCGATTGAATTTTATGAATCGAAAGTACACTCTTTTGGCAGCTGAAACTTCCTGGATTTTTTTTATATATTCTATACCACTAATTCCAAAATTTATCTTCGTGGTGGATTTCGATTTCAAATGCAAAAGAAGTAAAGCATGAGAATTATAGTTTAGAAATATTCGAAGAAAATGTATAAATAATAAAGGACGCTGTGACGCCTGGCTATGTTAATAATGTTGTCACTTCTGTTGGAAGAAATATTTCGACAAATTGACATTAAAGGTGTAAATCTTTAATCTCAGAAGAAAGGAAATGAAATGCCTGTAAAAATAATGCCTGTTCATTGTAGTAAAATATACATAACTCTGATGAATTAACATTTAATCAGTGATTTAAAAGCACCGTTCCGACAGGAAGCAAATGAGTAAGCTCCCCGTTAGTAAAAGGTTAAGATATTTTGTTGATTGGATATCTGATTGCTTACTACTTATATTTCATTTTAAAAATATATAATTTACTTTACTACATTTGTTTATAAGCATAAAGATTAAGATTAACTAAAGGAAAACTATATTCAGTAATAATGAAATTTTGAAACATTTATGCATTTATATACATTTATTGAAAATGCAGCCCAAATATTCAAATGCATACTCACGTATAGAATTGCACGTATCTCTCGCATCCTAAATTTTCATATAGATAATATAGTTTTATATACTAATTTATTATAAAAATATTTTTGTTATAAATATGATTCTGTATAGAGAGTTTGTTGATAATTTTAATTATTAATTTATTTTAATTCAAGAAGTAATTTTTCTTTGTATTAAATATATTAGTATCCCTGAAATTCCTTATTATGTACGAATTTACTATCATCCTATTATATGATTAGATTAAATATATGCATTAGTAAAGTTCGGGCATGCTGTCAAACCTAATTTGTTAAAGTCGAGATGCTCCTTAAATGGCATCTAACAGGTGAAGTGCAAACGTGCTTCTTAGTACTTAAACAATTAAGCATGATTACAAGAGTTTTCGCGCATGAATTTCCCATTTCGGCCTTTAAAAGTCTATTAAGCGTAACTTTGTTTTGCTTCGAAAATAAATGAATGGTTAAGAATTTTGATTCAATTATTGTCATGAACAATTAAGCAATATTCTGAGAGTTTTGATATGTTTATTCCACATTATTGAGTAACAGCAATTGCGAAATTATATTGTAAATAGATGATATTAATGTACAATTCAAAAAACAAAATAACTACTAATTCTGTAAAAGTAACAAACTTTTCTATTATTTTTTTTTATCTTGCAATATTTCGGATTTCCTATAGGTCTTCTTATCTATCCATGACATGATTAAAGAACAAAACTATAGTTTCATGTGCAATTAATTGACAGATCTCATCATGAGGTAATTAGAAGTGATATTAGATATATCATCGAGAGTAAAAACAACTCAAACCTCGTAGAACATGTTTTCATCATAATTTTTATGACCAAATGTATGTGTGTAAACGATAATGAATTTATGATTTTCTTACGGAACACGATCCGAGCACGAAGATTTGAAACCCGAGCCAATCCGGGCACGAAAAAATTTCTCTCATCAGAGACCGAGGCCGATACAGAGAGTACGCCGTAGATAATTACTAATAACAATTTTAAAATTGCTTCAAGATGAATTTTCGTTTAAATATCTCTTTGACATAGAGATAAGTATTAATCCTAAATACTCCCTCAAGACAACGTTTCGTGGTTTTGATATCGCTGAAAATCTGGTAAAAATAGTAATTTTTTTATTTACACCAATCCACAGGTAAAAATCTGCAAAAGTCACGATTATTATTGCTTTTAACTTTTATTGTACAACTACAGCTGAAAGGCAGGAGTTCTGTTTTCGAGTAATTCTATAAAAGAATTTTAATCAGAAAGCAAGGATAGACAAAGGCTATCTTACGGCTTCTTTATGTTACTAACACTGTTCGTTGAAAGGCTTCAGAATCAGGTAGAACACTCCTCTTTATGGCCCATCAATAACAATTCAAATCCCTTTCAAATTAATTTTTAAAGGTTTATAGCACACTTTAAGAAACCTAGACTGCATTCTTGATTTTCAAATAGCATTCTCCCTCCTTTTTTTAACTTGGGAATAAATAAAGTTTTCACTTTGAGCTCGAGCCCGTTTGTGTCAAAGTCTCGGGATCGAGATGAACCCGTCTCATTTCTTTTAAATAATCTGTAATTTTGAAAATACAGTGCATTCAAGAAAGGTTGTGATTGTTTGAATCAAGTGGTCTGCTTATGTCGGGTGTTCTGGCAAGTTCTGTGGTTTTTCAAAGCAAAGCGCGGTTTCGTCTGGTTATTTTGTTACTGCTGATAAGGAGTGACCATGAATGACCCAGATATGTGTATTTGGTCTTTTCTGCTTGCGTTGCATATTTCTCGCTTGTGTTGTGGCATAATGTTTGTTTCAGTGCAGTGCTAAGAAGGGATAACCAAAAAGTTCATTTTCGTCATATTATGCTTTTTTATTTCACGGAAGGTAAAAATGCTACTCAGACTGCTCATAAAATTTCTGCTGTATATAGACTAAGTGTTGTTTCAGATGATACAGCTCGAAGGTGGTTTGAGAGGTTTAAACACGGAAATGTCATCCTCGAAGATGACAGCCGCTCTGGACGACCATCATCTGTAAAAGAGGTCTGTTAAAAGAAGCTATCTATGAAAATCCACGTTACACAGTTCAGGAGCTATCACACAGACTAAATATTTTTAAAAATACAGTGCAGGAATAGCTTCTTTTAAGAGGCTCTCCTTTGCAGATGATTTAATAACAGACGCGCTTCCTTTTGAAAAACAACAGAACTTTCCGAATACCCAAAAATTTGTGAAAAACGATTTATACTACGTTTTCAAAAATTAGAAATTTCTACTCCGAAACATACTTGATGTGCATTACACATGTATAATCTAATTTTATTTCGAAGTGACTATATCGACAATGAAACATTTATGGACACATTAGAATTAAAACTATCTCATGCATATCTGTTATACAGTAAAACAAAAAACACCTCACACATCGTACAAACATATATTGTTGCGTCGAAGAATTTTCAATGATGTAAAATCAAATTGTCCTCCAGAAACTCAAACTTTTGATTTTTTCTTATATCTTTTAAAAAGGCAGAGGAAGATACAAAATGTTAGGAATTCAAATTTAGCTGTGCTAAATGAACCTTCTCCCAGTAAGTAAAAATAAAGAAAGATTATAATAATGACATCATACTAAATGTCTAAAGTTTTATATATCGTATATTTCGGCGTATAAGATGCACTTTTGAAACAAGAAAATTTACTGGTCCGTGTAATGCGCCAGTTATAAAAAATAAAGTTTAAAAATTAAGCATTAGAATTGAGATTTCTATATTAATCAAGAAGAGAGAAAGATACGATTATTTGAATGTACGATAGGACGATTTCAAACGCTTTGCAGGGATTCAAGCAAATAGGCTTGGCAATAGAGTATGTCATATCGCGTTTGCTTATTTTCATTATGTTTGTATTATTTATTATATTTTTTAATGCTCTTTAATTGCCCTCGCACAAACATCGTGCAATTGGTAATCTGTAATTAGTATTATGATTTGTTTGTATATTTGCTTATATTCCTTTCTGCAAGATGTATCAAGATTTTTATTTTATTTAAATGTTATTACCCCTGTCGGAGTAAATAGGTAAAAACTTTTTCAGCACTTTTGAGGTCGACCAGTATTTTAACCTTCTCACCGCTGTGAACTGATATATCCGTTCACTATGCTGTAGGTTTCACTGCAATATTAGCATTATTTTAATTAATATAATTCTACAAATATAATGTTGTAGTTTTAAAACTACAATTTATGTAATAATTATTATTATCAAGGATTGTATCCATATTCGCAATTAAATTTTTTTATTTCATGTTTTTTTTTATCATTTTTGACGGAGAAACCTTTTTTATGCAGTGAATAATCTCCACGTGCAGCGAATGATCGAAATAAGAACATGTTAAAAACCAGACCCCAATTACCAATAAGTACTTCAAGTGCCGCAGCTGAAAAACATAGTGAACAAAACCAGAAACTGTCGAAACCAATTAAGTGAAAAACTCTGCAGACCTCCCTACTTCAAAAACTACAGCTGTTATCACGCGCGTGTGAACTGAACTTAAAGACATTCCCTTCAGAATCTAAAATGAATCCGAGCAGTTAAAACGCTCTTGTACATATGTGTTGTAAATATATATCTCAAATATAATGTAAAATTGGAGCATCTAAAAGCAGTCTCCAAAAACGCGATTTAAATGTAAATATCTAGCAAAGAATTATAATATTATACTCAAAATGGATCTACTTCTTATTTCGTGCATCTCTACTTACTAATAATAATAGTTCTTATTACTTCCATAGCGAATACTTCAATCAGTCGATAAGATAAATATCAGTGCAAACACTTTGGATTACTGTGGGTATATTCAGCGCATAAGGAAAATCTCAGGTAAGCTGAACTATCCTTCTTTACCATTATTAAAAGACGAAAACGTATACTAAAATATAGAAGACCAATTTAACAATTCGGAAAAAAGAGAAAATTTATTACGCTACCGACGGTTCCCCTAACAAAGATTATGAGACTGATTCTGAAAAAAGAATATTATCCCAGTATCAAAAACGATAATTTAACAAATTTCTGAAATATAATAATAAATAAAAGAACGCTAAAGAAAAAAAAGAAAAAAATGAATGCGATAAAAGAAAATACTCAATTTATTGAGAAACTCAATTCTACAAATTATAGTACATGGAAGTTCAAGATGCAGATGTTCCTGATTAAAGAGGAACTCGACGATATTATAGTACAAGATCCACCAGCTCCACCCGACCCCGCATGGCACAAAAGAGACCGCAAGACTAGAGCTTTAATTAACTTAAGCATTGATGATTCTCAAATCGTAAATGTAAAAAACTTAGAAACTGCCAAATTAACATGGGAAGCTCTGAAAAATATACATGAGAGAAGCAATTTATCTAGTAAGCTTTACCTGTTACGAAAATTATACAGTACTAAATTAGCGGAGGGCGGAAACATGATCTCACATATCACTAATATCTTGCAAATTATAGATAAACTTAATGCCATTGGAGAAAATATTAGCGATTCACATATTTCCGCGCTATTTCTGTGTTCTCTTCCCCCCAGTTACAATACTTTGATAACTGCGTTGGAGGCGAGACCAGAAAATGAGCTCACCCCTGATTTTATCAAAAACAAATTAACGGATGAATATAATCGTAGACATGAAATGTCAGAACAATCACATAGCGGATATAACAACAGTGAGAGAGCATTTAAAACAAATAGGAGATATACACACACTGAAAATAGAAGAGAACAAAAATATTGCAACAACTGCAAAATGAAAAATCATTCCACTTACGAATGCTGGCACTACAAGAGCAGAAACACGGTACAATCCGGAAATCCTCGTAACAATCAATTAAAAAATAAAAAGAATTTCTCATCTTCATTATGTTATGAAAAAAACGAAACTCGTAGAGAAAATAAAATTCCAAACGAAAGAAAATACGCAAATGATCAGACGCAAAATAAAGCATTAATCACTCAAAAAGTAGGCAAAAATAACTGGATTCTCGATTCAGGATCTACCTCGCACATTTGTAATGATAAAAGCCTATTTAGTAAATTAATTGATTATAATAAAACTTCAGTAACGATCGCGAATGGTAATAAACTGACAGCGTTAGGTTCAGGAGAAGTTTTTATAAAAAATTAACCCCCGAAAGAAAAGAAAAACTAACGAAATTACGCGAAGTGCTTTATGTCCCAGACTTAGAGTCGAACCTAATTTCGGTTAGTAAAGCCGCTAAAAACGGGTGTAAACTAATCTTCGACGATAATAAATGCGATTTGATCTTTGATGAAGAAATATATATTAGGGCGAAAAATGAGAAAAACTTATACATTATTGAGGAAATAGACGATGTGGAAGAACCACAAAATTATATAAACATAACGTATAACTGTGACAGCAAACAATGCATAGATCTCTGGCATCGCAGACTAGGTTACAGAGATTATGACGCGATTAAATCAATGATAACAAATCAACTTGCGGACGGAATAAAGATAGGAAAATGTAAACATCAAAATAAAACATGCGTAACTTGTATCGAAACTAAATTAACTAACATGCCGTATCCTAAATCAGCAACAAATCGAGCTACTAATATTGCGGATTTGATCCACAGTGACGTGTGTCGACCTCTAGATACACCGACTTTAGGCGGAAAAATATATTTTATGACTCTTATTGATGATTATTCCCGATATACTACGATATATTTATTATCTAAAAAGAGCGAAGTTGCTGAAAAGATAAAAGAGTACGTAACGATAATATACAATCAGTTCGGTAAAAAACCTAAGGAAATTAGATCGGATAACGGTCGTGAGTATGTAAATCAAGAGATCGATGAATACTTAAAACAGAACGGAATTTTACACCAATTGACTGTCCCGCATAATCCGAGCCAGAATGGAGTTGCGGAGAGAAAAAATAAAAGTTTATTAGATATGACTAGAAGTATGCTATCACAAGCAAAATTAAGCAAACATTTTTGGGGTGAAGCCATAAACACCGCAACATACTTACAAAACCGACTCCCAACCAAAGCAAACAACAGAACACCTTACGAATTATGGAAAGGAGTTAAACCGAATTTAAAACACTTAAGAACATTCGGTTGTAAAGCGCTATTTTACGTCGATAAAGTAAATAGAGGAAAACTCGATAACAGGGCTCAAACCGGAACGTTTGTAGGTTATGATACACGATCGACTGGTTATAGAATTCACACACAAGGAAAACAAATTATAATAGCGAGAACGGTGAAATTTCTTGAGAATGAAAACGTACACTCAGATAACATTGAGGAGATACAAATCACCACAAAACTATCCGATGACAATACACAATTACCGGATAGACATGAAAATCACTTAGAAATAAAACTTGACAGTGAAGAGACACCATCCGTGCCCAAACAGCAACCAATTGAACCAAGAAGGTCTAATAGGACAAATAGAGGCGTTCCTCCTGACAGATATGTTTGTCTCATAAATAGTTCATCTGAAAACATTCCCGAAAATTGGGAAGATATCGAAAAAATGGAAAATACTAATGATAAACAAAATTGGATAAAAGCAACACAAAATGAATTCCAATGCCTAAGAAAAAATAACACTTGGACTTTAACAGATCCACCACCCGGAACAAAAATTATCGGTTCAAAATGGACCTTTAAACTAAAAAAGGACAATTTAGGAAATATTCAAAGCTATAAAGCGCGTCTAGTAGCACAAGGATATAGTCAAAGATTCGGTATTGACTATGATCAAACTTTCGCACCTGTAGTTTCGCACGCTACAATACGAGCATTTCTCATCTCCGCATTGCACAAAAATTTGAACGTGAAACATGTCGACGTTACCACAGCATTTTTGCACGGTGAATTAACTGAAACTGTTTATATGAGTCAACCAGACGGGTATATTAAACCCGGCGATGAAAGAAAAGTTTGTAAACTTCAAAAAGCCATCTACTGTCTTAAGCAAGCCGCAAAGACCTGGTACACTAAAATATCGGAAACACTCAAAAACAATAATTTCTTACAGAGCAAAAATGATCCATGTCTGTACTTTAAATCAAATCAAGAAAATCCGATATACATCATCATTTATGTAGATGACATCCTGATAGCAGGAAAGGACAGTGACATCGAAGAAACAATAAACCAACTTGAGAAAGAATATGAACTAAAAAACTTAGGAGAAGTGAATAATTACATAGGAATAAACATTAATAAAATCAACGATACATATTACCTAAATCAAAACAATAAAATACAGGAACTAGTGAAAAAACTGAATTTAAACGACATGAAACCTCATTACACACCAATGATTGCAGGATTCAACAGACTTGAAGACGATGATAATCTTTTACCTAATAACACGAAATATCGACAAGCCACAGGCACATTACTTTACATATCAACAATCACGCGTCCTGACATATCCGCAGCAGTCAACATATTATGTCGTAGAAATGAAACACCACGCCAAAAGGACTGGACAGCAGTGAAAAGAATCATTTCATACCTTAAAACTACAGAAAATTTGAATTTAACTCTTAACGCAAACAGCAAGCCCATCCTAACAGCATACGCCGATGCAGACTGGGCAGGTGACTTGAAAACACATAAATCAACATCAGGAAATCTATTCATGCTAGGAAAATCCCCGATTTACTGGATTACAAAAAGGCAAAATTGTATTGCACTTTCGTCAGCCGAAGCTGAATACGTTTCAGCTAGCAACGCAGCACAAGAATTAAGTTGGATAACAAACTTGCTTAGCGATCTCAACATTCCACAAAAATTACCCATCACGATTTTTGAGGATAATATGTCCTGTATAAAAATGACTGAAAACGATAAAGATACTAAGCGATCCAAACACATCGACATACGTTTCCACAACATCAAACTGATGAAAGAAGAAGGAAAAATCGATCTACAATACTGCCCCACTGAAGAAATGATAGCCGACACTCTCACGAAACCCACTCCCAAACCTGTGTATGAGAAACACCGTAAGAAACTGAACCTTCAACCATTCCCCACACAGGAGATTACGGGGGAGTGACGGAGAAACCTTTTTTATGCAGTGAATAATCTCCACGTGCAGCGAATGATCGAAATAAGAACATGTTAAAAACCAGACCCCAACTACCAATAAGTACTTCAAGTGCCGCAGCTGAAAAACATAGTGAACAAAACCAGAAACTGTCGAAACCAATTAAGTGAAAAACTCTGCAGACCTCCCTACTTCAAAAACTACAGCTGTTATCACGCGCGTGTGAACTGAACTTAAAGACATTCCCTTCAGAATCTAAAATGAATCCGAGCAGTTAAAACGCTCTTGTACATATGTGTTGTAAATATATATCTCAAATATAATGTAAAATTGGAGCATCTAAAAGCAGTCTCCAAAAACGTGATTTAAATGTAAATATCTAGCAAAGAATTATAATATTATACTCAAAATGGATCTACTTCTTATTTCGTGCATCTCTACTTACTAATAATAATAGTTCTTATTACTTCCATATAGCGAATACTTCAATCAGTCGATAAGATAAATCAGTGCAAACACTTTGGATTACTGTGGGTATATTCAGCGCATAAGGAAAATCTCAGGTAAGCTGAACTATCCTTCTTTACCATTATTAAAAGACGAAAACGTATACTAAAATATAGAAGACCAATTTAACAATTCGAAAAAAAGAGAAAATTTATTACGCTACTGACGGTTCCCCTAACAATTTTAAAAAGATTACACAAAAGCAACATTGCAGTCGACGGTCAGGGGGTTTTAATGCTACATGAAGGTTTGTTTGCAAAAAAGAGTGTGCGCGTAATCTCGCGAATATACCTAAAATAGTAAAATGCAGTCTCGCATCCTAAGTGCACTTTATGCGCCGGAGCGCGTTAAACGCCGTAATGTACGGTATTCAAAAACGAGTGACAACGTAGCAGTGTATTCATTCTGAAATATAATACGAATATTTACCGAAAATAACAAAGTGATTTATTTTTTTTATCTTTAATCTCTTTAAACAGTTACCATATATTTTGAAAGCGAATTATTTGTTTTCAACATTCAAAGAGCATGTGGAATGGAGTTCAAAAGAGGACATGACATATATTTGTATACGACAACAAGAGTTTATAAAAACATTTCAAAGAGAGGTAGCGCATTGGATTAACCAGTTTAACATTTAAACGCAGTAAGACTCATCTTCAAACAAGGAAGCAAGTTCTACACTAAAATTCACCATGTGTCTGAAATAATTACTTTAAATAGGCACAATCCTTACAAAATACCAAAAAATTAAATACACTCACTGAGTCTCAATACTTCTTTATTTGAAGTATGATTATCAATTCATTTCCAAAAGCTCATAGCCTGGCAGTAATTAACATTCTACGCTATAAGCAGAACACTTCTCTATAAGTCCACGTGTTGTGGGCCGCACGAGTTAACTTGATAACCGTCTCTATAATAGGTGATATCCATTCCAAATTCGATTATTTGAGCTGATACCTCACTATATATAATATCTACACAACCATAGTCAGTTAATTAACATGCGATTGGAAAATAACCATGAGAACCAGATCATGCAGAGACACAGATCCATACGTAATAACCAGTCGTCCTATCGCAAATGTATTGTATTGTAACACACTCGAACCAATTTCTTTGTGTTTTACAAATATTGGAAATTTACTTGACAAAATTATTTAATGAGTTTTTCTGAATATCAATTATTACAATAAACATAAATTATATTTTTTGAACAAAAATAACTTCTTATGTTTGTTGTCATTTATACATCAATAAAACAATATGTATTAAGTTACAACAAATATGTTTCACAAAAATCTTCTACTCAAATTAAATTACATAATTTAATAAAGTGAAGTGAAAACTCAGTTCCCTCAGGGAATATTAGTTTGCAATGTGGGAATGCTAATTGTGTAAATACAACTTATTGAATCTTTACACATCTCTAATAAAGACTACAGAAATCTTAATTAAAACAATTACCTTCGTATTTCATATATAGCTGGAAATTTACCTTAAAAAGTTTTTTAATGTTTTCTTTTTTTTTTTCAATAACATGTCTCATAAAAACATAAATTGCGTGCTCTTATACTTTTTAAAAAGAAATCATAATTTTTAAATTAGAAACACTTACCATTTCTTTACCATACAAACCACATATATTTAGTTATAACATACATGTTTTTAAAAATTCTTTATCCAACTCAAATGAAATTATCTAAGTTAATAGCTTTAGGAGAAAACTCATATACCTCAGGGAATATTAGTTTGTAATGAGGGAAAACTAATTGTGTAAATACAATTTATTGAATATTTACATCAGATGACTTAATTAAACCAAGCTGAAACTAGAAAAAAAAACAGTTAGTTAAAATATTATTTAATACAGCGTAATTCAATATATTGGTGTCAATAAATTAAGGAACAAACAGAAAATTATAATTTTTGTACTGAAAATTAATTATGAGTTGTCAAAAGTTGCTGGCGTAAACGACATATGCTGAAATTATGTATTCTGCTCAGTCGATGTGACTTCACTACGTTGCTACAAGTGCTCATTAGTGTCACAGTCACTATGGTGACAAAAATGTGATACAATTTATTCGTCCCGTTAGAACGCCCACGCGACCGTTAATTGGTGACATCAGTTGGCAATCACGACGAACTTAGAGTTGTGACGATTCATCGCGTGACGTCGCAATGAAGTTACCTGGTGACTTTTAAGTGTCTGTAACTTGGTGACTTCTCCTTGAAGTTACAATGACCGTTGATTTGTGACATGTCCCTAACTCACGTTATGACTTCACTATAGTCTCACAAAATGATGGACAATTGACACACCAGAAACTTCATTGTAACATCACCTGCTGTGGTGATGTTACACCACATCTTTTTTGTTGTGGTGATTCGTCCCACATCAACATTTACTGCGACTTCACATCGGATTTACCAAATGACAGTCTTCTAGGAGTTCTAATTAGAACTTTTCAAATTAAGGAAGAAAGATCAAGTTTAAGAAATGTCTTTACGTCGGACAAGCGAGATAGTAAATTTCATGTAACTCAAGAAAAATGTATCCACTCAACATAATGTTAAATATATTTCTTCTTTAATATCGCATAGTTGTTATTTTACTTGTTTATTTATATATAAAAAAAGGCACTGCCCTAACATTCTGTCGCATTTAATTTTCCCCGTGTGATATATAATACAATGCAAACACTTTTGGAAAACAAATTTTCGAATAAAGATAAGAATCAAGATACACTTATATTATAAGGTACAGTATACTTTTATTTTTTATTATAAAATATAAAAAGAAAAAAAAAGCTAGAAACTGTAGATTAATGATTCAAGTTAAACATAGTATTTCGAAAACAAATTGCAGAAAACAAAACTAGTAGAAGATTACACTTGACTGCATAATTTTTCATCATTTCGGAGATTACTTTCTTAAAAACGTATTTTTTGTTGTATTATGACAGTACATTATATTTTACATAAATAATTAAACAAGTTGGAAAATGTACGTCAAACGTGACAAATAAAGTTCGTATTATAGCTAGTTATATAAATATTCATATCTTGATGATTTTTAATTTTGTGAAATGAATTATGTCGTCTACAGATTAATTTCTGTAATAAAATAAGTATCTCGGTCGCTTGACGATTAAAACTTGGACGCTCCTATAACAAGAAAGCACCGATTTTTTTTAAATTTCAAATTTCTTAATAAATAATTTTATTAATATCTTGTAAAGTTTTGATTCGATTTTCAGAAAATTTGAAATGTCTCAACAAAATTCTGCAAAGATAATATATCTTAAATTTCAAACCATTCGTTTGGGTAGTTTTTGCGTTGTTACATGCGGACAGACGGAGAGACGGACAAACAGACGGAGAGACGGACAAACAGACGGAGAGACGGACAAACAGACGGATGGACCAGACGACGACAATAGGTGCTACGTATTTATATAATTACGAATGCACCTAAAAAACATTGTCGTTCTTCCTTAAGCAAGAAATATATAAAAATCATTGCTTTGTATAGCTGTAACTTTAATTTAAAAATGTTTGTTCTTACAGGGTTTCCAAGCCTCACGGGATTTTTCAAAAAGAAATATTTCCCTTACATATATATATATATATATAATGAAAAAAATGAGTTTCAATATCGCGACTACAGTACTTTTAGATAAAACTGGTATTCAAATCACCTCAGACGTTAGAACTTAACTTAAAAAAAAATTTACTTTTTTGTGCTATCATCAATTTCAGTACATAACAGCTACTTACAATGTAAAACGGATAAACGTTATGGATCTTGCAAGAAAGTCTTCGAAAATATAATATAAACTCTTTCGAGTTACGTACGATTCCGAAAAATGTGCCTTTATCTTTAGAAATCTAAACAAGAACGAAAAATCATGCGTCAAGCATAGATTATGTAACACTTTCCAACGCTTCAAAAATAATTTTACAAATCATTACCATTTAATAAGCTGAAAGATAACATCTAAGTAAACAATTTGGAAAACGTATAACATATTTAAAAACGTAATTTCAGGAATTTCCAACATATATTTCCAACATATACAATATTCGGAAAAATATCCGAATACTTTTATTCAGCCCTGTATATGATCTATAGATTTGTATATATACTACATAAAATGCTAAATTTTAGTTTAGTTAGGAAACGCGTAGCACAGTTTCAAATTCTCCTTCTGGAGTTTCTGTCGATAAAAGGAAATGTGTTCGCGAACTTTTGTGCTTCCCTGTATAGGATCTACAGAATTTATACACACCAAGTAATAGACAAAAAGTGAGTTAAATTTAAAATAGCGTTCAGCAATTTAAAACGCACTTCCAGGAATTATTGTTAACAGACAGTAGAGAATTCTTAAAGTGTGTCCCTGTAAATGAACGATGACTGCTATACACACACTATTATGTAGTACGCCTCTCGTAATGCACCTTAGTGATATATATAAATTTCAATGCGTTTAAAATAGTGAAACATTATTTAATTAAACCGCAAACGATTTTTCTCCATAGACGTAATGTAACGGATTTCTTTTGACTGTCCCTGTAAAGTAACTCTAAGTGCTATGCACAGCATATACCATATTAAGCTTCTTGTAATGCACCTTAGTGATATATATCAATTACAATGTGTTTGAAATTGTGTAACATCATTAAAATAAACCGCAAATGATTTCTCCCCATAGACCGTAATGTAACGGAATTCTTTTGAGTGTCCCTGTAAAAATCTATAAGTGCTACACACTTCAATTGAAATAGGGAACATGCTATAGATAACGACAATAACATATAAAAATTACAGGGCAGTCCGAGCATATTTACGGGAGTTAGAGCACGGATATACAGCCATACGGCAGACGGCAGATGTCCAGACGGCCATACGGCCAGACAAACCGAAGTCATAAACACTTTTCAACTAGGTTGGAAAGTGTTAAAAATGGATTCCTAAGATTTAGATAAATATTTTTGAAACAATAGTCTCTTTTGGAGCACATAATTTTCAGAAACATTACGAAGTAGGTTTTAAACTGTATTAATCAGTTTTCTAAATACGGTATCAACACGAAATATCAGTTATTTAAATGCTATCAATCCTGAGTGAGGTGTAACATTTTCATGTTTAACAAATATTGTCAACAGACAAAGATGCTAAATTAACAGCATAAAATGAACATTATTTTGTTACTCTTGCATATACAAATTCGGTTAGGCACCTGAAAATGTTTCCTTGAGGTTAGAAAGCATCCGAAAAAACATTATTATCTACTGATAACGTGTTTAAAGTACCCGTTGTCGAAATCGTTCGGAGTTCTCCGTGTTTTTCTTCGAATCTTGGATATCGTTGCGTAAATACAGGTTAGGTTCCCTTAGAAATACCCCATGGAGGACACTCCCTTTTCCAGCCTATGTCCCTCGTGTAGATAATCGGCGTCATAAATCACCCACCAACCAACCGTGTTGACAATACTGTAGAAACTATTTGGTAATGTTTCCGAAAATTACTGACGGCAAAAGAGACATTTATTTCAGAAGTATTTTGTTTAATATCGAAAATGTATTGGTAATATAGGTTTATAATGTACCTGTAGGTTTCTTAAGAAACATCGAAATGTAGGTTTCTTAAGAAAAAATAATCTTTTTTTTGGAGATATAGGTTACTCGGAAGGATTTATATTGTATTTTCATAAACCATCTTTCTAGATGAAGTAAAATTTTCCTTTTCTAACAGTTTACATGAAAAGTGTACGAAGTGTAATTTAAACTAAAGTAAACTTTATTTGAAAATATATTGTTTTTCTTATTTAATGAAGTAAAAATAGGAAACACGCCATACGGAAGTATATGCAGTAAAAACGAAAGAAACAGCGCATGGCACGACATCTAGCGTTACTTTAATGCTTAGTGTTAATGACAGACAAATTTTTGTTTTATAATCTATGTAGGGCTATTTGAACATTTATACTTGAAACTACGGTAGAAATTATATGAGATGTAATCTTCCCAACTGGGCGAAAATATCCTGATCAGGATTCGAACCCGGGATCTCTTGGATGAAGCTCTGCCAAATGAGCAATCCCGGTAGAATATACTGTAAGTAGCGAAATCTTTGGATATTTCTTCGAATATTAAATTTTGGTATGCGGCTAATACGAAAGCATAGCTTTTACTAAACTTCAAAACTTTATTTGAATACATAATTGATATTTTTCGTATAATTGTTTTTTACATTTCTTTCTTAGTGGGCAATCTAAAAATAATATATTAAATGTAAAAAATCTATAAACTTTTCAGAAAACAAAATGTTTTTCAGCTATGTTCTGTACATTGAGTAATATGTTCTGTAACCCGGGGAGCTCGGGTTGTATCCTATGGTCTGTATTACAAAGCAAACACATGTCGTGAGCAATGTTGGCGCTCTATTAGCGGTAGCAACGACCTGCCCATTAAATTTCTCGTTTACTGCAAAATTATGAACTTCCAAACATAGCACAATTTTTCTTTTTACATCGTCTAGTACAAAAAAAAAATCTCTTTTAAGCCGAGAGTTTTTTTTTTCGGTCACGTTCGGTAGTTTTGCTGCCCCCTCCCTCCCATACAGAAAATAGAAAACAAGAAACAATTTCCATTTATTATTCGATTATTACATTTCAATAAGTCATAAATTTGTAGTTTACATAAATTATGTATTTTCCCCACGAGTTTTGGAATATTGGGAAAAGGTAAAAATGAACGACAGTAGTGAATCCACGAATTTCAAAGTTTCGTGTAAAAATGCAGCTAAAAGGAAACACAGAGACATATTGCTACTTAACTATGGTTGCGGAGAAATATTTCAGGTCATCTACATGGAATTTTCTCATTGCATTTGTACGGAGAGACGGGTTAGGGAAAGATAATTGATACGGGCGGCAAACAGACAGATACGCGACTACTGCCGGGTTAAATGCATTTTGTTTCAAAACTGTTTCTCAAGTTACTGATTTTGTATGTTTTTAAAAATAATTGTCAAGCAAATTATAATTTTCCAGTTTTGAATGTTTTAAACCGTGCGTGTATCCGAATTACGGCATTACTCAATTCTTAGGATAGGTCGGTAACGTTGGGTATCGTATCACACACGTTACCCGAATCTGGATTTTGTTCGTAATTTAATAATAATGAAAGTATTTTAGAAAAGTTATCAACAAACTTACATACATAATCATTTTATAATAATTCTATTAGGATATAGGATAACAATTAACTGAAATACAGATATTTCAGATTATGTATACTGATTACTGTTATGTCAAGAGTTAAAAAAAAAAAAAAAAAAAAAAACTACAAATCAGAAGAGCAATGATATTGTGTTTCAATTTTGTGACAAGGATCTTTCACAAAATAATAATAATAATAATAATAATAATAATAATAATACAATCCATTAAAAAAGTTTCGAATTTTTCATTTTCGTAAATATAATATAAAGCATTTTAATAGTTATAGTTATGTGAATAATATTATTTTTTCACACTCACAAAAATAAAAATATGACAGAAACATAAAATTCCTAAAAAAAATTTGTAAAATTACTATAGTAAGAAAAACATTTATGCTTTTAAAAGCATTCTTTTGTTTCATGAAAAAAGCTAGCTGTAAAAAATATGCTTTTAAAACAATTATTTCTGTTTATAGAATATGCGAACTACAAAAAATACATTTTTCATTTGTCAAATGACTTTTTTTAATCCAATATTCTAATTCTGGATCTCTTTTTTAAAATCTATAAGTGTTAAAAATCACAAAATGAAAGAACCCGTGCGTAAATATATTGCTTATTTTTGTACCTATGATGTTATTTCTAATGTAAAAAGTGTTATAATATCTAGAATGTTTCCATTTAGTAAATGAAAAAAAGTTATTATGAAAGATTGTTACTAGGCCAGCTGAGAGAAATTCACGTTGTATATTATATGAATAATAATACATATGAGTCAAAACAGTTATTCTTTATATTTTATAATAAATAACTGCTTTAAGAAATAAAACGCAAATACTTTCATTTCAATAAAAATAATTAAATAAAGCAAAATATATTATTGTTTTAAAAGAATTTATCCATAAGCATATTGTGTAAAGGGTAAACCAGTAGATTTATATATTTTTTAATTAATTATTTTATAATTAAATCGTAAATGGTGAAATTAAAAAATAGAATAAAAATACAGATGTTTAGTAAAATTCAGTATAAAAATGATTAATATATGAATTCGCCTAAGAAAAAAAATTTTAATGAATTCTCTACAAAATATTAAAAAAAAATGATGCTGTGTTTTGTAGACAGAAAGTTCACGGTATAAAATTTCGAATAAAATGCATTAAAAATGGTTTTAAACTTTTATTAAAGGTAAATTCATTTTTTTAAATAAAGGTAATTTAAAGAATATATTTGGTTTTCTTAATAAATAATTGTTTTATTCTCATAAAAATGAAAGATTCATAGAATAAGGAGTCCAGAACTTTATATATTTTACTGTAGTAAAAAATACGGTAGTAAGAAATGATTTTTAAATCCTTATTTTCCATCATAGAAAAATACAACTGAAAAAAATATACTTTTAAATCTATTCTTTTTCATTATATAAAACGTAAAGTATACAGCTTATGTTTTTACTTTTATTTAATGTCTTTTCTAATCCAATTTTGTAACCAAATTTCTTTTTAAAAAATTCAAAGAAAAAGTAATATATATAAACGTAAACATATAATAAATTAATGCATATTGAACTAATATGCATATAAGTTGGTTTCATGCATTTGACACAATCATTTATCATTCCATCACTATTACCATCATTTTTTCATTTACATAAGGTCGTCTGATACATCGCTAAATTTTGTTTACTACCATATTCCGCTTTAATCTTCCTAACTATCTAAATCTTATTTACATTATTACTACATTGTCTGTAATTTTATTTTAAATACAAAGCTGATTGTAATTCCAGGTTTTTCTTTTTTTTTTATAACAGATGGCAACACTACACATTTTTTTCTATTGTTACAATTCTGATTTTTATATGGCTCTATATCACTCAGCTTTTTTGGCGTTTTAGCTCTTGGAAAGTATTTTTAATCTTATTTAATCATTTGCACTTGATGGCTAGTTGTTTCTAATTGTTTTATGGCTTTTTATCAATTGCAGTTGAATCATGGTTTATTTATTTATTTATTTTTATTTTTTGGATTTCTTGTTCTTTTTAACTAATTTTGTTTTTCGATATGTTATAAGGTGCTTAATATTGTCATTTTTAGGCAGAATGCTGACAATACTTGATGAAATAACATATCTTTACTATGAATTATTCTTATGAATCTCCTCTGAAGATTTGATGAGATCCTCATATTATTTCATATTTGATATTTATTTTATTATGTTTAATTTTTTGATTATCCTTTCCTCTGATTTTTATACTATTTCTTCCTTTGATTTTCACAGATGTGATTTCCTTCTTTTCCTTTATTGAAGAATTTTACAGAAAAAATGTACTTTTATACCATTCTTTTTCTTTATGGTAAAGGAAAATTATACAACACATGCTTTTTTTTTTATCTAATGTCTTTTGTAATCCAATATTTGAATCTTTAAAAATACCTCCGAGAAATAAATGAAAACGAATAATGCATATTTAAATATATTGTTTGTTTTTGTACTTATGTTATTATTTCTAACATAAAAAATGCTGGGAATTCTTGAAATGTTTCTGTCTTCTATTTGAAAAGAGGCCAAGTTGAGAGAAATTCAAGTTGTACATTATAAGAGTTATAATACAAATAATGAAAAATGCCGCGTGTTTCTTTACATTTTAAAACAAATATCACCTTTGGGGTAAGCAACACTAAACTTGAATTGCAATTCTCAAAGGAAATTAAATACAACAGTTCGTTTCGAAAACTTTAATAATAGTGAAAATTGTAAAAAAAAAAAAAAAAAAAAAAAAAAGAGAGAGAGAAAGAGAAGCAGAAGAAATTAGTTTTTTATATATTTTTAAATAGCTTTTTTTATACATATGTAAGCACTGAGTACTGAAATAAAAAGGGAATTGGAAAACAATTTTTTAAGATTATACAAGGGGTGTTCAAATGAAAAAGTACGGAACGTCGCACAGTGAAGTATTTGGCCCAAAAACCTGGCCAAAAATGCAAAAATTAAAATTTCGTCAACATTTGTAAAAATCACATTTTTTAATAGCTAACTAATGGGCGCTCTATAATAACTCTATGCGTATTTCAGGAACCTGCGTATTAGCAGGTGGCTCCTGGCATCAGTTGAAGAGGAAGTTTTTTTGTGAGAAGACGTGTTTTTTTGTTGCTTTTTGGCACTGTTGTTATGTTTAAATATAATTTTTTTGTGGCTTAATGAATTGTTGAACTGAAAATAAACAGGGCTTAAGTGTTTAAAAAAGGTCAGAGGTTAGTGTTAAACTGTGTGTTAATTTAAATAGTTTTGTAACGCAGAAAGCCCCTTCCAGAAAAAATTGACTCTCCCAGCGAAATGCGCAACGCATTGCGTGATCTGGAAAGAGACATTTGATCAGTTACAACGCATGAGTTTAGCCGAAAGAAGTTCGTTTTCGAAGAGTAGTCATGTAAATAGAAAATTGTTATGTCGTGTTGTTTTGTTCTCCGAAAGTGTTAAAGTCAAGTTTCAGTCTTATATATCTGTGTGTAATGTGCCGTTTTTTTGTGATGTGTTATGTGTCAACAAATAATAAAATATATGAAAAGGCCAGCAAAGTATTGTTTCTGGTGTTACAAAATAAATATTCTTTCCGCCCCGAGATTCCAAATGTATAATTATTTGACAGTATTGACACAGTTTAGTTTTAAATATATTAAAATAACATTTAAAGGGTAAAAGGTATATTTTTAAAGCATTTTTGGTTCTATTTTAAACATATCGAAAGCTTTTTAAAGGTGTGTCGGGCTTTGTCGGACCATTTTTGAATTATAATCGTATTCATAATAGTCTTGAGTGTCAATTTCCCCCAAAAAAATTTCTGCATATTGTTGCCATTTTTATATATAATTTTTTTTTCAGGATGACTATTTAAATGATCTGTTTTGCGGCCACCAAATTGAAGAGATAAGAACTATATTTTTACTGTCGTATTGCAGGTTTTTAGCTCGCAGGATATTACCTGAGAGCATTTGCACCTACAGATTCTGTGTGCATGTATTCACGTACGTACATACGTACGTATGTAAGTATGTACATACGCACGCACCTCGATATCTCTTGATAGAAATATCCGATCGCCTTCAAATTGTATATACATATATTTATTGAAAAAAGGTTTCCTAATTAGTTTCGGGGGCTCATAGGTGAAACATAAGGAGAAAAAGAAGGGAATTGAAGTCTCTGTTAAGAGATGATAAATTAATACTTTTTTTATATGGACGGTAATTAATATTTATTTTCCGCATTCTTTTTCTACATGAAACATCAGATGTTACAATTGAAGAAATTCGGTATATTGAGGACCAAATAAGCGTGTTGAATAAAACAGAAGTAACAATTAATGGTGATTAAACATACTATGCTTCTGACAATGGTTGATGGAAAAGACTGCAATGCTGCATCAGGTACCGTATCAACAATGCTGTGTTACATCTGTGGATTACCATCAAAAGATTTCAATAAATTAAATAAGGGTTTTCCAGAAAATCCTGATACTTTGAAGTTTGGTCTATCAACTTTGCATACTCTTATACGATTCTTTGAGTCAGTACTTCATTTATCATACAGAATCCCAATTCAGAAGTGGCATGAAAGAAGTGTAGAAGAAAAACAAATGTAGAAGACACTAAGAAGAACATACAAAGAAAGCTCAAAGAGGAACTGGGACTGATTGTTGATGTTCCGAAACAAGGTTTTGGAACATCAAATGATGGAAACACAGCTAGACGTTTATTTTCAGATGCAGTAACTGCCTCAAGAATCACTGGAGTAGATGCAGAATTGATTAAAATGTTGAAAGTACTATTAGAAGTCATAACAAGTGGGCATCGCATTGACGAAAAAAAAATTCCAAACATATGCTGATGAAACAGCAAGAATATAAGGTAAAGCCAGGAGAGATGACGCGGTCGGAGAAATTGCGCACATAGGGGTTCGGGGGGAAGGAGTAGAGTGAGCGCGCAGCGACTCCAGGTAGTTGTACAACAACAGTAGTGGAGTGTCTACTTGAAAGTGCACGTTGATTGCTTTGAGCGTCTAAGATCAAGTATTGCTATTTTGTTTTGTTTTCCCAAAGTAAGTGCTTGAATTTTCATAGCTATTCATCAGAATTTTTATACAATGTCAATAGTACAAAATATTTTTAACTTAAACGATTTCTTATAAGCTACTAATTTAGACTAACAATGTGAACATCAACGGTTCGTTTTAGAAGAGGTCATGTTTAAATAAAAGGCCGCGCAATTTCTCCTACCGAAATTGGAGAGTTTGCGCATCTGTTACTTAGGAGAGATGGCGCAGTGTTCCCATTAGTTTCTATGCTAGGAGAGATTACGCAGCTTATTGGTAAATTTGCATAAAAAAATGAAAAATGAAAATGGACTAATTTTAAGTTAAACATGTTATTAAGTAACATAATTTTATTTTATAATCTTATCTGGACTTGCTTTTTCTGATTCTTTAATTTTTTTCTTTAATTAAAATGTTTTAATCGTTTTAAAAATTATTTCCTTTTTCTGATTCTTTAATCATTAGTTTGAAATATTCACTCCTAATACAATAATTTTTGTTCACAAAAACCTTACAGCAATGTCATTTAAGTGTAATTATTATTGTTAACAATTTAATTGTAGTTATTGTAGTAACAATCTCTCCTACCCAGGTGCGCAATCACACCAACCCTGTAAGGAGAGATTGCGCAAAATAACATTCTTGGTTTTATAACAACTGTTCTATTAAATTGCAACATAACAACAAAGTAGCAATGGAAATGCATAAAAAACAAATGAATAAAAATTAGTCATGAATAGTTTAGCAAAAAATTAATATTTAGATTTTTTATTGCTATTCTTTTGAATTGTGCGCAGACTATCCTAGCTTTACCTTAAGTCAACATTTACAATTGGCACCCCATGACTCAAACAATGCACAAGGTTTTGATTCATGGTGCCACTGTAATTAAGAAAGCAGTCTATCCATTAGTCAGTTATGAGGAGAAGCTACTGAGGCCAGAAAAAAAAACATTTTAGATTGTGCTGTACAAATGTACTCAAGAAAGTGCAATAGAGAGGCTTGCAATAGAGACGTCTTTAATTGGCTTCTTATAAGCAGTGATCCTTTTGTAAGCTGCTCTAGACAAACATCAAGGAATAATAGCAAGCCATACAGTAGCAAGACCCTACAACTCCTTCTTCGAGCTAGGTCTGATGGTAGTCCTGATAAAAGCCAAGAAGAGAGTAATGAAGAAGATGAACAGAGTTCTGTAGAATCATATTGAAACTGGTAATAAGGTAAAGCTAGGATAGTCTGCGCACAATTCAGCAGAATAATAAAAATACATATAAATATTAATTTTTTGCTAAACTATGCATGATTAATTTTGACTTTATTTGTTTTTTATACATTTCCATTGTTATTTTGTTGATATGCTGTAATTTAGTAGAACAGTAGTAATAAAACCAAGAAAGTTATTTTGCGCAATCTCTCCTTACAGGGTTGGTGTGATTGCGCACATGGGTAAGAGAGATTGTTACTAATAATAACTACAATTTAATCATTAACAATAACAATTACACTTAAATAGCATTGTTGTAAGGCTTTTGTGAATAAATATTATTGTATTAAGAGTGAATATTTCAACCTAATGGTACAATTCCAGACATTCAGTTCACCCATCCTCATTGCCCAGTATTTTTTTAACAAACGAATTTATTGCCAGATTTAGTTTCGATAATTATGTGATTTTCAAAAATTATTTCAAAATTGATTCATTTACATGTTTTACATGTAATTTGTAATATATGCAAATTTACCATTAAGCTGAGTAATCTCTCCTAGCATGAAAACTAATGGGAAACATTGCGCCATCTCTCCTAAGTAGCAGATGCGCAAACTCTCCAATTTCGGTAGGAGAGATTATGCAGCCTTTTATTTAAATATGGCCGCTTCTAAAACGAACCAGTGGTGTTCGCACCGTTAGTTTATGTTAGTAGCTTATGGGAAACCGTTTAAGTTTAAAATATTTTTAATACTGATACTGTATAGAAATTCTGACGAATAGTTTTGAAAATTCAAGCACTTACTTTCGGAAAACAAAACTAAATATAATGCTTTATCTTACACGCTCGAAACAATCGTCCTGCACATTCAAGTAGACACTTATCTACTGCTGTGGTACAACTACCTGGAGTCGCTGCGCGCTGACCCTACTCCTTTCCCCGGAACCTCTTTGTGTGCAGTCTCTCCGACCGCGTCATCTCTCCTGGCTTTACCTTATATTAAGTACACTCAAAAAACAAGCATATCTATAGACTCCATTTACTAAACCTATTATTAATTGTAACTTTATTAAATGTAAATTAAATGTAATATTAATATTATATGTAAACAATAAGTTTTATATATAGCAAAATTAAATACATTTAATTAAACATTAATAGTAAATAAGACAAATTTATCAACAATTACTTTCCTCTTATAAACAGTAAATAGTTAAGGTTGCAAGTCGCTCAAATTCCTAATTCCCTTCACTAATGTTGAGCCTGCGGGCATGAGAGGTTTTCGTATTTTTAAAATATCTCCTTAGAAAATTAATATTTTTAACTTCTTTTTTTCTTTGTACTTTTCTTAAGGGGTGTCTGTACTGTCTTAGTTGTCAAAAATATATAAAATGTGTACTTATTTTTATATGAAGTGTTAAAATTTTACTTACACTTCGTCAGCTTTTAAGATATAAAATATTAAAGTAATCAAAGGTTTTAGAAATGTTTTGAGAACCAAGAAAAGTATAAACATCTTTTAAGAGGAACACAAAGAAAAAATGAGTTAAAAATATCAAATTATCGAGGAGATATTTAAAATATACGAATGCATCACATGTTCATTGAATTAACATTAGCGAAGGAAATTCGTTAGTTGAGTGACTATAGCAGCCTTAAGTAAACTTTGTACAATATATTTATTTTTTAAATAAATGCATACATTTATGTGAATATAGCATTAAATAAGTGTATTTACTTATAGTAAATCAACAGCAATGGTTTTTAACTTTATTACATTTAAAAAATCATTTTGGTCAGGATTTTGGGTCAAATTCTCCATTGTGGCGTCGTAACAACGTAACCGTTAACATATTTGCCTATGCCGCTATGGGAGAACGTAGCAAGACATCTAGGGATGCGATTGGAGTCTCCGGCGTGGATCGGAGCCTGCGCAGGAAAGAGCAGAGGCTCTTATAAAGAGCGCTGTCCAATTGATGCGCCAATGCGTGTGAGGACAAGATGACGTTCACATTGCAAAATTCAATGATTGAGGAACAGCGAGGCGATCTGATTTCTGACAGCGGAAGGTGTTTAACCTGCCGCTTTTCCTCGCTGGATGGTGACCGTATAAGGAGAAAACTGTGTGTCCGACAAGTCAGTGAGAAAATGGAGTGTCCGTTTTCGTGCAAGCTGTGAGAGTTTGGTTGATGACTCAAGACCAGGCAAGGTAAACACAGTCATCATGGCCGATCTCATCGACAAGGTGGACGAAAAAGGCAGAAGACCTGAAAGGGAAGCACTTCAACTCGGACGACGAACTCCAAGACGTTGTGAAAGATTGGGTATCGTTACGGCCACAGGAATTCTGGGAACAAGGAATCCTTCGGCTCGTTAATCAATGGAATCGTTGTGCTCAGGCCTATGGTGTATACTTTGAATGAAGTCTTCATTTATACCCACAGTGTCGTTTCGTACCTTTTCATTTTAACTCCCCTTGTATAATCTTGCTATTATTACATCAATACATCTATAGGATAATATTCAAAAACAAACTAGTAGGTTCATTATATTGAGTTTATAATTTTATAATGGAAATCTTCCAGTATAAAAAATCAAATGTAATCCGTTAAAAAAGCCTCTAACTTTCCGCTTTTCAATAAAGATAATTAAAGAAATTGGGGTTGTCTTAATGGAGTGATTGTGGCAACACCAAATCTGAGTAACACTGGTAATTTTACTCAAGTTTATAAAAATCTTTCGCACTAGAATTTTTATTTAAAACAATTTAACTTTTCTACTTAATTTCTTTCTACAGAATACATTACAGAACAAGTGGGTAAGTGTGGTCGAAGATCGCACAAAGAGTTTCGTGTAATATTCCTTTCAAATCTTTTTATCCTTTCTTTAATAAATCCAAATAAATTTCATTTTCAAAAAAAAAAAAAAAAAAAAAAAAAAAAAAAGTCATGTTTTTTATAAAATAAAAATTTACCGGTCTATTTTTCTCGTTTTTTCGAATATCTGAATCGATCCGATTGCGGGGGAAGCCTGCTACTATACTCTGTCATAATAATATCTGTCATGTAGACTAAATGCGATATTTAAAAAAAATCAATTTCATAACTAAATTCTATAGAGACCTTCAAAATTTTAAAATATACCAATATTTCTATAATCGGGTTTTATGATGATTCAATACGTTCCTCAAACTCATATATTAACTCTCTATTACTCATATTGATACTCTATTTGTATTATTCTCAAATATTTGAAAAATCCGTTAAACTTCCAATAGGTCGTCAGATTTATTTTCTTTTTAATTCTCTAATGACGTCATATTAACCTGCTTTCTATATTTACACATACTCATACTCCTTGCATTATTGAGAAATGATTGAAAATTTCCGTTTTATTACCAATATGACGTCCTATTAATCTTTTTTTTCAATTGGTGAATCTTTTTATTTTAGTTTCATTTTTCACGTGGAAATCTTTCAGTAGAAAATTAATGACTGTACAAAGAATTTTAATGTGGATTTTAAATTGTTGGCAACTGCTTTAACGAAAAATGTTAAAATTTAATAGGAAAAGGCTGTTAGATTTTTGATTTTTTCTCTATATATATTACAATACGATTTTTTCAAATTTTATGATCTTGAGCTTCATAGTAGGTGTTCAGCTATAAATACTCAAAATTTCAAGCGTGTAAGTTATATAGTTTCTGAGAACCGGCTCTGTGACGGGCAGACAACGAAGCGGGAGTAATAGGGTTTCGTGAGATGAACTAAACCCTAAAAAAGAAATTCTGTAATGTATTATTCTAATACAATATTTAAATTTAAATCTGTTAAAAATATAACAGATACAAATCACTGACAAAAAATAATGCTTATATAAATATTTCATTATGCTATTATTTCTATTAAAAAACTTTAATATAAAAACCAGAAAAATGACTTGAAATATTTCATTTATTAAACGAAAGAAGGTTAAAAGTCAAAGTCAAGGTAATTACTTATCCGTACAAAAAATCGCCTTTTCTTTATTTTCGAAATTCAGGTTGTACATTATTCATGAGTAATAACACAAATGAGAAAGCAGACAGATTTTCTTCTCTATTTTCTATAGTAAATATTTACTTTTAGAAAATAAGTACAAATACTTGAATATATGTAGCAATACTCGGGGGAAACTAAGTATATCCCCCCCCCCCATTATTTACAGAGCAGAGAAAGAAGAGGGAAAACAATTAGCGGTAAAAAATAAAAACCGCACAACAGTTCACTTTAAACAAAAGTTCAAAAATACAATGAATTTTTCCATTAATATATTTATTTTAATGAATGAAGAAATTAAGTTAAAAATAACTTTACCTCTTGCAAATTTGATGTTTACATAATATTGTCTGATACACCAAATTGTTTTCCTGTCTTTTAAACGCTTATTGTTTGCTTTCAAAATTACTAATGTGTAAATATTGGATTATCAATATTAGAAATATAATTAAAGTTCCTTAAAAACAACAAAAAAATCAGTTAAAAAACGAATTGAATTGAGATTCTATTCAAAAGAAATGCTCATTAATTGTTAAGACTGAAATGTAAATACAGGAATACATTTTTTTAAATATGAAACATATATACACAGTATAAACATACTTTATGTAGTTTTCTGTTTTGTGTAAAAGTTTACAGGTAAATTATTTTATATGAAATTTATAACTCCGTATCAAGCTAGAAACAAAGTAACTCTTTTTACACATTTATAGCTACAGTATTATAGATTATATTAATTTAATACGTTTTTGTCAAATCAATCATAGTAATGTTCCAGATGAGATTAGAATATAAAATATGGGATATATTTTTATTACAGTTACTAAACATAGAAAGCTGCTTTGAAGAGCTCTTATAGATCAGAAATCAATATCTTTTTGAACAGAGATTAAGATAAATTTAATATATATGTGTATGTACCACAAATGTATATCTAATAAAAAAAAAATTGTAAAGAATATTGCAGGTTATACATTGTAATATTCTATTATTGATGTTTTACCGAATATCTAATGATATGCTTGACGAATTCTTCTGGAACTTCAGGTATGCAAAGAAGATGTTTGACCTCATATTTTTTAGTTATGAGGGCAATTATGAAGTAAATCTTCTTACACCCCTTTGTAAGAAGTCGGAGAATAAAAAATGATAGTTTGTAGAATATCCCTTATCATCCAGTTAATTTTAGAAAGCAACAGAAATTCCACTCACTAAATCACCATATTATTTCTTAATTTTCACGATATTGGACTTACAAGAGTTTCCCTCTATAATTCACTTCTAAATTCCGAAAATAAATTTTTGCAATCGTTCCTGCATGCGTATTTCAAAAATATTTCATAGAAATGCTCAAATTGCATCGAATCGAATATTTAATAAATAGTTACACTAATTGCAGTATTTTTTTTCTACTGCACCTTGTTCTGTTTCTTGAAAACGGCGTTAAATTTGGCTTAAAAACCTGCATGCTATAAACAAAAATTATGCGGAAAGTTTTTGAATAAATTAAAAACTTTTTTATCTATATGACTGCCCTCGTGACTAATCCTTCGCTGAAAAGTATGAGGAGAAACGTGCTTTTTATATTCCTAAAGATCCAGAAGAATTCGTTGAGTATACTATTTTTCTAGAAATTTTTCTATTCTTTTTCTATACTAAGTATTTTTATAGATATTCGATAAAGACTAAAATTGAATATATTCGGGTACTTTTAATCAGATATTGTATTTATTGATACAAATATTTGTTGAAATTAATAAACAATATAATATCGTACTGGAAATGATTATTATTAAAAGTATAATACCACATAATTGAAAAACTGAAATTATAAACTTGAAAATTTTGCTAATGAACAAACATGAATACACATAATCAAAATAGGAATTATTTATAACACAAATGAGGATACAATGCATTTTTCTTTCCATCATATTATAATTTATTTGTTTTAGGAAAGAAAACAGAAAAAAGGTCTTAATCTATAGGAATTCTCAAAGGAAATTAAATCCAATGTTTTTTCCAAAAATATAAAAATTTTAAGACGGGCGAAATGGAAAAACAATGAACAATAGCATACAATTATCTTTAAACAAATCGCAAGAGTGCAAAGTTTTAAAGAAGGAAATAATTATTTTTCAAGTGAAAAAATGCAGTATTTAATCTAATTAATATATCATCGGTTCATACACCAATAATTAAAAATAGTAATTTCTTACAAATAAGAGCATCAGTTTAAAACAGTAATTCCCTACAAATAAGAGGAACAATTTAAAATAGTAATATCCTACAAGTAAGAATATCAATTTAAAATATAATTCCTTAGAAATAAGATAATCAGTTTAAAATAGTAATACCCTACAAATAAAATGATCAATTTAAAATACTATTTCTCTGCAAATAAGAAGATCGATTTGTAAAATTATAATTTTCTACAAATAAGAGGTTCAATTTAAAACAGTTATTACCTATAAATGAGAGGATCAATTTAAAACAGTTATTAACTACAAATAAGAGGATCAATTTAAAATAGTAATTCTCTGCAAATAAGAGGATCAGCTTAAAATAGTATTTCGCTACAAATAAGAGGATCATTTTTTAGAATTGTAATTCTCTACAAATAAGAGAATCAATTTAAAATAGTAATTACCTACAAATAAGGGGATCAGTTTAAAATAGTAATACCCTACAAGTAAGAGGATCAATTTAACATAGTATTTCGCTACAAATAAGAGGATCGATTTTTAAAATTGTAATTCTTTACAAATAAGAGGATCAATTTAACATAGTATTTCGCTACAAATAAGAGGATCGATTTTTAAAATTGTAATTCTTTACAAATAAGAGGATCAATTTAAAACAGTTATTACCTACAAATGAGAAGATCAATTTAAAACAGTTATTAACTACAAATAAGAGGATAATTTAAAATAGTAATTTTCTGCAAATAAGAGGATCAATTTAAAATACTGTTTCGCTACAAAAAAAAGGATCAATTTTTTAAATTGTAATTCTCTACAAATAAGAGGAGCAATTTAAAATAGTAATTATCTACAAATAAGAGGACCAATTCAAAATAATAATTCCCTATAAATATGATATTCAAGTAAAAATAGTACGTCTCTACTCATAAGAGAATCAATTTAAAATAGAAATTCAGTACAAATAAGAGGATTAATTTAAAATAGCAATTCAGTACAAATAAGTACAAATAAGAGGATTATTTTTTAAATTGTAATTCTCTACAAATAAGAGGATGAATTTAAAACAGTTATCACCTACAAATAAGAGGATCTATTTAAAATAGTAATTCTCTGCAAATAAGAGGATAAGTTTAAAATATTATTTCGCGACAAATAAGAGGATCAATTTTTAAAATTGTAATTCATCACAAATAAGAGGATCAATTTAAAATAATAATTACCTACAAATAAGAGGATCAATTTAAAACAGTTATTAACTACAAATAAAAGAATAAATTAAAATAGTAATTTCCTGAAAATAAGAGGATCAATTTAAAATAATATTTCGCTATAAATAAAAGGATCAATTTTTAAAATTGTAAATCTCTACAAATAAGAGGGGCAATTTAAAATAGTAATTACCTACAAATAATAGGATGAATTTAGAACAGATATTACCTACAAATAAGAGGATCAATTTAAAATAGTTATTAATTAAAAATAAGAGGATCAATTTAAAATAGTAATTACCTGCAAATACGAGGATCGATTAAAAAATATTAATTCCCTATAAATATGATATTCAAGTTAAACTAGTACTTCCCTACTCATAAGAGAATCAATTTAGAAATTCAGCACAAATAAAGAGGACCAATTTAAAATAATATTCCTTACAAAAAAAGAGGATCAATTTAAAATAGTAATTCAATACAAATAAGATGATCAATAAGAGGAGCAATTATGTTATTTTTTTAATTTTGTTGTAAAAATAGCCCAATATGGAAAATCAGTGCACATTGCATTACAAAATTACATTTTCTCCATTTCTAACATAGACATTATAAGGGATTTCTATGTTTAATTTGCAAACGTACGATTCTATACATGCAAGGTGATAATTTGTCTCGAAAAATTCTGAAACGAAGTTTAAGATTATAGGTTCAATCTCAATATTTTCATTTATATATTTATCTTGTTTTAAATAGTTCATGAATTTATGAAGTCTAAAAGAAACTAAATATTAAAAATCTGTGAAATTTAAAGATTTTAACGATATCAGGTTAAAATATTTTTCAAATTTTGTTACATTAGTTTTAACTATTCATTTATTCCATTCCTGTTCCTAATTTTAAAAAAATAACAAACTTAATTTAAATCAAATTTAAATATATTAATAATCAGTTAATATTATTTTGTTGCTTACTTTTGCGTGTATAAATACAATTAAGCAGCTGAAAATGTTTGACATCCTAAACATCGGTATTCCTGTTGGAGAAAACTGATTACTGTTCTGTCCACTTAAAGTGAGGGCATTGAGCTCACGGGCTAGTCACACTAATTGTATATTATACTCTTATTTTAAAATTTTGAAATAAGTCCATAGAAAAATAAAGAAATCGACAATATATTAAGAGGGCTATCATCCTCCCGTTCCACCCTTATAATTAACCAATGAGCCACCAAAAAGAATCAGGGAAGCGCCTTATTACAATGATCCTAAATACAAAATTTGAAGAAAATTGGATAATTCTGCGTGAAAAACCCATTTATCTAAATTAAAGGGGAGGGATTAGCCCCCCCTTTCCCCTGTATACTCAACCAATGAACTCTCAAAACTTTATCACAGTGAACCTATATACAAAATTTTAAGAAAATCGGATAATTGTGCATGAAAAACCCATTTATCTATATTACAGGCCGGTTGCCCCCCCCGTCCCCCCCTTTATACTTAACCAATGAACCCTCACAACCCATCAGGGAAGCGCTTTATCACAATGAACCTATAAACAAAATTTGAAGCAAAACAGTTATTTCTATCAAGAGTTGTCGCGTTACGTACATACGTACATACATACATACGTACATACATACGTACGTACATACAGAACCAGCGGGCACTAGCTGTCAGGCTTTGATAGCCTGTGAGCTAAAAACGACTCGGAAACATTTACTAAAATCAATATGGCAGCAAATGAAACTACATTCTTTAAATCTCGAAAATGCATTGATTTCTGAGGTTTCTAAAGAGTAAGAACGCTTTTCGGAAACGTGGGTAAATCAGAAGAGGTTAATGTATATTTTCATTCTTGATTATATTATATTTTCCTAGATAAAGGAACTGACTTTTTTACAGTGTTAACTGGTTAAAGTAAAAAATAACCATACCATATTAAAGAGAATTACTTTATTTTTAGTGATTGAGGAAAAAAAATAAAAATTGAAAATGACGAGGATTTTATTTTTTTCCAAAACATTTTGCTTTAAGAAAGAAGATGCATATTCAAATAAAAGCAGAAACACTATTCCATCTCTCACAGGAAATCAAAATTTTGTATTTTCTGGAAAAATACTGGAAGCGAGATGTATTTCATATTAAGGTAAATAGTGTATTTACCTTACCTTATAATGTATTACCTTAAAGAAAAACATTAAAGCAGTGCAATTTTAGCTAGAAAACAAGCATGCATAGTTTATTTCCTAGAAACCTACAAAAGAATGTCATAAAAAAATTATAAATATAGTAATTGGAATATAAAACATGTAATAATAGAAATGTGATGCATATAATCTTAAAACACATCGAATTAATTAAATAATGATATAAATTATTTTTTCACAAAAATATCGCTCGTAGAAAGTTGCAAAATAATGTACGTGGATTGTAACATTCCTATTTTTAACACATTATTGAGTATCTAAAATTATCTTGATATATAATTTTCATGATATATAATTTGTTTTCAATTCAGTACATTTTAAAATTATTTTCAATTATACCTCCATAGCAGATACATGCTAAAGTATGCTTTTTAAAAAACAAATATTGCTTTATTTTGGTATTATTGTGTTTTTTTATGTGGATATGTAGAAACGCACGGAAACACTATCAAATATATATTTTTTAAGAGAATATAAAAAACTTTTATCTGAAGAAGATTTTGTATTGTTTGTTTTCTCAGCATATCTACGAAATGGGTTTGATTTCGTGTTTCGACAAATAGAGGCAGAATTTGTTTTTAGTAAAACGCGCTTTTCAGTAAAAATAAAATAAAATAACCACATGAAAATTGATAAAAAATAAAATCATGAATGCATTTATATGAAGTCAGTTAAAAAAAAAAAATTCTAGAAATTAGTGATAATTTACATTCGGTTTTTAAATTTGAGTCAAAGTTTCTATTGGGATTAAAAATCAAGCCTTCTCATTTAAAAAGAAATTGGTAGTCTTTTATCAAAATTGTATTACTGCTGAGTACTGTTTTTAATGTGAGTATCATATATTCACAATTTTCTTTCAAAACTAAAAATCCGAATTCAATTAAAAAAATATATAAATGAAAAAATACTGTGTTGTAGTTTTTATATAAAGTTTGACATATCAATCTTAACAAGAAAAAAATTGAAACAAAATACACTGTGGATTAAAGGTTTTTTTAATCCTGGAAGAGACGAGGAAATCACAGAGAGTGAAACATAAAAAAAAAAAAAAAAAAAAAAAATTACATCTTTTGATATGATAATCTTTTTCTGCATGCGGTTTGGGCCATTTTATTCTAAAATACAGGAATACATTTTAAACTAATAAAAATAAGAACGGGATTTTTTTTTCTTTTTTTTAGATTTTTGAGCCTTGGTCTTGGATCATCATGGAATTCATTAAAAAACTTCACATTTGTAATTTTTAGGTGCGTTCGTAATTGTATAAATACGTAGCACCTATAGTCGTCATCTGATCCGTCCATCTGTCCGCATATAACAGCGCAAACACTACCCAAACGAATGGTTTGAAATTTAATATGTATAATCGATGCAGAATTTAGTCGAGTCATTTCAAATTTTATGAAAATCGAATCAAACCTTCAAAAGATATCAATAAAAGTTTTCTTCATTCTATTAAATCCTGTCATATACAATTAATTCAATGATATCCCATGATACGTAATGATTCTAGGTTGCCATGGTGATTACTTCCTATTTAAAATGGAGTCATATTATTTCCGTATTACTGAATTAAAAAAAAAACGAATTTGTATACTAAAATTATTTAATATAGCAATCCTATAATCTACAGACAGTTTTTTGGATAGATGTTTCCGGAGAAATAGATATTAAATGAAAAAAGTGTCTAAATATGGATTTCAAGTTCTGATATTTTCAAAGCTAGGCTTAAATTTCCCATTGGAATTTTCAGTAAATTTCAACAAAAGATAAAATATTGCCAACTTAACATGTACTTTTTTTATTGCGGAAATTAATCAAATCATAGTAACAGATGATATAATTCATTTCACTGAAATTATAACAATTACTTTTTTACATTGTCTTGTATTGGATATTTGCGCATAGTATAATTTTAATGTAACAGAATTTTAATTAATTGTTTGTAAAAGTGTATTAAAACTGAATTTAATTAAAAAATATATGATATCTATAATATGAAAATCTGCACACAAAATATATGTTGTATTCATGCATTTTTTCATAAAAGTGTAACAGCTATTGCACCAAGATCTGAATATTTATTAAACTAGTTATAGTACGAACGCACCTCATTTGTCACCTTTGACGTACAATTTCCAACTTCTTAATATAGATAATTTAGAGAACTTTTAAAGTTGTTTCAACAAAGCGATTCTTTTTTTTTTTTTTTTTTTGTGTGTGTGGTGTGTCATTTTAAAGAAAATTTTATAAAAAAATCCCTGGATACATCATATATGCACATTACTTTGACAGAAAATACATATGTAAGTTTAATTTTTTTTTCTTAGTAAAAAATACAGAGAATAAAATAGGCTTTTCTCTTTTCCTAATGTTATACTGTAAGAAAAATTCTAACCTAAACAGATAAAAATCAGAAACAAATATTGCTTACATAAACACATAACTTATTTTCATACATATAATATTGTTTCATATCGAAAAACTGTGGTGATGTTTTTAAAAGTTTCCTTTTACTAAAAGAAAGAAGATTAAAAAGCAAAATAAGATAATCACCTATCCATAGAATAGATTGTTTTATTTCCACTTGAAAAATTGTTGTTATACCTTATTTATGAATTATAACAAAAAAATAATGAAAACATTTTTTCTTATCATTCTATATTAAATATTTAATTTTTGAAAAAAGAAAAAAAAAATCTATAGCCACGGCAATACGTATAAGAAATTAAATCCCCTTTTTTAAAAGCAGAGAAACATGAAAAATAAACAACAGTAAATAAGTCTTCTTAAAAAATGCTCAGGATTAGAAAGCTTAAGTAAGATAACTTTTTTAATAAAGAAAATAATATATATTATGAATTGTAAATAAAAAGTTTAGATTATATTTTAAGTCAACAAAATATTCGCAACTACATCAAATACTTATTTTATTACTTTATTTTTATTAATATTTTAAATATATCTTCTTTTTTCTTTTTTCTTTGCATGATGTATTATTCTGATGTATATCTAAATAAACATTCTAACAGATAAAAAACACAAAAACACAGCAAATTCGCATATACATTGCTTCTTTTATACATATGAAATTAATTTAATATAAAAATGTTATAATCTTCAAATATTTTTACATATGCGTAATTTAAGAAATACAATATCTAGAAACTAGATAAATATATATCCCTACAGAAAACTCCCTTTTTGCCGAAACATCAGTTGAGACTCAATGTTGAGACCCGAAAAGTTTTTGATTTTCGTCTGTTTGTCTGTTCGTCTGTCTGTTCCGCGATAACTGCCGCAAAAATGATCTGATTAGGTTGATTTTTGGTGGGTATATTAGTGAAGTACCAGGAATTAGCTATATAGTTTTTAGTTACATTTGGTTCATTCGTTCCGAAAATATAGAGCATTTCTTTTTAGGTTCTAATGCTTTACTATGGGAATGCAGACGAGTTTCAAATTTCCTTTTTAACTGAAAAGAAATTCACATATTTGAATAATGGATTTAAAAGTAAAATTATTAATGCTAAATTTTCTATATGGAGGTTTTAAATATATACAATAGCTTTGAAATTTTGCTGATACATTCATTAGAATTATGAAATTAATTGCTTAAATTATTGGAAAATTTTTTGTATCTGTTCGGGAAAGATAAAACATTTTATTTTCATATTTTTTACAAATTTTAAAATGCATTTTTTTTTATTTTGTTCTTTAATTTATTAGTTGCTTAGCAACCAACCATATTTCAAAAAATATCAAAATAATAAAATTCAAGTAACTCGCGTTATTTTGCTGCAATATATTATCAAAACAAATTATTTTTGTATTCTATTGCCATAAATAAAGAATTTATTTTAATACAAATTTATTTTTTTATCTAAAAAAGTTACACGAACAAGATGTTCATAAGAATTTCAGAATATCATTGCATAAACCGTGTTTAATTTAACGCTTCTAATTTCTGAAACCTCCGAAGTATTTTATATGCCTATAAATATGTATGTAATATAAAAAAAACATTAAATAGAAAATTGTAATAATATAAAAAGTGCGATTAAAAAACAATTACTTTTAGAGCTGACGTTGAGACTCCTGATCTGCAGATTTACTAGTTTTATAACTTTTTTAAATCATACATACATATGATTACATATGTACAAACAATATATATATATATATATATATATATAGAGAGAGAGAGAGAGAGAGTTTTTACGAAGATGATTTTTTATTCCACGAGAAAATGGCATTTTGTTAAAAACTGGTGCATTATTGCAGTCGTAATCAATAATCATGGCGAGGAGGTGAGGCAATGATGAGACACCACAAGAGTTTCGTCAATAAAGAGCACCCGATTTCCAGACAAATCGTTTATTAATAAACAGGAGCGATGCCAGGAACAGTTCCCACAGTATCCGGTGTAAACTTATATCCTTCGGGCTTGACGATAGCTCGGTACATCGTTTAATAGATGTTAAAGAGCTGTATGAAAATTCTAAGTGACTTCAACAGGAGATGACCATTTGGTTAGTACTCCCAAACACGACAAAAATCTGCTATCCAAATCTTGCAAGCGAGTTTTATTCAAGACGCTTAGAGTTACTGAATAACACGTCACGAGCGCATGAACCAATGAAGGAGAGGCGAATTCAAGCCGCGCGAGGGAGAAGATTTAACACGAAAGAATCCCCAACACAACGGCGCATTGATTTTTAAGGGAAAAATACCCAGCGCGCGAAACAAAGCATGGGATAAATTTAAAAAAAAAAATGGCTTTTAAAAACATTCGAAATGACAAAAGCGTCTCTCAGAATTTTATAGATTGGGGAGCTGATAAAAGTTACGAATGAACTTAAAATTTTAGATTAAGATTTGGAATAAGATAATTATTAATATACGGGTTATTACTTTTAAAAGGACATTAAATAGGAATAAATATTATTAAGAATTAAGGAAATACTGACTATGTCAGAAGTTAGATTAATTTAAAGGACTAATGCGAAATAAATGCGAAGGATAGGCGAAGGACATAATTTTTTTATGTAACACATATATATATATATGTGTGTGTGTGTGTGTGTGTGTATGGCAATGAGCTTAATATAAAAATACTATGATTTCCAAAAATGTTTTTCATATGCATAATGAAAGACGGGCAATAGCCAAAAGTCGTATAAATAATTATCCCTACAGAAAAAAAACTTCACTTTTTACTTTTTGAAATTCAAGATGCACATTTTTTATGAGAAATAATACAATGATAAAACAAACATTGTTCATCCATTCTATGATAAATATTTGTTTTCGGAATGAAAATACAGCAATAGTCCGGGGAAATCAAATCCATTTATTTTACACAGCAAATAAAGAAAAGAAAAAAAAAGGCAATACAAAAGTTCACACTAGTTTGTTTTTAACAAAAGTATAAGAATGCAAACAGTTTTAAAATTTAATTATTTACAGTAAAATTAAATTAATATTTATGTACTGTGAATAAAGGATTTAAATTAATTCGCTGTTGTAAAGGCTAAATTTTTCAAAATATTGTCAAATAAAAACAAAATATTTATTTTATTAATTATAAATTTTTTATGTGTTTTATAAAAAAAATATTAATGTGTAAAGATTGGATTAAAAAAATTATAAACACATAATTAAAAATATCATTTTTGATTTAAAAAACGGTAGTTTTTAAGGTTTTATTTTCTAATAAAGTAGCATTTAATATTTTAATAATTTACTATTGAAAATAAAACAGCTTATAAGTTTTTTATATAAAAATGTAACAAGTGATATATTTTTTAAATTTTTTTAAATTTGTTTTCTAATCTTTAATAGACCAGGTTAAGTTTGCAGAAAAAAAATAATGTTTCTTTTTTAATTTTTACTAATTAATATTAAAAAAAGTATGTTAGAATATTTAAAAAGCATGTTAGTTAAGGAAGTTTTTATCAAATGAGACATATAAGCTTTTATAAACACAATAATCGAAAATACAAGATATACTTTTGTCAAAATTTATACATCTAATACTAGAATTCTGCTTTTACGTGACATTTTTTCCTCTATTTACTTTTTTTTCTTTACAAAAGACATTTTTATATCCAAAATTTTCCCTGAAAGAAAATAGGCAGTTGACTGGAAATTATGTCTTCTTTTAAAATATGTTTTAAGAAGAGCCTAAGGGGTCGTCTTCATATTGAATTTGTACAAAACATTATTTTTTTAAATACGCACATCCAATTTTAACAAAAATGTTCGCTTTATTAAACCGCAGAAAAATATTACAAATTCGGCGAATAAGCGAGATGGTTCCGAATTCTGCGGTTTAAATATTAAAAAAGAAATTTTCTTATCTTAAATAGTGGTGCCTGTATCATTTTAAATAACAAGGCGTGTACGCACCTTGTCCCCCTATAAAATTCATAACAAAAAGTTTTAGAGAAGTAACTTTTTCGTAGTAAAACCTATATTAATATTTATAAATTGAAAATAAAAAACATTACAAATGTAAACTCTGAGGTAAGTAACTATAAATTTAAATGAAAACAGATACACGAATATCTTCTATATTTTTTGGTTTGTACACGTGCTTAATTTTATACTTAATTTTCTCATTTCTAATACCAGTTTTCTAAAAAGAAAATTCCGCTGTATTCATTTGCAGAGTATACACAGAGAAACTTTGTTTATGGAAAAATTGGTATACTAAAGAAAAAAAGTTTCTTTTTAAATTAATTTATTTTCAATTTAACTTCATCAAGGCTATAAGAGCATACACTGCGCTATTGTACGATTGATTTACAAAATATATCCTATGTAGTAACATGACAAAAGTCGCTATAGGTCTCAAAGACCCACCCCTTTTCAAATTAAACTTCAAACATGAAGAAATAATTCATTACATGTTTTATCTTTTTAAAGATATTTCGTTGACATTTCTCTTTTTAAAATATGTATCCAATTTCATGTATTGAATGTATTTCTCAAAGTAATATGCATCAGGCGGAATTCATGAAGATATTTATGTATATGTTTGAATAACATATCTTTTATAAAAATGTAAGCAGAAATACACGTTTTTTGATAAATCGTTTTAAATTGGATTCTGAAATCTCATAAAATCCTATGTAAAATAATATTTTATCGAAGTAAATTTTTGGTTGTAACATAAATTAATATTTAAAAATAAAAATAAAAATATTACATATGAAAATATCTGTGGTATGTATAGATAAATTTTAATTTAAAAAGATGCATGAATATTTTACATATTTATGGCTGCTTAATTTTATACTTACTTAAAAAAATTGAATAAAAGTATTTCTATACAGAAAATTTTGTTGTATAAACAGCAAAAACTTGATCGATTCAAGGGGATTCACAGTTGCAGGCAACTCCACTCCCTGTATATGTGTATTTGTGTATCACATCTTAAAGGAGCTATGTAAAAATAGTATAAAAATAGCAAAAATTCATTATAAAATGAAAGAGAAGGTGAAGATTTCACCATCAACTTTAACAGCCAATCCGAAATTAGTAAGCTAGCCAGTGAAGATTAGCTTGCGTAAAACAGCCAATCAGAATTAACTTGCGATTTAAGATTGAAAGAGAAGAAGAACAAGTAGTAGGCTGAGCGGATGACAGTATACACACAGTAAAATTTGTTTTATAGAAATACTGACACAAAAAAGGAATAAAACAAGTAATCTAAAAAAAAAAAATTAAGTCGATTCCTATTTAAGTCAATAACGAAAATTTTTATTTTAGTTACTTTTTAATAAATAATTACAATTAATATAAATATGTATATACATATGCAGAATCACAATATTAAGTGGCAAAATAGAAAGCGGATTTTCTTGCAATTTTCCATTTTTAAAAATAATATAAGAATGGCCCGGATAATACGTAAGTACCAAAAATAATATGAAACAGTGTAGAAAATAACATTAAAACGTAATCACGAGTCAACAGTTTCATGTAGTAGCAGCTCTTTCGAAGAGTGGAACCTAATGAAGTGTTTCTGCTCATTTATCTTGGAGTTTTGAATGTTGGTAGTTTGGTTATTTAATTTAATTAATGAATTAATATTTGAAAAAACTGTATTAAGATCAAGTGTCATCCATTAAAAGTTATAAAAAATGTATTTGTACTTGAGTGGATGAATAAAAAGTATTTTATTAACGATTTAAAAGTTGAACAAGATATATCAATATATAGAGAGTGTGAGCTAATAGTAGGAATTGAAAAATACTATTTTTAATCTAATTTATTTCAAATTTAACTTCACCAAGGCTATAGGAAAACACTCTACAGTATTGTATGATTTTATTACCAAAGGTATCCTACATAGTAACACGACAAGAAAACTGAATAAAATTTTATTATTTTTAAAAAGTTTTGTTGACATTTCTCTTTTAAAATATGTATCCAATTTCATGTATTGCTATATTTCTCAAGATAATGCATCAGGAATTCATGAAGAGATTTATGTATAGATATTAATAAGATATCTTCTATAAAAATGAAAACATAAATCCACGTGTCTTGAAAAATCATTTAAAATGCATTTCTGGAATCTCGTTACATCCGATCAGAAAATGAAATTTTTCATAGGTATCGGGGAAATATCTCATTGATTTATCTACTCAGACATGCGTTTTTCGAAGAAAAAAAATGAAGTTTTATCGGAGAATTTTTTTCTTGTTCAAGAGTTTTATTTGTAAATTTTATAATTTTTTGTTAAATTTATTTTTCAGGTAAAAATATTTTCGAGTTAAGAAAAATTTCATTCTATTTTATTCTTATGATTTATCATATTTTAAGAAAAGCGTCAAAGAATTATATCATACGCAAACAAATTTTGCCTCTTGTAAAAAAAAAAAAAAAAAAGAAAAGAAAAAAAGATGGACGAAAATGCTATATTATCATAGAATAATAACGTATTATTTTTCTTTTCAATATCTAAATAACTGGGAAGATCAGTTGAAAAATAATGAAATAATTTTTTGCAATGAAAAGGTCTTTTAAAATTTACAAAATTAAAACCATTGGTTGGAAAACATTTTCTTTATAGGTTATAGTTAACTATCTGAAACAATACGTAACACAAAACTATAAATATTAATTCTGTTTTATTCTTATGATTTATCTTAGTTTAAGAAAAGCGTCAAAGAATTATCTCATACGCAAACAAATTTTGCCTCTTGTAAAAAGAAAGGAAAGAAAATGAAAGAAAATGCTATATTATCATGTAATAATAACGTATTATTTTATTTTCAATATCTAAGTAACTGGGAAGATCAGTTGAAAAATAATGAAATAATTTTTTGCAACGAAAAGGTCTTTTAAAATTTACAAAAATAAAAACCATTGGTTGCAGAACACTTTCTTTATAGATTATAGTTAACTATCTGAAACAATAAGTAACACAAAACTATAAATATTAATTCTGTTTTATTCTTATGATTTATCTTAGTTTAAGAAAAGCGTCACAGAATTATCTCATACGCAAACAAATTTTGCCTCTTTTAAAAAGAAAGAAAAGAAAATGAAAGAAAATGCTATATTATCATGTAATAATAACGTATTATTTTATTTTCAATATCTAAGTAACTGGGAAGATCAGTTGAAAAATAATGAAATAATTTTTTGCAACGAAAAGGTCTTTTAAAATTTACAAAAATAAAAACCATTGGTTGCAGAACACTTTCTTTATAGATTATAGTTAACTATCTGAAACAATAAGTAACACAAAACTATAAATATTAATTCTGTTTTATTCTTATGATTTATCTTAGTTTAAGAAAAGCGTCACAGAATTATCTCATACGCAAACAAATTTTGCCTCTTTTAAAAAGAAAGAAAAGAAAATGAAAGAAAATGCTATATTATCATGTAATAATAACGTATTATTTTCTTTTCAATATCTAAGTAACTGGGAAGATCAGTTGAAAAATAATGAAATAATTTTTTGCAACGAAAAGGTCTTTTAAAATTTACAAAAATGATAACCATTGGTTGCAGAACACTTTCTTTATAGATTACTAGCGGCCCGTCTCGGCTTTACACGGGTAGACAATGTAATTTTTTTAGTACATTTGTTTTCCTGAATTTCGCGCTCCTACCAAAAACTGTTGCTGAGATATGGCGAAATGACCTAAAACTTTAGAATCCCCCTTTAACCATCTCGGGGAGGGGGATTTCTAAATTCACTGAAATACGTGTTTAATCATTTCTTTAGCAGATTTGTTTTCCTGAATTTCGCGAACCTGCATAAAACAGCTGCTGAGATATGGCGAAATGTCCTAAAATTTTCGAAATCACCCCCTTTAAAACCCTTCGGGGGGAATTTCTAAAAACACTGAAATGCGTGTTTATCTATTCTTTAGTAGATGTGTTTTCCTGAATGTCACGCTCCTACCTAAATCTGCTGCTCAGATATGGAAAAACTTTTGAATACCCCTTTAACTACCTTCTGGGGGGAATTTCCAAAATCGCCGAAATACGTCTTTAACCAATTTTTAAGTAGATTTGTTTAATTAATTTCGTTCTCCTACATAAAAGCTGAGATATGGCGAAATGACCTAAAAAATTCAACCCCCCCTCCCCATTTAACCACTTTCTGGGGGGAATTTCCAAAATTGCTGAAATAGGTGTTTAATCATTTTTTAGTAGATTTGTTTTCCTGATTTTCGCGCTCCTACCTATAACTGCTACTGAGATATGGCGAAATGACCTATAACATTCGACCCCCCCCCCTTTAACCACCTTCTGGGGGGAATTTCTAAAATCGCTGAAATAAGTGTTTAATCATTTTTTTAGTAGATTTGTTTTCTGGAATTTCAAGCTCCTACCTATAACTGCTGCTGAGATATGGCGAAATGACCTAAAACATTCGACCACCCCCCTTTGACCCCCTTCTGGGGAGAATTTCTAAAATCGCTGAAATAGGTGTTTAATCATTTTTGTAGTAGATTTGTTTTCTGGAATTTCAAGCTCCTACCTATAACTGCTGCTGAGATATGGCAAAATGACCTAAAACATTCGAACCCCCCTTTAACCCCCTTCGGGTGGGAATTTTCAAAGATCCCTTCTTATTGCTTGCCTATGCCATAACAGCAATCTACAGTGCAAATTGCGTGACCATGACATTAGTAGTTTCGGCTGGGCGTTGATGAGTCAGTCAGTCAGTCAGTCAGTCACCGTTTCCTCTTTATATAATAGTACAGGTAGTTAACTATCTGAAACAATACGTAACACAAAACTATATATATATATATACACACACACGCAAATCTATATAGAGAGAGATACATAGATACATTGGCACACATAGATAGATATGGAGAGAAAGACACAGAGAGACTGTTTAAATTAAATACCATTGTATACCATTATATTTCCGAAACAAAAAGAAAATGAAATATTTGATAACCTCAGCAAAGAAGGAGTGATGCTCTAAGTTCTGTTAGGATATGTTCGAAGTATGTTTAAATCTGCGATATTTGATCAAGATCTTTTTTTTCACATGGAAGGATGTCGTGTTGCATTTTAAATAATGCCACAAAATTCTCAAAAATTGATTTCTTCAACAGGATTATTTATATTTGTAATGGATTAAGAATTCTAAATGCCAAAAGTAAGAAAAGCTAGAGCAGAGGAAGCCTGCGTTAGGATTTAAAATAACATGTTGTTTACTTTGTACTTACTGCTTAATAAACAATTGAAAGCAATAATATACTCGGTGTGATCTCGCATCCAAATCTCGGAAGAGATCTTGATGCAAGCACTCAGGATCCGCTGACTGTTGCCCATGTCGTGGATTTTCAGAGGATATATTATTTGCTTCAGATGGACCAAGAGATAAAAACAAAAACAAGTCATCTGGGGGGTGCAGCCTTTAAGCTTTTACGGTAAATCTAAGGACCAGTAAATTGAGAATAGAGCTATTAACAAACAGCTACACAGTAATGAGCAATAGTACCGTCCTGTTGAAAATAACTAAGGAATATTAAGTAATCATGAAAGGAATGACCATCTTCTGAGTGTTATTCCAGGATGCGCTTGGAAATTGAACCAGAATCGATGGACATGCGTCCTATATGATTCGTATGATAAAAATATCCCATATTCCACGAGATATACCTTTGACGAGATTAACCACTTTCGATAATTCCGCCCATTAATGATTATTGACACTCCAATTCCAATGGTTTCTAAAATTCACGTTACTACTCACATTAAAAAATTTGTTTTTTGGTGCATCATACTCTTTATGTGAAGAAGTATTTTCATTAGAAATGGTCCACAGCTCAGATGCAGTTTCCCAGACGTTTGTTACAGTCATATCGTCGGATATTTCCTGAAATCATCGCTCAATCATAAAAAACCTGATAAAAAAACCTGCAAAAACTATGTTTTAAAACAAAAGAAAACCTTTCTAATGCGTAATTTTGCAAATCGGATAAATACTCATTTTTGGCAGCAAAACATTCAATATTTAACTATGCAAACCATTCTCAATATGACATCATATTAAATATTATCACTGAAACACCTTAAACATATCTTAAAAGATGAAAACTGATCCCACCCTCAACTATTTTTGGTGGCATCCCAATCTAAGATTTAAAAAAGAAATTCTAGGTATCTGTTTTACATAAAAATGAAGTTACCAACATCCACGGAAGCAGATTTTTAGGTAGCTTTCAATACATCAAAGTATAAAGCTACCTATTGCAGCCGTTCGGAGGAAGGCAGTTCCGGAAAATTTCGATATATTTTCACCGATCATGACCCCCAGACCCTAAAACCACCCTCCGTTCAAATGTTGATTTATATATATATATATATATATATATATATATATATATATATCTGACCTATGTCATACGATAACGCTCGTATTTATAAATCAATTTTGATAAAACTAATTGTGTGTATTAAGCTAACCAATGTCTCGACCGAGTTCGTTGGCCAGCTTGGTCCGCCATTTTGTTTCAAGATGGCGGCCATTTAAAAATTTAAAACTAAAATAAATATACAAAAAAATTAAAAATTCAAATTTATTTTTTAATTACGTGTTAGGCCTTGATACGAGGATTCCAGAACATTTTTTGGTTTACCTCTATCTTAAAAAATGGCTGAGATAGAGCAGTTTGAAATTCTAGGGTCGCTGACATTTTGAAACAAAACAGCACATTAACGCGATTACTCGCAAATTATTTTGTTTCATTGTTGCAATAATTTTCCCAATCATACGCATAAAACTATATATTTATATCCGTTAGCGCCAAAATTGGCGATATTGGCGACAAAATTGGCAAAATTGTTGACATTTGGCAAAATATCGCCAAATTTGGCGACCAAAATAAGTCTTCATAAATGAAGCCAATTTGGCTATTGCTCAATAATTTGGCGAATTTCTTATTCAAATTCAGTATTAACGAATCTTTTGTAAACGTTTCTTTGCATTTTAACTTGCTGTTTTCGTGTAACATTAGCTAAAATTTTAAAACGAAGATATAGGAAAGCTACGTTTTCCTCCCGGTACAGGCCGGAAGGACTTTATAAATTTAAAGAAGGAAATAGCTCGATATAAGAGAGCAAGAAAACAAGCAAAGCAAGAAGCCTGGATAAAAATGCATCAGAGGGAAACCAACCCCTTCAGTAAAGTAAAAAAAAAAAAAATGTATCGGTATTTAGATAGAACAGTGCATGTCTTATCAACAGTAAACATGCCGCAACATCATCTGGACTAACAATATTAAGAGACCTAGCGGTTATTGAGACCTTCAATAATAATTAATAAATTTTTTGCGCTTTTGGATTAGTCAATTATTTCGACCTTCAGCATCTGCATTTAGTAACAGACAACATAACAACACAACATGTAACATGACGTGATCACAAACCCTTTATTTATACAGAATTAAGAAACACAACATTTTCATTTAACAACAATGGGGCTGTATGTTCGAATAGCTTGGATAATTTTATAAGAGCTTTAATTGTTGAATTCCCAATCTACTCCTTCAAATTTATAATTTGATAGAAAGGCATAACTCCTTTACAAAGGCAAGGGAAAATATGAGCTAGTATTTTTTAAGAAGGTAGGTAAATCAGGAAATGTAGCTTCCTCATTCAGACCAATAACACTTCGACGAATATTTGGTAAGATATGCATTATGTAACCATAATTGTTTATGATAGAATTATCATTTTACTTTTCAAAAATGGGTGGTGCCTCCAAGTAGATTTCCTCTGACCCTGACCGTACGCGGAGTGGGGATTTGCAGTGATAGTTTCGCTCAACTATGATGTTAACCGTAGAAAACTGAAAGCTTAACAAAACAACGTGATCATGGTTTGGGAATATCTGTTTCTGAATTTAGTTCTTACATCGGTGTCAGTTGTCAGTCGTCGTGTATTGCGTGTGATATTTTATAATACTGTTTCAGTTTCCTGTTTACTCCCATTTTCCTCTGACCTGTATATGGCATGTTTTCTAATGTCCAAGTTTAACTATACTTTAATATTACGTATTCAACGGTGGTAAAAGATCTTGCTTGTGTTTCTGGTTATCTGTTAATAAAGCAAATCTCTGAGACACCGGAGATGAAATGTTCTCCAGTATTAAGGTTAGTTAAATCTTTTTCGCTTACGTCAAAACCTTCTTCATTTAACTGCAACAAAGAATTATTAGAATAAACATATGAAAAGCTTGACAATTTCCTGTTTGGCTGCCATACACCTGACATAAGACAGTTATGTATTTTCTTTTTTAATAAGAGGATGTCAACAATTTTTGATTTATACTATATGTATGTGTATGTTTGTATATATATTGTATATATATTGTATATCTATCTATCTATCTATCTATATGTCTATTTATCTCTCTCTCTCTCTCTCTATATATATATATATATATATATATATATATATACAAAATACGAACTTTAATTTAAACTAATACACTTTTGGTCAAAACTATACAATAAATTTACCTTACAATAATTCAGCTAGGCCTAATAGCGCCTTTACCGGCTATGTTCATTTTATATTACCTTGCTTCATAACAAAAATTAGAAAACTGGCTCTTTGCCAAAACTCGCGATCCAAAGTATTTACAGCTCACGCATTTAAAATAGCATTAGTGTGTCAGTTCATTTGATGAAGTGAAGTGTTCAAACTGAAATCCTACAAATATATATATATATATATATATATATATATATATATATATATGTTACGGTCAATATGATAAATTCGGTCATTATTAATAATAACTGGCCATTATATCTGGTCATTATTAATAATAACCGGTTATTATTAATAATGACCGGATTAATCATATTGACCGTAACAAACAGTGGGGGCCAAAAGTGTGGACATTTTTTGAAAGTTTCATGTTTTTCAAATTTGTGTTCTTGTAGAATATATTAATTTTTACTTAAATACAAACGTTTATATATCAAATTGAAGGACATTTAATGTAGAATTTAATAATAAAAACAGTATTACAATATCTGTATTACAAAAAAAGCTATGCAACTAATAGTAAGATCTATCTTAGATTTGCATTTTTTAAAAGTGATACTTACACAATCAATACTTAGTAGGATAACCCTTATTGTTTAACACAGCTTCACAGCGTCTTTAATCGAGTGATCAAGTGTTTGGAGTTCATCTTTCGTAATCACATGGTGCCAAGAATTAATTATAGCTTCAATAAGTTGTCTTTTATTGGATGGACGTTTTTTTCGTACAAGAATTTTCAAACGTCGCCACAAATTTTCAATTGGATTGAGATCAGGGCTATTTCCTGGCCATGGTAATATATCTATGCCTTTATTTTGAAACCATGCTTTGCATACTTTTGCTGTGTGGCATGGAGCTGAATCCTGCTGAAAAATAAATGGTGCGTTGTTGGGGAAGAGATCCCTGATGGAAGGTATCAATTTTGGTTCCAGACAGTTTCGATGTATTTTTTGACATTCAGGATGCCATCAATCACTTGAATTCGGCCCACAGAATGGAATTGAATCATAATTATTTAAACGTATGCGCTGGAGATTGCGGTGAACAAGAACAATGGAGACTTTACGATTACTGCGAAAAATATTCGAAATTTTTCAATAGAAATACCCACTTTTACTTAATCCCAATATGATCAGCTCATTGAAATCTCATAAATGGCGTTAAAACAGTACATATTGCAAGAAAAACAGCATTGAAAACTACCAATGGCAATATTTATTATTTTTCTATTTATTTATTATCCTTATTATATATATTATTATGTTTATTATATTTATTATTTATCTATACATTTATTATATCTATTATTGATTTATTTATGTATTATTTTATTCAAGTATTTAATTTGCGATTATTTTAATTTTAACTATTTATTTAAAGACTTTAACTATTTTTATATGAATTTACTATTTATTTTCTTTATTATATTTCATTATTTATTTTCTTATTAACTTTTCTATTCCATGTACATAATAAATAGACAGAACTTATAATAATTCAGTTATAATTTTAAAAATAATTAAAAAGGAACAAAATTGTATGCTTTTAGAAAAAAGATGTGACAAATTTTACACTTTTATTCTTAAAAAACGTTTTCTGCACAAAAGTGACGCTTACAACTTTTGAAAACTTTTTAATGTCACCTTTCTAATATACTTCAAAATCATTGAGAATTTATAACGTTCAGTAAGAATTTTTTTGATCAGAATTTCTGATTTTACATTCCTTTTGATTTTTCATAGAAAAAATGACAAGAAATGCAAATATATTTTAGTTATTTTTTAAAAGAAGTATAAAAATAACTCATACAAAATGCAAGCAGCACTTTTACCTAAAACGTTTCTTTTCTTTATAAAAGTTGTGTTTATCTTTTTCGTTTCAGTCGCAGTGAGTAAAATGATAAAAGGTGTTACCTGCCACTGAATTTTGAAAAAGTTTCGGTAACAAATTGAATTAAATATAAGATCAACAACTATTTGAAAGAAATTTTTGAAATCTGAGAATATATTTTTAAAGAAACCAATTTATAAAATGCTACGGTTACAGGAGTGAAAGCAAAAAAGTAAACATTTTAAAATTATAAGGAAATATTTGTTTAAACAAAACTTTACTAAAATTCTTTACTATGCATCGAATTTGATTTATTTTTTTAGTTTTATTTAATATTTTTTTAGAAATTTTAAATGATTTCCAATTTTTTTATATAATAAAAATATCTTCCTCCATTTTTTGTGCAGCATTTAACCCTTTAACGGACATTGGTTTCCCTATGAAACCACAAAATTTTAATTACGAAATTCAACAATGACAGCAGAATTTTAATAGAAATGTTTTTCATTTATTATGTATGTGAAATATCGCTTTTTTTATTATATACAAATAAATTTGTTTATAATTTCCGGTGTCAATCATTTATTTCAACATTTTAGCAATTGAAATGCTTTATTCGTTAAAGGGTTAAGCGTCGAAGCTGTCAACACTAAAAAGTTATTTAAAGACATAAACGCAGGTGCCAACCTCCCAATTTTTTGAATACCACTAAAATCTTACAAAAATTTTCGCTTTAATAAATTGCAGAAATTGTACGATTAAATAAAACAAATATTTTTACATAAAAATATTGGTGTGAAAAAAATCGGGAAGTTGGCAACTATGCATAAATTAAACAAGTGCTAAACTGAAATAAATTTCCCTTGTAGCATTTTAGAAAGAGACCAGTGTTTTAAAATCAACCTTTTTTTAAAAGAACTTCATTTATAGCAAACATAAGCGTTTAGTAAATTTATAGTAAACTATCTTTATTATGCTTAAACAATCAAAAATTTACAACTTCATCTATAAAATAAAATTTATTTCGTATTGGTAACTGTAATCCCGCTATAAAGTGAGCTTTCTGTATTTTTTAACTTCTTCATAATACTTAGACATTTATAGATTACGGAGATTTAATCTTTAATTTCACAAACATTCCGAGTGATTTTCAGTTTTCTTTTATGCTTAATTATTTAAGAAGGCCATAAATGCTTTAAATGACGAAAATTGTCTAAAGTTTTATCGTTTATTAAGAAGCATGTAATCCGATTAGACAATTACTTCATTTTGAATTTATTTATTTATGTTATAATTTTTATTTTGTTAAATTGAAAAAGACAATAACTAAAGTTTTAATAATGTATGACAAAAATTAATAATGCAAAACTTTTTTTTCCAGGTTCCTTATTTTCGAGTTGTCATTTCTTTTTTATTCTGCTTATTACGTTACATCTCGATTATATTTGAAAAAACAAATTGTAAAAATATAAATATATATATTATAATGAATAATATATAATAATGAATTTTAGCAGATTTTAAATGGCAAGGCACATTTAATTAAATAAATGTTGTGTTTCAAAGTATGTTTTAATTATTTAAGAAAGTTGCAGTTTGGCAAGTATATATATAAAATCTAGGTTAAGCTTTAAGATTAAAAATTTACATTCTTATGAAAATATTGCTTTTCTTAATAATGTTGATTCAGTGCGAACAGGTCATTCTTACTACCTAAACAAAGGTAATGATTCCAAAATTACTCATAAACAACATTTTTGGTGAACTACATAAATAGCTAGAATTCTGGAATAAATTTCAAAATGCTATAAATAAAAATCCAAATCTGACATATGTCAAGACGTGTAATTACTTGAAAAGTTTTGTTTCTAGAATAGCTGTGAATTCAATTAAGTGGCTTTAGTTTCACATAAAATAATTATGGAACGGCTATGAAATACCTTTCACGGCTATTATATGTACGGCTATATATACGGCTATATACTATGGCTATATATGCATTCCTGAAGGAAAGGTTTGGTAGGCTTAATCTGCTCGTACATACACAACTACATAAGTTAGTAAATACTGAATGTTTGAAAATTCCACTCATAGTTTAAGAAATATATATGTTAAGTTTCTAATGCAAATTTAAGTTTAAAGTCACTAGATGTAACATCGGATACATTCGGTGAGTTACTTTGTCCAATATTACTCAAGTTAATACTCCAGTATTTAATATTATAATTCAGTAGAAATCTAAATGAATTGGAAAACTGAAATGTAAATAATTACATGAGTTTGCACAATAATGAGATTGGGATTAAAGAAATACAATCCAATAACGCTCCATTATTTATATGCTAGAAAATCATTTAATAATAATAATAATAAAATATAACACCGACCAAAGTTTATGTATAAGTAATTAAAATATTTAGCGATAGAAAATCGATACAGTCCCCCTTTATAACGATTACGTTTGCTATAAAAAATTTGAATCGACGAGGACAATTAGGATCCGAGTTGTAAGTGTTTCACATTTTCTTCCTTTGTCGCATAGACTTGGCTTGAGGACCCGAGTTTAAATTTGGCTTTTCAACCCGAGTCTTCCTGAATGAGAGTTGCATTTCAAAGCCTAGTGGATCATATTTAATTCACATAGTCCAGTATGCATATAAAAGTTTTTCGCTTCAAAAATTATTCACATGTCAATAAGAATGAAATTTCGGTCGTAAGAGGACATGTAATTTACAACAATATCTTTTAAAATACTCATCAGATTACTTAAAGCTAATTTGAATATATCAGCATTTGTGAAATACAAAATGCATACAGTATGGTAAAGCATTGCAATTTTACCTGTAAAGCTACATTGTTGCGAAAAAGAGATAGACACATATTATAAACTGTTAAATTTCATTTGAAGAAATATATTCTACTGAAAAGAAACAAAACAATATTTGAAAATATTTATTTATTTGAAATTTTTGCAAAATATTTTGTCGTTTAATTTTTATGTTGTTTTAAGTGTGTTTATTTAGGAAGAAATTTGCAAAAAATGATAGGAACAGCATTGTTTAGCTAAAAGAAAGCGTATGATTTAAAAACTTTTTAAAAGCCAATTTGAATATATCACCATTTGTGAAATACAAAATGTATACAGTATGGTAAAGCATTGCAATTTTACCTTTAAAGCTACATTGTTGCGAAAAAGAGATAGACACATATTATAAACTGTTAAATTTCATTTGAAGAAATATATTCTACTGAAAAGAAACAAAACAATATTTGAAAATATTTATTTATTCGAAATTTTTGCAAAATATTTTGTCGTTTAATTTTTATGTTGTTTTATGTGTGTTTATTTAGGAAGAAATTTGGAAAAAATGATAGGGACAGCATTGTTTAGCTAAAATAAAGCGTATGATTTAAAAACTTTTTAAAAGCCAATTTGAATATATCACCATTTGTGAAATACAAAATACACACAGTATGGTAAAGCAAATTTTACATGTAAAGCTACATTTTTGCGAAAAAAAAAGATAGAGACATATTATAAATTGTTAAATTTCATTTGATGAAGTCTTTTCTGCTGAAAAGAAAAAAATATATATTTGAAAATATTTATTTATTCGAAATTTTTGCTAAATATTTTGTCGTTTAATTTTTATGTTGTTTTAAATGTGTTTATTTAGGAAAAATTTAGAAAAAAATATAGGGACAGCATTGTTTAGCTAAAATACAGTTTATGATTTAAAAACTGGCTTTTATTTTTAAATTATTTTACTATTCTGAAGTTCATAGCTTCAGAGAAATTTTAAAGAGTGTTTTTGGATATTTTCCTATGGGAAATATCATGATATACGTATATTAGTTCTGCATCGTCATAGAATACAAATACAGTGAGGCTATTTATTTAATATTGTCTTTTTTTAGTAACTGTATATTATTATAAATATTCTGTTTAAATATGATTTTTTCCAATATCGCTCATTTTGATGTGCTGTAGATGATCCTATATTAAATTTTTGACGTGTCCCTCTACAAAAAAATATACGCTATATGACAACTATTTGAAACATAAAGTGATACTGTCTACGTTAACAGCAATTTGAAAATTCACGGCTTTTAGCAAATTTTTCTGGAATATATAGCCTTACAAGTTGTAAATTTCCAACTGGACGAAAAATGTCCGGGCCAGGATTCGAACCTGGGATCGCTTGGCTGAAGCCGCAACGCATACCAAGCGATCCCAGGTTCGAATCCTGGCCCGGACATTTTTCGTCCAGTTGGAATTTACAACTTGTATGATTACTTTACCAATTTGAAATAATTGTGTTAAAAAAAATAATCTATATAGCCTTGATAGTCAATTATATATATATATATATGTGTGTGTGTGTGTGTGTATGTGTGTGTAAAGCGAAGCATCCATCCAAAAATAATGGGAAGAACTACTTGTAGAAAGCATACAAAATCTCTATAATAAACGTAACTGTCATCAACAGTTCCGGAATGTCCGTTTCACTTTTTCATATGCCAGGCGGCCATTTTTATTAAAAATTATTTTTTCGAATAAAACTTCATAAGTGTGACATTTGTAGAAAGATCGTTCAAAATAAATTAATATTTGAGAGATGACTTACGTTCAATTATGTATATATTCTCCAATAACTTCAGTTGAAATTATAAGAGGGACTAATATTGTTTACGAATTTCAATTGTGCTTCTGTATTATAAAGCAAATCATGTCTGTGAGCAACGATGACATCATACTGATGGTGGCTACAGCTGAATTTCGCTTTTATTGTCATTTTTTAACCTTTTAAATATTGCATGATTTCAGTTTTTACACCGTCGAATGCGAAAAAAGATTTCTTTTAAATGCAATTTGTTGAAAACTGTATCTCAATTTAATCATTTTTTATTATTTTTAAAATTATTTTGAAGTACTATTTTTTAAAAAATCTATCTCTATCGCGTGCAGACCGATTACGAAAGATTAATCCGCTTGTACTTTAAAGAATATCAAATGCCCAGCATTTCTTTCCGACCAATATTCCATAACGAAATAAAAACTTCATCAATCAATAAATAAAATAACATAAGTAAATACTCATATTTAGTAGGCATGTAATCGAATTGAGTTGTTAAACCACTGGAATTTATCAGAACAATAAAAGCTGCTGTAAGTAGCGGAATCTTTATTCGTCTATTATTTTTCGTCTATTTACGTCTGGCATTTGGCTAATGAAAAGGTATCACTTTTGATAAATTTTAAAGCTTTTTCTAAATACATTATTTATATTTTTCATATAAAAATCGCTTTTTGCTGTTATTAGTGGACAATCTAAAACAAATATATTAAATGTAAAAAATCTATTAATAAAAAAAATCACTGACGGCTCGGAATACAGGCATAGGTAGATTTCGAAGACGCAGACCGTGGGGCGCCTGTGTATTAGGAATTGCAGAAGAAATGACCTTTATGCCATGATGCGGCAGTTGGAACCGCCCACTTCGAAATCTACCTGTGTCTGTAAGCGGAGCTGGCAGATATATATATATATTTCCTTTCTTTTTTTCTTTTCTTTTTGCTGTAAATGTTGGTCCTATAAAAAATTTGTCAGAATAAAAGTTGTAGATAATATTAAGAGGATTTATAATAAATTTAAGCGGATATCTTGTGAAGTGACAAAGTTATGAATTTTTTTGTTCTTAAACCCCTATCTGTCATACATAAAATTTCGACCCTTTTCGTAGAAGTAATAATAACTGTAAACGGATTCAATACGTATCATAATTAAGAGGTTATGGGGTTTTTTCGTTTTCACTAAAAGACCCCATCCCCCGCCCCCCTAGTTCGCGTTTGCCCATTAACGAACTTGTCCGAGATATTATGCCTCTTGATTTTATGTATCCGTTTGGAAGAGATTTGTGCAGAATTAAGGAAGTCAGCATAAAAATGTGATATAAATAGATAGATAGATCTATATGTAGATAACGTTTTGAGCTGAGGGTGGTTTTGGTTTCTGGGAGTCATGATCGGCGTGGATCTGCAAAAATTTTCCAGAAATTACAACATAAGGGAGAATATAATAGGTAGTATTTCTTATAAAATCTACCTAAAAATATCAGTGAACCCGTGCGAGGTGTTCGCAGTGCAATCTTTGAATTTTTTTTCCTGATACTTTTTTCATTAATTTTTAATTAACAGCAATTTTTATCCAGCGATGTGTTTTAACGAAATTTCAGTGCACTATGTCAAAATTAAATGTTGAAAAACTTGTGGTATGATGCCTCATTCACCGTTGTGCATTTTGCATGTGCTAGAAAAGTTGGAAGTTGACATCCGATATAAAATATATATTAGTGGACCCGTGCAAGAGCTTCGCACTTCAGACTAATATTTTTTTTAGATGCAGATTTAAACGTTTAAAGAAAAAATAAAAATAAAAATATATTAGTCAAGCCAGGCTCGGTATTATCTCATTTATTCCATCAAAGTTACAGTAAAACCTTACTGAAGAAGGACAGAAGTCGGTTAAAAAAACTTTCGAATGATACCTCATTCATCGTTCTGTGTCTTATAAATGCATAGAAAAGGGGAAGTGGACAATAAAAACAATATGTATGAATTTTAATTTAAGTGAAATTTCAAACAAAGTCTTTTAGCGAGAATTTAGTATACAATGTCAGAAGTAGGCAAAAAATCCTATGGAATGATACCTAACGCTGTACCTACTTGTTAGTTAAATTCAGTATGCAATGTCAGAAATAGGCAAATAATCCTTAACCAATGATACCTCTTTCATCCTTGCACGTTACATATTAGTTGAGAAAATGGGATGTTGACAATATAAATAATATATATGATTTTTCAACATATATGATTTGTTCTGCAACCCGAGAGCCCCGGGTTGGATCCCACAGTATAAATAATTTATAAAATTTTCAGAATTGTTTTTCAGGAGATCAGTAAAAATACACAGCATTAAGGGGACGGTGGACGTTAAAATTAATTATTTTTATTTTTCATCACAGATATATGAAAATTTGTGCATATACACATTTCACCATAAGTATATAGTATACCTTAAAAAAAATTTCTAATCTCAATATAATTTTACGATTTAAAAAAAAATTATAAACCAAATTTTAAAATGGTCCTTGCGTCTTAATTTTTAAGATATTTCCTCGATTTGGCATTTGAAACACTTAAAACTATATTACAAACAAATCTGTGTATCAGTTATTTAATCGCTTGAATAGTTAATTTTTGAGAGATTTTTTTTCTTAATTCCATTTCGATTTTCATCAAAATTTAACATTTTAATAAGTTATAAATCAAATTTAATTATCTTAACGAAGTCTAATAGTAAAATGCATACACAGTTTCTTTTTAAACAGTATCAGGATTATTTTTTATTAATTTCATGAATTCTGAACAAAAATTAAGACGCATGGAGCATTTCAAATATCTAAAAAACGTGTAAAATTTGCATTGAGAAAAACAGGTTTAAAGTTTACTAAAGCACCGAAAAATTGATTGTGTACATAATTCAAACTCTTGGAACTTTGCGAAACATCATCGTAGTTAAATGCAGTTTTTCTCAAATGATTCAATACAAATTGAAGAATATTAAAACACACAAAATAAATTTCGATTTCTGGGTCACTTTTTTATCAAATAAAGGTCCACGGTCCCCTTAAATACATAAAAATCACAATTCCCCCATAAAAATTCACATTAATAGCTTAACTTATAATCGGAACGGTAAGCAGCTTAATTAAACAATTTTTTATGTTAAATTTTAATCTTTTTCATAATCGCTATTAAGTATAATTACTAAAAATTGTACCTTTAATAATATAAAAACTTATACGGCACCGTACGAAATTAAGTACTTATTAGAAAATGAGACAAATATTTTAATATTAGTATATCTTTGGTATATCTTTGTGTTTCTATGGTATAAATTTTAATTACGAGATATCGCCAAACCACTCTTAATAAGCATGCAACCACTGCTAAGTAACTTAAAAAAACAGACATCTTAATTATTCAAATGTAATAATTACTTTAATTCTATAGTAATTCTGATTGTCTTATGTAAGAATGGTATTTAGTAATGGAATTTATTGTTGCGTTTCACAAAATTTTAACTCTGAAAATGAATTTATGGATTTTTTTTTGTACAAGGCAACTTATGCTCTTTAATAAAAAGCTGCGCCCCTACTAGTTTAAAATCATTATTTTATTTAAAACTGCAGTTAAGTAAAAAATAATAAAAAACTCACAATAAATAATCTCAAAGAATGCAGTGCGAAAACGTCGCACGGGTCTATTTTTCATTTAAAAATCGGAAATATCCCTAATTTTTTTATGTTCAATATATTTATCAGCGCAAAACTACGAAAGACAATATTTAAAATGTTATCAATTTTACCGCTATGTAGCTACTTTTTCGAACGGATTATTTTGATGAAATATAGAAATGTAATTAGAAAGGCTATTTCTTAATTCTGAACTTTATCTGCAACTTTCAGAATTATACTTCACGGGTGATTCAGTAAAATAAATTTTCTTATTTTTTTGACCTGGAAACATTCCAGAATTCCCTATTCCATCACCGATGAAAATTTTTCATGTCAAAATTTCTTTCTTTACACTGAGCTTCGAATTTACAAAGCAATTTATTTAGATAAAGAATAATTTGTAGTATGAATGAATTTAATATTATTTTCTTAAAATAACAAAATAGCAAAATGATCTTCATGCATGAGCGTAGTGTAAATAACTGCTTTATGTAATAAAAAATATATTGTGTAATGTATTTTTTGAATGCAAGACATTGAACTTGGAAATGTATAATTTAAAATTCCGTTTTATATCACAAATTTTTGTCCTTTAAGTCTAATTATAATTTATCAAAATGGCTATAGATATACATTCTGTGTAAAATGTACCCGGAAATTATCGTTTAAAAGTTCCACATAAAAGATATCACGACCATTTTTTATGTAAGTTGGTACCACTGTACCAAGTTACAACGCGTAGTTTGAGCGACATCTGTGACTTACGCTCATATTCACAAACTACCTCAACTCTCGGTCAAGCGCGAATTGCTCGTTCGAACGCTCAAATAGTATTCAATATATTAACCTGATTGGACTTCGACTACAATCTATTGCAATCCGGTTAATGGTGACTCTTTGATCAATCGACGAACTTATAAGGGACTTGAGGTAGATGGTGAATACGTGTTGACAGCAGCTGTTTTTGGATAATACGTTTGAGTGCTCTGAGATTTTTGACAATGGAAAAATTAGTTGAACAAAAAGTTTACATTAAATTTTGTGTTTCAAATTAAATTTCGTGTGTCGAACATGTTGAAAATCTTCGAAACTCCGTGTGTATTTTGCACCATGATAATGCACCATAACACAGAGCTATCTCTGTGCATGAGATATTGGACAAACACGGAACAAATGTCATCGACCAAGCAGCGTACTAGGCAGATATGGTGAATACGTGTTCACAGCAGCTGTTTTTGGATAATACGTTTGAGTGCTCTGAGATTTTTGATAATGGAAAAATTAGTAGAACAAAAAGTTTACATTAAATTTTGTGTTTCAAATTAAATTTCGTGTGTCGAACATGTTGAAAATCTTCGAAACTCCGTGTGTATTTTGCACCATGATAATGCACCATAACACAGAGCTATCTTTGTGCATGAGATATTGGACAAACACGGAACAAATGTCATCGACCAAGCAGCGTACTAGGCAGATGTGTTGCCGTGATATATTTGCTGTTGCCGTAGCTAAATTTACCACTATACCACGGCGGTTTGAGTCAATTGAGACCATAAACGAAAATCCGTTGAAGGAGTGGAAGGCCCTACCTCAATCAGTCTACGAAAATTTTTGGAATATTGGGTAAGGACTAGTATAGTTGTATTGCACTCGATGGGACCAACTTTGACGGAGAAAAAATGAATTTTGATGAATAAAATAATTTTTTATTTTCTTTTTAACTATTTCGGTTACTTTTCACAGAGAATTATGTGATCAAAAACAGAAATGTCTAACATGCAAGAATTTTGCTTATTAACACAAGGAATGGGGGCTATTTTAGGAAATTAGCAGTAAATTTATTTGTACAAGAGACACTACAAATTGAAACATGCTTACATTCTATTGATAGCAAGTACACTTGGATAACACCTTATATTATCTTTTTTATAAACTTTCTGTACACGCACTACTTTTTTACTACCAAACTAGATGAAAAGTATCTTTACGTTTACCTCACACAATGTGTGAAATAACTGATATTCCCAAGTTAAATAACATAAGCTTTTCTATTTAAGCAAATAATATTTTTCTCTTTTTTAATGCACATAATTTCCGGAAGCTATCCATCAAATTCTGTGATTGATCAGAGTTTTGAGAAATTAAATTCTGACAGAAATTTGTATGTTTTCTCTACATTATTTTTTCTGTTCATGAGGATATCTGAAAAAGCATATTCCAAGGCATATTTGGACCATAAATCATCCAAAGTAAGTATTTTTTTCTTTCTGTTGATTAATTCTAATCAGTCTCTCTCATACAAGGCTGACAACTGGGAAAAAGGCCACAACACAGAATTAACCAGAGACAACAATTTATTTATAACAGTAATTATGTAATTAGCAGTGGAATGGGTAGATTTAAATTCAGACAATCAAAAATAAGCTCAATTTTATGAAAAACTGGGAGGGGGAAAATCCTTCCCAAAAACATATTAAATTTAACTTACTTAACTGAGTACCAAATGAAATCACTTTTTGTTCTACTGGAACCTCAGAAATGCACTTAGCAGATAATATCACTATAATGAAATCTCTTGCACCTCGATGTCTCTTTATTCATGTAGAAAATGTCGTAACATATTGGAAAAAACTCACAGCCGAAGATTACCCAAACTGCTAATCGGAAACTCCACTTGAAGCCAACACATAGCTTGAATTTCATGAGAGAACGCATAGACCCGAGGGCGAGAAGTGTTCAAAATCAACTGAATCCATCTTCTACCGCACTATATATAGCTACTATACAACCAAAGTCACCTAATTAAAATATTATTGCAATAATAATCGTGACAACCAGATTCCCGAAGATACATATGCACTATGCGAAACTTAAATAAATTACAGATGAGGTCTCATTCATGCACAAATGTTAGGCATCATGACACAACTATCAACTATCAACGCAAAATCTCAAAACCCATGCGTCTACTAAAGTACCCTTATAAAAGAATAGCTGGGTTTTCTTCCACAACTTGAAAAAAAAATTATCACAATCTTTCTACTAAATGATATAAATTTAATATATTTAATCTAAGGCATTACTAGTTAGTCACTATTCTTTGATTGGTGACATAAAAATGTTACTTAGAAAGCATAATGCAAAAAGGTACTCCGCTTAAAGTAATATGACATAATCCGCATTACATGATTATTAATGCATGATGCGTAGAATTCCTAGAATTGTATTACCGTCGTACAGAATATGATAGAAGATACAGTTTTGCTGATAACAGAGTAACATGCATGAGAAAAACAATATAAAAAATTATAAATGTAAATATATGATATTTATATTCTTGTAAATTATACTACAAGCAGTTCTGTGAACTTTTATCTGCGGTTCTGCGAATTAAACTACGAAATGTGAAACTGAATTATTTAAGAGGATAATGGATGCTGAATCTTCCAATATTTTTGTTTTTGTCAGCTGATTATTAATACAGATATGTCTCTTGAACTAAAAAGATATCTCTATCGATATGTACATCGATATATATATCGATAAAAAGTACATATTTTGGTTATATTTAGTCTAAGACATTAAGCGCTAATAAAAAAACGTAGAATAATGACGAGAATGTCACGTAGAAAATGAAATTTTAAAAAAGTTAGCATAAAATCAGATGAGATAAGTGATATAATCAATATAACATGAACATAAATACTTAGAATCCTCAGATTTACTATATTACCAGTATGCAGAAGATTATGAGGATAATAAGTAAAATAATGGGAAAAGAAGTTTTACTGAAAGTAGAATAACATACATAACATACGCTATATAACATAAGTAAAAATATAAACATATGGAAGTTATGCGTATATATATTACACTATGTGCATCAAAAATACTTTTTATAACAACATTCATAGGTTTCAAGTGGATTAAACTTTTGTGATTACACAACTAAAAATTAATATATAACAAGATATTACAACACTTTATATGGAATAACTGACAACTTGCACCTGAGAAACATAATGTATTTTAAAAATACGTTTTTGTATAGGCAAAAAAAAAAAAAAAAAAAAAATCCTGTGTACTTAACATACAGCAGCTTTTGTTGTATCTTCTGTGAAATCTATCGTAATTTATCAGGTCTTCGATGACAATTTATCTGCTCTTACTGCATTATTCTTCGTCAGCCAAAAAAAGATGTGCAACAGGATAATCCTAGACTGTAATGGACTATAAATCATCCAAAGTAAACGTTATATTTTCTGGTGATTAATGGAGATTGACACTTGAAAAAAATATATGACACTATCTTTCTCCGGAAAGATGTATTTTTTCTAATATTTAGTCTAAGACATCAGAAAATATTTCGTATGTTTCCCATGACAACATAAGATATGCCTGCCTACCAAAAAAAAACTGCAAAACAAAACTGCAAAAAAAAAAAAAAAAAAAAAAAAAAAAAAAAAAAAAAGAAGAATGCTTTGATGGCATAATCTACATAATCTACATAACATGGAAAAAATAATGTGCGATATTTTAACTTCTCAGAATTATGTTACCTGCATGGAGTAGAAAGTATATAAAAAAGCAATGTAAATGGGAGGGGAATGTTTTGCTGGAAATAGAATAATATATATCATTACTTTGATATTTATGATTGGGAGAATTATACACTGAGAAAAATGACACTTTCAAATCTGGGTAAAGCGATGCTTTCGTTTTGTTATGAAACTTTTTGTTTCAAATAGGACGACCCAACGCTTTCAATTCTGAAATACCAGAAATACTCAGAATTTTGAAACATGTGTATACTCAAAACTGAGCACATACAGGTCAGTTCATACTCATTTTTGAAACATGGACATAGTCAAAAATGTTTATAATAAGTTCAAAATCGTTTTTGAAACACAAAAACATTCAAAATTTTGAAACACGTATATACTCAAAATTGAGCACATACAGGTCAGTTCATACTCATTTTTGAAACATGGACATAGTCAAAAATGTTTATAATCAGTTCATACTCATTTTTGAAACATGGAAATACTCAAATATGAGCACATGATGTTTTATTCTCGCATGTGTGCATGTTTTCCGAAATGAGTATAAACTTGAGTAATTTTGATTCGTAACCCTTTTTACTAAGCAACATATTCAGATATGAGTATTTTTTGCTCAGTTTTGAATATGCCGTTTTCAGAGTGTATTGCATGTAATAAACATCCTTTTGAAAAACAATATTAAAATATTTAAATTGCCTCTAATTAATATAATCAACCAACAAAAACATAAAATATAACCATATGCAAGTTTAATTCATATTAAATAACTGAAAGTTTGACGGTGAAAAAGATAAGGTATTTTTTTTAAGAAAAGAAATATTTTTTAATGTACTTAATTTTTGGTGAAATCTTCTGTGAAATGCTGCGTAAATCATCAGGTCTTCAATGAAAGCTATCTGTTTTTATTGAATTTTTTATAGACTGACAGAAAGTATGAGTAACAGGGTAATCCAATACTTTAATGGATCATAAATCATACAAAGTAAATCTTGTTTTGTTCTGATGATAAATAGAGATGTGTCACTCAAAACAATATATTGTTATTTTTTCTTTAATATATATATTTTTTTCAAATATTTAGTCCAAGACATCAAAAATTATTTGGTATTCTTAGATCGGTGACATAAAATGTTAATCAGGGGTATTAAATGCTTAGAAATAAATACAAATGAAAACTTTATAAATGAGATGACCTATATGACATGAATATTAAATACGATTTTTATATTTATCAAAATGACGTTACGGAAATGGAGAAGAAAATGAATGAAAAAAATTTCTTGATAATAAAATAACATATGTAAAAGAATCTATACAGGTTTCCTTCGATTAGAGCAATTAGCTCCTCATAACATGCACGCATTACATATCAAAACGTACAATCAGTAACGTAAAAACGGAAATAGAACTTCAACCAAATTTCTAAACACACAATATGTATACCAAATGTATTGATGTACTACACTACGATATTGTTTAAAATGTATGATTGTTCACCTGCGACATTACCTCACTATTAAAAAGCAGAAAACCAACGTTAAAAATGCACAAGTAATGCACAACAAAGCTGCAAACAGCTGTTTCGAATCAACAAGCGAGATTCTTCTTCAGTGCGACAAAGAGCAAAGTACTTCGAGCTAGAAAAAGCAATACCCCCAGTCTTGCCCAGTCTTACTTTTTCTGGAACGCTGTGCTTTTCTCTTTGTCGCACTGAAGAAGAATTTTCCCTTGTGGATTCGAAACAGATATATGCTGCTTTTTTGTGTATTATTTGGGCTTTCTGACGTTGTTTTTCTGCTTTTTAATATTCTTGCTCAAAGGGTTTTATTTGCTATTTTTATATTATCTCAGTAATCAAAACATGCAATAAATAGTGTAAACACTGCAATAGATCTACAACCAACTTTTTTTAAACAAGACATACATAAGCAAATAATGTAATGACGAACTACAATATTGTTTTGAATATGTTATTTTTAGAAAGTACATATTAGAGCTTGATTTGATACATTTGAAGCAAAGTTTATCTAATTGGCAAAAATTTCCATTAACGTGTGAGCTAATTGAATTAGTGAGAATCAATAAGCATTAAAAAGTTCATATTAAGTTCAATTCTGCGGAATAAAGACCTTCGTCTGATTCTTGCACCTTTGGTTAGATTTCCCGTCGGATTTTAATTGGTACTTGCGTATTATCCGAGCATGTCATATTCACTACTCCAACAATGCCGCCTAAAATATTAAATGCAGTAATCCTTATTACTTTTGTTTCGTTTCAACTGCATAGTTATAGTACTATAAAGTTACGATATTAAAGACATTGTCAGAAGTATTTATATACATACAACTATATAATATGATATAGCATAAATGTAGATATAATATATTATATTCATTAATATAGTATATTTATATTATATTCATTTTGTTTAGCATAACAAACCGCTGGAAATAAAACTACCATTGTTACTATCGTTCATTGCTAAAAGCCGACAATTTGATGTTATGTATTCAATAAATGTAAAACTAAATTTTTATTTTGTATTATTTTAACTTGATTTTATATTAGTCGCGTTTTCTTTATAATTTTTAACGATGTTATGTATTTATTAAATGTGCATTAAAGTATTGTTTTGAACACGCTTGGCAATGAAAAACATTGTTGATTGATAACCATTTTTGGCTGGCTATCTACCTGGCCCGGATAATACGTAAGTACCTTTAATTTTATTTTCATACCAATTCGGCACCGTTTGTCAAGCAAAATTTAATCACTCATTCCGTGCTTTGCGCAGTAATCGAGTGATCATCGAAAGATTTACCGCACTAACTGAAACCACATAAAGCGAGGGAAATCCGTACAAAATAATTGTAAAACGTGACAAAATTGTTATTCAACCTTTATTAGTAGGATAATGTACTTTCTCAACCCTTTCGCAACGAAACCACCCAAGATGCCCAGCCAAGCAAGCTACTGCCAAACTGTCTGAGCGCCTGAGAATTAGGTGTTACCGCCACGGAAATATCCAACAATTGTCTCAGAGTAGGACATTATTGTAATGAACTTGTGGGAATCCTTTTTTACTAGTGATCTTACGGAGGTTCCACTTTCGAAGATAGATGTCTTCTTATTGTGCCGCTATCAAGTAGGCAGACAGAAGAATGGTCGATAAAATCCTCTGCAATATTTCAGCGTTTGGGCATTTGCCATATTTTGAATGCTGTTGCGTTTTTAGACTTCAGTATTCAAAGGGTTAAACAAAGAAAAAAATCATTTTTATATATACTCAACTTTTAGCGGCTTTTGTTCAAACTTATTTGAAATTCATCCCAAATCATCAGATCTCCGATGAAAGTTAACCGCTCTTACTGCATTCTTTTTCGGCTTAGAATCAACAAGATAAGCAACAGTATAATCCAAGATTTAATGTACCATAAATCATCCAAAGCAAGCACATTTTCTTTCTGATGATTAATGGTGATCTGTAGCTTGACAAAAGAAAATTATCACAATCTTTCTTCTGAGTTATATATATATATATATATAATTTTTATCCATTACATCAGAAGTTGTTTCAGACGTTGTGAGTGGTGATATGTAAAACTAGCCTATAAAATAGAAGAGAAAATGAGCTTTACTGAAAATGACATCTATATGAAAATCTATGTGACTTAAATATAAATGTGTGCATTTTAGTTTCCTCAGACTTGTAGCACTTGTATACAAGGAAATATTAAGCAAAATAAAGTAAAGAAAATAGTTTTGTTGTTAATATAATACCATGCTTGATATAATATATAAATAATAATAATAATTTTATGTTCCTTAGATTTGAGAGAATTAAATTGTATTCATTAAAAACACTTTTTAAAATACTGATTAAGTGTTTAAAACTAATTTAATTGATATGATCAAACAACAGAAATTAAAAACGTGACTAGATGGAAGATCACCTTATATTCAGTAGCTGACAATTTGGGATTAAACTTTTTTTTTTAAATAGAGGATGGGGGACTTGCTTTGCCAAAAATAACATTTATACATAATCTGTATGACTTGAACATAAATGTGTGTTACTTATATTTCTCAGGATTGCTCTTGTACGCAGAAGAAAGTTAAGTAAAATAAAGTAAAGAAAAGAGTTTTGCTGACAACAGAATACCATAAAAGACATATTCTATATAAAATAAAAATAATTATATGTTAATTAGATTTGTGAGAACTTTATTGCACTTATTAAAATGATTTTATTGAAATAATGATTAAGTGGTTAAAATTATTTTAATCTAGAATGATCCAACAGTAAAAATATAAAGTATGACAACATCAAAAGATCACCTTATATCCAATAACTGACAACTTGAGATTGAAAAAGATAATGCTTTTAAAACATTTTTTAAATATCTATGCACATCAATTTTAGAATATTTTCTTCAGTCTTCTGTGAAATAGATTGTAAAATGACTTCTTTTCAGCCAAACTTACTTGCTTTCAGCACGTTCTTCTTCTTTTGTTACAGAAGATGTGTAATTGTATCATTCAAGACTCTAATAAACAATAAATTATCCAACGTTACAATTTTCCCATTCCGATGATTGATACTGATAAGTCAATTAAAAAATATCTACCACAGTTATTCTTCTAAGACAGCAGTTCCCAACCTGAGGTACGCGTACCCATGGGGGTACGTGGGGAAACAGTTGGGGTACGTGAAATTTATATTGGTAATGGTGGATAACTCAAAAAAATAAACTTAAAATGAAAACAGAAAAACTTTTCGTTCACAAAGAAACACTTTTGTAAAATTACAGTAGGCTATTTTCATAAAATAAATGAAAATGCCTAAACTTAGTAATTAATTGGTTGATCATATGTCGCTATTATCTCCGCCCACTCCTAATAATATCTTGCGATTTTGCATGTGTTCCTCCTTTTCTTTTGTTGTTTTCTTTGTAGTAATTCTAGAATTACCCAGAAAAAACATGAATCGTATCAAGGCTTCTGGTTTCTACGATTTTATTTAAAACCAATTTAAAAGCAGGACATCATTTTAGAGTGCGACTGGTCAGCATTAGCATTAACTTGTATTAACGAGTGTAGAGCTTCATCCCTTCTTTGTGAGTGCTTAATTTGAAATCTTTAGCTAATATCTAATATTTTGTGTGACTTTATGTTGATATTATGTTGTGATTCATAATTGATAAGTGGTTGAAAATTGGAATTCTGAAGAGAACTCCATCTAACATTTGTAACTGCTCTAAGAACGTTATTAATGAACGAAAACAAAAATGTTTGGAATGGATTTATGTGAGAAGGGGTACGCATAAATGAAAAGTTTAAGCAAGGGGTACGTGAGAGGAAAAAGGTTGGGAACCGCTGTTCTAAGAGATATATTCCTCTCATATTTAAACTATGGTATTTGACGTAGAGATGAGTCGAGATCAACCCAGCACAAACCCTAGTCCGGACAGGGCCTAATTACCAACGGGGCGCACTTCCACTAGTAAAAAAGAACAGAAATTTGTTTGTTATTCATCGCAGTAATTTTGCATTAACAGGGCGTCGACGAAAATTTATAGTAAACGTTACTGGTTTGAGTGTGCCCCGTCGGTAATCAGGCGCTGATCTGTTTTTTTATAATTTTTGTTTCAGTAGATTCGGAAATAGAGGGGGGGGGCATATTTTTGAAGTGCATTTTCGATGATATCTCTGAAAATATAATATTCGAAATTAAAACAAATATTTTTTTTGAGTTCGGTATTACGAGATCTTTCAAACGATACAAGATCAGCTACTTCTCGCCAGATCAGCTTCTTCTCCCTAGTTCAGCTTCTTCTCCCTAGTTCAGCTTCTACTCCCCAGATCAGCTTCTTCTCCCTAGATCAGCTTCTTCTTCCGGAATGTGCATATATTGATGTCTATTTTTTTTTTTTTTCATTCTACGTCGATAACTTGTTGCTTTCTGTTCATTTTCCTTTTATGTAACTGATCTGTGTCCCCTGCGTTTGCACTAAAGCTGTACAGCTGTAAAACTTAACTCCACGGGTTTCTTTCCCATATATTCATTTATACAACCCAAATTTTTTAGATTTTTTTTTCCAGTCACAGAGAACTTTCACAATGTACTACTTTTTCGTTTTTGCCCTCTGTTCATATTCTGCTATTCACACCATTTTGAAGTTTTTAAATATTTTTTTTCAACTATTTTTTCTATATCGCCGTAAAATATATTTTAAATATCTTCCAACTTTCCTTGTTTTGAGCTATAATGATTAATATTCTACTGATAGTTTTCATTTGACAATGTAAAACAAAATAATAACTCAGAGTCACAAATATCAATTAAAATATTGCAGAAAGAATCTTTATAACGTGAATTAAATAATTAATATGCCTACTTTAAAGAACATTGTACAATTTTAATTTTTTGAAAGACACAAAACTACTTTGGAAATCGTAAAAACCGGTTTTATTTCGAAAATAATTAATGCATTAAGAAATAGCAATAGATATATTCCAGCTAGATTTGGTGCCAAATTTGAGAATTTTTTTTTTAAATATCACGTTTATCATAAAACTTACACTGCCTGACCAGTTGAAAGGTTAAAATGTTCATCGGCTACAAAATAACATGCAAAAAAATTTTTAATTGAAAATAGAATAACATAAATTACGCATAACTTATATGACATGAATATGATTATGTGATAGTTAGACCTGTCCAAATTATATTGTATTCATTTAAAATAAGATTTAGAATAATATCTGAAAATGGATTGATTAGCATGACTAAACCTATGAAAATTTACTATAAATGTACGGCATATAGTTTTGATTTATTTATGTTATGTGCAATCTGTGTACAATACAATGTTGTGTGTAGAATTAGATTGCGCACTTTCCTTCTATAATAGCAGAAAAAATCGAGTGAAGGAATATAAATCTATACGCAGTGAAACATCAAATTAGTGTTTTGGTTAACAATTATTATTTTCCATTTTTTTGCACGTGGTTGGCAAATATAGATTCGGTTTACCGACATTTTTGTTTTCTTTTTGATACGTGTATTAACATAACGCAGCAGCATTGAATGTTAACTGGACAAGAAATCAGTTTTTGTTATCGACCATTTCGGCTAACAAACGCAGATTCGGAATGAATTATATTCGTGAGATATCGTTGTGCTAGTTAAAATACAAACTGATTGAAAAATTTCCAAGGACTTTCACGGTAAAATAATAACTTTATTTTTTAGGTCCAAAGTAAGTTTATCTCAAAAGTTTATGAAAATTTGACAAATTTTCGTATTGAAGTGTGGTTTACATCATATCAAAAGTGATTTATCAAAATTTAGAGGTGTTTTTATAGAAAAGGAAAAGGAACTGTTCACAGGTATTTGTAAGACCGTTCATATTTCTTACTTATAATAAATTATAATTTACTTATAGTTTGTAACTTATTAAAAAATTAACACATTGTCGTATCGGAGTGCAGTTTACAACATAAGGCTTGGGAAATTGTCTGTCAACTAGTTTGTTTTTATTGCTTCGACTATTTTTTTCTTTTGCCACAAAAAGTTCTACATTATGACACGTTTTATGAGGCAAACTACACTTTGATTCGACAATTTGTTAATTTTTTTATGATTTTTTAACTCATTACCCAGTAGCTTTGCGTTGGCACAATGGTCAAAATAAATGCACATGCTTAAATTAACTACCACGCTACCACTATTTTAGAATTTAAAAAATTGTCTTAGGTAATGATAGAAACTTTTCTGAATAATAAACCGAAAATTTATCAAAATTTAGAGGTGTTTTTATAGCAAAGGAAAAGGAACTGTTCACAGGTATTTGTAAGACCGTTCATATTTCTTACTTATAATGAATTATAATTTACTTATAGTTTGTAACTTATTAAAAAATTAAAAAAAATTCGTATCGGAGTGCGGTCTACAACATAAGATTTATCAAAATTTAGATGTGTTTTTATAGCAAAGGAAAGGGAACTGTTCACAGGTATTTGTAGGACCGCGTTCATATTTTTTACTTATAATGAATTATAATTAACTTATAGTTTAGAACTTATTAAAAAATTAACACATTGTCGTATCGGAGTGCAATTTACAACATAAGGTTTGGGAAATTGTCTGTCAACTAGTTTGTTTTTATTCGACTATTTTTTTTTTCTTTTGCCACAAAAAGTTCTACATTATTACACGTTTTATGAAGCAAACTACACTTTGATTCGATAATTTGTTAGTTTTGTTATGATTTTTTAACTCATTACCCTGTGTCGTTGCGTTGACACAATGGTCAAAATGCTTAATTGTTCACATGATTAAATAAACTACCATGCTACCACTATTTTAGAATAAAAAAATTACCTTACGTAATGACATAATTTTTTCTAAATAATAAATCGAATATTACCTTTCGGAATTTGTGGTCAGAAACGAGTTGTAGAAAAAAATTGAAGACTGAAGACCCCTATATTTTATTTTTGGCGGTTAATGTGTTAAAGTTGTAAAGAAGTTTTCATGCGTCCATTAATTTGAATGTAATTTGCTGATGATGTAAAAAGAGCGAAAAACTAAAAATATAAGTAATTTTATTTGTATGATTGAATAAAAAAATATCGATTTAATAATGACTTTGGAAAGCTGCCAAAAATATTTATCTTTTATACCAAAGATATTACATTTATATGTCAACCCCTTTCGAAAACCTTAAAATCCTTTTGCTTATGAAAAATAAATGGAACAAATGTAAATACTCGTGAAAGCATTTCTCTCGACATTTTTTCACGAATTTTCATTCTCATTCTCTTTAATCCTTTTGAAGGTGTTTGCTTTTTCTTTTCCCGTTTCTTTCTAAAAAATATTTTTACTTTTAAAATTTAAAGGATAAGTAAATAACGTATATATTCTCAGGAATAAAATCAGGAATAAAGTTTCATTTTGAGAACACTATTGAAACATGCTAAATCCTTTGAGAAATTTTTGAAGCAAGCGTCATTAGCTTGTCTTAGTTTTTTTTTTTTTTTTTTTTTTTTTTTGCTTTTTTTAATTATAATAAAACCCAAGATATAAATCCTGATTTTTCACATGTAAACATAGGTGATATATATTTTCTAAAGAAGTATTATGTAATAATTTACACATGTAAAAATCTGTAGATTTTCTTAAATGTAAACGGATTTAAACGAAATAAAAAATGTATTCCAAATTGTGTTTTTCAAGGTATTTTGGTGTTGATATAAAAATGCAGTTAGAGATAACATTAATAAATATAATGTTACAAAATTATGTTACAAAATTATTAAAATGAATCTGAATACATTTATCAGATGCATTTTAGTCCATAAAACATGTTTTGCAGATATACTAAAATGTAACTTATTTGTTTTATTTCAGACATAATTGCATTCACAATTTTGAGTTAGAACAAAAGTTCAGGAAACTCCATATACGTCATAAGGAATCTTTTTTCTTAAAGTTATTTAACCACTTGTACCACAGTTCCACCGTGGTGCATATCTGTAACATACCGAAAACTAAATATCATTTCTAAAGCGAACTTTAAAAGACACTTTGTTGAGTGTTGCATTTATAAAATACTAAAATTAATACAAACTAGCTGTTTAACCCATTCTACGCACGGCAGTTTATGAATTTAATTCTAAAACCAAAATTAAAAATAAAAATCAGTACAACCAAATGTATCTATGTAATATGTAGAAAAATATTTTTCTACTACTGTGCATTTTTTAAATGAAATTTAATTTATCATGTTTCTATGGCAGCGGACGATAAAACGATATCTTTGGAATAAGGGAATAAATAGAACAAAAGGTTTTGTTGATGTTTGTAATAAAATGTTTTTCTGTATTTTTAAAAATAAGTTATGAATTAAGAGCAATTAAATAATCTATAATTATTTGCATGCTGTGAGGTAAAAGAATTGTCGTAATACCCGATACAGCTTCTTAGTATCGCAGCGTGGCGTACGTAATATGTATATCTCACATTGCAGTAAACATTTAGAACTAGTTAGAACTCGCGCGATTCCGGGTTGAACATAAAAAAGGCAAAAACTCGTCAAAAATATTTAAAAAAATATATATTAAATTTTTGAATTTTTTGTCTCAATCGTTCATGGGACCCCTACCAGCAACCCGTGTGGATTCCGAGATTTTTAGGTTACATAGATACGTGCACGGATTTTAATAGGGTAGATTATTCGTAGAATCATCAATACACGGCAGTGCTGAGTCAACACTGGGCATTCCATACTAAAGTTTATTTTATCGCAAATTTTTATTGTTTTATATAAACTTCAAATTCGTTGAAATTTAACAAATATTGTTTCAGAAACATAAATTCAAATTCATTACAAATTTATACTAGAAAATATGTAATATTCACACGAAATATCTAATATTTTGTTTGTTTCAGACATGAATGAAACTACTTTTTTTTTGTCAATAAAATTTTTTATGATTTTTTTTTTTATCATCAACTGACGAATCTGAGAGTTTTTTTAAATAGGCGGTATTGGGGGACAAAGAGATTTTTCAATATAGTTGCTTCACAGCTTGCACGCACAGTTTCAAGAAAACATAATACCATATTTTAATAAAATCTAAATAGGTTGAAATCCCAGTAACTGTCACTTTAAGAATTCTTTTTTGTTGAAATCACTGTTACAAAAATTTTAATTTAGTTTATACTTACCTTTGCTTTTGAAAGGATAGTAGAGATATATAAAAAAATATTGTTGTCAAAATTTTGAAAAATGATGCTCTTTATTATTAAAAATAAATTTTATTCATAAATAGGGTCAAAAACTCCAGTAACTGACACTATCTCTATTTTTAAACACCAATAACTGACACAAGTGAACCAATGACTGACACTTTAATTTAAAAGATTAAAATGCTTTAAAAAATACTTTATTTTTTATTATAAAAACAATATACATTAATATTTATTATAAATAGTGGGATTTAGTAAGCCTTATTGCATTATTAGTAATACAGAGCATATCGTAAGATTATATAGCAATAAAGTACTGCATCATTGGGTAATGCAGATATCCAATAACAGACATTTATGAACCAGTAACTGACATCTGGAGTCAGACACTAGTAAAATAACTTAAAATTTAATGGTGTTTACTACAAGATAAATTTAATTTATTATTATGCATTTTTAAACGGTTCAAATAATAGATTTCAATTTTATTTAATAAAACCAATAACTAACATCTCTGTCAGAGACTGGTGAAATGAAATTCTATTAACCAATAACTAGCACCTCCCATTAAGCTAAATTAAATAACTATAAACCCGAAATCATGGCCCTAATATATCATAAGCATCTTTAAACCAATTTATACTAGTATAACTTTAAGAAAAAGTTTGGGATGGTTGCATTGCAAATAGATTGGAAAAACACTTAATTAATTTTAGAAGTAAGGCACTTTTTTGCATTCTCAAAAATTTCTTCCACATTGAATACGTTCTTGGCCCTCTAGTGGTGAATACATTGACTGCAGCATAAAAATAAGTGTCAAACTAATTTTTACTAGTATAACTTTTATTAAAAAGTTCAGGATGGTTGGATTATAAATAGATTAGAAAAACACTTCCTTAAATTGAGAAATAAAATGTTTGCTTCAAAATGGCACTTTTTGTCTTTTCAAATGTTTTTTCCTCGTTTAATTTCTTCTGGTGGTGAATAAATTGACTCCAAAATAAAAATAAGTGCCTAATTTACAACTAGATGACATTACTTTGCAGAATTTTACAACAAAATGCTTATTTGAGTTAGATTTTTGCTCAAGTGTCAGTTACTGGTTAGGCGTCAATAACTGGGGGTTTCACCCTACTTTGGATTGTAAATGAATGTGCGTGAAATAACCTAAAGTTTGGATTCTTCACTTAATATTTCTATATTACGTTTATTTCACATTTTTCATACGTTTTCAAATTTCCAACATTTATTAAATATTTTCATTTTTTTTTATTGACGCTTTATTTTAATACAAGGTTATTTTAATTAGACAATCTTTTTTTTTTCTAAGTGCAGTAATCCCACGATATATCGTTCCTCGTTACACCGTTCTTTCAGATAAACCGCTCCATCTCCTATCAAACAGATTTTACCTAACTTACACTTTTAGCGTTATCATCTTTGTTCCTTCTTTTCGCTTTTTTAATACACCGTGCGTCTTAAAAACTTTAAAACCCATATAAAAATTTAAATTGTTTGCTTGTTGAAGATAATTTGACGATGTAAACAGCAATATAGTACAAATCCTTTACAATAAGTAATATACTATATTGTTATTTTGCACAACAGAATTGTTATATGCGAATAAACATTTTTTCACTTAAAGACAGGGCATTATACTTTTTAAATTTTCATGAATAAAGGAATTTCATGTATAATCCTTATGACTGAAATCAGAAGAAAAGTTGAAACTTTGTTAATACAGTAAAGTTGTGTCTTTGCAAAGAAGTAAAGTTGAAACTTTGCTACTTTTTTAATACATCGTGTGTCTTAAAAACTTTGAAACCCATTTAAAAATTTGAATTGTTAGCTGTTGGAGTTAAGTTGACGGTGTAAATTGCAAACGTGTGCACAGTAAAGTACGAAATAAAGTTATGTTAATGATAAAATCCTGCCAATAATTTTTAAACGATTAAACTTTTTAAATTATTACCCCCATCCCCTAGACAATATTTTAAAAAAAATACTTCTTCCTCAACAATAACATTACAGAAAACTACAACATAAGGTGACTTTTAAATGAAAAGCTGACTTAAATTGCTTTTCGTACAATTTAAAACGACATTTCGTCTGTGGAAACAGGCATCATATATAAATGGATGCTGGCGTTTTTTTTTTTTTTTTTCAAACGTATGCTAGCAAGTGTGAAAAATCTTGAACACAAATACATCTAAATAAAGGATTACATAAGCAGAGATCATATAAATAAAGAATTACTTATACAGCGATCATGTAAAGAGACAAATGTAGTTTTAAAATATCTAAGAGAAATTATTAAAATAAAGCATTTCACAAATCAGTATCAAAGTGTTTAAAAAAAATTCAGTGCACAACTGGTCATTTTTTATAATGCGTCTGTAAATGTTTGAACATTCTTCTCCACTAATATCGTCGTAAGATCGATTAGTTTTATTTAAGGCAAACTGCATACATATTACCGCCCGTGTTCCCTATTTACTGCAATATTTAAGAGTTTTATTTCTAATATTGTTCCTATTCTCAAAGTTACATTTCCAGTCATGTTTAGGCCATTGAATTTTAAAGATAAAGGTATGTAGTTTCTTGTAATGATCTTGTAACAAAAAAAACTTTTAATGTAAGTTTCTGTTTATATATATATATATATATATATAATTATAATATCTTTGAATTTCAAAAAAAAACATATCAAGTTCTTGTAACATTCTAATTAAATCTCTAAAGAGATAATTAATAAAATGTGTAGACAGAATACCACATAGTTAATAAATTAACAAGTGCGATCATAATATTACCATAGCTTGTGCTTCAATGGTAATTGGCCAAAAATACTGAAAATATGAAGAATATTTAAAAAGAGAGAGAGAAAAAAAGAAAAAAAGATATAATAAACCATAAAATGTTAATAATTTGGAGTTGATATCAAGTGAATACAAATGGATTAAGAAATGAAATGTGAACTAAATATAATGGAAAATAGGATAACAAGAGATTTAAATTGGAATTGGATATGAAAAAACACGTGTAGATATAATCTTCAGCCTGGATGTATCCACACGTGTTTTAAATATATATATATATACATATATGTTATTGCTATATTATTATATATCAATGGGAATTGAAGAAATTTATTCCACAACCCTTGTGTATTTTCATGCTTTTAATAAAAACTCTTGATTACAAACATTAGAGAGCTGAGAGGCTTGACTGCATGCAATGCAATCGGTAATGTAAGGCGTCACACAATAAGTGCGATTCTAAATTTATAACTTACAGATACTGACTTGGCTTTATTATGGACAAAGAAACTAATGTCGTGTCAGCGCCATTTTTACACAAAGAGTTACAAAGTTTCGCTTAGTCAGCTCCATTTATCGCTGACCTAAGATCATTATCACTGAGCGTTGCTATGACTTGACTTTCTGTTTAATGTATAGCTCGTTGTTGCTACGGGCTGCAGTTCCATTCTGCAATACCGACATACATACATACATACACACATATATATATATATATATATATATATATATAAGAGAATAAGAAAAACTATTACTATAGAGGGCTTTTTTAAATGTATAATCTTAAAATGTTGCGTGATGGTCCCGTATACAGAAATACAGAATCCTGATCATAGTCAGCCGGCATGTAAATTCAGTAGATGTCTGGCACTAGTTCGGATAGTATAAATATGAACAACTGTGTAGAAAAGTTTAGAACAGAAGATTTTAAATTAACACTTTATAACAAGACCTTTAAAGATAAATAATTAGAATAGAAATTAAAATATAATACTTCTCTTCATTGTAAATAAGTAATATTTGTCATGCCTAAATCTGTGAAATGTCCATGTGTAAATATCATGTTTTATACAAGAATTTGTTACCATCAACGCAGCACATTTTTACAGTCACCATTAGTTATTTATTCACTGTATTATTGGAAGCAAGAAGTCAATACCGAAGATGGGAATATCACAAAAGACAAGTAGGGCTATTTAATCTTTAGTACTTTTGAAGAAGGTTATTATGAAATAGTTAAAATTCAGAACTTTAAGAATTAGAGATTACATATTGTTTCAAACGCAATGTAGAATGGCCAACATTTATGTTTCTTATTTCGCTTTAAAACTTAAGTTGAAAGTTCTGTTTACAAATAAAGGTTCTTTTCTTCATTTGGAAAATTAAAAAAAAAATTGTTTTGATCTTTATTTTAAAGTTAAATGAAATCGTCATTCTAGAAAGAGCTCTAGTCTTATTTGTTTATTTTAGGACAAGTTCTGTTTCTAGAATGTCTGATTCAGATATATTTTGTAACAAATTTAAAGTAAAATCATCTCTTTTCAGCTTCGTTGGATGTGTAGGTTTATGTCGTTGTAGCTGTTTTGTTTTTGCGTGCATGCATCAGATTCAACGAAATTAAATAAATTGGTTTTACTCCTTCTAAGTTCGCAATTTCGAGTAGTTTTTATAATGTATAAAATCACTTTTTAAAACCCTGAATGTACGTTTTTCGAATGCTATGAAGTAAACTCAAGTAAACATTTTCATATTCATAAAAAAAAATCAGACACACATGGTAAATTAAAAGCATTAACAATTACATCAATCTTAATATTATTTTAATACGTATGCACGTATAAATACAATGACACAGCTGAATTGTTTAATTGAGAATTTGTTTGCATCTTGTAAACCTATATTGCGGTTTGAGAAAACTGATTAATATATTCGCTTGTCCGGAAAATTCGTGCCAGTTGGGAAAATCAATTCGTACCGGAAAATTCTATCATTTAATTCCTAGACATCAAATCCGATAACTAATGTAGAATAATTAACTGGCTGAATTTTCCGGTACAAATTGATTTTCCTACTGGCACGAATTTTCCGGACAACCCAATACCATAAAAACTACCCGGAAACTTTTCCGAAAATCACTGACAGCAAAAGAAACTTTGTTTTTAGGATTGCTTCTTTAAATCTAGAAAAAATTTTGTTTTTAAGGTTTCTAAAAATAAAAAACCCTTTCCGGAATCATGGGTAACTCGGAAAAAGTTCTTCTCTATTTTCGTTCGTGGTTATATTGTATGTTCGTAGGTTAAGAATTTTTTTTCTTTTTTTACAGTATAGCAGTTTACTTGTGCTCACTGTTTACTGTAGTAGAACACGTCATTTAAAGTTTAACAGTTTTAATTTAAATTAACCGTTTAAGAATGTAGCAGTATTTGTGATATTTATTTATCATGTGCATTGGAACAAATCAACATGATGTTTAAATATTTGTATTGCTTTTGAATTCAGCAATTACTTGACGGAAAAACATGGTTCAAATGCTTTGACGGTTAAAAAGTATATTTGTTTCTTCTTTATCTATAAAAGTTGCCAGTTACTTTTTATAACCTGAAATTTTAGCATGAAAAAGATTTTGCTTATAATCAAAGTATTTTACTAGATTAAATAAATCTGACAAGTGTGAGTATAACTCGAGCTCAAAGGGTTAGATTACATTTATTAATCCGTACATTAAATTTATTAATCAATAAACTCCTACAACCCCTAATTTTTTCATAATTTTAGTTTCAATAGATTCAGAAATGGGAGGGGGGGGGGGATATTTTTTAGTATACTTTCGACGACATCTCTAAAAATATAATAACTAAAATTAAAGCAAATATATTTTTGAGTTTGATGTTACGAGATGTTTCGAACAATATCCTACACGATATATAAAAAGATTTTTTTCAAGTAACTTAATTAATATCCCGGCTAATTACCGACATTTGTTTTCGAAAATCATTATCAAATTTCCTTGGATGATTCTCCCTCTGACCGCCCGAAAAGTAAAGTTTGTGTGTAACGGAAAAATGCGTTTTTCTCAAAAACTATGTTACTAGGAAATTCGCTATCGTTTTTCTGCAAGGTTTAAATAAACTCATACTAACCGTAATTTTTTCATAATTTTAGTTTCAGTAGATTCGGAAATAGAGGGGGGGGGGTGCATATTTTTGAAGTGCACTTTCGACGATATCTCTAAAAATGTAATTAATACCTAAAATTAAAACAAATATATTTTTAAGTTCGGTGTTAGAAGGTCTTTCACACGATATACAAAAAGAAAAGATTTTTTATCAGATAACTTAATTAGCCCCTAATTTTTTCCTAAACATATATTGAATGACTAATAGTTGGAAAATATGTGGATAAAAAGTTTTTGTAACTTTCTCCAGTTTGAACTTTCCACGACTTGTAGTTTACGAAAAAAAGGGCTGTGACAGACGAACGGCCAGACACAAGACTGATCTTTTATTGGTTCCATTTTTACGTTTTGTACGGAACCTTAAAAAACTAAAAACATTTTTTTAAAATATATAAGAGAAATTGAGCAATTCTGGAGATAGAGAATAAAACACTATACTTCGAGTCGTTTCTTAATCCCAAATTCAATTTAGCGAGTCAGTGGGGGTAAATCTAATTTAAGATTACAGAAATTCAATTTACGAATCTACTTCAAAGATGAAAATTTGTTTGATATTCCTATTTCAAGTGATGTTATACATTACATCAATTTTTGATATTTTATTTTAATAGAAGCAGTTGCTATTAAGAGTACGGATCAGTGAGATCTGAAATTCTCCTCGCTAATGTTATAATAAACTAGTCGTTGGGGGCCACCGTAATACTTACCCATCATGGATATGCATAATGTAAAATATGAAAATGAATCATGTGTAAACTTGTAAAATGCATTGCGATTCGAATAACATCGTGACTTGATGACGTCCTAAATTTTAAATGCTCTATTACTGAATTGCGTAAAATAAACATCGTTATAATTCCAAAATTGATAATCCTATTAACTAACGGTTTACTGCGTCGGATTAAGCGTCTCATTTCAAATTGAAATATATCTTTTTGAATTGAAATTTGAATGAAATACAGGGTCATGAAAAATCGAAGAGTGTGAAAAATAGGATTACAAATACCTCGACAACTCATTATCCGATAGACTTCATTCTTTATGCAAAATTTATGTTATTTTATTGTCTTTTATATTCACTCCTTAAAATAAACAATTTCGAAAAAAATTATGTACCTTTTATCAGAAAGAATATTTCGAGAGTCCGAAGAAAATAGCTCCGTATAATCAAGGTTACTGAAATTCAATAAACTTCTTCCCATTATTACATACTAAGTACACACTGTGATGATTTCATATTTTGCATTATAAAAATTTGAATGGTAGCGATAAACGCAAAACTCGAATCTTTAATCCTTAGAAATATTTTTATTTCTTTGTAAATTAACACTAAGATCACTTTTGTTTTACAGAATGTAAATAGTTGGTTCGATGTCTATTTGCATTAAGTAATTGCCAGTATTACTTCTAGGTTGCGAGTTCTAGTTCCGAAGAAAAAGTTCGAGGTAACGAAGTCTCGGTTAACCCAGGTTTATCTCGCTCAGCCAGCGATCCGAAGAAAAGTTCAATTATTTCGTGGTGACAGGGTGTCCCACCAGTTCCAATCACACTGACGGTGAACTGCAACAATTTCCGAATAGAGAAGTGATGTCTGTGTTATTTTTCCCACTCAGCTGGTGTTCAGCAAATTTCACCCCCGGTACGTGATGTCCGGACGAAGATCCAATTTTCTCCACCGAGAGATGATTCCCTCTTCTTGGCAGGTCAGATCATTTCCGACCTCCAAAGTCGATCTCCAACTTTCAACTCCTTTCCCCAAAGTCCTCTCTTTCGCTGCTCGCCGAAGGAGAGGGGGGTGGGTTTTTTTTTCGGACGTTTGCCGCTCTCTCAAAGCCCAATAAAATCCGTTCACCGTCTTTGATTGGTAAATGAGAGTTGGCGCCTCGTTGCCAATATTTGTCTTCTCATAAAACAGGGGAATCCCCTCGCTACATTGTCTCTTGAGAAGAGCCAGATCGATCAACTTCCCGCCATACGAATTCTCGATGTCACCTTCCTTTTGAGCACGATAGACACCGCGTCGGCGATACTTGTTCGTGGGAAAAAAACCTTTCCTAGGCGTGTGAAAATAAAGTCTTGGATGGAAAGTTTCATTCGATATTCCCACATAATTTAATGAAATCTTTACAACACCAAAATTCAAGTCTCTTATTCAATTTGTTCCGGATAGAGCGTTTACAATCACACACACACACAGAGAGACAGACGGACGGAAATTTTGTTTTTCTAAAAATAAGTTTTTCGGAATCTCCAATGTCTGAAACGTGTAAATCCGTCAATTTTTTTTTTCGATTTTCAAGACGATTACCAGATTTACCCTATACTACATACGATGGGTAAGTAATAAAAACCTGAGGCTGTGTTTATGCATTCGTATTTATGAAATACCTCAACAGGAAATTAATATTTTAAACTTCTTTTTTTTGTTTTCTCATCTTAAAGGATGTATCTTTCTTTTTTAGTTGAAAAAATAGTTCTAAAAGCTATGTTTAATTTAGCATTTTATGCATTAGAAACTTATAATCTGTGAGGAAGACTTTAATACTTAAAAAAAAATTAATTATATATTTTAGAAATATTTTGTCTAAAAAAAAGAGACATTCTTTAAGAAGAGTACACAGAAAAAAAATTTAAATATTAATTTTCTGATGCGATATTTACGAATGCAATCTACGCCTATAGGTTTAACATTAGCGATGGAAATTTGTGATTTCACTGATCCTTTAAGTATTAAAAATGAAATCAACATTTTCTCCTAAGATTGTTATTATATATATATATATATATATATATATATATATATATATGTGTGTGTATATATATATATATAGTAATCGTAGCTTAAATTCCATAATTAATTAATTCAAGTTGAAAATTAAACTATTCATTGCGTTCAACAAGTCACCGCCTTTTTTTTTTTTTTTTTGTCTGACATATAAATTAATTAATACAAAAGTACGAAATTTAGATAAACATTTCGCCAAACAGTTATTTTTTTAATCGATATCTAACTATTCCTTCCTAATTATTATAACCGACATATTTTGACAAAATGAGTTTTTTAATACAAACGATGCCAATGAGAACGTAAAGCATTTCACAAGTACTGAAGCAGCGCGGTCACATTAAAAAGGTATAACAAATATTATATTTATCATACGTTTTATTTACATTGATACTGTATCGTAATCACCATCGAATGCAGCGATCATATTTATCATATCTCCAGCACGTCTTTAGACTGTCAGTTTTAATTCCAAAATTCTCAAAATTTGATTTTTAAAAAACTGTTCGAGGATTCCTCGTTATGACTCTGCGGATATCACTTTGTATCGGAAGAATAGGTATTCTTGATGTTTTTTCAGTTATTCGTCTTATTACCACACGGAAAACATTATCAGAACCACTTCTGGCAAGAAGACATTTTCATAATTACATTTCATTTGCGATAGGTTCATTTTCGTCATCTGTTCATTTGTTTTTTGTCATTTGTGCCGTTAGTGTCATTTGTGCATTTGCGTTATTTGCTCATTTATTCATTTGTGTCATTTCTTCTTATGTTCAGTTGTTTTTTGTCATTTGTGTCCTTTGTGTCTTTTGTTCATTTGTGATTTGTCCATTTCTGTCATTTGCTCATTTGTGCTCATTTGTTCATTTGTGTCCTACTTACCGAATGACAAAGAAATGTCCGATTATGTTGGTCAAGATACCTCCTCATCTGCATCATGCAACAGTAGAAATCTGTAATCTGTACAAAACGTGTGCAGGTTTATTCTGCAGAATAAAGGTAGTTTACTTATGTAAAGTAGATTATATTAGGGTAAGGTGGCGTAAAATGACCCCCTTATGAGAAAAACTCGTGTAAAATAACATAAGTGTTTAAATAAAATTTTGGCCCTTTGCTAGTAGGTTTTACACTATATTTAGCTTTATAAATATATTTTAACGATATTTTAATCCCAAATTGAGTAATGAAACAAGAACGAAAAATCATGCGTCAAGCATAGATTATGTAACACTTTCCAACGCTTCCAAAATAATTTTACGAATCATACTCTTTAATAAGATAAAAGATAACATCTAAGTAATCCGAATACTTTTATTCAGCCCTGTATAGGATCTATAGATTTGTATATATACTACATAGGATGCTAAATTTTAGTTCAGTTAGGAAACACGTAGCACAGTTTAAAATTCTCCGTCTGGAGTTAAATAATACGGAAATGTGTTCCCGAACTTTTGTGCTTCCCTGTATAGGATCTACAGAATTTATACACACCACGTAATATACAAAAAGCGATTTAAAATTAAAATCGCGTTCAGTATCTTAAAACGCACTTCCAGGAATTATTGTTAACATACAGTAGAGAATTCTTTTGTGTGTCCCTGTAAATGAACGATGACTGCTATACACACAATATTCTGTAGTAAGTCTCTTGTAATGAACCTTATATAAATTTCAATGCGTTTAAAATAGGGAAACATTATTTAAATAAACCGCAGACGATTTTTATCCATAGACGTAATGTAACGGAATTCTTTTGACTGGCCCTGTAAAGTAAGTATAAGTGCTATGCACACCCTATTCCATATTAAGCTTCTTCTAATGCACCTTAGTGATATATATAAATTTCAATGCGTTTAAAATAGTGAAACATTATTTAAATAAACCGCAAATGTTTTCCCCCATAGACCGCAATGTAACGGAATTCTTTTGAGTGTCCCTGTAAAAAAACTATAAGTGCTACACACTTCCGTTGAAATAGGGAACATGCTATAGATAACGATTATAACATATAAAAATTGCAGGGCAATCCGAGCATATTTACGGGAGTTAGAGCACGGACAGACGGCCAGACGGCCAGACAAACCGAAGTCATAAACACTTTTCAACTAGGTTGGAAAGTGTTAAAAAATAGATTTTTATAAAAGTGTCCAAAGGATCATTTTACCCTCACCAAATGCCAAAATGATCCTTCATTTAAAAATAATTGTAAATTGTTTTTCATCGGCAAAATAAACGATATAAAAGTAATTACGACAATACATAAGTGTAATTCACATCTAAAACATACTCGATTAAGTAAACCAAGTCATATTTCTGTACATGAAAGTCTGTATATCTAAATAAATATGAAAGTTAGTAGTTATCTTATCACAAATGATATAAAATTCAATTTTTTAAAGAATTCTATTCAGACACTTAATACTGCGATCGCTTGAATACCGCCATTGATTCTTCTTCACTAATCACAACTACTTTATATGTTACCCTGTAGATAGGGAGACTTGTCTGGAAGGATCGTTTTGCCCATTAGGATCATTTTAGGCCACCTTCCCCTAATTACTATTCACATGCTATTGAAACTCAAACCTAAAGAGGTGCGAGGATCATGATTTAAATTCAAATTACTGAGCGAAAAATAGGATTTTTACGTTTTTAATTCTGTGCATTAAAAAGTCGTTTTTCTGTTTTCAGTGTCAGAATACGCAGGAAAGTAATAAAATTCATGGTAACATAAACCGGCAAATTTCGGTCGTAGAAGAATGGAATTATTGTTGTTTTACTTCTTCGAGAGTGGAAAAAGTTAAAATAAGATTCGCTAATCGAAGTATTAATAAGTTTTTAATGTAAAGATGCAATAGTATTTAGTTAAACAATTTTATTAAAAACTAGCGGCCGTCCCTCGCTTTGCTTCGGGTTAACCTTGAAAACCTTCATCTCTTTGTGTTTTCTGTAGACCTTTTTAATGTGTACAATAATTAGTACATGATTTTGATAAATCTTGTAGGGTTCAGCCTGCGTTTGCAATGTATAAGCGGAAAAAATGAAATTATTTACGACATCACATTAAAAACCTCAAAAATAACAGTATTTCTCCACTATTTAATGGATATATCATATAAACCTTCCTCTTGAATCACTCTATCTATTAAAAAAAACCGCATCAAAATCCGTTGCGTAGTTTTAAAGATTTAAGCGTACATAGGGATATACGGACAGAAAAAGCGACTTTGTTTTATACTATGTAGTGAGGTATTTGAAAACGTAGATACGTGAGAGATTATTTTCTTTTTGTTTTCTTTAATGAAAAAAATTTGAAACATATATTCATTTTTTAATTACCAGCTTCACATTAGAACATATAACGGTTGAATACTTTCAAATATATTAAACATACTACTATTTTTGTGTCTTTTGTGGTATATATTCAATGTTATTTGAATAATCTTTTTATCTTTGGCAAATGAATTGATTGGATTTAAGGAAAATTTCTGGCAGATGCTTAGAATCCTATAAAATATTACAATGAATTTATTATCTTATTGCATTCAAATACATGATTCTGTTGTGACTATCCTTTCCAAATATTTTCTGAAAAATGTAGATTCTCTCATCGAATGCCAGAAGTATTAAGATATATATATATATATATATATATATATATATATATATATATATATATATATGAGAATGTGACTTTAAATAACATGTCTAAAAACCACTTCACTGAATGCACATTAAAGTATCAAGACATTCGTCTTAATATATTCAACACTGTTAAATATATTACTTCTTTTGTGTTCTTATTTATATAAACCCTTTATTATTGTAAGAAAAAAAATCTGGCAAGTGAAATATGTGGATTAAGAAACACTTTGGCTAAGGATCAGAATCCAGTAAATTGTGACAATGAAATTCTTATGTATTGTGTTAAAATATGATATAGACATAATACTTTTTGTATGTAGTCTTTACTATTGGCGAATAGTTTTGTTTTTGTCAAATGAAAACTATGTTTTAAGAATTATTACTTACTCATCATATGTAGTATAAGGATAAGTCTTGTAATCGTTTTGAAAATCGAAAAAAAAAAAAATGACGGATTTACACGTTTCAGACACTGGAGATTCCGAAAAACATATTTTTATAAAATAAAATTGCCGTCCGTCTGTCTGTGTGTCTGTGTGTGTGTGTGTGTGTAAACGCTCTATCTCCCGAACAAATTGAGATAGAGACTTGAAATTTAGTATGTACTTAGTATGTAATAATGGGAAGAAGCTTATTGAATTTCAGTATGCTCGATTATCCGGAACTATTTTTTTCGGACTCTCGAAATATTCCTTCTTATAAAAGGTATATAAAAATTTTCGAAATTGTTTATTTTAAGGAGTGAATATAAAAGACAGTAAAAAAACATAAATTTGGCATAAAGAATGAAGTCGATCGAACAATGAGTTACCGCGATATTTGTAATCCTATTTGCCACAGTCTTCGATTTTTCATGACCCTGTATTTCATTCAAAGTTCAATTCAAAGATATATTTTAATTGGAAATGAGACGCTTAATCCGACGCAGTAAACCGTTAGTTGATATAATTATCAATTTTGGAGTTATAGGGATGTTTCTTTTACGCAATCCAGTAATAGAGCATTTAAAATTTATGACGTCATCAAGCCACGATTTTATTCGAATTGCAATGCATTTTTATAAATAATTTACAGATGTTTTATTTTCATATTTTATATTATGCGTATCCAGGATGGGTAAGTATTATGGTGGCCCCCAGTGACTAGTTTTTAGCTGAATACGATACCTTGCAAATCAAAATTCATGTATATTGCATTTGAATATCTGCAGGTGTCTTAAGATATTTTTAATTTTTTTCCTGAAAAAAAATAAATTAGCGTTAAAAAATACTGAAGACATTACTATTTTATGTCATTTATATCTATGTGTATGTACTCTTTATTACTAGGAAACCATTCTTTTTTTTTTATTAAGAGATATTTTTGGCAAATGCTCAAAATCATGTAAAGTGTTACTTTGAAATTCTTATCTATTGTGTTAAAATATGCTTCTATCTTTAAATCACTAAGGAAAACTGTTTACTATAAAAAGGAGGATATGCTTTCTTAGCATCTTTCAACTTAGATAAATGTAGCATTACTTCATTTTTTATAAAAATAACAAAATTTAACAATGTAAGCTATGTTTTAAGAATCCCTTCTCTTTGAAACGTACAAAACTATGTTATCAAATAATTATTTAAAACAATTCAATTGAAAATATGTAGTGATTCGAATGCGATGTAGTATATTCATAAAATACTTTTAATAATTATTGAATAATAAAAATAATATTTTCATCATGTCACATATGTTCTGTGGTCAAGATAAAGACAGGTAATAATTATAAAATAAAGATGAAATTCAAAAGCACAGAATGCAACCATAATTGCACAAAACTTTCCGTTCATACTAGCGTATATGTGGAGAATTTTCGAAAGAAAAAACAAGATTCAAAGTATTGATGCCAACCAAAACATCCGAAAGGGATCTTAGATTTGAATTGATCATTTTCCTCAACGCAAACAATCTAAATATACATAAAAAATGATTTAAAAATACGAATGTTAATGTATAACTTTCAAAGAAGTACACTGTTAAAAATTTGCAGCAAACTGTCCAGTCATTCGACCGTTTTTATTTAAAACGGTTACATAACCGTAATTTAACTCTTATGACCATGATATGGGCAATAATATGGTCAGAATAGAGTTAAATTGCGGTTATGTAACCGTTTTCTATAAAAACGGTCAAATGACTGGACAGTTTGCTGCAAATTTTTAATAGTGTATGTAGCGAAGATATTGAGATAATGCGTAATCATACGTTTTTAATGTCGCTATCTAAGTATTCCTGATTTCGTCTTTGTCCTAAATGATTCTCCTTCAGTATCTAATTTTAAGCGCAACACTTTTCCCAACAAGTGATGAATTCCAATAGTGTGTTATTGTTCGTACTCAAAAAAAGTTCCGATGAACGAGGCTTATGCTAACAATTGGCTAAATAATATCCGTAACAGAACATCGGATGCAGTTTTGAAAAGCGCAAATAAGAAAAGAGTAAAAAGAAAATGGCTAAATAAATCAACTCTTGTTGTCTTTCCCGAGGATGTAACATTGTTGTTTTAGATTTTAGATGCCTGCCTCGTCAAACTGTTGAACTGCTTTCACCAAAAATACTGGGGTAACATAGTGCATCGGCACAAACTTGACATCTGAATTGACATCTGACTTCAGACGAAAATAGAAATTTTAAAAATCAAGATATTACATTGGCTGTGCAATGGATTATGTACGGGATCGCTATTCCAATAGAAAACATCTAATTGTCATTCAATGCATGCTGCCTCAGCTATAGTCAAATCATGGAGAATGCTGCGTTGCTTTTAACTGACAATGAAAGCAGATGCCAAAATAATTACTTTGTAGAGCTGTTTGGCAACTCCGACACAAGATCGAAATTAGGAGAATTCAAATGCCTGCACTTTATTTTCATTGAATTTATTACTTTATGTATTCTATCAATATCATAAATGTCAAGGTGTGCGTGAATGTTTGCTGAAGTCAGCGTCAAAACGAAGGATTTAATGCCTTTGCATATTTGCATATAAATAGATTCTAACCCAGAAAATGTTTTAGGCTGGTTTTTATTTAGTAAATTCAAATCTATTTTTCAATAATTCAAAACTTAATTTTTTATTTGCCAAAATAAGACTTTGTAGAGCTGTTTGGCAACTCCGACACAAGATCGAAATTAGGAGAATTCAAATGCCTGCACTTTATTTTCATTTAATTTATTACTTTATGTATTCTATCAATATCATAAATGTCAAAGTGTGCGTGAATGTTTGCTGAAGTCAGCGTCAAAACGAAGGATTTGATGCCTTTGCATATTTGCATATAAATAGATTCTAACCCAGAAAATGTTTTAGCCTGGTTTTTATTTAGTCTATTCAAATATATTTTTCAATAATTCAAAACTTTATTTTTTATTTGCCAAAATATGCAACTCCGACACAAGATTGGAATTAGGGGAATTCAAATGCCTGCACTTTATTTTCATTGAATTTATTACTTTATGTATTCTATCAATATCATAAATGTCAAAACGTGCGTGAATGTTTGCTGAAGTCAGCGTCAAAACAAATGATTTAATGCCTTTGTACATTTGCATATTGATGTGGATTCTAACCCAAAAAAGGTTTTAGGTTGGTTTTTATTTAGTGTATTCAAATATATTTTTCAATAATTCAAAACTTCATTTTTTATAGAAAATCAATATACATTTTTCATATAAGATATAGTCATATTTCTTTTTGTTTGCAACACATCTTTCACACCAATTAATTTTCAACTGAAACACTTACGCGTGAAATCCTAATAAAATTATAAATTTGAAAATGTGAGTGAAAGGTTGGCTAAAGCCAACGTCAAAACAGATGATTTTATGCCTTTTGTAACTTTTCATACAGGTGGATTTTAACCCAGAAAAAGTTTAAGATTATTTATATTTACTGTATTCAAAAATATCTTTTTTTTTAATTAATTAAAAGAATCATTATTTTCAGAGAAAATCAATGAACATTTTTCCTGTAAAATTTAGTCATTTTTCTTTACAGTTTCTACGCACCTTCAAAAAATGAATAATATAGTTTCCACAGCAATTAAGTTTCAATTCAAACATTTAGACGTGAAATAAAAATTTTGAAGAATTAAAAAACAGATCCCTATGACGTCATATTTAAAACAAAATGTTTATTTTATACTTATACATAAAACTTGAATAACGGTTACATTCAGAAAAGTTTTCTGTCAACAAAAATCCTTGATTAAAAGGAAAAGAAAATGAGCAATATTATTGAAAAAAGGATTTCGCTGGGAAAATGAGTAACGTCATATTTCAAATAAAACTAACATTTTCAAATGCTTTTTAATAATACAGAGAGCATGGATATCAATAAGTACAGAAAGTAGGCGAATATTATATATTTGAAATAGCTAATTTTATTTTTAGTATTATTATTTGATAGCTTTTAAATTTGTTGCATTAAAATTGTTACATTTCAGGATTGTAATACATTTTCCCGAATAGATTTCCTGAAAGGAAAAATATATATATATTAGTCACTGTATGTAAATTTTGCTAAATAATTTTTACTCAACTAAATACACTTATAAATAGGCAAGATATGTTAATTCTTGTATATATGTTTTTTTGACATAATACAATCAAAAGAAATAAAATAAAATACGATTGGATATGGTCCTCGTATTCACTTTCGTATAAATTATTTTTACATATTTTATAAATTATTAAATGCGTGCTCCCTCATTTAACATATGTGTCTTTTAAAATGATCTAATTAACCATTTATAATATTATTATATCAATACTGAAATGAAAAATGTAAAATGAGTATTGGGGTTAGGTCATATTGTGTCCCAGTGGTATTCAATGTAAAAAAAAAAAAAGAAAGAAAAAAACGTTAGTTGTAGGAGCGTTAAGGAGTTCTACATTGCAGGATGCATGGATTCTTAATACACAGATGCCCAGAACTTCAGGCCCAGCTATAGAACATATCAAATTGCTGAAGATGAAACACATAAGAAAATTCAGCACTGTCTGCCACGTGCTAATTGAAGTACACATTTAAATATTTCCTATTTAAATTCATGTGATAGATAGATAGCCATAAATTAGGTATGTGAGATGCTCCCAATAAGTGCATTTATATATATAAAGGTTTACAATTCTTTAGTCGATTGTATCAAGCTTTTATTTAAGGTATTTAAAACGTGTATCGGACTGTGTACGATTTTCTCCTATACCAAAATGTAAATTGCACCAACTGAAGTCATTTTCCAACTAATAAAGTTTACTGAGTTTCACAGAAATTCATTGAAATCAGGGTAATCTACATATTAGAAATTGTACCAACTTTGTTTTTTAAAATGGTAACACCCACTTTTGACACCACATTTAAGTTTCTTCAATCAAAGCATCCCGGAAAAAAGAGTAGTTTATATACTTTTTAATAAATCTTCACAGAGTTATCTAAGAAAGTTTGTTAAGGGGTGCATTCACAAATTTAGAAAAATTAAAAAAGATCTCAAAGGAAAAGCCTCCAGACTCATATCAGTAAAATGACAGGGGCAATGCATCTATAAAATAAAATAAACTCTCATTTTCCCAATTTTATGTGAAAAAAACAATTACGTAAATTTGCTGATTTCGAATTTCTTATTTGTGATTATACGATAGCAGAAATTTTGTCCCATTTGACATCCGAACATAAAAATGCTGCTATATCTTAAAAGTAAAAAATTATTGAAATGAACTGTAAACTTACATACCCATGTTTTTGATGATGTCAAATGCGTTCGTTAAATGATCATCGTTAACTGCTCTACTTCCAAAGTCCTTTACTACTGATTTTACATAAATTGTTTTTATTGTTAATTTCTGCTTATGGCTACTTTCTTCTGGTGGGTCCAAAAGATCCACCACGTCATTTCACACTGAAACAATGAGAAATGTAGTATAAAGATATGCTGTTAAAAAATAAACTAAAATCAATGTTATGTTTTATAAAACAAAAATGTAATTTATACTCAAATTACTCCATCATACCCACATTACTCTGATAAGGGACATAGTTTGTTTTAAAGATATACAAACAATTATTATACAGACATACATACATTAAATACAATAATTCAACATGGAGTGAAAAATTAGCCAGAGCCAGGAATCGAACCTGGGTCCACAGCGTTTATTAGTGAGAAATTGCAGACTCAGGAATCGACCGGAGTGGCTCAGTGGTTAGAGCAACAACCCGGAACGCTGTGGACTCAGGTTCGATTTCTGGCTCTGGCTAATTTTTCACTCCATGTTGGATTATTGTATTTAATGTATGTATGTCTGTATATATTTAAATGCTGAATGCAGGCGTTGTTTATGTGTGTTTTAATATATATTCGTCCATCGCTGGAATATTAAAAATCTATCATCCAAGGCTTTCTGTTAGATGGCTAGTGACTTTCTCTTTTATTGTATTTAATGTATGTATGTCTGTATAATAATTGTTTGTATATCTTTAAATGCTGAATGCAGGCGTTGTTTATGTGTGTTTTAATATATATTCGTAGATCGGTGGAATAGTAAAAATCTATTCACCTTTGTCCGGTCATCCAAGGCCATCTGTTAGATGGCTGGTGACTTTCTCTCCAACATGGTTTATTAGTGAGAAATTGCAGACTCAGGAATCGGCCGGAGTGGCTCAGTGGTTAGAGCAACAGCCCGGAACACTGTGGACCCAGGTTCGATTCCTGGCTCTGGCTAGTTTTTCATTCCATGTTGGATTATAGTATTTAATGTATGTATGTCTGTATAATAATTGTTTGTATAGCTTTAAATGCTGATTGCAGCCGTTGTGTATGTGTGTTTTAATTAGTGCTCCCTATTAAACGTTTATACGAGTATACGTATTATACGGGGTGCAGATTTTGGATAAGTATGATACGACTAAGGCGGTTATACGTATTATACGAAACAGCATATACGGTACATCGTATATATGGATCTTACACTAGCGGTTAAACGTATAAACGTTTAAACGGTTTTCGTTCATTGCTGAAAAAATTAGGCCTTTCTCCTGCTGGTCTGCGGATCAGAGACTTTAAAGACTTTGTGCAGTCGGTGCTTGCAAAAAAAAAATCGGAATATTTTTTTCTCAGTTTAGATTTTGTCCCCCCCCCCTCAAATCTAAACTATTAATTATGAAATGATTTACTATGAAATGATTTACCTTTCGCATATCTGTAACACACGCACATAGCTTATTTTGATTTATAGCGTGGACATTTCGCCCGAAACATTAGTATTGCAAACTTACATTGACTTCATATTTTATACGGACATTGATCAATCAAAACTCCTGGGAAGTTTCATTAATCTTATTTTTATTTTAAAGCACCACACGGAGGGCACTCCCCGCCACCGGCCTATATCCCTAGTACAGATAATCGTCCGTAACAAATAACTAACTAAACATACTTTTACTTTATTTAAGAATGCTTTTTTCTATACTAAAAATATTTTGAAAATACGTTTTACAGCAAAAAAGAAAACAGAAGACAAGTCATTTTAAGCTTGTGTGATTGCGTTCTGAAACCTGCAGTGACGATTATTTGTCAGGCTATAAGTAATCGAAAATTTTAGGTACTAACACAAAAAAAAAAGAAATTTGTAAAGATTAACAACAATTCTTAAAAAGCAATATCTTGTAATGCACATACCCTTTGTATAAAAAATATCACGAGTGTCATGGTTAAAATATGAAATTGCGTTATACATTAACACAGAGTAGAAAACATTAGCACCGTGGAAAGAACAATATTTGACCTCCCTTGCGCAATTTGAGTTAACGCACACAAAAATAAATATATATATTTTAAATTACGAAAGAATATACTTATAAGGATTAACAATAAATCTGAAATGTGTATATTCTCCTTATTTGCACAAAAAGTCTTTTTACTTTCTTTATATATTTACAATAATCATTTATAGGAAAAAATAACAAGATTCTATGTATGAAACATATACAAATTGCTAAAGTAACGCTACCGATTTCGAACTTGTTCTCCGTTCAGTGACGTAACACTGATGAGATCCATTGGCATTAAAAGTAAATACGATGCTTGAAATATACGTATACTTGAATTAAACGTATACTTGAATTATACGTTTAACCGATATACGCTTATACGTATTCGGATACGTTTAAACGTATATTTTAAGGTATACGTATTTCTTAAATACGTATTATACGTATATACGTATATAGGTTAAACGTATAACTGAAATACGTATCGCATCGAGAGCACTAGTTTTAATATAGTTTGTTTTATTTGAAAAAATGCAGTTCATTTTTACAAATAAATACATAAATGGGTACAAGATTCTAGTAACGACTGAAAATCGTTCCACTAGCTATATCATTTGTAAGCAAATTATAATAGTAAATTCCTCAAAATTTCCTTCGAAACTCAACGTAATTCCAAAAATAATTAACACGTCCCTTATTTTATGTATTTTAGACGCAAGTTAATAGTTGATAACTATAAGCAACTAAAAAAAAAAAAAACTACTTTAGAAAGGCAGGTATGCAACCATTTCTAAAATGCATTTGTGAATATGTAATATGGTATTTTGTATTCCATAATATGTAACAGATGGAAAACTTTTCTTTTACATTTAATTGTGTATAACAAGAAAGCTATTGTTTGTATCTACTATATTGTAGTTTCTTTCAATTCAGCGTAAAATACCGCCCCACTTTCCAAGATAATTAATATATATTATCCCTGTTATCCCCTCCCTCTAAGCACTACCCATCAACAGTGGAAAGCATACAGTAGAATGTTAGGGACAATTGAAATAGCCATTTACAATAATATTACAAAGCTCTGAATAAAAATGTTGGCTAATAAATATTCCGTAGAAATACCCTTAATTTTGACAAAATGTACTAGAATAAATTGAATGTTTACACGCATTGCATCAATTAAAACACGCTAATTTGAATAATAACAATTTTGGCAGATTTCAATTTTATTAAAATACCCCAATACGAAAATTGTATAAAATGCATCTAAAATCCAAATCATTTTGAGATAAAAAATTTCCTTCGAAAAATAAATCATAAAAATAACAGACAAAATATATTTTCAGTTTATTTTTTAATTTCGTGTTATCATGTTTGTTTGAGCTGCTGTAAAAAGAAAAATATATATATGAAATTTGTAAGTAATCCAGTCATTTTAAAAAAGGATAACTTTTGAAAAAGTCTCTGACAAATTGAATTAAGTGTAAAATAAACACTCTATTTTAAAGAAAGTTTTTCATATACTAGAAAGCTTTAAAGGAAATCGACAGATGAAGGGTTCTATTTGTTCGTGGTGAGAAAAAAAAATATATTTTTTAAAAAATTTATAGAAATACTTTTTCAAAATCTATATTTTCCTGGATTTCCTTTCAGCTGTATAATAACAGGATTAATCCAATACATTTCTTTTTATGTTGTTTTTTCTTTGATTTTAAAATATATTATTTTTTAAAAGAACCAACTTTTTATCTTCTTTATTTAACTTATACGCATAATGTGCCAAATTAAAAAAATATTATTTTAAAATATTTGTTAGCTATAAGGTAAGCTGAAATATTTTGTTTCTTTCAACAAGATGTATTCATTTTTACCAGGTATTCTAAATGAAATATTACAATAAAGGGTAAAATCTGGGGTAAAAAATGCGTTACTTATGTTTGTAAAGCTGAAAACTATTTAAAAAGTATCATTTCACCACGAGAAAGATAATTTTACATTCATAAATGTGTTTTCGCTTTTCTTGCTTCAAAATTTTCTTCGTTAAAAATATTTCATGTGTTTTTAGTTAAAACAGGGAATACAATTATGAATTCAAATAAAATTTTATTGAAGTATTAATTAATTTTTCAAATTTAGGCGGTAATTATTTAATTTCTAGTAAAAATTAACGTTTATACCAAACCTTATATAACAAAATCTAACCAATATATTTAAGTTTTTTTTTTACTATATATTAGTAAATGACTTACCAGTGTTATAAACCAAAATATTTGCAATACATTTTATACTTACTAAACATATACCACATTTTATGTCCACAATATGTTTTTTAGCTCACAGGCTACCAAAGCCTGAGAGGTAATGTTCCCGCAGGTTTTGTATGTACGTCCGTATATATGTACGTATATATGTACGTATGTATGTACGTAACGCGATAACTCTTGATAGAAATATCCGACTTGCTTCAAATTTTGTATATAGGTTCATTGTAATAAGACGCTTCTCTGATTAGTCTGGGGGGTTCATTGGTTAAGTAAAAGGGGGAATGGGGGGCTAATCCCCCCTTAATTTAGATAAGTGGGTTTGTCATGCAGAATTCTCCGATTTGCATTAAGTTTTGTATATAGGTTAATTGTGATAAGGTGCTTCCCTGATTAGTTTTAGGGTTCATTGGTTAAGTATAAAGAGAGAGAAAAGGAGCCTAATTCCCCCCATAATTTATGGTCAATTTCTTTATTTTTCGAGGGGCATTATTCTTTGAAATAATAGTATAATATACAATTAGGATAAACAACCTGTGTGCTCAATGCCATCAGTTGAACTGGGTACTTTTCTTTTTATTTAATAACATATTTTTTAATAAATACATACTTACAAGCTATATTTTGCTTCATAACATTCCAATAGATGAGCAAAACCTTATGACATGTTTTTTTTAAAATCTTAAAACCTTTTTAAGAAATGAGATTTTTCATGGTTTTTATTTTTAGGTCTATTCCTTTTTTAGAAAGTTCAGTTCCAGTTTATAATTTGGGCAAGAACTTTTCTTGTAATTATCACTGAACCAAAAGTAAAGCATTTTTGGAATCATAAATGTCTGAACATTAATTTAAAATATTTTTAAAAAAAATCGAAGTCTTTCGCAAAAACAAAAGTTTGGTTTTTGGCACGTACCTTAAAAATATAAGTCATACCAGGATGAATCAAACATAAACGACACAAATGGATTTTAGTAGATTTCGTTTCAAACAATTTGTGGCAAACATTTTTCTCTAAACAATATAATAAATTATAACACCTTGTAAGAATATATTTCTTTTAAATGCTAAAAGGTTTAATGTAACAACATAATACAAATTAAAATAACTTTTATTAGGTTGTTCCACATGTTTAGTCTCACTCCGAGTCATTTTCAAAAACAAATGAGAATACTCCATAATTACACGGGCTTTGAAGTTATTATTTAAAATGCTGTCATTTAATTTTCATGTACTCTTTTAAAAAATTACGCACGTTATCTTTTATTTTTACTTGGTTGTTTATTTTCATATCTGTAACCATGGAGTAACTCGAGCCACAATTTCGGTGCGTTAACAGATGCCGCATCGTTACATATTATATTTTTGCTTGTTAGTATCTCTATGGTTTCTATTAATATGGATGGATAGTATAGACTGGAGGGAAAAATAATTTTACTTTCATTAATACTTATTTGGATGGTTTCTTCTTTATATAATTTTGCCTGGGCTGTGTTTTTTCTGTTATACTTAATATCGGCTATATTATATTTTTTTCTGTAACTAAATTTGCTGCTGGTCATGCCAATACAGTAATTCTTAGATTCGTCTTCTTTAATAAAAGGTATTTCATATACTCCTGAATAAATCTCAAAATTAATTGGGTCAATTTTACTGCAAATAATATTCTTTACTTTCTGAGAGGGTTGGACTATTAAGCAGATATTGAAACGTTTAAGGCTGTGAAATTTTTTTGACAAATTAAAACACAGCATTAAACGTTTCAATATCTGCTCTTAATTAATCTGTTCTTAATAATTATCTCAATAGATTTCAGAAAGTAGGCTAACATTTATGCAGACATTGCTGGATACAATAAGACTGGGATCGAATTGCTTATTAGTTGAAATTACTCCTGACAATATGGATAGAAAATCCATGCGTAAAATGCTTAATGCATGTCCAAATGCGTAAAATGGCAAATAGAAAATATGGTATTTCATATACTCCTGAATAAATCTCAAAATTAATTGGGTCAATTTCACTGCAAATGATATTCTTTACTTTCTGAGGGGGTTGGACTATTAAGCAGATATTGAAACGTTTAAGGCTGTGAAATTTTTTTGAAAAATTAAAACACAGCCTTAAATATTTCAATATCTGCTCTTAATAATTATCTCAATAGATTTCAGAAAATAGTCTAACATTTATGGAGACATTGCTGGATACAATAAGACTGGGATCGAATTGCTTATTAGTTGAAATTACTCCTGGCAATATGGATAGAAAATCCATGCGTAAAATGCTTAATGCATGTCCAAATGCGTAAAATGGCAAATAGAAAATATGGTATTTCATTATACTCCTGAATAAATCTCAAAATTAATTGGGTCAATTTCACTGCAAATGATATTCTTTACTTTCTGAGAGGGTTGGACTATTAAGCAGATATTGAAACGTTTAAGGCTGTGAAATTTTTTTGACAAATTAAAACACAGCATTAAACGTTTCAATATCTGCTCTTAATTAATCTGTTCTTAATAATTATCTCAATAGATTTCAGAAAGTAGGCTAACATTTATGCAGACATTGCTGGATACAATAAGACTGGGATCGAATTGCTTATTAGTTGAAATTACTCCTGACAATATGGATAGAAAATCCATGCGTAAAATGCTTAATGCATGTCCAAATGCGTAAAATGGCAAATAGAAAATATGGTATTTCATATACTCCTGAATAAATCTCAAAATTAATTGGGTCAATTTCACTGCAAATGATATTCTTTACTTTCTGAGGGGGTTGGACTATTAAGCAGATATTGGAACGTTTAAGGCTGTGAAATTTTTTTGAAAAATTAAAACACAGCCTTAAATATTTCAATATCTGCTCTTTATTAATCTGCTCTTAATAATTATCTCAATAGATTTCAGAAAGTAGGCTAACATTTATGGAGACATTGCTGGATACAATAAGACTGGGATCGAATTGCTTATTAGTTGAAATTACTCCTGGCATTATGGATAGAAAATCCATGCGTAAAATGCTTAATGCATGTCCAAATGCGTAAAATGGCAAATAGAAAATATGGTATTTCATATACTCCTGAATAAATCTCAAAATTAATTGGGTCAATTTCACTGCAAATGATATTCTTTACTTTCTGAGGGGGTTGGACTATTAAGCAGATATTGAAACGTTTAAGGCTGTGAAATTTTTTTGAAAAATTAAAACACAGCATTAAACGTTTCAATATCTGCTCTTAATTAATCTGCTCTTAATAATTATCTCAATAGATTTCAGAAAGTAGGCTAACATTTATGCAGACATTGCTGGATACAATAAGACTGGGATCGAATTGCTTATTAGTTGAAATTACTCCTGGCAATATGGATAGACAATCCATGCGTAAAAAGCTTAATGCATGTCCAAATGCGTAAAATGGCAAATAGAAAATATGGTATTTCATATACTCCTGAATAAATCTCAAAATTAATTGGGTCAATTTCACTGCAAATGATATTCTTTACTTTTTGAGGGGGTTGGACTATTAAGCAGATATTGAAACGTTTAAGGCTGTGAAAGTTTTTTGAAAAATTAAAACACAGCCTTAAACGTTTCAATATCTGCTCTTAATAATTAACTCAATTGATTTCAGAAGGTAGGCTAACATTTATGGAGACATTGCTGGATACAATAAGACTGGGATCGAATTGTTTATTAGTTGAAATTAATAACACGGTATGTTTCTCTACGAGTTTTCATATGGAGAATGTCTATTATCACTCTTGTCCCTCAAACTTAATGGAGGTCTACAACTTTGAAGATAAAGGAATCGCTTGTGTGAGACGTCAACAGGTTAGATTCCCGTATACCTCTGCCTTGATTCAATATGGACAATATAAAAACACAGCGCTGTAATGGTGAGGTTTTCGAATCTTACGAGGGGTTTTTCTGTGGAGCTTTATAGGAGGTCATATTTATGGACGACACCTCCCCAGGTAAAAATATCAGCGGAAAACCTTTAAAAAAAATAAGATTTTGCAGTGATTTTGAAGGTTTCTACACGGATTTTGAAGGAAAATTAAAAGTGCAGGTTTATTTGAGGGGATGTACAGTTTATTTAAAGATTTTATGCAGACTTCTATCTGACCTCCAAATTAGTACTCAGGTATTTTGAAGATCTCTTCAGGTATTTTGAAGGTAAATGAGAACTGCAAATTTCCTTCGGGAAATACAGGTTTTTTTTAAGGCTTTATTCAGGATTATTTCAGAACGCTTATAACCTTCAAATTACCTTCACCGACTTAGCAGATCTTCTTAAAATCATTACAGGTATTTTGAAGAAAACGGCAACAGTTATTCATGCAGGAAATATGAAGATTTTTTAAAAGGTTTTATACAGGTTTATTTCAGTAGGCTTATGGCCTACAAATTACCTTCAGTGACTTAGCAAATCATCCATAAAATCACTACAGGTATTTGGAAGGAAAAGGGAAAACTGCTGCTTTTCATGCAGAAAATTTTAAAGCTTTTTCTAGATGTTTTTTCTTATAGCCGATATGATCAAGAATCTAACTCATATTCAAATAGCTGTACTGGAAAAGACCAGTGCCACGTAGAGCAGGAGGGGGGGGGGAGGGCGAGAAGAGAATTAAAAAAATTATGTTGGTTATATCCTAGTTCTTTCAGTGATTAATTATTTTATGTTATTCGAAAAGAATAAATTTAAAATAGAAAATTGTGTTATTTAAAATTTTAATTAATTGTTCAATCAATTCGAAACCACACGCATCGAAAATAGCAGAAGATTTTCTGCTTAAAAAGGTTATCAGTAACAGGACAGCGAAGCTAATGAGCTACGTTTCTAAAACATCTTTGAGATGCTTTACCAGAGGAGTTCCCAAACTTTTTGGCAGGCGTAACACTGAACAAAATGTCATACTTCCGTCGTGTTTTATCATCATGAAAAAAAAATAATAATAATAACCTCATATTAATATTTATCATTTTAGACTTACATAACTAAAATCTTACTTAGATTATATCTTTTTAATGACATTGATATGAGGCGTATGTGATAAATTTATGTTTCAAAATCATTTATTTTTTTTTTAAATATTTGCTTTTCAACTGTTTTCCAGTTTCATGCAATTACATTAGGCTAATTTGCGGCGCTGTGGAGGTGATGCATACTTTTTCTTTCGCATTTTTCTCGAAAACTATGTGTTTTAGAGTTAAGGGTCTTTGGACACTTTTACGTACTCAGAACGAGGATTTTTCTTCTGCATAGTTTACCCGAGGGTATCTGAACGCCCTGTATATTGATGATTTACAAACAAATAGTTTTTCAACTTATTTTTCCTGTTATGCACCTTAAATTATTAGCCTGCAATTTTCTTTATCATCCAAATAGATACTTACAAACCTTAAATGAAACATTTTTTTTTGGATCAATTTGGCAAACCATTGTAGTCATTTAGAAACATTTTTAATCTTAAAACGTAAAATTCTAACTTCTAACTATTTATTGTCTGCATTTAACTTCTACATATTTATGTTAATTTAGCTACACAAAAATTTATGTTCCTGAAAATTACTAAATAGCACAGGATTGTTTTCTAATAAAAAATGCAATTTTAAAAATATACGTGCCTTTACTGAAGTGTTTATTTTCAAACTATTTTGAAAAACGTATAATTTCAAAACGTTTACTTGTAGCTTTGCTGACGTTTTATTTACCAGAAACATTTTCTTGGTCGCTTAGCTTATATAAGCTATACCAACTGAAAAGAAATACTTAAAAAAAAATTTTTTTTTTTGTTATTTTATTTTACAATCCCTAAGAAATGTGTAACCGAGTTCAATAAAATTTTACGTGGCTATTTTATTATTCTCTTTTTATTTTGCTTCCAAAAGTACAATAAACATTATGCTAGAGGGATAATCATATTTTATGAATATGTATTGAATAGTAGAAAGGTAAGCACAAAATATGCGCATATTATTTGAACGATCAGTTTAATGTCAATATTATACAAATTTATTCTTTTCATGTAACGTAAAGAATGCATTACAATAGGAACTTTGAAATATTTATTGCAGTAAAGAAAAAAAAAAAACAAAAAAAAAACACTTTTTAAAATATCTTAATCAACCTTACAACATTTTAGGTACCTGTGTAGAATTCCTAAATACATATGTGTATGATAAAGCAGAAAATGTAAAATAAAACATGAAAATTTAAATACAAATAACCCATGAAATATTTTTATGAAATGTATCGCTTGCTTCTGAATAGTTTTGAATGCATATGCTTATTCTTCTTTTTTTTTTTTTTACTTTTAAAAATGTCTAAAAAATAGTGCAGGGGTCGGAAAAACTGTTTTTTTTTATTGTAGCGAACTACAACTACAACTACTTCATCGAAATTATGGTTAACTACAAATACAAATACTTGTTTTAAAAAGTAACGACAACAAGTACTTTTAAAAAATAGTCACTACTTCGGTATTTTCAGATTTTGCGAAAGGATTCAATTTACACTGGAAATTGGAGACACGGACTAAATAATAAAGTTACTCGCGTAATATCGCGTCAACCGGTATACAATTAAATAAGTACGATATAACCAAGGACATTAAAAAATTAAACAAAGATAACAAACAAAAAATGTTCGTGGTTCTCTCCAAAATGTTAGCTTGTAAACATATCAAAATGTCAGCGGATTTAAGAGAAATATACCTAACATACAAACAACATATTAACAACGCTTTTATTTTTACTTGGTTGTTTATTTTCATATCTGTAGCCAAGCAGTAACTCGAGCCACAATTTCGGTACGCTAAAAGATGCCGCATCGTTACATATTACATTTTTGCGTGTTAGTATCTCTATAGTTTCTCTTATTATGGATATATAGTATAACTGGAGGGAAAAATTATTTTACTTTCATTGAAATTTATTTGGATGGTTTCTTCTTGACATAATCTTGCCTGAGCTGTGTTTTTTCTATTATATTTAATATCGGCTATATGCTCTTTTTTCTGTAACTAAATTTCCTGCTGGTTATTCCAATACAGTAATTCTTAGATTCGTCTTCTTTAATAAAAGGTATTTCATCTACTCCTGAATAAATCTCAAAATTAATTGGGTCAATTTCACTGCAAATGATATTCTTTACTTTCTGAGGGGGTTGGACTATTAAGCAGATATTGAAACGTTTAAGGCTGTGAAATTTTTTTGAAAAATTAAAACACAGCCTTAAACGTTTCAATATCTGCTCTTAATAATTAACTCAATTGATTTCAGAAGGTAGACTAACATTTATGGAGACATTGCTGGATACAATAAGACTGGGATCGAATTGCTTATTAGTTGAAATTAATAACAGGGTATGTTTCTCTACGAGTTTTAATAAGGAGAATGTCTGCTGTCACTCTTGTCCCTCAAACTTAATGGAGGTCTACAACTTTGAAGATAAAGGAATCCCTTGTGTGAGACGTCAATAGGTTAGATTCCCGTATACCTCTGCCTTGATTCAATATGGACAATATGAAAACACAGCGCTGTAATGGTGAGGTTTTCGAATCTTACGAGGGGTTTTTCTGTGGAGCTTTATAGGAGGTCATATTTATGGACGACACCTCCCCAGGTAAAAATATCAGCGGAAAACCTTTAAAAAAATAAGATTTTTCAGTGATTTTGAAGGTTTCTACACGGATTTTGAAGGAAAATTAAAAGTGCAGGTTTATTTGAGGGGATGTACAGTTTATTTAAAGATTTTATGCAGACTTTTATCTGACCTCCAAATTAGTACTCAGGTATTTTGAAGATCTCTTCAGGTATTTTGAAGGTAAATGAGAACTGCCAATTTCCTTCGTGAAATACAGGTTTTTTTTAAGGCTTTATTCAGGATTATTTCAGAACGCTTATAACCTTCAAATTACCTTCACCGACTTAGCAGATTTTCTTAAAATCATTACAGGTATTTTGAAGAAAACGGCAACAGTTATTCATGCAGGAAATATGAAGATTTTTTTTAAAGGTTTTATACAGGTTTATTTCAGTAGGCTTATGGCCTACAAATTACCTTCAGTGACTTAGCAAATCACCCATAAAATCACTACAGGTATTTGGAAGGAAAAGGGAAAACTGCTGCTTTTCATGCAGAAAATTTTAAAGCTTTTTCTAGATGTTTTTTCTTATAGCCGATATGATCAAGAATCTAACTCATATTCAAATAGCTGTACTGGAAAAGACCAGTGCCACATAGAGCAGGAGGGGGGGGGGAGGGCGAGAAGATAATTAAAAAAATTATGTTGGTTATATCCTAGTTCTTTCAGTGATTAATTATTTTATGTTATTCGAAAAGAATAAATTTAAAATAGAAAATTGCGTTATTTAAAATTTTAATTAATTGTTCAATCAATTCGAAACCACACGCATCGAAAATAGCAGAAGATTTTCTGCTTAAAAAGGTTATCAGTAACAGGACAGCGAAGCTAATGAGCTACGTTTCTAAAACATCTTTGAGATGCTTTACCAGAGGAGTTCCCAAACCTTTTGGCAGGCGTAACACTGAACAAAATGTCATACTTCCGTCGCGTTTTATCATCATGAAAAAAAAAAAAAAAAACCTCATATTAATATTTATCATTTTAGACTTACATAACTAAAATCTTACTTAGATTATATCTTTTTACTGACATTGATATAAGGCGTATGTGATAAATTTATGTTTCAAAATCATTTATTTTTTTTTAAATATTTGCTTTTCAACTGTTTTCCAGTTTCATGCAATTACATTAGGCTAATTTGCGGCGCTGTGGAGGTGATGCATACTTTTTCTTTCGTATTTTTCTCGAAAACTATGTGTTTTAGAGTTAAGGGTCTTTGGACACTTTTACGTACTCAGAACGAGGATTTTTCTTCTGCATAGTTTACCCGAGGGTATCTGAACGCCCTGTATATTGATGATTTACAAACAAATAGTTTTTCAACTTATTTTTCCTGTTATGCACCTTAAATTATTAGCCTGCAATTTTCTTTATCATCCAAATAGATACTTACAAACCTTAAATGAAACATTTTTTTTTTGGATAAATTTGGCAAACCATTGTAGTCATTTAGAAACATTTTTAATCTTAAAACGTAAAATTCTAACTTCTAACTATTTATTGTCTGCATTTAACTTCTACATATTTATGTTAATTTAGCTACACAAAAATTTATGTTCCTGAAAATTACTAAATAGCACAGGATTGTTTTCTAATAAAAAATGCAATTTTAAAAATATACGTGCCTTTACTGAAGTGTTTATTTTCAAACTATTTTGAAAAACGTTTAATTTCAAAACGTTTACTTGTAGCTTTGTTGACGTTTTATTTACCAGAAACATTTTCTTGGTCGCTTAGCTTATATAAGCTATACCAACTGAAAAGAAATACTTAAAAAAAAATTTTTTTTTTGTTATTTTATTTTACAATCCCTAAGAAATGTGTAACCGAGTTCAATAAAATTTTACGTGGCTATTTTATTATTCTCTTTTTATTTTGCTTCCAAAAGTACAATAAACATTATGCTAGAGGGATAATGATATTTTATGAATATGTATTGAATAGTAGAAAGGTAAGCACAAAATATGCGCATATTATTTGAACGATCAGTTTAATGTCAATATTATACAAATTTATTCTTTTCATGTAACGTAAAGAATGCATTACAATAGGAACTTTGAAATATTTATTGCAGTAAAGAAAAAAAAAAAAAACACTTTTTAAAATATCTTAATCAACCTTACAACATTTTAGGTACCTGTGTAGAATTCCTAAATACATATGTGTATGATAAAGCAGAAAATGTAAAATAAAACACGAAAATTTGAATACAAATAACCCATGAAATATTTTTATGAAATGTATCGCTTGCTTCTGAATAGTTTTGAATGCATATGTTTATTCTTCTTTATTTTTTTACTTTTAAAATGTCTAAAAAATAGTGCAGGGGTCGGAAAAAATGTTTTTTATTGTAGCGAACTACAACTACAACTACTTCATCGAAATTATTGTTAACTACAACTACAAATACTTGTTTTAAAAAGTAACGACAACAAGTACTTTTAAAAAATAGTCACTACTTCGGTATTTTCAGATTTTGGGAAAGGATTCAATTTACACTGGAAATTGGAGACACGGACTAAATAATAAAGTGACTCGCGTAATATCGCTTCAGCCGGTATACAATTAAATAAGTACGATATAACCAAGGACATTAAAAAATTAAACAAAGATAACAAACAAAAAATGTCCGTGTTTCTCTCCAAAATGTTAGCTTGTAAACATATTAAAATGTCAGCGGAATTAAGAGAAATATACCTAACATACAAACACCATAATAACAACGCTTTTATTTTTACTTGGTTGTTTATTTTCATATCTGTAACCAAGAAGTAACTCGAGCCACAATTTCGGTACGCTAAAAGATGCCGCATCCTTACATATTATATTTTTGCGTGTTAGTATCTCTATAGTTTCTCTTATTATGGATGGATAGTATAACTGGAGGGAAAAATTATTTTACTTTCATTGAAATTTTGGTTTCTTCTTGACATAATCTTGCCTGGGCTGTGGTTTTTCTATTATATTTAATATCGGCTATATGCTCTTTTTTCTGTAACTAAATTCCTGCTGGTCATTCCAATACAGTAATTCTTAAATTCGTCTTCTTTATAAAAGGTATTTCATATACTCCTGAATAAATCTCAAAATTAATTGGGTCAATTTTACTGCACATGATATTCTTTAATTTCTGAGGGGGTTTGACTATTAAGCAGATATTGAAACATACGTTTAAGGCTGTGAAATTTTTTTGAAAAATTAAGACACAGCCGTAAACATTTCAATATCTGCTCTTAATAATTATCTCAATAGATTTCAGAAAGTAGGCTAACATTTATGGAGACATTGCTGGATACGATAAGACAAGGATCGAATTGCTTATTAGTTGAAATTACTCCTGGCAATATGGATAGAAAATCCATGCGTAAAATGCATAGTGCATGTCCAAATGCGTAAAATAGCAATTAGAAAATATGGTATTTCATATACTCCTGAATAAATCTCAAAATTAATTAGGACAATTTTACTGCAAATGATATTCTTTAATTTCTGAGGGGGGTTTGACTATTAAGCAGATATTGAAACGTTTAAGGCTGTGAAATTTTTTTGAAAAATTAAAACACAGCCTTAAACGTTTCAATATCTGCTCTTAATAATTAGCTCTATAGATTTCAGAAGGTAGGCTAACATTTATGGAGACATTGCTGGATACAATAAAACTGGGATCGAATTGCTTATTAGTTGAAATTACACCTGACAATGTGGATAGAAAATCCATGCGTAAAAGGCATAATGCATGTCCAAATGCATTATGTCCAAATGAGTAAAATGGCAAATAGAAAATATGGTACTTCATATACTCCAGAATAAATCTCAAAATTAATTGGGTCAATTTTACTGTAAATGATATTCTTTAATTTCTGAGGGGGGTTTGACTATTAAGCAGATATTGAAACGTTTAAGGCTGTGAATTTTTTTTGAAAAATTAAAACACAGCCTTAAACGTTTCAATATCTGCTCTTAATAATTAGCTCTATAGATTTCAGAAGGTAGGCTAACATTTATGGAGACATTGCTGGATACAATAAAACTGGGATCGAATTGCTTATTAGTTGAAATTACACCTGACAATGTGGATAGAAAATCCATGCGTAAAAGGCATAATGCATGTCCAAATGCATTATGTCCAAATGAGTAAAATGGCAAATAGAAAATATGGTACTTCATATACTCCAGAATAAATCTCAAAATTAATTGGGTCAATTTTACTGTAAATGATATTCTTTAATTTCTGAGGGGGGTTTGACTATTAAGCAGATATTGAAACGTTTAAGGCTGTGAATTTTTTTTGAAAAATTAAAACACAGCCTTAAACGTTTCAATATCTGCTCTTAATAATTAGCTCTATAGATTTCAGAAGGTAGGCTAACATTTATGGAGACATTGCTGGATACAATAAGACTGGGATCGAATTGCTTATTAGTTGAAATTACACCTGACAATGTGGATAGAAAATCCATGCGTAAAATGCATAATGCATGTCCAAATGCGTAAAATGGCAAATAGAAAATATGGTATTTCATATACTCCTGAATAAATCTCAAAATTAATTGGGTCAATTTTACTGCAAATGATATTCTTTAATTTCTAAGGGGGGTTTGACTATTAAGCAGATATTGAAACGTTTAAGGCTGTGAAATTTGTTTTTAAAAATTAAAACACAGCCTTAAACGTTTCAATATCTGCTCTTAATTATTCTGCTCTTAATAATTATCTCAATAGATTTCACAAGGTAGGCTTACATTTATGGAGTCATTGCTGGATACAATAAGACTTGGATCGAATTGCTTATTACTTGAAATTAATAACACGGTATGTTTCTCTACGAGTTTTCATATGGAGAATGTCTATTATCACTCTTGTCCCTCAAACTTAATGGAGGTCTACAACTTTGAAGATAAAGGAATCCCTTGTGTGAGACGTCAACAGGTTAGATTCCCATGATTCAATATTGACAGTATGAGAACACAGCGATGTAATGGTGAGGTTTTCGAATCTTACTAGCGGTTTTTCTGTGGTTATATTTATGGACGATACCTCGAAACCACACGCATCGAAAATAGCAGAAGATTTTCTGCTTTAAAAGGTTATCAGTAACAGGACAGCGCACTAATAATGAGCTACATTTCTAAAACATCTTTGACATGCTTTAGAAGAGGATTTCCCAAACATTTTGGCAGGCGTAACACTGAGCAAAAATTCACACTTTCGTCGCGTTTTATCTTCATGATAAAAAAAAAACTCATACTAATATTTATCATTTTAGACTTACATGACTAAAATCTTACTTAGATTATATCTTTTTACTGACATTGATATAAGGCGTAGGATGATAAATTTATGTTTCAAAATCATTTTTTTTTAAATATTTGCTTTTCAACTGTTTTCCAGTTTCATAAAAATACATTAGGTTAATTTGCGGCGCTGTGGAGGTGATGCCATACTTTTTCTTTTGCATTTTTCTCGAAAACTGTGTGTTTTAGAGTTAAGGGTCTTTGGACACTTTTACATACTCAGAACGAGGATTTTTCTTCTGCATAGTTTATCCGAGGGTATCCTGAACGCCCTGTATATTGATGATTTACAAACAAATAGTTTTTCAACTTTTATTTCCTGTTATGAACCTTAAATTATTAGCCTGCAATTTTCTTTATTATCCAAATAGATATTTACAAACCTTAAATGAAACATTTATTTTGGATCAATTTGGCAAATCATTGTAGTCATTTACAAACATTTTTATCTTAAAACGAAAATTCTAACTTCTAACGATTTATTGTCCGCATTTAACTTCTACATATTTGTGTTAATTTAGCTGTACAAAAATTTATGTTCCTGAAAATTATTAAATAGCACATGATTCTTTTCTAATGAAAAATGCAATTTTAAATAGGTATGTGCCTTGACTGAAATATTTATTTTCAAACTATTTAGAAAAACATATAATTTCAAAACGTTTACTTTTAGCCTTGCTGACATTTTATTTACCAGAAACATTTTCTTGGTCGCTTAGCTTATGTAAGCTATACCGACTGAAAAGAAATAATTAAAAAAATATTTCGTTTTTGTTATTTTTATTTTACAATCCCTAAAAAATGTGTAACAGAGTTCAATAAATTTTTACGTGGCTGTTTAATTATTCTCTTATTATTTTGCTTCCGAAAGTACAGTAAACATTATGCTAGAGGGATAATGATATTTTATGAATATGTATTGAATATAGTAGAAAGGTAAGCACAAAATATGCGCATATTATTTGAACGATAAGTTTAATGTCAATATTATACAAATTTATTATTTTCATGTAACGTAAAGAATGCATTACAATAGGAACTTTGAAATATTTATTACAGTAAAAAACAAAAAAAAAAACACTTTTTAAAATATTTTAATCAACCTTGCAACATATTTTAGGTACCTGTGTAGAATTCTTATGTGCATATATATATGATATTGCCGAAAATGTAAAATAAAACATGAAAATTTGAATACATATAACCCATAAAATATTTTTATGAAATGTATCACTTTTGAATAGTTTTGCATGCATATATTATTTTTTTCTTTACTTTTAAAAAGTCTAAATAATAGTGCAGGGGTCGGAAAAACTACTTTTTTTATTGTAGCGAACTACAACTACAACTTCTTCTTCGAAAATGTAGTTAACTACAATACAAGTACTTGTTTTAAAAAGTAGCGACTATCAAGTACTTTTCAAAAGTAGTCATTACATCGCTATTTTCAAATTTTGTTAAAGGATTCAATTTACACTGAAAATTGGAGTCACTCGCGTCAGCCGGGATACAATTAAATAAGTACGATATAACCAAGGACATTAAAAAATTAAACAGAGATTACATACAAAAAATGTTTGTATTTGGCTCCAAAATGTTAGCTTGTAAACATATTAAAATGTCAGCGAAATTAAGAGAGATATACCTAACATACAAGCAACATTTAAATACAATTACTTAAAAAAATCTGGGGTAACTCCACTCGAATTTCTAAACACTTTAAAAGGATACTGTGGGTTCAAATAAATAGTAATATAACAATAAATATAAACACTAGATTCTAATTAAAAAAAATCCTTGACGGCTTGGCCTACAGGCAGGGGTAGATTTCGAAGTTAAGTACTAATTTCACCAACAAAAACTAAACCAAGATTATAGATAATTGACTGTTTCATTTAAAGAACCACACATTATATTTTAAATTCTGACGTTATTTTTATTGAGGCACGCGCGCGTTTAGAAATGCGACCCTATATATAGCATCTCTGAGGGTTGTCAAAATTTTTCATCAGGCCAATGGTACTTTTTTATCGCCTTGGTGGCGGATTAACGGAGATGGGATATTTTTCTTCTACAACCCCCACTTTTTTAGCTCACAGGCTATCAAAGCCTGAGAGCTAATGTGCCCGCCCGTTCTGTTATGTATGTATGTACGTATGTACGTATGTATGTATGAACGTAACGCGATAACTCTTGATAGAAATAAGAGTTTTGCTTCAAATTTGGAATATAGGCTCATTGTGATAAGGCGCTTCCCTGATTAGTTTTGGGATTTCATTGTTTAAGTATAAAGGGGGTAACGGGGGGCTAATCCCCCACCTAATTTAGATAAATGGGGGTAGAATTATCCTGTAGAATTTCCTGTAGAATTATCCGATTTTCTTCAAATTTTGTATATAGGCTCATTGTGGTAAGACGCTTCCCTGATTAGTTTTGAGGATTCATTGGTGAAGTATAAAGGGGAGAACGGGGGCTAATCCCCCCCCCTTAATTTAGATAAATGGGTTTTTCTTGAAAATTATCAGGTTTTCTTCAAATTCTGTATATAGGTTAATTGTAATAAAGCGCTTTCTTGATTGGTTTTGGGGATTTATTATTTAAGTATAAAGGGGGTAACAGGGAGGTAATCCCCCCCTTAATTTAGATAAATGGATTTTTCATGCAGAATTATCCGATTTTCTTCAAATTTTGTATATAGGTTAGTTATGATAAGGCGCTTTCCTAATTGGTTTTGGGGATTCGTCGTTTAAGTATAAAGGGAGTAACGGGGGGGGGCTAACCCCCCTCCCTTAATTTCGATAAATGGGTTTTTCATGCAGAATTATCCGATATTCTTCAAATTTTGTATATATGCCCATTTTGGTAAGGCACTTACCTGATTAGTTTTGGGGATTCATTGGTGAAGTATTAAGGGGGGAACGGGGACTAACCCCCTCGCCTTAATTTAGATAAATGAGTTTTTCATGCAGAATTATCCGAATTTCTTCAAATTTTGTATATAGGTTCATTGTAATAAGGGGCTTTCCTGATTAGTTTTGGGGGTTCTTTGGTTAACTATAAGGGATGGGAACTGGGGGATGATCCCCCCCTTAATATATTGTCGATTTCTTTATTTTTCGAGGGGCTTATTTCAAATTCTTTGAAATAAGACTATAATATAGAATTAGTGTGAATAGACTGTGAGCTCAATGTCCTCAGTTTAACTGGGCAGTTTTCTTTTTTATTTGTTTTTAATTTTTTTTTTACATTCTTTCTTTTAACTTACATTTCTGTATGTATGTGGCAGTCAAATGGGGGGGGGGGGGTTCAACGTTGGCTCCAAACTTGCATTTTCCCCATAGAAATAACGTTGCGATTGTTTAATTGTAAAAATAGCTCCTTTGTTGCAATCCATTTTCATCACATTGTTTTCCGCATCATTATGACGTCAGCATCTACGTCATACGCACACATTTGTGCTTTATAATATAAGTTGACTTTTTTGTAAAGTATGTTTTTTAAATTTTAAAATTTTACATTTACGAGAGGTCCCGGGTTCAAATCCCGGCCGAGCCCCCAAAAATTGTTGTGGGATTATGATAACCAATATGTAGTTTCAATACAACAGAAGATTCTTCAAATATAATATAAACAAAAATGTTTAATAAAATAACAGCATATACAACTGAAGATTCAAACACAAATATCCAACAGTATTATTATTTATTAACGTACCAACTTCCGTATTTTAATATTAACATTTAATTATTATGTAAGAGTTGGTCCTATCAAAAACTTGTCAGTATAAAAGTTGTAGATAATATTAAAAGAATTTATAATAAATTTAAGCGGATTTGATATCTTGTAAATTGACGAAGTTATGGATTTTTTTCTTCTTAAACCCATATTTTATCGTCCCTTGAGGCCATTTTTAATGATATCAAAAATCTGTCATACATAAATGTTTGGCCCTTTTCCTAGAAGTAATAATAACTTTAAACGGATTCGATAAGTATCCTAATTTAAAAAAATATGGGTTTTTTCTGTTTAAAAAAAAAACTCCTTATTTCGGAATCAGTAACTGGAGCATTGTGAAAATTCCACATGGCAAAAGAACTCAAGACGAGAAAAGGGCCCGTCTCATGTGCTGGGATACTGAAGATTGTCAGACGCTTTGAATAAACGCATCGTTTGGAGGATAGTCAGAGAAGTGGAAGGTCCTACTTGAAATCTGCTTCATATTATGCATGCCAGCGCCATCTATCGGTTATTTTTTTAACCACATTTTTTATATAAAGAAAAACGATCTTTCTCTAATCCCATTCGTGCAAAGTGCAATTTTTTAGCACTATTTGTTCCTTTTTAATAAATTTTTAAAGCTTTTACAAATTTTATGACCTATCCAGTACTTATACATTTCCCATAATATACATACTTAAGTCCTAGATATATTTTTTTAATTACCTGTATAAATATTTATGTTTTTGAAAGATAATAAATAGAAGTGATTTTTTATAATGTGAAAAAATTTCAATTGAAGAAAAAATTTACATACCTTGACTAAACCATTCATTTTCAAACAATTTTGAAAAAAAATGACATGATTTCAAAACGTAGTCATTAAGGTTTCATTTTATTTTATTTACCTGGAACATTTTCCTACTCGTTTGTTTATGTCAGCTATACCTACTAAAAGAAAATAAAATATATATTTTTTCTTTTTTTACAATCTTCAAGAATTGCATAACAGCAAAAAATATACAGATTCAATAACATTTTACGTGACTTTTTTTATTAGTCTCTTTATATTTTATTACAAAACGTGTAGCAAACATTATGCCAGGGGGAGAATGATAGTTTATGAATATGTATCAAATGTTAGAACGATAGGCATAAAATATGTGCATGTTGTTTCGAAGATCATTTTAATGTCAATATTATACAAATTTATTCTTTTCATATTTAGAAATAGCCATTGGAATAATAATAATAAAAACAAGCGCTATTTCTAAATTGAACAATTTTTCAATGTATTTTAAATGACCGTAAAAAAAAGACAAAAAAGCGCTTTGTGTTTGGCGAAAAAGAAAAAAATATATAATCATGTGTGATTTTTATTTTATTTTAATACAGGTAATTTACAAAATATATTTAAAAAAAAACCTATCTCTTTAAATAGAATAGCAATATATTTTATTTTTATTTAAAAATGGTTTACTAATAAGTTCGATTGATAAATATTTTACTATTGAAATACCTCCAACAATCCGATAATAGCACAAGTAAAAAAAAATAACATTAAGTATGTAAAGACTTTTTTTTTTTTTTTTTTTTTTTTAACATAGTTTCTAACATTGGTTTTTGAGTGGGATAGGTAAGTATGCCTACATTGTAAGAGTACCAACTTAATACTAGAATAGAGGTGCAAAATTGACACAACTGCGCTACCTTGTGAACGGGGTTGATAATTCCAATGCTCGCGCTTTTAGGATGACGTCATTAGGTATGACAAAATCTACCATCTGCGCACTCTCCTGAGCATATATTGCGTATCTTTATCCACTCATGGAAGATGCATCTTGTTTACCAGATTTATTGCCAGATACTTTTTATACAGTTTGTTTCGATAAAATATGTACACTTAAAAACACTCAAAATATTTTAGTTTCGGTAGTAAAGGTAATATAAGCATTATGTAAGCGCTATTGCATTTTCTCCCGAAACTAAAAATATATAGTGAATATTTTTTACCTATTCAACTCAATTTGTTAACTCAAATGTAAGACGCTCAAGTAAGAATCTTTACAAATATTTGTTGGAAATATTAATCTCATCCGCGAAATTTACGATCAAAAAGTACATTTTCATGTCCTCGTGAAATAAAGAAAATAAAACAACTTAATAATTAAAAAAGGAAAAACACGAAATCACCAACTCATTTCTTCATCGCGCAGTGAGAAGACAATTATGGAGATTTATAGCCACTCAACGCCACACAAATGAATGGGAAACCACTCTACATTGATAAACTGTTTTTGTGAATATGCTGGAGATTAGAACAATAATTATAACAAGTAATAAAGAACTTAATTGATATATATAACACTTTTACCTATGCTTAGGTAAACCCTTCTAGATACCAACAAAGGTGCCAAGGTATGTATTCACTTAAAATCTAAGCCTAGAGGTTCTTTCAAAGACCTGTCACCTGAAGGTGACAATGGGCATTGATGGGTTAAAACTCATTGGAGAAACATAGACAAACGATTTTTTCATAGGAAAACATCCTTTGTTTCATACAAAATTACTGGTTGTTTCTCTGCATTTTGAGCACGAATTTGAGATCATAATTTTAAGAATAATAAAGATATTTTTATGAAATTTGCCACAGACTTACGTTGCTCTGTGTGAAATGCAACATCACTAAAAGTACTGTAAGTGTTCCGTTTTTCGGTAGAAGAGACAGAGTGAAATGCCACTTACATTCAGAAATAAGGAGCGTCTAGTTCAGCTCTATTTAGATGTGCTCTTTTCGTGCTTTCGTTACATTTCACACAAAGAAAAGCAAGTATATCATAAATGTTATTAAAATATCTTCGTTATCGTCGAAGTTTTGATCAACAATTCCTGTTCAAATTACAGTGTGACGCCCTGTAATTATGGCTGAATAAATGTATTGTGATTCTGGTATCCTGTACAATTATTTTTGTTTTAGCGTGCTCTACAATTTCTTATTATTTGTAAAATGTGCTTTGATTATTCTCTGCACATGCATTTAATAGATAATTTTACTTCTATTTCTCCTGTTTACACCCCCCCCCATAATTTTTTTTTTTACTAAATATAATCTATAACAAATATAAACAAATAGATAATAAAAATGGATAAAAATGGATAAGTAATGTTTCTTTTTTGCCGTTTCGTTTGACATCATGGATAGTTTAATCTCATCTGAGGAAAATTTTAGAACTGCTTGTGGGAACAAAACTAATAAATAATTCAAGAAAAACGAGGTTTTATCACGTGAATGAATCATTAGGAGGTATTCCGCATTTATTTCAGGGTTTATAAACGCTGCAATATATAAGAAGTAATATTCTATAAATTAATAAAGAAAGGTATAATAAATGTAAGGAAGTTCATGATAATAAATGTTTGATATTTATTTTTCATGCAGGTCTTTACAAATTTGATAAAATCTGGTAGAGAGAAAAAAAATACTAGTCGCCAGTAAAAAAACATTTACCTCCCCCCTCCCCCCTCCCCCCTCCTCTTGCCGGTCATTGGTTTTTAAAAAAAACACACGAGTTTTTTTATGAATTAATTGAGAAAAATAAATAACAAGCATAGCTTGGAATTATTAGTTACATAGTTTAAAATAGTACATAATTTAGAAAGATAATATAAACTATATTTTCTAATAAAACTTATAATCACTTATAATCACTTATATTAAGTTAACAACTTATATAAACTCAAAAATCCGATTTGAAACTAAAAAAATAAGACTCGACCATTTTTTAGAATAGAATCCAATTTTAGATGCCACAGGCACTGGATTGACACCATTTCTTAATGTTTTATTGAAATATCTTCTCTCCTCCCCCCATTCTAATCACGTGACATATACTAGCTGGCTATAGCTGAAAAGAACAGTGTTTTCTGTGCATGAGATGGAAAATACTTTTTAAATTTAGTTCTTCCATTAAAAGTACGAGAGCAGAGGAAGATCACTGCTTGCCGCGCTCGAGTAGGGGTGGGGGTGAGAAAAAATGCAATTTATGCTCATTTCTTATGTCAATTGTTTTGCAGAAATCACCCCGAAATATCAAATCATTTTGGTCGCAAGATCAAAAAACTTAGTAGGCAGTGGCAACCTGGCGACCGCATTTGTTAACCCCTGTCATGACAGTATTTTATAACTACAATAATTTTACCAACGTACTAGTTTTCAAATCTTCAAAACTTCAGGGCTTGATTGTAAATAAATTCTCTGCTATATTAATTATAAGGAAATCATAGTTATTTTAACAAAAAAGTAAAAATCATGCAAAGACCATAGATCTACGTTAAATGTACTAAAGGATATCCAACGTTGGCTTTTAGGGTTAGAGAAGATAGGTAAATGCCTTTTTTGAAATCGAGAACTGGTGGATTTTTACAAGCGAGAGAGATAGATTTTAAAAATATCATGCTTGAAAAAGATTTTAAAAACCATAAAAAAATTAATTGAGATACAGTTTTCAAACAAATTGCTTTTGAAAGAATTTTTTTCTCATATTCAACGGTGTAAAAATTAAAATTGTGCACTATTTAGATGTTAAAACAAGTGGGTAAGTGTGATCGAAGATCGCAGAAAGTGTTTCGTTTAATATACCTTTCAAAACACTTTACCCCTTCTTTAATAAATCCAAACAAATTTCATTTTTCAAAAAAAAAAAAAAAGTCATGTTTTTTAGAAAGTAAAAATTTACCGGTCTATTTTTCTCGTTTTTTCGAAAATCTGAACCGGTCCGATAGCGGGCGAACCCCGCTATTATAGTCTGTTATAATAATATCTGTCATGTGGACTAAATGCGATATTAAAAAAAATCAATTTCAAAATTAAACATGTTGTATAGAGACCTTCAAAATGTTAAAATATGCCAATATTTCCATAATCGGATTTTTATCATGATTCAATACGTTCCTCAATCTCATATTACGTTATAATCACTTTCTGACGTCATATTTACTTGCTTTCTCTATTGATATTGACTCATATTGATACTCTCTTTGTATTATTCTCAAACATTTGAAAAAGTCCGTCAAACTTCCAATATGACGTCAGATTATTTTTCTTTTTAATTCTCTAATGACTTCATGTTAACCTGCTTTCTGTATTTACACATACTCATACTCCTTCTATTATTGAGAAATGTTTGAAAATTTCCGTTTTATTACCATTGTGACGTCATATTAATCTTTTTTTCAATTGGTGTAACTTTTTATTTCATTTTCATTTTTCACGTGGAAATCTTTCAATAGAAAACTAATTATTGTAGAAAAAATATTATTGTAGATTATTCATTGTTGGTAACTGCTATAACGAAAAATGTTTAAATGTAATAGAAAAAGGATGTTAGATTTTTGGTTTTTTTTATCTTTCTATATTAAAATAGTACGATATTTTTTAATTTTATTATTTTCAGCTTCATAGTAGGTATTCAGCTGTAAATACATAAAATTGTATGTCTGTAAGTTATACAGTTTCTGAGAACCGGCTCTGTGACGGACAGACAACGAAGTGAGACTAATAGGGTTTCGTGATATGAACGAATCCCTAAAAACGGCTCGAAAAGCGTAATTAATCAGGTGTCGCATCCGTCAATATGACGTTAGCATTACTCACGGGCATGTCTTGGAAAAAACGTTATTAAAATTATTACTGGTGACTAGTATATTTATTACTATCTTTTTAGTATTTCTAAGTAGTTTTCACAACGTATAATCAGGATGTAATTAATATAAATTATTAACTGATAAAATCAGTTTTTTTAAATATTATTCTTTATTTTTTAAATTTAATTTTCTACGTTTTAGTGTTAAATTATTTCATTGTTACAGTTTCACTGACATTTGGCATATATTGGCGAGTATGGTGTGGTGAAATGGCTACAGTTCTATAAAAATTCTTCTTATATATATACATATATACTGAAATACAAGTCCACACATCTTGCGAATACGAAAGTTGAACAGCACGATACAATTTTATTTAATATAATACAGTTACAAAAAAATTGCATAAAACCATCGCATGCGTTCAAACAATTTTCGCGCTGCTACTGCATAGATCAGGGTGGGCATTAATCGATTACATTTTTAGTCGATTGATTAATCGACTGAACTTTCAATCATACGAAATCTAATCATGATGAATGTAATCATGATTGACATTGAAATAAGTAATTACCATTTACATTTTTTTTGCATGATTAATTGAATCGCGATTACTTTAATCATTAATATAATTACATAGACGAAAATTAAATATGGCCGCCATTTAACGTTCCTGAATTCGCTTTCATTGCTATGAAACTGTTCTTAAGTGTCACTATGCGATTTTACTCATCGAAAATTATACAAGATCACATAAAATTATCCAGGTCAAAATGTGTAAATCATTTAGGGAAGAAGGAACCCCTTTATTAATCAGTGTTTAGTAATTAATTATTTATAATCTAATATTTACATAATGTTTTTTTCTATGTTGAAAGAACCAACTGTGATAAATAGGGCGGTGGCGAAAAAAATTACTACGTCATCGAGTTACGAAATGAAATTGTGAAATAAGGCAAAATTATCAGAAATAGATGAAAGAATGACTTGTCTGCCTCAGCATATTTTGGTACGATATGAGCAGAACAGGGCGCCAATTGATGATTTTGAGGGAACTATCACGTTACTGATTGACGGTAAGATTATTTAATATATCTTATATCTTGACTTGTACAATAAAAAAAAATTCAATCTGCCTCCTGACATCTTGGTACGATATGAGTAGAATTGGGAGCCAATTCGTTATTTTAACTGTACTATTATATTTCCGAGTTACGGAATGAAATTTTAGCGTTCGATCTCTTTTGACTAGAACACTGCAAATTTTTCAGTCTGCCTCGTGATATTTTGGTATGATATGAGCAGAACGAGGTGCCGATTTGTCATTTACACGGTACTTTCACGCCATCAATTTTCGAGATGAAATTGTTGCCAAATTATAGCTTAAAAATGATTTTTTTTAAATATTATGGTCTAAATGTAAGAAAACCCACAAACTTTTTCCCTTTTTCTTCAAAACTGTCGGGAAAGGGGTAGCAAAGAAGATTCCGCCGAAATATTTAAAAGTAATTTTCGTTAATTTAAGCACACTGATCAGCGGACTCAATAAGGACTAGGGATTTTAATGCATCAAACGACACCCGAGGCTTTAAGCTCACGCATTACTCACACACTGGTCCCGTTGTGCTTATATTGTACAAGTATTGCCAATGGGATACTTTTTTTAATTCAGTTTTCTTCATTACCGCTAGTTATTTGAGAATGAAAAATTCGCCTTACTGAATGACATATTAAATAAGGCGAAAACAAGACAATTATACCTTTTCAAAAGTTTGGTACCAATCAAGTAATATTAATTTTAAAAAGTATCCACTTTCAACACTGTATCGTACCTGAACCCGAAATTTCTACTTAAAGTCAACCCTTAACCCGACCTCAATCCAAAGAATCTGACTTGAACCCGGTATTTCTGCTTTAAGTCAACCCGAAACCCGACCTGAACCCGAAGAATCACTTCCGAACACAACCCAAATTGGAAGTGAAAGAAAATTAATCTATCTTTAAAAAATATTATTGAAAAGTAGTGTACAATTAAACCTCTAATATAAATTCTATCATTGTTATATAAAAATGAGCCCATATACACTCATTATATTCAAATGTATAGTTTGTTTTATTTGATAAATATTCAGGACAATCTTTTGAAAAATCGGCCAAGACAATCTTTTGAAAAATCGGCCAAGACAATCTTTTGAAAAATCGGCCAAGACAATCTCGATCTCAAAGAGTCAAAACCTAATCCGAAACAGAACCAAACCCGACATATTTAAAGTCAATACTTCCCAAGCCAATCCGCGTGTCGAGTCGGGTAAAATTGGGGTACCACACCAGATATAGGACTCTAGCTGCGAACCCACGAGGATAAAACCAGAAGAAACTTCGGAAAAAATATGGAAAATAAAACGGCCAAAGCCGGAACAAAACATGACGGTTTTAATCATTAATCGTTAATTAGATTAGTTAATTACGTTCAGAATTGATTTAATCGTTAATAGGAACGAGGGATTGAAATTAAATTAACCATTGATCATTAGTCTATGAGTAGGATTGAAACGAAGTTCAATCGGTCAATCTTTAATCATGATTAAACATCTAATCGTTAGTTTTCAATCGTTAATTTACATTAAATTTTGCACCACCCTGGCACAGAACTCATCAGCTGTTACTCATAGTTCAATTGGACAGTTTCTATCCCATGTCCAAACAGCATAAAGACATTTCACTCTCTGTCCGTCCCTCCTGGTCAATCCTTCCTACTCCCCAAGGTCGCAAGAGAAAACTGGATCTTCATTGGTTCCCCGTGACATCATGAATTTTGTTCAGATCTTCTATACAACACGAGACTTCAACCCTTGATCCAAGCTTGGAGGCGGAATTTGTAAGTAGAGTACGGATTCCATTGTTCCTCCGGCAGAAAATTGAAGCATACATCTTCCCACTTTCATCGCCAAAGGGGTGTCGCTTTTTAGCGTTAATCCCTTTCTTGGCAACTTCTCCTTTCACGATCAGTACAAACGCAGGTGAAATGAATACAGATCTCGGTGGTAGCGGGAATTCCAATGCGCGAAAAAAGCGGCTTGCGCGCTATCTCCCCACCGTCATGTGACGGTGGGCAAGAGATGTTTGATTCAAGAAAGGGCTACTAAGCCTTGGTCTATTGTATTAGATGTCTATGGATCCAGGTGATAGCAATCCCTGTCTTTCAGGTATGGTGATTACCATCAAGTTGAAACACCTATAACTTGAATAAGATTGGCCACGTGCATTTCACTTCCACGATTTTGTAGTCCGTTGACAAAAATGCACATTTTACTGTAAGGAGATAATCAATTGCCTTCAAAATTAACACTGGAATTCAGGCTATCACAATCGTTTGGGGCAAAATTAACTCAATTGCTGTTATAACTCGTATACAGTTGTAACCAGAAACAATGTTTGGCAATTTATCACATGCGTTCGACTAATAAAAAAATTAATGTATTAATTTATAATTAATTTATAAAAACCATAATGTGCTGTATTGTCATGGGAAAAACACCTGAGTACATAAATTTTAAAATTCTACCATGTCAGGAAGTGAGTGAAAAATCATACAAAATTCCATCTTTACATATCATTACTTTACACGTACCTAGTTAAGTTAAATAAATGATTTTTATAACAGATGGAGTATCTGTTAAGTCGTAAATATGCCTATAACGTAATAATTTACCAATTAATAGATATTCAATTTTATATGCTTTTACTGAATTCGCGATGGGGTTTTTTTATACACGAAAATTAAAAAATATATATTATTTAATCTTTTTTTTTCGTTAACCTGATATTTTTATTTAGAATTTATACTATTTAATATTAGATACTATTTATTTTGAATGTTTTATGACAAAAATAGTAACTAAATATATATTTATTCCATGTCACTTAAAAATTTATTTCTACTAATGCATAAAAAATAATTTAATCATTTTCAAACTCTATCAAGCACATTTTTTATTAAAAAATTAATTAATTTTTTCATATGCAGCACAAAGGAAATACACTATGAATACATTATAAACATTTATTCTCTTTTGAAAAGTAATAAATTATTCAAACTTTAAAGTTAAGCTTTAAAAAAAACAAAGGATTCGATTTTGCAACTGTGAACATTTTATCTATGGTTTCAAATTTCTATTTTGAGAAAAAGATGCTATAGATTATTTATGGTTTCCAGAATATATTATTCTAAAGAAGATGGGGATTACTTTTAAAACTTAAATTATTTCAACATTTTGTAAGAAAAAAAATAATGGAACAAGTATGTGGAAACTGTTATTTATATCTTACAAATAATTCATTTAATTTTTTTTTAATTCTGGAAAAATATCATAAAATTCCAAAATGTGTCGAAACAAGAAAGTAATTATTTTCTTAATTCCTATAGAAAATTCACAAGGGAAATTAACCAGTTCCTGTACTTTTGGTTATATTTTAATATTAAGAAATTTCAGACTTTTTATTATTTACAAACATTAAACTAATAAACAATAAAATATTTTTTCCAAAAATCTACTTTGCATTACTACTAAGAAATTTACTACTAAGTAAATTTCTTCAATTAAAAACAACACATATTTTTTATTTTTTTTACTGTGCAATATTTCAATAATTTTTATGAAATTCTATTTATGTTTACAAAGATTTTCCAATTTGTAGGCTTTTACAGTTCATCACCTTTTTTATCAGCAAAAGTTTCTTTTTTTAATTTCAATAAAAATTTTCTTTGATTAATTATTTAGACATTCACGTGTTAAATAAACATTTAAGTACTTTAATTTTAAAATTTACGTACAACTGAATAAACAATTTTCTAACGACTATTTGTAAATTTATTAAACAGAATTTTTTTAAAATTAAATTTTAATGCATCTTTAAACGTTCAACTTTCATAACACTTTAAAACAAAGAACGGGAAAACATAAAAATAATTAATTTATCATTCATTTACATTAGTAAGCAATTTTACTATCTTTGTACCAATTTTAAAGCTTTTTCGGTCTTTTGAGCATTAACTAGCTCTAATAAACTTTAAATTTCATCATGTTGTTTAACAGTAGCCTTAATTTCAATACAATATCAAACATCCAATTCTCATAAGATTTTAAAACAAAAAATTGGGAACCATAAAAAGAATTGATTTAGCTCTCATTTATATTACTAAGCAAATAGCTTATCTGCACTTGCTTTGTACCGATTTTGAAGCGTTTTCGATCCTTTTGATCATTAGCTGTCTCGAAAGTGCTCCAGTGGAATCTCCTAGTTATTGTTTATTAAATAAATGAATCCATTTATTTAAGGAAATAGTCAACGTGCTTATCCGTTTTTAGTTGATATCTATTTTTAAGTTATTTTAGAAAGATTTTGCTTAGCCGTTGGTTTGAATATAAAGTACTAGAAAATCAGCTTTTTGGATAATCTCCAAAACTTTGCGAAACGTTTTAAAGATAATTATCTTATACTTTTAAAAATCAAATGATATACTGAGAGCCTTTGAAAGATAATACCAGAATAAAACTATTTATTAGATTAGAAAATATTTAGTTACTGGCTCTAATTCTTAGTATGGTTAATGTGTTTTTTTCTTTTTCATTTGGTTAAATATTTTTGGGGGAGACTTATTCTACATTTTTTTGGGCGGGTAGAATCTGTGTTATCATTCTTCTTTCAGGATATATCTTGAGTAATATATCTGTCGGATGTGTGTCCCATGTTATCATCGTTAACTTCTAGGATAATAATTTTTCAAACCGACTAATTAAGGATTTCTTCAGGGAATTGTTTAACTATTGTTTGTCTACTTACATTTCGCGTACTCTAAAAATTGTGAATCATCTAGTGGTTATATTATTTTATATTTCTAGTACAAATTTACCATGAAGATTATTAATTGGAAATAGTAGTATGAAATGTTTTTAAAAAATCTTCAATTTTGGCTGCAGTAAGTGGTACAGTTAAGTACAATTGGTATCCAGTTGATTAATATCATAATACCGTTATTCAAGTATTTCACTTACTTCCTTGTGTTTATTCAGAACCAAATACATGTATTTTACATATATATATTTTTAGCAGTACATATATGTATAAGATATTGGAACATTCCGAGCTATTTGGATAACATTGAATGTTTAACTTCCTTTAGAATATTAGGAATATATAAATCATTTTTAAAAAAGTAAAGTAAAATTTCAGATGTAACGTAAATACTATATTGAAACTATACGAGCATAAAAAAGCATAAGAAGTAAAAGACACGTGCTCATGAGCAGATTCTTACCAAATGTTTATTAACTTATTAAGCAGAATAAAATTTAAATATTAGATCTTAATGCACATTCAAAGTTTAAATTTATCAGTATATTGGACCAGTGAGCCATATACTATGCCAAAAGGAACTTATTTTGTATTACATTTTACGCAATTTAAGTATTATTATCAATTTATCAGTAAAATCAAGTGTTGTGTTGCTTCTAATTCAAGCATTATTTGTAAAATCTCCAAAATGTTCTTAGTTCTTAAGTAAGTGAAATTATGTTATTTACCTCATTGAAGTTTCTTCATATCTATCTTGGGATAATTTGCTTAATAGTTGATTTCAGAATAAAACACTGTGAAACTTAGAGCTTTTTGATCAATTTTAAGCACATTTATAATATTTAAATTTAAATTAACAATGTATAAAAATACAACTGCACAAGTAACGTTCTACGAAATATTTCTTCACAAAAACATACTTTTAAAATAAAAACTTAATGCAGTACACAAAATTCAAGAGTAACAAATATTTTAATTAAATAACAATAAACAACAAGTAGAATTAGCAGCCTTAACAAATTGACTTACATGTCTAAGAGGGCTTACTTTAAATTTGAGCCTTCTTTGAATGTTTTTGCGCATCAACAGAAACCATTGACCACTGTCTAGCTTGGAAATCAAGAGTTTTTTTTTATAATATAGTATCCAAAATATTATTCTTTAATAAGAGAATTGTTTTAATTTTCTTGGCAAACTAAGCTAATGAAAAATGTGAGTTTATTTATAAATGTTTTGTAGTACACTAGTGTGCAAAATTTCAGCAACAAACACAAAATGCTAATTTCTGAACACGTGAGTACTCAAAAGGAAATTCTATAAACAGTAAGTGTAGAAATAGGTACTACCCTAACAGCACAGACAGTCGATGTGAAGTCTTCTCGACATCACAAATGGTCACAATTGTCAGAGTCACTACAATGAACAGAAATGTGATATATTTCATTCGTCTCATTTTTACTCTCATTTGTTCACTCCACTGAACAGTCACCATGACTGCTGCTTTTTGACGAGTCACCAGGTGACTTTACAATGAAGTCATCTTGTGACTCTCATGTGACTGTCATTTTGACACTCCATTGTAAAGTCATCATGATAGCTGTTCTGTGACGAGTTCCAAAGTGACAGAAAATGAAATCATCTGGTGACTTTTCACAAAGGAGTGCAATGATGACTTCACAATAGAGTGTCAGTCACCGGAAAGTTACCATGTGACTTCATTGTGACATTATTTGGCGACTCATCACAATTCAATGCTCACAATGATTTCAAAGTTCAGTCTTCAACTGACAGTGACTTGAGAATCACAAGGTGATTTCATTGTAATGTCACCTTGTGACCCATCACAAAGCGACAGTCACAGTGACTTTTCAGTGTTAACAATCATTTGAGAGTAATAATGAGACAGTGAAATATCCCATATTTTGGTTCACCGTAACGATTGTGACACTTCTAACCATGTGTGACGTCAAGGGGACTTCACATCGACTGGCCGTGCTGCTAGGGTAGTACCTCTTTTCTACACTTGCTCTTTATAGAATTGCCTTTTGAGTACTCACGTGTTCAGAAATTAGAATTTTGTGTTTGTTGCTTAAGTTTTGCACACCAGTGTATTTTACGTATGCTTCGCTGATAATTTGACTTGAGAAGTGACTAATAGTAAATTAAAAGATATTTGAATAATTTAAAATTTGCATATATATGTTTCACAATCATTAAGATATTGGGATTCTACATATGAAAATAAAACAAGTAGAATGAAATTTTAGATACTTTTAAATGCATAATTATACATTTCTCGAACTGTTCGTGTAGCAAAATTATTAATAGTTTAAATGATAATAACAATATAAAGAGATGTATATACTCTAAAAACGACACTTTCAAAACTGAGCAAAAAATACTCAAATTGAGTATGTTGCATAAGTCAAAATTGCTCCGAATCAAAATGACTCAAGTTTGAAACATGTACAGACTCATTTCTGAAAACATGCACACACTCAAGAATAAAACATCACGTGCTCATATTTGAGTAGTATGTCTATGTTTCAAAAATGAGTATGAACTCACTTCTATGTGCTCATATTTGAGGATTTCCATGTTTCAAAAATGAGTTTGAAATGATTTTAATCATTTTTGAGTATATCCATGTTTCGAAAATGAGTATGAACTGACCTCTCTCTATGTGTTCAGTTTTCAATATGTCCATGTTTCAATATTCTGAGTATTTCTGGTATTTCAGAATTGAAATCATTGGGTCGTCCTATTTGAAACAAAAAGTTTCATAACAAAATGAAAATATCGATATGCTCAGATTTGAAAGTGTCATTTTTTCTCAATTGATATGCTCAGATTTTAAGGTGTCATTTTTCTCAGTGTAACTCAATAAACAATTTTCTGCTGAGTATTCATTAATTTATTAACTGGAATAAACTTTCAAATCCAGATATTACCTCTGCACTCTGTAAAAACGAAAAATGTTTCTTAATCTACGAAAATATACAATAACCTCTTCTGTTAACTCATGGTTCAGAAAAATATTTTTTTATTGTTAGAAGCCACAGAAACCAATATATTGTCGAGATTTAAAGAAGCCTTTATAAAAATTAAGTTTGTTTTGCTTCCACCGATTTTCGATAATATTTCCGGGTAAATTTTGTAGTATATTAATCAGTTTTCACAAACCGGGATACGACTTTTTGTAGCGCTATGAATTTTTTATTAAACATTGTCAGCTGTGTAATTTAATTTATACATCTAAGAGTAACAAAATAATATTAATATTTATATTAATGTAATGCAGTTAATTTATCATGTTTGTATGTAACACTTGTTTGTTGAACTTGAAATTGTTTATTTAAAAAATGGATAGCATCCGAAAAAAGTACTCTGAGAAAAATGACACTTTCAAATCTGAGCATATCGATGTTTTCATTTTGTTATGAAACTTTTTGTTTCAAATAAGACGACACGATGATTTCAATTCTGAAATTCCAGAAATACTCAGAATATTGAAACATGGACATACTCAAAAAACTGAGCACATAGAGAGAGGTCAGTTCATACTCATTTTTGAAGCATGGACATACTCAAAAATGATTATAGTCAGTTCAAACTCATTTTTGAAACATTGAAATACTGAAAAATGAGCACATAGAAGTCCGTTCATACTCATTTTTGAAACATGGACATACTCAAATAGGAGCTCATGATGTTTTATTCTTGAGTGTGTTCAGGTTTTCAGAAATGAGTCTATACATGTTTCAAACTTGAGTCATTTTGATTCGGAGCCATTTTGACTATGCGACATACTCAGATTTGAGTATTTTTCGCTCAGTTTTGAAAATGTCGTTTTTAGACTGTATATTCTGGGTTCAGAAAATTAATTAATACACTATAAAAACAGCACGAAAACCTTTCCGAAAAATAGTAATATATAAGGAAACTTTATATAAATGCTTCTTTAAACCTTGAAAATGTGTTGCTTCTGAGGTTTCAAAAGATAAGTAATCTTTTCGGAATCGTGGGTAACTCGGAAGAGGATATTTTGTGCGTTCGTTCATGGGTATAAACGTGGGGTTATAATTTACTAAAATAAAAAAATCTCTTTTTTTTTACAGTGCTTAAAAGCTTCAAGTTTAATAAAACTTTGACCAAAGAACCACAAGCCATGCCTAATTTTTATGAATTTTATAGTTTTTTTTTTCAGCTTTTGCATTTGTCAATATTTTCAAACATCTGGCAACTCGGAAACCAAGCGTTTTCATCAAAAGAATTTTCAAAATTTTCTTATCTGTTAAGTAAGTGAAATTCTTTCATTTACTTCACTGAACTTGGTTTATATCAATTTTGAAGTACTTTACAAATATTTCACTAGGCAGTGTGGATTTCCTTATAGCATACTTAGAAAGTAAGAAAACTTTGGCTAATCTCCAAAATTTCTGAAACGTTTTCAATTAAAAATAATAAAGTATAAAAGAGATTTAAAAGGGAATAAACTATTTCCTATCGCATATTTAATATATTTTATTAACCATAACAAGCTTTCAAAATAAAATTTTAACATTCAAAGTTCAAGTCCAATAAAACTTTCGAAAGAACCGTAAAAAACTGACATTTCTTAAATTCATTAACAATTTCGTCCACTTATTTTAATGTGCTTAATTTACTTGAAAATGAAACCCTTTTTTTTAATATTTTTCTCCTTCATATAGGCAAAAACTGACTAGAATAAACATTAAGTGTACTTTATAGAATCTCTATAAAGTTATTACTTGTTGTGTAAACAATGATTAAAAAATTTTTAAATGTGGGAGTGTTAAAATAAATTAAAAAGTAAATGTAAAGTATGCATAAAATAAGTGTGCTTCTTAAGTATAAATTTGAGAAATTTTCCTTCACTTAATTCTTTTGTTCATTTCTACGAATTTGTTTTATATTCATCTTTTTATGCAACTGTTTTACAGGTATTGTGTACAATTGTGTACAGGTATTGTGTACAGCAGCTGATTGGAGTGATCGGAAATAAAAACTTCTTTAGCAATTCTCGAAAACTTTGTGAAACTTTAAAAAAATTTTTTTTAGCTTTTAATTTAAACGACCCTTTCGAGCTGTTCACATAAATGGAGATTTTGACACAAACACAAACAATTTATTTAAAACTTTAAACAACGTGATTGCGAGTGGAGTGGACAGATTTAAATATAGGGGATAAAAATTTTAAATGATTTTAATAAGACTAAGAGTGAATCCTGTCCCCAAATGCTCATTAAATCCAAAACATTTAAACAGTCAAAATGCCCCCACTCTTCGTTTTGGAAAATCTAAAAAATCCACTTCAATGTAAATATAAACTGTCACTACAGTCACTGTAATCACTACATAGTATAAAACAAAGTCGCTTTTTCTGTCCCTATATCCCTAGGTACACTTAAATCTTTAAAACTACGCAACGGATTTTGATGCGTTTTTTTTTTTAATAGATAGAGTGATTCAAGAGGAAGGTTTATATGTATAATAACCATATGTTTTGCTTTGTAATTTCAGATAAATCACTACATAGTGTAAAACAAAGTCGCTTTTTCTGTCCCTATATCCCTATGTAAGCTTAAATCTTTAAAACTACGCAACGGATTTTGATGCGGTTTTTTTTAATAGATAGAGTGATTCAAGAGGAAGGTTTATATGTATAATAACCATATGTTTTGCTTTGTAATTTCAGATAAATCACTACATAGTGTAAAACAAAGTCGCTTTTTCTGTCCCTATATCCCTATGTAAGCTTTAATCTTTAAAACTACGCAACGGATTTTGATGCGGTTTTTTTTAATAGATAGAGTGATTCAAGAGGAAGGTTTATATGTATAATAACTATATGTTTTGCTTTGTAATTTCAGATAAATCACTACATAGTGTAAAACAAAGTCGCTTTTTCTGTCCCTATATCCCTATGTAAGCTTTAATCTTTAAAACTACGCAACGACTTTTGATGCGGTTTTTTTAATAGATAGAGTGATTCAAGAAGAAGGTTTATATGTATATCCATTAAATAGGGGAGAAATACTGTTATTTTTAAGGTTTTTAATGTGATGTCGTAAATAATTTCATTTTTTCCGCTTATACATTGCAAACGCAGGCTGAACCCTACAAGATTAATCAAAATAATGCACTAATTATTGTACACATTAAAAAGGTCTACAGAAAACACAAAGAGATGAAGGTTTTCAAGGTTAACCCGAAGCAAAGCGAGGGAGGGCCGCTAGTATCAGTATAAAATGGTACCCAGTGGGTTCCAATAATCATTTTTTTCTAAATGCGAAGTTTAACGCTTTACTAAGATGGCGAATTTTACAGTCGTAGATTCTTCCCGAAAATCCCTAATGAAAACTTCTCTTGAAGTCAGCACGTGGAGAACTCGCCGTTCAAAATCCAGAACTAAAGTACTTTAACATCAGGATGCGTTCTAAATCCATCGAATTTAACTAATACCACACTATGTATGGCAACTACACATCCATAGATACCCAGTTACCATATGATTGCGTAAAATAACCGTTACAATCGATTTTTGGAAATTCAGACATACTTTGTGCAACTTAAAATAAAATGATGAAATATATAGCACATTATTGCACAAATGTTAGAGATTAGGACTCCACAATCACATTCAAAATCTCAAAACCACACTCGACCACTAGACTAGCTTTATAAAAGTGTAACTAGGCAGTAATGCTACACGACAAATTGACGTCCTTTGGAGGAAAGTCTTTTAAAGAAGTGTCAAAACTTTCGATTTAATGAACTTTAAACAAATAAGCTATAAAAAGAATTAGAGTTAATAAATTACCATAACAAATTTGTTTACTTACTTAACTGTCTGCGTTTCTTTACACCAATTTTGAAGATTTCTTTAGCTTTATTTCGATTATCAATATAATCGTAAATTAAAAAAATCGGAAATAAAATGTTCTGTTTATAATCTCCAGAACATATGTAATAAATAGAAATGTAAAATGAATGTGCATTTGACTAGAAAGTACCTATTTTTAACATTTTCCAAAATAGATGAAAGTATGTATAAATTCTGTTTGCCTATCCGTCTGTCTCTTTATCTGCCTTTAGGTGTCTAACTCGCATAAATATACTCGGATATCATCAAATTGATATAAGTTAATGAGGTTTACCATGACATATTCGGTTTTAAAAATGAAGTGTGTAGCGTTTATAGCTCATTTACAGGGACACCCACAATATTTCGTTATATTATCGTCTATGGGGAATAATCATTTGGGATACATTTTAATGGTGTTACACTATTTCAAATACAATGTAATTTATATACATTAATAAGCTGCACTACAAGATGGTTACTATAGAATATGTCATGTGTAGCACTAACAGTTCGTTTACAGGTGGACTCAAAAGAATTCCCTTATATTATGATTTAGGGATACTGTACTGTATCCGAAGTATTGTGTATTAGGGATGATTGCTGGAAGTGCGTTTTCTATTATGATATCTTTTTTTTTATTTAACTAAATTTTTGCATACTACGTGGAGTGTATAATTTTTGTAGATCATATACAAAATCACTACACAAAATAATTTGTAAACATTGTTGAGAAGGAGGGAAAATTGATTAAAGGTTTTTTTTTTTTTTTTGAGTTATGCATTTTGAAGCTCAGCTATGTTTAGTTATACTGAGAGATGTTTGTAGAATATAAATAAAACCATATACAAGGTTATGCAAAGTACTCGATAAATGACAGCTTATAGATGACAGTTTATAAAAGTGCGATTTCAGCAGTTTTAAGCATCTTTTTCGCCTGAATTAAATTTTAGCTAAATATGTGGCATGTATAAAAAACTGTAGGGAATATATATGGTTGTACAAAAGGATTCAAGTACGTCTCCATCTATTGGTAGACATTGCTGAAGGTGAATAAACTAAATCTTAACATACTATGTAAAATATATACAAATGTAGAGATCGTATACAGGTTTGTACAAAGGAATAAGAGTACTTTTCCGGGTATGAGAGATAATTTCTGAAACCTGGTTTCCAAATGTGTTATGCATTTTCTAAAATATTTATGTAGTAAATTCTTTACTTTTTTAAACGGAGAAGTTTTGTTAACGTATTTTGGAAGTGTTGGAAAGTGTTTCATAATCATCATTTTTCTTTCTTGTTTGAAACTGAATGAATTTTGAAAATCTTGTGTTAGTGCAACGTTTAACCCCTTAAGGACGGGTGTCACTTATACGTTCCATCTAGTGTGCGTATAGTTTTTATTTTTTAGTACCACATTATTTGCCTTATCAAATCTTAGAATTCTTGGATTAAATAAGGTAGAAAATAATATAAAGAAATTATTGATATAAAAAATTAAAATGCTGTTAACTGACGCCCGTCTTCAAGTGGTAAAATATATTTTTTTTTTCATTAAACTTTTCACGGGTAAACCATAAACCGCATGAAGAAAAATTCTTTCATTTACTTCACTCTTGTGTGTTATGATGCGTGAATTCTATATTGAAAGACTTTAGAGTAACTCAGCAATTGGTATGAGTGAAATGTGCTAGATTCAATGACTACATGATAGAATGTGAAGAACAGCACGTAGGAAGACTAATGTTACATGCTAATTAAGAAATTGTTTTATTTTAAAAATCTTGTCACTCTTGTGAGTTCTGATGTGCAAATGCTATATTGATGGACATTAGAGTAACTCAGCAATTGGTGCGAGTGAAATGTGCTAGATTCAATTATTACATGATAGAATTTGAAGAACAGTACTTAGGAATACTAATGTTATATACCAATTAAAATATTGTTTAATTTTAAAAATAATGTATTAATGCAGCACTCAAATTTCAATTTTATCAACAGTTTTCATCTCGGATATCTAAAACAAGTCTACTTATAGTTGAAATCCCTAATTTACATATTTATTCAATTTATTTCAATGAGTTTATAACAATTATAATGAGCTTTAAAGAAATGTTGCTCAGCAGTTCATTCGAGCATAGAAAACACTGAGAATTAAGATTTCTTTGGCTATTCTCCAAACATTTATGACAAGTTACAAAACTAGTTACTTTACATTTTTAAGTAGTTATTTGACAAACTCTTGGTTTGAGTTCTGATGGCCTTTGAAAGCTGTATTTGTAAAGCAATAGCTTTAATAAAACTTTGAACAAAGAACAATAATTCATAAAAAGAACTTATACTTATCAATTCCTTTATCGCATTATTACGTCACTTGCCAAACAGAGCTACTGTTGTATGTATTTTGGAATTTTCTTCAGTTATTTCTCAAAACAATTAAGTCTGGAGTTAAGTAGCACTGTTGTGAAATCTCATGTAAATTATAAAATGTATTGAGATATATCATAAATATTCAACTGAATAAGTAATTTCTGAATTTTTTAATTTGTAAGAATGTTCAAATACATGTCTTAATGTACTATTTAAATTTCAGTTTCATTAAAACTTTTCGTCAATGAATCAAAAACTGTAATCAGAATTGAAAGTATTTAACTTTACATAAGAAATTAATACCCATGGCTGTATAAAGGTTCCTTTGTCTAACTTATTTTAAAGTATTTTATAATTTTTTAGTTAATTTAAATAAAGAGCTTTTTGAAGCATCTGTGAAATTTTGTAATGTAGTTTAAATTTAATTAACATAGCATGTATTTATTAAAGGTTAAATGATAGACTGATAGCCTATTCAAATCTAATACTTTTGAAGATTATTTAAATCTCAAAAAAATTCTAAACTGTTTTCATTAAATTAATGCTTAAAGAGACATTTGTCCAATAGTGTCTGATCCTCGGAAATCAAGCGATTCTTTTTTGTATCTCTACAAATTATAAAACGAATAGAAATATATATATATATATATATAGTAGAATTTAACAACAATTTTCCTTAATTATTAAAGTGTGTGAATTCTCAAAATCATATATTGCAGCATCACTTAAATTTCAGTTTTAATACAAATTTCCTCAAGTGAACCGTTAACTCTATAAAGATTTGCAATTCTTTCATTTACTTCACCAACTAATTCATTTGTTTATGCGGGAAAAGTTTGGTAGTATTTTATAGTATCTCAGAAATTTATTTCAGTAAAATATACTTGGAACACAAGAGCTCTTTGGAAAATCCCCAAAATGCTGTGAAATGCTTAAAATTTAATTAGCTTGCATCTTTTAAAGATTAAATGGCAATGTGATTGTTAGTGAAGGAGAGTATGTATGAAGATAAAAACCGTATGACATTTAAATAATTAATTAATTTTATTACATTTATATAAAACGAATCATTTAATTAATAGTGAAAACCAATTGTAATGCAAATAGAGCGTTTGAAATAGATGTAAAATTAAAAAGGTATGAGGGTATATCGAAAACGTCGTGAAAGGCTTAGTTTTAAGTATTCTTTGTTTTAAAAACGTAAATGATTGATTAATGTTTTCTAAGATGCAGTACTTGTATAGATTCTTTACCACTACAAAAAGTGTTTAATCGTTTTATAAAATTTAAAGTATAGAAATAAATTACATTTGCTCATTACTTTAATGCATCCGTGTGCTTGGTTAATTACACTAGTTTTATGTCGAAATGAGAACTTTTTAATTTGCTCATCCTTATAGATAAGCAACCATATAGATGAGTTCTTCGGATATCAAACGTTCTTTTAGAATCTTCGAAAAGTTATTAATTGTTACGTAAGAGACATTCTTTAATTTATTAAATTAATGATTTATTTTGTTAGACGACTTATGTTTATGTATGTAGTGAAGTACTTTACAAGTATTTTTCTCAGAAGTTAATTTTAGCATAAGGGTATTGTGATGTTAAAAATAATCACTAATCTACAAAATTTTGTAAAACGTTTTAAACTTAATCGTTTTATACCCTTTATAGATCTATGATAAACTAATAACCTTTGAATGGTGGACTTGTAAAGCCAAAATTATTGACGAATTAGAGATTATTTAAATAGTAAATCAGTCATTAAATGTATATATAATAAATCATTTTTCAAGTATTGTAAGGTAATTGAAACGAGAATAAAGTTCATGAAAAGATTGCAGAATTAAAAAGTATTTAAATAAACAAATCTTAATACAGCATCCAAACTTCAAGTTTAATTAAAAAAAACTTACCAAACACAAAAAGTTATAACTACATAATTGATGCATAACTGACGCTTGTTTTGTAATAATTTTGCTTTAATTTCTATCAATGAATTGAGTATTTCGGAAATAATGAGTTCTTTTTAGAATCTCCAAAAAGTAGCTATTTGAAAAGTCGTTAATGAAATTCTTTCATTTATACGCAACAAATTAATCATCATTCTTATGTGAACTCGGTTTATGTCTGTCTTGCAGTCTTTTACATTATCTCTGAAGTTCATTTGAGAATAGAGAACTCGGAAATTAAAAGCTTTTTTGGCTAATCCTCAAAACTTTCTGAAATGCTTAAAATTAATTAGCTAGTATTTTTAAAAGCTTAAATGACAAATTGATGACATTTGAGGGGCTAATTTGTGAAAAATTAAAACTATTTACCTATAATGAATTTGTTTATTTTTCAAAATAATGTTAAAGGAATATTTGAGATTATTAAGTTTTCAAAAACTGTATAAAGAAATGGAAAACTTTCTTTTATTTAGAAATATAATCAACTAACTTGTGAGCTTGATTTACAGGGTGATTATAATTAAAGTCCTACTTTCAAAATGCTGTAAAAAAGGAAACACTGGTCAGAATGACTTTAACTTTGAACTGAATATACTGGGAAAAGAGGAAACGGTATGGCTTAAGAAAGAAAAAATTCCAAAGTGTAGGAATAGATGGCACTGTAAGTGACATAACGAAAGTAGATTCGGCTACAAGTGACATTTTTAATCGAAATACGACGGCTTTGGCATAAATTGCACAGTAAACCAACCGTACTGTTCAATGTGCATGAGTGTTTCGGTTGTTTGACGGAAAAAATGACTTCCAAATCAGCGAACAGTTGTGATACTGTTAGTGGAAAGCCCATCCACCACGGATGTCGTACCACATTGAATGGGAAAATCGGTTTTTAATTGTCCTTGTGCCAAAAACGGCATAAAAAGCACATAATGATTCGTTTTTTAATTGCGCACGAGTGTCTTTTAATTTGCATAGTATATAGATGTATGTAAAATTAGATACTATAAGCGGCCATACCCAAAATTAAAGTTGGAAATATCCTTTCTGTTATTCAATGCACGATAAAAGTAGCAATTAAATGGTATATTTAAAATGGATTCCATGATGAGTATTACTTTTGTTATCAAATTATCATATATCACTATTTAAGCTCGTTGAGCCGAAAGATAAATATATTTTGCAACATATTCTATTCCATATTTACCACTCAACTTTTTTATCACTTCTCACTATTGATACAGTTAACACACACACTTTAACTCAGATTTCGCGTATTTTTGAAAATAGAGCAGTGTCAATTGCTATTTGATGCAAAATTGAGAACCGCGTGCCGTGAAGCGTGTCAACCACCGTACCCAAGTTCTAAGGAACATTTAACGAGTATGACCAGGATGCGTCATGTGTGCTCTATGACGGCGTGGGAACCGCTGCCTGCGCATCACCCCCATTCTCCCAAGAGATTGACGTCTTAGTCGCTGCAACAGCATACGACGATGGGGACCGTGCCCTGAAGGAAACCACCGCGTAACACTTGGGAACGTGCCAGAGTCCCCCAACAGCTTCGAGATCCAGACACCCAAAAGTGAGCTGAGCCCTAGTACTTGAGTCAGGATTCCTCAGCACATATTTGTTGTACTTTCGCTCCGAGACTTGAAAATCTACAGAGATATTTACTAGCCCCTTTGCTGTGGTATGGTATTTGAGGTAAATGCGGCATAACGAATTGAATGAAATAAAGAAATATAGGCGTTGGTACAGATGAGACTTAAGTACGTATAAAATAATTTTGTATATGGCCTCTCAATAATATTTCACTGTAATAAGATTATAAAAAAACATTCACAACGAACATTGATGCATATATCTTTGTTCTGCAAATTTTAGAATTTGAGTTATGGCTATCGTTCATATTTTTTGACGTATTGTACCTTTTTAAAGGTTAGAAGACAGATGGATAGTGTTTCTAGGAGAGTACTAGATTAAAAATATTTAAAATTAAGAGATTATTTAACAATTTTTGTTAAATTTAAGTAAGATAAATATATTTTTAAATACTCGTAATGAGAATAAAGTGTATATAGTAGTTACAAAATAAGAAGATATCAATATACCGAGTGCTCCAAAAGTTCGGTAAAATATTTAAAATTCATTAAAATGAATAAAAGGATGCTAAAAAATTGCGGTTTGCAGGAATTGGATTAGAGGGAGATAGGATTTTTTTTAATAACAAAAATATTTTGGCTCAAAAATTACCGGTAGATGACGTTGCATGCATAATATGAAGCAGATTTATGTAAATCAAGCTGTGATACAAAAAAAAATCTTAATGCGCACATATTTTTTATTAGATATCAGGGGCATGATATCGTTACCAGATCAAGCGCTGTTGGTTAAAATCTCTTACGACAAATGGGGAATCGGCCGCAGGCGCATTGTAAAAATTCTGCATGGCAAAATGTCTAAAGACGAGAAAAGGGCCTGTTTCATGTGCTGGGATGTTGAAACTTGTCAGACGTTTCGCAGGAATGGGTCTTTTACTATAAGCCTAATTTGCACACATCCGCTCCATATTATGCATGCCAGCGCCATCTATCGGCAATTGTTTAACCACATTTTTTTATTATAAAAAAATGCAATCCCAATCCTGCAAACTGCAATTTTTTAGCATCATTTGTTTCGTTTTAATGGTTTTTTAAAAATTTTAACGAACTTTTGGGCGCAGCCGGTATATACAAAACAGCGCGATATATTTAAATTTTATCTGTCAAAATTTAAATGCCTGGTTAATGATCTTTAAAATAAAAAAGCTTGAGAAATCTCTTTACAATATAAGATATTATTTAAAAATTGTATTCAAGTATTTTCAGTAAATCAACTGAATAAAAAGGTCATTTATTTAATATATTAATCCACTTATTTAACAACTGCTTTTTTTTATAAATTTAAAATCCGATTTTCCTCTAATACCATTCCTGTAAATCGTAATGTTTTAGCATCATTTGTTTCTTTTTAAAGAATTCTGAAAGTTTTAACGAACTGTTGGACCACCCCGTACATTTAAAACAGCGCGATATATTTAATTTTTGTTTGTCAAAATTTAAATGCCTGGTTAATGATCTTTAAAATAAAAAGCTTAAGAAATCTCTTTATAACATAAGATATTATTTAAAATTTTTATTAAAATATTTTTAGAAAATCAACTGAAAAATAAGGTCATTTATTTAATATATTAGACCACTTATTTAACAACTGTTTTTTTTAGATAGATTTAAAAGCTGTTTTCCAAATTTCCCATTCATCAGTATAATTGAGCTTTAAGTTGCTCGGAATTCAAGTGTTTCTTTTAGAGTTTCTAAAAATTTGTCATATGTTATGAAATATTTTTTTTTCATTTGTTCAACAAGTTATTATGTTTGCTTAAATGAACTTTATTTATATATGTATTGAAATAGGTTAAATATATTTTGAGAGACTGATTTTAGAATAGAAAGGGGGGAAATTAATGGGATAGCATGTCAAAAATTCTGTAAAGAATTTTTAATTTAATCAGCTTTTGTCGTTTAAAAGTAAACTGACAAACTCATAGTCTTTGAAGGACACTACTTTTGAAGATTAAATAAATTTACTAATTAATAAACCATAATTATTCTTTCATTAAATTTACGCCGAAGAAATAATTTATGTAATATTTAAGTAAAATTGTATTAAGAATAAAGTGTTTGAAGTAGTTCAAATATGAAGAAGTATTGCTGTACTTATAACCATTGCGAAATGATTTTCTAATCATGTATCTTATAAAATTTAAATGATTAATTAATAGCCTCTAAAGTACATTGCTTATGTAGTCTCTTTATCACGTGGAAAATTTTTAAAACATTTTATTTTATTTATATTATAAAGATAACCGAAATCGGCTCAATATTTATTTAATAATTTACTCTATTTGCTCAATTTTGCATGCCTAATATAATTTTTAAAACATTGTTTACATTCTTTACATTGATAATTGTAGTGAAGAACTGAGTAAATTAGCAATCCAGAGTTATTTTAAGATTTTTCAATAAGTTATTATTTATCGATCAAATGGAATTATTTCATTTATTTAATAAATATATCTACTTGTTTATCAGAACTTATAATTACAATTTTGATTTATTTTGTATCTTATTCTTTAATCAGTTTATTTCGCGATAACGTACTTGAAAATTAAGAGCTTATACTATAATCTCCAAAACATTTTGAATCATTTTAAAATTAATTGATTTTTATCTTTACAAAGAGAAATGACAAATTAATGACTTTTGAAGGTTAGTAGAAGACTAAATCCTTTTACCGATTAAGAAATTGTTTAATCATTTTCATCAAACACGTATGAAAATCATCAGTGTTATTTAATGCAACATAACTGTGAAAAGTGTAATGTGCATGGAGCATTTTTAAAACTAACAACAGTCTGTAACTGTTTAAAACATCGCGAAATGGTTACATTTTAATTATCTTGTATTTTTTTAAATGTAGACTTTGAAGTACAGTGCTTATATAAGCTTAACTTCGGTATCACTTTAAAATTTCAAAGAAGGATAGTTTAGAAATTCATCACTTTAGAACAGTGGTTCCCAAACTTTTGAGCTCGCGGAGCCCTTTTTGGGAAGAATTTCTAAGGCGGAGCCCCTAAACCCCACGGTACCCTACGGTTTACAAATAAATGTTTTTTATGCCTATGGAGCAAAGAAAGATTTGCTGGATAAGAATCTGAACCAGTAGTTTCCAACATGGTGCCAAGGTTCTCAGTTTGGCCCTTTTCTTGATACAGAAATTCTGAATTCATACTAGAAATTTTGATAATAAAATTTTCTATTATAACAGTTTTATTTAATATTACTATTATTGGACACAATAAATTAAAAATAAGGACTAAGAACCACTTTTTTTTCCATTAAAATATATGCCTTGTATAATCGTGATATGACCGCCAAATACAGCAAAAATTATAGTTAAAAATTTGTGCTTTCGGAAAGCTTTTAGTAAAGAAGAAAACAAACTTTTCTTACCCGAGCGACGTTCGAGCTATACTGTTAAGGGGTTAATGACATCCGTTTTTAAAATTAAAAATATTCTTTCGGAATTTCCAGTATGAACTCGGAATTAAAGATTGTAACCCTATCTATGTCATATTTGCGTTGAGGCTTACGTGAAACTATTATTATTTTTGACAAAAAACACGTACACATAGAAAAAAAGGTCAGTTGTACAGTTTTCGTTTGCAAAGAGAGACATCTGTATAATCCACATAGGTTACTCGCGAAAAGAAAGAAAATGCGTAGGCCCAGTCGACCATGAGTAATTATATAACACGTTTTCGCTAGTCCCGCCCACCCGTAATAGAATCATGCGATTACGGAGTCTTTTACGGATTTCTTCTTTACGTTTCTACTACTTCTAAACATGCAACGAAAACGAATCGCCTCTGAGTTTCTTCTTTTGAACCATTTTTTAGAAACGCATTTAGAAGCAGATCATCGTTTAGTTGGCTGTGCAGAATCTATAACCTGCATTGTTAGGTGCAGTATCGTTCACTTTTTATGTTTTATTTGTAGTAGTTAGCTATTAATTATAGTTTTGAAAGAAACTTTCTTTCACCATTGTTTTTGCCTCAAAATAGATATACGGTTTAAAACTACACATGTTAAAAGAACTGTAACTAGTAGAAAAATTTTACTAACAAACCGGGATATATGGGTGGGGTTAAATTTATATCAGGGCGGGTACTCCTTCACATAAAGTCTAAGAAAGGGGTGGAGCTGAACAAAAGTTTAGATTGTTAGTGTGATGACAAATGTAAAGAATATATATTTTTAAATTTCTACAGCCGTATTTCAACAGGGTGTCAAAATTAATTACAACTTTTGTAAAATTGAATAGGTTAAAAAAAAAAATTGATGCAGTTTTCAATTTAAAATTGAAATGGTACATGAAATTTGAGATTAAACCACGTAAATTAAAATATTAACGAAAAGCGAAAACTATTTATGACAAGTCTATCACTGAAACAACCAAAGCTTAACTAACACATTTCTCAGTAAATATAACAATGGAGTATAAAATACCTCATTTTACAGACCTCAAATAGTGAAACGAAAGAAAATAAACAATGTGAGACACAATTACTAGAGATGAGTTCGGGCTCTCTTTTCGGAGCCCGGGCACGCCCGAGCCCGACGATTTTAAATCCCAGCCCGATACATTTTGTGTCTTTAGAGCCCGAGCCAGTCCGAGCCCGATACCGAAAAAAATTGCATAATATTTAAAAACTGTTTTAAAAGTAATTTCTCATTATTAAAAAATTTCGTACAAGAAAATAATTGTCGATCCCGTGCACATAAGTAATTTTATGGAAATTTGCACTCAATTTTATCAAAAGAGAAGTTTGATATCAAATAAAAATATACTTCTTTAAAGCTATGTTCATATTTTTCTCTCCCAACAAGCAAATCTGATGGACATATTAATGAAATGAGTTTTATGAATAAATGCATGAAATTTGCAAAAATTACTATTTATGTGCCGAAGAATCGAACAACGTTTTCTGTTTCCTATAAAAGATGTATATCGTGAATTATAAATAATTCCTAAATTAAAACAATATTTCGCGTTCCTGAAAATCCGCTTAAATTATGAATTCGACACCGTTATCTGAAAGATCCTATGCTTTTATAGGAAAAGTAGAAACACTGTTCGATTGTTTTCTATCACAATAAAAATACATAACAATTATATCTAATTACGAATGAAAGTGACTTCGTAAATGTTCAGAGCAGAGCTTTAGCATGAGCAGAGTTCCTGATTAAAAATAGAATCACTAACGTTATTTTCAAATGAAGAGCGATTATGTCTCGCACACAACAGAAGACTAAAAATTTGCAAACCTAAGCTAATGCTGATTGACTAAAGACAAAAAGTATTCATTTCGTATTAGATCTCTAAAAAATAAATGAAATAAACGTTCCAATTAAAAAATATCCTACTGTCACAAACGAAAATCTAGCAACAAATATTATTTGTGCGTACCTCTTCCCATTTGTGCCATATCACCCAGTAATCCGTCGTGTCGTAAATATCGTTTTTTTTTGTAAGTAGCATTCAAATACTAGAAAAGAAAAATAAGATTTCTGTTTCCCCTTCTATTCATTTTGATTAAAATAACATTGAAAAGACTGGAAATTGGAATATTTTTTTTAGGGAAATTTTTTTTTTTCTTCATGAGAAGAAATAAAATTGTCAGTTTAAGAAAGAATGAGGCCGAGCCCGCCCGTACCCAAAGGCTGGTATAAAAATCGATCCCGATCCCGTATTGGGCCTTGGCTCGGACTGAGCCCGTCTCATCTCTAACACTTACCTCATTAGGAAGTTAGAACCTGGATACTAAGCAAGAAAGAACCAAGTATAAATATATTAATAGGTAGAGCTCCAAAGAACAAAACTATTATCCCTTTTGTTCGGCAAGCAGAGATAACAGCGGTGGCGCCCCTTTACTCTTTCGATTCACGTTGTGCATTAGATTCAGAATAATATTTCTTGAAGTTTATTTTTAATAGAATTTTTAAAACGCATTAAATGCAGAAACATAAAATAAAGTAATTCAAACCAAAAATATTATATTACATCTATAATGCAAATTTTTAAATGATTTAAAAAAATATAGTATTTTTCAACCCAATGATAGATGTATTTATTTTTGACACACACAAATATCTACATACTTTCGATAAATTTTCCCTTGCAATATGCTAGTTTCTTTCATGTTTCATTTATTTTCCTGGAACACCGCGGAGCCCCTGAAAAGTATAGGCGGAGCCCCAATGGGCTCCACGGAGCACACTTTGGGAACCTCTGCTTTAGAAATTCCATTTAGAACAATATTTACAAAATGTTTTTAAAAAATTTCTGGTGCAGAAGAAGTTTCAATACATTCTCTTATTTATGATATTGGCCCATTTGCTTAGTTGTGTATGGGTCACATAGTTTTTAAATCTTTATTTTCAGCTTTTCCACTGATAAGTATAGTCAAACATTGCGTAGCTGGTAAATCTAGTGTTCTCTTTGGAATTCTGATAAAAATTACTACTTGTTAATTAAATGAAATTCCTTCAATTATTTAATAAAATAACTCATTTGTTCATAAGAAAGTTATTTTACATCGATTTTGTGATAAATATTTGAATATTAAGTGTTCATAGGTTCAAAACTCTGTTATACGTATTATATTTAATTGGCTTGTATATTGTAAAGGTTATTTGGCAAAGTGATAACTTTTGTACGACAGTACTTGAGACTTCTGGACTTCTTACTACTTAGTAAGTAATTCCTATGTTTGTGTTCAGGAATATATTTGTCTAAAACATCAATAAAATTTAAAAGAGAATAAATTTTATGGACTTGTTCAACAATGAAGAAGTGTCTTTCAAACATCTCGAAATACTTAATAGGGTCGTACATTGTTTTAATTTATAGTATTCACTAGTTGTCTTTATTTAATAATTATGAGGCAATAATCTGTTTAAAGAGTGTTTAAAAAAATATTTACACAGCTGTACTTTATGAAGAGGTGCCAAGCTCCCACTAATCTTCCGTAATATGTGGGTTAATTTGACCCAGTTTAACAACGTTTCGAACCAGATTTATTTGAAGAATCTTTATTTATTTAATTTCAGATTTTTACGTTGAATATATTTAATTTCATTTCTTAAAAAAAAAAAAAAAATCTGGTGTGAAACGTATTAAATCTGGGTCAAATTAACCCCCATATTGAGGAAGATTAGTGATATCTTGGCACCTCTGTTTATGGTCTGGATCATCTTCGATATGATCGTGGTCATATCTTGTCATGTAATTTTTTCAATGTAGGTGATTTAGACACTTTTAGGGGAAAGGTGCATCTGATTCTAAAATGTTAAAATGATTGATTGCTACCAGGATTTACAAACAATATTATTTGATAATAAGTAACAGATTTTCTTCACTTGTAAGATATAAAAGCAAAATTTTACTTTATACTTCTGGTGCCAATCTGGCATTTGGAAATTAAATTTAATTGGGATATATATGTCCAACCACATATCTAGGGGTTAAAATACGATGGGTACTTGATTTTGACAGTTCTAACTCACGGGACGCTTGTCGAAAGAATTTGTTTGAAATTTTGTCATAGGTTTTTACGGTTATTTAATAGGATTATGGTTTTGTCATAGGGTTTTAAGGGTTTGTTAATGGCAGCGGTCTTATAAAAAAAAAAAAGATATCTGCGACTAACGATGACATCATTTTGACAGTGGCAACGAATTTATCAGTAAATTTTGCTTTTACTGTAATTTTTGAAACTTCTAAACATCCCACAATTTTTATTTTTTCACCGTCGAATAGGGAAAAAAATCTCTTTATTATGCAGGTTTTTTTTTTTTTAATATGTTTCTCAATTTACTGTTTTTTATGGTTTTAAAATAATTTTCAAGTATAAGTTTTTCAAATATTTATCTCTATCACGCGCAGATCGACTATGGCATTTAAAGCAATATAAATTGTTCAGTGTTTGTTTCCAGCTATATGATATTAATCATATAGATATTTCTTTTATTCAAAATTACCATTTTTTAACTTAATTTTTGGTGTATTAATTAATACCCTTTATTCAAAAAGATCTCTTTCACTTTTAACCTCATAAAGTAATTTATTTTCTCACACTAAATCCTATCTTTGTTAATATCGACATGTACGTTATAATTCTATTTATTAATCATTTCTTTTCTGTTTAAAAAACCTTTCATTCTTATTTATTAGCAATTTTCTACTTAAAAGTCGTTTCATGATTATGATATCCAAAAGAAGGAAATAAATTAATCTATTCGTTATTGTCGCAATTTAAAATAAACATTACATATCCTATAATTCTCCTTAATGAGTTGATAATAATTTTCTTTTACATTTAATCTATAGCTATTTTCTTGAAATAACGCAATCTTCAACTTTTATTATTTTGGCATAGTATAAAGTGAAAGAACTCTTCCATATATTTATTTAATGACTTTAAATCTATTTTTTTTTATTTTCTTCTCTTAAAGTAGAACTGTCATATTTTTTAGCTGATGCAATCGTTAATTAAATTTACAAGCTCGCGTAGATGTAAATAGATAATAAATATGTCAGTATTGCAATCACATAAAATCATTTAAAGACCTTTTATATAAACAAAATGATTATTACTATCTATTTGACTAGAGTTGTCGTTATATTTACTGTAGATTCACCAAATTATGAATCGCAAAATATAAAAGCTCTGTTGCGAGTCTCCCACTCAAATATTTACATTTAATATCCTTAACGTAAAAATTCTTCTCGGCGTCTTGGCTAAATGTGAATTGAATGTTGTCGGCGCAATCTGTGAAAGAAAATGTTTAGATCTCGTTGAACCTTTGCGCTGAGAAAAATCTTAATTTTCTGAAAGAGGGTGACCACCCCTGACTATCTTATGTCTCGAAGTTATTCAAGTAAAGTTCAGCTGATGCAAGTTTGTTTCCTTTCTATATAAATGACTGCTTCTTCCTCGGGAAGCGAAAATTGGGTATTGTCTTTGCGCAACGCTAAAATTTAAAGATTACGGCTCGATATCAAAAGATCTCTCTTAAAATGCATTCCCTTCTACAAATAACACCCACACAGAGAAAATCTTGTTGGCAATCTGAACAAAATTTCTGTCCCTAGAATTTTTTTTATTTGGTGTGTTCAGAAGTGATGTCATTCCGAACCAGTTTTTTTCTCTGTTTCGGTCGTAAAGACACTCTTTTCTTTTACCTGTAACTGTATGCATATTTATTTCTAGTGTAATGTACTGAGTAAGTATAACTAGATGTGCCAAGCTCCTTTTTAAAGGGAGGTAAGGATGACCACCTCAGGAAACATGGCCTAAGCCTTAGAGTTTGTGTGCAATCTTGAGGGGCTGACACGCCTCTATCACCAGCGAGACCACAGCCACGGAATTATGTATGCAAGTTTTACAATATAATATTACAATTTTCCTTCTTCTCAAAAGTTTTACTTTCACATGTGATTTTCTTTGTAGTGAAAGTAATTGAATTTTGTCTGATAATACAGAACTGACGGAGAATGGTTATCTTCGTAGCTTTTATGAGTTTTTTGACAGTATGTGATATTAAAGAAGTTCCCAGCAAACGCTGGGTGTACATGTAAATACCCGTCTTATTTTGGTTTATCATTCAAGTCGAATGAATAAAATAAATTGAACTGGACTGTTATCTCATATAAATTTTTTTGAAGCCACACCAAATGCCCTAAACACTGCGGTTAATACTCTGCACAAATTCATCAAATCTTTATCATAAGCTAATATTCCATAACGATATTAAAACTTCATTAACAAATAAAAATAAAAATATGAATATAACACAATTTTAAAACTATTCATGTTCATCTTTAAGTTTGTGTTCTCATTTGCAGCCGTGTTTTCGTCATTGTTTTCAATTTCTTCTGCCCAGTATCGAGTCATCATGTGTTCTCCCCAATATACTCCTTGACCTCTGAGTTTTACTAAAATTTATCATTGTGTCACCATTCTACAGTATTTTAAGTTTTATAATATGTTTACTTCAAGCCAGTGTATTTATATTTTGATAATTGTTTATAGGGCATCATTTTCTATTTCTAGAAACTGTCCGGTTGTTACTTGCCGTTGTGTTATCGTAATTGTTTTTATCATTCTCAGCCCATTGTTTATCTACAGTTCATCATACCACCCTCTGTCGTACTTACCGGCGGGTTCAGCTTAGGCTGAATGATGTTTTTCATAATACCTCAATAAGTGGACCGGGAGGGGGGGGGGGTGTAATCTATGCTATACAGACTTGCTTTCCTGGTCTGAGCATTCCCTTTCGGGCAATAAAAGACATGTAATCGAACTACACACTGAAAATATCAAAATAAAAAAGGCTGCTGCTGTAAATAGCGAAGTCTTCGGCTATTAACTTCTATCATGCTCATAATACGAAAGTATTGCTTTAAAAAAAATAAATAAACTTTATTTGAATACATTATTGATATTTTACGTAGAAAAATGCTTTCCGGAGTTTTTAGGGGGCATCTAACCCCTTAATAAGCCCGATAAGTGTAGCCTACTTTTTAAAAATTCGGATTGCTTGATTACCACCAGTTTTTTTTTTAAGTAGAAATATTCGCCTTATTTAATAGGCAGATAAAATAATGCGAGAATAAAGCCGATTACAGTATTTTAAAAAAACTGGGGGGGGGGGATCAAACAATCTGAATAAAACAGACGTAGCCTACGCTGCCCGTGAATGTCTCGGGCACGACGATTAAGCGGCTAAATATGTATATTAAATGTAAAATATCTATAAGAGTTATCAAAAGAAAACATCTTTTTACCTATTTTCTGTAACATGGGAGCTCGGGATAGATCCCCTAGCCTTATCATTGGGGAAGATAAACTTAACAATGAGAGTTGTTATAAAATCATTTCAAAATCTGCTAATAAAGCATTTTTCATTCTTACTAATTTTTATTCTTTTCTACTGCAATTCCCATATTTATATTTAGTTTGATTTTTTTAATTAAATAATTATTTATTTTAGCTTTTTTCTTTGTTTTCTATGCTTTTGAGTATTGTTAATAGTATTTGAGTAATTATTGTTGATATAAACATTTTATTTTAATTTTTTAATTACACATAAACAAAGAGAAATGTTTTCACGCAGCGTGATATATGTATAACTATGTTACAACTTTCAAGACCAATGCTTTATTATTTTTTCTTCAGATGTTTTAAGAAGGTATTTTAAAACAATTTATCATTCATATTTTTTCGCTTTAAAAACTGAAACTTATGGATAAGCTTTTAAACCTTATGCATGATAAATGTATGTTATATTTTTAAAGAAATGGTAAACATATACGTTGTTGCAACACCAAATCTCTCTTTCCTCAAGGATTTTTTCTCTGGGACCATAAATTTTATCTTGCAGAAAGACAAGAAAACCGGTTTAATCGAGGCATTTTTAAGGGAATTATAAAATGTTTGAAATGAATAAATTTAACTGAAATTTGATCGTGTATTAGAAAGCGAGTGATTAATTTAAAACATTACTTCTTTTTTGCATTTATTTATGTATGTTTTATAGAAATAAGAAATGTATGTTAAATTGTTAAAAACAGTAACAAAAGTTGTAGCATATTGAAAAGCTAAATTAATCTTACAAAAATAGTTTTGTCATGGTTTAGATGGCCAAGTTATATATTTTTGAGTCAGAATTTTTTCTTTATACGGTTTATTACGTTCTCTGTCGATTATATCTGAAACAAAAAAAAGTAAAATATTTAACAAAAACTTAATAAACAAGAACGAAAAATCATGCATCAAGTATAGATTATATAACACTTCCCAACACTTACAAAATATTTGTACAAATCTTTATTGTTTAACAAGGTGAAAGATGATACCTAAGTAAATAAGTTGGAAAATGCATAATATATTTAAAAACACAATTTCAGGAGTTAACCAACAATATTCGTAACAATATCCGAACTATTTTGGTACCCCAGTATATGATCTATAGATTTGTAATATATGATACATAGAATGCTAAATTTTAGTTCAGTTAGGAAACGCGTAGAACATTTTAAATCTCCCCTTTCTGAATTTCCGTGAATAAACGGAAATATACTCGAGAACGTTTGTGATTCCCTGTACATGATCTAAATAATTTATACACACCAAATAATAGGCAAAAAAATGAGTTAACTTTAAAAACGCGTTCAGCAACTGAAAAAGCACTTCCCGCAATAATTGTTAACAGACAGTACCGAATTCTTTTGTATGTACCTGTAAATGAACGATGAATGTGATACACACAATATTCTATATAGTAAGTCTCTTGTAATGGACCTTATATCAATTTCAATGTGTTTGAAATTGTGTAACATCATTAAAAGAAACCGAAAATGATTTTTCCCCATAGACCGTAATGTAACGGAATTCTTTTGAGTGTCTCTGTAAAAAAAGTACAACTGCTACACACTTCATTTTCGATACCGAACATGCTATTATAAATCTCAATAACATATATCAATTGCATGACAATTGGAATATATTTACGCGAGTTAGAGCACGGTGAGACAAACAGACAGACAAGCCGAATTCATAAACACTTTTCAACTATGTTGGAAAGTGTTAAAAACTATAAATCCGTAAAAATTTAATATACTTCTTGTTTTAACTTGAAGAAAAAATTGTTTGTTTGTTTTCCAGGTATAGTTTCTTTAAAAAATATATATATATATCCTTTATTTAAAAAAAAGGAACATGTAAAACAGGTAAATTGTTCGAAAGTTATCGTGGCAAACTGCTGAAAAATAGTGTTCTAAGGTATATGAGTTTAAAGTTTTTTCCTTTGCTCGCCGGTCTGTGCGGCCCAACTTTTCGTACGATTGTAAATTTTGAAAATTCCCCATAAGACTAAATTTACGATATTATTAAAGGTTCAAACATTATATAAAAATAATTTTAAAAGATGAATTTTTTCCTTATTTCAAACCTTTCTGGTCCCCTTAAATACATCGCTTTTTTTTAGAAATAGAATATTTAAATTTAGATGTTTTTATAACTAACGAATACGTTCTAAAATATTGGGTCATCGGGAAAGTTCCGCGGTTTTTCAAAACGAAGCACGGTTTCGTCTAGTTATTTTGCTACTATTTATAATGAATTACCTTGAATGACCCAGATAATTTACATTCGGTCTTTTCTGCTTGCGCTGCATAATTCTCGCTTTTTTTTGTGGGATAATTTTCGTTTTAGTGCAGGGCTAAGAATGGTGAACCAAAAAGTTCCTTTTCGTCACGTTATGCTAAAGGTGAAAATGCTAGTCAGACTGTTCGTAAAATTTGTGCTGTGTATGGAAAAATTGCTGTTTCAGATGACACAGTTTGAAGATGGTTTGTGTTGTTTAAGTGCTGAAATTTCAACCTCAAATATGATGCACGCTTTGGACGACCATCATTTGCAAAGAACGACATCTTAAAATAATATATCGCTGAAAATCCACGTTCCACAGTTCAAGAGCTATTACACAGACTAAATATTCAACAAAGTATAGTGTATGATCATTTGATAGCTTCTTTTAAGAGGCCCTCCTTTACTCTCATTTATGCTCTTCCGAATTTACATATTTGGGTGATTCAAGGTAATCCCTTATCAGCAGCAGCAAAATAATTAGACAAAACCGTGCTTCGCTTTTTAAAAAACTAATTGGGCGTTACTTTTCAGATGCCTAATACATTCAACAATATCTATTTTATTAATACTTTGTATACGATTCCAACTTTCAGTGAAATATTCCTTCATTTTAAATTTAAATGTATTCCTATAAAATTTTAGGTTTTATAAATGGTACTTGATTATTTAATATTTCATTAAAACAAAGTATTTTATTCCTATTTATTTTCAAGTTTTCTATTTTTTTTTTTTTTTTTTTTTACTTTGAAATAAGAAATTGTAATGTAACGAAAAGAATCTTGTTCTCATTTAAAACTAGAAAAGTTTTATTAAAAAGAAATTCTTTTTTTTTATTATTTGTATGTGCATATACGCCCAGAAAAAATTATTAATTATTACTTTTTTGTAGCTAAATTTTTTAAATCGTTATTTTATATAAATGAACCTTGATCATCAAAAATTCTGTAGCGATTATTTTGTCCTTAATCAGGATAATAGAAGATTCCGCATTAGACACTATAACCTTCATTTGCTGTAAAACAGGTTGTTATATAAATTGTATGTGTTGAAAGTAGTTGTATATATCCATGCAACACATTGTTATAAAATGTTTAAATATTTAAGATCGATGTATGTTTGTAATGTATGTAAGGGTATATTACAAATAAAGGTGTATACAATTACTGTTTTGAACATGATTGGCAACGGTAAACAAGATTGGAAACCATTTTTGGCGATTTATCTCCTGGTCCGGATAATACGTAAGTATCTACAAAAATATTCGGTTACTGAACGGACTATGATCGATTTCATTGTATGAAAAAAGGAAATTTCTTAATAATATTCGGTTATTATTGGAAAATGTTTCGTAATATGCCTGATGTATGATTTTTCGTTCTTGTTTATTCTACTTTATTTTTTATTCTTTTCTATTGCACTTAATATTATTATATTTAGCTTTGATCTTTTAAAAAATGTTTTTTGTTATTTTCTATTTTTCTTTATTTTCTATACTTTTTAGAAGGCAAATTATCTTTAATATAATCATTTTTAACCTTAATTTTTAATACCACATTAAAAAATCAATGTCTTAGTACATGATAAATGTATAACTATGTTAAAATATTCAATATTTAATGTTTTTTTTACATATGATTTAAGATGAGAATAATCTATCTTTTTTTTTTTTTTTTTTTTTTTTTTTAACTTTTTAAAACTAAGACTTGTGGCCAAGTTTTTATACCTTCTGCATGATAAATGCATGTTGTAATATTTTTACAAGAAATATTTAACATATGCATCGTTGGAACGCCAAATCTTTATTCCTAAAGAAAAATGATTTTTTTTCTCGAAACAATAAATTTTATTCAAACAGCCGACATGAACTCAGGTTTATGCGAGAATGTGTTTAAATATTCTTTTAAGAAATAGAAGATTTAATTTTGGATTTTTTATTCGTAGCAGATTTTTTATATGCAGCAGATATACTTTCTAAGATATCGTTTATCAATATCTGTTTTATTAATATTTTTTTATATCCAATAAAATGTAACGAAAGATTCCTGCATTTCATTTTTAATGTACCGCTATAAAATGAGCTTTATGAATGTTTTATAAATGTATAGTTATTTTTACATTCTTTTATTTAATATAACTTGATTTTTGTATTTAAAAAAGCAATTATGAAAATCGATTTTTAACTCGCTTCCTGATGTGCTAGAATTATAAAAAATATGTTTGCAGGTGTGTTTTTGATGACAACGCAAAATTTTAATGTTTTTAGAACTTAATTATAAATTGATAAATTTATCTTAAGGTATTTTTACGTTATGCGGTCACAGGGGATAAATTACCGAATATTATTTATGGTTACAACAGTATACGGGCTGCAACAACAATGGATTTAATGTTGTGAGAAACATCATTCTGAAAAATAAGCCAACATAGCTGTGAAACTGCAACAACGTAATATTTTAAACATTAAAAATTAGAAAATATCAATAAAAAATTAAAGAGTGCAATATATATTTTTGAAAATACGTTTTGATCAATTTTTAGTTTCATATTAATTAATTTAAGATTATACGTTGAGAAATCAATTTGGAAATCCTACAAGACCATTTAAATAATACTTGACTTTTCCTGTTGCCATAAATGAAAATTGAAATTGAGCACAAATCATATATTTTTTAATAAATTCACAAGCTCGCGCTTTCTACTAAGAGTAAATATGCGGTGAATTTTCAATAATCGGGTTCAGTATCCACGCGAAATAACTGTAATAATATTAAACAAGTGGGTAATTGTGATCTAAGATCGCTCAAAGGGTTTCGTTTAATATTCCTTTCAAAACACTATATTCTTTCTTTAATAAATCCAAATAAATTTCAATTAGAAAAAAAAAAAGTCATGTTTTTTATAAAGTAAAAATTTACCTGTCTATTTTTTCGTTCTTTCGAATATCTAAACCAGCCCGCTATTATATTCTGTCATAATAATATCTGTCATGCGGACTAAATGCGATATTTAAAAAAAATAATTTCAAAATTAAACATGTTGTACACCTTCAAAATGTTAAAATATTCGAATATTTCCATAATTGGATTTTTATCTTGATTCAATATGTTTCTCAAACTCATATATTTACTATTCTCTGTTACTCATATTGACACTCGCTTTGCATTATTCTCAAACATTTGAAAAATTCGTTAAACTTCCAATAGGACGTCAGATTTTCTTTTTAATTCTCTAATGACGTGATATTAATCTGCTTTGTGTACATACACATACTCATATTCCTTCTATTATTGAGAAATCTTTGAAATTTTCCGTTTTATTACCACTATGACGTCAATCAATTTTATTTCATATTAATCTTTTTTTCAATTGATGAAACTTTTAATTTCATTTTCATTTGTCACGTGGAAATCGTTCAATAGAAAATTAATTATTGTAGAAAGAATTTCATTGTGGATTTTTAATGGTTGGCAACTCCTATAACAAAAAATGTTCAAATTTAATAGGAAAAGGCTGTTAGAATTTTGGTTTTTTATCTCTATTTATACAAATAATGGGATTTTTTCAAATTTTAATATTTTGAACTTCATAGCTGGTATTCAGATATATACACACAAAGTTTCAACTCTGTAAGTGACGGACAGACAACGGAGCGAGAGTAATAGGGTTTCGTGAGATGAACGAAACCCTAAGAAAACAAGATTTAGAATCATGAAATTGGTAGTCATTTTCAAGATAAAAAACGAATGCTTATAAAGGAGTGTTTTGATGTTTTTATTCTTGAAGAAAAACACTTTTAATAATTATTTAATTTTTTAAAGTTGTTTTACTCTTCTACCTTCCTCCCAAAAAATTATATTTTTTTAAACGAGCCTTGTTCTAATTAAAAAGGACTTTTTTAAGGAGTATATATATGTGCATCTATAAGTGCATGTGCATTTCCAGATTATTTTATTAATTGTAGAGTTGCTTATTCCTTTCAATCGAACAAAAAAGATCGTCCTATTTCTTCAATTACATCCACGCACCCTGATCACACGAAAAAGGTTGTAGTTAATAGATGCGGAATAAGGATTATGGAAGATTTCTCATTAGTCACGGTTTCTTTAACTTCTTGGAAAAGGGTTATTGGGTCGGTGCTGTCAATGTGCGTTGTAAGTTGTTGTTTGTAAGTACGTATGTTACGTAAGTACATATGTTGTTTGTAAGTACGTATATATGTATGTATGTTTCAGTGCGTATGTTGTTTGTAAGTATTTTGTATGTATGTTACAGTACGTATGTTGTTTGTAAGTACTTATGTATGTATGTTACAGTACATATGTTGTTTGGAATTACGTATATATGTATGTTACAGTACGTATGTTGTTTGTAAGTACTTATGTATGTATGTTACAGTACGTATGTTGTTTGTAAGTACTTATGTATGTATGTTACAGTACGCATGTTGTTTGTAAGTACTTACAGTGGTGGACATAATTATAAGACACCTACCTAATTTGACATACAGTGAAAGAAAAGATTCAGAGCTTAAAAATGCTTTATCACATACGATAAAAACACAAATTTATTCTGTTATCACACGTGATTGTTTTACAGAAATGATATTTTTATAGAGTTTCATTAAAAAAAATTAAAGATACCATGGACAAAATTATAAGACACCTTAACATTTTAATTAAAACACCAGCTTTTTTTTTCGAAATATGCAAATTTTCTGCACGCTTTTATGACGCCAGCAGTTAACTAAAGCAGACGATAACCGACTTCACGCATTTACAAACATGCCACGAGGTACAGAATGCCCCAGCACATTTTATAGCATTCTTTAGGTCTTCGACACATGTAAACTGCCTCCCATTTCGGCAAACCTCACGAGCCTAGATCCCTCGCAAGTTTTCGATGGGATTTAACTCTGGGGAGCGAGAAGATCACGGAAAAACATTGATTCTTTGCTCTGAAAGCCACTTTTTTGTTACGTGTGTTGTATGAATCGACGCGTTATCGTGAGGAAAAGTGTAGTTTCCGCTACAAAGAATTTCATCGTATATGGCTAGTTGATCTTAAAGAAGATTCTTATACTTTTCGGAATTCATTCTTGAATGCACAAAAACGATATCGGTTTTCTCTTGAGCCGAAAAACCAGCCCAAACCATTACTGAGCCTCCACCCATTTGGCGGCTCATTTGTACATCAGGAGACTTCCGTAAATTATGCCAATAATAGTGAAAACCGTCAGGACCATCCAGGTTAAAGTTTTTTTTTCATAAGAAAATAACACAGAGTACCATTTGGAGGTTCCAGGCCATAGTTTGTTTAGCGAAGTTTAAACGGTATATTTACTGCCGCCTTAGAATAGGTGTTTTTTTTCTTCAATTTTTTTAATTTCACGTAGGAAGCATTATGCAACACCCTGCGAATGGTTCTCCTTGAACAATTCAGTTTCAAAGCATTTTTATAGCCTGTTGTATTCATCTTATTCTGTGTAGCGAGCGAAAGCACATGGCGTCAGTCTTTCGAGGACAAGCAAGGAGTACGTCCAGATCTTTTAATCACCGATCCATTACTTTCTCTTTTCAAAACATTTGAAATTGCACATCTAGAGCGTTTAATAACTTTTGAAATATTGTTAACTGAAGCACCAGTTCCATTTAATCTCCAAATTTTGCGAATTTCACTTTCTTTTAATTCTGTACCTCGTGGCATGTTTGTAAATGCGTGAAGTCGGTTATCGTCTGCTTTAGTTAACTGCTGACGTCATAACAGCGTGCAGAAAATTTGCATATTTCGAAAAAAAAGCTGGTGTTTTAATTAAAATATTAGGGTGTCTTATAATTTTGTCCATGGTATTTTTAATTTTTTTTAAATTAAACTCTATAAAAATATCATTTCTGTAAAACAATTACGTGGGATAACAGAATAAATTTATGTTTTTGTCGTATCTGATAAAGCATTTTTAAGCTCTGAATCTTTTCTTTCACTGTATGTCAAATTAGGTAGGTGTCTTATAATTATGTCCACCACTGTATGTATGTATGTTACAGTACGTATGTTACGTAAGTACGTACGTTGTTTGTAACTACATATATATGTATGTTACAGTACGTATGTTGTTTGTAAGTACTTATGTATGTATATTGTAGTACGCATGTTGTTTGTAAGTACATATGTATGTATGTTATAAGGTTTGTATAGGATAGATATAAGTGTGTAATACCTGTTTATGAAATTTTACAATAATGTATTAAATATGGAATATTAAACATGGCTGTCGTTTTAAAGTTAAAACAAATTAAATTAAATTTCTTGTGTGTAAATAAAACCTGTCAAAAATGCCATGTATTTTCAGGAAGATTTTTTTGTATCTTTTTTCCATTAGAGGTAATATATTACTCTACTTTATTTATTTTAACTTGGTTTTAGTGTGTAAAGATAGTACTGTTGTAATAAACACTTTTCAATCACTTTCTGATATGCTAGAATTATAAAAAATATGTACAGATAAGTAATATTTAAGTAGTGTGTAGTTAAATTAAGTAAAAACAGTGTGTAAGTATTAAGTAGTGTGCTTCCGATTACAATAAAACATTTTAATAAATTTAGAACTTAATATTATAAATTAATAAATTCAACAGTAAAAAGAAGAAAATTTAAATTAAAAAAAAGTGTGTAATATACATAGTTTTAAAAAATCTGCTTTATCCGTTAATACTTTAATATTGATTAAATTACAATTATATCTTGAGAAAACAATTTAGAAATCCTAAATAGGTAGTTTAAATAATATTTTTTGTTTCCTGTCTGTTGTCATATCTTATAAAAGAAACAGTGAAAAAATCATAATTTTTTTAACACATTCAATAGTTTGCCTTTTCTATGAAATGTCAATCAAACCGGAGAATTTTCAATAATCCGGAACCGCGCAAAATTAACATATTGTAACAAACATTTTTTGGAACTACATGAAATGCACACATGAATTTAGGCGTGATGTTTAAGAAAAAATTGAATGCTTTAAAAAGAGTGTTTTTCAAAATATTTTAGCTTTATTTTATACTTAACTTTTCTCTTTTTTTATTGTTTTATTTACTTGCTTTTATGCAATATCTGTCTTCTGCGTCGCCCAAATTAATGGTAATATAAACATCTTAATCTTGCTTTGAATGATTGAAGATAAATTTCAGTTTATGTTAAAACTTTCTAGACCAACGACTTGACTTTACTGTTTTTGACTTCTTATGTTTTAAAAAGACAATATATTTTAAAACATTTTATAATTTATATTTTTCACTCGCTTTTTGGTACTGACATTTACGGACAAACTTTTAAACCTTATGCATGATACATACATACTGCAATATTTTTCAAGAAATGTTTAACGTATATGTCGTTGAAAAACTAAATCTCTATTTCCTAAACAAATTTTTTTTTCTTTTTTTTGTCGGTATCACAAATTTTATTTTATAGGACGACATGAATACTGGTTTTAGAGAGAATAGCATTAGACAGTTTTTTTTTAATTTAAAATATTTAATTCAGGATTTTTGAAACGCAGCAAAATACTTTATAAAAGGTTGTTCATCAAAAAGTATTTTAATCAACCTATTTTATGCTTTAAAAAATACAACTTTTATTTAGAATTTTATACGACAGTCCCATCTTTCCCGAATTTTTTTTTTTTTTTTCGTGGACCATAAACTTTATTTGACAAATGACAAGAAGACTGGTTTTTGTGGAAACTACCTTTAAATATCTTCCTATTTTCTTAAAAATGAAATTTTAAATTCAGGGGGTTTTTATACGTAGCATACTTTCTAAAATATTGTTCATCAATAAGTAGTATTTGATTCAAACTTTTTTATGCTATACAAAATGTAACTTTTCTTTAGAATTTTATTTGACATTCCCCTCTTTTCCGAAAAAAAAATACTTTTTTTTCCCTTGGACCATAAACTTTATTTTGACAAACTGCAGGAATACTGGTTTTTATGAAAACTGTCTTTAAATACCTACCTATTTTATTTTGTAGAAATAAAATATTTAAATTCAGACTTTTTAATTACTTCTATCTATAATAGAAGAAAGTAGTGCAATCGATATTATTTTCAACTTCCATTTTTCGACGGATTTACACGCTTTAGGATACCGTAATACACGTTTTTACAAAATGTCTGTCTGTCCGAGTGTATATCTTCTTTGTACTACCGGGAAGTGTACGATGTTATGCACAGAATTGAACCAATCTTCATATTTATGTTTTGACTTTGGTCGTCAGGTTCCAGTTGGAATTGGGGATATCCCTCTAGAAGGGAACGCTGTGATGACGATTTTTTGCAATTTTTCTTTTGTATCATTGTAAAGTGCATGAAGTTATTGCTAGAATTGAACCAAACTTCATATATATGTTTTCGACTTTGGCCGTCAGATCCCAGTTGAAATTGGGATTATTGTTAGAATTGGGATCATGGTTAGAATTGCACCAAACTGCATATATATGTTTTCGACTTTGGTGGTCAGGTTCCAGTTGGAATTGGTGATATCCCCCTAGAAAGGGGACGCTGTGATGGCGATTTTTTTGCGATTTTTCATTTGTATCATAATAAAGTGCATGAAGTTATTGTTAGAATTGAACCAAACTTCATATAAATGTTTTTGACTTTGGCCGTCAGGTCCCAGTTGAAATTGGGGATATCCCCGTAGAAGGTAAGGCTGTGATGGCGATTTTTGTGCGATTTTTCTTTTGTATCATAAGAAAGTGCATGAAGTTATGGTTAGAATTGAACTAAACTTCATACATACATTTTCGACTATGGACTTCAAGTCGCAGTTGAAAATGTGGATATTCCCCCAGAAAAGGGCGCTGTAATAGCGGTTTTTGTAAGATTTTCTCGATTTTTTGCAGTTTAGGTGTAGAATTTTAAACGAAATTTTATATTTATATTTAATGTAAACTTTCGTAGAAAATCAGCTTTACGGTGGAATTGTGATTTCGAATTTTGTTCAATTTTCGATACAGGCGCGGTAGCTGATAAAAAAAAATCATACTGAATCATACAATTCTACAATCTAGGTTTAATTTGCATATTTGTAATAATCAAAATTTTCCCCGCGTTTTCATATAATACCCGTTGATTAGACTTCATTACGAATTTTCTTTTACCTCCACCCCTGCCCTCAAGGTTTTGAACCATTTATTGAAAACAAACGCGAAGTGTAAAATAAAAAAATACACTGTTTGAAGTATTAACCCATTAAAGACTGGCGTTGCGTTTTCGCAAATATTATGTTTCTTTTAACCCTTCATCACACACGCCCCTTTCAATTACGTTACTACACGCGCGGGATAAATTTTACCCCAATGGGTTTTCTTGTGTCAATTTCCCGCCAGTTTGATAATAAACAAAAAATTATATTTCGAAATAAACTGTAAATCAATAAAGACCATAATTTAACCTAAAATTAGAAGTTCTTTTATATTTAAAGCAAAAAAAATCATAAAATCTAGCACTAAGATTTTTTTCTGCATATCATTACATACAAAGCTTTTACAATCCGAATTCAGCCATGAAAATAAAATAAAATATAAAACTGATATATAGAAACTGTACGTGCAACAGTTGTTAACGTTTAAAAGAACAAGTATATTATTATTTGCATTGACATTTTCCTATCATTATGGATTACGTTATAACACGCGTGGGGTAAATTTCCTCCCGCGTGACATTTTTATAACAAAATAATGGAAAATACACAACCGGAGGTAAATTCTTTTTGGCCACATCTTGATATATTTCATCTTGAAAGGTACTATAAAGCTCAGAATGATCACGAACGAGATTTTCACACATTTTTAAGTAATCGTTGTGAGCTGGGGTATATTTTATCCCAGTGCGTGTGCTGACGGGTTAACATAACACCAGTTTGTTTTTAAGATAAATATTCACTGTATTTGATGCGAGAAACGCTGTCATAAAGTAAGACAGAGTTTGCTATTATATAAAATTGGTATGAAACGCAATATTTGTATTTTATTTATAATATTGGTTTAACATGTGTGAGGTAGAAGAAAGTTTAGGGATTAGCACATACGAGTAGTTTTATACGTAACAGAATGATTTCTAAAATATCATTCATTAAAATTTATTCTATTAATCCATTTGCATCCTAAGCGTGTATCTCAGGCTTTTATTATATTCACAAATTCTGAATTCATACCAGAAATACTGAATAGTAAATTTTCCTTTTATTTAATGACAGAAATTTTGAGATTACATGAGGTAAAACTTCTGCTTTCGGAATTTTCGGTATGGAAATCCAGAAATTCCGGCATTTGGAATAAAAAGGAATTCCTCAAATGGACGCATATATGCGCTAATGATACAAATTGATTAAACCTTACACTGCGCAGGCGAATTAAATATTCCTTTATTTTATTCATCATTTTCGAATTCATACCAGAAGTACTGAATAGTATTTTTCGTTTTATATAATGACAGACATTTTGAGATTATATAAGGTACAAATTCATCTTTCGGAATTTTCGGTACGGAAATCCACGGTATCTTTGAATAAAAATTTTGAATAAAAAATTAATTCCTAAAATGGACGCATTTATGCGCTGATGATGCAAATGGTTTAAACCTGTCTTTACGCATGCAAAATTCATTGAAATATTCCTTTATTTTAATCATAAATTCCGCATTTATACCAGAAATACTGAACAGCATTTTTTCCTTTTATTTAATGACAGACATTTTGAGATTATATATTGAAAAAATTCTTTTTTCTGAACTTCCCATGTGGAAATCCGCTGATTCTTTGAATAAAAATTTGAATAAAAAATAGATTCCTGAAATGGACGCATTTATGCGCCAATGATGCAAATGGTTTAAACCTGTCTTTATGCATGCAATGTTCAAGGAAATAGTAATTTATTTTTAATAATAAATTCCGACTGCATACCAGAAATGCTCAATAATAATTTTCTTTTTATTTAAAGACAGACATTTTGAGATTACATAATGTAGAAATTATTCTTTCTGAAATTCCGATGTGGAAATCCACGGATTCTTTGACAACTAAATTTGAATAAAAAATAAATTCCTGAAATGGTCGCATATATCCTTTAATATGCAAATGGTTTAAATGGCTTTTTTACGCAAGTAAAATTCAATAATATATTCCCCTTTTCCGCTCTTTTAGGTAGCTTTCAATATAAAAAAGTATAAAACTACCTATTGCAGCCATTCGGAGAAAAGCAATTCCGGAAAATTTCGGTATATTTTCACCGATCATGACCCCCAGACCCCAAAACCACCCTCCGTTCAAATGTTTATATATATATATATATATATGATCTATGTCATACAATAACACTCGTATTTATAAATCAATTTGGATGAAATTAATTGTGTGCATTAAGCTCACCCATTTCTCGACCGAGTTTGTTGGACATCTTGGTCCACCATTTTGTTTAAAAATAGCGGCCATTTAAAGATTTAAAACTGAAATTAATAGACAAAAAGTGCTTAAGTGTTAGGCCTTCATACAAGGATTCCGGGGAATATTTTGTTTTACCTCTATCTTAAAAAACGGCTGAGATACAGCAGTTTGAAATTCTAGGGTGGCAGACATTTTGAGACAAGATAGCACATTACGAAAATCCAACGATTAATTTATGAGTTTTAGTGAACGCGACTTCTCGCAAATTATTATCTTTCATTGTTGTAATCATTTTCCCAATCATACGCATAAAACTATATATTCATATCCGTTAGCGCCAAAGTCTCGCCAAACTTGGCGGCATTTGGCGAAATGCCGCCAAATTTGGCGATCGAAATAAGTGTTCATAAATGAAGTCAACTTGGCTATAGGTGACTAATTTGGCGAATTTCTTATTCAAATTCAGTATTTACGAATGTTCTGTAATTTGGTTCTTTGCATTTTAGCTTGCTGTTTCGAGTAATATTAGCTAAAATTTTAAAACGAAGATATTGGAAAGCTACCTTTTCCTCCCTGTACAGGCCGTAAGGATTTTAACTTAGCTTAACTTGGTTTTTAAGGTTCAGTACTTAAAAAGTAAAAACGGAACCATTATAAGATCACTTCTCTGCCTGTCTGCCCGTCTGTCAGAGTATTTTTTCTAGTAAACTGTGGGATGTCAAACTAGGGAAAGTTATAAAGCCTTTTTATTTATCGAGTAATATTAGCTAAAATTTTAAAACGAAGATATAGGAAAGCTACCTTTTCCTCCCTGTACAGGCCGTAAGGATTTTTATTTAGCTTAACTTGGTTTTTAAGGTTCAGTACTTAAAAAGTAAAAACGGAACCATTATAAGATCACTTCTCTGCCTGTCTGCCCGTCTGTCAGAGTATTTTTTCTAGTAAACTGTGGGATGTCAAACTAGGGAAAGTTATAAAGCCTTTTTATTTATCGAGTAATATTAGCTAAAATTTTAAAACAAAGATATAGGAAAGCTACCTTTTCCTCCCTGTACAGGCCGTAAGGATTTTTATTTAGCTTAACTTGGTTTTTAAGGTTCAGTACTTAAAAAGTAAAAACGGAACCATTATAAGATCACTTCTCTGCCTGTCTGCCCGTCTGTCAGAGTATTTTTTCTAGTAAACTGTGGGATGTCAAACTAGGGAAAGTTATAAAGCCTTTTTATTTATCGAGTAATATTAGCTAAAATTTTAAAACGAAGATATAGGAAAGCTACCTTTTCCTCCCTGTACAGGCCGTAAGGATTTTTATTTAACTTAACTTGGTTTTTAAGGTTCAGTACTTAAAAAGTAAAAACGGAACCATTATAAGATCACTTCTCTGCCTGTCTGCCCGTCTGTCAGAGTATTTTTTCTAGTAAACTGTGGGATGTCAAACTAGGGAAAGTTATAAAGCCTTTTTATTTATCGAGTAATATTAGCTAAAATTTTAAAACGAAGATATAGGAAAGCTACCTTTTCCTCCCTGTACAGGCCGTAAGGATTTTTATTTAGCTTAACTTGGTTTTTAAGGTTCAGTACTTAAAAAGTAAAAACGGAACCATTATAAGATCACTTCTCTGCCTGTCTGCCCGTCTGTCAGAGTCTTTTTTCTAGTAAACTGTGGGATGTGGAAAGGTCAAACTTGGGAAAGTTATAAAGCCTTTTTACCCACATTTTTCAGATTATTAGCCATTCACAAATATGTTTAGGAAAAATTTAGGGGGCTAATTAAGTTACTTGAAAAAAAAAGTTTTCTTTTTGTATATCGTGTTGGGTATCGTAAGAAAGATCTGGTAATACTGAACTCAAAAATATATTAGTTTTAATTTTAGGTATTACATTTTCAAATATATCTTGAAAAATAAAATGCAAAATTATGTGTCCGCTCCTCTCTGTTTCCGAATCTACTGAAACTAAAATTATGAAAAAAATAGGGGTAGTAGGGCTTTTTAAAACCCATTTTCGACCAAAGGTGCGTAAACGCACCATTTCAATAAATTTATTTTTATTAATACTGTGACGTATATTTTTCACTAATTTTATTTTTCTGCTATTTTTAAGGGTATTCGAAACATCTATAAAATATTAGTAATTCAATTGAAGTAATCACTTTATGTTGAGAAATTTGCAAAATACGCTGGATTTTTACTTGAAACGGTTATTGACAAATTCGACTTTTTGAAAATGTATAATTATTCCTCTTGAGATTAATCATATGTTTTTATAATGGAGTAAAGTTGCAAGTTCTGTAAGTAAAATAGAAATAAAAGAAATGCCATAAGAAAACTTAAATTTTTTATTTAAATTTAGTGGTAAATTGTTAATGGTAAATAATAATGGTAACGTCAATTTAAATAAAATATTATTTTTCATGCACGAAACTTTTTTGGTGTCTTAATGAATGTAATTTAAGCAAATTTCAATGCAAATAATACCACATTTTATGAAATTTCTATGCTTGGCCTAAAATGGGTTAATTAAATCTTGAAGGAAATCTATAGGGGTTTTCCTAGGTAACATAGTTTTTTAGAAAAACGCATTTTTCCATTGACAGTAGTTTGAGGCATCTATCGGCGTAGAATCATCCAAGGATATTCGATAATGATTTTCGAAAACAATTGTCTGTTATTAGTCGAGATATTAATTAAATAACGTGAAATAAAAATTCTTTTTATATATCGTGTAGGGCAGCGGTTCCCAACCTGGGGTACGTGGCAGGGCTGCTGGAGGTACGTGAAAATAATATCGGTAATGGCGGAAATCACAAAAATGGTTTAACTGAAAACACGCAAAGAAAATTGATAGTTTTGGATGTTAGTCTCATGTGTAAGTCCAATATGTTACATTCAAAAGGAAAGAAAAAACCCACTAAACCTAACAATTCATTCATATTGCAATGTCACTAGCTCCGCCCACTGTTAAGCATATTGCATTAATACTTTTATATTGTCTCTTCCCTAAATCTTTCCTAAAATTTCAATTAATAATTACAGAATATTCTTTTCTCGCCACTTTTTTTGTTCTTCCGTTTTTAATAATAACTACAGAACGCCTAAGTTATGTAAAAGCTTCTGGTTTTTATGTCTTTTATTAAAACGTGTTGAAAAGCTGGCCGTTATTTTCGTTTTCGAATAGGCGAAGTTATATCTCTAACGTATTTTAATAAAAATATTCCTTCATTTTAATGAGGATTTAATTTGAAGTGTTTATTTATTATATGAGTTATTTTGTTTTGTGTTTAAAATGGATAATTTGTTAAATTCCGGAACTCTTAAGAGAACTGCAACTGCGATTGAAATTCAACCTGGTGAATCCGAAACTGCAAGTACTTTGAAACAATCTGATTATTTCGGAGTGCAAGACAACCTGAGTGCAGCTGTTAATAGGCTTGTTCTGGTAAGTGATAAACCTAATATTTTAAGTAAAACTGAAGGTATCAGTATCCCATTAAAGAAAAGAAAATATAATAATGAATACTTGAAATATGGATTTTCATTGACGAGAGAGAAAGATTTTCCAAAACCACCACGCTTTGTTTGTGGAGAGATATTGCCCAGTGGTAGCATGAAACCCTCTTTATTCATACGCCATTTAGAGACGAAACATCCAATTTATAAACAAAAGAACGCCAGCTTCTTTCAGCGACTATCAAGCGGCCCTATTGAAGCATCTTACGTGTTTTCTACAAACAAAGATAATGAGAATACTGTTGAAGCATCGTAAAGAAAATGCTAACATATTGCTAAAAGTGGTAAAAATCATACAATCGCTGGAAATTTGATATATCCTTGTATAAAAGATGCTGTCGAATGTATGTTTGGTGAAGAACATGTGAAAATGATTTTAAACATTCCTTTCTCAAACAATACAGTTGCTCGAAGGATAAGTGACATGTCTGCCGATATTGAACCTACAATAATTCAAAGAATAAAAAAAGTCCCTATTTTTCAATTCAAGTGGATGAGAGATCTCCAATCTGTCAATTTTGCTTGTTATTGCAAGATATTTGAATGATAATGTACTTGAAGACAATTTGGTACTCTGCTATCCTCTTACAGAAACATGTACAGGAAAATATATATTTAATGCCTTTCACAGTTATTTCTGTGAAAAAGATTTTGAGTGGGCCAATTGCTGTTGGGTTTGCACTGAGGGTGGAAAATCTATGTCTGGGTGTTACATAGGTTTACGCGGTCTAATCAAAGAAATTGTACCTCGGAACCGTTGCTGTATACACAGTCACAGTCTAGCGGTCAAACCCTTGCCAGACGCATTGAAGGAAGTACTCCACCAAACTGCCAAAGTTGTTAATTTTATTCCGCCGATTCAACAAACTCCAGACTATTCAAATCTTTCTGTGAAAAGATGGGTGGCCTGCCTATTGATTTTGCACACAGAGGTGAGGTGGATTTCACGTGGAAAAGTACTTGAAAAAGTACTTGAAAAATTATTTGAATTGAGACATGAAGTTAAAGTTTTTTTAAGATCATCTCTTTGAGCTAATATCTAAATTTCATGAAAAAAAATGGCTTCAAATGCTTACATACTTATCTGACATTTTTTAAGGAATAAATAAACAATTTAAGATTACAGAACAGTTCATAACCTTTTTTAAAGTATCTGGAAAGAACGAGTGTATGATTAAAAAAATAATTTTTTGGGAATCATGCATGAGAAAACACCAGCCAGAAGTTTTTCAAACAAATTGCAATTTCTTATCAGAAGAAGTAAAATCTAGTATAATGGCTCACTTAACAGGACTTAAAACGCCGTTCAGACAATATTTTCCGAAGCAGAGTTGCGAAAATAACGGGATTGCAAACCCATTTAACGATTTGTGCTTTCGACAAGCATGAAAAATTATCAGTTTCTGAAAAAGAAAAATTGATCGAACTTTCGACTCATTCTTCTTTATAATCTAATTTCAACCAAAGAAATATTATTGCGTTTTGGACAGCAGTAAAAGAATACCAAGAACTCAGTGGTAAGGCTATAAAACACTTGTTGCCTTTCACAAATACCAAGCTTGTCGAAAGATCATTTTCGTCTTATGCGTATATTAACGCTTTGCCGTCCGGCGACACCACAGTGGTGTCGTACGTAAAGTAACTTAATTTTAATCCTTAAATGCTACATTGGCACCAGAATTTTGGAAGGAAAAATTCCCTTTTATCAAGTACATGAAGGAAAGATTTTACTTATTTTCGAATAAAGTTTCTAAATTCTAATAACAATCAATCATTTCAACATTTTACGAATTGAAGTATTTTTACGAGACATGCGGACGGCAAAGTGTTAAAAACAAATATCTCAATAAGCTTGACATTGCTCCTAACTTGAGTTTCTCTTGAGATTCTGTCTTCGTTTGAACACAATTTTAAAAAACTCGGTTCTATGAAAGGATCCCATTGAGAGTATGAACAGTAATTTTGATTATTTGTATGTAATGAGACAAAGTTATCATCAATAATCATCTTAAGATAGTTAAAATTTCATTTAATGCTATATTAATTTTTTTTTACTGTTTAGCTAATATTATAAAAAGCAATATTAATTTTAAAATGCAAGTTAAAAAATAAAGTTTTGGAATGTCAACGTAATTTGTGTCGATCTATTATTTGGTTGTGATAAGTAGATAACTAAAGGAAAAAAGTATGTTTGCGTAATATGGTTGAGCGGAGAGAGAGGGGAGTGTTTATGAGAAATGGGGGTACACCGAAATGGAAAGCCCAAGAAAGGGGTACGTGAAAGAAAAAAGGTTGGGAAGCGCTGGTGTATGGTATCGTTTGAAAGATCTTGGAACATCGTAACTCAAAAATAGATTTGTTTTAATTTTAGGTAATATATTTTCAGCGATACAGAGATGTCCCCCAAGAGATCCCACTAATCGTCCGTAATATGAGGATTAATTTGACCAAATTTAACAACATTTCGAACAACATAAATTATTTGATGAATAGTTATTTATTTAATTTCTAGATTTATACGTGGAATTTATTTAATTTCATTTCTTAAAAGATTTTCTGATTCCAAACGTATTAAACCTAGGTCAAATTAACGCACATATTAGCGAAGTTTAGTTTCAGCTTGGCACCTCAGGCAGATATAGTCGAAAGTATACTGGAAAAATATGCTCCCCTCTCTTCCTATTTCCGAATCTACTGAAACTAAAATAATGAAGAAATCAGGGGTAGACGGAGTTTATTAATTAATAAATACTAATTAACCCCTTCGCGACAAGCATCCCTTACAGAATTTTTAACCTTTTACCACCGGTTTTTCAATACAGAAATTTTCGCCTATTTGAATCGCAGAATTGCTATCATTAAATACGGCAAAACTTACACTAAAAAATAACTGGAGGGAATAATCGAGGATTCTGAGCATCTTATGCGTCACGTATACGTGTCGCTCGTCCCCAAGGGGTTAATAAATGTAATGTACGGAAGTGGTACGGTAATGTACCTTTGTGTGCGAGTTATACTCGCACTTGACCGATTTATTGTAAAGATGGAATTTTGTAATCAATTTTTACTTACACATCATACTTGGTAATCGTTTTGAAAAAAGAAATTTTTTTGACGGATTTACACGTTTCAGACACTGGAGATTCCGAAAAACATATTTTTAAAAATAAAAATTTTGCCGTCTGTCTGTGTGTCTGTAAACGCTCTATCTCCCGACAAAATTAAGATAGAGACTTGAAATTAGGTATGTACTTAGTATGTAATAATGGGAATAAGCTTATTGAATTTCAGTAACCTCGATTATTCGGAACTATTTTTTTCGGACTCTCGAAATATTCTTTCTGATAAAAGGTATATAAAAATTTTCGAAATTGTTTATTTTAAGGAGTGAATATAAAAGACAATAAAAAAACATAAATTTTGCATAAAGCATGAAGTCGATCGGATAATGAGTTGCGGAGAGTAATCCTATTTTACCACACTCTTCGATTTTTCATGACCCTGTATTTCATCCAAATTTCAATTCAAAGATATATTTTAATTGGAAATGAGACGCTTAATCAGATGCAATAAACTGTTAGTTAATAGAATTATCGTTTTTAGAGTTATAAGGATGTTTCTCTTAAGCAATTCAGCAATAGAGCATTTAAAGTTTAAGTCGTCATAAAGCCACAATTTTATTCGAATTGCAATGCATTTTATAAATAGTTTACACATGTTTAATTGTCATATTTTATATTATGCATATCCATGATGGGTAAGTATTACGGTGGCCCCCAACGACTAGTTTATCCACTTTCCGATGTGCTAGAAATATACAAATTGCGTTAACATATGTGTTTCCGATGACAATACTACATTTTAATATATTTAGATCTAAATTATAAATTAATACATTAATTTTAAGGCCATTTTTCCGTTAGCCCGCCAGAGGTGATAAATCGTCAAATATACAGTGTGATTACAAATGAATATCCCGACTTTGACGGGCTATCTCTTCTGAACAATAAAAGGTAGTGTTCCATTTGACACATCGAAGTGAGTGAAAAGTTATAAAGTTCTGTAAATGTAATTTTTTTTTCCTTTTGGCGAGAGATGACTCAAGGAGCAGCGGGTTGAAAGTGATCCGGCATGTTCCGCTGCTGTCAGAACAGCACAACAGGCGCTCTGTGTAATCGAATTTGCTAAAACGGAATCTGTTAGTCGCGTTCAACTGCGGATAACTGCAGCTATTGCAACTGTAACACCCGATATGCTGAAAATCGTGTTCTCCTACAGAATGGATGTCGTCCGTGTTTCTGCTGGTGATCATATTGAACATTTATAAACTTATGGTATTAGTAATTTCACAATCTTATTTTTGTGTGTCGTTTTCACAAATGCGTGTATCTTCTATATTTTTGTTAATAAAGCCCTTCAAAGTTGGGATATTCATTTGTAATCATCCTGTACTCTGTAACTCGTACAACTGTATACGAATTGGAACAACAATGGATTTAATGATGCGCCAATAAACACTCGTCAAAAAGGGCAAATAGCTGTGAATCTGCAATAACAAAACAATTGAAAGGCCAAAAAAATAGAAAATAAATTATAAATAAAAAATAAAGAGTGTAAAAAAAAATATATATACATTTCACAATTAATAATTTAATATTAATTAATTTACGATTATAGGTTGATAAATCAATTTAAACAGTCTAAAAAGATAGTTTAAATAAAGTTTCATTTTTCTGTAAGGTTTCTTTTTTTTTTACGTTTCTAATGATAAAAAATTCTTTTTCGTTACTAAGTCGGAAGAGATTATTGTCAATTTCCGTTGGTATTTATATTGAAATTTCCTAGATTAAGAAATATATGTCTTTTTTTACAATGTATTTATTATTAACTTTGATCTTATTAACTTTGATTCTTATTTATTATTGTTTATTTGCTTTTTTTCATTTTTGTCTTTGTTTCCCCTTTTTTTTCATAATACAAATAACTTATAATATAACATTTTAATAATCTTTTTTAGTTATATACTAAAAAAATGGTGAGTTTTTCTTACTACATGATAAACATAAAACTACTTTGAAACTTTCAGGCCGAATGATTTCCTTTTTTTTTTCTTTCTTCTGTTTTAAGATGTAAAATATTTTAAAACGATTTATCATTTATGTACTTTTTTGCTTTTTAAAACTGTGTCTTCCGGCTGAACTTTTAAACCTTATGCATGATAAATGCATGTTGTAATATGTTTCAAGAAATGTTTAACGTATGTGAATTTGGAACATCAAATCTCCTTTTACCAAAAAAAAAAAAAAAAAAAAAAAAAAAAAAAATTTTCCTTTTCGTCAGGACCATAACTTTTATTTTAAAGAACGACATAAACACTGGTTTATGCGAGAATTTTTTTTTCTTTTAATAAACAGAATATTTAATTCATTGATGTTTTACATCTAACAAAATACAGAGTGCCGGATTCTGAACGGAATAATTCTAAAATTTATTAAGAAATAAAGGTTGAGAGTTATTAAAATTATTATTTCAGATGAGAGAGTTGTGAATTTGTTTATTCTGATTCTTTGTTTTAGTTCCAAATATTACCAACATATAGCGCTAAGTTAAATAAAAAAAAAAATAGAATTTTAAACTATCTTATCAAAATGAATCGTAGTTCGCTCAATTTTAGGTAGTTATCCTTACAAAAAAAGTAACAAGATACTAAAGTCAAAGTCAAACTGGGTGCGGAGACTTACCTTTCGGCTTAAGCTCAACTAGCCCCGCCCAGAAGGTTCGTTTACTATGCGGCAAAGTCTTACAAGATAATTATTAAAGTTGAGAGAAAACAATAAATACAAAACAATACTAATAGCTCACATTGAACGATAAACAATTAATAAATACGATAATGTCAAATGAAATAATCATAGTTTGAATAATACCATCGACTGTATAAAAAGACTTATTTGGGGAAAAAAATTGAATAATTAGATAGGGTTATTTACAGTAAACATCTAACACAACTTAAGTACAGCAATGTACTAGTACTAAGAATATTAAGGAATAACATAAGTGATTGTATAGAAATATGTACATGTAGTGAAAACAATAAACACAAATCAAATACCACCAGGAGATTGGGGAAGTAGTACTGAAACACAAATTCCAAAAATTCAAATTTTGATGATATAGTAACTGAGAAAACAATTTACTAATTATACTGAGCAATATTAAATAACACTTTGTAATACTAAGAATTCTGAAACTACAAAATTCCGAAAATATAAATTCTGAAAATACAGTTTACCAATTATACTGATCAGTACTAAATAATACTATAATACTACGTCATACAGCAATAATACTCCCATGTAATAATCTATACTAATATTATAAAGTAGTAAAGATTGTTTTTTTGTTTGTTTGTTTGTTTGTAGGGGTAATATCTGGAACTACTGAAGCGAGATTTCAAAAGTGATGGTCGCAAATTGCTGGAGACAATCCCTGCTCCAACATAGGCTATATTTTATGTCGGTGCCACTACCTCCAGGGGGGTGCAAAAGCGAAAAACGTTCGAAAATTTCGATTTTTTTAATACTGGAGGAGCTAGGAACATGAAATTTGGCATGGCAGTTACTTATAAGATGTAAATGGTCTCTAAGAACAAATTCTAATAAAATTCGAAATTTAAAAGGGTGAGATGAGCGAAAAGCGTTCTAAAAACATTCTAAATTACAATTTCTATGGAATATCTGGAACAACAGAACAGTTTTCAAAAGTGATGGTGGCAAATTGATGGTGACAGTCCCTGATCCAACATAGGCTAAATTTTATGTCGGTACCACTACTCCCAGAGGAGTGCAAGAGCGAAAAACGTTCTAAAATTTCGATTTATTTTTAATACTGAAGGAGCTAGAAACATGATAATTGGCGTGGTAGTTACTTATGAGATGTAAATGCTCTCTAAGAACAAATTCTTAAAAAATTTGAAATTTAAAACTGTGAGATGAGCGAAAAGCGTTCTTAAAACTTTCTAAATTACAATTTCTATGTAATCTCTGGAACTACCGAACCCTTTTCAAAAGTGATGGTGGCAAATTTTTGATGGCAATCCCTGCTCCAACATAGGCTATATTTTACGTCGGTGCCACTAATCCCAGGGTGGTGCAGGAGCGAAAAACGTTCTAAAATTGCACTTTTTTTATACTAAAGGAGCTAGAAATTTGAAATTTGGCATTGTAGTTACTTATAAGATGTAAATGCTCTCTAGGAACAAAATAAAAAAAATCGAAATTTAAAAGGGTGAAATGAGCGAAAAGCGATCTAAATACATTCTAAATTACAATTTTTATGGAATCTCTGGAACTACAGAACCAATTTCAAAAGTGATGGTGACAAATGGATGGTGACACTTCCTGCTCCAACATAGGCTATATTTTATGTCTTTGCCACTAATCCCAGGGGGGTGCAGGAGTGAAATATTTTCGAAAATTGCGACTTTTTTTATATTGAAGGAGCTTGAAACTTGAAATTTGGCATGGTAGTTACTTATAAGATGTAAATGCTCTCTAAGAATAAATTTAAAAAAAAATCAAATTGAAAAGGGTGAAATGAGCGAAAAGCGTTCTAAAATCACTCTAAATTACAATTTCTATGGAATCTCTGGAACTACAGAACCGATTTCAAAAGTGATGGTGACAATCCCTTCTCCAACATCCTCTTTAATATAAAGAAATGCGTTGCTGACGACTGGATTTTTCGCTAATCTTTGCCACAGATTAATCTCGGAAAATGAAACATTTGAAGTTACTGAAAAAAATAATAGCTCGAAAAGTATTTGTCAGAAAATTGTTAAACAAACTGCGTTTGAAAGATAAAAAATATATATTTCTTAATATAAATTTCAAATCTAATGATTATGCCATTTTTCAAATATTGAATTTCAAAAATTACCATATTTCACAATGGAGTACCATAGCGAAAAGATAATGATAAGGGCGACGTGTCCTGACGTGTATATTGGCTATAGCACGAGTCACAAATTATAGTAGCCTTATTATTCTGTTAAAATATAAAAGTGAACTATGAAATGTCAATATTTTGTTTGATTAAAGGTTCGTTAAGAGAAATTGACCAGCGTAGCGGGCGTAGCTTGCTAGTACTATATAAAGATGATGTTGTATGATACTGAAGTAGATAATAATATTGAATAGAAGTGATTGCTAAAGGAAAAATAATGAATGAATAATAATACTTGAGTAAACAAAAATGAAATATAAAAAAATCAAAATGCCCAAGAAATTTCAATCCAGCTGGAACCAGACTTAATATTTAAAAGACATTTAATATGATTACGTGAACAAAGTTAACTGTAGTCGCTCTGACGAAAGCAATTACGGAAAGTTTCATTATATTTTCACAGATAAGAATCCAAAAAAAAACCCGAAATACCCCCCGCCCAAATGTTGATGTATATATATACATTACCATAGTGAACCTGTGTAAAGATTTCGAATTGTAGTCTAATATTTTTTAGATACAGCTTTAAACTTCTAAAGAAAAATTAAGCATAAAAATAGCTGAAAACAACATTCGTCTAGCCAGAAAATCATCCCATTTATTCCTCCAAAGTTACAATAAAAACTGATCGAAGATAGCAAAACGAACGCGCGAGAAAAAAAAAGTACCAATCCTATTTAGGTTCATTAGAATATCACGTCATCTGCTTCGGTAAAAAACATGGGACAAAGAAAAAAAATTGTATACATATAAAACAGAATTTAATCTAATCTAACAAACATACCTTTTAGACTGTACGTGAAATATCACTGCTTCGATCGATCGAACACTTCTCAATTATGTTGGAAGTTTTTAATAAAATCAGGACATAATGTAGGTCTTAAATCTCATAGTTTATTTTTATTTAAAATATTTCTGTGTGAAAATCTCGCGTCTGCAAAATAAGGTTGTGTCTTAGATTTATTGGCGCCTTAACTTTGAGTAAATACAGTATTCATTTGCACTTTTTCTTTTGTTTACTGTACTTTTTAACACTTTACAACATAACAGTATAATATATTATAACAGGCTGAGCTGTTCGCGATTCTGCGGGCATTGGAATGGATTGCCTCTAACCCAACAGTACAATTTTACAGGCTATATTCAGACAGCCTCTCCAGCCTACAGGCAATCTTTACTTTCCGCACAAAACATCCCATTGTACTCCAAATAAAACTAATTTTAAAAGACCTTGCACGGCGAGTAGTCCTGGACCATGTGAAGGCACACTTTGGAATTGCTGGCATTGAATTAGCTGATAAACTGGCAAAAGAAGCTACGAAAAGCACAAATATTGATCTCTCCCTCCCATTTTCCCCATCCTACACTAGAGGGATATTAAAGTCTAAAATCATTCCCCAGTGGCAGGACCACTGGGATTACTCGGATAAAGGTCGTCATACCCACAAATGTCTCCCTTTTGTCTCGCTAAACCTGCTAAACCTCACCCCCCACACCTCAGCGTTCCTCACAGGACATGGTCCATTCCCTACTTACCTCAAATATTATAAACGTGCAACCTCCAATGTGTGTCCATGTGGCCAGCAGGGCTTTCCTTCTCATTACTATTTTGACTGCCCACTGACCGTTGCCTGGCATCTCAGATCTCCTAAAATTCCCCCACCCTCTTGGCTAACCAATATTCTAACAAGACCAATCTTACTAAAAAAAAAATATATATTTTTTTAATTTCTTAATGGATTTGTTGAACTTAACAAATTAAGTAACCAACTCTAGCTTTTATCAAATTCTAAACTAAACATATTAAATTCTTAATCACAAATCAATACTGTATTTAATCTACCTACACTCCTTCTTCTGTCTTTTTCCTTATTTTGGCTGTACCTTGTCAGTGTTTAAGCACCTTGCTGTGCTCCCCTCACAGTCTTTAGAAGCAGCCTCATCTCTCCAAAGCAACAACTTGTGGCGCCATCTGTCGCGTGGGAACTGAGCTTCACAGATTCCAGCAAACATCATTATTATCCAAGGACCGTCTTGGCCGCGAACTGTGTGTCATGACGCAGGAGCGTTAAGGACTGTTCACCTACAAATTCTTCATCACTGCACCTGCCGCTGTCTGTCGCGAGGGAGTGCAGGCTCCAGCGGTTCAGGCTTTTTCCAGTTTCTTTTTCTTTTTTTTTTTGTTTTTAGCTTTCTTGCCTGCCCCTTGTCGCGCTTAGGCTTGTCCTGGCAGTGCCTAGTTTGTATTATCTTTTTTTCTCTCTCTCTTTTAATTTTTGTTGTTCGGGCCGTGCGCTGGCGGTCTCGGCGTCGTGCCTTCCCTGCCGCCGGTGGCTGGAATCACCCAAAACGAATCCCCGCGTGCCGGGGAACATCCCGAGGGAGGTGCTAACGCTCTATGGCCTGGCTTTGCTGGGCCAAGTGGCTTCCCTTAGGCATTCCATGTTTCGATAGACAGTGTTGGAAGTATCAACCGTATAACCCGGATATTTCACAATATGACTTTCCCATCTTGGGTCCGATGAAAAAGGCTGGTGATGTCAGACGAAGGTCTGATGAAGGGTCGCCGATTTGAACTCGAACAGAGAAGTCATGGACAACGTTCGAAACTGGTTCCGATTTCAGTTAAAGGACGTCTATGAGCAAGATATTCACCATTTGGTGAAACAGAGCGACAAGTGCTAGTGTAGCTTTGGAGATTATGTTTGAAATAAACTATACAATTTCATTCTGTAACCCCTGTTCCGTTTTCATTTGATCCATCCTAATATATATATATATATATATGTGGTGATTTTTAAGGCCGAGTTGCTTGAGTAGTAACATTTTTTAATAAATTTTTTTATGAAAATAAGATGGGCTCTTTTCACATAATCAACCGAAGAGGAATTTCCAGCACTCCATATTAGATGGCGTGTGTACGTAATCATAGATAAGCATCTCATTCAAGAACACAGAAGTTTTTATTCTCAAACTTAAATTGACATCAGGGAAGAATCTGCTTTCACTCGAGTCCTCTTTTCGTTTCAATCACGGCTCCCACTACTGCAGAGCACGATGGCCATTTATTTAAAATAAACATTCCGCAGGCATATAAGAAAAAACATACTGGACTCCACGCCAATACCAGGCAGAGATTCCATCATTAACCTAACAAATCAAACTTCGATCTAGCGTCTCTCTATTCGAGCTTTCATCAGTGCATCACATCTTCGGATCTACGAATAGAATAAAATGCTCTCCGAAACGGAAAAGGCGACGATATATTCTTTCAGTAAGAGTAGGAATACATGGTCACGTGCGCCAATCGTGAGCTGGGATTCTTTGCGCTGGCTCCAGAATATGGTAATAAAATGGTTTCCGCTAATTTTTGGCGCGAAAGAAAATTCTCGAAAGTTCCATGATGTTCGATGATTTAGCTATGACCCAGAGTGTTTTAGACTAATTGATTATCGTTAGTTAATTGGTTCGAGAATATGGAATGATTTTGACTTTTAGGGAACGAAAAAGAGAAATGGTTTATCGAATTTGGAACATAGCCAGAATGGGATTAGAATAAATGCTTTTATAAGAAAAGATTTTATGATCTGGCGAATTATTTTTAATATCGGAACTGATTAAAATAAATACAGTCTTTTTAGGAATTTAGAAAATTAAAAGGGAATTATGCGGGTTTTTTTAAAGTATGAATATTAGGGAGTTTTATAATTTAAAGATAAAGACGCGATTTATTGAACTAATTAGCAGCCATTGAAATATTGAATTTAGATATGAGGTTTTTTCGGAATACATAGAGTTAAAATATTTTAATAAACGGAGGAAATAAATATTATAGAGTAAGTTAGACTAGGATGGAATAAAAATACTTTGGTTTATCGCGATAAATTTTAAATTTTGTTATATTATCCCCCCCCCCCTTAAAAACTCTTGACTGAACAAGCTGTTTTATAAACGGCGGTTTCAGACGAGAAAAAAAAAAATTAAATTTTAAAGTTGTTTAGAGTGAGCCTGCACTGGCATTGGCGAAAGAGAAGAACTTAAAAAGAACGAAGTATAATAATTTTGGAAGTTAACAATTTTGAAGAAGGACGTGAAAGAAGATCTCCCTGAAATACAAAAATGTTACAATCTCACTTACCATTTGTAAGTGCACAAGAAAAATACAATAAGAATAAATAATAAATATTAATAAACAAGAAAAACAGGATAATAATAGTAACAAAATTTTGATTTTACCAAGTTCACAAGCTTTAGAATAAGTAGTCACTAGCAAATTGTTAAAACAAAGTTTTAAAAAAAAATTCGACTTCATTCAAATTTGAGTTCATTAGATCCAACTGTTTTATTTCAGTCTCTTTCTTGGATCGTGATAAGTCCTCATTTTGTTTAAAAAAAAAATGGTTACTGCAGTCCCTTTCTTAAAAATACAGTTTTTATGTAAAGGCTGAAAATAAAGACATTACTCCATCAAAATTTTAAAACTGTAGTCATTCTTACCAATACTTTATAATGACTTTATAATGCTAGCACTTGTCACAACATCTTTCTCTTTCTCTTAAGTATCACAGTAAATTTCTCACATAATAAACAAGTCAAATTATCTCTTGGTCGTTTATTGTACTTGGAATATGTTATCTTTGTTATATTCCTGTGGGATCTGTTATATTTCTGTTGGGATCTGTTATATTGATGTTGGGATCTGTTATATTGATGTTGGGATCCCAACATCTTTAACTAATTTTTGTCAAACATTTTTTCACTAATAAGTAATATAACTCTTCAATAATATAAATAAATGCTATAATAAAATTCAATTCATAAACATAACAATAATAACTTTCAATATAACTAATACTTCTCAACATATGTAGTAATTCATAATATAATTCAATAGTAGAAATAATAATATTATAATAACATTTGTATAATTTAAGAAAATATCACAGTTTGTTTATTTATTGTTAGGGAAAATATTGGTTGAGGAATAAAATAATTACATAGCAAATAAATAAATTTCTTATTTTTTAATCATATAAGAAAGTATTTTTGCCAGTCGAAAGTATACAAAAAAAAATATAATAATAATTTCAAAATCCAAATGAATTTAAATCTAAATATTTAGAAATGGAACTCTCAACCAGGAGTTCCTTACAATAATTTTTTCCTCTGATACCCTTTTACAAAATTATACTGTTAAGTTATAAGTATTCATATCCTAAATGCAGAGAGTTTTTTTTTTGTTTTTTTTTTTGTTTTTTTTTGGCAAACTTAGAATAAATAAAGACAATACATAACAATAAAAGATGTTAATTTTGGCTGAGAACTGGAATACAAAGGCAATTTTGTTTAAATACTTAATTTTCTATTGTCACACAAAACAATCACTGTAAAATCACATCATCACTATCCAAACATTTATATAATTATAGAAATACTTATAAACGGTTACTATTTGATTATCTATTGAAGTAAATATCATAATATTAAATTTTTGAAACAATTGGTTTAAGAAAAAGTAAATAAAGTAAAAATAGTTTATTTTGATATAGAATTAAAACATTTAATTTCATTTTACAACATCAATTTGACAATTCCTAAAATCAAAATACACATCTTATGCCTGCATAAGGTGTCTACTCAACCTCAAAAACTCTCAAAAACAAGTAATATTCTCGTTGCGCACCAAGAACATACCTGATAATGTTGAAAACTATTGTAATAAGATATATTTAAATAATTAGAATTTACTCTATTGTTTTTACTTTAGTTTGATTTTGTGATGGTGATTGTGATGTCTGTGGTGGTTTTGATTGTTGTTTGGGTTGCTCATGAAATAGTCTGAAATTATTTGGTGAAAAATATGGTGCGAATTGTTCCATGTCTCCAAATTACGATCATATATACCCTTCTGACAGAAACATAACTGAATTCAAACCCTTCCTATTGAATTTTTAAGAATTATAAGAATTTGTGAATCCAAATTAAGCACTAACCAGAACATTTATTCAATAAAATACATAAAAATCTCCTAAATTTTATTTATTATTTTTGTTAAATTTAAATTTAATATGTTGCATTAATTACCTTAGAATAACTTTTTTATCATAGTAATAATAATAATAACAATTGTATCATCAACAAAAGAATAAGAAGAGCAACATCATCAACAAAATTTTATTTACATACCTCATGAATTTTTTGAATGCAACTTACCTACATTTTCCAATTTCTCTTCTAAATATTTTTATTATTTGTCATCAAGGAAAACATGACTTTATCTTCATATTGATCGTCATCACGTATTAATTCTATCATCACATCATAATTATTCTGAGTATTCAATTCTAGTAAATTTATTACTGCTGAGGACTTGGTAAATAATGAACTTATTTTTACCTAAGCTATGGACAAAATGAGGTGAAAAAAAATTCCCCATTGGTCAGCTTAAGATTATTTAAAATTCAAAATTACCTAATAGAGCAATTCAGCTAGGTTAACATAGTGCTAAATGTCTACATGTTCCAGTAAATTAATTTCTACCTGACCTAGCATCTTATTTAAACATTTTATTAATATTATAACATCATCAAAAATTTTCAAAGTCTCTATATTAAATATTTTAGCAAGTTGGTAATGCATCATAAATCCTACATTAAATGAAAATAAACAATAACATACTAAAATTATTTTTATATATTCACAGTTTAAATAAACAGTAAAATACTAACACTCTATTTACATATTTACATCATAAATAATCTTTCAGTGGCTCATTAATTCACCTACAATTCAAACCACCAGTCACAATATTCAACATATTTTTTTTTTTTTTCATCATAGCTGTTTTGTAATTTAGGTTGGCATGGTGCCAGAAAAGTTCCTTTAGGATAAAAGTTGCCTCTTTAAAAAATACAGATCAGATCTCAGTAACATTTTAAAAATAATAGAATTTTTCTTAAGAATATCTGTTCTTAAAACACGAAAATATGATGTATCTTACTAAATAATAAATTAACCTTAATAACATTTAAATATTTGTAACAGAAATAAATTTTAAAAACAAAAATTTAATCAGTATAACATAGTATATAAAACCTTTAAATTTCAAGGTAGACTATTAAATAAATAAAACATTTTAAATATAACATAAACTAATAAATATCAACCAATAAATAAAAATACCAACTTACAGTCATTCTGGACATATTTCACAAGAAGATTTCCTGACAATACCACGTCGTACACTTTCCTAATCCCTTAGGATCAACTTTACGAAATCTTTTTATCACCGAAACTTTCGTGCATTGGCTTATTGTAAAAAGACGTCTCCGGTCAGAACAAAAGTATGAAAATGTTCCATCACTCGATAATTCCTTCAAAAATTAAACTCGAAATCCATTGAAACACAGATAAAAAAAATCCTGTCCGACTAAAATAATTCTGTGGTGATTTTTAAGGCCGAGTTGCTTGAGTAGTAACATTTTTTAATAAATGTTTTTATGAAAATAAGATGGGCTCTTTTCACATAATCAACCGAAGAGGAATTTCCAGCACTCCATATTAGATGGCGTGTGTACGTAATCATAATTAAGCATCTCATTCAAGAACACAGAAGTTTTTATTCTCAAACTTAAATTGACATCAGGGAAGAATCTGCTTTCACTCGAGTCCTCTTTTCGTTTCAATCACGGCTCCCACTACTGCAGAGCACGATGGCCATTTATTTAAAATAAACATTCCGCAGGCATATAAGAAAAAACATACTGGACTCCACGCCAATACCAGGCAGAGATTCCATCATTAACCTAACAAATCAAACTTCGATCTAGCGTCTCTCTATTCGAGCTTTCATCAGTGCATCACATCTTCGGATCTACGAATAGAATAGAATGCTCTCCGAAACGGAAAAGGCGACGATATATTCTTTCAGTAAGAGTAGGAATACATGGTCACGTGTGCCAATCGTGAGCTGGGATTCTTTGCGCTGGCTCCAGAATATGGTAATAAAATGGTTTCCGCTAATTTTTGGCGCGAAAGAAAATTCTCGAAAGTTCCATGATGTTCGATGATTTAGCTATGACCCAGAGTGTTTTAGACTAATTGATTATCGTTAGTTAATTGGTTCGAGAATATGAAATGATTTTGACTTTTAGGGAACGAAAAAGAGAAATGGTTTATCGAATTTGGAACATAGCCAGAATGGGATTAGAATAAATGCTTTTATAAGAAAAGATTTTATGATCTGGCGAATTATTTTTAATATCGGAACTGATTAAAATAAATACAGTCTTTTTAGGAATTTAGAAAATTAAAAGGGAACTATGCGGGTTTTTTTAAAGTATGAATATTAGGGAGTTTTATAATTTAAAGATAAAGACGCGATTTATTGAACTAATTAGCAGCCATTGAAATATTGAATTTAGATATGAGGTTTTTTCGGAATACATAGAGTTAAAATATTTTAATAAACGGAGGAAATAAATATTATAGAGTAAGTTAGACTAGGATGGAATAAAAATACTTCGGTTTATCGTGATAAATTTTAAATTTTGTTATATATATATATATATATATATATGTGTGTGTGTGTGTGTGTGTGTGTGTGTGTGTGTATAATTATAAGTGTAATAATTTTTAGAAAAATCTAATTCGATCAAACTGTATTTATTTACGCATTATTCTTTATAATAATTCGCTAATTAACAAAAAAAGAAACTCTTTGAACAGTAAAGTTCTTATAAAGTATAATCTTGAAAAAATTTTAGACACGGGGGATTGAATAAATCTAAAGTTATGAATAAGAAAAACATTCTAATCTCTTTTAGGTAAATGTATTTCGCTGGGTATGTATCACTAACAAATAACAAAATATTTCTCAGATGTCTTCCAAAAGTTTTGCGGAATTATTTTTTTAGAAAAATCTAATTAGATCAAATTATATTTATTTATGTGATATTTTTATAAGAAATAATATTCTACAATTAAAAAAGTCTTTGAACATTCTTCTTCTTATAAAGTATAATCTTCAAGAAATTTTACACAGGAGGGATTGAATAATACAATCCAATATACAGGGTGATTATAAAAAACTATCCCGATATATGAGCCCATAACTGTCATACCGTTCACAGAAACTGAATGAAATTCTGGCCTAAAGTATTTTGAGATATGCGCTCAACACAAGTTAGTAAGTTAATTAGTTGGGATTAGGTTGTTTACTTCGACATCATCTTTCACCATATTATACTGTGAAATTTTGTTAAAGTATTATGAATGTGTTGGGACTTAGACAACATAAGATAGTAAGTTAATTAGTTGGGATTAGGTTGTTTACTTAGACGTCATCTTTCACCATATTATACTGTGAAGTTTTGTTAAAGTATTATGAATGTGTTGGGACTTAGACAACATAAGTTAGTAAGTTAATTAGTTGGGATTAGGTTGTTTCCTTAGACATCATCTTTCACCATATTATACTGTGAAGTTTTGTTAAAGTATTATGAATGTGTTGGGACTTAGACAACATAAGATAGTAAGTTAATTAGTTGGGATTAGGTTGTTTACTTAGACATCATCTTTCACCATATTATACTGTGAAGTTTTGTTAAAGTATTATGAATGTGTTGGGACTTAGATAACATAAGTTAGTAAGTTAATTAGTTGGGATTAGGTTGTTTACTTAGACATCATCTTTTACCATGTTATTCTGTGAAATTTTGTTAAAGTATTATGAATGTGTTGGAACTTAGACAACATAAGATAGTAAGTTAATTAGTTGGGATTAGGTTGTTTACTTAGACATCATCTTTCACCGTATTATACTGTGAAGTTTTGTTAAAGTATTATGAATGTGTTGGGACTTAGATAACATAAGTTAGTAAGTTAATTAGTTGGGAGTAGGTTGTTTACTTAGACATCATCTTTCACCATGTTATTCTGTGAAATTTTGTTAAAGTATTATGAATGTGTTGGAACTTAGACAACACAAGTTAGTAAGTTAATTAGTTGGGATTAGGTTGTTTACTTAGACATCATCTTTTACCATATTATACTGTGAAGTTTTGTTACATGTATTCTGAATGTGTTGGAAAGGGTTTCATAATCTATGCTTGATGCATGATTTTTCTTTCTTGTTTCAACGTATAAATGATTATTTATCTAAACATTTTAAACTTATTTTTGAATTTTCTTTAAAAATGCTATTTCTTTTACAACATAATAAATTTAAATTTATCCTAAATCTTTCACAGCAAGCAAATGATTTTAGTCTTTTAAGAAGGAAAACATTTTGATAGAATTTATCATGTCTTTTTTCACCTCTTAAACTGAGAATTGCGATTAACCTTCTGAACCTAACACATGATAAATGCACGTTCTAATATTTTTCAAGAACTGTTTAACGCACATATCTTTGGAACACCAAATCTTGCACTCCCGAAGGAAAAATAAATGTTCGTCGAAATCATAAATTTTATTTTAAAGGATTACACGAACATGAGCATTTTCAAAACTATCTTTAAACACTTTTCTGTTTTTCAAAAGAAATAGAATATTTAATTCCAATTTTTTTAAATATAAAAATATACATTATAAAATATCGTTAATCAATATATATTCAGATTATTTTATGGGTTTAAAATTTAATAAAAATTCCTTCATTCAAAATTATGTACAACTATAAAATTGTGGTAAGATTTTATAAGGTATTATAATTTTTTTTTGTCTTTCGCAAATACCTTTGCCCTTTAATGTTTTTGAAATATTTTACTATATTAAAAGTTTATATTTTAGTGGGGAAAATGATTAGTGTAATATTTCTGTTACACTGTAAAAAAAATGGGTCTATCTACTAAAAAAATTTTAGTTTTTCTAATAGATTTTTTGGAAATTACTAAACATTTTTTAGTATATTAGTATTCCACAGATTTTTTTAGTAACCGGTACTAAAAATCGGAATCATTGCTAGCTGTTTTCTAGTAATGTTCTAGCTGTTTTCTAGCAATTCTTACAGATTATCTTGTAACTGAGTAAGAATACAAAAAAAAATTTAGTCTTTTGTACCGATTTTTAGTACCGGTTACTAAACAAATCTGTGGAATACAAATATACTAAAAAATTTTTAGTAACCTGAGAACTTTTTTTTACAGTGTATAAGTTTTTACTTATTTTTTTCTTCAAAAAAACCTTCCAATATACAGAAAGAATCTAGTTCTAATTTCAAACGAAAAATTTTAACTAATAATTGTAATATATTTTTCTTCTATACATGCATGTGCTAGTGTTCATAATATTTCATTATTTTTTGTTGACATCCATGATCTATAATTTCTGCTTTAAACATTTTTTTTACGCCCCTGAAGTTTTAATAAAGCAAGTGCGGGTCGGAAAAAAACCTAACTTCAGGCCTAGAACCCGGCTTCCTTTTTCGTGTCCGGCTACGATGCTGTTGGGGGACTGCGGCTCGTCCCCAAGTCTCAATGTGGTGGTCTCCCAAGAGGATGGGAAGCACCGCAAATCGCAGCGACCTACATCGTCATTCACTTGGGAAAATGGGGATGGTCAGAAGGTGGCGGCACATACAGGAGAGCACACAGGAACTCTCCTGATCGTGCTCGTTACAAGTTCCTTAGAACTTGGGTACGGCTGTTGACGTGACTGACGGTTGGCCTCAGGCGCCAGGCAGCGTAACTCAGTTTTACCCATTGACATCTCTTACAAATAAACGCCGGATCAGTAACCCTTTCTTGAAGAAAACATGTCCTTTCCCACCAGCACGTGCTGATGGGAGTATATTTTGCCAAACGGGTTTTTTTTCCGCCAGACTGTCACTGGAATTCCATGGTATCCCACCGCTACTGAGACTGAGAGAGATTTATTTCACTTGCGTTTGAGTTTATCGTGATATTTTCCCGTGATATACTTTCAAACAGTTCTTTTGTTTCATCCTATTTTACATTTTCCTAAAATATTTTATTCTATATTTTTAAAATATTCAGTTATTCCGTGAAATTTATCACGTTGAAATGTTAGGTATGAAATTAATATTCTGATAATTCTTGAAATCAGTGTTGAATTCCGGCATTCTCAATGGTTTTACCACCATACTCAGGCAGAAAAATATATGGGAAATAAGCAATCAAAAACATTTATTTTATTGGAGTCTACGCTAAAAACCTCTTTATTTCATTGGGGTCTGCAGCAAACTAAAACGTAGTATTTCAAACTGATTGGTAGAAACAGAATACATGCGTACCTACGATTGCTGAAAGCAATTTATTTCACAAATATAAATACAGTAAAGTATAACTTTAAAATTTTTATTTGAAAACACGTAAACGTTGTAACTGATATTAAAAATAGTGGAATCATCGAAATAATAACATATTGTGTGTTAGAATACGCACAACACTATATCGGTAACTATTTTTGAGATTTTCCTGGACCGAATTTTCAAAAGAAGCAGCTCACCATCACATCATTACATGTTACGTAGATGAAATATGAGTTCACACGTTATTCTTGTCGGACACATTCGTTTTAATTAGAATTACCTTTTTCTTTAATGTAGATAACATATGTTTCATGCACAACTATCGGTGACATCTTCAGATCTTAATAATAAATACAAAATTCTCGCATATTTGAAAATAGTAAAACAACTACCACGAGATCGCATGTCAAAAGTTAGTAGGTGCTTAATTTGGCCGAAACTGGGAAACGTGAAAGAATTATTATTTATTTTTATTTTTATTGCTTTTCGATTTATCGATCATCGCGTGCCAAATTTTAGCAAATTCAAAGGAAACGGTTTCGTTACAAATGCAATCTTTTCACAAATATATTTCTATAGATTCACGGATAATGGATGGGAAATAAGCTCTTGATTGAAAAATTATTTTACTATTATTGAAATCTATCTGCAACTGCTCCTTACTATATTGTCTAGCTAAAGCGGTGGTTCTTCTGTCATGTTTGATATCAGCCATGGGTTCTTTTATTCTTGTTTTAAATTTTCTATTCGTCATTCCTATATAGTACTGTATTGTTCCATCTGCCTTGGTGAATGGGATTTCATAAACACCGGAAAGTGTTTCATAAACACCGGTTAAGATTATTAAGATCTGAAGATGTCACCGATAGTTGTGCATGAAACATATGTTATCTACATTAAAGAAAAAGGTATTTTAAAATATTCTGTGTTATGTTTTTTTTTTATCACTTTAAACATTATTGGACATTAATTTAAAGTTAACAAGTGATTGGATTACATTATTTATATCAACATTATTCTTTAAGTGAAAAAGAGTTAAGTACGTTCTTAATTATTACTTGTTTATACTACTGATATATAAAGATATTTTTTTTCACGTTACGTTGAAAGGTTAATTGTAATTGTAGTTGTAATTATAACTAATGGTAATTTTCTCAGTAAACTCATTTACCAGCAATCAGCAATATTTTGACTTTTAATGAAATTCCTTACGTTTTAATTAGTTATAGCATCGATATGCAAATATTTTTGCATCTTAGAGTGGAAAATATTCCCATTTAAAAATATTTATTCTTCGAATTAAAACGAACTTTCTTAAATTTTAATTGCTTATACACTGTTTGCATGTTGTAATGAAATATAATCTATTTTAGCATTATTTCCTAGTTGTGAAAATCTTATCATTTAAAACTTGTCATTATACTATAGTTATTTATGTTGAAATAGTATTTTTTTTCCTTATAATATCTTATTATTATTTTTAAATAAATATTTTGTTCAGACATTTCTTTTTTATTTTAATTTTTAAAGGTACAGAATTAAATATTTCACACATAGGAGAAATGAGATGATCTTTTGTATCTATATGTATCTAGTGTATTTACTAGAAATAAGTTGTTGCAATAGCCTGAATTTTTTATAGTATCTTATATTTCATATTTTCAATTTATTTACTAAAATCAACAAAATATCAGAACTTTTACAAAAATAAATAAATAAATGAATAAAAAATCTAAAAAAATGTAAAAAAAAATTTCTTAAAATTGTCATTTTTTAAAAATTTATTTACACTTTTACTCTTGTATTTTCTTAATTCCCAAAAGTATAGCAGAAACACGTTCAGGGAAATTATTTTTTAACTTAATATCTCTTAAATATTAATTAAAAAATTTATTTACTGGAAATAAGTTGTTGCAATAGCCTGAATTTTTTATATTATTTCATATTTCATATTTTTAATTTATTTACTGAAATCAACAAAATATCTGATATTCTATATTTTCAATTCATTTATCTTAATCAACAATCACGTTTCTAACCACTTAACTATTTATCCCAAATATATCCCTTTAATATATATTGTTCCATTAATAAAAGTACATTTTTAAGTATGAGTGACTGTTCGCAATTTAAAAAATAACAAGAAAGGAAAGTCATGTGTCAATCATAGATTATGAAACACTTTGCAACACTTCCTGGATACGTTAACAAAACTTCGCTGTTTAAAAAGGTAAAGGAGGTACCTATCATTTTAGAAAAAAAAATAACATATTTGACACCGAATATACAAAAATAGTTTCTAAAGTGAAAGAATTTTTTTCTTATATATTTTTTAATCCAATGCACAACTTCTAAATACTGTTATTTTCATTCACAACAAAAATAACTAACTTCTACATCTTGTAATTTTAAGAAAATACCAGAGGGCCCGTGCGAGGATTTCATACTGAAATCTAATATTTTTTAGATACTGCTCTATTATCCCGTCGACCACTTTTCATAACAAAAAACTATCGCCAAACTGTAAGATTAAACGCCAAAAATGCAGTCCCATTTACTTGATATCAGAAGCATTATACGTGTTTGTTACGTCATCAAGTGGTTTTTAAAGCGACATTTGCGTGTATTTTTCATTATGTTTTACTGATTTATTAGTTATTTCATTCATTAAAGTAACAATTGTGTCCTTAAATTCTTATATTTTATTTATTTATTTATTTTGATATTCCAATGTCAACGTTCTCCCGTTTATTTGGCGATAGTTTTTTGTTATGAAAAGTGGTCGACGGGATAATAGAGAAGTACCATTTTTTATCAATATGTAATATTTCTTAGATGCAGGTTTAAACATCTAAAGAAAATGTAAGAATAAAAATATCTTCAAACAACATTTAGTTTTTAGTCAAGCTAGAATATCATCTGATTTATTCCATCAAATTTAGAGTAAATACTGATCCAAGATTGAAAAATGCACGCGAGAAAAAAAAAATTAACAATCGTATTTTAACTGCATTAGAGGATAACGTCATCCGCTTCGGGAAAACATGGGACATAGAAATATAAATCTAAACATTTCAATTTCAATTTCGCTTTTTAATCATAAATATAAAATAAACCCGTGCGGTGTTTTTTATAATAATTGCTGAGCATGATATAATGTGGTATTTTATTTTTGTGGTAACGATACTTTGAAGAAAACCTTTCATTTCTTTTATGAAAACATTGCCGATTTCATTTTTAATTTTCATCATATTTTAATCAAAAACATGTTTTAACGAATTGTTAAGTGTACTATGTCAGAAGCCAGTTCAAAATCCTTTCATATGCCATCTCATTCGTCGTTCTGCGTTTCGTATTTTCTGAGAAAAAGGTATGTTGACAGGAGAAATAATATATATGATCCAAAGAAATTGATGAATTTTTATATGAATTTAATTGTCTGTGCAAGACGTGTATTTCCTTAAAGGAAGAAAATGGCATACATCCAACAGATTACTAAAATCAAAATTTCTCTTTGAATATAGAAAATGGGTCATGAAGATAAGAGAATTATAATATAAAATTGTGTGTTTGTAGAAAATAATAATATAGGTCTATAAAACAATCATCATTTCATTAACATATCTTAAATGCACATCATTTATTCGTACTAAGAAAATAAATGTTTCTTGGTGTATCATTTATATAAAATTATTCAGAAGAAAAACTGAAATATGTGTTATTTCTTATTATAATAAATATTATGTTTGTAACAAATGTATGCAAATTGGCATACTATTCGTATTATTTTCGCATTAAAAACCTATCATAAATGATATGAAGAATTTTTGAATATATTTTTATTATTATAGTATGAACAGTATCATGTACACTAGCATACTTTCCGCACACAAAATGTGCATGGGGAATAAAAACTGTATGCTTTTATTATGTTTCCTAATCAAGCAAGCCAATATCGAAGATGTTTTGATAGGAATGCTGGTTTATTTTTGATAAATATTGAAACATAAACAAATAAATGCAGCAGCTAATTTATTATAAAATTTATTTGTAAAAGATAAAGTTAGGAAAATAAATAAAACAGTTTTGAGCTTTGGATATTTATATTATTACAGTGTTAACGTATTTTATAAATTTTTAAAAAATCTAAAAATTTCGTTCTAAAAAATAAAAAATGTGCTTCTACAATCGAAGAAAAATTTCAAAGAAATAAATGGTATCTCAAACACTTTTTTGCATAAGTATTTTATCTAAGGAGAAATATTTTTTTGTAAATATTTTAGAGTTTTTATTTTTTTATTTAGAACATCTATTATGTATTTTTTAGAATATTTCAGAAAATTTAAACAGAAACTATTTTTCTTGCTTATTCTCGTTACACTTAAAAAAATGATAGATTTTCCTTAATCAAGGAAAACATAAAATAACCACAAACAATAATTAACAACAAACTCTTCCCAGCTACCCAAAATTCCAAAAAAATAGTTTTTTTATCTTTAGAACCTCAGAAACTAATAAATTTTCGAGATTTAAAGAAGCATTTATAAAAACAATGTTTTTTTTTCTGACACTGCTTTTCGGAAATGTTTCCGAACAGTTTTTATAAAATATTAATTAGTTTTTTCCAATCAGAATATCGCTTTAAATGATTCTATCAATTCTCAATGAAACATTTTCAGCAGCTTAATTGAATTTATACAAGCATACATGCAAATGTAATTAGTGAACAATGAATGTTGCAGAATATTTTTCTGAAGTAAAGAGTTTTAAAGATTTGAATCTCTGTATGCTGGACATGTGGGGGGGGGGGGGGGAAGGATGATGAATTTTTGTGGGGCAGTTGAATAATTTATATAATTGATAATTTATTGTCACCAAAGATAATTAAATAGGGAAAAAGAATTTGCTTACATAAAAATAAAGTTTTTAACATATTTTAAACTTCTTTGTATGCTGGGAACAGAGAAAGAAAAGAGAAAGTTTGAGTTTGGGAGGTCAGGGGTAGGACAATTTAGAGGATATGTATATACATTTTTTTTCTAAAGAATTTTGAAGACTCGAATCTTTATGCTAGAGTGAAGGGACAGAGGGAAAGTCGGGAATGGGGAGGGGTAGGTGGATAATTGAAACTGCTTTGGTGCTTAATTAGCTTCATTGTTTTTGTAAATCGTACACTGATATAGCCATTAAGATTATTTAGCGATTTATCAGCTGCGGCCGGGTAACGGGAAAATGTTTTCAAATTTGTACTTTAAATTATAATCTAGTTCTAAAAATATGAAAATGTCATAGTGCCATCAAAAACACACCTGTGAATATAATTTTTTAAATTCCATCATATCAGGAAGTGAGGGAAACGTGAGTTATAAAATTCCATCTTTACACACAAAAAGTAGTTAAGTTAAATAAAAGAGTGTAATAACGCACCAATTTACCTGCACTGTAAAAAAAAAACATTGCAGTAAAATTACGGGCAGAGGCCGGCAGCAGATATTCCAGTCATACCCCGTACAAAAAAAAAAAAAAAAAAATCCATGCCCATCATTTTGTGCAGCCCGTAATTTTACGGGGCAAAGTAGTATAGCATTATAATGCACAGGATATAATGCACTTTAAAACCCAATAACACTTTGCTTACTGTTCCGTAGCACGTAGCATGTTAGATAATCATCACAGAATCGCTGTGTTGGGGCAGGTTAAAATTTTCGAAACACGAGTAAAATGAAGGGTTACACCCTAGCGGAGGACAATATATGGGGTCTTACCGTATTTTTGCTGACATATGGGCTAGAACTGTAAGAATATGTGGATTGCTCTTAATTGTCTAAGTATCTAAGGGATAAGACCGCTTATTTAGTAGATCAGACCGTTTTTCATCTAATAAGGCTGTTGCCCGTGAAAATTGAAGGGCAAACGCTCATAAATTTACAGTTTTTTCTGAGAGTGTGTAAAAGGAAGAAAAACACATTGCTTACACATGGCTGTTTAAGTGAAATGATATAAGTAAATGTTTTTCCCTTTTTCCGAAAACCAACAACTTTATTTATCTTGTAAACAAAAAATGTTTGACATTTTTTTATGTTTGAATATAAGAATAATACATGGAATCACTTTCCTTGTATTTTATGAAAATTTTTATTATTTTTCCTCTAAAAGTCACATTTTCTTTTCCCATATTTCAGATGAATAAAATACATGCTGTGCAATTTAATTTAAAATTTTACGCCCGGTTACTTAAATTTAGAAGAGAGAATTTAAGAGAAGTTGGAACAAAACTTTTAAGCTTAACTTTGAAGTGGCGTCTGAATACTTAAGACAATTAATTAAATCATGACATAAACAAGTATTTAAATGCATTTTAAAGAACGGAATGATTTAAATATTTAAGAACCTATGCGAAAATATACAGTTGCGACAGAAAAATGTTATTTATTTATTTATTTAGCACGTGTTACACGTGTTTAAATCATGTATTACTTTGGGTATTGCTTCTGTCACTTAACGATTTATTATATTCACTGCAGTGTTTAGATTTACCAAAATATCTTAAATAAAGCAATGTTTTTTTTCTATTTTAAGGGGTCTCAGGAATTTTCACTGAAGGTGAAATTTAACATCATGTCATATTTAATTTTTTTTCTCTTTTCTATGGAACAAAAATGCATAAAAATTTTACTACTGATAGTTTAATATATATTCTATATAGTATAATTATTTCGACTCATACGACAAATATTTTACCTTTTTTGAATCTATAATTTTGAAAAAATAAATAAAATTGTTTTTTGCCTTCCGTACACTGCACGCAAGACTGTAGCAAAACTATTGGTTTTAGAACCAGAAATAATATTGGATAATGATGTAAAATTAATGCACCTTGAAGGTATACTTCATTTTTAAGAAATTAAAAAGAAAAATAATTTTTATTTTAAATTAAAATTATAAAAAGTTGAAAATAATTTATTTTTTGTTGAGAAAAAATGGTAATTTTAAATAACCAATGCAATTATAGTACTAAATTTGAAGTATACGCCCTGCTTCAAAATAAATGTATCTCTCAAGTTTCATACAAATTGGCTAATAAGTTTTTGAGAAATATAGAGCGCAATGGATGCAAGTCAAAAATAATTTTATTTTTTTTCTCACTATTAAACATTAAAAAAGAAGTAAATTATATGTTGTATCATACTGAAATATTTATACTACACAGAAGAAATGTTATGCTGTTAGAGAAATTTTTTTATGTATTTGTGTTAAATAGAGAATCAGAAATAAAATAAAATGCGATATGATGCTCAATCGCACATTCCTGAGACCGCTTAAAAAGCAATATACTTTTATTGCTACAGATGTTTTCAGTGATCCTACATATCTAAAGCTCTAAGTACCCAAATAACACAAGGCTGTTAATAACAACTTTTTTCCTAAATTATAAATATTTTTATGTCTTATGCACTACATCTTATTAACGATAAAGTAAAACAAAGAGAAAAAGGCAAGTATTTTCCACATAGTGAATGAAAAATGTTGTGTAATGTGTTAGCAGAAAATGTGCCAAAAACGTTTCTGTACAAGCTACAAGTAACGTATTAATATGCTAGACTAGTTAGTTGTGTATCATTAAAGGCTATTGATAACAATTTTATTCTAAACTAGCGAAGTTTAGACTATTTCGCTGGACGATTTTTCCCAATAGGACCTCGAATTATACGAATCTGGGGTTGCTAATAAAAAGTTCCAAAACTCGAAAAAAGTTAAAAATCGCATTAATAAAATCATAAAAAATTGAAAAAGAACTGTATGAATTCGGAATAAACTTTATTGAAAATAGGAAATGATTTACTATATTAGGCTAAACGAGTGAAACGAGATTCTTTTACGAGCATGAAAAAATTGCCGCAAAACGCAAACAATGCTGCAAATTGCATAAAAAACTAAATACAAAAATCTAATAAGAAAAAAAACTGGCTTCAATGTGCATAATTTCAGACGTACAGGTGCCTACTTGCCAAATCATTTCACTCTGCACATAGCGAAATTTTCAGAAAACTCTGGACAGACACACACACACGAGGAATATAAGGAATGTTGTTATGCATGAAAAGTAAAGTAAATAAAGATAAATTTAGATGTATTTTCTTGATAATGAATTAAACATTTTGTTTAATGTTTTAGGAGAGAATGTCCTAAAAAATATTCAGCAGATATATTCAGAAAATATTGAATTTAAATTATATTAACTTCACAATTAATGTATCGTAAAAAGTTCCGCAAAATCAGTTTAAATAAAAAGAGTTAAACTTTAGAAATTTTAATAAAATGTTTATTTCTTTTTTTAATAATCTTACGTTTCATTTAAGAAATTCATATAAATGTCAGATGTCAATTAAATCCTTCTGCATTTTAAAGTCTTAAAATCTTATAATTTCCTTAAAATCGCTCAGTTGAGCACTGATAGTAAAAAAAAATAATAATAATGAAACCTTCAATAGCATTCGCAGCCTTTTTTGAAAGATTCATTTTAAATGCCACTATTTGACATTTCGATAATAACAGTCTTTAACGAAAATATAATAAAATCATGAACTGAATGTGTTAATATAATTTTAAAACCATCAAATGTATTGAGATTTTTTGTAAAGGTGAAATAAATTGAATAAATGAAATAAAATTTGAATAAATGAAATAAATTTTTCAACGAAAATCAATTTTGCACTAAGACAGCAGAGAAATTTTATGAAGAAAAGGGACGAAAAATGATGAATGTACAAATATTATACCAATTTAATTAAGGTTAAAATAAATATTTTAACACAAAAGAAATTAATCAATAAGATCTTAAATAATTACCGATTGACTTTCTATATACTTCCATCTCCCACTTTAATGTAATGTCTTTGACACTTCGTTGGGTGTAAAATTTAATGTATAAGAGGAAATTTTAGTTGCTTAAAATATATAGCCGAATCATATTTAATTTTCCCTTTTTTTAAGGCTGTTCTCAAATACCAACCAACTATTTTAACACTTTTCAACGTATGTGAAAAGTTTTTATGTCTTCGATTTGTCTGTCCGTCTGTAAGAGTTGGAATTCTTGTAAATATACTCAATTTCTCCTGTAATTTGTATGTGTTATTAACGTTTATATAGCTATTGAAATGAAGTGTTTAGCATTTATACTTTCTCTACAAGGACAATCAAAAGTTATCCACTACATTACGGTCAATGGAAAAAAAATCGTTTCAAATGCATTTTAATGATGTTTCATCATTTCACACATAATGAAATTGATATGAAATTGAAGTACACTAAAACATGCTGTTTTAATATGGGGTGAAAAGCATTTATTATGCAAAAGACACAAAGGATTATATAACACAGAAATACTTTATTACACAAAAGAATTGAAGTACTTCTTCCGGCTATGGACGGTAATTACAGAAATTTGGTTTTCAAGTGTGGCAGCATTTTTTAAAATGTTTGCTTAAGTATCTTATTTTTCTTATTAAGCAGCAAAGTGTTTATAAGGTATTCTGGAAGTGTTGGAAAGTGTGTCATAATCTATGCTTTATGCCTGATTTTTCTTTCTTCTTTAATTCATTGTTTGTTCTCAAACTCCCAAAATTATCAGTTTTTCTTTCAAATTCAGAAACTATGTAATCAAACATTTTTCTTATTTTTATGGTAAAAGCGGAAGATCTTTTACAGTATGATATGAAAATTGATGTTTTGAACTGTGTTTTCTCAGGAAGAAATGAAAATTGATGTTTTGAACTGTATCATCTTAGGTCGCAGGTTTTTTCTGTTTGTTTGTTTTAAGCGCTGTCGAATAAGGAATCAACGGCGCTTAAAAAAAAAAAAAAAAAAACTGTCGTCCTCAGATAAGAATCGTTTATAACCCAAGTTATAATTCATTTATCGAAAAATGCAAACTATCCGATTACAAATCAATAAACATCCTTGCAAATTTCATGCTTTTACGCTTAAAATTCAATCAGAATAAGCATCAGAAAGTTTCGCGATGTTGAGCAGTTAAAAATATATTTTTGAGAAGCGCTTTAAAAAGCACTACTTACATGTACACTATGTATTAAAAAATAACATGAAAAAAAAAGTTGGATTATTGTCATTTTTTTTCACTTACGTAAACTAATTATAACATTTTTAAAGCAAAAGTATAATAAGCAGTAAAAGTTTAAGTAATAAGCAGTATACTTGATTAATTTTTTACACAATTATTCAAATTGGTAAATATTATCATAAAAGATGTAATCTTTTTAACTGGGCGAAAATGTCCAGTGTTTACTGGAGGTCCCATTACCTGTGATTTATTCTGTTGTGCTGATTCAGATATCAGACCAAATGATATAATCAAAAAGGTTAACTGGGTGAAATAGTTCAGCCATATTCGTTGGGGATGGCTCAGTTGGTAGAGAATTGGCAATTTCAGCCAAGCGATCCCGGGTTCGAATCCTGGCCCGGACTTTTTTGAAAGGTTGGGAAGATTATATCTCAATAAGCAGTATAGTAAGTTTTGGACTTTTCGTTTAAAAGTGGGACGTAAAAGAAAGTTCCGCGTTCACCCAGAAAAAGGAATTGATTAAAACTACAAAACATATTTTGTTGAGTACATTTTGGTTGTTTTAGCAAAATTCAAGTAAAATTGAACCATTTTACTTGAATTAACAAAACATTTTTTGCTGACGATACAAATTTTATTTTGGAATTGAAAAAAAAATTTTTTTCTTGTTGATTCAAACAAAATTTCCATTGACTTATATTTAAACAAAAAGTTTTGTTGGGTCAACCAAATTTTTGTTGATTCAACAAAACTTTTTTCTGGGTGCATAGTTTTGACTAATCAATTAATAGTTCTGACCATTGAATCTCACATTAAACACAAGAAAGCACAGCATGTATATTTTATTTAGATTTATTGATAATATTTAAAGTTATGTATTAAACCGAGAAACTCCTTAATGGCCTAGAATTCATATACAGTGATTGATACATGGGTTTTGAACGAGCTTGGCAGTTCTTAAATACTTATTTATTTATTTATTTTTATTTTTTTAACAGTTTCATTGAATCATATCATATATTTTGATAAATTTAAGAATGAGAGTGTGTAACTCATTAATGTATATCAGAATAGCAAATTTGACAAAATATTCGAATAATTTTACTTAAAAAAACATACCTATTATACATTGTTTTTTCACAGCATAAAAACCCGCTTCATCTGTATTTAAAAAAAAGCTTTTAACATGTTTCATAGCTTTTTTTTTTTTTTAAACACCTCGAAAATATGTATATCCTGAAATGTTTTAACACTTTTCTACAGGATTTCTATTGTATTTGAACTAAAACATTTTCTTTCTTATCATTTAATATAACATCTTTTAACCAGTAATAAAAAGGAATTTCGTATGTTGTATAAACATAATATAAAGAAAAAATACTGAAATTCGATAAATATTTATGAATGGAGCTTTTGTCATTCAAACAAACATTATATTTAGAAAATATGATATTTATGGCTATGCATTAGGTAGAAAAATATTCCAAACGCATACTGTAAGAATCTTTTGTGTGAACAATATGAGAAATATATTTAATATACCAAAACTAGAATACATTTTTTTGTATACGATCAAATATACATTTTATTTTCAATGAAAGGAAATATACAAAATATTTTGCAAATATTTTCATATAGAAATTCAATAAAATATCTTTGAAAAAATTATTGCGCTGAACTATATTTCAACAGAAAACAGATGAATTGAAAGGATTTTTTAATAAATATTTATATTAAATTAATAAGTATTTTTACGATATTTTAAAATTTAATGTAAATACGTAGCCTTAAGTATTTACGTTATACTGTAGTAAGTATTTTTTTAATTGTAGGGATTAAACTCTTTACCAGTGTAAAAAAAAAAAAAAAACAGCCAGAAAAGCAAGATTAAAATGAATGAAATTATATTATTACATTTATATAAATTATATTATTACATTCATATAAATTATATTAATTACATTCTGATAAATTCTTTCTTCTTTCAAATCGTTTAAAAATATATCAAATACGTTCAGTAGATATAATTTCAATACTTTCCAAAAAATAATCATGTTTATATATTTGTTTTTGCGTAAAATCCTTCTATATTAAAAAAAAGTAATCTGGAACTGAGCCAAAAACGAAGTGGACCAATCAAATTCTGCGTAGATATTCCGGGTTATTCTCATCGCTTTTTTACTAGGGACTTTTTTGAGGAGCTATTACTTTTTTTCTAGCCATCCTACGGATTCGAAAATCATACCACCAGACGTGAAATATAACAAGCTTTCAGAAATTCCAGACGTGAAATATAACAAGCTTTCAGAAATTATAAAAATTATCACGGTCGGACAATAAAAACTCAAAAAATCCTAAAAAAATCGAGTAAAAAATCTTTTATTGAAAAAGTCATTTTTTTTATATTGTTGCCAATTTCTAAATAAGCGCAAAGGATTATGTTTTATCTCAAATAAAAAATGTATTTGCGCGAGACTATTAAAAACAATAATGAAAGTTTAAAATAATAATTAAATGATCACGTGTTGAAAGCATGAAATAAAGAAAATTACTTCATAAAAATTGTGTTTACACATGAATATTAAAAATAAAAAAGCTGAATTAAATGAAAAAGTATTATAACCAGTTAAATGAAAAAGCATTATAACCTGATTACAGAAGAAAGTCGCCATTCGTGATATCATCATCATCATCTTTTTAAAACAGGATACATTACCAGGTTTTAAGAGGCTGTGAAATCAGAACGGGGGTTGGTGAGCGTAGCGAGCAGGGGGCAGAGCCCCCTAGTATATTAAAAAAAAGTAATCTGGCACTGAGCCAAAAACGAAATGGACCAATCAAATTCTGCGTAGATATTCCGGGTTAGTCTCATCGCTTTTTTATTAGGGACTTTTTTGAGGAGCGATTACTTTTTTTCTAGCTATCCTACGGATTCGAAAATCATACCACCAGACGCGAAATATAACAAGCTTTCAGAAATTCAAAAAATTATCACGGTCGGACAATAAAAACTCAAAAAATCCTTAAAAATCGAGTAAAAAATCTTTTATTGAAAAAATCATTTTTTATATTGTTGCCAAAAAAGCGCAAATGATTATATTTTATCACAAATAAAAAATTTATTTGCGCGAGACTATTAAAAACAATAATGAAAGTTTAAAATAATAATTGTGTTGATCACGTGTTGAAAGCAAGAAATAAAGAAAATTACGTCATAAAAATTGTGTTTACACATGAATCCTTCAAATACCTCGAAACGTATCTGATTGGTCAGAGCTTTCTGACTTTTCTTAGGAGGAATTAACATGAAAGTAGAGAATTTAGATAGGATGGGCGGTATTAGAGGGGTTACCAAGAGGAAGAGACCCGAGTCTGTCGCCAATTTTAGAGCCAACTTGGCGATATATCGCCAAATTTGGCGGCCAAAATTAGCTGCCAAAAGTGGCGCCAACTTGACGCTATTTCCAATATTTCGCCAAATTTCCATAGACTCCTATTGAAATCCAATAGCGTTTACTCGCTTACAAAAAATCACCAAATTAAGATATTGCAATGCAACAAAAATTAATATTAGCTTATGAATAGAGCTTAATTGAACTATTTACATTATTTGTAAGCACAAACACTAGCTATTTACAATATTCGTAACACTATATATACAATTGGTTCTTGTTAGTTATCCTGTCGACCAAATTACTGTCGCCAAATTCATATATATTAAACGAGCAAGAGATTTTCCCGATTATTCATATATATTAAAAGAGCAAGAGATTTTCCTGATTATGAATGATATCGTAAACAACGTGGAAGATTTTCACGAAAATTGTCCCCTGTACTAAATCGAGCACGAAAAAAAGATCTAGCTAGGTTCCGAATACAAGAAAATTCGTTTTTACAGGGTAAAACAAACTCAGCCCTGAAAATGTTTTTTGTTATAAATGGAAAAATACTCAAACGATTTACACGAAACGTGTTGCTTATACTAATTCGAGCACGAGAAATCAAGCTAGCTAGGTTTCGAATTCGGGAAAGGTCATTTTGTTCTATTAAAAGGAACTCAGCACTAAGAATGCTGCTATATATCGAAAACGGCACTAACGATTTTCACAAAAATTAATGACTACACTAATTCGAGCACAAGAAATCGATCTAGCTAGGTCACTAATTCGTGAAAACTTGTTTTCTGTGTTTAAAACTCGACGTGGTATAAAAAACAAGTCTTGAAACATAATCGAAAAAGTACAGGAAGTTCTTTGTCCAGATCGACTTTAGCTATCCAGTGCCAAAAAAAAGTGGGTGCTTTTCGAACCAAAATGTACCAAAAAAAGAAATAAAGGGAAAAAACATTCATAAATATTGAAATGCAAACGAGATATTAAAACAAATGTATCCCACAGGACTAAAGTAAGCCAGCGAGTATTTTTGTGTGAGTGTAGTATCCTCTTTAACTAACGATTGTGTTTTTAAACGGCCTCGACAAAATTTTAAAAGCGGTAAAAAATTGAAAAAATTTAGTGATGCATAGTTACATAGATTAGATCAGTTTCTACTGACGTCACAAACATTCACCTGTCGAGAGTAAGGCGAGCTCTAGTCGAGAGGGATAATTATGAAAAATATTGTAAATAAATAAATATCCAATATTATTTTTTTTTCTGTTTTCCTTAATACATTTCAAAATTTATTTTAATAAAATATTGATAGTTGACACTTGAGTAAATGTAGATTTCCGATTTTTTTTTTAAATTCCAATGCCAACATTCACCCATTTGTTTATTTGGCGTTAGAGTCTGGGTCTGGCGATTACTTTGGCGATAGTTTATTTTATGGAAAATGATTGACGGGATAATGCGGAATTACCAAAAATAGTTTTTTAAAAACACTCTTTTATAAGCAACCAATGGTCATCTTGAAAATACCGCGGAATTTTTTTAACCGCAATTCATATTTTTTTTTACGTAAAATATATATTACAATGCATTAATTTGGCCTGGGCAAAGACCTCTATTATGAAAAATTCACTTCTTTTTTATACGTTTGCCAGGAAGCTCAAAATAGTGAATTTATTTGAAATATATACTTTTTGCTCTGTTTATTTATCAACAAAAGAGAATCAGAAAGAAAAATGAAACATTATTTAAATTATCTTTTTACTCTTTTAAATTTATTTGTCATCGTGTAATCGTAAATTTATTGATATTTAATTATTTATTGACTAGCCGCCACTGGCGACCAGTTTGGTCTCCCTTAAATGTATGTTAAACATTGCAACACGTTACATTTATTCATAATTTAATTTTCCCTTAATCCTTCGCCAAATCGGAAGATTCTAATAGACAAATCATGAACTTTTGCGATCATGGTAGCATTTTGCATATTTTTTGGGCACAAATGTCACATACGCACGTTGGCGCGATTCCCCCCCCCCCCCTCACCCGCCAATTTGGCGAAAACTTTGTTATGGAAATTGTTGTTTATTTACTTTTATTTTTTATTTTAATTCTATAAATTATTTTTGATATGTATATCAATATTTATTTACATCAAACTATCATTTATTTATTTTTATTCTTTTTTTTAATTATGAGTATTTTTGTTAGCCGGGAGCAGATGATAATTCGCCAAATATCGTTCCCATCACCGTCATTCATACTACAATTAATTTAATTTTAAATTATAAATCTGTCACTCATTTCATTTAAAATACTTAACTTTAATCTAAAATGCTTATATTACATAAATTTAAAATACCACTTTTCATTTAAAAGAGAAAATAAATAAATAAATAAGAAATAATATCATAAATCAAAACATTTGATTTCAAAATCAAAGTATCATTTCTAATTTGTACACGCGATAAATAAAAATGCTAAAAATCTGATTCATTAAATATTATTACATGAGTTCAATTTACGTCAAGAAAAGGTCCGAAAGTTGAGTTGTATAGCACATAATTATGGTAAACTTTGATTGTCTCACTGGTGCGAATTATTTTTTTGACGCGAGGCAGCGGTCCAAAAATTCATTCGCGGAGAACTTGCTTTGCGAATGATTACCTCCATGATTTAATATTTTAAATGTTCACGACGAATCAATCTTTTTTTTTTGTTTACTTTTATGAATAGAGAATTTGAACTGCGAATCTTTCGACTGAAGTTATTGCAGAATATATACATAATTGAACGCAAGTCATCTCTCAAATATTAATTTATTTTGAACGATCTTTCTTAAAATGTAACTTTTATGCAGTTTATTCGAAAAAATAATTTTGAATAAAAATGGCCGCTTGGCATATGAAAAAGTGAAACGGACATCCCGGAACTATTGAGGACAGTCACATGACTTACGGTTTTATTTTAGAAGATGAAAGCGTATTCTGTATGTTACATTTTTTTTAACAATTTATATTTTACTTTTAACTCTTTAAAATATTAACTTTTGCCATTTCACAGCGCTTTGACCTATTTTGGCGAGCATTTTACTGTCACATAATTAAATCCGTTGTTTTTCAACTCCCATACAATTGTACGAGTTACAGAGATATTTGGCGATTTATCACCTGTGACCACCTAATTGAAAAAGAACAACCAATTTCAAGTGAATGTATCATATATATTATTTCTCCTGTCAACATCCCTTTTTTTCTGAAAATACGAAACGCACAACGACGAATGAGATAGCATATGGAAGGATTTTGAAAACGCTTCTGACAATGCTTACTTAACACTTCGTTAAAACATGTTTTCGATTAAAAATTGCTGATAATTAAAAATTAAATCGGCATTGTTTTCCTAAATAAAATGAAAGGTTTTCCTCAAAACATTGTTGCCAAAAAAATAAAATACCACATTATATGATGCTCAGCAATTATTTTAAAAAACACCGCACGGGTTTATTTTATACTTATGATTAAAAAGCGAAATTTAAATTGAAATGTTTAGATTTATATTTCTATGTCCCATGTTTTTCCCGAAGCGGATGACGTCATCCTCTAATGCAGTTAAAATACAATTGTTAACTTTTTTTTCTCGCGCGTGCCTTTAGCAATCTTGGATCAGTTTTTACTCTAACTTTGATGGAATAAATTAGATGATATTCTGGATTGACTAACAACTAAATGTTGTTTACAGATATTTTTATCCTTGCTTTTTCTTTAGAAGTTTAAACCTGCATCTAATAACTATTACATATTGATAAAAAATGGTACTTCTCTTTTATCTGGTCGATCAGTTTTCATAACAAAAAACTATCGCCAAATAAACGGGAGAACGTTGCCATTGGAATATCAAAATAAATAAATAAAATATAAGAATTTAAGGACACAATTGTTATTTTAATTAATGAAATAACTAATAAACCAGTAAAACATAATGAAAAATACACGCAAATGTCGAATTAAAAACCACTTGATGATTTAACAAACACGTATAATGCTTCTGACATCAAGTAAATGGGACTGCATTTTTGGCGTTTTATCTTACAATTTGGCGATAGTTTTTTGTTATGAAAAGTGGTTGACAGCATAATAGAGAAGTACCTAAAAAATATTAGATTTAATGCGAAATCCTCTGGTTAATTTATAATTAAGTTGTAAAAATATTAAAATGTTGTATTGTCATCGGCAAAACACTTTTCAACATAATTTATATAATTCTTGCCTATCAGGAATTGTGTTAAAAATCGATTGGAAAATTCCATGAATAAAAAAAAAAGTAATTAAAATACCTGTTGAAAAAAATTACCGAGCGAGGATTGGTCTACTAGGTACTTGTAAGATTAAATGCCAATAATTGTTGATCGAAAATGTCACATTCACTTGACAACACGTGTTTACGTCATCAAGTTATTTTTATTTCGACGTTTTATTTATATTTTTATTAATGTTATACTAATTTATTTGTTTTTTCGTTATTTAAAATAAAAATTATATCAATTTGTATAATTTGGTGAGTGAGCAGGAAAAATAAGAAAATTACGTCATAAAAATCGGGTTTACACATGAATATTAAAAATAAAAAAGATGAATTAAATGAAAAAACATTATAACCAGTTAAATGAAAAAGCATTATAACCTGATTACAGAAGAAAGTCGCCGTTCGTGATATCACCATTATCTTTTTAAAACAGGATACATTACCAGGTTTTAAGAGGCTGTGAAATCAGAACGGGGGTTGGTGAGCGTAGCGAGCAGGGGGCAGAGCCCCCTAGTTCCGTAAAAAAAATTCTTTTTCTTTACAAAATTAAAAATCTAAATTGAAAGTTTTAATTAAAAAAAAAATTCATGCAGTTTTTTTTTTCAAACACCTTCAAATGGGTATTTCTTACAAGAACATTTTAAACCTTACTTAATAAAATAAAAAATATATTTAAATACCTAGAGATTTCACTGGGAAATCAGATTTATATTCCGTAACAATAAACACGGTATTCATAAACTATTTATATAAAATGAAAAGGGTAATAGTACCCATCAAACTGATCAATGTTAGTATAAAAAAATCAGAATAGCAATCCTATAATTCAATCAAAAATACAATATATCTCATTAAAAAAAATTTGAATTCTTTTGTGCGTCCCTGTATAGGATCCATAAATTTTTATATATGCTACAAAGTATGCTAAACTGTAGTACAATTAATGTAGTCCAACACATAGCACAGTTAAAAATTCCTATTCAGCAATTTCCGTCAATAAACCGAAATACATTCGATATATTTTGTGCTGTCCTGCACTGTAAAAAATGACCAATGTTTCTTATTTTATGAAAATATGCTCTAACCACGAACGAAAATATAATATAATCTTCTGAGTTATCCGAAATTTCAAATAGCATGTTACATTGTCTTTTGAATCCCCAGAAACGAATACATTTTCAAAATTTAAAGAATAATTTATAAAAACAAATTATTTTTAGCTGCCCGAATTTTTCAGAAACGTTTCCGAAGGGATTTTATAGTGTATTAATTAGTGTCCTCAGCCTGGAATACCTGTTTTTCGAATGCTATCAATTTTGAAGTAAACATTTTCATGCTAAAAAAAATGTTTAACAGACAAACATGCAAAATTAACAGCGTTAACAATAACATTAAAATTCAGATTATTTCTTTACTCTTTCATGTATAAATTAACTTATGCGGCTGAAAACGTGTACTTGAGAATGGATAACATTCGAAAAACAGGTATTCCAGCCTGAGGACACTAATTAATACAATATAAAAACCCTTCAGAAACGTTTCTGAAAAATTCGGGCAGCTAAAAATAATTTGTTTTTAGAAATTATTCTTTAAATTTTGAAAATGTATTCATTTCTGGGGATTCAAAAGACAATGTAACATGCTATTTGAAATTTCGGATAACTCAGAAGATTATATTATATTTTCGTTCGTGGTTATAGCATATTTTCATAAAATAAGAAACACTGGTCATTTTTTACACTTACGGTAATTATTGTTCATAGACAGTACTGTAATCAAATTATTTTGTGTGTCCCTGTAAATGAACGATGAATACTATACCCACCATATTCTATAGTACTTGTAGTGCACCTCAGTGATATATATCAATTTAAATATGTTTGAAATAATGTGAAATTATTAAAATACAACAAAAGCAATATTTCACCATAGACCGTAATGAAACGGAATCGTTTTGAGTGTCCCTGTAAATAAACTATAAATAGAAATATACCCTTCATTTTCAATATCAAACATGCCATAGTAAACCTCAATAACATATATCAATTGCATGGCAATCCGAGTATATTTACGTGAGTTACAGCGCGGACGAACAGATAGACAGACAAACCGAATTCATGAGTCATTTTCAACTATTATGGAAAGTGTTAAAAACAGGTGACATTCCTTTTATGTTATTCTTTCGTCAAATATTATGCTTTAAAAAAATATTTAAATTTTACAGTTTTCTTTTATATCTAAGATAGTTTCAACGAGCAATAAAAAAGCAATGATGAATAATGCCAAAAATGAGACACTTTTTCTGGTTTTAAAAGAATTAATGTTTTTGCTTTTAGTGGCTATTATGTATTATTTATAAGATATAAGATAAATGAGAAAATAAAATTTTTGCTTGGAGTAAGTATTTGCTTAAAGAAAGATCAGAAAAATATAATCTGTAACCCCAAGCAATTACTTATGGGATATTAATGAGTATTTTTCTAAAACAAATAGAACGAAAAAAAAAATGTAAGCTAATGTATACTTAAAAATTTAGACTTTAACAGAATATTTTTTTTGTGTGTGAACGTAATACTACTTGTAAAGTAATTTAACAAATTACTCATTTAATTTTTTTCAAAGATGTTTTTTGTTTGCGTTCCTAAAAAAAAAAAAACATTAAGTAAGTAAATGTTAAAAAATTCTTATTTTGGATATAAGTAATATTTTTAAAATGAATGACCCCATTTCGAAAAAAGTACTTATAAAATCCCGCGTTGTAAAAAAAAAAAAAAAAAAAAAAAAAAAGTAACATAAACTCTTATTATGAAGGGCATTAGCAAATATTTTTTTTTCTTATTTTTATTAAAAATTGAATTTCATAATATACACTTTGCTTTTTTAACAATTTTTAATTATTTAAGGAGGGATAAAATTGTAAATATAGGTTTTTTATCACAAACATTCCACGCTTTTTTACGTTTCGATAACCCCCCATGTTCAATGCTCAATTAAAACAAAACGTGCTATAATTCTAATAAATCCATATTCCATAACTTTTAAATGCGTTTTTCTCAAAATGATGTTTTGTACTGGTGGCCATTGTGGGATTGATAGTAATTAAGTTATCCACCTCTTGTTGAGAGCATAAACACATGACATGTTTAACTCAGCTACTCCTAACATTATACACTGTAAAAAAAAATTCGGAAAAGTTTCCGGTAGGAATAGGATTTCCAGTTGCCCGTATAGTACAGGAAACTTTTCCGAAACAACACGGAAAAAAAAACGGAAAAAAACGAAAGTTTTTTCTTTCCGTCAGGAAACTTTTCCCGTTTGATTCAGAAACTAATCTTTAGACACAGAATAAATTCCTGGGTCTTACGGAAATCTTTCCATTCACATAAAGAAACGTTTTGGAAGAATGGAAGAATAGATAGAAAGTATTCCGTTTAAAAAAGGAAAACTTTCCATTCACATAAAGAAACGTTTTGGAAGAATGGAAGAATAGATAGAAAGTATTCCGTTTTAAAAAGGAAAACTTTCCATTCACATAAAGAAACGTTTTGGAAGAATGGGAGAATAGATAGAAAGTATTCCGTTTTAAAAAGGAAACTTTTCCGAATCAGTCAGTAAACTAATCTTGAAAAAATTAAATTCCTGTGTAGAATAGAAACTTTTTCTTTGCTTTACGGAATTTTTTTTCATTATGATCGGAAAATTTTCTGTATTGTAAAGAAACTTTTGTTTTGAAGAGTAGGAACATTAACGGATGAAAATATTGCTTTTGGACACTGTTTTGATTTCCCTTTATCTCAATTAAATATTATTAAGAACTTTTTTGAATACATACACACATTTTAAGTATTTGTTATCATAAAATGCATTACATGTAATGCATTTTATGATAACAAAATGCATTTTATGATACGAAATGTGTGTATGTATTCAAAAAAGTTCTTAGTAATACACTGTAAAAAAAAATTCGGAAAAGTTTCCGGTAGGAATAGGATTTCCAGTTGCCCGTATAGTACAGGAAACTTTTCCGAACCAACACGGAAAAAAAACGAAAAAAAACGAAAGTTTTTTCTTTCCGTCAGGAAACTTTTCCTGTTTGATTCAGAAACTAATCTTTAGACACAGAATAAATTCCTGGGTCTTACGGAAATCTTTCCATTCACATAAAGAAACGTTTTGGTAGAACGGTAGAATAGACAGAAAGTATTCCGTTTTATAAAGGAAAACTTTCCATTCACACTAAGAAATGTCTTGGTAGAACGGTAGAATAGACAGAAAGTATTCCGTTTTAAAAAGGAAACTTTTCCGAATCAGTCAGTAAACTAAATCATGAAAAAATTAAAAATTCCTGTGTAGAATAGAAACTTTTTCTTTGCTTTACGGAATTTTTTTTCATTATGATCGGAAAATTTTCTGCATTGTAAAGAAACTTTTGTTTTAAAGAGTAGGAACATTAACAGATGAAAATATTGCTTTTGGACACTGTTTTGATATCCTTTTATCTCAATTAAATATTATTAAGAACTTTTTTGAATACATACACACATTTTAAGTATTTGTTATCATAAAATGCATTACATGTAATGCATTTTATGATAACAAAATACTTAAAATGTATGTATTCAAAAAAGTTCTTAATAATAATTAATTGAGATAAAAGGAAATCAAAACAGTGTCCAAAAGCAATATTTTCATCTCTTATTGGTCCTACTCTTTATAACAAAAGTTTCTTTACAATACAGAATCAGCTTGAAATTTTATTTATTTGTTACAAGTATACTGATACGTTTAGCTCATGGGTATTTACATTTTTTTAAAATAAGTATTTTATACAAGGAATGCTAGGGAAGTACCTTTATAAACAAGAAGTAATTCTCGTAAAAGAAAAGTGTATAAATAAATAAAAAGTACACAATGAAATGGATTTTATGTTCATAAAATACATAATATACTTTTATTTTCTTTAGAATATGTGTATATGTTTCCTAGGGAAAAAAAAAATTAATATATTTTAAGCGATATAAAAGAAAATCCAAATAGTGCCCAAAACAAACCTTTTCATCTGTTGTCTGTATAGCAAAGTGGACTGTACAGAGATGCCAGCTTATTAGTGCCAGAATATACATTGGTGTAGCCAGTGGTGAAGTGTGTGTGGGAGATGATTTCCCCAGGCACTAAATATTTAGGGGATGCCAAAAAACTGTTAAATAAGATATTAAAAACGGAACAAAATATTTTCAATTTGGACTGGATATTTAAAACCCACACTTATGTCATTGGGTGTAGCACAAGTATATGACATGTTGCATGCGTATGAAGTGTATGCAACTAACATTGAAGTTTTACTGATGCTGGAAAGACTTTCTATTGCTGTATATCCAAAACAAAGAACATACAAAACATTTTTTAATCACAATAGTGACCGCCCCTCCTTAAAAAACGAGAACTTCTTTTAATTTACGCCTTAAAAAAAACAATCTTATGGGGTCGTCTTCGTTCTTAAGTTGCACAAAACTCCGAACTTTTCAATATGTACATCTAACTTTGACATTATATTTGCCTCTTTCGGTAACTTTTTCTCAAGGATACCAAAATGTTTAAGAATTATGAAGTTTAAAGTTTGGAACTCCTAATGTTAAACAGCTTGTGGAGTTTTTTTTATACAATTCAATACTTGACGTAATAATTTTATATTCATATATTTTATTTGAAGCTTTTCGAAATCTATTTCGATTAAAAAATTATAGATTATGGTTTATTTTATGGTTTAATTTATAAAAAAAAAATGTATTTTTAAATTAATTAAAAAAATTAATTTTAATAGAAATAGATTTCTAAAAACTTCAAATATGCAAATCAAAAATCACAGCTGATTCCGCTAAGTAGTTTTTAAGTTATGCTTAAAACACTACCCACATTACAGTCTGATTTGCAACGATTACAGATTAGGAGTTACAAACTTTAAATTTTCATAATTTCAAAACTACTTGACTGAGTGAATTCCAGTTTGTTATCATAGGGCAACATTTACTGAAAAAAACAAACATGATGCCCCAATTAGATGTATCTACTGAATTTGCTACAATTTCGGCATGAATATGACCCTCTAAGCTTATTTTTTCTTTAATTAAATTTAAAAAGACAGTTTCCAGAAGAATAACTTTGTTTTTTACTGTGACAGTTTGGAGATTAAATGTTTTTTGTCCCCAAATACATATGATATTTCAAATTTGTCACTTTTTATACCCAATTTGTGTCACAGAGACACTTTCCAATTAGGAACATTGCTGCACCTAACTATTATAACCCAATTTGGGTACTTTTCTGCTATTACACACACACACACACAAAAAAAATCCAGAAACTATTTTATAAATTTTGAAAATTTATATAGAGCAGCATTGAAACTTTAATTTTTTATCTTTTATGTGGAAGGTAATTTTTTTCTCCTGTCTAAAACGCCATAAAATAATAATAATAATAAAGTAAATCTAAAAACTTTTGAAGTCATGTAAATTATAAGAATATACAGAATTCAGCTAACCCTAATAAATACGTTGATGATAAACAATTTTCAGAAGCCATACAATTTGAAAATGTACAAGACTTTGAACTTGAAGCTCAACTGAAAATTACATAACAAAAAGGCTCAGTAAATGAAAATCAGTTTTTGTTAAAATTTAAATCAGCTATTTTTTTTAAAATTCAAAATACAATTTTTAAATTACGCGTTTTAAAGTAAAATAACCTTTACTAAATCATTAAAATTAATAATTAGAAAAGCTCATTTAAATTTATTTGAATTTAAAAATATATAGAGAAACTCATTCACTTGTTTAATTTGAAATATTTTAATCATATAAACAGTTAAAAAATGGAGCAACAGAAAATGATATAATTTGAAAATGTGAATTCTCTTTTACTTTTGAAAGCATGAAATAAATTAAACAAATTGTCTTGTGTTATATATCACTTATTTACACTAACTGCAATTTAACAATATACTTTTTATTGACCTATTCTGTATAAAATATATACCACCTTAAATTACCCCTTTGATAAAATAAAAAGCATATAAACTCTTCATTACTAAAAGCTAAATCTTTTTGTTTTGACCAAATTTCTCGATTAAAAATCTTAAAATATAAAAGATAATGTAAGAATTTTATTCAGAAAAAAAAATGAAATTTTAAACATCCTACTCTAGATCTGGATTATATACAGTATTCCTTTAAACATACCTATTCCAGATTATATACACTACTCTGGAATACAGAATACATACACTATTCATTTAATGAAGTTGGAGCATATATTAAAAATACTTATGATTATCTGGGTATAAATTTCAATGGATCTGAAAAAATTATTCTTTGTTATTAAAATGTTTGAAAAGAAATACCAATTTTCCAGCTTTATGAGTTCTTTATAAGCGATTACAGAGTTTGCAATGAATTAAAGTTTGATTTTTTTTTATTTAAAATAAAAGAAACTTTTATATCAGGTGTTTGATTTTTTTTAAAGATTTTAAAACTTTAGTTGTTTATTAGTTTACATTTATAAGTAATTAAAATTAAAATTATATTAAAAAATATATAAAAACATTTCAGAGTATTACTAACCATGTAATCTTTATTTTCCGAATCTTTCCATAAATAAAGTACATTGGAATATCAAACCATTTGTTATTTACATGTGCACAATGAAGTCATGAGATATCAACATAAATAACAATAAATATACTTTTGATTGACCTATATTTATTTATTCTAACGTTTTACAAATCCTCACAGAAACTCTCCATGTTTTTGTATTAAAAAATTCACATAAGATTTGTACATATTTTTTTAACAAATAAATTTATGCTTTAATCTTTTAACATTTCTCAGCTGAGATTCTCTATTTTTAAAATAGAATTTTTATTTTTAAGTGTGATATTTGATTTAAATAAAAATCAAAAAGCAAGGATTTTGAGTTCTGTCTCTCCCAGTCCTTAAATTTACAATGTATTGTTGTCAAAAATAATATTTATAATGAAATATCTTAACCTAAATTTGAAAAAAAAAGTGTATTTAAATAAATCAGTTGATTTAAATCAGGATTGAAATCAAGTTGATTTAAATCAATGAACTCTGATTAAAAATTGTTAGACTATACAAGTGTTATTTAGCAATTATTTAATTTAAATTGAGATTATAGTGCTGAAATATAATTTCAATTATATTGATCTAAATATTTTAAGATTTCTGAACTTTCTGTATTATAACTGATTAGATAACGTTGAAGAAATTGGCAATGAAACTATGCTTAGATTTCAAAAGATACCAAAATTTACCAATTGCTGTAAAAAAAGTAATTAAAAAAAATTCTTTCCAAAATCATGTACTTGCATACAATATTTTAACAAAAGATTATATTGAAGTAAAAGTTATAACACCAATCTGGCGAATCAGCTAAATAAACTTATCAAAAGCCAATTTGATAACTTAAAACCTGCATTATATTTTGAAGAAATAAAATAAGGACTTGTGAATAATACTTATAAACTCTTTAGAAATTAAAAAAGCAAAAATATGGAATATATAAGCACTTACTTACAGTGGAAGTCCAGTTGTCAGTTAATATATATATATTTTTAAAATATAAATTATAATAAAAATACTTTTAAAAAAAATTCTTAAAAATTAAAGAAATTTAAAAAAATGTACAATACCAGTATTGGACATCTGTTTCCTGCTGGTGAAAGCTATATTTTGATAATTGTATAAAGGAATTTATCACCTCTTTAAAATTTCCATAGGTTACCATGGGATTTCACAATCAGCATTAAAGGGGAAAAAATGATGCCACAGGAATATAGTAGAAAAACGTGATAATTTTACAAAATGTAACAAATAGAGATTTAGCAGACTATCAAATATTCGGCTGAGTACTAACTTTTTAAAAAGTATATTGATTACAAATTTTTTTTATCATGATTAATAACAAAGAAATAAATGTTTGTGAGTCTTTTATTCCTCAATGGCAGATCACTTAATAGCAGAATATTAAAAATTGAAAATAATTCAGAAAAAATATCTATAAAATAAGAGTGAATTCAATAAAAAATCGGTCTTAGCAAATATGTATGTGCTATTTTTTTTTTTTTACTTAAACTTATTAAAATAAATCAAGTGCATTTAATTTACACAAACATTGAATTGCACGTATTGACTAAATACTATTTTTAAAAAAAATTATAAATTACTCGATTTTTTCTGGCTAACAACAAAAGACAGAAAAAATAAAACAAACATTTATACTGAAAAATAAAATTTATTTTCAACAAAACTATAAATCAAAATGTTTTAATAAAACAAATTACAGCACTGTATTTATGCTATGTATGCTATTGGCTTTTATTCCTTTATAATTGATGCAGTTAGTAAAAAAGCCTGCCTAGATTCCGGCCTGATAACAGTCTTAATTAAACACCCAGTAGGATGCTACAGCAATGAAATTGACTCAGTTGAACATTTCTCCGAAAAAAGTGTCACACCATCAACATACGAAAACACCTTGACGTCCTTTCTAACATCCTCATTCTCTATTAGGCAAGGATGATCTGTTCTAGTTGTAAGGCGACATTGATCACTGCAGTATTATCCTGTAATAATAACAATAATAATATTAATTTTTTTTATTGTACTAATTGCTAGTGACCATGTATATTTAAAAAGATAAAAAACAGCACAAGAGCAAAGAATGATTAAGGGGACACTTCGTCTTCAGAGATAAGTATTTTTAAGAACAAAATATTTGAAAATTTTCCTTTGAATAAAGAATTCAAAATTCATAAAATTTTTAAAAAATTTAAAAATTAAGGAAATTTTTAAAAATGTACTCTACCAGCATTGGACATCTGTTTCCTGCTGGTGAAAGCTATATTTTGATAATTGTATAACGGAATTTATCATTTCTTTAAAATTTACATAGGTTACTATGGGATATCACAATCAGCATTAAAAGAAAAAAAAATGGTGCCACAGGAATATAGTAGAAAAACATAACAATAATTTTACGATATGTAACAAATAGTGATTTAGCAGATTATCAAATATTCGGCTGGATACTAACTTTTTAAAAAGTATATTAATTAAAAAAAATTATATATATTAAATTGGAAATAAAATAATAAAAAGAAAAGTGCTCAGTCAAACTGATGGCATTGAGCTCACAGGCTATTCACACTATTTACATATTATACTCTTATTTCAAAGAAAAAACACATTTATTTAAATTAGATGGGGGGGGGGGTCATTAGCTCCCCTATTTACGTCCTTTATACTTAACCAATAAACGTCCAAATCTAATCATGGAAGCGCCTTATCAAAATAAACCGGTATACAACATTTGCATCAAATTGGATAATTCGGCATGAAAAAAATATTTATCTAAATTAAAATGGACAATTAGTCCCTTTTCCCCCTTTATACTTAACCAAATGACCCCACCCCCCCAAAAAAAAAAAAATAAATAAATAAAAAATAAAAAAATAAAACGAATCAGGGAAGCATCTTATCAGAATAAACCTATATAAAAAATTTGAAGCAAATCGGTTAATTCTGCATGAAAACCCCTTTAACTAAATTAAGGGGAGGGAATTCGTCCCCATTCCCTCCTTTATACTTAACAAATGAACCCTCAAAACTAATGCGGGAAACGCCTTATCACAATGAATCAATGTACAAAATTTGAAGCAAACTAGATAATTTTGCATGAAAAACCCATTTATCTAACTTAAGGTGGATTAGCCCCTCGTTCCACCCTTTATTCTTAACCAATAAACCCCCAAAATTAATCAGGGAAGTGCCTTATCACAATGAAAATATATACCAAATTTGAAGAAAATCGGATAATTCGGCACGAAAAACCCATTTATCTAAATTAGGGGGAGCATTAACCCCTTTTCCCCCCTTTTATACTTAACCAAAGAACCCCCAAAGCTAATCAGGGAAGCGCCTAATCAGAATGAACTTATATACCAAATTTGAAGCAAATCGGATAATTCTGCATGAAAAACCCATTTATCTAAATTAAGGAGGGGGGGGAGAGGGATTAGCCTCCAGTTCCCCCCCTTTATACTTAACCGATGAACCCTCAAAACTAATCAGGAGAGAGCCTTATCACAATGAACCTCATACAATATCTTAAGAAAATTCCAATAATTCTGCATGAAAAAACCATTTATCTAAGTTAGGGGGGATTAGCCCCATTCCCCCTTCATACTTAACCAATGAACCCCCAAAACTAATCAGGGAAGCGCCTTATCAGAATGAACCTATATTCAAAATTTGAAGCCAATTGGATAATTCTGCATGAAAAACACATTTATCTAAATTAAAGGGGGGATCAGCCCCCGTTCCACCCCTTTTATACTTAGCAATTTGACCCCCAAAACTAATCAGGGAAGCGCCTTATCACAATGAACCTATATGCAAAATTTGAAGCAAATTGTATAATTCAGCATGAAAAATCAATTTATCCAAATTACGGGGGATTGGACCACGTTCCCCCCTTTATATTTAACCAATGAACCCCCAAAACTGATCCGGGGAAGCGCGTTATCACAATGAACCTATATATAAAAATTGAAACAAATCTGATAATTCTGAATAAAAAAGTCATTTATCTAAAGTAAGGGGGGGTGGGATTAATCACCGTCCCCTTCTTTATACTTAACCAATGAACAACCAAAACTAATGAAGGAAGCGCCTTATCACAATGAAGCTAACACATGGGCTGATAAGTTCCTGGTCTAATAAAGAAAACACAACTTTTTAACAAAACTTTATGACTTTATAACTTTAATAAATAACATAACTTTAATAATAAATAATAATAATTTAATAAATAAATAAATAATAATAATAATTTAATAAATAAATAAATAATAATAATAATTTAATAAATAAATAAATAATAATAATTTAATAAATAAATAATAATAATAGTTTAATAATAAATAACAATTTTATAACGAAAAAGCTCCAAACAGTGTTCTAAATCATTGACTCATTGTTGTTTTTGGTCAAAAGTCAACACGCGCGGCAGCCACTTTGACAACAGCTTTTTCATAGACAAATGCTCATTCAAAATAAAACCTACACGTTTCTTGGATATCTTCAGAGTCTGAGCTATCGCCTGCAACTTCACTTTATGGTTCCCCAAAACGATTTTTTGGACTATTTTTATGTTTTCCGGAGTAACCACCTCTTTTGCGTGGTGCATCACTGGTGTCCGTACGACCACGTTTAAATTCAGCAAACCAGTCAATAATATTTGATTTATCTGGTGCAGCGTCCGGATAATGCTTATCAAGCCAAGCTTTTGTTTGAACAGTGTTTTTACCCATCAAAATACAATTCTTGAAATTCTTGTTTATGCATTTTTTTTTTGTTTATCAACAAAGTTGTTCAAATAAAACCACTCTAACGTTTTATCCACACGGCGAATCATCATGACATCTTTTCTGCTACCTTTTAAAGGTTAGTATTTACTAAAAAAAAGCATCGGTTCGGCAATTGCAACGCCATCTGTGTGCCAGACCGGGAACTTATCAGCCCATGTGTTATATACAAAATTTAAAGGAAATTGGGTAATTTTGCATGAAAAACCCATTTATTTAATTTAAGGGGATTAGCCCTTGTCCCGCCTATATATTTAACCATTGAACCCCCAAAACTGATCAGGGAAGCGTCTTATCAGAAACAATCTATATACAAAATTTTAAGCAAATCTGATAATTCTGCATGAAAAACCCATTTATGTAAATTAAGGGGGGGGGGGGATTAATCACCGTTCCTCTCTTTATACTTTACCATTGAACTCCCAAAACTAATCAGGGAAACGACTTATCACAATGAACTTATGTACAAAATATGAAGCAAATTGGGTAATTTTGCATGTAAAACCCACTTATTTAATTTAGGGGGACTAGCCCCTGTTCCCCCTTTATATTTAATCATTGAACCCCCAAAACTGATCAGGGAAGCGCCTTATCAGAAACAACCTAATGCAAAATTTTAAGCAAATCGGATAATTCTGCATGAAAAACCCATTACATAAATTAAGGGGGGATTAGTCCCATTTCGCTCCCTTTATACTTTACCATTGAACCCCCAAAACTAATCAAGGAAGCACCTTATCAGAATGAACCTTTTATAAAAAAAATTGAAACACTTGGATAATTCTGCTTTAAAAAATCATTTTTCTCAATTGAGAGGGGGGGGGGGGATTAGTCCCTGTTCTCCCCTTTATACTTCACCAATGTACCTACATACAAAATTTGAAGCAAGTTAGATAATGCTGCATGAAAAACCCATTTATCTAAATTAAGGGTAGGATTGGCCCCCGTTCCCCTCGTTTATACTTTACCATTGAACTCCCAAAACTAATCAGGGAAGCGACTTATCACAATGAACTTATGTACAAAATACGAAGCAAATTGGGTAATTTTGCATGAAAAAACCATTTCTTTATTTTAGAGAGGGGGGGGATTAGCCCCTGTTCCCCTTTATATTTAACCATTGAACCCCCAAAACTGATCCGGGGAAGCGCCTTATCACAATGAACCTATATACAAAATTTGAAGCAAATCGGATAATTCTGCATAAAAAACTTATTTATCTAAATTAAGGGGGAGGAATAATCACCGTTCCCCTCTTTATACTTAACCAATGAACCCCCAAAAATAATAAAGGAAGCGCTTTATCATAATGTAGCTCTATAAAAAATATGAAGAAAATTGGGAAATTTTGCATGAAAAACCCATTTATTTAATTTAGGGGGAGATTAGCCCCTGTTCCTCTTTTATATTTAACCATTGAACCCCCAAAACTGATCAGGGAAGCGCCTTATCGGAATGAACCTATATACAAAATTTGAAACAAATCGGATATTTCTGCATGAAAAACACATTATCTAAATTAAGGGGGGGGATTAGCCCCCAGTTCCCTCCTGTAAACTTAACAAATGAACCCCCAAAACTGATCAGGGAAGCGCCTTATCAGAATGAACCTATATAGAATATTTGAAACAAATCGGATAATTCTGCATGAAAAACCCATTTACCTAAATTAAGGGGGTGGGGGGGATTAATGACCGTTGCCCTCTTTATACTTAACCAATGAACCCCCAAAACTAATGAAGGAAAAGCCTTATCACAATGAAGCTATATACAAAATTTGAAGCAAATTGTGTAATTCTGCATGAAAACCCCATTTATTTAATTTAGGGAGGGGATTCGCCCCTGTTCCCCCTTTATATTTAACCATTGAACCCCCAAAACTGATCAGAGAAGCGCCTTATTGGAATGAACCTATATACAAAATTTGAAACAAATCGGATATTTCTGCATGAAAAACACATTATCTAAATTAAGGGGGGGGGGGGATTAGCCCCCAGTTCCCTCCTGTAAACTTAATAAATGAACCCCCAAAACTGATTAGCGAAGCGCCTTATCAGAATGAACCTATATAGAATATTTGAAACAAATCGGATAATTCTGCATGAAAAACCCATTATCTAAATTAAGGGGGGATTAGCCCCCCAGTTCCGCCCTGTATACTTAACCAATGAACCCCCAAAGATAATCAGAGAAGCGCCTTATCAGAATGAACCTATATACAATATTTGAAACAAATCGGATAATTCTGCATGAAAAACCCATTTACCTAAATTAAGTCGGTGGGGGGGGGATTAATGACCGTTGCCCTCTTTATACTTAACCAATGAACCCCCAAAACTAATGAAGGAAACGCCTTATCACAATGAAGCTATATACAAAATTTGAAGCAAATTATGTAATTCTGCATGAAAAGCCCATTTATTTAATTTAGGGAGGGGATTCGCCCCTGTTCCCCCTTTATATTTAACCATTGAACCCCCAAAGCTGATCAGAGAAGCGCCTTATTGGAATGAACCTATATACAAAATTTGAAACAAATCGGATATTTCTGCATGAAAAACACATTATCTAAAAATTAAGGGTGGGGGGATTAGCCCCCAGTTCCCTCATGTAAACTTAACAAATGAACCCCCAAAACTGATCAGGGAAGCGCCTTATCAGAATGAACCTATGTATAAAATTTGAAACAAAACTGATAATTCTGCATGAAAAACCCATTTATATAAATTAAGTGGGGATCAGCCCCCGTTCCCCCTCCCCCTTTTATACTTAGCAATTTAACCCCCAAAACTAATCAAGGAATCGGATTATCAGTATGAACATATACATAAAATTTGAAAATTTAAAATCGGATAATTCTGCATGAAAAACCTATTTATGTAAATTAAGCGGGGGGGGGGGGGTGTCCGGCTTTGATAACCTGTGAGCTAAAAAAAAATTCTATTACAATGATATTTCGGGTTCTGTGAACTCCAAAAATAGCAGAATTTTCAGAACATTTATGATTTATATGTTGACATTATGACTCATTTGAACATTTTTTATTTCTTGAAATTTGCACAGTATTAACACGTGCATTTAAATACATGACAAGATTTAGTTAAAGGAAAGCACAAATATGAAATAAAATCAAATTAGATATTTTTTTTTTGTTAGAAACCCACATACAAGATAATTTTTATATAAATTAGGATGAAAAACAATACAGAAATGTAACAAAAGCTATTACAGGTTTTCTTTTTCTTTCTTTTTTTTAATTTTTAAATGAAGAATTGAAGCTTTATATATTTAAAATAAATCTCCCCCCCCCCCCACCTCTACTGACAAAAATTCCCAGTTTGCTTTTTTTATTCTATTTATTTTAAATTATTAGAAAAGATTAAAAGTCATTTTTTATTTTCAAAATAATGTGAGAAAAATAAAATTTAATAAATTAAATTTGAATATACAGGGTGGGGCAGTTGAAAGCTTCTGTATGCAAGCTTTTACAGCATGAATATAGGTAAAATCAACCTCAAGGTATTAAGCATATTCTACTTTACGTTTTTCACAACTAAAATATTGTCTGATATTAAAAGACTACTGAAATTTATTTTACAATATACCATTATAAATTTCGTTATAGCACCCTGACATACATTTCTCAATTTTTTAATCAACATTATAGAATTTAATGGACATTCCTTTTTAATTGAATTTTAATACACTACAAATAATAAAATGTTAAATTGATTCTATAATAATGTAGTACCTGAAAAAAAAGACAATATATGATTCTGATATGGCATCGAACACAGAAAAATCTCATGAATTTATTTTAAGATCATAGGTTTTTATTGATATCTTCAGTGTTGAATTCAGGCATTTTTCTCCGAGAGGGATTTCTGTGGCTCCTGGGGGCATATTATAGAGTTCCGAGGGAGGGGGGGGGGAAATTGCACTTTTTGACCATTAAATCATAAAATCCGAAATCTTCAGAAGAGGTGGCCATTTCAATGCTCCGGGAGAGAGGAATGTCCCCCCCCCTCCCCCGGCTATCTCCTGAATTCAACACTGGATGCCTTACAGAATTAAACAAATAAACAAGTACCTGAATTTAGAATAAGTTAAAAACTATTTAAAAAGCAGTCTACAAAAATTGAGTTTTTATTAAGATAATATCTAAGTTAGAAATTTCTGGCACATCAAAATATTTTTTTGATTGGGGATATTTTTCTCATAAAAAATAAACTGAGCGAGAAATAAGATAATATGCATTTTATTTCAGGCTATGCAGCTCCTTAAACATGTTATTCTGTTTGATAATCATGCACTGTAAATATATGGACATATCAAATTCCAAATATTAAAAATCACATAAATTTTAGTACTTACCATTGCGAAGTTAGAACTACGTAGAACAATTGTCCAATATTTAACAACATGGCGTAGGTCTTCTTCATCGAAAATCTCGATTCTGTTCTGTTATCAATCACGTGACGCCACGCCTTTCATACGTCAGCAGAGAGCGAGACTGCGCAGTAAATCCGGTCAATGTTATTTTCCTAATTTCGGAAACTAATACGATATAAAAAGATTATTTTTATGACTGTAGGAAAACTTTCTGTTGTGATTCGGAAAAAATATTTTATGGGTTGTTTTCCGTATCGTAAAGGAAATTTATCTTTTACGAAACGGAAAAGGGTTGGAAATTTTTTACAGTGTATTTAATTGAGATAAAAGGAAATCGAAACAGTGTCCAAAAGCAATATTTTCATCTGTTATTGGTCCTACTCTTTATAACAAAAGTTTCTTTACAATACAGAATCAGCTTGAAATGTTATTTATTTGTTACAAGTATACTGATGCGCTCATGGGTATAATATAACTAAATATTCAGATGATGCTAAACCAGTGTTGAATTCAGAGCCTTTTCTGCGGCTCCGGCGGGGAGGGGGGAGGAATTATATATTTCCTTTTTGGAAATTGCACTTTTTAACCATTAAAAGCATAATATCTCAAATCTTCTGGGGGGGGGGATTTCAATGTTCCAGGTGGGTCCCAGCGGGCCACCCCCTGAATTCAATACTGTGCCAAACAACTGTTCAATATTACTAAAAAAAAGGGACAAGCCTGTATCCTCAAAAAGCTCAAATTTATTCCACTGGGTGTAGCACAAGTATGAAACATGTTCTATGCATATGAGGTGTATGCAACTACTTTGAAGTTTATTGTTGCTGGAAAGAATTTCTATAGCTATATTTCTAAAACAAAGGACATACAAAACCTATCTTTTTAAATCATAATATTGCCCACCCCTCCTTAAAAAACAGAAATAGCCATATTTGACTGAAAATTATCTTCTTCCAATAATAGGTTTTAAAAAAATAAGCTTAGGGGGTCGTCATCATTCTTAAATTGTACCAAACTCCAACTTTTCAATACATATACCTAATTTTGACGTTATACATTTTTTTTTCTGTAAATTTCTCCCAAGGATACGAAACAAGAAATCACTTGGTCAAGTGGTTTAAGAAATATGAAGGTTTAAAATTTGGAAGTCTTAATGTGAAATTAATTTGCAATTGATGAAAAACAAATTGCAATGCGGGTAGCTTTTTAAGCGTAATTCAAAAACTACTTGACATAATAATTTTGGATTCGCTTATTTGAAGATTTTCAAAATCTATTTGTTAAAATTGTATTGATTATGTTTAGTTCTCTCTTATATATAAAAAAAAAATGTATTTTTAAATTCATTTCAAAAAAGAAAAAAAATAACCTATGAATTTTTAATAGAGGTGGATTTCTGGAGGCTTCAAATATGCAAATCCAAAATCACAGATAGTTGGTAAGTAGTTTTTGAGTTATGCTTAAAACATAGAATTATATGAGACTTATTTCTCAATTTATCAATGTATTTATCAATGCTGTAACTATTTGAGTTTTCACGATAGTTCACTGGTCTTTTTATATGAGTTGCCCTATAGTATTGCTATCAAATCATAACAAAAATTTTTGCTGTAGTTTGCTCATGCGCAGTTAAAATTAATTTCATAAAAATACCTATATCTCATCAAATATTCAATATATTAATATTTTAATCACAGTATACTATTTCTACGATTCTTTGTCAAGTTTTTGGAAAGTGGTGTTAAATTTGGCTGAAAACTCTGCATGTTATAAAAAAAACTTTTGAATTTTTCACAGAAACGTTAATATATTCACGAATATACATGCTATACTTACAAAAAATGCACACAAATGTTGAACAGAACCTACATAGTCATTTACTACAGTGACAGACCATTTTTAGCATTTTTCGTTACTTGGGTGATCGAAAATATTATTTTATTATTAAAGTTATTATCCCCCCCCCCATAGTTGTCCTCGCGATAAAATATTCACTGAAAAACATCAAGTCAAACATGTTCTTTACATCCTCAAAGCTTAAGGGCATTCCGGGCATTTACTCACGAGTTTCAGTAAGATAATCGACGAAACGTCTGAAATCGGTCACTGCCCCTTAATTTCTGGACACCAGTGTAATATTAATAAAGTAAATCTAAAAACTTTTGAAGCCATGTAACTTATAAGAATATACAGAATTCAGCTAATCCTAATAAATAGCTTGATGATAAACAAGTTTTAGAAGCCATGCAATTTGAAAATGTACAAGACTTTGAACTTGAAGCTCAACTGAAAATTATATAACAAAAAGCCTTGCTAAATGAAAATCTTTTTTAAAAACAGGGTTCGTGATTTTACTTATTTATTTAATCAAAAAATCATATATATTTTTAATTATTTAAATCAGCTATTTTTTTTAAATTCAAAATACAATTTTAAAATTATACATTTTACAGTAAAATAAACTTTACTAAATAATTAAAATTAACAATTAGAAGTGTCCATTTAAATATATTTGAAATTAAAAAAATATATAGAAACTCATTCACTTGGTTAAATTAAAATATTTTAATCATATAAATAGTTAAAAATATACAGTTTAAAAAAATGGAGCTACAGAAAAAGATTTAATTTAGAAATGTGAATTCTCTTTTACTTTTGAAAACATGAAATAAATAAAACAAATTGTCTTGTGTCATCACTTATTTACAAAAACTGCAATTTAACAGATATCCTATTCTGTATAAAATACATATACCACCTTGAATTACCCCTTTGATAAAATAAAAAGCATATGCACTCTGCATTACTAAAAGCTAAAGCTTTTTGTTCTGACAAAATTTCTTTATTCATTTAATGAATTTAGAGCATATATTAAACACACTTAAGATGGTTATGATTATATTTTATAAATTTCAATGGATATGAAAAAAATATTCTTTGTTATTAAAATGTTTGAAAAGAAACACCAATTTTCCAGCTTTATGAGTTCCTAAGCGATTACAGAGTTTACAGTGAATTAAAGTTTGATTTATTTGAATTTAAAATTAAAATAATTAAATCAGGCCTTTTTTTAAGATTTTAAAACTTTAGTTGTTTATGAGTTTACATTTGCAAGTAATTGAAATTGTATGAAAAAAAAATATATATAACATTTCAAAGTATATTACTTACCATGCAATCTTTATTTTCCGAATCTTTCCATAAATAAATTACGTTGGAATATTGAACCATTTGTTATTTACATGTGCACAGTGAAGTCATGAGATATCTACATAAATATCAATAAATATACTGTTGACTGACCTATATTTATGAAGTCCAGCCTGTAAAAATTTATGTATATTTAAAGTCAAAATTTTATCATCATTAATGACAAAGAAAGAAATGTTTGTGAGTCTTTTATTCTTCAATGGCAGATCACTTAATAGAAGAATATTAAAAATTACAAATAATTCAGGAAAAATATATAAAAAATAAGTGTCTATTTAATAAAAAATCTGACTTCGCAAATGTGTATGTGCTATTTTTTTTAAACTTAAACTTAGTAAAATAAATCAATCGCATTTAATCTGCACAAACATTAAATTGCACATACTAACAAAATACTATTTAAAAATATATATATAAGTTACTCGATTTTTTCTTCTGGCTAACTACAAAAGACAGAAAAAATAAAACAAACATTTATACTGAAAAATAACATTTATTTGCAACAAAACTATAAATCAAAATGTTATAATGAATAAAAATTACAGCAATACTGATATTACTTCCATTGACAGTTCTTGCCTCCGAATAGCTGCACTTAGTAAAAAAGTAGGCCTAGGTTCTTTAATTTCTTCCTGGCCTTAATTGATTACACAATATGATGCTACCAAAACAAAATTGTCCTAGGACATTTCTCCGAAAAAACTGTCAAACCATCAATATTATTCGAGAACAGCATGATTTCCTTTCTTACATCATCATTCGCTACTAAGCAAGGATGATATGCTCTAGCTGGAATGCGACACTGATCACTGCAGTATTATCCTGCAATAATAACAATAATAATATTAATATATTTTTATTTTACTAATTTCTAGTGATCATGTATATTTAATGGGACAAAAACAGCACAACAGCAATGAATGATTAAGAGGATTCTTCGTCTTCAGCGATAAGTATTTTTAAGAGCATAAAATTTGAAAATTTTCCTTTAAGTAAAAATTTCAAATTTCACAAGTTTTAAAAATACTTAAAAATTAAGGAAAATTTTTAAAATGTACAATTTAAAAATGTTAATTTAAAGATGCACATTGGACATCTGCTTCCTGCTGGTGAAAGCTATATTTTGATAATTGTATCAGGGAATTTACTACCTCTTTAAAATTTACATAGGTTACCATGGGATTTCACGATCAGCATTAAATGAAAAAAAAATGGCGCCACAGTAATATAATAGAACTAGTAGGTAAGTGTGATCGAACATCGCTCAAAGGGTTTCGTTTAATATTCCTTTCAAAACACTTTGTCCTTTCTTTAATAAATCCAAATAAATTTCATTTAGCATCAACAACAAAAAAAACTCATGTTTTTTATAAAGTAAAAATTTATCGGTTCTGCATGAAAACCCATTTCTTTAAATTAGGGGGTGGAGAATAGCCCCGTTCCCTCTCTTTATACTTCACCAATTAAACTTCAAAACTGATCAGGGAAGCACCTTATCAAACTGAACCTGTATACAAAATTTGAAGCAAATCGGATAATTCTGTATGAAAAACCCATTTATCTAAATTAAGGAGGGGAGATTAGCCTCCCGATACCCCCTTTATACTTTACCATTGAACCCCCGAAACTAATCAAGGAAGCGCCTTATAACAATGAACCTATATACAAAATGTGAAGCAAATTGGATAATTCTGCATGAAAAACATATTTATCTAAATTAAGGGAGGGATTGGACCTTGTTCCCCCTTTCTATACTTAACCAATGAACCCCCAAAACTAAACAGAGAAGCAACTTGTCACATTGAACCTATTTACAAAATTTGAAGCAAATCGAATAATTCTGCATGAAATACCCATTTATCTAATTTAAGGAGGGGGATTTGCCTCCCTTCCCTACTCTTTATACTTAACCAATGAACCCCCAAAACTGATCAGGGAAGCGCCTTATCAGAATGAACCTATATACAAAATTTGACACAAATCGGATTATTCTGCATTAAAAACCCATTTATCTAAATTAAGGGGGGATTGGACTCAGTTCCCCCTTTATGCTTAATCAATGAACCCCCAAAACTGATAAGGAGAAGCGTCTTATCACAATTAACCTATATAAAAAATTTGAAGCAAATCGGATAATTCTGAATTAAAAAAAACATTTATTTAAATTAAGAGGGGGGGATTGGCCCCCTGGTTTCCCCTTTATACGTAACCAATGAACCCCCAAAACTAATCAGGGAAGCGACTTATCACAATGAGCCTATGTACAAAATATGAACCAAATTGGATAATTCTGCATTAAAAACCCATTTATCTAAATTAAGGGGGCGATTGGAAACCGTTCTGTTGTTTATACTTAATCAAGGACCCCCAAAACTGATATAGGGAAGCGTCTTATCACAATTAACCTATATACAAAATTTGAAGCAAATCGGATAATTCTGCATAAAAACCCATTTATCTAAATTAAGGGGGGGGGGAATTAGCCACCGTTCCCCTCTTTACACTTAGCAAATGAACCCCCAAAACTAATGAGGGAAGCGCCTTATCACAATGTAGCTTTATACAAAACTTGAAGCAAATTGGGTAATTTTGCATTAAAAACCCATTTATCTAAATTAGGGGTGATTAGCCCCTGTTCCCCCTTTATACTTAACCAATGAACCCCCAAAACTGATCAGGGAAGCGCCTTATCAGAATGAACCTATATACAAAATTTGAAACAAATCGGATAATTCTGTATAAAAAAACCCATTTATCTAAATTAAAGTGGTGATTGGACACCGTTTCCTCCTTTATATTTAATCAATCAACCTCCAAAATTGATATGGGGAAACGTCTTATCACAATTAACCTATATACAAAATTTGAAACAAATCAGATAATTGTGCATAAAAACACATTTATCTAAATTAAGTGAGGGGAGGATTAGCCACCGTTCTCCTCTTTATACTTAACTAATGAACCCCCAAAACTGATCAGGGAAGCGCCTTATCAGAATGAATCTATATCAAAAATTTGAAACAAATCGGATAATTCTGCATAAGAAAACCCATTTATCTAAATTAAGGGGGTGATTGGACACCGTTCCCCCCTTTATACTTAATCAATGAACAACCAAAATTGATAAGGGGAAGCGCCTTATCACAATTAACCTATATACAAAATTTGAAGCAAATCGGATAATTCTGCATAAAAAACCCAATTATTTAAATTAAGGAGAAGGGTATTAACCACCGTTTCCCTCTTTAAACTTAACTATAATTAAACCTCCAAAACTAATGAGTTAAGCGCATTTTCGCAATGAAGCTTTATGCAAAATTTGAAGCAAATTGGGTAATTTTGCATGAAAAACCCATTTATCTAAATTAGGGGGGATTAGCCCCCCGTTCCCCTTTATACTTAACCAATAAACCCTCAAAACTGATCAGGGAAGCGCCTTATCAGAATGAACCTATATACAAAATTTCAAACAAATCGGATAATTCTGCATAAAAAAAACCGTTTATCTAAATTAAGGGGGCTATCAGCCCCCTTTCCCCCCCCCCCTTTATATTTAACCAATGAACCTCCATAACTAATCAAGGAACCGCCTTATCAGAATCAACCTATATACAAAATTTCAAAAATTGAAATCGGATAACTCTGTATGAAAAACCTATTTAACTAAATTAAGGGGGTGGCGAATTAGCCCCCCTTTCTGGCTTTGACAGACTGGGAGCTAGAAAAGGTTTCTATTACAATGATATTTCGCGTTCTGTAGACTCCAAAAGTAGCAGAATTTTCAATTTTTGCCTTATCTCGGGTTCTGCAAACCCCAAAAAGCTGAGTGAAAAGACTGTATACTAAATGGAAAATATCAACGAGAGTTTTTAATTAAAAACAGTTTTCATCTATGCGGTATATAGTCTAAAAATAAAAATAATAATTCAGTTTATAAATTTAAAATCACATATAATTAATTTAATTTCTCTTTGAATTGTCCAAAAAACAAGCTAGAGACTGAGTCAAGTCGGCCAGTTTTTTAGCGACACCGAATCTTCCCCCCCCCCCCCCCAAAAAAAAAAAAAAAAAAAAAAAAAAAAAAAAAACACGTGCCTGACTTATACTCAGACTCCACAGCCCTGGTAGAAATGATTGGATGAGGACGTATCACAAAAATTCTAAGCTTTGAGATTACTTAAGAGTAGTGCTTGGAAGGGCACGCAAAAATGCTGTGCCTAGGACTCTAAAGTTTTAAGTTGGGTTCTAGTGACATTTATGATTTATATGTTGACATCATGACTCTTTTGAACATTTTTTATTTCTTGAAATTTGAACAGTATTAACACGTGCATTTAAATACATGACAAGATTTAGTTAAATGAAAGCAGAAATATGAAATAAAATCAAGTAAGAAATTTTTTTTGCTAAAACACCACATTTTTTTTTTTTTTTTTTAAATGAATGAATGAAGAATTGAAGCTTTATATTTTTGAAATAAAAAAAATTCAAGCCTTTTGAGGGTTTATTCTCCCTGAAGCCCATTCAATATAATTTTTCAAGACATGAGCACGAAATAAAAATCAGAACAAAAAATTGTCTTCCTTTCCACATGTGACATGATGTTCAGCAGTGGAGATCTCCCCCATCCATCTCTACTGACAAAAATTCCATGTTTGCTTTTTTTTCCTTTTTCTGTTTATTTTAAATTATTAGAAAAGATTAAATGTCATTTTTTATTTTCAAAATAATGTAAGAAAAATAAAATTTAGCCAATTAAACTTGAATATCCAGGGCGAGGCAGTTGATCTCTGCTGCCCAAGATGTAAGCTTCTGCATGCAAGCTTTTACAGCATGAATATAGATAATATCAACCTCAAGATATTCAGCATATTCAACTTTACGTTTGTTACAACTAAAATTTTGTCTGATATGCAAAGAATACTGAAATTTATTTTACCATATAACAATATAAATTTCATTATATCGTCCTAACATAAAGTTCTCAATTTATTAATTAACATTATAGAATTTAAAGGACTCCCCTTTTCAATTGAATTTTAATACACTACAAATAATTAGGAATGTAAAGAATATTCGACCACTATTCGGTATTCGGCTTATTCGGCCCTTTTGCCGAAATATTGAACAGATATTCTGCCGAATACCTGTAGCCGAATATATTTAGATATATTGTCGAATACTTGCTTATTTGGCCGAATATTCTAAGATATTTCGTTAAATAAGTTCCAGAAAATAAAAATAAAATGTGATTTTAAATATTTTTAACAAACAATATTAAAGAATGATATCTAAATACATTAATTATTATAAGAAAAATAAATCCTAATACTTACTCAATTTTAAAGCTTCATGACAACTTATAAATAACTGTATATAATGAAATTACATAAATAAAAAATATTTTTCTTGCTGCATATTTAGGCATCATATGAATTTAAGTAAGTATTGCAACATTAATTTATTTTACATTAAAATGCAAAATATATACTGCATTTAAAGTTTAAATCTCTCTCTCTCTCTCATCAGTGAATTAAAAAAAATTAACTTTATATCTATTTTTTTAATCTGATTTATAATGATGATAAGTTTCTTAAACAATAAAATTCATAAATATTAAAAACAAATATTTTACTGTCTTGTAAAAATGCTTAATCTTTCACAAATTAAATCATTTTTCTAGCTTTTAGTTTTACTTTTAAATAATAAATATATGACTATATAATTACTTTACTAATTAAAAATTAAACATTAGATGTTGATTAAACGAACTAATGAGTTTGATACATTGAAAAGAAAAAAACTATTACCTATACTGAAAAAATATTTAATGAGTTACTTCAAAATAACATACGGGGGTAACAAAATTATTTATCACTGTAAAGCCTGAAATTGTGATGCAAAAATAACTTTTCAGCATTTTCAGGAAGAAGTCTGTTTCGTTTGGTTTCATATAATATTACCAGCTTCAGAAAATAAACGTTCACTATATACCGTGCTTACATACATTCAGCTGTTATGATTTTTGAACACTCAAACAAAAAATTTATTTCAATTAGTCCTTAATTTAATTTTTGATTTTAAAATTGGAAAAAAAAATAAATAAACAAATAAAATAATTTTTTTTAAAGTCAGTATTCGGCTATTCGGCCAAATCACTATTCTTTATATCCCAATAAATAAATAAAATGTAAAATTGATTCTATAATAATGCAGTACCTGAAAAAAGACAATATGATTCTGATATAGCATCGAACATAGAAAAATATCATCAATTTATTTTAAGATCTAGGTATGTTATTGATGTCTTCAGTGTTGAATTCAGACATCGAATTTCTGAAGGGATTTCTGTGGTTCCGGGGGGGGATATTATAGAGTTCCGGGGGGGGATTGGACTTTTTGACTATTAAAAGCATAAATTGTGAAATCTTCCGGGGGGACATTTCAATGCTCCGGGGGGGACTGTCCCCCCACCCCCTGAATTCAACACTGGATGTCTTACAGAATTAAACAAATAAACAAGGAATTTAATTTAGAATAAGTTAAAAACTATTTAAAAAAACAGCCTACAAAAATAAGTTTCATTAAGATAATATCTAAGTTAGAAATTTCTGGCACATCAAAATATTTTTTACTTCGGGGATATTTTTCTCATAAAAAATAAACTGAGCGAGAAATAAGATAACATGCATTTTATTTCAGGCTACGCAGCTCCTTAAACATGTTATTCGATTTGATAATCATGCACTATAAATAATGTACATATCAAATCCAAAATATTAAAAATCACATAAATTTTAGTACTTACCATTGCGAAGTTGTTGTTGTTGTTGGTTTGGCCCATGAGCCCGGTGAGGAGCTTTTTATTCCTATACAGCTGTCTTACTCCGCAAAAACCAGACTCCTACCAGAGGTAAAACTATTGCGAAGTTAGAAGTACGTAGAGCAGTTGTCCAATATTTAAAAACATGGCGTCCATCTTCATCCAAAAACTCGATTCTGTTCTGTTATCAATCACGTGACGCAACGCCTTTCATACGTCAGCAGAGAGCGAGACTGCGCAGTAAGTCCGGAGAAAGCTGTTTTCCATCCTTTCGGAAACTAATCCGATATAAATAGATTATTTTTATGACTGTAGAAAACCTTTCTGTTGTGATTCGGAATAATTATTTTATCGGTTGTTTTCCGTATCGTAAAGGAAATTTATCTTTTACGAAACGGAAAAGGGTTGGAAATTTTTTACAGTGTACAACACATGTCTCAGCCTAAACTACTTCCCCAAATCATTTAAAATCGATACAGTAGTCCTATTTCACAAAGCAGAAACGGATCCAACAGAACCAAAAAACTATAGACCCATATGCTTACTACCAGAATTTAGTAAGATCTTAGAAATAATTATACATGGTAGAATATCCCACAACTACACAATAAATAATTACTGGAGCGTAAAGCAGTATTGTTTTAAACAAGAAGTTTCAATTGAACACGCATTAAACAACCTAATAAAAACAATAAAGAACGACAAAGAAGACATAAACCAAACATTACTCATTGCCATGGATATTTCAGGAGCATTCCATAATATTACACTCTAAAAACGACAGTTTCAAAACTGAGCAGAAAACTATTCAAATCTGAGTATGTCGCACAGTCAAAATGGCTCCGAATCAAAATGACTCAAACTTGAAACATGTATGTACTCAATTCTGAAAACATGCACATACTTAAGAATAAAACATCATGTGCTCCTATTGGAGTAAGTCCATGTTTCAAAAATAAGTATGAACTGACTTCTATGGGCTCATTTTTGAGTATGTCCATGTTTCAAAAATGTGTTTGAGCTGATTCTAATCATTTTTGAGTATGTCCATGTTTCAAAAATCAGTATGAACTGACCTCTATGAGCTCAGTTTTCAGTATGTCCATGTTGCAATATTCAAAATATTTCTGATATACTTCACAATTGAAAGCATTGGATCGTCATATTTGAAACATACATTTATAACAAAATGAAAACATTGATTTACTCAGATTTGAAAGTGTCATTTTTCTCAGTGTAGATAGCTTATAATAGACAAAAACTTAAAACAATTCCCCAGCATGCGAACATAAATTAAAATAAAAACATTTCTCTCGTAATCGAGAGAAAATGTGTCAATATTTTGTTTGTTCTGTATTCTGTAATGATTTCTGGAGCGGCGATCTTGAACTCGTTTTAGTCTTCTTTCGAAAATGAAAGGGACCACCACAGCGTCCTCGTCCAAGGTCCCGGTCAGGATTAAGTCGGGAACATTTGGAGCAGGGAGCATTTTATGTATTCTCTAAATTTCGTCCGCCATATATCTAAAATTTTAAATTCATCAAGGTTTTTAAAATTTACGCTTTATGTATGGTCCGAACATTTCTACTGCATCTCCTATTGTAGACTTTTCAACCCAGTTTATTCGGCAAGAATTAAGCTTATCTTATAGACCAGGGAGCGGCAGCACAGACAATCACCTCATCGAGTTCACGGCTGAAATTCCAGAATTAGTTAAAACTCGATTCTCATATTAAAACGCAATCGGTCTGCCAAGTCATATATTGGTGGAAAACACCTTAAAACCCGATTTTAGCAGTTCACTCGTAGGTTTACCATTGTGTTTTCCTGCACCCAAAGGTATGAAAGCATAGAGGACTGGGAGCAGGAACACATAATGGTAAACCTACGAGCAAACTGCTAAAATCGGGTTTTCGGGTGTTTTCCACCAAGATATGACTTGGCAGACCGATTGCGTTTTAATATGCGAATCGAGTTTTAACTAATTCTGGAATTTCAGCCGTGAACTCGATGAGGTGATTGTCTGTGCTGCCGCCTCACGGTCTATTATTATTTGAGCCCATTTTCGTGATTTCATCAAATATTATTTATTAAGAATATACGAATCCTAAAACAAATTTGCAAGAAATGTAATTTTACTACACAGATACCTCATTCCATACTAAACTGCAAAATTTGGAATGTTGTATTTTAATGAAATGTTACATTTGTTAATTCGTAAAAACTTGATAGAAATTTATTAAAACTTTTTGGCATACCTTGTCCTCTCTCGGAAATACAATTAACTGAAAGAATGAAAATAACATTAAATATTGATTAATACATACAAACTTACATTAAATAACATTTTATCAAATTTTCCAGGCATTAAATGATATTTTCGCAGAAAGTTGGCAATTGTTAACTATTCGATTGACAAATATATTTTCATGTTAACTATTTTATGTCAGTCTATGTGCAATATTGAACACGACACATAATTTTGTTTTAAACGTTTAGGTGACAGTTCTGTGTAAAGCCTATCAAAGCATAACTCAATTTTGTCAAAATTACCGACACAATACCTTTTAACCATTTTGTTCTGAAAAAATCTTCAATACTACGTCTAAAAGTTACTTCTTGAATTGTTGTAAAGAATTTTCATTACCAATCTGTTATGAAATATTTATAAGTTATCAGTTACTCTTAAAATTAACAAAGAACTCTTATTATTAGCAATTTACATTTTACTCAAATTTTGAATTAATTTCCTGCGTACAAATTTAAGTAAAATCCTATATTTATTTCAGTTTAAAAATTTTATGCCTCTTTATATGTAATATTAAACACAATACATAATTTAATCCTGAACATTTATCTGACTGTTCTGTGTAAAACTTTTCAAAGCATAACTCACGCCTGTCAAAGTTACTGACATAATACCTTTCAACCGTTTTGTTCTGAGAAAATCGTTAATGGTCTAAAAGGCATTTCGTGAATTACTGTGAATGGTTTCCCTTAACAATATCAGTGATGCGTTATTTAATCAGTTATCCATAAAACTAACAAAAACTCTTATTAATAGTACCGTTTTTAATTAATTTCAAAACTTTATTTGAATGCATAAGTAGTAGGATAATGAGAGTTCAACGGCCACAGGAGCGCTCAATTGAGGAATGAGGATTCCTCAATGAGGAATGAGAATTTAATAATGGGGAATAAGGGGGTAGGAGGTACTTTCTCAACTGGTATTGCAATGTTCAGAATCATTCTTCTCTTTACAACAATAATTTCTGTTCCATCTAGTTAACATATCTGATATTTTGTTAGAAAGGTTTGTGTGTAACAGTATGTTTTAAAAAGCATATATGTCTTATAGTTATTATAAATAGTTCTATGTGTGTATGTATGTGGGGGTGCGACAAATAGTTCTCTTCGTGTGTGTGTATGTGTGTGTGTGTGTATATATGTATGTGTGTGTGTGTGTGTATGTATGCGGGGCAAATAGTTCTCTTTGTGTGTGTGTGACTATCTGCTTGTTTATCAAAGTTTTAGAAATATTTTTCATGTTTTTATAACGAAAAAAAAATATGCGTTAGTTAGTTAAAAAGTTTCACAAATTAAAAAAAAAAATTCTTTTAGAAAAAGTTTCACATTACTTAAAAAATTAAAAAAAAGTACTCAATAATAAAATCAACAATTTTTATTATAACAAAATAATTTACAGAAAGGTATTTACAGATCAAAATATACATCGCGATTTTGCGTTAGCAATACAAATCAACATTATCTTCTTTATTACAAACGGTATTAATGTCATAATGGCCATATGCTAAACTGCTTATTCCATCATCCAATAAGTAACGCTTGTCGTCAAAGGGACTTAAGCTAATTTTATTTTGAGTTAATGTATATAGACGATGGTCATCTTGGGCAATCCTTACCTGTTTCTCCATACTTGTTTTTTTGTTGTTGGAGGCACTCCAAGTAGTCTTCATGTTTAATTTTCTGCCGAACAATCTGCGTAGATACGCCTTTTGCACGCTTCTTTTCGTCTTTAACAGATTTTAGAGAATACATTTTTGATTTCAGTCCGACAAACTCAAGAGCTAATTCACCATTAAGTTCATCCTTAAACTTTCCGAGCGTCTTCTTATTATCCTCAGAGTATAGAAGATGAGATTTCGGGTATTCAGAAAAGTCAAACAACTCACGATGCTGCTCCAGATCCTTATAAATATTATTGGTTTGAATATGATACGTTAGGGAATCTGTATCCGTAAAGAGTAAAACTGCACGATCTTTGTATGTTTTCTTTATAAAATTGTAATGGAAATCATACATACAAAGTTTAGATAGTTCGAGTATAGAAAATCCAACATAGATGGGTCGGTTCATATGTATGCTAGTTTTTAATCTCTCCACAGCAGTCAAGTCTTCATCATAAGTTTTAAACGATTTAAAAGTAGGCGATGCTACTAATTTTTTGGCTCTTTTTTCACCGTTACAAAGCACAATATTTCTTCTTTTTCGTAGATTTTCCATGGTTTTACCAAAAACAGAATTGTTCATTAACTTAAAAAAGTCTTTCTCAAAAGAAGATTTTGCTTCTTTCCTTTTTTCGGTGTTGAAATTAATATATCTCTGCAACCATGGTCCCTGTTTAAATTTTAAAGCTTTATGCACAGCTGTAATTTTTAAACCAAGTTCTAAATAAAATTTGAGATTACGATAATGGGTTATATAATTTCGTTTATTATTTAAATTTGGTATAAGTTTAGGAGTTCCGACGAATTTTCTATTGTTGAGTAAGCCTCTTGCATGAGAAGATAGCATCTGATCCTCTACAGTTACTCTCTCAGGGGCGACAGGGTATTCATTATGCAAAGGATGTAAATGTTTCGGGTATTCCAAGTCTACCTCGAAAAGATACCCAATTTCGGAACTATCAGATAAAGATAGAACCCACTCTTCTGTCATATGACTTGTTTCACACCATTCAAAACCGCCGTAGGGTAAAAATTGGCTCATAGCCGACCCGTATAAGTTATTGGCATCCCAATACATAATGTAGCTGGGTGCCTCATTTTTCTTATAATCGGGCGTACCAGGGATGTTTGCTCGGGCATATCTTTTACTTATCATGCTAATGCCGCCTCTTATTCCATTTTCAACCATAAGCAACATATCTATATCACTGAGTAACTCTGAAGGTGTATCAGACATCTTCAAACAAGCCTGCCATGCGAGAGAAGGTGCTGTAAACAGGTGTGCAGGGTCAATTTCATAATACTGCTGACATAATTTCCTAAAGTTTTGAAACACGTCAGTAAGTAGTAGAACATCTGTCTTCACATAAAGGTTGTGATAATCACCAAGAGTCTTGATATCAAATGTTTTCCATACATTCTGGGCGTGTTGGTACTCCTTTTCATCTATAGGCTCATTGGTTAAATTATTAAAAAAGGCAGAAGGCGGGGGAAGCTGCTTCTCAGTAAATTTTTCAAAACAAGTAAAATAATCATAGGGGTAAACCCCTTTCCGTATAAGTAACGATAAATTATTATTTTGTGGGAAATTTTCTGCAAGTATAGAGAATTGATCAGGTTGAAGGTTTTTAACAAGTTTTTCCAATGACGTAGGCAAAAATTGGAAAGAATCTATAAACACCATCTGAATAGGAGATGTAGGCTTTCTGATTTTAAAGGTGATATAGTTTTCCATAGAAGTAGCAATAACATCGATTTCATGATCTTTGAATTTTCCAAGCTTTGTCATAATATGATGGCCATCGTAGTTTTTCAAGTTATGGAATATAACAGGAATTGTTTTACACTGCTTATAGTTCAAGTTGCATTCCACATGTGCAGCCCCTCTGTACGCACCTGACAGGTGATCATGGTCACGTGTGCGTTTCTCATCTAAAGTTTTCTTACAAATATGACAAAACTCTGCTTCTCGAAATGCCTTTTCTTCCTTGGGAGAAAGCTTCATAGGTTTAATATTATGTAACTTTTCTCCTAAAATTTCCTTTTCTTGCATCATTCGGTTTAAAAAATGCTCAATACAGTTTCTACCCCGATATACCTGTGCTTTTTTCACACACGTTCCATCGGGTCCAATAACCACATAGGCATAACCACATGGTAAGTGATAGGTTGTTTTCTCGGTATAGGATGCTTTAGAAGAGGGCGGAGCTGATGAAATAGGTATAAGAAGACTCTCAAAATCCGCATAAATCGTATAGGCAACAGGATGTTGTAAATGAATACCTGTAAACTTTAATATATTATCATTTTCACTAGGCATCTTTATAGCTTGAGCAACATGTTGAGAACAATATTCATTATGCTTATCCAATAGATCTTTTCTTGAAAATCGATGCAAACATCGATAACAATAGTGTTGTACACCATTATGCTTGGTAAGATCACCTAAAAGTCTTGAAAAACTTCTTATCAAACAATAGTGTTGTTTTTCACCGTCACCAACCAATAACAAATTAATCACGTCTTGATCTTTCTTTTCAGATATATACAGGGGACAAACTTCGTCCTCTTCATAACCAAACACATTAACCCGTAAATTGTTGAGTTGTTCAATAACAGGTATCTTCTGAAGAGGTACAGGGCATTCTACACTACCTAATTTAATATCATGCTCAAAAGGTCGATAATGTGAAACACGTTCAGGTTTTTTTGTATAATCTAAGTTCAGTTTAAAAGCCAAAAGACACCATACTAAACATTTGTTATCTTCGTTTTTTATATTCAGCACTGCTTTTTTATCATCGAGTTTTTTAGACAAAGGAATATAGGAACTCGCAGCGAGGGGGTGATATTTAGCAATCTTGAGTTCTAAATGAAGAATTTTTCTAAGTTTCCAGCCAGAACCTCTTTGTACAAATTCTTCAAAGGATTTAATAATCTTCGAAAATCCTTCCTCAATATGTTGTGAGATAGTATCTTCTATAAGTTCGGTCATACACGAACATCGAAAATAACATTGAATTTCTTCAAACTCCTCATTATCAGTTAAACGTTCAAGTGCTATTTTTTCTACCATATACCATTTAATTGCACCTTTTTCATGAAAATCACTTATTAAACGTTCTTGTATTTCAGTTTGTACATGTCTATGAAATACCTCTAAATCATTTTCCTCACGTTCATCTGGATGCAAAATCACTGTTTTAACACATTAAGTGCATCAGAATGCTTTATGTTTTTCGACTTTGCATTAGATAAGCTCATTTTACGTTTTACACTCACAAGAGGTGTGCGAGAGTGTTGCGTGCGTACATGTTGTCTCAGTTCAAATTTTCTTCCAAACACTTTATCGCAATCAATACAAAGAAATGTTGAATTCCGATGTGATTGCAAATGATGCTTCAAATTATCCTTACGTGTAAAAACTTGATCACATTCATCACACTTTAATGTAGGCTGTCCACCAGTATTATGGGTTTCTGAATGTCTTAACAAGTTCGATCTCCTTCCAAAACACTTTCCACAGGTTTCACAGGTAAACGACTTTTCATTAAGATGAATCTTAACATGTTGTTTTAAATGAAAATATGTTGCAAAGACTTTGTCACAGGTAAGACAAACATGCTTATTTTCCACATTCGTAGGAGTCACAGTCTTTAAAGAAACATCCTCTTCAACTTGCTGATTAAAATTGGAAGAACTTTGAGATATAGTATCTTTTTCTGTAAGAACTTCAGAGAATCCATCATGCTGTAACAATCCAACACTATCATGTGTTTTTAAATGTCTTTGTAGGTTTGATCTTCGATAAAAAGACTTCTGGCAGATATTACAAGTATATAATTTCTCACCAGAATGAATTTTCATATGTCGGTTCAGATTAGAAATGCTCGATTTTCTGAAGTCGAAGCTGGAACTTCCGGCTTCCACTTCCATCGCGTTTCCGGTCTTACTTCCGGAATCACTTCCTGTCTAAACATGCCCCACTTCCTGTTCCAACATGTCTGTTATCAGCACCTGCTACATCCGATGTCCACACCTGCCACTTCCTATAACCTTCATTCCACTTGCGACGCACCTTATTTATTATCTACTTGATGTTTATCGGTATTTTGGTCAATTTTTTTGTAAAAGTGTTTTAAATAAGTTTTGGATTAATTTTTTACAAGTTTCGAAATGATTTTTTCACAGCAGCGCCCCCTATGAACGGTTTTAGAAGTTTTAATTATTTTAAAATATTTCTAATTAAAAGTAATTTTTCTGGAGTTTGATGATAGTTTAAAGTTAGATTTATTTTTTTAATATATTTTAAACAACTTTGAGTTTATTTTTTTCAGCAACGCCCTCTGTGAGCGGTTTTAGAATTAACAATTATTTTTTAAATATTTCTAACTGAAAGTGATTGTTCTACAGGTTTTTGTTAGTTTAAAGTTAGATTTAATTTTTTTAAGTCTTTTAAACAAGTTTTGAATTAATTTTTTTCAACAGCGCCATCTATGAGATGTTTTAGAAGTAACTTTTTAAAAAAAATTATCAGTTTTATCACTTTATGATTAAAGATTGGTATTAAGTTCAAAGGTAAAGTTTCTAACTTGGGTCTTGTTGATATGAAAATTTTAGATTTTGTTACAGGAAATACTTCAAGATAAGGATTGTTTTTTAGTATTAAGATGTGAATATTGTCAATTTTTGAATGTTGAAGTATAAAATTTTTGTAAGAGTTTTATTGTTTTGCAATGTTTAGTGGGATAATATGAATTAGCTACATATATTTTTATCTGATTATCGCGTTCGTTTAAAAATATTAACATTAAAATGGTTTGATAAAGTTGATCGATCACTTTTTTCTTCAATGAAATCGAAAGACACGTATAGTAAAAGTTTATACATTTCAAAAGAAGAGAAAAATTAAACATAGACATGTTATAAGAAAAATTTAAACACAGGCATGTTAGCAGAAAAATTCAAGCACAGACATGTTATCAGAAAAATTCAAACACAGACAAGTTGTCAGAAAAATTCAGGCATTGGCATGTTATCAGAAAAATTCAAACATAGACATGTTATCACAGTTTTCTATCAGGCAAACATTTTAAAAAGTAGTCAAAGTTGTAGTTTCTAATTCTTAAACTATCAAAAATACATTTTAATTTAAGTATTTTACTATAGATTCATCTCAAAGTTTGAATTATCCTTTTACAATATGATTGAAACTGAACTAGGAAATTTAAAAATCATAAGATTCCTTTTCGCAAATATCTTACATGTTGACTTATAGTTAAACTTATAACAAATAGGCTAGTCGAATTAGACTTGTGCCTATGATAAGGTTTGTAAACGCGTTTAACACATGTGTAAATTTATAAACTTTGTACATTTCCTTTTATAATTAGCTTCTTTTTGTTGAAATTTGTTATGCATTTTCGCTAATTTATTTTAGATTATAGTTTTAATAATATTTATTTCGAATTAAAATTTGTGGATTTAATATGATGAACAACATATAATCATATCGTTTAGCATGAAATTTTTTAAATATCAAATTGTAACATCTACTAAATTAATTTAAAATCCTATTATAATATATAAATTACTCTTACCTTATATACAGCTGTTGGAGCTCAACCGTCTCATGCAATGACTTGAAGAGAAATAGATGATTAGTACAAATTTTTATCAGCTAATCTTACCGTTATCAGCTATGTCATAACACTTATGACGTCACTGAAGCGCAGCTTTTTACCTGTTGATAAGGGGATAATTTTGTTCTTATAGCAAACACGTAATGATGTCACCCAACACGTCTAAACAAGAAACTGACAACTACTAGCGCGAAAGAGGGAAGGAAGAATGACTAAGCGCGTGTATTTAAGGTTTATTCTTATCTCAAACCGGAAATGACGTCACAAACCGGAAGACGGGCAGTGCCTCTCGCGGCGATGGCAGCGCCCCCTACTAAAGATAAGGAAGAAAGATTAGTTAAGTGCAGACTAACAACTAAAGTGGATGTGTTTTTGGGGTAAGTACTAAATTCTATTTTTATTCTGTAGGATTTTTTATATTTTGTGATATATTATAATTTACGAATTTAAATTTGTATACATTCGGGTTTATCTGTTTAATTATGCTATATTATAAAGAGGGGAAAGAAACTTACAGGCCCCGAAATCGTATGACGCGTTTTGATAACAATCATATCAAGCAATACTACAACTCAACTTTGCCTTCGGGTCGGTATAAATAGACGGGGAAAAATTAGGATTTTCATCATTTGAGGATTCCTATCGCTAGTGGTTAAACGTGTTTTAAATTGCTCCCGCTTTTTATCCGTGCGAATCGTTGTTGTTTGCTTTTAAGAGTTAAAGTTTTTTATTGATTTTTATATTATGGATGTTGATATGCCTATTGATGAAACCCCGATTGTGGGAGATTCTGTATCTGTGAAGAAGATGTTTACCTGTCTTACCTGTGATAAAGATTTTTCGAGCATTTCTAATCTGAACCGACATATGAAAATTCATTCTGGTGAGAAATTATATACTTGTAATATCTGCCAGAAGTTTTTTTATCGAAGATCAAACCTACAAAGACATTTAAAAACACATGATAGTGTTGGATTGTTACAGCATGATGGATTCTCTGAAGTTCTTACAGAAAAAGATACTATATCTCAAAGTTCTTCCAATTTTAATCAGCAAGTTGAAGAGGATGTTTCTTTAAAGACTGTGACTCCTACGAATGTGGAAAATAAGCATGTTTGTCTTACCTGTGACAAAGTCTTTGCAACATATTTTCATTTAAAACAACATGTTAAGATTCATCTTAATGAAAAGTCGTTTACCTGTGAAACCTGTGGAAAGTGTTTTGGAAGGAGATCGAACTTGTTAAGACATTCAGAAACCCATAATACTGGTGGACAGCCTACATTAAAGTGTGATGAATGTGATCAAGTTTTTACACGTAAGGATAATTTGAAGCATCATTTGCAATCACATCGGAATTCAACATTTCCTTGTATTGATTGCGATAAAGTGTTTGGAAGAAAATTTGAACTGAGACAACATGTACGCACGCAACACTCTCGCACACCTCTTGTGAGTGTAAAACGTAAAATGGGCTTATCTAATGCAAAGTCGAAAAACATAAAGCATTCTGATGCACTTAATGTGTTAAAACAGTGATTTTGCATCCAGATGAACGTGAGGAAAATGATTTAGAGGTATTTCATAGACATGTACAAACTGAAATACAAGAACGTTTAATAAGTGATTTTCATGAAAAAGGTGCAATTAAATGGTATATGGTAGAAAAAATAGCACTTGAACGTTTAACTGATAATGAGGAGTTTGAAGAAATTCAATGTTATTTTCGATGTTCGTGTATGACCGAACTTATAGAAGATACTATCTCACAACATATTGAGGAAGGATTTTCGAAGATTATTAAATCCTTTGAAGAATTTGTACAAAGAGGTTCTGGCTGGAAACTTAGAAAAATTCTTCATTTAGAACTCAAGATTGCTAAATATCACCCCCTCGCTGCGAGTTCCTATATTCCTTTGTCTAAAAAACTCGATGATGAAAAAGCAGTGCTGAATATAAAAAACGAAGATAACAAATGTTTAGTATGGTGTCTTTTGGCTTTTAAACTGAACTTAGATTATACAAAAAAACCTGAACGTGTTTCACATTATCGACCTTTTGAGCATGATATTAAATTAGGTAGTGTAGAATGCCCTGTACCTCTTCAGAAGATACCTGTTATTGAACAACTCAACAATTTACGGGTTAATGTGTTTGGTTATGAAGAGGACGAAGTTTGTCCCCTGTATATATCTGAAAAGAAAGATCAAGACGTGATTAATTTGTTATTGGTTGGTGACGGTGAAAAACAACACTATTGTTTGATAAGAAGTTTTTCAAGACTTTTAGGTGATCTTACCAAGCATAATGGTGTACAACACTATTGTTATCGATGTTTGCATCGATTTTCAAGAAAAGATCTATTGGATAAGCATAATGAATATTGTTCTCAACATGTTGCTCAAGCTATAAAGATGCCTAGTGAAAATGATAATATATTAAAGTTTACAGGTATTCATTTACAACATCCTGTTGCCTATACGATTTATGCGGATTTTGAGAGTCTTCTTATACCTATTTCATCAGCTCCACCCTCTTCTAAAGCATCCTATACCGAGAAAACAACCTATCACTTACCATGTGGTTATGCCTATGTGGTTATTGGACCCGATGGAACGTGTGTGAAAAAAGCACAGGTATATCGGGGTAGAAACTGTGTTGAGCATTTTTTAAACCGAATGATGCAAGAAAAGGAAATTTTAGGAGAAAAGTTACATAATATTAAACCTATGAAGCTTTCTCCCAAGGAAGAAAAGGCATTTCGAGAAGCAGAGTTTTGTCATATTTGTAAGAAAACTTTAGATGAGAAACGCACACGTGACCATGATCACCTGTCAGGTGCGTACAGAGGGGCTGCACATGTGGAATGCAACTTGAACTATAAGCAGTGTAAAACAATTCCTGTTATATTCCATAACTTGAAAAACTACGATGGCCATCATATTATGACAAAGCTTGGAAAATTCAAAGATCATGAAATCGATGTTATTGCTACTTCTATGGAAAACTATATCACCTTTAAAATCAGAAAGCCTACATCTCCTATTCAGATGGTGTTTATAGATTCTTTCCAATTTTTGCCTACGTCATTGGAAAAACTTGTTAAAAACCTTCAACCTGATCAATTCTCTATACTTGCAGAAAATTTCCCACAAAATAATAATTTATCGTTACTTATACGGAAAAGGGTTTACCCCTATGATTATTTTACTTGTTTTGAAAAATTTACTGAGAAGCAGCTTCCCCCGCCTTCTGCCTTTTTTAATAATTTAACCAATGAGCCTATAGATGAAAAGGAGTACCAACACGCCCAGAATGTATGGAAAACATTTGATATCAAGACTCTTGGTGATTATCACAACCTTTATGTGAAGACAGATGTTCTACTTCTTGCTGACGTGTTTCAAAACTTTAGGAAATTATGTCAGCAGTATTATGAAATTGACCCTGCACACCTGTTTACAGCACCTTCTCTCGCATGGCAGGCTTGTTTGAAGATGTCTGATACACCTTTAGAGTTACTCAGTGATATAGATATATTGCTTATGGTTGAAAATGGAATAAGAGGCGGCATTAGCATGATAAGTAAAAAATATGCCCGAGCAAACATCCCTGGTACGCCCGATTATAAGAAAAATGAGGCACCCAGCTACATTATGTATTGGGATGCCAATAACTTATACGGGTGGGCTATGAGCCAATTTTTACCCTACGGCGGTTTTGAATGGTGTGAAACAAGTCATATGACAGAAGAGTGTGTTCTATCTTTATCTGATAGTTCCGAAATTGGGTATCTTTTCGAGGTAGACTTGGAATACCCGAAACATTTACATCCTTTGCATAATGAATACCCTGTCGCCCCTGAGAGAGTAACTGTAGAGGATCAGATGCTATCTTCTCATGCAAGAGGCTTACTCAACAATAGAAAATTCGTCGGAACTCCTAAACTTATACCAAATTTAAATAATAAACGAAATTATATAACCCATTATCGTAATCTCAAATTTTATTTAGAACTTGGTTTAAAAATTACAGCTGTGCATAAAGCTTTAAAATTTAAACAGGGACCATGGTTGCAGAGATATATTAATTTCAACACCGAAAAAAGGAAAGAAGCAAAATCTTCTTTTGAGAAAGACTTTTTTAAGTTAATGAACAATTCTGTTTTTGGTAAAACCATGGAAAATCTACGAAAAAGAAGAAATATTGTACTTTGTAACGGTGAAAAAAGAGCCAAAAAATTAGTAGCATCGCCTACTTTTAAATCGTTTAAAACTTATGATGAAGACTTGACTGCTGTGGAGAGATTAAAAACTAGCATACATATGAACCGACCCATCTATGTTGGATTTTCTATACTCGAACTATCTAAACTTTGTATGTATGATTTCCATTACAATTTTATAAAGAAAACATACAAAGATCGTGCAGTTTTACTCTTTACGGATACAGATTCTCTAACGTATCATATTCAAACCAATAATATTTATAAGGATCTGGAGCAGCATCGTGAGTTGTTTGACTTTTCTGAATACCCGAAATCTCATCTTCTATACTCTGAGGATAATAAGAAGACGCTCGGAAAGTTTAAGGATGAACTTAATGGTGAATTAGCTCTTGAGTTTGTCGGACTGAAATCAAAAATGTATTCTCTAAAATCTGTTAAAGACGAAAAGAAGCGTGCAAAAGGCGTATCTACGCAGATTGTTCGGCAGAAAATTAAACATGAAGACTACTTGGAGTGCCTCCAACAACAAAAAAACAAGTATGGAGAAACAGGTAAGGATTGCCCAAGATGACCATCGCCTATATACATTAACTCAAAATAAAATTAGCTTAAGTCCCTTTGACGACAAGCGTTACTTATTGGATGATGGAATAAGCAGTTTAGCATATGGCCATTATGACATTAATACCGTTTGTAATAAAGAAGATAATGTTGATTTGTATTGCTAACGCAAAATCGCGATGTATATTTTGATCTGTAAATACCTTTCTGTAAATTATTTTGTTATAATAAAAATTGTTGATTTTATTATTGAGTACTTTTTTTTAATTTTTTAAGTAATGTGAAACTTTTTCTAAAAGAATTTTTTTTTTTAATTTGTGAAACTTTTTAACTAACTAACGCATATTTTTTTTTCGTTATAAAAACATGAAAAATATTTCTAAAACTTTGATAAACAAGCAGATAGTCACACACACACAAAGAGAACTATTTGCCCCGCATACATACACACACACACACATACATATATACACACACACACACACACACACGAAGAGAACTATTTGTCGCACCCCCACATACATACACACATAGAACTATTTATAATAACTATAAGACATATATGCTTTTTAAAACATACTGTTACACACAAACCTTTCTAACAAAATATCAGATATGTTAACTAGATGGAACAGAAATTATTGTTGTAAAGAGAAGAATGATTCTGAACATTGCAATACCAGTTGAGAAAGTACCTCCTACCCCCTTATTCCCCATTATTAAATTCTCATTCCTCATTGAGGAATCCTCATTCCTCAATTGAGCGCTCCTGTGGCCGTTGAACTCTCATTATCCTACTACTTGCATAATTGATAATTTTCATATAAAATTGCTTTTTGGTGTTGTTATTGGGAAATCTAAAAAAATGTTAAACATAAAAAAATCTATTAGAATTTTCAATTAAAAATTGTTTTGACTAATGTTCTGTACATCGAGTATAGTGTTATTTAACCCGGGAATTCTGGGTTGGTTCCCCTGATATAAATGAGTTATAAATTTACCTTTTTCATCAGCGAACGTTATTCATATTCGTAATAGATGCTACTGTAGTTTTTATTTTAAATTTCCTAAATCTAAAATTAAATTGATTATTTTGCTAAAACATAATGAATTGATTTCCTAATCATTTTAAAATAAAAAATTTCCTCTAACATAACATTTTAGAGAATTGTATTGTTCTGAGGAAAAAGTAATAATATTTATCGTTCTGTAAATTTTACCTTTTTTTTCTTGAAATAAAATAACAGAATTGGGCGAGAATTGAAAAGAAGAAAAAACTACATAATACGTAACTTAATTCCTTAACCACCTTTTTATATAAAGTGTATCTTTTGTAAAAGTTTCACTGACAAATTACTTTTCCTTTCAAATACGAAAATGTGTTAATAAAAAGGGAATTTGTTTGGTTATTAGAGATGACTCTCAGTAAAAAAATAAGTAAAAATAAAAATAAAAATAAAAACCGCTTGATGTTATTAAAGGTGAATATTGTTTGTTTATTAGAGATTACTCTCAGTAAAAAAATAAGTAAAAATAAAAATAAAAACCTCTTCGTTTTACAGTAAAAATCTTTCAGCCAGGAACCCAGTAAAAATTGTTTATTTTACAAATAATAATAATAATAATAATAATAATAATAATAATAATCTCTAAACTGGTTATTTTGCTGCAAAATCTCTTAGAACACAAAGTTCGTAATAAATACAGATTTTATTTCGGAGAAAACCTGTAAACTGATAATTTTATAGGCAAAATCTATTCACATAACAGACCATTTTTAATATACAATTTTTTTTTCGTAAAACAGGATTTTTTTTACTGATATCCTGACTTACAAGTCTCCTTCTATAAAATCAACAGATATTTGTGCTGTGTATAGAAAAACAGACCATCTATTTAACTTCCAATAAAAGATCAATGTAATTTAAAGAAAACTGCTAATTTTAATTATATTAATCTTCAAAATCATCGTTTAAAGGAAATTATAAGGGTTTAGGAATTTTCTAAAACAATCTTTGTAAATATTTATTATTTTTCAAGGAAATTTTAAAAAGGAACGAATTACGAAAATGTCTTTATTTCTTTATAATTTTATTTACATTTTAAATAAAATGTTTTCTTATTTAAAAGGGCTGTGTTAGATTCCCAATAAATCAAATATTTTAATAATGTTTTTAATATATTTCATACGCCAAACATATAAGAACGGAAAAAAATAATCGAATATAATACAAGTTGATACATATAGCCTACTTTCGAGCTTATTGTTTGTTAAACAAATATTATATTTAGGAGTGAAAGTTATTTCCAGAATATTTAAGAAGCAAAACAATTTCATCTGAAATATGGACATACATTATACTCGTATAACTTATTTCATAAATAATATAAGAAAGCAAATGTTGTTTTATTTAGATATATACAAAGAATATCGATGCCCTTGATAGAAGTAAATATACAAAGTTTTTTTAACAGATAATCAATAAAATATACTTGAAAAAGTACAGTTCCGAATTATTTAAAAAAAAAATACAAAAACTATAATATCTTTCAAATGCATCTATTTGACTGAAATTGGGTTACTTCATTATATTTTTTATACGACGTTTTAAATTCAGTTTCAATATTCTAAAAGCATTTTATTATGCTGTATTTGTTTAAGTTAAGTTATTTGTAATATAATAATATAGACTGTTGCAATATTATATTCGCTATTAGTAATATTATTTATTTACGTATCATGAGTATACTTCCGATCAAGTTATAAATGAAGATTACTTCTTAATTTATTATAATAATCCAATTAAATACGCAGAATGGTAACTGAACATTACTTATCAATCTATTGAAACTGGAAATATATTACTATTTATAATAAAAGAATAAAATTCATCCAATTTAAAAAAAAAAATCCTAAGAATTTATTGAAAAAAATCATAAATAAGATATGAAATAATTAAGAATATTCATTGGGTTTCGTTGGTTTTACTTTTTTCTGTATTCTGACATGTCCTTTTGTTTACTTTTCACAATTGTTCTGACGAAATTTTTCATACACTATAAATCTTTATACACTTTTCAGAACACTTTTTCGAACACTTATTTTGTCACATTTTTTAGAACAATTTGAAGCTCACTTTTTGGAGCAGTTTCCAGTATACTTCTGAGAACACTTCTTTTGTTAAGCACATATTCTGGCGCACTTTTTGAAAGCGATAATTTCACAAGTGGGGACAAATGGGCTCCCAATCCGTTCTCAAATGTGTTACCAAATTTAGACTTAACAGATATCCTGAGCAAAACACTTTCGTCACACTTTCAGAACACTTTCTTTATAGCGGAGCATATTCGGAGCACATTGAGGGAACACAACCAGTACACATTAAGGTAACTCGAACACTTTTTTTGAATCAATGTGTTCCCAATGTTTGCTGGAAAATTTCAGAGTAAAAACTAGTTATATGTGTATTTTATGAAGCAAAATATTAAAAGGAGAAAAACTAGGTTGCGTCGCCAGTCGCCTGAGGAACGCCCGGTGTGTCATCGACCACCGGACCCAGATCCTGAGGATCACGCGCACATCGGATTTGGCTCTCCGAGCGTGTTACCAGCCGGTCCGGAGGTCCGCCATTTGCGGAACCCCCAAACCCCATTACCCGAGCATGCGACAACATACGTCGTTGCGGTGCGCAGTGGATCCCATAGCTTAGAGGAGACTAAGAGGATAAAAGAAAAGTTTTGAAATTAAAGTGTAATTTCTGCTGAAAGGGATAAAAACATAAAGCAAAAGGCTTAAAAATACCTTTTATTATATAGACGGCATATGTTTCATGCGCTCTAACGGCGACTTCTTGAAGATCAAAATGATAAATAAACTATTTTTGCAAAGTTTTTGAAAATGATTCTATTTCGAGTTTATTTTTATAGTGAAATTATAAACTTTAATTGTATTATCATTTTTAAAAACTTTGCGAAACTACTGATTAAGTACCATCTTCAATAAGTCATTGCGCTCTACTACTAATTCATTTTTAAAAATTAAATGCTCAGATGAAAATTGTGTGATATATTAACTAATTGGTATGTGATTTTTTAAACCTGTCTATCACAGAAAGTAGAAATATAACAACTATAGAACAGACCTTAGTGTTTAATCTTGCAGTTAAATATTTATTTAAGACTCTAAAAATTCATTTTTAGCTAGCGTGAAAGAAGTTACATAAAATATAATACGTAGCTGTTTCTTACAAACATTCCAATTTTTGTTTTTTTGACTAAAAATATTCATTTTGACATTCATTTAAAAAATATGTTACAGTCACTTATTTTTTACAATTCTCATAGCATTTTTAAAAAAAACTCGTATCATGGAAAGGTCTGAAATCAAGGATATTTGTTTGATTTTATCACAATTTTTTATTTATTTTTAATCTAGTGAGATTTAACTAATAACGATCAAGTTATTTGTCTTACTATTTATTTGTCTACAGAGATTGAAGATGTCTAAAACAATCCAAGACGTTAATGGATCATAAATCATCCTTACTCAATACCATTTACTGCTAATGATTAATGGTTATTTCTCTTGAAAAATATATCGCAACAATATCTTTCCTTTATACGATATATCCTTCTAGTATTTTATATAATGCGTCAATTGTTATTTTGTGTTGAAAACAAATGACAATAAAAGTAAAATACTTACTAAAAAACCTCCTTTATAAAATTAAATGATTATTTGAAAATCACGCCAAATTTCATGACTGTAATTCATGTATTTTTCAAAACTATTCCCCGCTACAGAGTACATTAATTTGGCTTGGTGCCCGATTATTGGAGATTCACCGCTTTGCTTTATGCTTCATAAGAACGCAAACTTGTGTTTTATTTTTTTTAATGATACTTTATGTTCTGTTTCATTTTCACTTTCTTCTATCTTAAGAAAGTATTGGATTCATGAAAATTTTCGCCTTCCGGTTTTTAACGGATTTTTATGTTTTAGAAGGTCCTGAACACGATTTGACTGTTTTTAGAAAATGTCTGTCTGTGAGTCTGTGACTTTGTCTCTGTGTCTGTATGTGACAAAAATTTTGTGGGCGCTCTATCTCAAGAACTAATGCCCGAAAATTAATAAAACTTTATATTCAGTTAGTCCCTGATATAAGTTGGTGCTGATTCTTTTTAGTGTATGCGAAACCTGTATGAAATAGAAGAAAGTTTTGTGATTGACACATCCGACTAGTTAAGATATGGCAACAGGAAATATAAAACAAGTTGGAAAATGCACGTCAAACCAGACAAATGAGGTGCGTTCGTACTAGAACTAGTTATATAAATATTCAGATCTTGATGATTTTTAATTCTGTGAAATGAATTATATCGTCTGCAGATTAATTTCTGTCATAAAATAAGTATCTCGGACGCTTGACGATTCAACCTCGGAAGCTTCTATAACAAGAAAGCACCGATTTTTTTTTAAATTTCAAATTTCTTAATAAATATTTTTATTAATATCTCCTAAAGTTTTGATTCGATTTTTATAAAATTTGAAATGTCTCGACAAAATTCTGCAAAGATAACATATCTTAAATTTCAAACCATTCGGTTGGGTAGTTTTTGCGTTGTTATATGCGGACGGACGGACAGACAGATGACGGACGGACGGAAGGACAGACAGAAGCGACGACAATAGGCGCTACGTATTTATATAATTACGAACGCACCTAAAAAGCATTATGTAAATAAAATGTTTAATAGACTTAGAAGAGATTTTCTCTTTAGGAGCATGATATCACACGGTGCAATAACAGACGGAGAAAAATAAAATGGTCAGCAGATACTTGGCAGTTAATAAAAAATATGAGAAAAATTAAATAATTTAACTAGCAATACTGGGAAAAAAGAGCTCCTAGAAAAATGAGAATGCACCGATCTACCAATGCAGAAAGTTCGAAGCTCCTAAGAAGTTCTTCATATATACGTTAACCTTCTATAAATGTAAAAAAAGAACGAAAAATCATGCTTCAAGCATAGATGATGTAGCACTTTCCAACGCTTCCAAAATAATTTTACAAAACATACCGTTTAATAAGCTAAAAGATAACATCTAAGTAAACAATTTGGAAAACGCATAACATATTTAAAAACATAATTTCAGGAATTTCCAACAGATAGAATATTCGGAAAAATATCCGAATACTTTTATTCAGCCCTGTATAGGATCTATAGATTTGTATATATACTACATAGGATGCTAAATTTTAGTTTAGTTAGGAAACGCGTACCACAGTTTAAAATTATCCTTCTGGAGTTTCTGTCAGTAAACGGAAATGTGTTCGCGAACTTTTGTGCTGCCCTGTATAGGATCTACAGAATTTATACACACCACATAATAGACAAAAAGCGAGTTAAAATTAAAATCGCGTTCAGTAACTTAAATCGCACATCCAGGAATTATTGTTAACAGACAGAAAATAATTCTTTTGTGTGTCCCTGTAAATGCGCGATGACTGGTATACACACAATATTCTGTAGTAAGCCTCTTGTAGTGCACCTTAGTTATATATAAAAATTTCAATGCGTTTAAAATAGTGAAACATTATTTAAATAAACCGCAGACGATTTTTCTCCATAGACGTAATGTAACGGAATTCTTTTGACTGTCCCTGTAAGGTAACTATAAGTGCTATGCACACCCTATTCCATATTAAGCTTCTTCTAATGCACCTTAGTGATATATATAAATTTCAATGCGTTTACAATAGTGAAACATTATTTAAATAAACCGCAAATGATTTTTCCCCATAGACTGTAATGTAACGGAATTCTTTTGAGTGTCCCTGTAAAAAAACTATCAGTGCTACACACTTCCGTTGCAATAGGGAACATGCTATAGATAAAGACAATAACATATAAAAATTGCAGAGCAATCCGAGCATATTTACGGGAGTTAGAGCACGGACAGACGGCAGACGGCCAGACGGCCAGACGGCCATACGGCAGACAAACCGAAGTCATAAGCACTTTTCAACTAGGTTGGAAAGTGCTAAAAAGACGGACATATCTTGTTGCATAGATGGAATAGGCATGTTGCATGACTTGATAGGCAAGATCTGTTGCATTAGGATTCGTAAGCCAAGCACTGGTGGCAAGGGAGTGAAAAAAGGCTCTAGAGCCACACATTTCCATTTATATAAAATTAGTGGCATTATATTAAGTCTTTGCAAAAACAAATAGTAACAAGTTGGAAATTGTACGTCAAACGTTACAAACGAGGTGCGTTCGTACGCACGTTTTAGAATTAAGTTCATGATATCCCGTGCGTAGAACGGGTTAAACAGCTAGTTAAGTATATATTTTATGACACTGTTCATACAAATATCTTAACTAGTTATATAAATATTCAGATATATATGTATCAGCTAGTTATATAAATATTCAGATCTTGATGATTTTTAATTCTGTGAAATGAATTATATCGTCTGCAGATTAATTTCTGTATTAAAATAAGTATCTCGCTCACTTGACGATTAAACTTCGGAAGCTCCTATAACAAAAAAGCACCGATTAAAAAAAATTCAAATTTCTTAATAAATATTTTTATTAATATCTTCTAAAGTTTTGATTCGATTTTAATAAAATTTGAAATGTCTCGACAAAATTCTGCAAAGATAATATATTTTAAATTGCAAACCATTTGGTTGGGTAGTTTTTGCGTTGTTATATGCGGACAGACAGACAGACAGACGGACGGACAGACGGACGGACCAAGCGACGACTATAGGTGCTACGTATTTATATAATTACGAACGCACCTAAAAATACGATTAAATAAAAAGCTATATTACAACATTTACAGAAATTTTCATTAACATAAATTAAATTGTAAGAATACTAACATTTATTTATAAGAAAATATTAAAAAGAATGTGAAACAAGTTATATTACGGAATTTACACTACAGGATTCGAGAGTCAACTTCAACAGCCAATCAAAAATAAGCAGGCAGCCAGTCAACTTTCACTGACTAAAATGTGTCAGGAAAGAGAAATCAATCTTGAAATTTGGAAAATATTAATAAAGAGGATTAATTCCGGTGCCAAATGCAGTGGCAGGAACAATATCATAAGCGTAAAAAGTAGTTAATGATTAGATATAACGAAAAAAGGGAAAAATATAAGACAAAATTTAGAATTTTGAAGAAACTCAACGAAGCATCTAAGGTGTTCCTGCCGTCGTCTTTTGGAAGGCGAGAGAAAACCGTCATATCTTTGGAGAATGAGAAGAGGGCTAGGGTTCCGTACTTCAAAAGTTAAAACGGAACCATGATAAGATCATCCTGTGTCTGTCGGTCCGTCTGTCAGAGCTCTTTTTCTGATAAACTATGGGACGTGAAAAGTTCGAACGTGGGAATGTTATGAAGTCTTTTTACCCTCATATTTTCAGATTTTTGCCATTCACAAATATGTTTAGGAATAATTAAGGGGGCTAATTAAGTCACTTGAAAAAACAGTTTTCTTATTGTATATCATGTAGGGTGAATGATCTCGTATTATTGAACTCAAAACTAGTTGTTTTAATTTTAGGTATATTATATTTTCAGAGATATCGTCGAAAATGCACTGCAAAAATATGGTCCCTCCCCTCTATTTCCGAATCTACTGAAACTTAAATTATGAAAAAATAGGGGTAGTAGTAGTTTATTTAATCCTTGCAGGAAAACTATAGCTGTTTGCCTATGTAATATAGTTTTTGAAAGAAACGCATTTTTCTGTTACACACAAACTTTACTTTTCGGGCGGTCAGCGGGGGAGCATGCGGGCGCAAGAGGAACCTATCGACGAAGAATCATCCAAGGATATTTCATAATGATTTTTGAAAAAATTACCGGTAATTAGCCGAGATATTAATTAAGTTACTTGAAAAAAAAATAACTTTCTTTTTATATATCGTGTAGGATATCGTTCGAAAGATCTCGTAACATCAAACTCAAAAATATATTTGTTTTAATTTTAGGTATTATACTTTCAGCGATATTGTTGAATGTATACTGGGAAAATATATCCGCCCCCTCCTATATCACAATCTACTGAAAGTAAAATTATGAAAAAATTAGGAGTAGTTGGAATTTATTAATTAATAAATAGTAATTAATAAATTTAATGTACAGAACTCTTTGAGCGCGAGTTATACTTGTACTTGACCGATTTATTTTTTCAACACCATTGGTAATATTATACTGTTAAAAAGGAGAATGTTCAGTATAAAATTATAATCGATTAATAATTACTTTTTCAATATAATTGTTCTGGTGAAAAATATTATATATTAAATATTTAATAAGGGATTTTCAAAGCAGTCTGTTACAGAAAGCAAAAGTATAACATTGTTAGCACAATTTTCTTGTGTTTAATGTTATCATATTTTGCCATTAAAGATTTTTTGATTCAAATTCACTTTAAAATATCGTTAAAGAAATTATATAAAATACGATACATCCCTTTCATGTAAATATTCCTACTTTGGTCCTTTCCACTGAAGAGGGACAACATATGCATTTTGAAATGATACAAAATATTATTATTATATTTTAAGACTCGGACAACATTTTAAAAACTTCTCGTATCCTGAAAATGTCTTAAATCAAAACATGTTTGTTTTTATCATAAATGTCAAGTATTTTTTTTTTTAATCTAGTGAGAACCAACTAATAATCGATCAAGTTATTTGCTCTCACTGTTTATTTTTCCACAGCGATTGGAGATTTTCCAGACAATCCAAGATGTTAATGGACCATAAATCATCCTTATTCAATATCGTTTCCTTCTAATGATTAATGATTATCCATCTCTCTTGAAAAATATATCACAACAATATCTTTCTTTTATAAGATATATCCTTCTAATATTTTATCTAATGTGTCACTTGTTATTTTGTGTTGAAAAAATATTACAAATAAAAGCAAAAAAAAAAAAAAAAAAAATGCTTGAAAAAAAACTTATTTTTTAAAAATTAAATGTTTGTTTTAAAAAACAAACATAAACTAAAACAACTAATTAAAAAACTAATCAACTAAATAAAAAGCAAACTGCAGCTCGTATGGCTACCGAAACTTTCAGTTACAATACGTTAATTTTTCTTACACTCGGATTATTGAAAATTCAGTGGTTTGATTTGTGCTTAATGTGAAGCGAAAACTAGTTTATTCATCAAAAATATATATAATTTTGTTTTGTTTCCTTTAAATTTCTTCTATCTTTGATATACAAGAAGAATGTATAAGATGCGTGAAAAAATTCGACTTCCGATTTTCGGAGGATTTATACGTTTAGGAGGGTTTTGAACACGATTTGACTGTTTTTAATAAATGTCTGTCTGTGAGTCTGTCTGTCTGTATGTGGCAAACATTTTGTGGGCGCTCTATCTCAAGAGCTAATGAAAGGAATTTAATGAAACTTTAGATTCAGTTAGTCCCTAATATAAATTGGTGGTGATTAGTTTTGGCGTAAATCGTTCATCAGGCTGCAATGCTACATTTTTCACGATTTACATGATAGCTATATCTCAAGAACGATGCACAAAACTTTATCAAACTTCAGATTCTATTAGACTTCGACATAAATAAATGCTGGTTACGTTTTGGTATAAACTGCCTAACAGGTGGCACTACTATACTACTTTTACATGGCTTTCACGCTAGCTATATCTCAAGAATAACGTACTCAAGTACAGAATTTCATCAAACTTCATATTCTGTTGGACCTTGACATAAATAGATGCTGGTTACGATTTGGATTAAACAATGCAACAGGTGTCGCTCCTATGCTACTTTTTTCATGGTTTTATCTCAAAAACTATTTCACAGAATTTCATCAAACTGCAGATTCAGTTAGACGTTGACATAAATTGTTGTTGATTAGATTTTGGCGCAAATCTCCCAACATATGGGGATTCTATACTGCATTTTTCAGGATTTACACGATTTTAGCGATAATCATATCGCAAGAATTAAAGTACGGGAATTAATAAAACTTTAGATTATGTTAGATCTTGATATAAATTGGTGCTGGTTCGTTTTTTGTGTATCTAAATCTTGTATGAGAAAGAAGAAAGTTTTGGGATTGGCACATCCGGCTAGTTTAGGATATTGCAATAGTAAACAAACTATCTATTCAAGAAAAACCCCGCTTTGGCCAAATCTCAATCTTCCAGCTGCTACGGCATCCTCAGTCAGGCTCCCGGTCTTCCTCCCACGCATTTACCACTGAAAACTATACCAATACTTCTTCATAATATTTCGTACACCAGAACCATACATCTGTCTGTTGATGCGACTATATTCCTGTCGCCTACCTTACCATGTGATAACTTTATCAATACTTATGCGTTCAAACGAAACAAAATTGTTTCAATGAGTTCAATTCCTTTAAAACTCCCAGCAGATACGTGCGACTAAATCAACACTAATGCTCTCATCAATTTCACTTCTTCAATTAAGAGCCAATCCAGAATAGTATTTGCACCGTTCTTCCGCCTATACCGGATACGTGAGAGAACCAACAGACCAGAGTCCATGCCCCTTTTGGTTCTCAAGCCGGAAGCACTGTGCACATAAAAAAATCGCTTAGCATTACGTCTCGAGTGGACGCGAAAACCACCCTCAAGTATTTCACCATTTGCTTTGTACCCTGCTGAGAGGCCTTCATATGTATGATACCTTTTATTCACATTTACTATTACCGCAATACTTCATCCACATTTTCGCACCACTCGTTTATCGTTCGCTTCCCTGAGATAACAATCCCACTTCTTGCCGTCGTTCAGGGTCCCTGACTGCCCTTACCCTAGTCAACACAGCGCCATCTCTGTGCGAGGACGGAAGTGACAATCCATCAAAGCCTGCCCCTATCAGCCTGGACCATGGGGTGTCAGGGGGACCGCAGTCACATAGACTGCGTAAAGCCAGCTGTCATCCTCGTCATACCGAATAAGGAATTATTCACAAAATCTACCCGTTGTACCTTATTACGCGCTTGCAACATCTGTTTACGCTGGAACCGATACGGAAATATGCTGATAACAGAGCGTAAAACCTTGCGGACCGTAGAATTCTGCAACTGCAGAACGCGTGAAACATCGCGTGCATTTGTAAGAGGAACGTCGCATATCGACTCATGGATTTCTGCAACAGCCTTGTTTATAAATATATTAGTTTATAAATATATTATTAACATAGGGTAGGTCGTCTAGGCCGAGATCGATCGCATGTGGAACCAGTTTCTTCAAATTTGCGTATCTAGTCCCGTACGGATTTTCCAGTACACGGGCCTCGGTGTAGCCCATGGGTTTTGCAATAGACACACAATGATTCTGCGTCATTTTGTCCGTTAAGGTAATAAATCTTTACAATTTCCCAACGTTCTTTCCCTGTAAGCGGTATGTTGGTCAGAGTACAAGAAAGCAAGATATGCAGCACGCATTTCACAGTGCATTTTCTTTCACTTAGTGCAACGACGTCAGTCCTGACGGTGTCTTACACTGAACCAGGAAATCTGCGTACCTTGATCTCTTCTTCTCTTTTCGAGGGAGATTCAGTAGGCTGGGATCAGAGCCGAAAACACAGTGTGACATGTGCCATCATTAGAAAGGGAAGTCGTGCTCTGGTAAGAGCCAGAGTTGTTTTCTCTTTTCTTCTTAATCTGTTTAACGACTGCTATTTTCATGCTACTGGTACCGTTCTAACGCTTTTTATGGTTTTTCACTATTAAGTATCATTATGAATGTATGATCACTACATTCCTAGAAAAAAAAAACGTAGGTGTTGCCATTTGAAATTTTAGAAATTTTGTGACTGTAACCTTAACTAGACCGTAGTTAGAGTTTAACTGTTGTTATTCATATTATTCTTGATTCGTGACATACGTTATACGCGGCCAGTTCATGCCTTTTAAAGTGTCACACGGAGTGGATCATCTTTACACGGCGACTGAAACAAAACGACGGGCGCGACTCTTTGTACCAATCGCCGTGTAAAGAGGATCTACTCCGTGTGACGTTTTAAACGTCATGAACCGACCGTGTATAACGTAGGTCGCGCTCTTGAGCGCATACCTCAAAATACTTTAAACCTGAATTTCAGTCAGTTTCTTTGAACAGTATGACAGATAGAGGATAGTTATTTTTTTATAATCGCTATGTATTGAACCTCTCTTTATTCTGTGGAATGCAGCATTAAATTTTATTTCGTTTAATACACAAACCATTGCACTGCGAGGAGTGTAAATATTTTTATAAGCATTCAAAGTTGAAACTATTTAAATTTCAAAAGGTGTTCGCCATTTTGACCACCACTGTATGCAAAAAGATGTTATCAAAATATGCATTATTTTAGCAGTTCTCTTTTCACGTAGTTCAGAATTCATGTTTTATCTAACTCGATATTTCTTCGAAATGTTGACTCTTTTCATCAGCATTTTGTTCTTGTAACTGAAACGAAAATTAAATCATAACCTTATAAACAAACTTTCCATAATTAATAAGAATAAAAAGATGCAAAGTTACTGCCAATTTATACAGCGAACCTTACATTTTATAAAGTTTTATCAATATTTAAACAAAACAACTCGATCGATTTTAAAAGTTAAAAATTCCAAAGCATTTCTCACTACATCCTAAATTTAAAATAACTTAAAGATTTTCACAATCTAGATTTTTTTTTTCAAATGTTGTATTTAAGGAATGAAAATATCTTAAAACAGTTTATCATTTATCTTTCTTTGTTTTGTTTTCTTAAACGAAGACTTGTGTCTAGGCTTTTAAACTTTAACCATGATAAATGAATGTCGCAATACATTTTAAAAATGTTTTACGCATATGCCTTTAGAAACATTAAATCTTTAACCAGAATAAAAAAAAAAAATTATTTTCGAAATATACCATAAATTTTATTCTGATGCAAACATCAACATTTGCCTATGAGAGACTATTAGTAAGTACTTTACAATTTCCTTAAAAATAACTCGCGTATTTCTTTCTTTCTTTCTTATAATGGTTTATATATATTACTAAATAGCCTTCATTAATAACATTTGCATTCATTTTTTTTATCTATTTAAAATTCAGTAAGAATTGTCTTTAATTTTAATAATATTCTTTGCAAAAATTCACGTTTAAAAATTTACTTTTTTTTTCATGCAATTCATGTTTTCTTATTTGCATTGCATAGTTTAAAGATATTGAACCACATATTCCATAATGTTATTTTTGAATAATTTCGCACATCATTTAGGAGGTTTTCGAAGTGTTATGAGACTTTTAAAACAAATTTGCACAGATCTCATCATATGGACAAAATTTCCACCACGGAAATAGTCAGAAAATAACCTACCATTATCATATAAATTAACATTATAGTTTTCATTTTAAATATTCATAATCAGAAACAGGTAATTAAAAAATAAATTAAAGAATGGAAGTAATCCTTCATCAAGAGATCGTTCTCCACCTTTTTCTTGTGGAAACCTTGCTCTTTAAGATATCTTGCATTAAGAACCCTTTCTTATTCTTGTTTGTGATTTAAAAATACTTAAAGTATTTCTACGTATGTAAAATGTATATCCCCAAAGAAAATTCATTTTGCCATCAAAATGTTGCATGTATGCAGCATTAATGTAATAAGAAATGCTAGTATAAAACCTTAAGAAATATTTTTTTAGCTTACAATATTCTTCTTCTTTTCATTTCCAACGTCGCCTTGCTCAAAGTGCATTTAAAAATAAACAGAAAATACTAATATAACATACTATAGTAATATAAATGAATAAAAAAAAACACTCTTATGCGAGTTTCTGTTTGCGTCGTCTGCCTAAGCGCCAATAAACACTTCCAAAACTTTTGAGCGTTTTCCTCAAATGGTGGCTTCTGAACTTGTTGATAGTCTAACGCTATCGGCATCAAATATATTTTCCAACTCATTGTATAAGGAAAAACAGTAAGGAAATACGACAGAGTGTAGTTGATGAATATTAAGTCAGTGTAATCAAGAATTAGGCTGCTGGCAAGGCAATAGTGAGGTTGCAGCCAAGTTGATCAGAATGGAGTGCAGTACTCCTGGGCTTTGGCAGTTTACATAGATGAAATACATAATAATAAAATTTGAATTGGCTGGAGCAAGCTCCTTCCAGTTGAAGTCTGCAATCTGGCAAAAATCTTCTCTGGGTTCTTTCATAAATCCCAAGGGAGATTCAAATATTAACTTAACAAATTTAATATACACTATATCACAAAAACTTCCATAAAATTAAAAGATGCAGATGGAATATTGCAATATTATATAGGAATGACAACTAGAAAGTTTAAAACAAGATTAAAAGAGCATATGGCAGGTATCAAACATGACAGGAGAACTGCAGCTATTGCAAGACTATGTAGGACCGAGACTTTAAAAATTGATTTTAAGAATAATAAATAATTTATTCATCAAGACTTTATTTCCCTTCTATTAACCTTTAATCAATCAAAATCTATATGAGTAACGAGAACATATGCAATGAATCAACCTCATTTGAATTACATAAATTTGGCATGATTTTTTGACATAATTTTTTGACAACATTTTTTGACAACATTTTTTGACATAAATTTGGCATCCTTCAATTTAATAAAAGCAATAAGGAATATTAATTTTCACATTTACAGTTGACTATTTTTAAGCACCTGCTTTTATTACAAATATGATCACGTGGTTTATAATTTTCAAGTTTATTTTCAAAACTTTTGCGAGAATAGTTTGTTAATCGGGTAGATTTTGATAATGACGCCGTTTGTGCGTTCTAAACATGTCGATCAATATATTAAAAGGTTTTTCTAAGCCTTCTTGTGATCTGTTTTATCACTTTATCACTTTTTTCACTTATATCTGTGTTCTAATAATTATTAGTAATTTTATTATATGAAATAAATATGGTTTTAACGTTTGTATTTCTATTGACATTCTTATAATTTTCCATCGATTTTGAAAAAAAAAAGTTTAAAATAAAATATTAAAAGTCAATTTTATTTAGTTCTTTTGTAACAGCCATTGCTGTTAGTGAGAGTGAACCAGGCTGTTCAGTCGTAAAAGAGAGCACAAGAGAGAAAATTTAAAAGTCAAGTTTATTAAAAATTAATCGGGCAGGAATTTGAAAAATTACACCACTACATTTTCCTCACTCCAAAGTAATTCAACTTTCTTGAAACTGTACTCAGCAAAATAAAACTTCAATATATTAAATACAGTGAAACTTCCATTTAACGAAGTCTCATCGTTATACTTAAAAACTTCGTTATGAAGAAAATTCGTTAAATAGAAATCAGCTTAAATTCATGAAATTTTTCCTTCAGATATGACAAACAGGTGTTGGATTCAGAAGCATTTGATTCAGTTTTATTTATGAAGCCGTCTTTTACAAAACAGTTGTGTACTGTTGATGAAATCACGTCATATTCCCAAGCTTTGGCTGAAGTTTTCATCAGCTCTGATACACAGGTTCTCAAACTAATGTTTTCACTACATTGTCTTTATTCTGTCTTTTTCGATAATGTACTTCAAGATTGTTTATTATTCCTTAGACTAATGGCTGAAGTTTTAGAAGTTCTATTGGCAGGAACAAAAACAACTTTGATGTTCTTCGATTTTCATTTTCAAGCACATTCTTGTGTATATACAAAGCAATTGTCTATCAGCAATGGAAGTTCAGAATGGTAACTGTCTGACTCTAATTGATATTTTTAGCTTCAATGCATCTGACGCCATTGCGTCACTGCATCGTCTGTATCATCATTGAATGTAAAAAGGCGATTTTGACTTCCCCCAACTGTCAGCGCTGGAGTCTCGGTTTGGGAGAGTAATAGTAACAAGTGTTTTTCTTAGTGTGAAAAAAAATTGTTTTATTTAGCACCATGCAGATTGGAAATTATTTAAATGTGTTCATTTTCTTACAATCCGCTGAAATAAATTCGCATATCCATCACAACAGCAACCTCTTAGTTTGAATTCTGTACAAGTACAAAAGTGGAATAAACTTCGTTATATAGAATATATTTTCGTAATATGGAGATTAATTTACATGATAATGGTGTTCAAAGTCAAAGTTCTGCAGAAAATTTCGTTAAGTAGAAAACTTCGTTGAAAATGATTCAAAACGAACTTAAAATTTTTAAGATAACAACAAGTCAGGATGCCTTCAACAAAAATCCAACTCCACGCTGCAAAATAGTCGAACACTGATCTCAATATGCCCGCCTAGACTGATGCAACTGCTTATACTCTTTTCAGCTTCGGATTGATGACTCAATAGCAGAATCTAAATATACTCTCATAGAGGAAGAACTCGACCCAAGTTCCAACTTTCAAACGCATTGCGAAGCTTATATACTCAAACATAGATTGACCAGCTATAACAATTTGCATAAATATCGATGAAAAGCAGAAACTCACAAGTTCCGAAGTTTTCACTGTCATCCGTCGAAAGTTAAAGAATGATAGTCTTGATCAACTTCTACTCACATGGACAATTAGTGGACTAAAACTACGTTCTCATTCAAAACATCGCCTACTCACATGATCAGCGTAGTCGATCCATCACACTTTTATTACATTTAAAAGCAAATATAAATAAATAAATGAATACTTGAATAAAAAGATTTTTTTTTAGTATCTGTTAATGCATTTGTTAACTCGATTAAATCCTTCTACTTTTTAAGAGAAAGTTCCGCTTAAGATTATGCATATCTTTAAAAAAATATTTATAGAAAATGTAAAACTTTTGAATATATATTATCAAATATTCTTACTAAGATTTATTACTTATATTGAATGAAAAAAAAACGTCTTTTACCTTTAATTTTTTTTTTAACTTCTTTTGCGCTTTAACTAAAGAATTTTCTTTGTTCAAAGTTTTAGAAAAGTTTTTCTTTCCAATAACTTAAATATATTTTTATTCTGATTTATTGGAAGCTTTATGGACTAAGTATAAAATAACAGTAAAAGTATTGAATTTCAATAAATGTTTACTTGTGTAATCTGATATATCAGTAGAGTTTATGTTTAGCAGATAACGTTATTTTATGAATTTTTTTAAGACAGAAATATAATGTTTTTAAAAATATTTTTGATGCAGACATATAACAAATATTTTTTATGTAAATTGTACGATTAATGTATCTGTGTATTAGTTATTTAAAATAATATGATTTTATTTTATATATACACACGAAGAAATATTTTACTTTTATTAAAATAATAAATTATAAAAAAATATCTATGATAAAAAATATCATATAATACAGTTAATTCCTGATTCGTTACATTTAGAGGTATGCATTATGTTGCAAACATGCTTCAAATGTTAAACTTTGTCATCTTATACGCTACTTATATCAATATAATTATTTTTGTAAAAGTGACGAAATTTAAATTTATACGGTCCTTGTGTCCTCTAGGATATATTAAGAAAAGTATTGTCAGTGCTCTAATGAATAACAAGGAAATTTCTCTTTTTTTTTTAGGATTATTTATGATAATTTGAAACGGAAAGACTCTTTTCTCGTGCCGAAAAACTCTGAAATTTCAAACAATTCAAAGTATTATAAATGGATAAATTTTGGTCGTAGAAGGAAAATATTGTTTTAATATTATTTTTAGATACAAGGCAGCATTTTTCTAAATATACCGTATAGCAGACAGTAGCATTAAAAAATCGAAGTTTTTATTCACATAAAATCCCTTGTAAATATAAAATATACACTTTTATTTGTATGTTTTTTTGTAATTGGAAATATGTATCTATCATCAGCTTTTTAAGCTGTATGCTGCCCACTAGTGCGAAATCGCACTGACAAAAGTTTCGAATGATAACACGCTTTCGTTAATTTGATTTTCTTATTAACAAAATAAAATTTTTATAAAATTAATTGTCACACTTCGTTTCACCATTAAATTTCGTATCGGAATTATGCATCATTGCATTGCCAACAAAGTTATACGCAATTGAAGTTATGAAATTCGAAATATCACTGGTGTGAATTGACCTGTTGCTGAATGGAAATGTGGAATCCTTGGGTTAAAACTTTATAGTCATTATCTCTACTTTAACCACATGGTATAACTAAAATACAGGAGTATACTCACAAAAATACAACTAACACCATGCATTTAGATTTTCTTTTCAATGTTTTCTATACTACATATTAGCAATTAATGAAAACAAGCATAAACAAAAAAATAAAATAAGTATTGTGCAAATGCTAAGTTTACGTTCCTTACTGTTACATTACAATTGTATGGTAATATGTGAATATAAACAACACATCTAAGTAGGTGTCCTTTTTAATTATTTACTTAATATTTTTTTTCTCATTTCTTATCTCAGAGTTCCATGATACTGTTTAATTTTTTCTCTTTTTGCTAGTGTGTTTGTTGTTTTAAATTTTGTTTGTTTGGCCAAGTCCATATAGGGCCCTTCCGCATACAATTCCATTTAAATAAAATGTCAAATTAATTTAATATACGGCATAAATTTCTAATCGTAAAAAAAGAATCATAATAACTGGTGAATATTATCGTATAAGAATGTGACTGGTACAAATCGATCAATAATACCATCTATTAATTAATGTTACACTTAACTTTCGCTGTAAGTATCGCCCACATGCAGAAATTACGCCAAGCTTTAAAATTTAGAGCACTAACATATAGTTGGGAATTAGATTCTTCGCTAAAATTCACCTTTTGAAACAAATAGGGGTCAATTCGATCAAGTAGTTTTTAACAATTATGCAGGTTTAAAGTTTGGAACTATTAATACTAAATTCGTTTTTAATCGTTGTAAATAATCGTTGCAAAACAAGCAATTGCAATGCGAATAATTTTTAAGCAGAATTAATTTTCACAAAAATATGAATTGCAATTTATGATTTATTTAGAAGAAATTGATTTTAAAAGCTCAAAATATACAAAATCCAAAACTACAATTTATTCTGCCACAATACATTTGAATTATATTTAAAATGGCACCTGGATTGCAATCTGTTTTTCAATGATTAAAAAAGGAATTTTATTTAGGAGTTTCAAATGTGAAATCTGCTTAATTACTGAACTACTTGATCGAACGACTTTCCGTTGTGTATCCTAATGTAACATTTTCCGAAGAACCCAAATATATTGTCAAAATTATGCATTAGTATTGATATTATTAAAGTTTCGTGCAGATTATATTTATGAAAGGCTTCTTACGTAAATTGTAATTATGGCATCAATCAGTACGCGTTATTACTAAACGATTGGTGCCAGTCATTTTTTATACAATGATTTCCAGCAAAGGTATAAATTATTTTTCCTTTCACCGATAATCTATAGCTGACAGGCTAGTGCAAATTCTCACGTTCGAAGGCGTAGGTAAATCAAGTGCGTGTCGGGGAAACTTGGTCTAAGGTGTAGGGCCCGTTACCTTTCTGGGTTTCTGGCACCGAAGCTTCTGGCGGATTTGGAACGTCCAAAAGTGTTATGCTGAGATTTCCTTCAGTACATTGGCTCTGCTGTTGTAACGACCTTCGTCAAAGGCTTTTTGCAGGGGAGTGATACGCAGGTGACGGTGCTCCCCTTGGCTGCAGAGTGAGCTCATGTAGTGTCTCGGGTAATCGGGACCCTACTGGCACCCGCGCATATGTTCCGTGAATCTAGAAACGGCAATGAATTACGCCTAACGGCGTAGGTTGCTTTTCCCTTTCACAGATTGTACAACAGATAATATACGGTTGAAACATTTTAATTATTTCAACCATTAGGGTATTTATTCTTATTTAGGTTACGTATTTCAAATAAATGTTTACATAATAATAATTCCTTTAAAACAATTAATTTCAATTTTCACTTTTATTTCAGTTTTCAATTTTTATTTTTTCAAATTTCAATTTCAGTTTTTTGTGACTGAAAGGAACATTGACAGCAGAAAATTAATTCCTAAGCATTTCAAATTTTAGTATATTTTTATACCGATTCTTATTTCTTCGACATCTTCTAATGCAATTTTTTTTTCGGAACAGTTAATAATTCATAGAATTTGATATGTATTAACACATTTCATATGTAACTTTAAAACTCGTCCCATTTATTTAGGTCTTCTCTTCGAATTTATCATATCTTGACATCCTTTAATGATATTTTGGGTAAGATGTAATTCTTCGATAAAATATTTTTCTGAAATAACGTTTTATATAAATTTAAATTTAATTTGCAGAATCTTTTCAAAAAATCTAATTTGAGATTTTAGAAATTCAATTTGCAGATTTAATTCTGGAATGGAAAATTAGTATGCTATTCTTCTTATTAAATTCATTGAAGCAGACAGATTTTTACATTAGTTTCTTACATTTTAATTTTATTTAAATTTTTGTTATCAGTTAATTTAAAAAAGAGATATTAATTTAAAATTTGACAATATTTCATAGTCAATAGATTGTAAGATTTCTCAGTAAAATCCTAATTATTTTCTTAAAGTATTTAAGTGTGAGATTATTAATTGAGAAAAATTAACTTTTTAAAAAACTGCCATTCTTCCCATGTAAATACAATGGAAAATGTCTCAGTAAAATTTTAGATTTTAAAAAATATATATTTCAGTGCATTCGATCCTTTATTTAAAATAATTTATCATTACTAATATTAAATTGTCAAAATTTAAATATCTAAAACTAGAAGATTTTTTTTAGATCTATTGAAAAAAATTGTCAAGATAACAGATGAACATTAAATGTTTTAAAAAGTTGTATTTTTTTTTTGCATTAGACTTTTAAGAATATTCAGACATTTTTATTCAGTTACATATCGTTTTAAATACGAAGATAGACTCTAAAAACAACATTTTCAAAACTGAGCAAAAAATACTCAAATATGAGTATGTCGCATAATCAAAATGGCTCCGAATCAAAATTACTCAACTTTGAAACATGTATAGACTAGTTTCTGAAAACATGCACACACCCAAGAACTGTACCCTAGCTTTGAAAATTTCAGAACTTGAAATCCATAATTAGACTATTTTTTTCTTTAAGGGTGTATTCAAATCCAAACTGCTTATTTTGAGACACATTTGTAAATTCATTTTTGCTCTAAAATGCATCCAATTGGCAGGTTCTCTTATTCAGAAACTTTATAATGTCCATATTGTCTCGATTTTTGATAAAGGAAGAATATATTTCAAAAAATGCTATCAAAGTGGACATTTTGAAGCGAATTTCTCGAAGCGATAGTGCTGGAAACAGAAAAAATGATCGTACTGTGACAATAATTGTCTGTAAATCAATTTCTAATTAATTGAACGAAAAATAAAAACATGGGACCCTTATAAATGTGTTTACAAATCACGCCGCCAAGTTTCCTGTTGTTACTTTTAAAAATAAGTCTGGGAATGTGTCTCAAAATTTTGAGTTGTTGAGCGTGGAAAAATATTTTTTTTAATACCGCCTTAATATCTATTTCTCCAGAAGCATCTATCCAAAAAAAAATGTCGGTGGATTACAGGATTGCTACAATTAAACAATTTTAGTACAAAAATTCCGCTTATCATATATTCTAATACGAGCAAATCTTGTGGGTGGTTATATATATATATATAGAAATATATATACATGCAAAAATTATCTTAAAAACGGCTCTAACGATTTTGACGAAATTTCGTATCCTACCGTTTTGGGGCACCAGAAAACCATTGGGCTAGGTCACATGCTCGAGAAAATTCGATTAGTGGGTCATTTTGGGTCATATTGGGTCATGGTCTAGCTAATTGTATCTAAAAAACGGTTCAAACGATTTTGACGAAATTTTGTATCCGACCATTTTCGGACATGAGAAGTCAATTGGGCTGGGTCACACGTTCGAGAACTTTCGATTAGTGGGTCATTTTTGGGTCAACGCGGGTCAAATTAATTTTATCTAAAAAACGGCTCTAACGATTTTGATTAAATTTTGTGTCCTACGAGTTTCGAGCACGATAAAAGCATTGGGCTAGGTCGCATGTCCGAGAAAATTCGATTAGTGGGTCATTTCTGGGTCATTGTGGGTCAAGATCTAAAAAGCGGCTCACTTTACACTAAATTTTGCATCCAATGGTTTTCGGGCACGAGAAGACTGTTGGGCTAGGTCACATGTTCGAGAAAATTCAATTAGTGGGTCATTTTGGGTCATTTTGGATCATGGTCGTCAAGCTAATTGTATCTAAAAAACGGTTCAAACGATTCTGACAAAATTTTGTATTCGACCATTTTCGGGCATGAGAAGTCAATTGGGCTGGGTCACATGTTCGAGAACTTTCGATTAGTGGGTCATTTTTGGGTCAACGTGGGTCAAATTAATTTTATCTAAAAAACGGCTCTAACGATTTTGATTAAATTTTGTGTCCTACGAGTTTCGAGCACGGTAAAAGCATTGGGCTAGGTCGCATGTCCGAGAAAATTCGATTAGTGGGTCATTTCTGGGTCATTGTGGGTCAATATCTAAAAAGCGGCTCAATTTACACTAAATTTTGCATTCAATGGTTTCCAGGCACGAGAAGACTGTTGGGCTAGGTCACATGTTCGAGAAAATTCAATTAGTGGGTCCATTTTCGGTCATTTTGGGTCATGGTCAAGCTAATTGTATCTAAAAAACGGTCCAAACGATTTTGACGAAATTTTGTATCCGACTATTTTCGGGCACGAGAAGACTATTGGGCTGGGTCACATGTTCGAGAACTTTCGATTAGGGGGTCATTTTTGGGTCAAAGCGGATCTAATTAATTTTATCTAAAAAACGGCTCTAACGATTTTGATTAAATTTTGTATTTTACGAGTTTCGGGCACGCGAAAATCATTAGACTAGGTCACATGTTCGAGAAAATTCGATTAGTGGGTCATTTCTGGGTCATTGTGGGTCAATATCTAAAAAGCGGCTCAATTTACACTAAATTTTGCATCCTATGGTTTTCCGGCACGAGAAGACTATTGGGCTAAGTCACATGTTCGAGAAAATTCAATTAGTGGGTCATTTTGGTCATGGGTCATGATATTTGAACTCAAATTTAATTTTGACCGAGCATAGCTCGGTCTTCCCTGCTCGTAAATTAAGTAATACGGAAATAATAGGACTGCCTCTTAAATATGTCGAAATCACCATGGCAACCTAGAATCATTACCTATCATGGGAAATCATTGAATTCATTAGGTATGATAGGATTTAATTGAGATGAATGAGGAAAGCTTTTATTAATATCTTTATAGTTTTGATTCGATTTTCATAAAATTAGAAATGACTCGACAAAATTTTGCAAAGATTATATATATTAAATTTCAAACTATTCAGTTGGGTAGTTTTTGAGCTGTTATATGTGGACAGGCGGGTGGACCAGACGACGACTATAGGTGCTATGTATTTATATAATTACGAACGCACCTAAAAATCAAACCCTTCCCAGAAAAATATGTTTTATCTATTGTAGTATAAAATACATGCAGACAGTACAGAACATTATACGAAATATATTTTTTCCAATCACGAAAACTACACAAGAAAATTGAATAAGGATTTCTTTTATACAAAAGATTTTATTTTCAATGAAGATAAAGTTTTGTAGCGTAAACGATCCTATGATACATTTATTTAATGATTACCTTTTCATTTACTAAATGACTTGTGATACTTTGCTAAAACTAAAACAATAGCGAACTCTTTCATAAAAATAAATGTTCTCTGTTTAGTAATCATACAAACGATAGAAGAAGGAAAAATGGTATACATTTTTTTCTATTCATTCTTTCTGAAATAAATATTTACTTAAGGGAACCATAAAGGTTTGAAATAATGAAAGTTGACTGATGTTTGATCATGGATTACGGACTACAGTAGAACTCCAATTATCCGAATCAATTGGGACCGGACCCCATTCGGATAATCAAATATTCGGATAATTGGATTTTTTCCGAAAAAAGGGTCTATTTTAATTAATTACTGTATGTACGTTGAAAATGGGAGAAAAAAACTATTTTTAAAGAAAAAGATCTTTTAATTAATTAAATGAAAATGCAACACTTTTACATGTTAAGCGTACTTACAAGTGCTGTATAGTATGTACGTATCGTACTGTAAATGAAAGTCATATTGCTTGCTGAACATCTCGATCAAAGTAAGCTGTTTGACAGTCTTCACCGGTTTTCGGGCAGCCAAGTCGCGCATCCGTTTGACAGTGAGAAGTTGCATGTGGTCACACTCGGGCTGACGCTCCATCCACTTCAACGCAGTTTCAAGGCCGCCAAATGCTTCACTAACTGATGGTCCCGTGTCTGCTTCATATTATTCCTCGACACTTTCTTCTCTCACACTTTCAATAAGTTCATCGTCATTTAGAATTTGAAACAAAGAGTCTGAAACCCAGGTGTGCCGGGCCGGCCACCTGGCGAAGGATGACAGCCAATAATCGAACTGCAGTATGAGACGGTGACTCATTATCCCAATAATGTTCGCGCTGTGCCTACACTAGATTAGAGGTGTGCACGGGCCCAGGACTGGCCGGAGACCCGTACCCGGGCCGGCGGAGTGAAGGTGAATTTTCAAATGGACCGGGCCTGCAGAATTAGACCAATTTTTCAACGGGCCGGGCAGGCAAAAAAATTGAACGGGCTATCCGGGCTGGGCCGGGCCGATAAAAAAATTTAGCGGTTCTACCGGCCGATATAAATATTTAAACAGAACCGATAAAATATGAGCTATTTTTAAAGAATGTGGTTTTCGCGAGAATAACTATAAATGAGCGTCACGAGACTATGGTAGTTTAACAACATAATACAGAAATGCAAGTTGTCCACTGTAGAGATCGACACCGGACAGTTACATGGACTTAATATTTTTTTAGCAGACACATGCCGGGCCGAGATGAGGCTTGCATTTTTTTTCTATATCGTCGAACCGGGCCGAAACTGCATTTAATTGTTTTCAGGATGTGTAGGGCAGGCAATATGTTTTGTAAAAGTATTAATAGCGATAATGAACTTCTGTTAATGTAATTTTTAAAAATATACCTTAAAGGTGGTTCTTAAATTCTTAATCAACAACGTGAAACCTTGACTCATTTTTTGACTAATTTTTAACTGTAAAAGTCATAAAATTGACAAGCCTGACTACTGAAGGGATATGGAATCGAATAGCGTTTTCCATTTTTGATAAATAAATTACTTGTCGATATATAAGAGATTTTTGTCACGTGGCTTCAGATTTTTCCCATTTCCCATGCTGCCGCTTCCGGAAATTCGATGCAAAACGCTAACTTTGACAGTATTTTTTCAAAAATATATTGCTTTTATCAAAAAAATGAATGACGCCGTTCGATTACATAGTTTCTGAATAAGAACACCTGTCAATCTTATGCATTTCCGAAAAGGAATGAATTTAGAAATGTATCAGAAATAGCTCCTTTGGATTTGAGAAAAGCTTTAATAAATGACAGAAAAATATTTTCATAAATCTACTTTTTATTATACAGCTTCAAAAGTTATGATGTTTTAACCCTCTTTTTTTTGTTTATTCTAAACTGGATTTTTTTTAAAATCCTCATTTGAATGTTGAAAGTCTTAGAAATTAAGTAATTATTAATGTTGATAATATGTACTTTCTGTCTTGCGAACACATCGCAATTTTAAAATATACTGTAAACTTTTTCCATGAATATTATGTATGCAGTATTCTTTAAAGAAATCTTAATTATATGCTAAAAATCTCAAATTTTTCAAAATAATAGAAATTGCAGAAATTGTGTCAGGCTATATCGGGCTGGGCCATGAACACTGAAAATATAAACGGGCCGGGCCGAACTTCTGATTTTTGCACCGGGCCGGGCCAAGATAGGTTTCGTTCGGGTCGGGCCTGGAAATTCCGGCCCGTGCAAATCTCTACATTAGATTCGCGGAAAGAAGGACAATATAGCGCGTAGACAGAATCATTATTCTGCGAATCGCAGTTCGTTTCTGCCTTAATTTTTTTTTCTGAAATTCTGAAAGCGATTCGGATAATCAGCGATTTTGATAGTCGGAGTTCGGATAATTGGAGTTCTACTGTACGTAATTAATTTAGACTATGACTTATTTTCACCTTTATTACTTTTTTCAATCTTTACAAGAAGAAAGTATTCAATACATGAAAATTTTCGAATTCCGGTTTTCGACGGATTTATACGTTTTAGATGGTCCTGAGCACGATTTGATAGTTTTTACAAAATGTCTGTCTGTGATTCTGTCTTTCTGTCTGTCTGTAAGTATGTGACATAAATTTTGTGGGCACTCTATCTCAAGAACTAGTGCACGAAATTTAATAAAACTTTAGATTCACTCTGTACCTGATATCAGTATGTGCTGATTAGTTTTTGATGTAAATCGCCCAATAGGTGGCGCTGCTATGCTGCATTTTTCGGGATTTCCGCAATAGCTCTATCTCAAGAACTAATGCACTTATTTCATCAAACTTCAGATTCATTTAGACCTTGACATAAATAGACGCTGATTACGTTTTGGTGTAGATATCCGAACAGGTGGCGCTGCTATACCACTTTTTTATGATTTTACGATAGCTATATTTCAAGAACTAATGCACGGATATTCATCAAACTTCAGATTCTGTTAGACCTTGACATAAATATATGCTGCTTACGATTTGGTGTAAATAGCCCAACAGGTGGTGCTGCTATACTACTTTTTTCATTATTATCACGATAACTATATCTCAAGAACTATTGCACGGATTTTCATCAAACTTCAGATTCAGTTAGACGTTGACATAAGTTGTTATTTATTAGGTTTTGTTCTAAATCTTCCAACAGGTGGCACTGCTATGCTACATTTTGCAGGATTTACACGATTTTAGCAATACTCGTAGCTGATTAATGCACGGAATTTAATAAAACTTTAAACTCAGTTAGACCTTGATATAAATTGGTACTGATTCATTTAGGGTATCCGAAACCTTTATGAGATAGAAGAAAGTTTCGGAATTGGCACATCCGACTAGTTTATTTAAGTTTTAAAGAAAATAATATCTGCTAAAATGTCAAAAACAATAACAAATGTTTTAATAATAAACTGCAAATATATTGCCAGGATTTTGAAATCTAGGTTCCATACTTTTGAGTCTTTTTAACACTTTCCAAAATAATTGAAGAGTATTTATCAATTATGTTTGTCTGTCTGTCTGCCTGTATATCCACGTGTCTGCCGTCCGACTGTTCTTCGTGCTTTAACTCACATAAATATACTCGGATTGTCGTGGAATTGATAAATATTAGGATCACTGTGGCATGTACGGTATTGAAAATGAAGTATGTAGCTTTTATATTTCATTTATAGGGATACCCAAAAGAAAGCCGCTACTTTAAGGTCTATGGGAAAAAATGTTTGCTGTTTATATTAATGATGTTAAACTATTTCAAATATATTTAAATTGATATATATATCGATGAGGTGCATTACAAGAGGCTACTATAGAATATGTTGTGCATAGCATTAATCGTTCATTTACAGAGACACACATAATCTGCTACAGTATACAGTTTAAAATCAATAATTGCTGGAAGTGTGTTTTAAGTTGTGGAACGAATTTTTAAATTAAACTATTTTTTTGTGCATTACCTGGTATGTATAAATTCTATAGATGATATGCAGGCAGCACAAAAGATCTCAAATATATTAACGTTCATTGACGAAAATTGCTGAAGAGGAATTTGAAACTGTGCTATGCTTATCCTAATTTTACTAAATATTACCATGCTATGTAGTATATATACACGTTTTGTTTAAGCATAGTATTTCGCACTGCAGTCTAATATTTTGTAGATGCAGGTTTAAACTTATAAAAAAAATAGGACTAAAAATGTCTGCAAACAACTTTAGTCAATCCAGAATTACATCTCAATTATTCCATCAAAGTTACAGTAAACTCTGATGGCAGAAGCAGAAAAAATAAATCGTATTTTAACTAGATTAAAGGATGGCATCATCTGTTTCGAAAAAAAAAACATGGGATAAAGTAAAATAAATAGAGAATATGTACACTGCTCAAAACAATTAGGGGAGCACATGGTTTTAACGAAATTACACAAATACTTACATCAATAAGTAACTTAAATTAAAACATCCATAATTTAAAGCATAGCAGAAAACAGAAAAATAAAACATAATATGCAAATCAAAGTTCATGACGTCAAAAACCAGAACAAGTTGGAAATTGTACGTCAAACGTGACAAACGAGGTGCGTTCGTACTATAGCTAGTTATATAAATATTCAGATCTTGATAATTTTTTATTCTGCGAAATGAATTATATCGTCTGCAGATTAATTTCTGTCATAAAATAAGTATCTCGGTCGCTTGACGATTCAACCTCGGAAGCGCCTATAACAAGAAAGCACCGATTTAAAAAAAAAAATTCAGATTTCTTAATAAATATTTTTATTAATATCTCCTAAAGTTTTGATTCGATTTTTATAAAATTTGAAATGTCAGGACAAAATTCTGCAAAGATAATATATCTTAAATTTCAAACCATTCGGTTGGGTAGTTTTTGCGTTGTTATATGCGGACGGACGGACAGGCAGACGGACGGACGGACAGACAGACGGACGGACCAAGCGACGGCAATAGGTGCTACGTATTAATATAATTACAAACGCACCTAAAAAGGAGGTAAGTGAAGAAATCAGGATTTCGCAGAAATGTCTGTTTCACTGTGTCAGTTGCGAAATTCAACTGCTCAGCTTTTGTTTTGAGAAAAGGGTGATTTGAAAATGTCACAACAACGTGATTTATCGGAATCCATGGCTTGGCGTATTAGAGATAGACTTGAATCCGGGCAAACACAACGAAGAGTAGCGGACGCTGTTGGAGTTGCAAGAAATGTCCTTGCAAGGCTGTGGAATCGATTCCAAGGAACAGGAAATATTAGATGTCGACCAGGGCAAGGTCGACCACGTGCATCACATCAACTGATGACCGATATATCCTGTTAACAGATTGTCGAGACAGAAAAGAGGATGATACTCAGTTGCAAAAACGGTAGCTCTTGGCAACGCGACAAAAGGTGTCCAGCCAAGCACTGCGAAATATGCTTCGTCAGGGTGGTCTGTATGCACGTAGGCCAATGATCTGTATTCCGTTGACCACAAGCCACTGTGCGGCTCGAAGAAGTTGGGCTGCTGAACATCAAGATTGAAGGCAACGGATTGGAGTCAAATGCTGCTTCTTTATTTAGTCTGTAGTGTGACACTCGACGTATTTTTGTATGTAGGGAAAGGGGCACTCGAAATAACTCCACATTTGTTCTTGAAAGATCACATTATATACAAGGTGGGTTGATCGTATGATCTGGAATCAGCATAGGTGGACGTACGGACCTGCATATAATTTAGAATGACACTTTGATGGCCCAGAGGTATACAGACGAGATACTGAGACTTCATGCCATTCCTTACGCTTCACCCATGGTGATTCCTTTATTTTCATGCATGATAATGCCTGACCGGATACAGCTCGTCTGTTGGAGAACATGGTTGAAACTGAAAAAATACAGCGTATGGAAATGCCAGCATGCTTTCCTGACCTGAATCAGATCGAGCATGTTTGGGACACACTCGGACGATGCATTGCAGCAAGACGAAAGCTTTCGTTTATTGTCTGGGACAAGGAGATTGCAATTCTTGAAGAGTGGAACAGTATTCTTCAAATTCTTATCGATAACCTCATCACATCCATGGAGAACAGGTGTGCAGCAGTCTTAGCTGTTATAGGGGATCACACGCTGTATTAAACAACTTGCATTATTACTAAACAATACTTTTTTTGTAATTTACATGTAACCAAATTGTTGCCCTAAACCATCTTTTCATGTTCTTTCCATCCTTTCAAAGAATTAAAGCTCCCTTACAATTTATTTGCATCTTATTTTCTGTATTACGCATTGATACACGTGTACTCTCCATTTTATACCCATACATGGCTGTCTCGCAAAGTTTTTTTCTTTTATTTGCTTGCTCCCCTAATTTTTTTGAGCAGTGTATTTAAATTTTGCTTTTTAATCATATATTAACGTTCATTGACGAAAATTGCTGAAGGGGATTTTGGAATTGTGCTATGCTTATCCTAATTTTAATAAATATTACAATGCTATGTAGTATATATACACGTTTATAGATTACATACAGGGCTGCTGCTCAAAGGAATTCGGGTATTTTTTTTACTGTTGGTGGCAATTCCTGAAATTTGTTTTTCAAATGTTCAAGTGTTTTTTAATGTGTCAAAATTTGTTTTCCAAACCATTTACTTAGAGAGGTGGTCATCCCTTTTCATACCTGTTTACATAGACAACATGATTTTCACCTTATTAACGGCGAAGTTTTGTTATAGTATTCTGGAAGTTTTAGAAAGTGTATCCTAATCTACGCTTGACGCATTAGTTTTCGTTGTTGTTTCTTCTTTACATTTGCTTATTGCTCTGTCTCTCAGTTAAATCTGAAACAAAAAAAATATTTATATATATATATATATATATAATAAAACATTTAAAATACATTAAATTTCACTATCTTTTTTTTTTTAAGAAAAATAAATTGTATGTTTTTTAAGTAAATTTATTTATTTTATAATAATTATTAATAATTTATTTATTTTATTAAAAAATGTGAATCAATATGTGAATCAATTAACTTTTTTCAAACGTTATCGGGGCAAAATCACGAAAAAAAGATTTTTTGTTTTAAGTTTCACTTTTGCAGGTATCACGCTGGTCTGTACGACGCAACGTTTATGCCTCACTGTAAAACATTTGCAGCGAAGTATACGGTCTTTCAACCATTTTTATAGAAAACAGTTACATAACCGTAATTTAACGCTATTCCCACCGTAATACTGCCCATATTATGGTCAGAATACTGTTAAATTACCGTTATGTAACCGTTTTCTACAAAAACGGTCGAATGAGACTGGATACTTTGCTGCAAATATTTTACAGTGCTCGTGTCATCGCAATTTTAAGGCTCTTCCTATGGCACTAAATGTACGGCATTATTAAATGATCAAATATAATAATAATAATAATAATAATAATAATAATAATAATAATAATAAATACATTTTTTTCTTCATTTTAAACTTTCCTGGTCCCCTTAACACAATTAACGATGCTCTACCAATTAAAGAAGACCAGTAGACCCATGCGAAGATTTCGAACTGCAGTCTAATATTTTGTAGATGCAGGTTTAAACTTATAAAAAAACAGGACTATAAATGTCTGCAAACAACTTTAGTCAATCCAGAATTACATCTCATTTATTCCATCAAAGTTACAGTAAACTCTGATGGCAGAAGGAGAAAAAATAAAACGTATTTTAACTAGATTAAAGCATGGCATCATCTTTTTCGAAAAAAAAAAACATGGGATAAAGTAAAATAAATAGAGAATATGTATTTAAATTTTGCTTTTTAATCATAAATATAAAATAAACCCGTGCAGTAATAACTTCCCACATAATCTTTGTTTTACAATTTTTTTTATAATCATTGTTAAGCACGATATAATGCGGTATTTTATTTTTGTGTCGACAATGATTTGAGAAAAACCTTTCATTTCATTTATGAAAACAATGCCGATTTAATTTTTAATTAACTGCAATTTTTAATCAAAAAGCATGTTTTAACGAAATGTGGGTGTACTTTGTCATAAGCCGGTTCAAATTTGAATTTTTTATTGTTTTTCTAAATATAACTTCTGTAAATCAGAGACTGTAAAAAAATAATAATAATTTCGCAACTTTTGAAAAATAACGATTCTGAGTAAAAGATTTTTAATGTGATAGAGAACAGTATTTGAGATATTTTTACAATTGCATCTATATATTTAAAACTAACAGCTTAGCCGTTAATTATTGGACAGCGATAAGAAAAAAACACTCTTTACATTTCTATTTTATTAAAATACCCCTCGTGAAACACTGCCCCACAATAAATGTAAATAAAACTAGATATTTATTATCAAACGAGGTCTGTTATCCGCGATAGTTTATTTTTGATTAAATTTAACAAGCGCTGTTTTGGGGTTCTTTAATCGGTTCTGAAAACATATTACCAAATTGTACATGCGTATTGGTAAAAAAACGTCTCTTGAAGGCTATTATATTCACAATAGAGTAATATGAGATCGCATTTATATACAGGATTAGAGAAAAACAAATTACATGCTTCAAAAGCCTCTGGATTACTGTTATAGTTTTAACTACAAATAACTCAAAATATGCTTTTGTCACTTGTTAACTCCTTTCACGAGAAATGTATTTCCAAAATAATAAAATTATTGATAATCACCAGAATTCCCGAACAAAGTTAATTTGAAAGTAAATCTATGACTTTCTTTACATTTGTATTTAAATCAAAATTCCATTATCAATTTCTGGTGCAATTGTTGCAGTTGGGAGTAAAAAATTTAGTGTTATAAATAATATAAAACCACCTTCTAAAAGGTTGAATAAAAATATGAACTCTTTAACATTAAAATAAATGTTCAATAGCTTTTTGCATTTTAATGTTCATCATTCCTTCGCGTAAATGATTAATATGCTAGCAATAAATGATCAATATGTTTAGAAGCTCAATATAAAGAGCCATTTGAAATGCGTAACTTATTTTTCGCTAACCCTGTATACCGACCAGTGTCATTTAAGAAGGTATAAATACTTATGTTCAGGTTTCAGTCTGGAGTAAATAATTGTCAACAATTATTGTAATTCTTCTAAGAAAAATTTCTGGATTATAAATGAAGTCCATTTTTCAACCCAAAATATATTATTTAGAATTTTATATTTACATCAGCAATATATGTTAAGAAATACTACGATATTGAAAAAGAAATTTCCTGGAGGAATTTTTGAATAAACTTGCGTAATGCACTTTATTCTGATATTTCAATTTTGAAAGTGGAGATTCACATTTTTAGACAAATATCCGCAGAGAAATTTGTTGTGACCGATGAAATCCAATGCAAAAATGAAATTTCATAAATCATAAAATGCATTTTTATGGAATCGTTTTTTTAGGTTACTCCCTTATAGAATTAAAAAAAAGGTTCAAATATTAATATTTTAGAGATATTAGAATGGTTACATAAACACTAATTGTAAAAAAAAATGCATATTTTTAACACTTTCCAACATAGTTGAAAAGTGTTTATGAATTCGGTTTTTTAACACTTTCCAACATGGTTAAAATGTGTTTAGGAATTCGGTTTGTTAACACTTTCCAGCATAGTTTAAATGCGTTTATGATTTCGGTTTTTTAATACTTTCCAACATAGTTAAAAAGTGTTTATGAATTCGGTTTGTTAACACTTTCCAACATAGTTGAAAAGTGTTTATGTATTCCGTTTGTCTGACCGTCTGTCCGCCTGTCCGAGCTCTAGCTCGTGTAAATATAATCGAATTGTCATGTAATTGATATATATCATTAAGATTAGCCATTGCATGTGAAATACTGAAAATGAAGTGTGTAGCCCTTATAGTTAATTTACAGGGGCACTAAAAATTTTCTGCTTCATTATGGCCTATGTAAAAAATCATTTGCGGTGTATTTTAATGGTGTTACACTATTCGAAACATAATTAAATTCATATTCGTTTTAGAGAAGCACTACAAAAAGGTTACTTTAGAATATGTAATGTGTAGCCCTTACAGTCCATTGACAGGGACATTCAAAAGAATTCCGCTAAAGTATGGTGTATGAGGAGAAATCGCCTATTTTAATGGTGTTACACTGAAATTGATATGAATTTCTCAGGTGCACTAAGACAGGGTTTCTGTAGAATATGAAGTGCAAAGCCATTATCATTCAGTTACAGGGTCACACAAAAGAATTCGGATGTATAATGATCTCTCTTGAAAACTAATTGCAGAGTGTTTTAATTTATGTTGCAATATTTCAAACATGATGAAATTGATATGCATTACTTAGGTTTACTTCAAGGAGCTTGCTGTAGAATATGATGATGTATATAGTATTTATCGTTCATTTACAGGATCACAAAATATTTCGGATACGGTACTATATCCGAAGTATTGTATATTAGAGATAATTGGTAGAACTGCGCTTTCAGTTATGATATGCGTTTTTAAGTTTAACTAAATGTTGCATTTTACGTGGTGTGTACAAATTCTATATATCATACACAGGGCTACACAAAAGTATTCGTAAGCATTACTGAGCATGAGCCTGAATTTCCTAAAGACGTTTTTAAATTAAGTTGTGCATTTCAATCTCATTTATATTGTGTATACAAAGAGATATTTGTAGAATATAAAGGAAATCATATACAGGTCTATGCAAAGAACTGGATACATGGCCGCGCCTATGGCTGATAATGTCTGATGACTTGATTTCAGTAGTTTTAAGCGTGTTTTTGCTTGAATTAAATTTGTTTATTTTGTGGCCTGTATAAAAATCTGTAGGTAATATACAGGGTTCTACAAAAGAATTCAAGTATGTTTCTGTCTATTGGTTGAAATTGCTGAAGCTGAATTTTCAATTATGTTGCGTTCACTTGCTAAACTTAATTTTATCATACTGTGTAGAATATATACAAATATATAGATCATATACACCGCTGACCAAAAGAATTGGAGTACCTTCCTGGCTATGTACCGCAAAATGCAAAAATCAGGTTTTATCAAATGTGTTATGCATTTTCAAAAATGTCTACTTAGGTTCTTTACCTTAATAAACGACGACGTTTTGCTAAAGTATTCTGGTGTGTTGGAAAGTAAATCATAATCTATGCTTGACGGATGATTTCTCTTTCTTGTGTCTAAAAATTTTAGGCACATTATGTAAACGTTTACAAATCCGGGATTGCTTTTAACCAGCCGACTGTTTCAACTATCTAACCTTTTTCCTGAGTAGTGTAACAGTGAATATTCAATTTCTGTTGGTAATTTGTAATGCCGAAAGCTACAGAATTCATAAAAGAGGAAAATTTAAAGATTTTTAAGTTGAAATAAAAAAAATAACCCGTTATTGAAATTTGTAGAATATTAAATCGTTCTAAAGTAGGAATATACCTAGTACATGCTAGAAATACCCATTTCGATCGAAAACTAAGATGATATCTGCCACCATGTAACAAGCGTTCAGATTGATCGAAAAATTGGCAAATTGGTGTCAAAACAAAATATGCCCATAAAGTAAATTAAAAATAATCTTAACATAAATGTCTCAAATGACACAATACATTGACACTTAACAGATTTCAAGAACATTGTTTTAAAAAAAATGTCTTGGAAATAGTGCCTAAAACCACACTATAAACAGGCCAGAAAACTTGGACTCGAAAGGGCGTGTCGTACAGGAACAAATGGCTTGCCGCTTCTGTGACGAAAAGAAGTGTATTCTGTATAATCCTGATGGCTGGTATTTTTGCTAGTGATCGACCGAAATTTCATTTCGGTTTCGGTTTCGGCACAAAATTGAAGTTTCGCCAAATATTCGTTTTCGACGAAACTGCAGCTAAAATTTCGGTCTGACCAAAACTCGACCAAAACTATCTGTATTTCAAAATATCGTTCCTTCTTTCGGAAATTTTCAGCTTTACTCATTGATATAAGTTGTATCGGATCAAATAAGACGCTGTTTATTGCTGTGACCTCTAATGTTTATCATTATCGGTCATGACTGATTCATGATGCGAGTGTAGCAATGAATATATGACTAAACTTAAAAGACGCTTATCACGTGATCTTAAAACGCAAACTTAACAGTAATAGAAAATATTTCTTTTGAAACTCCAGATTGTTTCGGATGCTTTATGAGAAAGGCGTTGTTAAAACATATGAAGATTTAAGAAATTTCAAGATTGATGTCAAGTTAACATGTTATTTAAACATATGTACCATAAAACTGTTTGTATAAAATTTTAAATAATTAGTAATAATATTCAGCAATATTTAAATATATATATGCAATATACAATATAATAATATACACGAGCAGGGAAGACCGAGCTATGCTCGGTCAAAATTAGCTTTGAGTTCAACTATGTATATTTTTCTCTCTGTATTATTATTATAATGTCTTTTATTTTATAAAAATAGCTTGACCCATAATCAAAATTACCCACTAATAAAATTTTCTCAAACATGTGACCAGGTTCAATTGTATTCTCGTGTCGGAAACCCGCAGGATGTAAAATGTAGTAAAAATAGTCTGAACCGTTTTTTCGATAAAATTGTTTTACCCACAGTGACCCAAAAATGACCCACTAATCGGATTTTCTCGAGCATGTGACTAAGCCCATTCATTTTCTCGTGCCCCAAAACCGTAGAATACAAAATTTAATTCAAATCGTCTGAGCCGTTTTTAAGATAAAAAATAGCTTGACTCATAATGACCCATGACCAAAATGACACACTAATCGAAAATTCTCGAACATGTGACCTAGCCCAACAGTCTTCTCGTACCCGAAAACCATAGGATGCAAAATTTAATCTAAATAGTCTGAGCCGTTTTTTAGATAAAATTAGCTTGACCCACAGAGACCCAAAAATGACCCACTAATCGAATTTTCTCGAGCATGTGACCTAGCCCAATGATTTTCTTGTGCCCCAAAACCGTAGGATATAAAATTTAGTTCAAAAATATCAATTGGTCAAAATTAGCTTTGAGTTTAAATATAAGGACCCATGACCAAAATGACCCACCAATCAATTTTTCTCGAACATGTGACCAAGCAGAATTATCTTCTCGTTCCCGAAATCCGTAGAATATAAAATTTAATCAAAATAGTCTGACCCTTTTTTTAGTTAAAATTAGCTTGACCCACAGTGATCCAAAAATGACCCAATAATCAAATTTTCTCGAGCATGTGACCTAGACCAATGATTTTCTCGTGCCCGAAACCCGTAGGATACAAAATGTAATCAAAATTGTTAGAGCCGTTTTCTAGATAAAATTAACTTGGCCCGCGTTGACCAAAACTGACCCACTAATCGAAAATTCTCGAGCATGTGACCTAGCCCAATAGTCCTCTCGTACCCGAAAAGGGTAAGATACAAAATTTAGTCAAAATAGTTTGAACCTTTTTTTAGTTACAATTACCTTTACCCTGATCCATGATGACCCAAAATGACCCACTAATCAAATTTTCTTGAACATGTGACCTAGTCCAATGGTTTCTGCGTGCCTCAAAAGGGCAGAATACAAAATTTCGTCAAAATCGTTAGAGCCGTTTTTCAGATAAGATTTGCATATATATACACTATATTTCCAATGATGACTGGTCACTTGCGATTTTAGACGTTTTGTTAAATATCTGGAAAGATACATGAGGAATTATCCTGGAACTTCAGCAGTGTAAACAACATGATAAACGTCATATATTTCCGCGAAGATTTTTTTCCGAGATCCCATAAGGGGCCGTCAAAAAATTGAAGAAAAACGAATATATTTTGGATAACCCTGTAAAAACTAATATTGCAAAAGCATTCAAACTGTTGATTATGATTAAGTGGATTATTGTAATAATTTGGGTTCATTTGTATGAAGATAGCATGTATACTCGAAGAGCAATTCAGGTTTTTATAAAAACAGTCCCAAATTTTACCAAGTTTTTTGCTTATAATTTGCAGAGTTTTTAATATAAAAACAAGTTTTTTTCAGAAAGTATGACAAACAAAATTATACACAATACCCCGTGATCAGAATTAAAAAATAATAAAAATTGTATGAAAAATGAGCAGGTTTACTAAATATTGTTTCACTGCGCATTCGCGAATTCAATCAAAATATACTGTGCATAATATATTAGCTAAATGTATAGACCAACTTTTATGAAAGTCTCAAAAACATAGCTTGAAAATTCTGATAGTAATCTAATAGTAGTGTACATTTAGCTAATATATTATGTACAGTATATTTTGATTGAATTCGCGCATGCGCAGTGAAACAATATTTAGTAAACCTGCTCATTTTTCATACAATTTTTATTATTTTTTAATTCTTATCACGGGGTATTGTGTATAATTCTGATTGTCATATTTTCTGAAAACAACTTGTTTTTATATTAAAAACTCTGCAAATTATAAGCACAAAACTTGGTAAAATTTGGGACTGTTTTTATAAAAACGTGAATTTCTCTTCGAGTATACATGCTATCTTCATACAAATGAACCCAAATTATTCCAATAATCCACTTAATCATAATCTACAGTTTGAATGCTTTTGCAATATTAGTTTTTACAGGGTTATCAAAATATATTCGTTTTTCTTCAATTTGGTGACGGCCCCTTATGGGGTTTCGGGAAAAAATCTTTGCGGAAATATATGACGTTTATCATGTTGTTTACACTCCTGAAGTTCCAGGATAATTCCTCATGTATCTTTCCAGATATTTAACAAAACGTCTAAAATCGCAAGTGACCGGTCATCATTGGAAATATAGTGTATATATATATATATATATATATATATATATATATATATATATATATACTAAAACACAGTTATACATTTACCTAACCACACTATATAGCGAAAAACAAATAAACAATATATCAACTGAACACTAAAATATAACCAATTAAAACTATAATACGAAAATAACCAAACACAAAATACTAACGAAAAATCAATACCAGGAAAATTAAACCTGAAGGCAGGATGGCATGGCTAACAACATGCACTGCAGGGTTAAAACCGGTTTCTACGCTAGCAACGTCCCCCTTCTCCTGCCAAGACCAAATTAATTCAAACTATCAACCAAAACACCAAGCTATACACAGCAGTAATCAACTCTATCTGAACTCATCAAACAACTGATCTAGACCACCCTTAGCATTCAAAAATGAATTCATTTCATTTCTATATTTACTTCTACCTATAAAATTAATCATGTTTCTCCGTACAAAGTTCACAGGGTACCCCTGCATCAATGCCATGTTAATCCACTTTATGAATTCGCCAAGTGCATCGCCAAATCTTGAACATAATCTTTCAATACGAACTAAACCGTTTGTAAACACATTTCTAAATACTGAAATATGCACGTTCGATTCAAAATTTAAGATCTTTAAAGTTTTAAAATCGAAATAATTTCTCATGTCATAAACCCTTGTTGTTAAATTGTCATTCTCCAACTCTAAATTCACATCCAGATAATTGATGTTTTTAATATTCCGGGAGGAGAATTCTAGTTTTAAAGTATTTGAATAATATTTAAAATCTATGTTTACATTTTCATTATGTAATCCAACTATTATAATATCATCAGTATACCTATAACTCAATATTTCTCTATTTAAATTATTGTTATTCTCATATATATGTAAGTAGATGTCAGCTAAAATTGAACTGCAACTCCCCCCCATTGGGATTCCACGGATCTGTTAATGTTATATATGTATATAACCACACACACACACACACACACACACACGCACACAATATTTGCTCGTATTAGAATATATGATATATATTTAAATATATATATATATATTTAAACGTCTATTAAATAAATAATATTTATAATTATAAAATGGTTAACACATATTCAATGTTAATTTCCTAAAAAACAAACTTTTAAATACTTTATTTCAATCAATTTAAATGCAAAATATTAACGAACTAAAAATATGAATATATTTAAAAATTAAATATTCATTATTGATTTTTTTTTACATTATTTAACTACATTGTTAAATATTGATAAAGACCTCTAATTATTGGTTGTTATAAAATAAAGAAATATATAAGTTGTTTTATTTATATTTCATTTTTGTTTGAAACCTATACACACACACATATATGTACGTTTGTTTGTTAAAAATGTGGTTCAATACACGTATAATTAATACATTAATTAGTAACGTAATTAGTTATTATTAAGTAATTATTAATTATTTGTTATTAATTAATTAATTAATTAAAAATTAATATTTATGTGGAGTTATGTATGTATTAATCAGTTTTTAATATTTTTTTACACTTTCGGTTTCGGTCGAAAGTGGGAAGATCACCGAAATTTGGTTTCGGTTTCGGTCTTAAAAACCTCTTTCGGTCGATCTCTAATTTTTACTGAGATGACCTCATAGTCTAAGAGTAAGACCTCATAGTCCAACGTCAGAAAACACGTGAGTTTAAGCAAGGCTCATTTTTCTGTATCCTCTCCCTTTTTATAGTGCAGTATGCATGCGGACGGTCTGACTGGCCAGAGATGTTGCGTTTACCGGTGCGAGTAATTCTAATGCAGTTAAAAAAATGACAAAAATACGTCATTTTAATATGACTTTTGTTTGTAACACTTGTTTTTACTAACTATTCGTGATATTAAGTCATTATTGCCAGACGGTTTCACTGTTGTTAAGACCGTGCCAGACCATGATTTATAGCTTTTAAAAAATGGGTCAATGTTATAATATTCCATTGAAAATACCATAGCAAAATAAATGTGTTAATGGCAGAGAAACAAATTAAATTATTAATTACATGTCTTCATTTTATTCGTCACTTATATCACTATTGAATATAAAGTACTGAAATAGAAAATGAATTATTAAAATGAAAATTAATCAGGGAGATATTTAAAAATTGCCAAGACAAATTACAGCTAATTATAAAAATTTTTACGAGAAATACATATATATAATATTACGTATTAAAAAAATTATTTCATCAAATGTAGCCCTGAATTTATTTATCTAGAATTATTTTATGTCGGAAATGTTTTTTTCAAAAGCCCAGTCCAGAAGAAAAGGAATCATTTTCTTCTATCTCTTAAAAAAAAAAAAAATCGTATAAAAAGATATACGTATCAATTGACTGGACGTTTTGGATTGCAGTGCCTTTTTTCAACAAACGAAACTAATAATATCTTTATCCGTAAAGTAAGTTACAAATAACATTTTAACAATATCACTTAAAAACAAAAAAATATATATATGGTTTTCATTACTGCTCATTTATAATTTTACACAGCAAGTGTTTAACCATGAAAATTAAATATATTTTGCATTCATTTAATAAGGTTTTAAGCTGCAGTGTACTTTTACTATTATTAAATCTATAGGTTAGCATCATTTTTACTTGAATTTCATTTTGTAGGTATGATGTTAAGACACGATAAAAGAGCTGCATACAACACGTGTTTTTGCTTAAATTGGGTGATTATTTAATTGCTTCTCTGCTTCTTCATTGTTACTGTAATGAAACGTAATAAGGTGTTTAATTAACTATATGGGAAATGTTTATTTACTATTGTTGGGTGAAATGGGTGATTTCTTTATTGCTTCTCTGCTTCTTTATTGGTAATGTAATGAAACGTAATAAGATGTTTAATTAACTATATTGGAAATGTGTTTTTACTATTGTTGGGTGAAATGGGTGATTTTTTAATTGCTTCTCTGCTTCTTCATTGTTACTGTAATGAAACGTAATAAGATGTTTAATTAACTATATTGGAAATGTGTTTTTACTATTGTTGGGTGAAATGGGTGATTTTTTAATTGCTTCTCTGCTTCTTCATTGTTACTGTAATGAAACGTAATAAGATGTTTAATTAACTATATTGGAAATGTGTTTTTACTATTGTTGGGTGAAATGGGTGATTTTTTAATTGCTTCTCTGCTTCTTCATTGTTACTGTAATGAAACGTAATAAGATGTTTAATTAACTATATGGGAAATGTTTATTTACTATTGTTGGATGAAATGGGTGATTTCTTTATTGCTTCTCTGCTTCTTCCTTGTTACTGTTATGAAACGTAATAAGATGTTTAATTAACTATATTGGAAATGTGTATTTACTATTGTTGGGTGAAATGGGTGACCTTCTTATTGCTTCTCTGCTTTTTCATTGTTACTGTAATGAAACGTAATAAGATGTTTAATTAACTATATTGGAAATGTGTATTTACTATTGTTGGGTGAAATGGGTGATTTTTTTATTGCTTCTCTGCTTCTTCATTGGTACTGAAATGAAACGTAATAAGATGTTTAATTAACTATATTGGAAATGTGTATTTACTATTGTTGGGTGAAATGGGTGATTTTTTAATTGCTTCTCTGTTTCTTCATTGTTACTGTAATGAAACGTAATAAGATGTTTAATTAACTATATTGGAAATGTGTATTTACTATTGTTTCATTCATAAATAAACGAAAACATTAAAATTGCATTAGTAAAATATTATTTATTTTATAAGAGCTGTTCCCCTGTAATTTGTACTCTAACTTTTATAAATAGAAAACTGGATAATTTTTTAGTTATTTTCTGATTATTTGAAAAGAAAAGAGTTGTTAAAAATATTTTAAACTGTATTATTCTCAAAGAATATAAAAAATATTTTTCATTCGCAATATTTCTGCCATTCATTTTTTTTATTTTAATAAAAAATGTGTTTATCTTCTTTATTTGAGTTGCATTGGACAAATACCACATACTTCAATATATCACAGACTGTATCTGTAATCGAGTTATTTATGAAAGCGATAAAGTTTGAAAAAGTTTGTCTTAAAAAATAAATTAAATGAAAGTTAAATAAACAATTTTAGGCTTTGGAAAAAAGGATGTTATAAACGTTATTATGACATAAAAACCACCCTGTTTTAATTTTTAAAAGCAAAAATTGGAAATATTTGTTTATTTGCTCATTTTTGTTTACAGTATTCAAAAGATTGATTATGTTTTGAATATTTCTTTTGTAATATTATTTTCAAATATTTTAGATATTTGGCGCCAGTAAAAAAAAGGCCCCTATATTTTTTCCCCTTTCCCTCAAACCACACTTGAAGAATTCCCTAAAAAAATTCTTTCTCCCTACTTCTATTGTGCATGTGCTTTTTTTACATTGTGGTGTTGAGCTGTCCCAATCCGGTATTGTACACAGGCGAGTTACGTCAAGTTCTGGAATGTGGGTTTGTCCGCGACCTACGTTATCCACGGCCGGTGCATGACGTTTAAAACGTCACATGGAGTGGATCATTTTTATCCGGTGATTGGTTCAAAGTGACGCACCCACCGCTTTGCACCAATCGCTGTGTAAAATTGATCCACTCCATGTGACGTTTTAAACGTCATGCACCGGCCGTATATAACGCAGGTCGCGATAATAGGCGAGTGCTGACAAGTTAATTTTGTCCATTCAACATGAAAAAATTCAGTAAATGGCCTTGCGAGGATTGCATATGTTAGAATATATCCCTTGAACCTTGTAAATCATAAAGTAATTTGATTGAGATAGGCACCAAATATCAATTATGAAAAAGTGTCGCACGCAAGAACCCGATACTGAGTAATGTAATATGTATAAAGATTAATAAAATTTTTAGAAGTATTTATGAGGAATTGAATTAAACGAAAATTAAGCGCACTCTTTAAGAGCATAATTTTTTAATTAATAATAGTTTTAATGGAAATCAATATGTAAAATATCGGTGTACTTTTAACATTTCTAGCATTTTATGGCGATACTTTTTCAAAAAGCTATCCTTTTTTTATTTCATTATAATGAATTAAATATGATTTTAACGTTTGTGTTGCTATTGATATTCTTATAATTTTCCATTGATTTTCCATTAAAAAAAATAAAACATTAAAAATCAATATTAATTATTTCTTTTATTATATTTAAAAGGAAAATTAAATAAATAAATAAATAAATATTTGAATAAAAGGATTTTATTCAGTGTCTGTTAATGCATTTGTTAACTCGATTAAACCTTTCCTTTTTTTTAAGGAAAAGTTCCGCTTTAGAATATGCATATCTTTAAAAAAATATTTATAGAAAGTGTAAAACTTTTTAATATTTATTGTGTGAACTATTTTCACTGTGATTTATTACTGAAATCGAAAACTTTAAAAAACGACATATTTTGCCTTTATTTTTCTTTAAAAATTCTTTTCGCTTTAACTAAAAACTTTTCTTTGTTCAAAATTTTAGAAAAGTTTTTCTTTCCAATAACTTAAATATATTTTTATTCTGATTTATTGGAAGCTTTATGGACTAAGTATAAAATAACAGTAAAAGTATTGAATTTCAATAAACGTTTACGTGTGTAATCTTATATTTTACTAGAGTTTATGTTTAGTAGAGAGCGTTATTTTATGAATTTATATAAGACAGAAATATGTTTTTTTTATACATTTGATGCTGACATATAACAACTATTTTATATGCAAATCGTATGATAAATGTATTTGTGTATTAGTTGTTTAATGTGAATATGATTTTTGTTTAGATATACACATGAAGAAATATTTTATTTGTACTAAAATACCTACAATTAAATATCTTAGAATACAGCTAATTTCTGATTCGTTACATTTAGAGGTATGCATTATGTTGCAAACATGTTTCAAATGTTGAACTTTATCATCTTCTAAGCTACTTAAATGAATATAATTATTTTTGTAAAAGTAATGACATTTAAATTTATATGGTCCTTGAATCCTCTAGAATATATTTAGAAAAATATCTTCTGTGCTCTAACAAATATCAAGCAAATTTCTCTTTCTAACACTTTCCAACATAGTTGAAAAGTATTTATGAATTCGGTTTGTCTGTCGTCTGTCCATGCTCTAACTCGCGTAAATATATTCGGATTGTCATTCCATTTATATATGTTATTGGGGTTTACTATGGCATATTTCGTTTCGAAAATGAAGTGTGTAGCACTTATTGGTTTTTTTTACAGGGAACTGAAAAGAATTCCGTTACATTATGGTCTACGGGGAAAAATCGTTTGCGGTTTATTTTGATGATGTTGCACAGTTTCAAACATATTGAAATTGATATATGTCACTGAAATGCACGATAAGAGGCTTAGTACTGAATAATTTGTGCATAGCACTTATAGTTCCTTTACAGGCACACTCAAAAGAATTTCGTTACATTACGGTCTATGAAGAAAAATTATTTAGGGTTTATTTTAATAATGTTTCACTGTTTCAAACATATTGAAATTGATATATATCACTAAGGTGCACTACAAGAGGCTTACTATGCAATATTTCGTGTATTGCATTCATCGTTCATTTAGAGGGGCACACAAAATAATTCGGTACTGTCTGTTAAAAATAATTGCTGGAACTGCGTTTTCAGTTGCTGAACGCGTTTCTAAATTTAACTCATTTTTTGCTTATTATTTCGTGCGTATAAATCCGATAGATCATACACAGGGCAGCACAAAATTTCTCAAGTACATTTTCGTTTATTGATTGGAAATTCCAGAAGAGGAACTTTAAACTGCGCTGTGTGTTTCCTAATTGCACTAAAATTTAGCATTCCACATAATGTATGTATAAAGCTATAGATCATATACAGCGCTGCACAAAATAATTCGGATATTTTTCCGAATATTGATAATAATTCTTGAAATAGGATTTTTAAATGTGTTATGCGTTATCCAACTACTTTATTTAGACCTTATTAAGCAGTAAAGCTTTGTAAGACTATTTTGGGAGTGTTTGAAAGTGTTTTATAATCTATGCTTGATGCATGATTTTTTATTCTTGTTTTAGGATGACTTGTGATAATTTGAAGCCGAAAGACGCTTTTCTTTCGTACCGAGAAACTCTGAAATTTTAAACTATTTAAAATACCATAAATGGGTATATTGTGATCATAGAAAACATATATTTTTTAAATATTATTTTTAGATACAAGGCAGCATGTTTTTTTAAACATACCGTATAGCAGATGGCAGCATGAAAAAAATGAAGTCTTTATTCACATAATATCCCTTGTAAATCAAACACCTCATCTAAAATATACACTATTACTTGCGTGTTTTTTGTATTAGGAAATATGTTTATATCATCAGTCTCAGAAGACGTTAACAGCACACTACACTGTTAAAAATTTGCAGCAAACTGTCCAGTCATTTGACCGTTTTTGTAGAAAACGGTTATATAACCGTAATTTAACTATTTACTGACCGTATTATTGCTCATTTTATGGTCAGAATATAGTTAAATTACGGTTATGTAAATGTTTTCTAGAAAAACGGTCAAATGACTGAACAGTTTGCTGCAAATTTTTAGCAGTGTAGTGCGAAATCGCACAACAAAAAATTCGAATGAAAACACGCTTTCGTTAATTTGATTTTTTAATTAAAAAATTAAAAATTAATAAAATTAATTATCACACTCCTTTTCTTCATTAAATTTTGTATCCGAAACATGTGTCATAGTATTCCATTATCATTATATTGTCAAAGTTATACGCAATTGAAGCTATGGAATCGTAAACGGCACTTGTGTGGATTTCCCGGTTGCTGAACGTAAATGTGGAATCCATGGGTTAGGACTTTATAACCATAATCTCTCTTTTAATCACACGGTATAACTAAAATACAGGAGGATAACAAATAACAAGGAAATTTCTCTTTTCTAGGATGACTTATGACAATTTGAAATCGAAATACGCTTTTTTCGTGCCCAAAAACTGTGAAATGTCAAACAATTCAAAGTATTATAACTGGATAAGTTTTGGTCGTAGAAGAAAGATATATTTTTTAATATTCTTTTAAATACAAGATAAGATTTTTCTAAATATAACAAATAGAAAATGGTAGAATTATAAAAAATGAAATTTTTATTCTTATAATGTTTCTTGTAAATCAAATACCTCATCTATAAGATACACTTTTATTTGTATGTTTTTTTGTAATTGGAAATATGTTTATATCACCAGTTTTTTAATCCGTAAGCTATACCCTAGAGCGAAATCACGCCGACAAAAATTTCAAATGAAAACACGTTTTCGTTAATTTGATTTTTTTATTAACAAAATTAAATTTTTAAATTTTCAAATGAAAACACGCTTTCGTAATTTTATTTTTTTATTAACAAAATTAAATTTTTAAATTTTCAAATGAAAACACGCTTTCGTTAATTTGATTTTTTTATTAACAAAATTAAATTTTTAAATTTTCAAATGTAAAACACGCTTTCGTTAATTTGATTTTTTTATTAACAAAATTAAATTTTTATAAAATTAATTACCACACTTCGTTTCATTATTAAGTTACGTATCGGAATCATGCGCGATATTTCATTATCATTATATTGCCAACAAAGTTGTACGCAATTGAAGTTATGAAATCCCTTATCGCATTAGCGTGCATTGCCCGGTTGCTGAACGTAAATGTGGAATCCACGGGTTAAGACTTTATAGCCATAATCTCTCGTTTAACCACAGGGTACAACTGAAATACAGAAGGATACTCAACAAAATACAACTAACACTTGCAATTACAATTTTTTTAAATGTTCTACATATATTAGCAATTAATGAAAAGAAGCATAAATAAACAAATTTAGTATTATGCTAATTCTAATTAGTTAATGTTACATTACAATCGTATGGTAATATCTGGATAAAAATAAAAATCCAGATTTGCGTATTTTTTATTTTTATTTATCTTTTGTTTTTGTTTCATTTATTATGTCAGAGTTTCATGATACCGTTTAATTTTTTCTCTGTTTGTTAGTGTGTTTGTTGTTTTAAATTTTGTTCGTTTCACCATGTCGAAATAGGGACCTTCTGCATAAAAAGCCAGTTAAATAATCTGTCCAATTAATTAATCTACGACCTAAACCTCTAATCGAAAAAAAAACACCCCAAAATAACTGGCGAATATCATTGTATGAAAATCTGACCGGTACAAATCAATTAGTAACAACGTCTACTATTTAATGCTGAACTTACATTTTGGGGCATAAGATATATAAAGAGATGTGCCAAGCTTTAAAATTTACAATAATAACATCTGATTGGGACATTATATTTGCATTCTTCGCCAAAACATACCTTAGTGTAACAAAGGGGGATTAATTCAACCAAATAGTTTAAGAATTATGAAGATATAAAGTTTGATTCAGATTTAAACGTTGCAAAACAAACAAGCAACGTGGTCAGTTTTGTAAGTATAACTCAAAAACTATTTCGCTGAATAAGTTTATTTTTGTATTTACATATTTCAAGTTTCGAAAAATGGGTTTTTCTAGTTAAAAAAATTCTAGGCAACAATACGTTATTCAAAATATGCATAGTTTCGAGATAAACTGTAATTTTGATTTTTCTTTTCTTTTTTGACAGAAATCGATTTTCAAAACCTCTAAATATGCGAATCTAAAATTACACCTGATTTCAACACACTGTAAAAAATGACCAATGTTTCTTATTTTATGAAAATATACTATAACCACGAACGAAAATATAATATAATCTTCTGAGTTATCCGAAATTTCCAACAGCGTGTTCCATTGTCTTTTTAATCCCCAGAAACCTATACATTTCCAAAATTTAAAGAATTATTTATAAAAACAAAGTATTTTTCGCTGCAAGTATTTTTCAGAAACGTTTCCGAAGGGTTTTTTTAGTGTATTAATGAGTGTCCTCAGCCTGGAATACGTGTTTTTCGAATGTCATCCATTCTCAAGTAAACGTTTTCAGCCGCATAATCTAAATTAAACATGAAAGAGTAAAGAAAAAATCTTAATGCAAAATTAACGTTAACGCTGTTAATTTTGCATGTTTGTCTGTTAAACATATTTTTTGAGCATGAAAATGTTTATTTGAGAGTGGGTAGCATTCGAAAAACAGTTATTCCAGAATGAGGACACTATTTAATACACTATAAAAACTCTTCGGAAACGTTTCTGAAAAATACGGGCAGCGAAAAATACTTTGTTTTTATAAATAATTCTTTAAATTTTGGATATGTATTGGTTTCTGGGGATTCAAAAGACAATGGAAGACGCTTTTCGGAATTTCGGATAACTCAGAAGATTATACTATATTTTAGTTCATGGTTATAGTATATTTTCATAAAATAAGAAACATTGGTCATTTTTTATAGTGTATTTGACAAAAAGAACTTCCGTTTGGAATCCTAAGGTAAAATTTGCTGAAGAAATCCAAATATGATGTCAATATTTTGCGTTAATGTTAAAAAGATTAAAGTTCGATACAGTTAGTATTTGTAGACGGTTCTCACGCAAATTTTAAGTATACATTAATCCGTACCATTATTACTTATCGATTAATACCAGTCATTTTTTAGCGATGCTTTCAGGCAAAAGTAATTTTTTTTTTCTTTTTTTTTTTCTTTTCGATTATACAATGAACAATATAATATCGAAAACATTCATTTATCTCAACCATTAGGTTAACCTTTTTATTTTTATTTAGGTTACGAATTTCAAATAAGTTTTTACATAATAATTATACTTAAGAAATGTTTTCAAAATCTTTAAATTTCAATTTCAAAAATATCATCTTATCTGTAATGATATTTTGTGGCTAAAAATAACATTGGCAGCAGAAAATTAATTTCTAAGTATTTCAAATTTTATTATATTTCTATCACTATTTTTATTTCTCAGTCATCTTCTAATGCAATTTTTTCCACAACAATTAATTTTTCATCGCTAATACAGAATCTGTTATTAATTGACACGATTTATATAAAAGTACAAAACTTGTCCCATTCTTCTCTTTGAATTTAACATATCTTGACATCCTTTACTGATATTTTGGGTAAGATGTAATTCTTTGATTGAACATAAATTATTTTTCTGAAATAACGTTTTATATAATCTTAAATTTAATTTGCAGAATCCTTTGAAAAATCTAATTTCATATTTTAGAAATTCAATTTGCAGATTTATTTCTTGGACTGAAAATTAGTAAGCTATTCTTCTTATGAAATTCATTGATGAAGACAGATTTTAACATTATTTTTTTAAAGTTTTAATTTAATTCTTGTTTCTGCTATCAGTTAATTTTAAAAAGGAAAATAATTTAAAAATTAACAACATTTCATAGTTGATTGAAAGATTTCTCAGTAAAATCCTAATTATTTTCTGAAAGTATTTCAGTGAGCGATCATATATTGAGAAAAATTAACTTTTTAAAAAACTGCCATTCTTTCCATGTAAATATAATTAAAAATGTCTCAGTAAAATGAATGATTTAAAAAAAAAAATTCAATGCATTCGAGCCTTTATTTCAAACAGCTGTTTTTAGCAATTTATAATGTAAAATTGTTACAATTTAAATATCTAAAACTAGAAGAAATATTTTTTAGATCTAGTGAAAAAATGTTTGAAGATAACAAATAAACATTAAGTTTTATCGAAAGTTGCATTTTTTCAGTATTATAAATATTGAAAAATAAATATTCAGACATGTTTATTCAGTTACATATCGTTCTATATAGAGAGATGAATGTTATTTTGCTAACATTTTTAAAAAGAAAATAAGCCTTTAAATATATATGTTATACGTTAGGTATAAAAATACATTTAATTTGTTATTTGAATATTTATCCCACTCTGTGGCAAGTATAGCAATATCCACAGAAAAAAATCCCTAGTAGTTGTTCCTTAGTATTATACGACGAGACATTTTATAGGAATATGTTTTAACGCGTGCGGTAATCCTTCATCCGTCGGTGTCGGCTGTGCAATGACCTTCGTAGCTGCAACTTCGAACATTTTTTTTATAAAAATGTGTCGTCGTCTCCTTTCTGACGTTGCACTGTAATCCATTATAATGATGCTTGACGTCATATAAATGTTTTTTCCACTTATTGGCTCTTTTTGTTCCACTCGACATCACACCCTTCAAAACTATTTTTATGATTTTCTAATCACTAAACAGGGTTTGCGACCCCATGTTCTAAAGTTTTCATCCTCTTGATGTGTTCTATAATTCCTCTTAATTTGTCGGTCGAATTTTAGAACAGCTTGTATATAGGCATTTAAAATATTTTTATTGCTTTCACTGATTTTCGGAATCGTTTCTGAGTAGATTTTTTCGTGTGTTAACATGTTTTGTGAAACCGGAATATCGGTTACGATGCTATCAAATCTCAATTAAACATTTGCAGCTGCGTAACTGAATTTATACATGCAAGGGTATCCACTGATTTTCGGAAACATTTCCGAGTAGTTTTATAGCGTATTAATCAGTTTTCTCAAACCAGAATATTGGTGTTTAGAGTGCTATTTATTTTCAATTAAACCTTTTCAGCAGCACAATTGAAGCAATGCATGCAAGAGTAGCATAAAATAATTAATTTTAATTTTAATGTTAAATATGTTAATTTATTATTTTTGTCTGTAAAATATGTTTGTTAAACATAAAAATTATTTATCCGAGTATTTATAGCAAACGAAAAACCTATATTCCTGCTTGAGAAAACTGATAATTACACTACAAGGGGATTTATTTTATAATACTTATATGGATATTTTTGCTTTTTTCTTTTTTCTCTTCTCTCTTTTTTTAAGGATAATAATCACATACTTTTCTCAATTATACAAATAAATCTTATTGATAATGGTAATACAAAATATAGATAAAATTTAGATCACTTTACATAATCGATAACTACATGCAAAATCTTTTAATTGCAATATTTATAATATAAAAAAGGAATTAAAAAAATATTGTCGGTTGCTAAATTTTATTTACCACAGTCTCCCCCCCTCCCCCCCCAAAAAAAAATCAGTATTTAGTATTTCTGATTTTTTTTTAACTACACGACCTTTAAAATTTTTCATTAAATTCATTTTTAGCAGTCAGATTCTAAAACACTGAATTTAAAATTTGCTGTTTACAGCTAACGATTTATAATACTTATTTTTTTAATTACTTGAATTTATATTTTTCATTTTTACACATTGTTTAATTGTTAAATTATGGATATCAAGATAATTTTGAGGTCCTGTATGAATATTTTTCCTCCTTTTAGTATTTTTTCATTTTATTTTTCCTTTTTTATAAAAAACAATCACATCCTTATCTTATTACAAATATGACATCTTGATAATGGTCATACCAAACATAATAAAAATTGTAGACCAGTTCAATTTATTTAATCGATAATTACATACGCGATCTTTTAATTGAAATACTTTGAATATAAATTTAGTAATTAAAACAAAATATTCTTGAGTGTTAAATTTTAATTATAAAGCATTCGAATAAAAAAAAATACAAATTATATAACTTTTCCTCCTGAATTAAATATGGCATTATTAAAATGAATTATTGCCAATAAAATAAGAAAATATCATTCTGTTCAAAGCGGGTATCGAACCGACACAATGATCGGAGCAGAGAAGCACCTCGCCTTATACCACTCGGCCACTCTTTTCTCGTTCGAGTGTACTCTAAAACTGGTTAGGTTCTAGATTTAAATTTACGCATGCGCAAATGTGTCATTTTCGTGTGAAAAGTGGATTTGACAGAAATCCCTTTTCGTTTTAATGTATAAGATAAAAGTTATTCGGAAACATTTTTGAAAGTCAGCAGCAGCAAGAGAAGTTGTTTTTATAAATGCTTTTCTAAATTTGGAAAATAGGCCAGTTTCTAAGTTTTCTAAAGATTACGAACGCTTTTCAGAATCGTGAGTAACTCGGAAGAGGTTACTGTATATTTTCGTGCATGGTTATATTAACGAAATTTTTGTCTTTTTTTTACTGTATATTATCCAAATATGTCTCCAGTAATGAACAAAAAAATTCAAATAGAATTTATTCCTGTAAAGGATCTTATTCAGAATTCAAATAATGTTTCTATGGCTTATACGATCCCATTATACATTTTCGAAATGACCCTATCTTCATTTACTAAATGATCTGTGATTCTTTGCAAAATATAAGACAAAAGCAAACTCTATCCCGGAATTGAAATGTTTTATGTTAAATAAGTGTTCAACTGAAAGAAGAATAAAAATAGTGTTATTTTTTCTAACCACTGTAAATTAAATATTTACTTTAAAAAAAGATACGCTATCACGCATAGGAAATTAAAATCTATTTTTTTTTTCGTACCGAACAAATTAATTTAAGCCAGAGCATTTCCATTCCATAAGCATTCTCTGAAGTATTGTGATATTTTTTGTATCATCAATACTAATAATCGCCGTATAAAATTCCATGAAAGAAACGTTTACGTAAATTAAAAAAATAAGCGCTTCAAAGAAAAATATATTTAATCTAATCTTAGTATAACTTACAATTGACCATTTATCTTAAGTATACATTATAAAAAATATGTTTATTAAGGTCAATAAAAATACACAAGGAAATTGAATAAATCTTTTATTTCTAGAAAAAAGTTTTGATTCCTAATGCAAATTATGTTTCTACATCTTACACGATTCTATAATATATTTTGCTAAATGACCATCTCTCTATTTACTAAATGGCCTATGATACTTTGATGAAAGTGAAACAAATATATCTAAAAATAAATATATGTAAATACTATCTAAAAAAAAGTCATGTTTACTCTTTAGTAAGAACAAACTGCATAAAAAAGAAAAATATTGTATTTTTTTAAAACATTCTGATTTAAATATTTATTTAAAAATGATACGCTATCCCTTAAAAGAAATTAGAATATGCTTTTGTTTTCTGCTAAACGAATTCAGTAAAGAGAGCTCATTTTTATTCCGTAAACATTTTCTTAATTTTTTTTTTTGGAATCAATACTAAACAAATACTCCCTGTATAAAATTTCGTGAAAGAAACGTATACAAAGATTAAAAAATTAAACCCTCCCTGGAAAATTATAAATTGATTTCTGCTTATTATAACTTAAAAACGGCCATCAAACACACAAATGGACATGTACCATATAACATTATACAAAATATGTTTCGTTTAACCAGAAAAAATATACAAGGAAATTGAATAAGACTGATTCTACAAATTATTTTATCCCCATTGCAAATGATGTTTCTACCGCCTCTTCATTTACTAAATGATGTATGATACTTTGCTAAAAGCAAAACAGTAGCAAACACTTTCTGAAAAAAAAAATGTTTTATCTTTAGTGATCATAAAAGCCACATAAGAAGTAAAAACAGTGCATTTTTCTAACAATTCTCAATTAAACATTATTTTAAAAAGATACGCTGTCATTCAAATGAAATAAGATATTTCTTCACAGAACAAATACCGAAATTCGAGAATTTTTATTGCAAAAATATTCTTGGAAATATTGGATTATTTTTTTGTGAAATCAATATTAATACTCGCTGTATCGAATTTCATTGGAAGACAGATATCTAAAAATTTAAAATTTAATCGCTTCCTAGAAAAATGCATTTAATCTATTTTTAGTATAACTTACAATTGATCATCTATCTGTATCACATTGCATTATACCAAATATCGTTTCTTCAACCACAAAGAATACACCACAAAGACATTGAATAAGACTTTCTTTTCTACAAAATATTTTATTCCCAAAGCAAATGATGTTTCTACCGCTTATACATAATTCTATTATACATTTACTAAATGACCTCCTCTTCATTTACTAAATTATGTCTGATGATAAAAAAAAATATGTCTTTGATAAATTATGTCTTTGATAAAAGTAAAACAATAGCAAACACTTTTCTAAAAAGTATATTAATTTCTTTTTATTAATTTTAAAAACGGCAGAAGAAGTAACAAGAGTATATTTTTTCTAACTATTCTCAATTAAACATTATTTTTAAAAGATACTCTGTCACTCAAACGAAAGAAGGTATTTTTTATCAGAACAACTACAAAATATCGAAAGAATTTTTATTGCAAAAATATTCTCGGAAATATTGGATTACTTTTTTCTGAAATCAATATTAATACTCGCAGTATAGAATTTCATGGAAGACACATATCTAAAACTTTAAAATTTAAGCTCTTCCTAGAAAAATGCATTTAATCTATTTTTACTATACCTTACAGTTCATCATCTATCTGTATCACATTGCATTATACCAAATGTCGTTTGTCCAATCACGAAAAATACACCAAGAAATAGAATAAGACATTCTTTTCTACAAAATATTTTATTTTGAAAGCAAATGATGCTTCTACCGTTTACATAATTCTATTATACAGTTACTAAATTACCTCCTCTTCATTTATTAAATTATGTATGATACTTTGTTAAAAGTACCAGGGAAAATCATTAAGTAAGTCACAAAAGATAATTAAATAATAACTTACAAGGCTATTCACCTCAAAACTATTTTTATTTCTCAACATATTCTCGACCAATATTTTGGTACTTAGATCACCGTTTTATCAGTGCCCCCACACCAACTGCATAACATTATTTGGGTTGCTGTCTCGGTCACATTACGGCTTCAAGTTGAATCTTTTCATCATCTGTGAAAATCATCTTGCTTCCAAAATCGTTTTTTAGTGGGCTAAACAGATGAAAATCGCTTGGAGCTAATTCGAAGCTGTATGGTGGATGTTGAAGAAGTTGCCATCCAAACTTTTGAATTGTATCATGCATTTAACTTGAAATCCTAATTCGGCTGATACAGCTACCCAAAGAATGTTATGCAGCTGGTGTTGGGGAATTGATATAACGTTGATATAAGTGCATAAATATTGGTGGAGAATATGTTGAGAAATAAAAATAGCTTTGAAGTGAATATCATTGTAAATTATTCTTTAATTATCTTTTGTGACTTACTTAATGACTTTCCCTAGTTAAACAATAGCAAACACCTTCTAAAAATAATAATATTTTCTCTTTAGTAATCATAAAAACGGCATAAGAAATGAAAATAGTATATTTTTTTCTAACCGTTCAAAATTAAATATTATTTAAAAAAAGATAAGCTGTCACTCAAACGAAAGAAGATATTTCTGTACAGAACAAATACAGAAAAGTCAGAAAACTTTTTATGCAAAAATAGTCTCGGAAATATTGGATTTTTTTGTGAAATCGCTATTAATACTCGCAGTATGGACTTTCATGTAAGACACATATCTAAAAATTTAAAATTTAAGCGCTTTCTAGAAAAATGCATTTGATCTGCTTTTAGTATAACTTGCAATCGTTCGTCTATCTGTATCACATTGCATTATACCAAATGTCGTTTGTCCAATCACAAAAAATACACAAAGAAATTGAATAAGACTTTCTTTTATACAAAATATCTTATTCCCACGACAAATGATGTTTCTACCGCTTATATAACCCTTTTATACATTTACTAAATGACCCCCCTCTTCATTTACTAAATGATGTATGATACTTTGCTAAAAGTAAAACAATTGCAAATACTTTCTAAATCTATACTAATATTATAAAGGAGTAATTCTTGTTTGTTTGTTTGTAGGGGGTAATCTCTGGAACTACCGAACCGATTTCAAAAGTGATGGTGGCAAATTGATGGTGCCATTCCTCCTCCAACATAGGCTATATTTTATGTCGGTGCCACTAACCCCAGGGGGTGCAGGAGCAAAAAACGTTCTAAAATTGCGATTTTTCAGTTAGCACACTGGCTGTCAAGCCCTGTGAGCTTGGCAGCCGGTTCTGTATGTATGTATGTACGTACGTAATGCGATAACTCTTCATAGAAATATCCGTTTTCCTTCAAATTTTGTTTATAGGTTCACTGTGTTAAGGCGCTTCCCTGATTAGTTTTCGGGATTGATTGGTTAAGTATAAAAGGGGGGGGGACAAGGGGCTAATTCCCCCCCTTAATTTATATAAATGGGTTTTTCATGCAGAATTATTCCGTTTTCCTTCAAATTTTATTTATAGGTTCATTGGGTTAAGACGCTTCCCTGATTACTTTTCGGGATTGATTGGTTAAGTATAAAGGGGGGAACGGGGGGCTAATCCCCCCCCTTAATTTATATAAATGGGTTTTTCATGCAGAATTATTCCGTTTTCCTTCAAATTTTGTTTATAGGTTCACTGTGTTAAGGCGCTTGCTTGATAATTTTCGGGATTGATTGGCTGAGTATAAAGGGGGGAACGAGAGGGGGGGCTAATCCCCCCCCCCCCCTTAATTTATATTAATGGGTTTTTCATGCAGAATTATTCCGTTTTCCTTCAAATTTTGTTTATAGGTTCACTGAGTTAAGGCGCTTCTCTGATTAGTTTTCGGGATTGATTGGTCAAGTATAAAGGGGGGGAACAAGGGTCTAATTCTTCCCCCCCTTAATTTATATAAATGGGTTTTTCATGCAGAATTATTCCGTTTCCCTTCAAATTTTGTTTATAGGTTCACTGAGTTAAGGCGCTTCCCTGATTAGTTTACGGGTTTGATTAGTTAAGTATAAAGGGGGGGGGATCGGGGGGGGGGTCTAATCCCCCCTTAATTTATATAAATGGGTTTTTCATGCAGAATTATTCCGTTTTCCTTTAAATTATGTTTATAGGTTCATTGGGTTAAGACGCTTCCCTGATTACTTTTCGGGATTGATTGGTTAAGTATAAAGGGGGGGAACAAGGGGCTAATTCCCCCCCCCCCTTAATTTATATAAATGGGTTTTTCATGCAGTATTATTCCGTTTTCCTTCAAATTTTGTTTATAGGTTCACTGTGTTAAGGCGCTTCCCTGAGTAGTTTTCGGGATTGATTAGTTAATATAAAAGGGGGGGGATCGGGGGGCTAATTCCCCCCCTTAATTTATATAAATGGGTTTTTCATGCAGAAGTATTCCGTTTTCCTTCAAATTTTGTTTATATGTTCATTGGGTTAAGACGCTTCCCTGATTACTTTTCGGGATTGATTGGTTAAGTATAAAGGGGGGAACGGGGGGCTAATCCCCCCCTTAATTTATATAAATGGGTTTTTCATGCAGAATTATTCCGTTTTCCTTCAAATTTTGTTTATAGGTTCACTGTGTTAAGGCGCTTGCATGATAATTTTCGGGATTGATTGGCTGAGTATAAAGGGGGGAACGAGGGGGGGGCTAATCCTCCCCTTAATTTATATTAATGGGTTTTTCATGCAGAATTATTCCGTTTTCCTTCAAACTTTGTTTATAGGTTCACTGTGTTAAGGCGCTTCCCTGATTAGTTTTCGGGATTGATTGGTTAAGTATAAAGGGGGGGGGGAACGGGGGGATAATCCCCCTTAATTTATATAAATGGGTTTTTCATGCAGAATTATTCTATTTGCTTCAAAATTTGTTTATAGTTTCATTGGGTTAAGACGCTTCCCTGATTAATTTTTTGGATTGATTGATTAAGTATAAAGGGGGGGGACGGGGGCTAATACCCCCCTTAATTTATGTAAATGGGTTTTTCATGCAGAATTATCCCATTTCCTTCAAATTTCATTTATAGGTTCACTGTGTTAAGGCGCATCCCTGATTAGTTTTCGGGATTGATTGGTTAAGTATGAAGGGGGGAACAAGGGGCTAATTCCCCCTTATCTATACTAATATATAAAGTAGTAAAGATTGTTTGTTTGTTTGTTTGTTTGTTTGTAGAGGGTAATCTCTGGAACCACTGAAGCGATTTTAAAAGTGATGGTGGCAAATTAATGGTGACAATCCCTGCTCCAACATAGGCTATATTTTATGTCGGTGCCACCACCCCCAGGGGGGTTCAGGAGCGAAAAACGTTCTAAAATTTCGATTTTTTGTATACTGAAGGAGATAGAAGCATCAAATTTGGTATGGTAGTTACTTATAACATGTAAATGCTCTCTAAGAACAAATTATAAATACATTCGAAATTTAAAAGGGTGAGATGAGGAAGAAGCATTCTAAAAACATTCTAAATTACAATTTCTATGGAATCTCTGAAACTACAGAACCGATTTCAAAATTGATGGTGGCAAATGGATGGTGACAGTCCCTGCTCCAACATATGCTAAATTTTATGTCAGTGCTACTACCCGCAGAGGGTGCAGGAGCGAAAAACGTTCCAAAATTATGATATTTTCAATAATGAAGGAGTTAGGAACTTGACATTTTGTATGGTCGTTACTTACAAGATTTAAATGCTCTATAAGAACAAAGTCTAAAAAAATTCGAAATTTAAAAGGCTGAAATAAGCAAAAAATTTTCTAAAAACATTCTAAATTACAATTTCTATGGAATCTCTGGAACTACTAAAGCGATTTCAAAAGTGATGGTGGCAAATGGATGGTGACAATCCCTGCTCCAACATAGGCTATATTTTATGTCGGTGCCACTACCCCGAGGGGGGTGCAGAAGCGAAAAACGTTCTAAAATTGCGATTTTTGCGATGCTGAAGGAGCTAGAAACTTGAAGTTCGGCATGATTGTTATTTATAAGATCTAAATGCGCTCTAAGAACAAATTCTAAAGAAAAATGATCTAATGATTCTGCGATTTTTCAACTATTGAATTTCTAAAATTACCAAATTTCACCATAGAGTACCATAGCGAAACCTTCACGCGTAAAAAGATAATGATAAGGACGACGTGTCCTGACGTGTATATTGGCTATAGCACGAGTCACAAATTATAGTATCCTTATTATTCTGTTAAAATATAAAAGTGAATTATGAAATGTCAATATTTTGTTTGATTAAAGGTTCGTTAAGAGAAATTGACCAGCGTAGCGGGTGTAGCTTGCTAGTATAATAATATTTTTCCTTTAGTAATCATAAGAACGGCAGAAGAAGTGAAAATAGTATATTTGTTTCTAACCATTCTCAATTAAATATTATTTTAAAAAGGCAAGCTGTCACTCAAACGGAAGAAGCTATCTCTTTCCAGAACAAATACAGAAAGGCCAAAGAACTTTTTATTGCAAAAATAGTCTCGGAAATATTGGATTATTTTTTGTGAAATCAATATTAGTACTCGCAGTATAGAATTTCATGGAATACACATATCTAAAAAGTTTAAATTAAAGCGCTTCCTGTAAAAATACATTTAATCTATTTTTAGTATAACTTACAATCGGTCATCTATCTGTATCACATTTACATTATACCAAATGTCGTTTGTCCAATCACAAAAAATACACAAAGGAATTGAATAAGACTTTCTTTACTGCAAAATATTTTATTCACAAAGCAAATGATGTGTCCACCGCTTATACAAGTCTATTATACATTTACTAAATGATCTCGTCTTCATTTAATAAATTATGTATGATACTTTGCTAAATGTCAAACAATAGCAAACACTTTCAAAAAATATATATTGTTTTTTCTTTAGTAATAAAAAAAAGAAGAAGTAAACACAGTGTATTTTTTCTAACTAGTCTCAATTAAACACTATTTAAAAATATATACTCTGTAACTCAAACAAAAGGAAACACTTTCTGAAAAAAGACAATGTTTTCTCTTTAATGATCATAAAAAGTAGAGAAGAAGTAAAAATAATGCATTTTTTCTAACCATTCTCAATTAAACTTTATTTTAAAAAGATACGTTGTCACTCAAACGAAAGAAGCTATTTCTTTACAGAACGAATACAGAAATCGAAAGAATTTTTATTGCAAAAATATTCTAGGAAATATTGGATTTTTTTTTATGAAATCAATATTAAAGTATAGAATTAGCAGTATAGAATTTCATAGAAGACTCATACCTAAAAAATTAGAATTTAATCGCTGCCTAGAAAAATTCATCAGATCTATTTTTAGTATAACTTGCAATCGGTCATCTATCTGTATCACATTGCATTATACCAAATGTCGTTTGTCCAATCACTAAAAATACACAAAGAAATTGAATAAGACTTTCTTTTTTTACAAAATATTTTACTCCCAAAGAAAATTATGTTTCTACCGCTTATATAATCCTGTTATACATTTATTATATGACCCCATTTTCATTTACTGATGTATGATACTTGGCTAAAAGTAAAAAAAAATAGTATACGCTTTCTAAAAATAATAATATTTTCTGTTTAGTAATCATAAAAACGGCAGAAGAAGTGAAAATTCTCAAGCGACCATTCTCAATTAAATATTATTTAAAAAACATAAGCTGTCACTCAAACGAAAAAAGCTATTCCTTTACAGAACAAATACAGAAAATCGGGAGAATTTTTATTGCAAAAATATTCTCGTAAATATTGGATTTTTTTTTTGTGAAATCAATATTAATTCTCGCAGTATAGAATTTCATGGAAGACACATATCTAAAAATTTAAAATTTAAACGCTTCCTAGAAAAATACATTTAATCTATTTTTAGTAAAACTTACAATTGATCATCTATCTGTATCACATTGCATTATACCAAATGTCGTTTGTCCAATCACGAAAAATACACAAAGAAATTGAATAAGACTATATTCTACAAAATATTTTATTCCCAAATCGAATGGTGTTTCTACCGCTTATACAATTATATTATACATTTACTAAATGACCCCCCTCTTCATTTCATAAATGATGTATGATTATTTGCTAAAAGTAAAACAATAGCAAATACTTTTGAAAAATAATAATATTTTGTCTTTAGTAATCATAACAACAGCAGAAGAAGTGAAAAATTTCAAGTGACTATTCTTAATTAAATATTATTTAAAAAACGTTAAGCTGTCACTAAAACGAAAGAAGCTATTTCTTTAGAGAACAAATACAGAAAAGCCAGAGAACTTTTTATTGCAAAAATAGTATTGGAAATATTGGATTATTTTTTGTGAAATCAATATTAGCACTCACAGTATAGAATTTCATGGAATACACATATCTAAAAATTTTAAATTTAAGAGCTTCCAAGAAAAATGCATTTAATCTATTTTTAGTTTAACTTACAATCGGTCATCTATCTGTATCATATTACATTATACCAAATCTCGATTATCCAATCACCAAAAATACACACATAAATTGAATAAGACTTTCTTTCATATGAAACATTTTATTCTCAATGTAGATAATCTTTCCTACCCTAAACGATCCTATGATACATTTATTTAATGACTACCTTTTCATTTACTAAATGACCTATGATACTTTGCTAGAACTAAAACAATTGCGTTCTCTTTCCAAAAAATTTATGTTTTCTGTTTAGTAATCATACAAACGACAGAAGAAGTAAAAATAATATTTTCTTTCCCTAACAATTCCTTCTGAAATAAATATTTAATTAACATTAGAATTACCGCAACGGGTCATCTATGATCCGAGACGTGGTTATTCGCTCTTATCTTTGTCGTTTTTCAGAATAAAAATTAGAAATTGCTTCACATTTCTTAAATACATAGTTTAATACCTTCATGAATTTAATTGACATCCAACGAATACTTTTTTTATCTACAGGTCTCTATAACTAGAATTACAATGCGTAAAATTTAAGTACAAAATCATGGAGTGATATATATTTAAATTTTTTTTAAGTCTTAATATCTTATTAATCGGTAGGAAATTCAAATTGATAATTAAATGTACAGGGTGATTATAATTAAATTCACACTTTCAAAATGCTGTAAAAAAGGAACCACTGGTCAGTATGTCTTCAAATTTGAACTGAATATACTAGAAGAAGGTGACAACGGCATGGCATAAGAAAGAAAAAGTTCCAAAGTGTATCAATAGAGGGCGCTGTAAGCGGAATAACGAAAGTGGATTCGGCTACAAGTGACATTTTTAATCGAAATACAACGGCTTTGGCATGAATCGCACAGTATACCGACCGTACTGTTCAATGTGCATAAGTGATTCGGTTGTTTGAAGGAAAAAATGACTGCCAAATTAGTCAACAGCTGTGGTACTATTAGTGGAAAACCCATCCACCACGGTAAGGTCGTATCACATTGGATGGGAAAAATCGGTTTTTAATTGTCCTTTGGCCAAAAACCGCATAAAAAACACTTAATGATTCGGTCTTGAGTGTCTTTTAATTTGCATAGTATGCCACTTACAGCACCCTCTATTGATATACTTGTTTTTCTTATGCCATACCCTTTCCCCTTTCTTCCAGTATATTCAGTTCAAATTTGAAGTCATTCTGACAGGTGGTTCCTTTTTTACAGCTTTTTGAAAGTGGGACTTTACTTATAATCACCCTGTATACAAAATAGAATAAAACAAGATTACATTTATAAACAGGATTAGCGAAAAAATAGTTGTCTCTGACTACCGTTCTAAATTTGATGAAGTTTAAGGTACAAATAACTCGAATTATGCATTTATTAATTGTTAACCTCGTCAGAAGAATCGTAAATTGTTAAAATGTTGAAATGATTGAATAACACCAGAATTTACGGACATATTGATTTGAAAATAAAATTTATGCTTCTCTACACGTACATTTTTATATTAAAAAAAATTAACAAATTCCGCAGTTTTTGTGGAAGTTGGGGATTAAAATTAAGTAGTGTAATTAACATAAAAATGCACATGAAGAGGTTAAATAAAAATAAGAAAATTCATTGAAATTTGGAGTTATAACATTCAAATAAGTGTTCAATAGCGTTTTGCACTTTACTGCTACACATGGAAATGTTTAAAATCATATATTCTTTAACGATTTTTACGAAATTTTGTATCCTATCGTTTTGGGGCACCAGAAAACCATTGGGCTATTTCACATGTTCGAGAAAATTCGATTAGTGGGTCATTTTGGGTCACCATGACTCAGTGTCAAGCTAATTGTATCTAAAAAACGGTTTAAACGATTTTGACTAAATTTTGTATCCTACAATTTTCGATCACGAGAAGACTATTGGGCTGGGTCACATGTTGCAGAACGTTTGATTGGTGTGTCATTTTTGGGTCAACGCGGGTCAAGTTAATTTTTCTAAAAAAGGGCTCCAACGATTTTAATTAAATTTTGTATCCTACGAGTTTCGGGCACGAGAAAATCATTGGGCTAGGTCACATGTCCGAGAAAATTCGATTAGTGGGTCAATTTTGGGTCAATGTGGGTCAAGCTATTTTTATCTAAAAAACGGCTCAGACTATTTAGACTAAATTTTACATCCTATGGTTTTCGTGCACGAGAAGATTGTTTGGCTAGGTCACATGTTCGTGAAAATTCGATTAGTGGGTCATTATGGGTCCAGCTATTTTTATCTTAAAAACGGCTCAGATGTTTTGAGCTAAATTTAGTATCCTACAGTTTTAGGGAACGAGAAGACTATTGGGCTAGGTCACATGTTCAAGAAATTTCGATTAGTGGGTCATTTTGTTAATGGGTCATTATGGCTCAAACTATTTTTATCTTAAAAACGGCTCAGACGATTTGAACTAAATTTTGTATCCTACGGTTTTTGGGCACAAGAAAATCATTGGGCTAGGTCACAAGCTCGAGAAAATCGGATTAGTGGGTCATTTTTGGGTCACTGTCAGTCAAGCTAATTTTATCTAACAAACGGTTCAGACTATTTTGACTAAATTTTATAGCCTACTAGTTTCGGGCACGAGAAGACAATTGGGATTGGTCACATGTTCGAGAAAAATTGATTAGTGAGACATTTTGGTCATGGGTATCCAATCCATGCTATTTGAACTCAAAGCTAATTTTGACCGAGCATAGCTCGGTCTTCCCTGCTCGTGCCAACAATAAATGCTCAATATGTTTACAATAAATGCTCAATATGTTTACAATAAATGCTCAATATGTTTACAATAAATGCGCAGTATTCAGATCCCTCTTAAATGGGTGACTTATTTTTCGCTTACTCTGTGTATCGAAAACAATCTTCTAAGAAAGTATATTTACCTATGTTGAAGTTTTCAGTCCTGAATAAGTATATTTAACAGTGAATGTAATAATACATTTATGAAATATTTCAGGAAAATAAAATGAGTTTGGGAACTGGGGGATGAAGACGACAAAGGATGGATGGGACATTCTCAATATTTCAGGCAATAAACATTTTTTTTAGTTGCTTCCTATTCTCATAGATGGCAATATCACAGTGTGCTTCAGAACCAAAAGCAAGAGCACATGGCTGTTTTCAATTACCTTCAAAGCTGCATTTCCTGAAAATTTTGCTTAAAAGTAATTTTTTTTTTTTTATATTTGTTGTTTACATATTTTATGCATTATAAACAATTAAGGTATGTTATAGTTATTTATTTCAAGGCTCAATATTAGAAATTAAAATGAATGAGTATTAACCATTGTGACAAAATAATTTCTGAAACTGAATGGCTAACAATTGAATATATGCATCATAGGGATGATTGGGAAATTTCAAATGGGGATGAATGGGACTGCTTCATTCATCCCTAGAGGATACTGAAATTTTTTTTTATTAACTAAATAATGTTATATAAGTTGATAAATTAATAATTTATGTTAATTATTCTTTTAACCTTTCCTCCTCATTGTAGCCGCCGTCGTCTTCAGTCATTGGATGTTTCTGTTTATGCGACTTTAAAGGTATTGCTGAGATCAGTCCAAGATGATTGGCTGATAAATAATCTTGGAGAGAATATTACAATTTATTACCTCTCATCTTTTGTCAAGGAGATACTTTTGTCAGCTTTTAGTACTAGCAACATAAACATAACCAGCGGTTTTAGGAAAACTGCCATTTTTCTTTTTAACAGCAATACATTTACTGAAACTGATTTTATACCAGCTTATGCGGCTGACAGCCCACATTTAGAACATTTTAGACAGACCACATTTATTGTGTTACTGATATTTGCACATCCGTACAACTTTAACTTTGTAATTCATTAAAATTTCAGTTAAAATATATAATGTTAATTACAGGTTTTTAATGTATAATAAACTGTGTTTTGACTTCTCAGATTACTAACAGTGATATATAACAGCCATATAAAATCATATATTACAAATATAATTACATATAAGTTTATAATTATAAATTTTAATTTGGTATTATTTAATACAAAGAGGAAAATATTTGTGTCCAATCCACCCCTGCTGTGGGGATGATTGGGAGAGAGAGGAACTTTTTTTTAAGAATTGCATAATATATTTTTGTATAATAATAATCTTGAATAAATATTGTGCATAACTTGTAGACAAACACCTAATGTATGAAATGCGATATATGTAGAACTTCTCAAATCCGGAATCGCTCGGATGTAGAGTATTATAAACTCTACAGTATGTGTTTTTTATTTTTATGTGTGGCTTTAATTTAGAATTTAAATTGTTATTTCTCAGTCTCTAAAATTCGGAAATTTCGAAAATACGGAATTGCGCAGTCCCGAGCGATATAATATTAATAATAACTTAAATAAAATATTTAAAATAAATATTTTTGTAAAAATGCACCTTTCATCCCCTGTTTCCCCTATAAATGAATAACGTCCTTTTTTCTACCTAAAATATATTATTTTATATATTATATTTACATCAGTATTGTATGTTAAGAAATATAATGTTTTACTGGAGGAATTTTTAAAATAACTTGCAAAATACACGTAACTCTGATATCTCCATTTTGAAAGTGGAGATTCGCAGTTTTACATAGCTGTCTGCAGAGAAATTTTTTTTGACCGATAAAATCCAGTAAAAAAAATGAAATTTTATGAATCATAAAATGCATTTTTATGATATTATTGGTATTAGGTATTCAAGTGACACTTATATGAAATTCGAAAAAGTTTAGAATATTATTTTTATATTAGTTTACACACATATATATATAATAAAGAATTTTCACCATTTTACCTTAATTAATTTATTCCAAATTCTTACAATTCAACTTTTTTTCCCTGTCTTTTAATAATATTTTAAATATATATTATACTTTAATTCCATATCTTTAATCAACATCTACTTTTAATTCTTATTCTAAAAACTTTAATCTGTTAAAGGTGACACTTCTTTGTAAAACCCCCTAATTTATTCCTTCATATTTTGAGACATTAAATTTTTATTTCATTAGAATGTCTCTTAACATCATTTTTATTTTTATTAAAATTATCATTCGATTTCCCATGATTCATTGCATCTCCCGTGTCTAACTTTTTCACTTCAAAATTATGCAGAGTATAATAAAGAGTTCTACAGCCTTCCAACCCGCTCATTGGTTAAATTACCCTTGCATTGGCGAAAAATTCCTACGCCTCGCGGAGTATAAAACGCGTTACATAACCTTGGAGATAAAAATTTTTACATTTTGTGACTTGCTAAGTAAAACCGGTCACTTAGAGGAGAAGTGTATTTAAATTGATGTATATCTTTAATAATATGTAACATCTTCAAGCTTTTTCCTATGGCGTAACACAGCTCAGTTATGAATTTTCAACTTGATAATTAGTGGAATTGTCTATGCTTTGGGAAATGTCAATAAATGTATTGATAACAATGCAGTTTCTTGCTATATTTACGGGAAAATTCCTAGTGCATTTTATAAACATCGTCTTCAATCTAGAGCCTTCGACTGCAAAACGCATGTTATTCTACAGATTCATCGCTTACCATAATTAATATGTTGATATAATTCACTATGAAATGGAAAATCATTTCATTATGTATATATATCACAACAATTAATTGTTGCAAAACAATATTTCAATGAATTTTCATATTTTTATTTAACCCTTTAATGGGCGTTTTTTTGTTTGTTATTTATAACATTTAATTTTAATCCCAACTAACACAAAAACACTGGAATTTGTTCATATTTTTTTATTTAACTAGTCGGATGTGCCAATTCCAAAACTTTATTCTATCTCACACAGGTTTCGCAAACACAAAAAAACGAATCAGCAGCAATTTATATCAAGTACTAATTGAATCTAAAGTTTTATTAAATTCCGTGCGTTAGTTCTTGAGCTATGACTATCGTTAAAATCGTGTACATTCTGAAAAATGCAGCACAGCAGAGTGACCTGTTGGGAGATTTACACCAAAACCAAATCAACATCAACATATGTTAATGTCTGACTGAATCTGAAGTGTGATGAAAATCCGTGCATTAGTTCTTGAGATATAGATATTGTGAAAATCATAAAAAAATAGCACAGCAGCGCCAGCTCTTGGGCTATTTACACCAAAACGCAATCAGCGTCTATTTATGTTAAGATCTAACGGAGTCTGAAGTTTTATAAAAATCAGTGCATTAATTCTTGAGATAGAGCTATTGCGGAAATCGCGAGAAATGCAGCATAGCAACGCCATCTTTTGTGCGATTTAAACCAAAACGTAAAAAGCTTCTGTTTATGTCAAGGTCTAATATAATATGAAGTTTGATGAAATTCTGTGCATTAGTTTTTGAGATACAGCTATCGTGTAAATAATCAAAAATGTTGCATAGCAGCACCACCTGTTGGGATATCTACACCAAAACGTAATCAACGTCTATTTATGTTAAGATCTAACGGAATCAGAAGTTTGATAAAAATCAGTGCATTAGTTCGTGAGATAGAGCTATTGCGGAAATCGAGAAAAAAGTACCATAACAGCGCCACCTTTTGTTCGATTTACCCCAAAAAACTGATCAGCACCAATTTATATCAGGGACTAACTGAATCTAAAGTTTTATTAACTTCCGTTCATTATTGTTTGAAATAGAGCGCCCACAAAAGTTTTGTCACATAGAGACAGACAGACAGACTCACAGACGGACATTTTATAAAAACAGTCAAATCATGTTCAGAATTACAATCATCTTCAAAAACGTATAAATCCATCGAAAACCGAAAGTCTGAATTTTTTATGAATCCAATACTTTCTTCTTGTAAAGATAGAAGAAAGTAAAAATGTAAAGTGAAAGTCATAGATTTATTTTGAAATAAATCTCTCCGTACATTCTGGTGATATTCAACCATTTGAACATTTTATATATATATCTATATTATGAAAATTAGATATCCGCACTTCATTAAATTTATTTTATAAAAAATTCAATTCTACATTTATTCTACAAGCCTAGTTTATTAAATGATTTCCTATCTTAAACAATATTCGATTCATTTCGTTTATTTAAATTCCACTCTATTTAAAATGCAGATTTTAATATTTTATTTCCTTTCACAATCTTTCTATAAAACATTTCTCGTAATCATTTTTCTTCATGCCCTTTTTATTTCTCAATCTTAAAACGCCGATATCTGTTCTAATAAAGTTATCTGTTTTAAACAATTTTCTTTTTCGTATTTTATTCTAAAAGTCTATTCGCGCGCTTTTCTGGAAGGACCGCGTTAGTAAATTCTCCCTTCGACCTTAAAGTATAGTTATTTCCCGCTTCGAAGCCAAGATTTGCTGTCCCACATATGTGCATTGATATAAATAACCTGCCGTCCCTTGGTATTTAACACGGACCGTGAGAACGGAGACCAAATTTTTGGTCTCATTTGTTTTTCTAAAAAACTACGTTGCTGTCTCTAAAAGATTCACCGCAGTTTTCGAATGTGATTATAACATCGTTTCGTAATGTACTTCGTTTGAAAGCATGACAGGATTAACTGCTAAAGTTTTTGTGGCGAAAATGTCCATCCGTATTAAAGAAATTTGGCGGATTTGTGGCAGTAGTACATTAAAAAAAAAAAACTAATAAAATTTCTTTAGTTATGAAGATTTGTAATTTTTTATTCGGGAATTTGCCAGTGTTTTTCGACCAATGCCAATAGGTATCACAATGAAGACTGCATAAGCTTTATTTAATATAAAGATCTTAATTATTTATCGAAATGGAGCTTTACCTTACCGAATTATCGTAACATATATGTTAAGATAAAATGTTGCTGGCCTTCTAGTATGTTTTAACATAGAGAATTGCTAAGAGAGAGCAATTCTCTGGAATTTAAAGATGAGTGGGTTTAAATAAATGAATTAGAGTGACATCGTGTTCTTCTTTCCTTCATTCTACACTCTAAATAAGAAAGAGTGACTATTCACTCCGGAGGAGTGGATATTCACTCTATCTCAGAGTCAAAATTTGCCCAACCTCTTTAGAGTGACTATTCACTCTAGGCAAAAGTGAAATTGTTCACTCTCTGAAAGAGTGAATACTCACCCCCGAAAAGTGAATATTCACTCCAAACAGGGGTGGATACTCACTCTTTCAAAGGAGTGACTATCCACACTTGCAGAAAGAGTGGGTTTTTTCACCCTGATAGAAGTGAATAGTCACTCTTTCATAGGAGTGGCTATCCACTCTTTCATAGGAGTGACTATTCACTCTTGTAAAAGGAGTGGATTTCTCACTCCTCACAGGAGTGAATAGTCCCTGTTTCGTAGGAGTGAATGTTCACTTTTTATGGAGTGAATCATTTTTTTTTTATATTTCTTTTATGGGCATTTTAAAATAATCATATATTTTAGAGCATGCAATGAAAATAGACACAAGCGTGGTAAAGATTGGAATAAAATACTTTATTGGCAATATTTATTTAATTCATAGTTTGTAACAGTAACTGAACTCTTGAGGAAAAATTCAATTAGAGTTACATAATGAATTAAATTAGGTTACTGACAGAAATAAACTAAAATATTTTACACAAGTTGTAAACCTCCAACTGGACGAAAAATGTCCGGGCCAGGACTCGAACCTGGGATCGCTTGGCTGAAGCCGCCACGCTCTACCACTGAGCCATCCCGGTCGAATCTGGAGGGCATAATTCATCCAGGGATCTCGAGGGCATAATTCATCCAACGATTCCATCATTTGGATGAATTAGGCCCTCCAGATTCGACCGGGATGGCTCAGTGGTAGAGCGTGGCGGCTTCAGCCAAGCGATCCCAGGATCGAGTCCTGACCCGGACATTTTTCGTCCAGTTGGAGGTTTACAACTTGTGTGATTGCTTTGCCAATTTGAAAAATTGTGTTAAAAAATAATCTAAAATATTTTATTCCAAGCTTATCACTATTGTGTTTGCTTTCATTGCATGCCTTATAAAGATATGATAGTTTTAAAATGCCCATAAGAGCAAGTACTTAATCAGTTAATATTATTTCTTTCTTTTCAAATACCCATTAAGTTGTATTTAGTATTTTAATAATTCCTGTGATGTACGTTTTTTTTTTCATGTGTAAGGTAAAGCTAGAATAGTCTGCGCACAATTCAAAAGAATAGCAATAAAAAATCTAAATATTAATTTTTTGCTAAAATGTCCATGAATAATTTTTACTTCATTTGTTTTTTCTGCATTTCCATTGCTATTTTGTTGTTATGTTGCAATTTAATAGAACAGTTGTAATAAAACCAAGAAAGTTATTTTGCGCAATCTGTCCTTACAGGGTTGGTGTGATTGCGCACATGGGTAGGAGAGATTGTTACTAATAATAACTACAATTAAATTGTTGACAATAATAATTACACTTAAATGACATTGTTGTAAGGTTTTTGTGAATAAATTTTATTGTATTGGGAGTGAATATTTCAACCTAATGCTTAAAGAATCAGAAAAAGGAAATAATTTTAAAAACGATTAAAAAATTTTAATTAAAGGAAAAAAAATTAAAGAATTAGAAAAAGCAAGTCCAGATAAGATTACACAATAAAATTATGAAACTTAATAACACGTTTAACTTAAAATAAGTCCATTTTCATTTTTCATTTTTCTATGCAAAGTTACCAATAAGCTGCGTAATCTCTCTTAGCATTTAAACTAATGGGAACAATGCGCCATCTCTCCTAAGTAGCAGATGCGCAAACTCTCCAATTTCGGTAGGAGAGATTGCGTGGCCTTTTATTTAAACATGGCCGCTACTAAAACGAAGGATTGATGTTCACATTGTTAGTCTAGATTAGTAGCTTATGAGAAATCGTTTAAGTTTAAAATATTTTGTACTATTGACATTGTATAGAAATTCTGATGAATAGCTATGAAAATTCAAGCACTTACTTTGAGAAAACAAACAAAATAGCAATACGTTATCTTAGACGCCCAAAGCAATCAACGTGCACTTTCAAGTAGACACTCCACTACTGTTGTTGTACAACTACCTGGAGTCGTTGCGCTCTCACTCTACTCCTTCCCCCCGAACCTCTATGTGCGCAATCTCTCCGACCGCGCCATCTCTCCTGGCTTTACCTTAATTCAAATTTTACATCTTTAGATCTCGGTATTAATTGCTAATGAATTTAAATCATTAACATTATAACATCATAAACATTATTGTTTACTGTATTTTAGTTGCTTTTAAAGTTTTATTAATAACTATTTAATAGATGGGTATTCTATGACTAACAATGTGTGATTTCACTTTAATTTTTGTTTGAAATATAAACTCTTATCTTTTGACCGTACTTTTCAGTAAATTAGCGCTATTTTGCAAAGTCCTATTATTCTAAAATTATACATAATATTTCTGTTGTCACCATCCCTTTTTCTATAACTGTAAACTGAAATGTCTAAAATTCAGACACTTAAGTGTCTGAAACGGATGGTTAAAAAAAGAGACACTTTAAAGTGTCTTAATTTTTTAAGGCACTTATTTGTGTCTTAATTTAAGACATTTGAAACGTCTGAATTGCAGCCATTTTCGTGCTCAGATCTGTCGGCAATAAGTTGCAATTTCTGACCACATTTTTTTTAAAGCATTAAATGCAGCCATATTTGACCACATTGCATCCTCGATAAATGGGAATATATTTTACCACAAAGCAGGGCTGGTAATTTTTTCAGAAGAAGAACTGGATTAAAGCATGGGCAAACTGGTTCATGGCACTACCTGCCCCCCTCCCCACACACACACCCGATTTTATGGGCCCTAAAATTTAGGATGCAATTTTCGTAAAGCTGATATTTTAAATCTCTTTCGACATTGTACTGATTATATTCAATGTTTTGAGCTTTTACAGTAAGATAAGATTGAAAACAAAAAAATATATTTATCTAAAAACAGTAAAATCTGTCAATAGTGGATACTTCGGGACCACAGAATTTTTCTGCTATTCGGATGTGTCCGGTTTTAGAGGTAAAAGCGGAAACCTCTATTTAGTGAAAATCCACCTTTTCAATCCACAACACATACATGTTTGAATATTTTTAAATCAGAAATGTGGACATCGCCGAATAGTAGACAAATTTTGTAGTCTCGAAATGTCCGCTATATCCTACTCTATATGTTTAAAATATTGAAAGAAATGTCAAATTTGGGAGGCACCTAAAATCAGAGGGGAGGTGGTCAGAGCCGGGGAAGAGTTTGCCCATGCATTAATCAGGTCCTGCTTCTGGAAGCAACCCAAACCTGATTTATAGTTCGCTAAATGGAGGTATATAGATAACAAACCCAGAAGTTCCGAGGTATCCGCTATTGAGAATTTTAACTGCATAAATTCATTTTGCAGTTCATTTTCATTTCATGCAGTTCATTTTCTTAGTAGAAAGTACAAGTTTCTATGCTTTAAGTATGCTTTAACTTATTTTAACATTTGAATAGAATAGTTCAATAATAATAATAATAATAAGGAAAAATAAAGTTTTCATTCTTTTTCTGAATGTTTTATATTTTTATTCAAATATTAACATCCTAAAAAACCACGCTGGTGTTACGAGCCCTTCTTATTAAAATAAATAAATAAATAAATAAAAATAAATAAATAAATAAGAATTTTTTTTTTCTGTAAAAGTGTTAAGAGTATATTAAAATTTGCTAAAAACCTTTTTTTTATCTTGTACATAGCATACTTAAATAGTTACACAAAAAAAACCAATTTAATCCTAAATTTTATTACAAAAATGAAAACTCCTTAAAAAAATATTTGTCTCTGCCATGGGCCAAACATGGTTCTTATCTACCCCCCCCACACACACACACACACATACACACCACCACCACTCTTTTTTTTTTCAATTTTCTTTTTTTAGTTCCACATTATTTTGATTCTTTATTTAGAATCTTATTCAATATGACTTTTTTATTTTTTTTATTTTTCCAGTTCATATATGATTAAGTAAACCGATTTGGATTCTTTGTTTGTATTATATTTTTAAAATGGCTGTGTATCTTGAAATTTAAATATATTATTTAGATGGAACACAGTAAATACATATAAATACAGTTTTTGTATTTTGAACAAGTTTTCCTGAAGAAATATTAAATAAAAAAAACCCATTCCCATAGGAAATATTGAAAAAACATTTATAAAATATTTAGAATTTGATTCGGATGCTTTTGTGATTCGTTTTCTTGTTCTATATACCCCCCTTTAAGCAACAATGTTTTTAAAAGTTTCCGAACATAAATTTATTTTGTTTAACATGAAAACATTGACTTCGAAAATATAATGTGTTAAATATACATCTTAACTTTATGTAATTAAATATATTAAATTGTAGCTTTTTTCTGATTTCCATTTTTTATTTGAAATAACTTTTTTATTTAAAAAAAGAATGAAAAATCAAAATCAAAATGAATTTACATTTTCTCCAGTTTTGATAACGTAAAGCTTTCAAAATGAATTTGTGTCTTGAAATCTAAATATGTTATACAGATGGAACACAGGATCTAATTGCAGTTTATATTTTTTGAGCAAGTTTTTAGATTTAAAAAAAAATCTTGCAACTAAATATAATAGTAATTTAATTTTTTAAATTAAAATTTATTAATAAAATAATCAGAATTTTATGATAACTTCATTCGGATGTTTTTATGATCATTTTTCAAGTTTTATGTTCCTCATTTGAAGCTAAAATGTCCATAACATTTCCCATATATATATTTCATTTTGTTAACATGAAAACATTAACTTCAAAATTATAATGTGTATCAGAATTAAATGATTTGTCATTAAAAATAAAAATTCATATGCGAAATCATACCAGTAATACCTGTAACTGAAAATTACAATTGAAAAACATAATAATACAATATCATTTAATAACTTTATACTTTTAATTATACTGCCATGCTAGTAATTTCTCTTATGTACATCAGACGGTAATACCAGAGTTACTAAACTCTCATTAGAAAATTATATACATATATATATTATAATAACATGCAGGAGAAATATTTTCTAGCTTCAAGATCATTTTCTTTATATATAGTACATTTTATCATGTCCAATTGTTAGTTTCTTATGTTTCATGCAAATGCATAAATATACTTTACAAAAATTCCCCAGCAATTTTATGTGAAAAATGTAGTTATGTACGTAAATAATATAAAACACTTACCTTTTTCCAATTTCAAATTAAAATCTGAAATCACCTTTTTACAAGAAGTAATCGAAAAATCAATATTATTATTATTTTTCAATATTTGAAGTTTTGCAAAATCGAAATATAAAATTTTAAGCTAAAAAAAAAAAAAAAAGGATTTTTTTTGGCAAAAATATAATACGAAAAATTTTGCCAAATACGGGTCTGAATATACAAGCAATAAAAGCAATACTCTGCTTTTATGTATTCAAGCAATAATCAGTTTATTTACTATAAAAAAAACATGTATTTATAAAGTGGATGATTTATAAGGATTAGTAAACAAGATCGTTAATCCTGGAAATGATATAAATTTAGTGGAAAAAAAAAATAAATACATAAATAATAATTAAAAAAAAACACAATTCTTGTAACACTGAAAAATATTTATTCGATAAAAAAATATACAAATAAGACAGTACATATTATTCTTAAAAAAGTAATTTAAATAATGAATATTACAGAAGTAATAATATTCGCGTAAAATTTCCATTTGGAAATAAAAATTATATTTTCGTAAATAATCGCGCAAGAGCTCTTACCTTTGTAAAGTATATCCACAAAAATTTAAATCCATTTTTATATAAATATTAAAAAATATATGCACTTTTTCTTTGTCTTTTATATCTTTCTTTAAATGTGTAGATGAATGAGCAAAATTACATTATATTGAAGAAAATTTTATATCATTCTTGAACTTGGTACGAGTAATTTCATATTTCTTCAGAAACAGCATCTTTATTAATCAAATAATAGCCATTGAAGTAAATTTTTGAAGAACAAAAACTGCACTAATATAGTTGCAGATGCAGATGACACACCACACGTTATGAGAACCACAATTTAAACAGTATATTTTATTATAATCATTATTATAATACCCCATATAAAATCTGGACAACTTCGTGAAACAAACTACAAATCATTAAAACAGTTTCTTTTACCGCGCGAATGCCAATGACGTACTGACGTGACCTAACAAAGCAAAACAGCCAGGTCAGCATTTTTAATTTAGCGTTATCACTGACTAAACCAAGGTTTACAATATAAAGAGTTTTTTTATCTCATTACTTTTTATCAGCGAGAAATAGACCGTTGTAGGAGAATAAATTAGAAACATTTTAATTTCTTTATTTGGTATATTTTTCCTAATGAAACTTGCATTTATCAATTTACGAAAACTGACATTTATCAATTATTTGAGTTTAATTACTATTAGAGTTTTAAAAAGTTCCGACAGATATAAAACATAGTTTAATTAAAGATTTTGTCGTAATACTTGCAAATAACTATTCAATTTTCATAAAACATAAGTGTCAGCAGGAGGACAGTGGAGACCGTTGCCCCTCTCAGTATTTTTAAATTTAATTAATTTTATTTTCTTTATGCCTGATTATTAAAAAAAATTATTTTTTTCTTCCAAATGGAAATATAATAATTTATAGCTGAAGAAAAAAATTTTAGTAAAAATTTTTCATCAGAGAACTCTTCCTTGAACACACAGTATAGAAGACAATTTTAATTTTGTTCCTCTTTTGATTTATCTTAAACCACCGGTGGGGGGGTAGGAGTATTCCGGACAAAAAAGCAAGCACCCTGACAAAAAAAAAAGTTTCATTTCTCTATTTTGAAAAATGTCGTTAGAAACTTATTTTTCGATATTTAATATTTCTTAATTATTAAATTTTTATGTATTTGTTTTATGTAGATATTTTTAAAAATTGTCATGAACGAGGAGTTATGACAAAAAATTCCTAATGTAGCCTATTTCATGTTTATATACATTTCATGTTTATAAAAATAAATTGTAGTACAAAAAAGATAAAATATCAATTCTCCACATAGGTTTATTTTATATTTATGGTTAAAAAGCAAAATTCGAAATCTACCTGTGTCTGTAGACGGAGCCGGCAGGAATTTTTTTTTTTTATAAGGGTTGGTCCCATAAAAAACTTGTCAGTATAAAAGTTGTAGCTAATATTAAGAAGATTTATAATAAATTTAAGCGGATTGGATATCTTGTGAATTGACGATGTTATGAATTTTTTTTCTTCTTAAACTCCTATTCCCCCCCCCCCCTTGAGGCCATTTTTAATGATATCAAAAATCTGTCATACATAAATTTTTGGCCCTTATCCTAGAAGTAATAATAACTTTAAACGGATTTGATACGTATCATAATTAAGAAGTTATGGGTTTTTTTCTGTTTTCACAACCCCCCCCCCCATTTCGATTTTGCCCATTAGCGAACTTGACCGAGATTTTATGTCCCTTGATTATATGTATCAGTTTAGAAGAGATTTGTGCAGAATTATTGAAGTTATCGTGTCCATAAAAAAATGATACAGCTATATAGACAGATAGATAGATAGATATAGTTTTGAACTGGGGGGGGGGTGGTTTGGGGTTCTAGGGGTCATGATCGGCGTAGATATGCAAACATTTTCAGAAATTCCAACATAGGGGAGAATGTAATAGGTAGTATTTCTTACGAAATCTACCTAAAAAGAAAAAGAAAAAAATGATAATTTCGTTTCTCTCAATAAATAAATATGGACAAAATTATATAATGCCAGGCTGTCACTCTTCAACGGAGTGAAATATTTCACTCTTGTCAAAGGATTGAGACAGTCACTCTCTACAACGGAGTGACATATTTCACTCCTTTCTAGGGAGTAGAAAATTCCACTCTTTAAGGAGTGTATTTTTATAAAATTCACTCCAAAAAGAGTGAAAATGCCTCTCACTCTTCCAAAGAGTCAACTTCTCACTCCTCCCAATTTTAGAGTGTACATACTACTCGGCTTACTGCTGGTAAAAGTTCATTCTACGACTGCATTAATTTGGAGATGTTTGTCATATTTTTTCTTCGACTGCTGTATTGGAGCTAAAACAGTAGCAGAATGCAATATATATATATATATATATATACAGGGTGATTCATAAGTAAGTATACAATTTCCAGATGCTGTTAAATAGGAACAGTTTAAGGCATGTTTCTCAAATGCAAGCCGTAAGGCCAGAATATTTCATTACACATGAAATTACAACGAAGATGATAACTATGATAATTATCATGGTATACAACATATAAATATAAAAAATATATATGATTAAAAAAAATATTTGCAACATTTGGAAATTATTTTTTGTGGATTTTTTTAGCATGAAATTTTATATTTTGAAAGATGTACAGGGTGATTCATAAGTAAGTATACAACTTCTAGATTATGTAAAACAGGAACAGTTTAAGGCACGCTCCACAAATACAAGCCGTAAGGTAGGTGTATTCACAAAGTTTTTTCCCGCTGCTGTGCGAAGTGACAAAGGCGATAGCAAGCGTGTCATGTGCATATCAGTAGAAATGACTGCGTCTGCAGTAGAGAAGGCATTTTGTGTTCAACAGCAACAATGTAAGAAATATTATGTTACCTGTTACAGAAGTATAGATGCATGTTTTTTTTTTTAGAGACCGTCACAGACGTTCTATGTGCGTACCCTTAGTCACATGGCACACATCAAACTGGTAATCCATTTCTGTCTCCTTTGAAACACACAGCCCATAGTTTCAAATTTTTAAAACCAATAATCATAAATGAATTTTGTTGTTAGACGTTCTTTTCCAAATCGTGTTCGAAAATGCCTTTGCACAATGGTGACAGATTCCGTTTTGATCAATTCAAGAACACAAAATGCCTTCTACACTCAGACGCAACCATTTCTACTGATATTCGCGTGACAACTATCGCCTTTGCAACTTCGCACAGCAGCGGGAAAAAACTTTACACAACCTTACGGTTTGCATTTGGGGAAGCCTGTTAATCATTTAACTCTTGTTGTTCGGCTAATCTAAGCGGTAGTCTATCTCCTTCCAGATGCGCTCAATCATGTCAGGGGTTATAGTGGCTATTGCTGCGTAAATTCTCTTCCTTAACCCCTTCACGACGAGCGTCCTTTACATAATTTTTAATCTTTTCACACTGGTTTTTCAAAACAGAAATTTTCGCCTATTTGAATCGCAAAAATGCTAAGATTAAAGAAGGCTAAGCTTACAATAAAATATAACTGGTGGGAATAATCGAGGATTCTGAGCATCTTATGCGTCACGTATACGTGTCGCTCGTCCCCAAGGGGTTAATTGTGGCATATACAGAATTCTTTTAGCATAAACAATGTTTTTGAGTTGTTTTGACCATGATTTCTGTGAACTAACTGATGAGTGAAATGGAACTGCGTCACGAAATGGCGTCGGCGCATGCACACACTCACGACAAGGTCGACGCAATCACCATTAAGAAAACTCTTACAAATGTTCTGCAATTTCACGTTGGTTTCGTACAGATTGATTGCATATTTCTTATGAAATTTATTTTTTAAAATCAGGGACAACTTTTTCGATGACCCTGTATATTGGAAATGCATACTTTCAGTTTTTTTATTCGTAAAATGAATGAGAACATTAAAATTGTGTTGACAAAATATTATTCTATTTAATAAAAGCCATTCCTGTAATTTGCACTCTAATGTTTATAAAGATAAAACTAAATGAATTGTATTTATCTTCTTTATTTGAGTTGCATTGAAAAAAAATATCACATACTGTATCTGTAATCGAGTTATTTATAAAAGCGATAAAGTTTTAAAAAGTTTGTCTGACAAATTAAATTAAATGTGAGGCGAACAAACAATATTAAGTATTTTGTATTTTGTAAATCCAAGAAAGTCTTAACAGAAATCAATAGATGAAGTGGTTATTAGAGATTACGGTAAAAAATATATTTTCAAATATTTGATAAAAATATGAAATATATTTTTCAGGATTTTCATGTAATTTCCTTCTAGTAGATGAAATTAAATTGGTTTAAATCTTTTTCTTTTATAATTTAAACTTGTTTAGAAAATATTAACTTTAAACATCTTAATACATCCTCCTGTTACGTCAAAGAAACAAATTTACACCACAACTGAAAAATTTAAAAATGTACATTTATTCTTCGAGTACGTTAATTCAAAGATATTTTTGTGTATTTTACGGGAAGATTTTTTTCGTAAAAATTCATTTAGAAAAGTCAAATTCTATTATATTTTATCGATTTTTATTGAATATCTGGGATAGAAACAGCTTTTAAATATTTGTTCGTTTATGTCTTTAGAATTCTTTTTACGTTTTAGCTAAAGTATTTTCAAGCAAAAAGTTTTATTTAATTCTTACTCCTAATAATTCAAATGCATTTTTATGCTCTTTTTATTGTGTGTCGTATGCACCAGACTTCAAGTAATAAAAATATATCGAAATTCAATAAAAGTTAGCATGTGTAGCGTACTGTCCTCTTTATATTTTATTAAACAAAAATTGTATATAGAAGAAAATGCTATGTAGAAATGTGTAACTGACTAAGATATATGGAATTAAAAATATTTCAAATGTGCTTTAAATAACGATATTATCAAAATATTTTTAATAAACAAAATAAGAAACATACCCAGCATGTCAATGTGGTAATAATATTTAAGATGTATACAAAGCTCATAGTTTATATATATATATATATATATATATATATATATATACTAGGGGGCTCAGCCCCCTACTCACTAACGCTCGCCAACCCCCGTGAATTACGAAGCAATTCACATTGAGACCGCTACGCGGTCCCAGTTCGCTTCGCTCGCTTGACCCTTTTCGTTTTTGCAGAAATTCTAGCCGAATAAGTACTACCATAAATACACCAAAAACCACCATAAAATTGTCAATTTTGTAATGTAAAAAAATAATTTAAATCTTCGTTGAAAACACAGTTAAAAATGCATTTAGTTGGTGCTACGAATGTGCATAAATCATTTAAATACTATGAAAAAATGATCTTGAAAACACAATTAGTTTAAAACTCATTACACCAGTAATATTGTACAGCACGGCTTAAATTCATAAAAAAAAAAAACACTACGTAATAGGAACAAACATTGTTTAAATTTCGTAAAACTGTTCTAATTGATTAGATTATAGATATTTGCAAAATAAATTATTTTTTACTTCAATAATTTACATCTACAGCAATAGATGGCAACTGGTGCGATCTAGACAGTTGATACTTTTAATTATCTCCGATTTCGTATGAGAGAAATTCATAAATAAATTCTAAATAAGCCTTGAGAATTCATTTGAAATTAACGATATTACTCATAATTAAAATGAGTTATCATCTCAAACGCTTTGGATTACGCACACGTTATTTTATTTTTAATTATTTTCTAGTTTGAGTTCCACTAGTTTCACTGCTCTTTCGCTGGCCGACATATTGGGAGATTCTGGAAACTACGCTTGTTGCTTGTTGCCAAACGATAATATAGAAATTCAGCCCTTTTTCCGCGCCACGTAAGACTAATATATATATATATAGATTTCTGGAAAGAAAACTTCTAGGAAATATTATTTTCCATTCATCTCATTTCAATATTCTTGAAAAGAAAATCACGTTGAAATACTTTTCCAGAAAATATAATATAGTTTAACAAAAAAATATATATATATATATTGAGATTGTAATTTAAACTATGAAAGTAGTTTTCAAAAAATCCTGTGCTCAGATCTGAAAAACACAGTTTAGAGAAAATTGTTTTTAAAATTTCATTTCCAAATTTATCAGATTGAGTAGAAATGTATATCTATTCAAAACACATTTATCTATTCTTTATAACGTTGAACATATTTCTTCAATCCATAGTTCCTTGACATACGAATAGTTTTGAAATTTTCCATAAAAACTGTACGAAAAATTTCGAATGCCGGGTTTTTCTTTTTTTTAATTTAAATAATAAATTTGGCTACTTTATATTTTTGCATTTTAAAATTACTTTTGTTTTCATTTCAGGTAATATCTAATCGAAATATTTTATTCATTATGAAAGCTGTTTTCAATTATGATATTTACCCCCAATGGATGTAACATTCATTTGATTAAGAAAAATGTTTTTTGTAACAGGTTAATTTCCATGCTACAAAAGTACACTAACATTTGTTCATGGATACACATCACAACAGAAATAGTCTTTATACAAGAAAGACAAATTATACGTAAAGCATAGATTATGAAAAGCTTTCCAACGCTCCCAGAATACTATAACAAAATTTCACCATTTAACAATATTTAAGTAAAGATAATATTTAAATATATATTTTCTTAATGAAACCCGACAGTCGGAAAAGTAGTTGGAAAAGTATTCGAATTATTTATGCATCTTACTGTCGGACGTACGTGTGTACTACATAGTATTATATAATTTATTTCAGTAAAACAATGCATAATAAATTTAAAGTTCGCCTTCAACAATTTATCTCCAATCGACGGAAATGTACTCAAATTATTTTTTACACCTTTGCATGTTGTGTACAAAATTGTATACACACCACATATTATCCTAAAATGTAATTCAGTTAACACAACTAAAAACTCACTTCCAGCAATTATCATCTATAGATGGCAATGTATCCAGCTGTTGACTATAAATATCCAGCTATATAAATGTATTTATATCTTACATAAAGCTCTTAGTATACTAAATAGAGAACAACAGCCAAATACATGATGCAATTAAGAACTTCTTTTAAGTAATTCACGGCCACTGCTGGTAATGTCTACGATTGTGTTTATGCAGCCCTGAATACGATTTATCAACTTTATACACACAACATAAAATGCAAAAATGTAGCAAATCTTTAAAACAACATCCTACAACTGAACATATTGCAGTTTCATATTAGTAAATACAGTCACCCTTGTATATTGTGTTCAGAATTTTGTGTATACGACATACTAAGCTAAAATTTAATTCAGGTAACACAACTAAACACGCACTTCAAGCAATTATCATCTATAGATGGCAATGTATCCAGCTGTTAACTATAAATATCCAGCTATATGAATGTATTTATATTTTACAAAAAGCTCTTCGTATACTATATATAGTTCAGCAGGGAAATACATAATAAAATTAAGAACCACTTTTAAGTAATTTCGGACCCCTGGTAGTAATGTCTACGATTTTTTTTTATGCAGACCTGTGTACGTTATATCGACTTTATACATGCAACATAAAATGCAAAAGTGTAGCAAATCTTTAAAACAACATCCTACAACTGAACATATTGCAGTCTCATATCTCATAGTAGTAAATACAGTCACCCTTGCATATTGTGTACAGAATTTTGTGTATACGACATACTAAGCTAAAATTTAATTCAGGTAACACAACTAAACACGCACTTCAAGCAATTATCATCTATAGATGGCAATGTATCCAGCTGTTAACTATAAATATCCAGCTATATGAATGTATTTATATTTTACAAAAAGCTCTTCGTATACTATATATAGTTCAGCAGGGAAATACATAATAAAATTAAGAACCACTTTTAAGTAATTTCGGGCCACTGGTAGTAATATCTACGATTTTTTTATGCAGACCTGTGTACGTTATATCGACTTTATACATGCAACATAAAATGCAAAAGTGTAGCAAATCTTTAAAACAACATCCTACAACTGAACATATTGCAGTCTCATATCTCATAGTAGTAAATACAGTCACCCTTGCATATTGTGTACAGAATTTTGTGTATACGACATACTAAGCTAAAATTTAATTCAGGTAACACAACTAAACACGCACTTCAAGCAATTATCATCTATAGATGGCAATGTATCCAGCTGTTAACTATAAATATCCAGCTATATGAATGTATTTATATTTTACAAAAAGCTCTTCGTATACTATATATAGTTCAGCAGGGAAATACATAATAAAATTAAGAACCACTTTTAAGTAATTTCGGGCCCCTGGTAGTAATGTCTACGATTTTTTTATGCAGACCTGTGTACGTTATATCGACTTTATAAATGCAATATAAAATGCAAAAGTGTAGCTAATCTTTAAAACAACATTCTGCAACTGAAAATACACTTTTATGTCTTATAGCAATTATGTCTTACAGATAACAAAATAACGGAATAATTCTGTGTCCCTATATACAAACGATAAATATTGTGCACAGCATATTTTACAGTAAGTAAGTTGTAGTGTATCTCAGTAATGCATATCAATTTCAGCATGTTTTGAAACAATGTAACAGAAGCCATAGTCAGCCATTCATGTTTTAATAGATTTTTTCTTGTGGTTTTATTTCCCTTGGCAAAAATTAGTCATTCCTGAGTATACCAATGTAACTACACTGTAAAAAAGATAAATATATCTTAATCTGTGAAAATATAATATAACTATAATAATATATATAACGAATAACTATAATAATATATATAGCGAAAATATACTATAACCGCTACCGAGTTATCTGCGATTTCAAAAAGCGTAGAAAGCTCTGAAACCAATATATTTTCGAGATTTAAAAAATCATTTCTGAAAACAGTTTATTTATGAGATGTCATTTTCTCAACTGGGTGAAAAAGTCCAAGAGAGGATTCGAACCCGGGATTCTTTGGCTGAAGCATCCAACGCTTTACCAACTGAGCTATCCTGGACAAATGTGGCTGAAATTATTCACCCAGTTAACCTTAATAATCATAGTATCAGGTCTGATATCTGAATCAGCACAAAAGGATAATTTACAAGTAATGGGACCTCCAGTAAACGCTGGAAACGTGATTATACTAAATTAATTTTTGACAGAATTATTCAAAGTGGTAAAAAAATCATATGAGATGCCACATCTCATATGATTTCTTTACCAATTTGAATAATTGCGTCAAAATTAATCTAAAATGTCTTTAGCTGCCACGGATTTTAGGAAACATTTCCGAGTAGTTTTTATAGCGTATTAATCAGTTTTCTCAAACCGAAATATCGTTTTTTATGTTGCTATTTATTATTATTTAAACATTTTCAGTTGCGTAACTGAATTTATACATACAATAATAATAAAATAATATTAATATTAATATGAATGTTAATATTAATCTTGTCAATTTATCATTTTTGTCTGTAAAACGTGTTTGTTGAACATGAGAAAATTTTTACTTGGCAATGGACAGCATCCGGAAGATCTATTCCAGTCTGGTTGATATATATCTAGTTGAGAAAATTGATGTACATAATATAAAAGCTACCCGGAATAGTTTCGAAAATTCTTGGCAGCAAAAGAAACTTTATTTTTATAAGTGCTTCTTTAAATCAAGAAAATATATTCGTCTTTCAGGTTTCTAGAGATCGTTTCTAGAGATCATTTTTTGAGAGCTTTTTGGAATCATTAGTAATTCGGAAGATGTTATTGTAAATATTCTTTCGTGTGCTTATATTACATTTTCCTAGATTAAGCAACATATGTCTTTTTTTTCTTTTTTTATAGAGTTTATGCACTTACTCTATGCTGTATGTATGTCTTATCGCCTAATGTAAAACGTAGAACATTTTTTTTTAATTTAAAAGCCTACTTGTTATGCAAACAGATTCAGATTCAACCACGCAGGGAGGCCTACCATATGGCTTTAGCCCCTGCAAGCCCTGCAAGGCAAGTTTATTAAAATAAATTACATATTTCACAAAGCAGCCCAGCTTAATTTGCAGAAAAGTCATACTCAAAAAGTCATACTCAGCAGAAAAGTCACAATTAATAAGAGTTTAAAAATTATTTGAAATTGTCAGATTTTTAGCGCAAAATATTTTAAAAGTAGAGACAGTGGATTTTTCAATAAACTTCTTCATCATCATCATCACCACCAATGATGTGTACTGGTGGCATTAGGAATAACAATTGTTTTTTTTCTATTAAGGACATGCAGCTAATTATCTTTTGAAGCAATGAGGAATTTGCCGAGATTGATTTGAACAAATTCGACAGAGAGATGGTGTCTATTTTCCTCAAATGTAGAGTAGCTTTCAATGGGCATGTGAGAACGTAATGTAGCGAATCCCCTCTTGCGCCACAAGTGCATCTTGAAGACAAAACTTTATTAAATTTAATTAAATAAGCCGGGAAAGGGCCATGATTGATAGCGAATATATATAGGTATCGATGACTTAGAAGATAGTCTTCTGAAACTTTTGGCTTCAATGCATAGGTATATCGCCCAGTGGGACATACGTCCCAATCACGTTGCCATGAGTTATGTAAAGTTTGCTTTAATATTCTCTTAAGATATGAGGATGAATATGGTATAAATTTTTCTGGTATTAATGAATTTGGGTCAGTTGCCTTCTTTGCTAACCGATCCACTAATTCATTACCTGTTATGCCTGAATGTCCTTTGACCCATTGTAGATAAATTTTTTGTGTTGCTCCTTGCAGAGATTGGATTATTTGGCTGATTATTATATTTTTTGTAGATATATCTTTTAGTGCTGATATTGTAGATTGGCTATCTGATTTTATAACTATTGTGTGATATTTTGATTGTTTTGACCATTGTATTGAGTCCAAGATCGCCAACTGTTCCGCTTGATACGTTGAGTTTTCTCTCTGTATTCTTTGCTGATATGTATATATTATTTCTTCTTCTTTAAATACACAGTAGGCATAACCCGTGCCGATTTCAGTTTTTGAGCCATCCGTGTATATTTGCACATCTGTCTCTATTTTATTTTGTGCATCCAGTATATTAAGATATTCTTTTGAGGTATCTATATATTGTTTGTAAGCTTCGTTTTGAAATGTATCAGAGTGATGTGGGTGTGATGGCACTCCCAGTCTCAGTATCATTCCTTGGTCTGCAATCTGTTTCAGTTTTAAAGGTAGTGGAGGAATTCCTGTCAGGACATTTAGAGCCGATGTAGGAGATTTTTTATATGCTCCAGAGATTAGTAGCAGACAACGACGCTGAATAGATAAGAGCAGGCGAAAGCCATGTGACTTTTGCAGTCTTGGAAACCATGTAGCTGCTGCATATGAAACTTTCTTTTCTATAATGGAAGTGTACCAAGTTTTTATGATTTGTTTGGAAATGCCACTTGTTGTTGATGCGAATTTTAACAAGTTTTCTATTGTTGCTGACATTTCATCTCGTTTGGTTCTAAGATGTGGCAAAAATGATAGGGTTGAATCTAAATGTATTCCTAGATATGGCATAGTATTTTCAGTTTTAATATTATGTGAATCAAGTTTGAATATTGGACGCCGTTTTAAATACTTTGGACGTCTGAGATTCAGACATTGGCACTTGTGATAAGATATTTTCAGATCTGAAGTTTGAGCCCAATCGCTAATTACTGAAAGAGCTTCATTTCCTCTCCTTTCCAATTCGGCTCTAGTTCTTGCCTCAATGATTAACATTAAATCATCCGCATATGCTATGACTCTTATATTTTTATTGCTGAGAAGATCGATTAATTGCTGCATAAACACTTTCCACAGGAAAGGACCATAGCACGAGCCTTGTGGGCAGACTTTGGAGAACCAATGTATTACATCCATTAGCCAGTTGGGATATGCTCCTCTTTTAATTAGGAAGGACCTTGTCGCGTTAATATAGGGCTGTTCAATATTTAGTTGTTGAAGTAGGATTAATGTCTGCTCCCACGGAAGATTATCAAATGCATTTTTAAAATCTATTGACAACAGGGATATATACGAGTTGTTTTGTTTAATTATTTCTGTGTGTGAAAACAGTGTTTGAATTGCTGTTTCTGTTGATCTCCCTGCCGTGTATCCATGTTGATTTTCAAAGAGTATTCTATTTCTGTGTAAAGAGAAGTTTATCCTTCGCAATAAGAGTTTTTCATATATCTTTCCGAAAACAGGGAGCAAAGTGTAATGCCTGTAGGAGTCAATCTCTGTAGGGGGTTTGGCCGATTTAAAAAAATACATAAAATCTCCTATTTTCCATTCTTGTTATGCAAAGATAAACAGAAAGATAATAAAAATACCCATGAATGTTAAAAATGTCTCAATGAAGCATAAATCGATTCTGAGCATAAACTTACAAGCGCCAGTCCTGCCTTTGAACATCAGGTCATTTTTCCCCCTCTACTATGTCGCATGTCACAATCTAGTGGCAAGAAGTTCAGTTGATTTTATTCCTTGTAAACATAAAAATATATACATTTAGGAGCAATTCGGTGGTCTTAATTAAAAAATTAGAAGCATACCCAAATTTTTAGAGTATGCACACTAAAAACAACATTTTCAAAACTGAGCAAAAAATACTCAAATCTGAGTATGTCGCATGGTCAAAATGGCTCCGAATCAAAATTACTCAAGTTTGAAACGTGTATATACTCAATTCTGAAAACATGCACACACGCAAGAATAAAACATCATGTGCTCCTATTTGAGTATGTCCATGTTTCAAAAATGAGTATGAACTGACTTCTACGTGATCATTTTGTTAGTATTCCCGTGTTTAAAAAATGAGTTTGAACTCATTCTAATCATTTTTGAGTATGTCCGTGTTTCAAAAATGAGTATGAACTGAACTCTATGTGCTCCGTTTTGAGTATGTCCATGTTTCAATATTCTGAGTATTTCTGGTATTTCAGAATTGAAAGCCTTGGGTCGTCCTATTTGAAACAAACAGTTTCATAACAAAATGAAAACATCGATTTACTCAGATTTGAAAGTGTCATTTTTCAGTGTGCTGCTATGATTTTCAGCAGACGATAAAGAGCATCTCTGTATTCTAAAATAAAGTAACTAACGCTGTAAATGTATTTTTTGTGATTGGATGTCGTTTTCGTCTAACATAGAGAAAACTATTGCATATAAAAATATGAAATTTGGTAGTTTTATAGATAAATGTTGGATAAACATGCTGAAATTTTTAAGTCTAAGAACTTTTTAATAGATATTTAATGCTGAATTTGTTTAAAATAATTCCGTTAAAAAGTTTTATAGGAACCAAATCTATGCCTAGTAATTTAACCATATTTTGCAGGAACGTACATGACAAGCTTGCGGTGTGCAATATGCAATTATTTTTTTAATTTGACTAATTTTTTGAGTTATTTTTTTAATTCAGATTGTCATTATTTTATTCGATATTCTATTTCACATTTAGCAATGGTCATATTTTAAATTGTTGCCAAATCGTAAAACAGAGCAAATAATAATATTTCCTTTCAATTTAAAAATTTATTTACACGTGACTATTAAAAACAGAAATAAAACTCTAAAGTAAATGACTAAATGATCACGTTTTAAAATCAGGAAATGGGGAAAATTACGTCATACAAAATGTTTTTACACGTAAATATAAAAAAAAGAGAGAGAAAATCATAAAATAATTAAATTCTTACACGAGAAACGTATTAATAGTGAAAATTATGTCATATATTAAAACGGTGCTTTTAAAACGATTTTCTTATGGGCATTATATATTGTTGTGAGCTCGGGATTCGAAAGGACTGATGCCAATATATAAGGACAATAAAAAGGCTTTATTCACTATAAACAGTGCAATACGATCACAAATATCTTCTGAAAATTACAAGATATTCAGTAATCTTCAAATCCAATAAAAGCGCAGCAAAATTTCACACAGAAACAATGCGTTCAATACGACGTATCAACGACAAAATCAATCTGAGTAACACAGTTCTCAATGCAAAGCCTCTCGTATGAATTCAATCGCAGTTGACAGACAACTCACTGAACTGAACTGATGGAGGTCCTTATATCGGTTTCAGAGATCTTTCCAGATTATTCCAGAGCCTTCAGATGCTAGAAATTACCAGAAAGTGCTTTAACTTTCGATAGAGAACCTAAGCGAGAAAGGATCCCAATGTACAGGTATAAGGGGGGGGGGGGGGTTGCACAAAAACTCGCCAAATCCGTCGCCAACTTGGCGACATTTGGCGATATATCGCCAAATTTGGCGACAAAAATAAGTCGCCAAAACCATCGCCAACTTGGCGATAAACCCATTCCTTGGCGATTTTTCCATAGACTTCTTATAAAGATGAGGGTGTAAGGTTGTTTTTCTTGCAAAGCATCTGAGGCCTTTAGCATTGAGTTACATGATGCTCAATAGGAAATACATTAATAATACTGCAATTTTCACAATAATAAAATAAAATAAATTTAAACAAATGGAATATTTACAGATATATACAAAATTCATAACATTGCCCCCCTCTCGAGGACTGCACGTCCCGGGCAGTTCAACCTTTGATCGGAAAGCAAACCCGTTACCAACAAATGCTATACTACTCAAAACACTTAAAGCAAACATGGAAAATAACAATTAAACACATTCATAATGCATCATTACTTACAAGTATTTATATAATAACATTAATAATGATAATGCTAAGCAAAATAAATAATTACATTAATTTATATACAAGACCATGGTCATACTAATTTACATTATTTACATTACACTATTTACAATCAATGAACTAAGTACTATGGAAATAGTATGGAGCCAGCCTGTCGTAATGAACGACTCTAGGCTTCGAACTTGGTGACTTTCGGATCCGAATTACGACATCGTTCAGTCTGCTTAGGACTGTATAAGGACCGTCCCAGTGCGATTGCAGTTTGGGAGAAAGTCCTTTACGTCGAGTCGGATTATAAAACCAAACCTTGTCACCTTCTTTTTATTGATGTCCCGTGGCTTTCGTGTCGTACCTGGTCTTCATCTTCTCCGTCTGTATATTGATCCGCTCTCGAGCCAAGTTGTGGACGTCTTCAAATCGTGCCTGGAGATTCTGCACGTATCTCTCTGGCGATGAAGGCGCATCTGGAGGGCGACCAAAAATCAGATCACAAGGTAGACGAAGATCACGACCGAAAAGCATCTGAGACGGGGAATAGCCGGTTGTTTCATGGACGGCGCTGCGATAGGCGAGGAGAAACAAGGGAAGTTTTTGGTCCCAGTCTTGTTGGTTTCTTGAAACTAGCAGTGAGAGGTTGTTGAGGATGGTACGATTAAACCTCTCAACCATGCCATCCGACTGTGGATGTAAAGGCGTCGTCCTAGTTTTGTCGATTCCGAGAAGTTGACAAAGACCCTCAATCACAGCAGATATGAAATTTCTCCCTTGGTCAGAATGCATTTGAAGGGGAACTCCATGCCTTGATATCCACTGGTGTACTAAGGCATCCGCAACCGTAGAAGCTTCTTGATCAGGGATGGCATAAACTTCAGGCCATTTCGTGAAATAGTCCATGACAACAAGGAGGTATTTGTTGCCATCAGCACTTCTTGGCAGAGGACCTAGGATGTCAAGGGCGATGCGTTCAAAAGGTGCTCCTACATTGTAGAGATGTAGTCTTCCTCGGCTACGTTTCTTTGGTCCTTTCCGAGCTGCACATGCATCGCAAGATTTGCACCATTGTTCGACGTCAGTTCTCGCCTTTCCCCAGAAGAAGCGCTCTCGGACTCTGTGTAATGTTTTCATGACTCTAAAATGGCCACCAGTGGGACTGCCATGTAATTCCTTGAGGACCTCTGGTATTCGGGATTGAGGAAGTACCAACTGCCACCGAGATGTCTTCCCATCTTCCGATTCGAATTTTCGGAACAGGACACCATTCCTGACGTGGAGAGAGTTCCAAAGAGCCCAATATTGCTTCGTCGTAGGACTGTAAGTCGAGATGTCTTTCCAACTGGGCTTCGTGCTAGAAGATTCTAATAACTCCAAGATTGGTTTGATCTCAGAGTCTGCCATTTGATCTTCTCGAATCTTCTCATCACTCCAGGGATCTGGTGGCGTTGATAGTGAAGTCTTCGTCTGGCGTATGACATGTTCGGGATTATACTTGTTCTCCGCTCTGGAACAATAGCGACAACTTTCGGGACACGGTCTTCTTGATAAGGCATCAGCATTTCCATGCGATGAGCCTTTACGATGCCTGATGTCAAAGTCGTATTCCTGGAGTGAGTCGTATCCATCTGGCTACTTGGCCCTCTGAGTTCTTAAAATTCATCAGCCATGTTAGGGATGCGTGATCAGTACGAAGGAGAAATTTCCTGCCATAGAGATTGTGATGGAAGTGTTCTATGGCTTTTACGATAGCTAATAACTCCTTACGAGTGACGCAATAATTCCGCTCTGGTTTCGACAAACACTTGCTCCAGTATGCTACGACTCGTTCTTGGCCATCTAGTTCTTGGGAAAGTACAGCACCGACACTTTCATCACTAGCATCCGTGTCCACAATGAATTGTTTGTCGGGGTGTGGATAGGTTAGGACTGGAGAGGATGTGAGAGCTTCTTTCAGCTGCTGGAAGGAATTCTCGCATTCTTGTGTCCATAGAAACTTCTGCTTGCTTTCAGTGAGCCTATGCAAGGGTCTTGCGATGTTGGAGAACCCCTGTACAAACTTTCTGTAATAAGTGCATAGTCCCAGAAAGCTTCGCAACTGATGGACATTTTCCGGACGTTTCCAGTGCTTTACTGCAGACACTTTTTCAGGATCTGTTCGAACACCTTCAGCTGAGATGATGTGTCCTAGATAATTTACTTCCCGTTGGAAGAACTTGCATTTCAAAGGATTCAGCTTTAAATTCGCCGCTCTTAGCTTCGTTAACACTTTTCGAATATTTTCTAGATGTTCTTCAAACGTGCGGCCACCAATGATGACGTCGTCTAGGTAGATGAGACAAGCTTCAAAAGTCAGGCCTTTTAACACTGTCTCCATGAGGCGCTCGAACGTTGCTGGAGCATTGCAGAGCCCGAACGGCATAACTTTAAATTGCCAAAGTCCTTGTCCAGTAGTAAATGCGGTCTTCTCTTTGTCATCAGGATGGATCTCTACTTGCCAATATCCACTCTTCAAATCCAGCGTGGAAAACCATTTATGTCCTGAAAGAGTATCTAGCGTGTCGTCTATTCTTGGTAGAGGATAGCTGTCCTTCTTCGTGATATCGTTAAGTTTACGATAATCCACACAAAATCTTGTGGAGCCATCTTTCTTTTGGACCAACACGATGGGCGAGGCCCACGGACTTGATGACGGTTCGATGATGTCACTATCCTGCATCTCTCGTAAGAGCTTAGAAACCTCTTCTTGTTTTGCAAACGGCAACCGTCTTGGATGCTGTTTAATCGGTGGATGGTCGGCAGTATCAATTCTATGACGCGTCAGAGAAGTGCGACCTATATCATTCTCGTTTTGTGAAAACACATCCTTAAATTCCTGGAACAGTCTTTCTGCGGCATGTCTCTGCTCAGGAGATAAATTCTCATTTCGTCCAATTTCAGGTGTTAAACTTGTAGGCGGCTCCGACAACGTCAAGCTCGGGTCTTTGCAAACACAGGTGACTGGAGCACAGGTTGCAAGCACTTCACCCTTCTGGATAATTCTAGATTTTTCACTTACGTTCGCAATTCTCACAGGTATGACATCTCTCGACAGATCTACCAGCGCTGATGCTATTAGCACTCCTTTTGGGCTCTTCTCAGGATATCCAGTCAAGCCATACTGGAAAATTCTTTCGTTTCCAGTTAATCCAGGTATCATCATTTCGGTTCGAGGAGGGATGATAACATCTGCCTTGGCGGTGATCCGTTGAATAGACCCGGACTCATTTCGAAGTTTGAAAATAGTGACATCTTCTTGAGCAGAGCGTAACTCATTATTATTAAAGTCCAGTGTAAATCCATGCTCTTTTAAAAAGTCCAGTCCGAGTATGAAAGGGTCTGAAATATCGGCCACGTAGACTGTATGGCGATAAGCGGCGTTCCCAAACTTTATTTTCAGCGTCATTCTTCCATGTATGTTGATCTTATCCCCGGTCACGGTTTGGAGGATAACACGGGGCGGGGTCCAGAGGAGTTTTTCCTTTAGCCGGTGAGCTAGATCTTTCCGAATGATGGTCACATTGGCTCCTGTATCGATGATCATATTACAGGGCAAATCATTCACACGCCCGACTATAAAAACTCCGTTCTCGCCGCAACTTCTTGCAGAAATTTGACACACTTGATAATGGGGCTTGTCAAAATCTGGCAACCTCCGCCCCGCGAGATGGCCATTAATTAGTTTTCCTGCTCCGCCGTTCGTGGGGAGCTATTACCTTCTGTGCTGGGTCGTTTTAGGCAGTTTCTTTGAATATGGCCTTCTCCACCGCATTTCCAGCACTTGATCTTTCTGTCAGTTTTGTTGTCCATCAAGGAGTTCATCTGCCTCATCATGTCCTTCACCTGCTGCTGTAAATGCTCCACAGCTCTATCCGACGTCTCAGGCATGTTGGCTACTCGCACAAAGTGTCGATCTTTCCTTGTAGCTTGCTGGGCTGCCTCGAATTTCAGGGCATAAACTAAAGCCCCTTTTAAGTCACTGAGATCTGCAATCCGGAGTGCTTTCTGGATCTCAGAGTCACGCACACCATCAATAAAATGCTGCAGAGCTAAGCTTTCTCTAATTTCAGTCGGACAGTCAGGATAAGCAAGATGTGAAAGTCTCTCGACATCCGTAGCAAGCTCTTGCAGGGATTCAGTGGATTTCTGCTGTCGAGTTTTGAGCTGGAGTCTGCTATATTCCTTCATGCATTTCTCGCCAAAGCGCAATTCTAAGGCACTGACGAGCGTTTCAAAATCCAGCGGTTCATTTGCAGGCAAAGTCTGTAGGACGTCGGCAGCATCAGCTCGTAGAGAAGCAGCTAACTGGCAAGCCTTTGTCTGGGAATCCCATCCATTGGCGTCCGCTACGATCCCAAATTGTGTCTTAAAAACTGGCCATGAGGATTTTCCGTCATAGGTCGAGAGTTTAATACAGGAACGAGGAAGCATAGATTGATACTTGACATCTTCGGTATAGCTTCCGGCAGTTATCTTCTGTTTCTTGACTTTTTCCAAATCTTTTTTTACATTCTCTATGCTTTCTTCGACGGTCTTGGCGATCTTTTGAACTTTTTCTTCTACACTTTCTTCAACGGTCTCGGCGATCTTTTGAACTTTTTCTTCTACTCTTTCTTCTACGGTACTGGCTGTCCTTTGAATTTCTTCTACCTTTCCTTCTATTTCTTGAAATCTTCCTTCAACTTTGTTTTCCACGCCGTCAATTCTGCCATTTAAAGATGCTATTTTATCCTCTATTAAGTCTTTCAACTCTCCAAGGTTGGTTGACATATCCTTTTTCATTTCATCTTTTAAGTCGCCAAGGTTGGCAGTCATTTTCTCATCTATCGCTGACATTTCCTTCTTCATTTCTTCCGACATTTCCTTCATTTTAGCCTGGTTCGCAGTCATTTTCTCATCCATCGCTGACATTTCCTTCTTCACCGCTTCCTTCAACTCGCCAAGGTTGGTTGACATATCCTTCTTCATTTCTTCTTTCAACACGCCAAGGTTGGTTGACATCTCAGCCTGATTCGCAGCTAATTTCTCCAATAATTGTTTCAGTTCAGCCTCCATTGCTCTGGTGATCGGCATTCAACCCCACTCCTGACACCAAATGTTGTGAGCTCGGGGTTCGAAAGGACTGATGCCAATATATAAGGACAATAAAAAGGCTTTATTCACTATAAACAGTGCAATACGATCACAAATATCTTCTGAAAATTACAAGATATTCAGTAATCTTCAAATCCAATAAAAGCGCAGCAAAATTTCACACAGAAACAATGCGTTCAATACGACGTATCAACGACAAAATCAATCTGAGTAACACAGTTCTCAATGCAAAGCCTCTCGTATGAATTCAATCGCAGTTGACAGACAACTCACTGAACTGAACTGATGGAGGTCCTTATATAGGTTTCAGAGATCTTTCCAGATTATTCCAGAGCCTTCAGATGCTAGAAATTACCAGAAAGTGCTTTAACTTTCGATAGAGAACCTAAGCGAGAAAGGATCCCAATGTACAGGTATAAGGGGGGGGGGGGGGGGTTTGCACAAAAAGTCGCCAAATCCGTCGCCAACTTGGCGACATTTGGCGATATATCGCCAAATTTGGCGACAAAAATAAGTCGCCAAAACCATCGCCAACTTGGCGATAAACCCATTCCTTGGCGATTTTTCCATAGACTTCTTATAAAGATGAGGGTGTAAGGTTGTTTTTCTTGCAAAGCATCTGAGGCCTTTAGCATTGAGTTACATGATGCTCAATAGGAAATACATTAATAATACTGCAATTTTCACAATAATAAAATAAAATAAATTTAAACAAATGGAATATTTACAGATATATACAAAATTCATAACAATATTTATGTGAAGCCACGGTGGGAATCAGATGGCGTAAAAGTAGCACAGCTAGAAAGTTTGTTTATATATTTCATCGGTTGATGAAGCATAAATACAAAACAGGTAAATGCATGCGTAAAATACTTTGGATTTATTTTGTATAAGTTACTATTCGATAGAAACATATTAGAAATTTCGTATATACTTATTAATTAAAATACATAATTTACATTTTAAAAACAACATGAGAAACATGCCTGAAGGTGCATTAACATAGAGAAAATAATTCATGTATAAGCTATACCTACTGCTGAAAATATCTAAAACTTGTTATAAACATAAAACATAAGCACAAATTTTTTATACATAGTACTTTTCAATGCCGCGGTTCTCAATGTCATTCCCAAGCAGATGAAATTTGACAGTCTCGAACCCAAAAGAAAAATATGAACTATAGCGTTGCTATAAGATTCCGAGAGGAAAAGACATATTTTACCTAAACATTTTATATAAGCTGATTTTCAAATGTGTATTGTTCTTGCTTATTAATTCTAAAAACCGCCGTCAGCTGTCGCGACAGCCGAGTATGAAGCCATTTGAACCAACAAATGCCCCAGTCAAACGTAAAAACATACCAACCCGATTACAGAAGATCGTCACCGCTCCTGATAATATAATTCAATATTCGGTAATCGGGTAATCAGAGCACATTAGCATGTCTTTAGAAACCGCGGAATCTAAGTGGAGGTTGGCGAGCTTAGCTCTCAGGGGTCAGAGCCACCTATTTTATAAATATTCAATAAAATTACATCGTATTTATATCATTCAATTAATTAACATCGTAAAATGTTTATCGATGATAAACATATAATTTTGAGTTCCTCCTTTTATCTGAAAATTCTTATTTTCCAAATACTGCTTATCCATAACAGACAAGAATCGGAAATTTCCACAAACGGAAATTTAAAATGAAAGGTTTTCTAAAAAGGTTACAAACAACATTTTCGATTACTTAAAATGTTTGTCTACATCATTTTTCATTATTTAAGAGATCATTGCATTGTTCAAAAGGAATTTTTAACTTAAAAATACAAATTTTATAGGCCATTAACTTTGCATTTCTTAACATATTTGCTATTACTGTCTTTGCGTTATTTTCAATTTTACTTTGGAAATACTATGAATGTCTTAGTTCTTCTGTCTCTAACAATTTTGGTACAAGCTTCTTACTCGCCCAAAACCATAGCAGTTTATGTTAAAAGAAAGGATAGAGAACTTTCCGTGCAATTTTTTTGTCAGAAAATCAATAAAATATTTTCGGAAAGAAAATTACTTCAAAATATTTTTGCAGACTGAATAATATATATCGAAATAAAAACACGAAAAATTTGGCAAAAAAATTATTTATGTGAATAAAACATTTATATAAATTTTTACTTTCTTCTATCTTTACAAGAAGAAAGTATTGGATTCATGAAAATTTTCAACTTCCGGTTTTCGACGGATTTATACGTTTTAGAAGGTCTTGAACACGATTTGACTGTTTTTAGAAACTCTCTGTGTTTGAGTCTGGGACTCTGTCTGTCTGTCTGTGACAAACATTTTGTGGGCGCTCTATCTCAAGAACTAACGCCCGAAATTTAATAAAACTTTATATTCAGTTAGAAAATGCATTGGTGCTGATTAGTTGTTGGTGAAATTCGCCCGACAGGAGGCACTGCTATTCTGAATTTTTCACGATTTCCACAATAGCTGTATCTTAAGAACTAGTGCACTTATTTTCACCAAACTTCAGATTCTGTGAGACCTTGACACAAATAAATGCTGCTTACGTTTTGGTGTAAATAGCCCAACAGTTGGCGCTGCTTATGCTGCATTTTCATGATTTTCACGATAACTGTATCTCAAGAACTAATGCACGGATTTTCACCAAACTTCAGATTCAGTTAGACGTTGACATAAGTTGTTGTTGATTAGGTTTTGGTCTAAATCTCCCAACAGGGGGCGCTGCTATGCTGCTTTTTGCAGGATTTACATGATTTTGTCAATAGTCATATCTGAAGAACTAATGCACGGAATTTAATAAAACTTTAGATTCAGTTGGACCTTGATATAAATTGGTGCTGATTCCTTTTAGTGTATGCGCAACCTGTGTGAGATAGAAGGAAATTTTAGGATTGGCACATCTGTCTAGTTAGTTATGGTTTTATAGTTTATGTATGTTTTAACATATTCGGCTTTCTTTCGGGTCTTATTTTATTTTTCTTCATTTTTAATGCAACACGTTTTTTACTGTATTACTGGGGGGGGGGGGAGGCTCGAAAGCCAAAGCACCGCGACCAGAGGTCTATTGTACTATCCCCCCAGGTCTCCTAATTTTGAACCAATTCCAGATGAGAGACCTGCATCTGGATTGGCACCCCCAGAGATAGCGCTTATACAGAACTTGGAGGACTTTGGAGCCACGAACAGATTTAACGTGCACCAGCTCCCATTAACGTACACGGTCCCACAGCAGAGGCAGACGAGAGAGGATAGACGATGCACCCTCCCAAGCAGTGACCGTGGTCGATGCTGCTTGGCTTTCCGTCCGAGCTTTACCGTCCAAGCCACTGCGGGACATGCAACACGTTACTTTCATGTCAGATATTTAAAACTTCAGTGCTTAAAAAAATTATTGTGATTTACATGGCAAAAAAAGACAAATGTTTTTTAATCTAGGAAAAAATAATAGAACCACAAACGAAAGTGTACTATAAACTCTCTGAGTTACCCACGATTCCGAAGATTATTCTTTATCTTTAGAAACCCCAGAAACTAATATCTTTTCAAGATTTAAAGAAATACTTTAAAAAAAAGTTTCATTTGCTATCTCCGGTTTTCGGAAACGCTTACCAGTAGTTTTTACAGTATATTAATCAGTTTTTTGTACCTGGAATTTGGTTATTTGGATGCTATTAATTATGAAGTAAACATTTTTATCTTAAACAAATATGTTGTTTTACAGACAAACATGATAAATTAACAACATTAACATTAACATTAAAATTAATATTATTTTGGTGCTCTTGCATGTATAAAAACCGTGTTAGGCAGCTGAAAATGTTTAATTTAGAATGTGTAGCATCCTAAAAACCTATTTATACTGCATCAAAAAACTGATTAATAAACTACAAAAACTGCTCGAAAACGTTTCCGAAAATCAGTGACAGTAAAAAAATATCTCGCTCTAATGAATGATCCTTTAAATCTCGAAAATATATTGGTTTCTGAGGTTTTTGAAGATAAAGAACGTTTTTCTAAATCATGAGTAACTCGAAAGAGGTTATAAAATATGTCCGTTTGTACACGGTTATATTATGTTATCACTGATTTAGAAACTTTTTTTTTTTTTTTTTTTTTTTTTACAGTGTACATCCCTAACGAAAAATTGTGGATGTAAATGGACTAATTTTAAGTTAAACGTGTTATCAAGTAACTTAATGTTATTTTGTAATCTTATCTGGACTTGCTTTTTCTGATTCTTTATTTTTTTTCCTTTAATTAAATTTTTTTAATCATTTTTAAATCCTTTCTTTTTCTGATTCTTTAATCATTAGGTTGAAATATTCACTCCTAATACAATAATATTTTATCACAAAAACCGTACAACAATGTCATTTAAGTGTAATTATTATTGTTAACGATTTAATTGTAGTTATTATTAGTAACAATCTCTCCTACCCATGTGCGCAATCACATCAACCCTGTAAGGACAGATTGCGCAAAATAACTTTCTTGGTTTTATTACAACTGTTGTATTAAATTACAGCATAACAACAAAATAGCAATGTAAATGCATAAAAAACAAATGAATTAAAAATTATTGATGGATAGTTTAACAAAAAAGTAATATTTAGATTTTTTATTGTTATTCTTTTCAATTGTGCGCAGATTCTCCAAGCTTTACCTTATAACTGACATACCGTTCGTTCTACAGGATACTTCAGGTATGTTTATTCAATTTAAGATCTCTAATATATTCCTTCCGTCTTTCATCTCTCTTCTTTTTTGTCATGCCTATGTAGTTTATTTTTTCATTCTTACTGTTTATGCAGTTGATCCTATATATACCGGATATATGCGTTTTTTCATATTTTTCGGTTTCATTTCTTATAGATTTAATATAGGGATAGACTAGGGATTATTGGGACAAATTTCCCAAATATTTTTAATATATTTTACTTATTTTTACTTTAAATTGTGTTATAATATTTGTTTTAAAATTTTCAAACAGCATTCAAAAAATGAAAAAATTCTCAAATTTAAATTTCTCCAAAAATGACATCTTATTGGCATTAACACGTCCACTGCCGGTTTAAAATTACCGGAATTTTATTTTATTTAGAAAGTTTGAATTCATACCAGAAAATACTAATAGTAATATTTACTTTATTTAATTACAGACATTTCGTGATTACATAAAATAAAAATTCTTCTTTCGTAATTTCCGGTATGAATTCGTAATTTTAGATTGAAAAATCACGAGTATACTCGTGGTTCTAGAGAATGGGTTAAAATTTCCTTGAAACTTGATAAATGTTTTTATAATAGAATATAAAAAATATAAGAAAAAAAATATGAAATGCAATAACATAATTCATATTGATATTGAAAAATTGTCATTTCGAGCTAAAATATGATATATTGATTTTGATAGAAAAAAGTACTAATTTTAATCACTGTACTTTAATTTCCAGATTTCGAGGTATTGGACAAGAGGCAGATTGTATTCCAGCAAAGTTTTCTCCTTCCTGTATGTTATCGTACCACAGCGATAAAAGATGCCCAAAAATAATACAAGGCGTTAAAGGAACATAAATCATCCTAAGTCAATATTGTTTCTTTCTGAAGTTTAATGGTTATTTCTGGATTCAGAATAAATATATTGCTGATATATCTTCGATTACTAAGATAGCTCTTTCTAATCTATATTCTAATATATCAATAGTTAATTTAATTTTTTCAAACTGCCAATCAAACTATACAAAATTTTACAATTTTAAATTTTACCATGAATGACATCTTATTACCATTAAAACTTTACCCTAAGCGTGATAAACTTTTTAAACCTGCATAAAGAAAAAGAGAAGGAAAATAAATACGAAATATGATAAATAACATAATTCATATCGATATTAACAAATTGTCATTTCGAGCTAAAATATATTTTGATTTTTATAAAAAAAAAGAAGAAAAAGTATTAATTTTGATCACTGTACTTAAATTTCAAGATTTCGGGTATGTGAACAAGAAGCACCTTGTCTTCAAGCAAAGTTTTCTCCTTTCTGTGTGTTATCGTACCACAGAGATAAAAGATGCCCAAAGATAATACAAAGCGTTAATGGAACATAAATCATCCTAAGTTAATATTGTTTCTTTCTGAAGATTGATGGAGTTTGTTTGGATTCAGAAAAAATATACTGCTGATATATCTTCTATCACTAAGATAAGACTTCCTAATCTATAATCTAATACATCAATAGTTATTTTAAATTTTCCAAATTGCCAATGAAACTATGAAAAATTTCCTAATTTTAATTTTACTATTAATGATATACTATTGGCATTAAAATTTTACTTGGAGCGTGATAAACGTTTTTAAAATTGCATAAGAAAAAGATAAGGAAAAAAATATGAAATGTGATAAATAACAATTCATATCGATGTTGACAATTTGTCATTTCGAGCTAACATACAATGTTTTGATTTGATAGAAAAAAAAAGTACTAACTTTCGTACCTAAACTTCAAGATTTCAGGTAATTGAGCAAGAAGCAACTTGTCTTCGAGCAAAATTATCTCCTTTCTGTATGTTATCGTACCACACCGATAAAAGATGCCCAAAGATAATCTAAGGCGTTAATGGACCATAAATCAACCTAAGTCAATATTGTTTCCTTCTGAAGATTGATGGTTATTTCTAGATACACAAAAAAATATATTGCTGATATATCTTCCATTACTAAAATAGATCTTTCCAATCTGTAATCTAATATATCAATAGCTGAAGATTGATGACTGAAGAAAGATAAAAAAAATAATACGTTGACTGTTTATAAATAAAATGCAAAGGGTTGTTTTTAACAAATACTGTAACATAGAGGACATATCTAGCGTGAAAAAAAGTTTTTTTTCTTTTTAAACTAAATATGTTAATAACTAACTTTGAAAAGAATCCTTTTGCAAGATGAAATCAAGTATGCATTATTAAAGTACTAAATTTATGCTCTGCACTGTAGATAAAGCTTAATATAGAAAAATATAATATAATCTCAAACGGAAATATACAGTACCCAATCCAAGTTACTAACAAATGAGGTGGTTAGAATGACAGTGGGGTACGTCAATATTTAGTAATTTGATAAATGAAGGGTTTTGTGACCGTTGCATTAAGCCGTCCAACTTATTTTGCCCTCCATCAACTCCCTAAGTGAACTACGACTTATTTGATTGTCGCACTGAACAGAAATTAATATGCGTTCAGTGAAAATATGGATATCTACATTTTTCAAATTTTTAACTTACTCCACTGTCATTCTAACCCCCTCAAATAATAACACATACGCATTCTTTTTCTTTAAAAACATCAGAAAATAACATATTTTCGAGATTTAAGGAAGCAGTTATAAAGAGAAAGCCACAGATTTTTAAAAACGTTTACGAGTAAATTTTGTAGCATATTAATGAGTTTTTTTTAATTAGGAATATAGGTTTTTTGGATGTTATCATTTCTCAATAAAACCTTTTCATGTTCAACAAATATGCTTTACCAGACAAACACAATCAATTTACAGCATTAATATTAACATTAGAGTTAATATTATTTTCTTACACTTGCATTTATAAATTTAATTACGCAGCTTAAAATGTTTAACTTAGGATTAATAGCAAACTAAAAACCGATATTCGGGTTTGAGAAAACTGAATGATGCACTATAAAAGTTTCTCGGAATATTTTCCTAAAATAAGTGGTAGGAAAAGAAAATTTGTTTTCATAAATTGGTCTTTAAATCTCAAACATTTATTAGTTTTCGAGGTTTCTAATGACAAAGAACGCTTTTCGGAGTCGTAGATAGCTCAGAAGATGTTCTTGTATATTTGCTTTCATGGTTATATCATATTTTAGCAGCTTAAGAAATATCTCACTTTTTTTACAAAATAATTTTCAAAGCATTCCTAGAATTAAACATTTTTTTCTTTCTCAGAATATAAGGTACCATTAAATTGACCAAGTAATCAAAATATTTTAATTAACGTTATAATCTTTAGTAAATTTGTTATAATTTAAACGAAATCGATCTCAAAATATTGTGCTAGAATATAATTTATGACAACAATAATTTCAACTATCACGTTATTAAACTTACCTTATTTAATAAACATATTTAACTGAAGTAATTTTAAATTTTAAACTTCAGTCATTGCTATCTGGCATATATATATCCCTCGCGCTGATTATTGGCCACCGAAACAAATACCAACCAATATACCAATCATTACACTTCAAATATTTTTTAAATATTTTTAATTACAAACTCAAAAGTATTTTTATTCATTTTTGCTTCGAACTGTATTATATTATTTGTTATATTGTTTTCAAATCTACAATCAAACTGGAAAAAAGTTCTCATTTTAAAATTTTACCATTAATGACATCTTATCGACATTAAAATTTTACTTGAGGCGTGATAAATTTTTCTACCATTGCATTATAATAGATAAAGGAATTAAATATGAAATGTGATAAAGAAAACAAAATTATATCGATATTGAAAAATTGTCACTTCGAGCTAAAATATGATATATTGCTTTTGATAGAAAGAAAAAAAGCACTAATTTTCATCACTGTAGTTGAATTTCAAGATTTCAGGTAATTGAACTAGAGGCAGCTTGTCTTCAAGCAAAGATTTCTCCTTTTTCTACGTTATCTTTCCACAGAGATAAAATGTGACCAAAGATAATCCAAAGCGTTAATGGAACATAAATCATCCTGAGTCAATATTCTTTTTTTTTCTTTTTTTAAGATTAATGATTATTTCGCTATCGAAAAAATATATTGCTAAAATATGTTTTATTCCTTAGGTAGGACCCATACTTAAAATCTAATGTATCAATAGTTATTTTAAGTTTAAGAATGATGATGGTGAAAAATATTAGAAAAATACGTTAACTGTTCATAAATAAAATGAAAATATTTGGATTTAACAAATACAGTAATATAGAGGACATATTTAGCATGCACATTTTTTAAAAACTTAAATAAGTTAACATGTAGATTAATGGTTATTTCTCTATCGAAAAAATATATTGCTAAAATATGTTTTATTCTTTAGGTAGGACCCATACTTAAATCTAATGTATCAATAGTTATTTTAAGCTCAAGAAAGATGATGGTGAAAAGATTAGAAAAATTCGTTAACTGTTCATAAATAAAATGAAAATATTTGGATTTAACAAATACAGTAACATAGAGGACATATTTAGCATGCACCTTTTTTTTAACTTAAATATGTTAATAAGATTAATAGTTATTTCTCTATTGAAAAAATGTGTTGCTAAAATATGTTTTATTCCTGTGGTAGGACCTATACTATAATCTTGTATATGTATATATATTATATATGTATATGTTGTATAACTAACATTATTAGTTGTAATTTTTTCGAAATGCCAATCAAACTAAGAATAAGTTCCCATTTTTAGGTGCGTTCGTAATTATATAAATACGTAGCACCTATAGTCGTCGCTTGGTCCGTCCGTCTGTCCGTCCGTCTGTCTGTCTGTCTGTCCGCATATAACAACGCAAAAACTACCCAACCAAATGGTTTGCAATTTAAGATATATTATCTTTGCAGAATTTTGTCGAGACATTTCAAATTTTATTAAAATCGAATCAAAACTTTAGGAGATATTAATAAAAATATTTATTAAGAAATTTGAATTTTTTTTTTTTAAATCGGTGCTTTTTTGTTATAGGAGCTTCCGAAGTTTAATCGTCAAGCGACCGAGATACTTATTTTATGACAGAAATTAATCTGCAGACGATATAATTCATTTCACAGAATTAAAAATCATCAAGATCTGAATATTTATATAACTAGCTGATACATATATATCTGAATATTTATATAACTAGTTAAGATATTTGTATGAACAGTGTCATAAAATATATACTTAACTAGCTGTTTAACCCGTTCTACGCACGGGATATCATGAATTTAATTCTAAAACGTGCGTACGAACACACCTCGTTTGTAACGTACAATTTCCAACTTGTTAAATTTACCATTAACTACATCTTATTGTCATTAAATTTTACTTGAGGCGTGATGAATTTTTGTATCATTGCACCGAAAAAACATAAAGGAAAAAAATGTGAAATATGATAAAGAAAAAAAATTATATCGATAGAGAAAAATTGTAATAACAATCTTACTAAATCAATATTGCTAAAATATGTTTTATTCTTAAGGCATCATCTATACTATAATCTTGTAAATGTATATCTAATTTACATGTATATCTTGTATCTCTAACATTATTTGTTAAGAATTTTTTAACACTTTCCAACCTAGTTGAAAAGTGTTTATGACTTCGGTTTGTCTGCCGTCTGCTGTCTTTCCGTTTGTCCGTGCTCTAACTCCCGTAGATATGCTCGGATCACCCAAAAATTTTGGTATGTTATTATCGTTTACTATAGAATGTTCCCTATTTCAACTGAAGTGTGTGGCACTTATAGTTTTTTTACTGGGACAGTCAAAAGTATTCAGTTAAATTACAGTCAATGGGAAATATTCGTTTCAATTGCACTTTGATGACGCTACCTCATTTAAAACTTAATGAAATTGATATATAATTATGAAGCACATTAAAACATGCTTTTTGTAGAATATGGGGTGCAAGGCATTTATTATTCATTTACAGGGTCAAACAAAAGAATTCTGTTACACACTGTTCTTTGGGGAAAAATCGTTTGCAGTGTAATTTAGTGATATTTCACTATTTCAAACATAATGAAAGCTATATGCATTACTGACGTGTACTATAAATTGCTCTCTTGTGTGCATTGCGTTTATTTACAGGGACACACAAAATAAATTGGTTATAGTACATGTGTGATATTCACAGTGATAAGTGCGTTTTCAACTTTAACTTACGTTTTTAAGTTTAACTCAATTTCTTCATAGTACGTGTGTGTTTATAAACTCGGTTGATCATATACACGGCTACACAAAGGAATTCGTAAGTATTACAGACTATGAGAGTGAATTGCTTAAAGGTAAATTTTAATTGTGTTTACGCATTTTTCTGCTCAGCTATATTTAGTAGACTAGTAGGAGTTTGTGGAATATAAATAAATTCATATACAGGGCTACGCAAAGAAAAAGATACATTGTCGTTTATGGTTAGTAATTGCTGCGAGTGAGTTTTAAGTGGCCTTTTAGCTTAATATGTGGTGTGTACAAAAGTCTTCAGATAATATACAGGGCTGTACAAAAGATTTCTGGTACATTTCCATCGATTGGAGAAAATAGCTAAATGTGAATATTCAAACTGAACGAAATTTTATCGTACTATATACCACATCTATTGATCATACACAGTGCTGCACAAAATAATTTGACTACATTCTTGAAACTAGCAGGTAAATTCGAAAACTGTATTTTTCAATGTGGTATATATTTTCTAAACTGTTTACTTACATATCTTCTTTCACTTAATGGTGAAGTTTCGTTACAGTTTTCTGGCTGTGTTGGAAAGTGTTTCCTAATCTATGCTTGACGCATGTCTTTTTGTTCTTATTTTAAGATGAAAACGAGCAGGTAGCATTAAAGTATTAAATTTATGCTCTACATTGTAAAAAATACATTTTTTTTTTAATTTTGGGAAATATAACATAACCACGAACAGTAATAATAGACTAACCATTTTCGTTTTACTAGCTATTATAAAAAGCTTATTTCTCTTATAAAACCAATATATTTTTGCGATTTAAATAAACATTTATAACACCAAAGTTTCTGTTGTTGCCAGTGACCTTTGGAAGCGTTTCCGCGTGGTTTCTATAGTGTATTAATCAGTTTTCTCAATAAAAAATAAAAAATATAAAAAAATAATAATATAAAAATCATTAAAAATTACTGAAATTTAAACGACAAATTTGAAAAAAAAAGTTGTTATTGCTTTAAAATTAGCTTGTGAGTGTTTTCGAGTGACTAGTAAAGATTCTTAAAAGAAATAATTCTTCACTCAACAATAATTTTATATAAAAAAAATTACTAACAATTAAAAAAGTTTCATTTGTAACTAATAATTTCATCGGTATTTCAAATCTTTAATAAAAACTCAACAAATATTTTTGAAATAAAAATATGGGATAACCAACACGAAATGAATTAATTTCCTTTTTTCCATAAAGTAATTACAGTATATAAATAAAACATTTTTTTAAAGTACTTTGAGTTCTAAAAATGGAATCTGAAAATAAAAATTAAAAAATGAATATAAAAATGATTTCTTTAAATTCTAATTCTTCAAAATTAATTGGAATATTATTTGTTTTCACAATTGCATTTTTTTTTTAATGTCTGTCTCTATTTAAATTCAAAGATTTTCTTTTTAAATGTTTATTTACGATGCATTGTTAAAATATGTATTTATTTTCGCTGATTAAATATTTATTCTGCACTATTTGCAGTCATTTTAATCTTTAATGTCTTTATATTAGAAATCCATTTCTTACACTGGAATATCATTTATTTAAACTTCAAATAAATGTTTAAATAATACTATTTACTTTATTTACTTATACAACTACAATACAAAGAAATAAAATATTTATTCATAAATTTTGTTTTAAAAAAATAAAATAGTGAAGCATAGAACTGAAAAAAAAAAAAAAAAAAAAAAAAAAAAAAAAAAAAAAAAACAGTAAATATGTTGCATGTAAGATACAAAAGCGAGGTTTCACATTAAAAATTCTGGACTAAGATAAATAATTTATGATTTAGAGAATATTAAATATGGAAAAAGTGGAAAATTTTAAAAAGAATCTCTTTAATTTACAAATTTATGCAGTGAAAAAAGTGACATAATAAGAACACTTTATCTTTAATTATATTTTTTATTTCCATTTCATACTTTCTTATATGAATAATAGAAGAAAATATTGTAATCGAAATTTTTCCGACTTCCGGTTTTCGGTGTATTTACACGGTTTAGGGGCCAGAGATTCCGAAAAAACGTTTTACAAAATGTCTGTCTGTCCGTTTGTCCGTATGTCTGTCCTCATTGTATCATCGAAAATGCATACAATTATGCATACCATTGAACCACATTTCATTTATATGTTTGTGACTATAGCTAGCAGGTTCTCCTTGTATTTGGGGATATTCCGCCGAAAGGGGGTGGTGCGATAGTGATTTTTCCGCCATTTTCATTATTGTATCATCGAAAAGTGTATGTAGTTATGCATAGAATTGAACCAAATTTTATGTTTTTTTTTTTTTTTTTTTTACTATGGCCTGCACGTCCCAGTTGCATTTGAGGATATTCCGCCGGAAGAGGAAGCTTTGATAGCCACTTAAATTCTTCAAATTAACAATGTACAAAAAAATAGAAATATAAAAAGTTTTTTCCGTTAGATGCTCGGTCTTGATCCAAGAATTTCGGAGCAATTTTGTTTTGCCTCTATCTTTAAAAATGGCTGAGATATAGCAGTTTGAAATTTTAGATTGGCAGACATTTTGAAACAATACAGCATAATTCTTCCGTAAACGAGTTTAATTTATGAGTTTTAGTGAACATGGTTTCAGTAAATTTTCTTTTATTGTTGTAGCCATCGTTTCAACTAATATGCTTAACACTATATATCATACACTATATTCGCCAACGTCCAATTCTTGCCTGGCTTCGCGACGCTTGGCGAAATATCGTCAAATTTCGCTATAATGTGTTGCCGTAAATAAAGCCAATTTGGCTATGGCTGTCTAATTTGGCGATATTTTCATTCAAATTAAATATTGATGAGAACTAGGAATGAATCTTAAGTAATCGGGTTCCACGCATTTTAGCTTCGTGTTTATACTAAAATTATCTAAAATAGGAGAATATAGAAATAGGGAGGCTAGCTGTTCCTGCCAATGCAGGCCAGTAGGACTTTTTGTAGTTTAATATACATAGGCTGCTCGCATCCAGTTAACCCGACGATTCGCAAGTAGCTGACGTATAACAGAACGATGGAAAATATTGAATTTTTTGGCATTGTGATAGCGAATTTTGAAGTATTAACATATATGACATAGAAGAAAGTTTTGGGATTGGCACATCCGACTAATTTTTCTTTATTTTTGTTGAAATTTGATGAAGTTTACATATGCTTAAAAATGGAAAATTGTTATTTTATGGTTTGTTTTTACGAAAGAAAACGTCAAAGCCAACCTCTTGAAACTTCATTTTTTTTAGAACTGTGATGCCCAGTGTGGGATATAATGTTAATAAGTTGTTAAATATATAAGAAACGAAAAGGAAAGACTAAGTTGTGAAGAGATTGACCCGCAAGAAGACTACATCAATAAAACTCCTCAAAAGTGCGCAGAATCATTAGAAATGTTATCTCCCTTGCCAAAATCAGTTAAGTCAAAGTACAGAAGGAGACAGAAAAAAACGACAAACAGGAAGCTCTCAAAGCACAAAAGCAATTCGAAAATCAAATTAAAAAAAATAGACGTAATTCAATTGGAAAGAAAATGATGGAAGGGAAGAACTACAGACATAAGGAAAAGAAAAATCAAGACAATGATCATTGGTTTTGCCTAATTTGTAAGAAAAATAAAATAGCAGAAATGATTCAGTGTTCATATTGTCAAATATGCGCTGAAAAAAACGAACAAAAGAAATTCATGTGTGAGCCTTGCATCACTTCTGACATGATATTCAAGTAACTGACAATTAGTTCCATAATTTCTATTCTTAAAACCCCCTGACCGCCGAACCAAAGGGCAAATTTGTAATGTTGTTTTCTCTGTAAATATTTTAAAATGCTAAAGAAGAAGATTTTTCAAACATTGCCACCTGTTGGGTGATTTCACCAAAACCTAATTAACGTTCATTTATGCCAAAGTCTACCAGAATATGATGTTTTATAAAATTTCCTGTATTAGTTATTGTACTGCTATTGAAGAAATCGTAATTAACACAGCATAGCAGCACCCCTTTTTACGATACACCCAAAACTAATCAAAGCCAATTCATGTAAAGGTCTAGTTGAATCTGAAGTTTGATTAAATTCCGTGAATTAGTTCTTGAGGTAGATCGCCCACAAAATTTGTGCCACATACAGACAGATGAACACACAGACATGCAGACAGACTCACGGACAGATATTTTCTAGAATCGGACAAATCGTGTTCAGGACATTCTAAAATGTATAAATCTGTCGAAAGCCGAAAGTAGAATTTTCCACGAATCCAATATTTTCTTCTTTTTGTAAATATAGAAGAAAGTAAAAATTAAGATTGAAAATTAAAAAATATACACACATAAACATTGAGTCTTCTATATTAATGAGGAAAAAAGAAGACGCGATTAGTTGAATAAACTAGAGCACGATTACCCGCTCTTTCTGCGGATCCATGTAAACAACCAGGCTTGGCAGTGTCGTATGCCTTAGTGTCTTTGTTTCTCATTTTCTCATTTTTGTCCTTTATGTTTTTGGCTAGTTACTATACTTTTTTAGTTTCTTTATATTTATGAAACTTATCTCATACTCATATTAAACAAGATGGATCTAAGAATTACAATATTTGCATGGCAAGCAGGAAATTTAGTTACAGAAAAAAGGAGCATATAGCTGATATTAAGTGTAATAGGAAAACCACAGACCTAGTAAGATTATGTCGGGAAGAAACCATCCAAATAAATTTCAGTGAAAATAAAATAAATTTTCTCTCCAGTCTATAATATACATCCGTAATAAGAGAAACCATAGAGATAGTAACACGCAAAAATACAATATGTAACGATGCAGCATCCTTTAACTTACCAAAATTGTGGCTCGAGTTACTCCATGGTTACAAATATGGAAATAAACAACCAACTAAAAATAAAAAATAACTTGCGTAATTTTAAAAATTACGTAAAAGATATGTTTCAAATAATAACTTCAAAGACCGTGCAATTATAGAATATTCGTATTTGTTTTGATAATGGGTTGAATAGAGCCGAAACATGTCAACACACTGATAAAAATTATTTTACTGTATATTATGTTTTCAGTTTACACTTTTAGCTTTTAAAAGAAATATATCTCATAATCTTTACAAAGGTTAGAGTTCGAGTTATAACAGTATATTCAGCGATTTTACCTTAAGATTGGAAACAAGTAATATAAAAAAAAAAAAAATTAAAGTCAATTCCTACTTAGGTCAAATAGAAATTTTTTTCCAGCGATCTACACGCTTCGCCACTGACGGTATTTATTCCTAAATTCATATCCTGCTAAATATCTTACATAAGAGAAATTTTTGAAATGTATTAAAAATTAAATAAAAAATAAATAGCAAAATACCAAAAATTAATAGCTCGAAAAGTATTTCTCACAAAATTGTTAGACAAACTGCGTTAGAAAGGTAAAAAAATTGTATTTTTCTTGATATAAATTTAAAATCTAATGATTATGCCGTTTTTCAAATATTGAATTAAAAAAATTACCAAACTTCACAATAAAGTGCCATAGCGATGTTACAGTTAACGATACTACAGTTTTTTTAAAAAATATATTAATTAATTAATTAAATTTTATTATTTAATTTTAGTTTTATACTTTATTTCTGTTAAAAAGTATAGACTCACTCCACATTTATAGTCTCCTTCGCCCGCGAGCCGCCTGACCTTCGTCCATGAACAGCCCCATTATCTTTTTACGTGTGAAGGTGAGACTATAAATATGGAGTGAGTCTATACTTTTGAACAGAAATGAAATATAAAATTAAAGTTAATTAATTAAATTTAATTAATGAATTAATATTTGAAAAATCTGTATTAACATCAATTGTCATCCAGTACAAGTTTAAAAAAATTATTTGAACTTGATAGGATGAATAGAAAATATTTTATTAACAATTGAAATTTTGAACAAGATATATAAATATATAGAGAGTGTGAGCTAATAGTAGGAATTGAAAAAAAAATGTTTCATATCTCTGGTGCGCGTTTTGCGCCGAAGCTTTAATATACAGTTACTTTAAATTATTTTTTAATGAACAAAATAAAAAAAAATAATAAAAAAATCTTTAGAATTTGCATAAATGATTTTAAAGATATTTTTAAAGTCGCGTATATTCTGGTCATACATTTAACTTAAGAAATATTGAAAATAATATTTTCATCGATCCGCACTTTTTGTTCTTACGGAATTTGATTTATGCAACAGCGTTAAAAGCTGTTGCATTCCTTTTTATTCACGCCCTAAAATTAATTAATTAATTTATAACTAAGTTCTATAAATATTAAGCTGCTGTATTTTCATCTGTAACATATTTTTTATAATTCTAGTATTTCAGGAACTGAATAAAAAATTGATTAAAAAATTCCTTTACATACATGTAACAGTTAAGTTACAGAAAAGAGTGGTATAATTGTGCTCTACTATTCATATTCACTGGTATTTTTTCATTTTCGCAAGCATTATCCTTAGCCAACAATAATTATGCGACTTTTAATGTGAATTAGGATTTGTTAAGTTTCAAAATTTGCAATGGACTTGCAACTCTCTTATAAAGGGAGTCTAGTATTTTGAATGTGAATGTTCTGTCGACATTATCCTTTATGCGCAAGAGCGACACTCTGTACTTTATTAGCCACACACAGGGTGGCTTATTCTTTCAATCTCTATCATTTTTCATGTTTATGAAAAGTCACAGCGATCCATCGTTGCCACAGATTAATCTCGGAAAATGAAACATTTGAAGTTACTGAAAAAATTAATAACTCGAAAAGTATTTGTCACAAAATTGTTAGACAAACTGCGTTAGAAAGATAAAAAATTGTATTTTTCTTGATATAAATTTCAAATCGAATGATTATGTCGTTTTTCAAATATTAGATTTCAAAAATTACAAAACTTCACAATGGAGTACCGTAGCGAAACTTTTACGAGTAAAAAGATAATGATAAAGGCATGTGGCTCGACGTGTATCGTGTATACTGGCCATAGCATGAGTAACGAATTATAGTAAACTTATTATTCTGTTAAAATATAAAAGTAAATTATGTATATACATTTTTAAAAAATAAAGAAAAACATTTTATCACAAACATCAACAAAATTTTTTCTTCTATTTATTCCCTTATTCCAAAGATATCGTTTTATCGTCTGCTGCCATAGCAACATGAATTAAATTTCATTAAAAAAAAATTGCTCAGTGGTAGAAAAATATTTTTCTAAATCGAATGGTTATTGAACAACTCAACACTTTAACAGGGGAATTTTTATTTGTTATTTAGATATTTTAAAATTGTTTGTTGTCATTGCGTTTTTATTCTGAGTTACAGCTAGTTTATTTATTTTTTAAATAAAAGCCGTGTGTGGCAATCTATATTCGGCCTTATAGCAGAATTTTCCCCTCTTGTTTATTTTAATTTTCCTATGTGTGTTTGTGGCTCTCTGAATCTGCAGTTAGTGGTTTTCGCTGCGGTTTTATGTAAATTAGGGTACGCTGTTCAAGCTGCTGAGTATAACAGCAGGATAAAAAGTTTGTATCAGCCGAGCTTGGTCAAGACCTACATTAGTCAAAACCAACGAGACCAGTTTTTAGATTGTGAAGTTATACCTTGCCACGTGCGTCGCTGGATTGAAAACATAGTCTAGCCAGAAGCGAGTTGCCATCTACGTAAGAAATTCAATTTAGTTGTTGTTGAATGCAGTTGATCAGCAACCACAGGTTGCTAGTAACATTTAAATAGTTTGTGAAGTAACGTTTGTTTTACATCGATAGTGTTCTTTGCCCTCGAAGTAGTTTGTGATCGTCACTGGAGCAGTAAATCTTCATATGTGAGTTTCAATTTCATATTATTGCATAAATTGTGTATATTGCGTTATCGAATATTATTTTAAGGATTAGATTAGATTGTTAAGTGCAGCAACTCTCTTATAAAGGGAGTCTAGTATTTTGAATGTGAATGTTCTGCCGATATTAACCTGTATGTGCAAGAGCGACACTCTTATTTTTTTTTCACCTTTACGAGAAAAAGTTTCAAATATATTTTCTATAAGTTTATGTTGGCAATTGCCTGACTAATTTCTTTTCATAATAGAAGGATGACGGATAAATTATTAAGAATGAAAAAATATAGTTAATATATAATTGTATTTCTTCTATAGTTTAAAGAAAAAATAAGAAAATAACGCTGTAAATGCCAAGTAAAATTCTAATATAAACAAAAATTACCTCCCTCAAAAAAAATCTACTAATATCTTTAAAAAAGAAAAATAAGTGTTGGGTAAATAATTCAAACTATAAGTATACATAAGATACATGGAAAATGGCAACTTTTATATCAATTCCCCAATGTATTTATCTGAAGCAAGCAAAACAAAAGTTTATCCTCAAGGGAAATTAAATGTTTGTTTTTACAGCGGACTAATATTCACTAAATAAAAAGAGAAACATATATATAAAAAAAAAATTGTAATGCATTTCAATAACAACAACAACAACAACAAAAAATTAAGGTTAAATTTTTTTACAAAGAGAACAAATTGGGGTCGAAATAAATCTTTATTCATAAACAATATATATATATATATATATATTTTTTTTTCAGATCGAAATAAGAATACGCATATATTTTTAAAGAAACTTTTTTTTATTTCCACATTAAAATACTTATAAGCAGGTTAAATAATGAAATGTTTAACATTTAGATTTTTTTTAATATATGTATTTATTTTAATTTATTGTTAATATATAGTAAGGAAAAAAAAAGGAGAACAAACACTCCATGCATTTTAATCTTCAAATTGTCACAGGGGAAACGGAAATAGCCATTCGACTGAAAATTATGTCTGTTTTCAATTTGTGTTTAAAATATCCGCCTAGGGGGTCGTCTTCATTCTGAAATTGTGCCAAACTCGTAAATTATTATTATGAACACTTAGTTTTGACATCACATTTGACTTTTTCCGCAAAATTTACCTTATTATTATTATTATCATTATTATTATTATTATTATTAAACCGCAGACCAGAAACCTACCTTCCGGACATTATGCCTAGCTTAACCAGTTTGTGTACCTGGCCACAGGGCGAAATTCGCCTAATCTCTTCATAGCACAGATACACATGACTAACTCCTTGACCGTCATTGACTGCAGCGCTATTTGGTGAGTGTCACTTTGGTTAGTGTGTTCGCCGGTTCTAGATTGTTATTAACTATGGGTTTCCGGTATAGGATACCACACGGGAAATCATTCTGTCAAGTAGTTTGGGAACTATGAAGATTTAAAATTTAGAACGTGTAATGTTAAATTCATTTGTAAACGTAGCAAAACAGATTGTAATGCGGGTAGTTTTTTGTAAACAAAACTCAAAAACTACATATCGGAATTATATGTAATTTGGGATTCGTATATTGGATACTTCTAGAAATGGATTTCTTATTTAAAAAAAAAATCCTTAGATTTAAATTTTTTTTTCGAAAAATAATTAATTTTTTTTTCAAATTAAATTTTTGAAAAAAATTATAATTTGCGTCCTCTAACCCTATATATAAACGGGCTGAGAATTCATAATATTCAAAGTATCGTGACTCCATAAATTTTGATCGTATAAAAATAAAATATTTACTTTTTTACTTGTTGGAGCACGGGACATGTTTTTTTTTTAAATATAACTTATAGGAACCAAGTAGCGTATAATAATTTAAATTTCGCAACTTTTGAAAAAAAAACATGTGTTTTGTCGTAAATAGATTTTCATATGATTGAACAGCAATATTTGAAATAATTTTTTTATTGGTACCATACCTATAAAACTTACGCTTTAAGGACTAACTATTGGATAACGATAAAAAGAGCCTGCATAATTTTGCTACTTTCATCAATTATTACTAACGAATAAAAATTTTAAGGTACTTTAATTATTGTTTTAATTCACAAACATTTTAATTTTCGCCAATTTCATGAAAATGGTGTAAATAACAGTGGTTCAATTAAGTTGTGTAAATGATAATAATACTAACAAACAAGAAGAAAAACATCCGTCAACCATATATTATGAAACATTTTCCAACACACTCAGAATAGTGTAACAAATCTTCACCATTTAAAAAAGTGAAAGATTATATATATGTAATAATTTGAAAAACGCATCACACACTTAAAAAACCAATTTAAGAAATTACCGTCAATAGTCCTAAAATTATCCTAAAATTATTTTCTTCAGTCCTGTTTATGCTCTATAGATTTATATATGAAATACGTAGTATTCTAAAATGTAATTCCGTTAGGAAACGCATAACGCAGTTGAAAATTTCTCTTTAACAATTTTAGCCAATAAAAGGAGAAGAACTTGGATTCTTTTGTAGATCCCTGTATGTGATCTATAGAAAATATACTCATAAAGGACTATTCAAAACTTTTGTTAAATTTAAAAGTGCATACTGCAATTGAAAACTCGCATTCAACAATTATTTCTCATAGACAGAACTGTAACAGAATTCTTTTCTTTTCCCTGGTAAACACTCTAAAACGACATTTTCAAAACTGAGCAAAATATATTCAAATCTGAGTATGTCGCAGAGTCAAAAAGGCTCCGAATCAAAATGACTCAACATGTATATATACTCATTTCTGAAAACATGCACACACTCAAGAATAAAACACATCATGTGCTCCTATTTGATTATGTCCATGTTTCAAAAATGAGTATGAACTGACTGCTATGTGCTCATTTTCCAGTATTTCCATGGTTCAAAAATGAGTTCGAACTGACCCTAATGATTTTTGAGTATGTCCATATTTAAAAATTGAGTCGGAACTGACTTTTATGCGCTCATTTTTGAGTATTTCCATGTTTCAAAAATTAGCTCGAACTGATTCTAATAATTTTTGAGTATGTCCATGTTTAAAAAATGAGTCTGAACTGACTTCTATGCGCTCATTTTTGAGTATTTCCATGTTTTAAAAGTGAGTTTAAACTGATTCTAATAATTTTTGAGTATGTCCATGTTTAAAAAATGAGTATGAACTTATTTCTATGTGCTCATTTTTGGATATTTCCAGGTTTCAAAAATGAGTTTGAGCTGATTCTAATCATTTTTGAGTATGTCCATGTTTAAAAAATGGGTATGAACTGATTTCTATGTGCTCATTTTTGGATATTTCCAGGTTTCAAAAATGAGTTTGAGCTGATTCTAATCATTTTTGAGTATGTCCATGTTTCCAAAATGAGTATGAACTGACTTTAATGTGCTTATGTTTGAGTATTTACCATGTTTCAAAAAAGAGTTCGAACTGATTCTAGTTTCAAAAATGAGTACGAATTGATCTCTACGTGCTGAATTTTGAGTATGTCCATGTTTCCATATTCTGAGTATTTCTGATATTTCAGAATTGAAAGCATTAGGTCGTAATATTTGAAACAAACAAAAAGTTTCATAACAAAATGAAAACATCTATTTACTCTGATATGAAAGTGTCATTTTTCTCAGTGAATGAGATGACGAATTCTATGCACACCGTATTCTATCGTAGACATCTTGTAATTCACTTCAGTATTGTATGTAAATTTCAGTATGTTTGACATAGTATAATTATCACTAAAATACATTAAAACATTTTCTCCAATAGACCGTATTGCAAAGGAACTCTTTTGAGTGTTTCTGTAAACGAACTATAAATGCTACATACTCCATTTTCAAAAATGATCACGCAATGTAAACCTGAATAATATATAGCAATTAAATGACATTCCGAGTATAATTATTCGAGTTACAGTATCGACAAATAGACAGACGAACAGCCAAACCGAATTCTTAATCATTTTTTGTCACTTTTATGTTAGCTGGGCACAGGTGATTTATCGCCAAATATTGTTCCCAATTGCCCTTATTCACATTGTATTAACTTTATTGGAAATATAAATTTGACACTAATTTATTTACAACAACATAGTATATTAGTTATTTTGAAAATACATGCCTTTCACTCTTTTGTATTTTAAATACACACAAAAAAGAAATAAAAGAAATAAAAGATAAATAATATTATAACCAAACCATTTTATTTCAGTATCAATGCATTATTTTTAACCCTAGGACGTCCGGAAATTTTAGTCTCCATTCATAAAAACGTTCATTGTACACAAGAAATTTTATTTAAAAAATTTTAACTGATTAATTACAATTTGATTGACTGCTTTACGCAAGTTCAATTTTATTGGCTGGCTTACTTATTTCGGATTGGCTGATGAAGTTCTCAGTCGAATCTTATAGTTTTCTTTCCTTTTCTAGTGCTAATATGCTACATTTATACTTTTTTTCTCATGGCTCCTCTAGGATGTGATATACAACTACTCATAAACAGGGAGTGGAGCTGTTTTACAACTGGGAATCTCATTGAAACAATCAACTTTATATTTAACTTATTTCAGTAAGCAAATTTTGGTTCAAATTGTCATTTTAAATGTATCTGTCGGATCTATTGGACCCGTCTGGTAGGCGGAGGGTTAAATTACACACGTAAAGCAAAAAAGCTGCTATTGCTACTAGCAAGAAAACTAGTCGTTGGGGGCCACCGTAATACTTACCCATCATGGATATACATAATATAAAATATGAAAATAAAACATGTGTAAACTATTTATAAAATGCATTGCGATTCGAATGAAATCGTGGCTTGATGACGTCATAAACTTTAAATGCTCTATTACTGAATTGCGTAAAAGAAACATCCTTATAACTCCAAATATGATAATCATAGTAACTAACAGTTTACTGCGTCGGTTTAAACGTCTTATTTACAATTAAAATATATCTTTTAATTGAAATACAGTGTCATTAAAAATTGAAGAGTATGGAAAATAGGATTACAAATATCTCGGCAACTCATTATCCGATTGACTTCATTCTTTATGCAAAAATTATGTTTTTCTTTAATTGTATTTTATATTCACTCCTTAAAATAAACAATTAAGAAAAATTTTATATGCCTTATATCAGAACGAATATTTCGAGGGTCCGAAACAAAATAGTTCCGGATAATCGAGGTTACTGAAATTCAATAGGCTTCATCATATTATTACATACTAAATACATACCAAAATGTGCTATTGACAAGATTTGCGCCCGGCTAACATAAAAGTATTCAATTTACAACTATTTTGGAAAGTGTTAAAGAACTGAAATTTAATTATCATCAAATAGTTTCGAAGCGTAATGTTCAATAAAATACATCAGTTAAATTTCTTTATAAATTATTTCAATAGAATTTATGATGACTGATAAATCACTGTCATAAACTGAAATTTTAGAAGTATTGGAAAAGATGGTTTTATTGATCCAGATTCTTCTTTTAAAGAATTCAAATTATGTTGCTGCATCGTAACCTACTTCTTTTTCTAAGGCATTTTATTTGAAACTAATATACATTTTTCTGTTCAGCATAATCTTTGCTAAATTTCTTTATGAAGAAAAGTTAGTTATTTATTACATAAAAGAAAAATAATAAAAACTATTAAAAAAAATCGTGGAATACAAAACATTTAAGATTAATTGTTTTCTTTATGTTTCATTAGCCAAATTATGATGCATATGAAAAAAGAAATACTTTTTTCTTTTAATTACTTCAGGATTTTACAAACTTAAACAATTAGGAAATTTAATGTAGCGAACTATGAATACAATTTTTTATTTTGTTAAATATTAGATAAAGAGCAATAAGATACATCTTGTAAAAAAAAATGTTTATATCAACAACGAATATTTCTCACGTCATTTTCAAAACTGCAAGAACGAAAAATAAAAAGGGCTACAAAATATAAGACCACGGTCGAATTGTTATAAATTTAACTAACAATAATTTGAGTAGCGCATCCATTTATCTTCTTCAGTCCTGAGTAACCAAATGGGGACCTCGATTGTTTTCCTTATAACAACGAAATTGTTTGATTTTCTTACATTTTGACTTCACTTCAATGAGTGTTTTGCTTTAAAACGAAAACAATAAATGGCAGCACAGATGATGATTCCTTCATAAAAAAAAAAAATATTTTCATCTGAATTTGCAAAATGCCATTAAGAGAGTGCAATGAAGAAGAAAGTAGGTAATTTTCATAATTATTTAATTTAAACACTTTACAATTAAAAATTTAGGGGATATGTAGATCATTCACTTGTTTAAAACTTAAATTTTTTATTGTGTGAATTTAGGTTATTGATGATGAAATTGGTATTTAGGAGGGTTAGTGATTTTAAATTCACATTTGTAAACCTAAATTACCAGTCCCCTAAAGTATTAATTTCAGAAAAAAATTCTGTCATGTATGGTGTAATTTACTTGTGCAAAAAGTATGAATGAGCATTTTTAGTATTAACTTCGAATCTCAAGAGGCTTTAAAACATTTAACATGAAATTCAGTTCACTGATTCTAAAGACACGCATGCAGAAAATAAAACGTTTAAAATTAGTATTCTTTGACGATTTTTAATGCATTAAAAAGGTAAATGTAACAACTTTTAGTTATTATTCTCGATATTTTTGTAACTAAAATAAGTTAAAATTTCAATAAATTTCAATTTTAAATAGTAATTTACTTGTGCAAAAACTATGAATGAGCATTTTTAGTATTAACTTCGAATCTCAAGAGGCTATAAAGTTAAAATTTCAATAAATTTCAATTTTAAATAGTAATTTACTTGTGCAAAAACTATGAATGAGCATTTTTAGTATTAACTTCGAATCTCAAGAGGCTATAAAACATGTAACATGAAATTCAGTTCACTGATGCAAAAGACATGCATGCAGAAAATAAAACGTTTAAAATTAGCATTCTTTGACGATTTTTAATGCATAAAAAAGGTAAATGTAACAACTTTTAGTTATTATTCTCGATATTTTAGTAACTAAAGTAAGTTAAAATTTCAATAAATTTGGGTTGGGTTGGGTTGAATATTGACGGCCAATTATCTACACTTGGGATATAGGCCCGGGGGGAGTGCCCTTCGTGGGGGTCTTTCTAAGGGAACCTAACCCGTATTTACGCATGGATAAATCCACGGCTCGAAGAAAACCACGAAAACTCCGAACGATTAGGCCGACGGGCGCGATTGGGATCGAACCCAGCACCTCCCGTCTACCAGCTTCGAGAGCACAACCTCTCAGTCACTGGTGGGGCTTCAATAAATTTGGAAAGAGCTAATTAAAAAAATGACGTATTCAAAAAATTATATTGTGGTATACAACGTCTATTTTCAACTTTCACATATATTGTGCAAAGATTAAAATAAGCACTCGCCAGTTGCCACTCAGCGATTAAACTTGAAATACTGGCGATTAAAAATGTGGAAAGAATCGGCCAAATGAAGGATTGTCCAGTTTCCTTTTTTCCCCTGAAATTCACGATTTTTATGCACCCGAGCGATGAAATGCATGTTTTTTACGCACCCGATCGACGAAATTCATGATTTTTATGCAACCGATCGACGAAATTCCTCTTTTTTGCGAAGCCGATAGACGAAATGACTTTTACGCTCCCGATCTACGACAATCATGATTTATACGTGCTCGATCGACAAAAATCAGGATTTTTATGCACCCGATAGACAAAATTCATGATTTTTATGCACCCGATCGAGGAAATTTATAATTTTTTCACGCCCGATCGACGAAATTCATGATTTGTATGCTCCCGATCGACAGAACGTATGATTTTTGCGCCCCCGATCGATGAAATTTATGATTTTTAAGCAACCGATCGACGAAATGCATCATATTTACGCTCCCGAATGATAAAATTTGCAATTTTTCCGAAACTAATTGGTGAAATACACAATTTCTAAATTCTTGGAGATGTTGGACACTTTTGGCCTCGAGCCACAGGCATGTGTAATGCTTATCATGTTGTGGGTTATTATTTAGTGTATAAACATACCTATTTTATTATTGTCAGATCTTAATTCTAGACAAATATATATATATATATATATATATATTAAACTACTTATGTCGTTAGCTACACAAGTACCTAAGCTTAATGGGACATATGTAGTTAGCTATATAAGCATGTTGTGTATAACCTGGTTGTTAACTTATTTTTAAATTTAAAATAGATTGGAAATTAATATCTCAAGTTTAGTCAGAACAATATAAATTAAAATATTTTTATTTAGTACATAAAATACTTGTTTACTATAAACTAATTATATATATTTTTTAATTAATATTCAATGATATGAATGTACTTACTGGCTACTAAAGAAATAATTTTCACTAGCCAGTAACTGTCTACTAAAAAAAAAAAAAAAATCAACCTACTGGCCAGTGGCTACAAAGCAAAATTCTTTATTTTCATCTTTAATATTGTGCCACCGCCCCCTGAATACTAGCCCTACCAACACAAGACCTGACACAAGAAATGGCGGCTGTCGTAAGCCGCCGTGCGTGTTTTTCAGCGTTTGTGCGGTCCCTTGAATTTGAACACCAGTAATTTAAAGAAGTTTCTCCGCATTAGTTTTCTGAGAATAAATAAGTCAAAGAATTTTTTTAGAAAATACTGGTGTCTAAATTCAAGGGACGGACAAACGTTTAAACAAATTCGGGGTCAGTGATTGTGCGTATGGTGACGTCACTACTAGACTGCAAGAGTATGTTGTTGACTACTAAGAAACATTTCAGTGCTAAATCGCATTAGACCAATTAGCTAACGTTAGTCCAACTATTTTGCCTTACTTGGGTTGAACGTTTTCATCTAATTATATAAAAGAATATTTTTAGTTCTTGGGCACTTTTGTAATTAAACATATTATTTAATCTATAATTACAGTTTGCAATGGTTTTCAATTTACTGAAGAAAAAAGAAAATCACATTAATGGTTATAAAAAAAAAATAAAGTTATTCAATCAGATGATCAGTTGATCTTTCTGTCAACTAAACAAAGAGTTCTCATGTGTCTTGCATTTCTTGATATAAATAAAGCACATTCCTAAAATATTTTATAAAATATAAATAAGTTAAAATTTGAAAATACATTAGAAAATGCTATTTCCTACTTTCGTATCAAACAGGGTCCGTATGATTTTACCACATTTTTTTAATACAATTTTTCTATTTAATATTTAAATAGCAGAAATTGTATGGCAGGATTTGTAATATATTTCTGGATTTAAATAAGGCGGAAAATTCTATTAAAATACTGTGTTAAAAGTGTTCGAACCCTGTAAAATATATATTTTTTAATATTTAAGACGTAATAGCTAAACTACAGATAAACTAATATTATAACTGAGTACATTTTTCTAAAATTTCAAATGAATTTTGTGTAATTTTTTTTATCATGCAGAATTTAATTTAATACAGTGCAAACTTTACTTGATAGTATTAATTTTCTTTGCAGTTTTTTGATTGTTATATTTATTGACTCTAACGTGTATTTAATACTCTCCAACATAGTTGAAAAGTGTTTATGATTTCGGTTTGTCTGTCTGTCTGTCTGTGCTCTAACTCGCATAAATATACTCAAATTTCCATGTAATTTTTATATGTTAATTCGGTTCACTATAGAATGTTTTCTACTGAAAATGAAGTGTGTAGTACTCTTAATTTTTTACAAGGACACGCAAACAGATTCTGTTACACTATGGTCTATAGGGAGAACTCATTTGTGGTAGATTTTATTTAAAATGCTTATGTATACATCTAATTTGTATGAAAAAAAGAATTTTTTAATAATATCTTTTTACTGTTGGAAATTGTTTCATAATCTATGTCCAATGCAAGATTTTTCTTTCTTATTTTTGACGAATGATAACGATTACCTATAAATTCAATATATTTTTATAAATCATCTTTCTGTATGCAAAACATATTTTATATGTTACTGTACGAATAGATTTTCTCATTCAAGAACGCGAGATGTACTGTATTCTATATCAGGTTAATTTCCGAATGTCGTAAATCTCAATTTTGTACGAAGAACGATACAAAAAATAACTTCTTCCAATCAGATGAACTAATACTTTCAATCAACTCAAAAATGCGTTGTTGCCTCGAACATTTCTTGATATAAATAAAACACATTCTTAAATCATATATGTTTTGTAAGTTAAGAAAATTAAAACATATTGGAAATTGAAAATACATCGAAAATACTATTTCTTACTGGTGTATTAAATATGTTTAAATTATGCAAATTGTAGCAGTTAAAATACAGATAAACTAATATTATAATTAAGTGCATTTTTCTGGAATTCCAAATGTATTTTGTTTAAATTTTTAATTTTTAATAAGCAGAATTTAAAGAGAGGGCAAAATTTATGTGATGTGAGTACAGTAAAGAAGAAATATAACAGATTTATTAATAAATAATATCATTTCAACGCAGAAAAAAAAATGGAAAGTAAAATTTCCTTTCTAAGAATGTTTGATGTTTTATATAATTTAGACATGACAATATGAAGTAAATATTTTTCTGAGGCGAGATTCATGAGCAGAATTAATTTTCTTTATATATTTATTAATGCGAAAGTGTCTTTTTTTTTAAATAAATGACTACGATTATCTGTAAATTCAATAAATTTCTCTAAAACAACTTTCCGTATGCAAAATATATTTTAGATTTAATGTAAGAATAGATTTTCTTTTCGCATTCAAGAATGCGAGATATACTATATTCAATATCAGGTGAATTTTCGAATGTCGTAAATCTCATTTTTGTAAGACGAAACAAAAAAGTACTTCCAATAGATTCACGATTTCGAATTTTCAACCGAAAACATTATGCTATGATAGATGCAGAGCATATTTTATGCTTCAAAATCCATACTACATGTAGCTCCTGAAAAGAATTTGATTCATTGAATTCTGTGGCATAGATATGAAGAAGAAGATGGGATTTGCGTATTATATATTTTTTATTTACGTATTATATTTATTATATTTACTTACGTATCATATTTATTATACTTATGTTAGAAAAAAATCATTTATTCATACAGGATTTTTAAGGAATATTACTACCACAACTATTAATTCCAAATATTAATCTAGTATTTAATTAGATAGTTATTTATAGTTTAATATTTTAGTTTTTAATCTGTTTCAATTACTAAATAATCATGCTTTTTACAAAAAATTACTATTCTGAAATTCTACTACGGAAATTCAAGAATCATTCGTGTTATATTATAACTTCAATCTGATAAGCAGGAATTAATATTAAGGCATCAGCGTATTAACCCTTTCAGGGGCAAAGTACTTTCAGTACTAAAATGTTGAAATAAATGACTGGCACCGGAATTTACAAAAAAATGTATTTGGAAATAACAAAAAGGCTATTTTTCACACACATATTAATCGGAAAAGATTTAATAAAATTCTGGTGCCATTGTGGCGTTTGAGAATTAAAATTAAGTGGTTTCATAAACATACCACTGCCCCTGAAAGGGTTAAAAATTGAAGTAAATTTTATTCTTTTATTTCTTTTTTTTCTCTTTTTGGCAATTTATTTTTATCTACATTGAAATTTATTCCCAGACACCAAATTTTAAGTCACTTCAACAAAACGTTTTGAAATCATAATTAATCAATTTTAGTGCCTAATTTTTGCTAAATTTTTTTACATATTTTTTATTTTCATTTCGAAAAATAGTGATAAGATCAGTACGCTTAGGACGTATACGGATCAGTACGCATACGTTTTTGTGTGTGTTTCGGTCTATAATATAACGTATTACTTATAAATAAAAGCACAGTTGCTTTGTTTTTGTAAATACTATAATTTGTGATATGAAATTTGAATTAATAAATAAATATTCGAAAAAATTATGAAGCAAAACTTATAAAAATGTATATACATTTCTATTGATAACTGCTTCTTAAATACGTGTACTCTTCCCTTCAAAAAGAAAAGATAGTACAAGCTCTGTGAGACACTAATATATGACAAGTATTTCATGTTCGTATACTCAATATCAGAAAATTATTTAATTTTTTCGAGACGCTTGAAATAAGCACTTCTATAAAATAGTTGAAACTTATATAACGACACTTAAAAAAGCTTCTCAATCTAGGGAAATATAACATAAGCAATGAACGGAGATATATAATCACATCCTCTGACTTACCCACGATTTCTAAAAACGACCAGTATAATTAAAGAAGCACTTGGGAAAAAGAAAAAAAATGGGATAATTTTGCTGCCACTTATTTTCGGTAACGTTTTCGAGTAGTTTCTATAGTGTATTAATCAGTCTTCTCAACCCAAAATATAGTTTTTCAGGTGCCATCAATTCTCAAGTAAATATTTTCATGTTCAACAAACATGTTTCACATACAAACATGATGCATTAACAGCATTAACATGAAACATAATATTATATTGTTTCACTTGCATGTATAAATTCAATTACCCAACTGAAAATGTTTAATTGATAGTTCATAGCGTCCTAAAAATATATATTTCGTTTTGACAAAACTGATTATTACACAATGAAACTACTCGGAAATGCACTACTCGGCCTGAACTACTCGGGTACTGAAACTACTCGGCCGCAAAATAAAACTTTTTTTTTAAATAAATGCCTTTTTTAAATCCCAAACATATTTCTGAATTTTCTAAAGATAAAGAATGCTTTTTCGTATTGTGGGTAACTCGAAAGAGGTTATTGTATATTTTCGTTCCGAGTTATATTGCTTTTCCTTGATTAACAAACATTTGTCTCTTTTTTTCAGCGTTAAACTAGAAACCCCGTGAAAATATGTATTTAGAATATTTGAAGAGCTTTCTTTGTAGAATTTGAATTTGGAGAATTCTTTCTTTATTTTTTCAACTATCGGTTTACAATGTTTTTTTTTTTTTTTTTTTTCACTTACATATCTAGATAGTCCCTAAGAATACTGTTAAAAATGATTTCCTTCTCAATCGGTTGGCAGCAATTTTTTTATTCTGCGGCAAACTGTGCTCAAACTATCATTCCGATGGTGTTGTTTTACCCCCATGACTGTACCCAGTGCCGTAACTAGGCAGGTGCAACAGGTGCAGCCGCACAGGGCCCATCTGAAAGGGGGGGGGGGAATGATGTGCATAAGAAATTATATTTTTTAATTGAAAAAGAAATTTCTGCCTTTCTACTGCGCGATTTGACGGTTAAGTTTTGTGTTATTTAGATCCTAGATGTCTCTGTTTATCAACATGAACATTCGAATTAATATAGAACTGATATTTTCAACTTACCTACGTACCTGCCAAACTTATGCTAGGTTATAGTTTGAATACAGTAACGTATACTTGTGTTTTCGCTTATGTTTTTACCAAATGCCGGTGTTTTTTTCCGTTTTATTTTAGTATTTATAATTAGTTCGAAAAAACATCGTCGTTAGCCCTTTTAAAAATGTTTGCAAAAAAGAGTCGTTTTCGCAGTAAACATTACCCATAATATGCGAACGTTCCACATCCCTCCCATGTCGCACTTTTAGGGGCTAAGATAAGCAAAAAATATGCCTTAATACCGATACTTTCTTCTAATCGTCAGTGCAATAGGTTTTCAAAAATAGGAAAATTTTAACTCTTGTAAAAAATTCACGACCGCAGGTCACTTTACCTCTCGGAAGTGATATTTTTTCTACATTAAAAGTAAATAAACGTCCCTATTTCGACACAATCTTTTTACAGCATCTCGGCGTCGGCAGACTGGATTTACAGCTACTACAAAAATTTTGAAACATTCGGGGGAGCACAAATATTTAAAAAAAAAAAAATTAAAGACTAAAAAAAAATCGACGAAAAAAGTGGGATATTTCGCTGGATTTGGCTTACGTTTTCACTATTAAATATGCATATTGTTTCATAAAATGGTTAAGGGAACATCATATTTTTAATTCCTAAAAATTTCGAAAAAATTGAACGATAACCACTGAAGAAAAAAAAAATCTAAATTACAGGACAACCCCCCCCCCCCTTCCCCTTCTTTTATCGGCAGACTTCAGAATTAAGTATTGATTCCAAAAATCAAAATACGCAAAAAAAAAAAAAAAAAAAAAAATCTAAGCAACATGTACGCTGAATTCGTTTTCCAACACTGCAAACCATTTCAATAAATATCATCATTAACCTTATGAAAGAAAATTCATTTCCGAAAGCCAGTTTAGTCAAATTTTGAGGACAAGTAATTCGTGGGGAAATAAATGTTCGGGAACAATAAAATTTTTCGAAAAAAAACTTGGGTATTTTCTTTTCTTTATTTCACGTAAAGTTTACTTTTAGTCATTTGGCAACATTGAACCTGTCTCGAATTCTATTCTGTTTTTGCTTCCACCGAGCTCTATGTTTTTATGCGGAAAGCGAAAATAAGTACGGAAATAGATTTTATTATGTGGTCGTACTTTATAACGGCACAGTTTACTCTTTTATCTAATTCTAATGTCTCTTGATATTTTTAATTTGTATATCTTATTTATTTCTTATTCAAAGAAAAAGAAGTACCAAGAAATTTAAGGCCAGAATTTAAAGGTAAGTGAAATCATTGAAAATATTTATGTATATAATCTTGGAAAAACGTTTGTAGAAGAATTCTTATTTTAATTCTTATTATTATTATAATTATTATTATTATTTTAAATCTTATTAAAGGTAAACATATATCGAATTTGAAGGGTCCATGCAGGTTTTTTTTTCTTTCTTGTCTCTCAATTTATAAAACAAGAAAATGTTATTTTTATGTAATTTATTATATTATTAAATTTTGTGAAGGGGTTTGTTTTATTAAAAGGAATTATTAAATATTTTATTTTATTGAATATATTATATTTTATATATTATATATATTATTTTATTAAGTGTTAAAGGAATAATTAAAAGAGCCCATTTTTGTTAGAGTTTCGTTGAGGAATTCTAAAAAGGCCCTGTTTCTGTCTGGATCAACCAACTGATTTGATTTAAAAGTTCTAAAATTACTCGCTTATTTTTAAATATGTGAATGAAATTGTTGTCTGGAGACTTTTATCTGCTATTTCAACATCGTTAGTTAACGTTTCCTATATTTTGCTGGATAGACTTCATCCCATCTTCTAATCAATCTGGATAGCAGATAAATGGTCGCGACTTTAGAATTGTCTACTGGCGGTAGAAAAAATATTTGCTTCTATTTTTTTCATCGCTTTAAACGAGAGGATTTAGTGTTTAAATGTTTGAAACCTTTTACGATTCCTTTTACATTTGAGTTTTATGGTGACGTTTTAATAATTAATTTCATGTGTAACAAATTTTTAAAAATTTAATATTTTCTGAGAAATGTTTGATTGGAAAAAAACATCGAAATATGGCAAATAAAAGGCATCCAAGCAAGTGATATTTCGTCACACGCTTGCATTCGTTCTACAAAAAGTAGTTTATGTACGTTATAACAGTTTTATACTTGTACAGGCAACATGCTAACAATAATATTTTGTTTTCTAGCTTAAAAATGTCTAAGCATTTGTCAGGTGCACAAAAGAGAAATATAAAGAAACGAAAATTGGAAGAATGCAAGTCAATGTCGCAACAGTTTGGTAAATGGCTAAAAACCGAAAACTCAGAGAATAGAGGAAGTGTGGAAGAGGTCAAATCTAGCACTACTTCACAAGGTGATAAAAAAACACTGTTAATAATTTATTTGATCACATGTTCTGTGGGCGAAGTTAAGCTCACGGCGCGCGTTGCGTAATGTGACGTAACCCCGGACTGATTAGAAAACTTGTTTTTTGTTAGTTGGAATTGTTTGGTATCTTGAATATAGAGCTTCTTGGCGGCTCTCCTGAAATTTTATTATTCTTTCAGTCTAATACTTTATTTAATTTACTGTTTTGTTAAGTTTTGTTGTTAATTAAAATCAAGAAAAGGCATCAAGAATATTATTATGCAACTATCATCCTCACACTTCTCAAGAATATTATTATTTTGTTTTGTGCTTTCGACATTACGTTTTTCTGACATCTGCTAATATTATCATATTTTTCAGGGTGCCGAAACCCGGGAATACAAGAATATGTTTATACGCTTTAGAAATTGTTCTGAATTCTTCATCGATGTGACTGTATAGGAAAACAAAATTTAATGCAAGTTTTTTTTTCTCTCTTCTCGTGGACTAAGCTCGGATAAAAGGTACTGTAAAAACTTTATTATTATTATTCTATAATGGAAAAAATAGAAAAGTTAAAAGCAAAACGGAAGCTTGCTCGAACTTCATGTACGAAATTAATTTCTTCTATTGATACTTTTATTGAAAGTATTGATACTCAAAGTGACAATGATCAATTTAAATTATCAGAATATTTAATAAATTTACAAGAAAAACAAAACGAACTTAAAAATTTAAATGAAAAAATTGAAGAATTAATTGATGATGAAACACAATTTGAAAACGAAATTCAAAAGTCACTTGAGTATGATGAAGCTATATCTGATTCGAAAACCAATATAAGAAGTAAATTAAAACAATTCAAGGTCGAGCAAGCTGAATCTGTGAAAAGTAATAATAGTATTTCTAATTTAAATAATGCATCACAGAATCCTGTCAATTTGCCCAAACTAAATATAACCACCTTTAGTGGTGATCCAAGTAAATTCTTGGAATTTTATAATAGTTTTGAAAGCGCTATAGATTCAAATGAATCATTAACTACAGTTGATAAATTTTTATATTTGAAATCTTTCTTAACCGGTGAAGCTTACAAATCAGTAGCTGGTTTTGCTTTAAAAGAAGAAAATTATAAGTCTTGTTTAACCTTATTAAAAGACAGATACGGAAAACAAGACCAGTTAATTAGTTGTTTTGTTAATAAACTATTAGAAATCGAACCTGTTAAATCTTCATCAGATATTAAGGGTCTCAGACATATTTATGATGAAAGTGAAGTCAGTATTAGGAATTTGCAATCTATGGGTATTGCATGAGACAAATTTGGATATATATTAATCCCTATATTGTTAAAACAATTGCCACATAATTTAGTGATAAAATTTCACAGAAAAGGGATCCTAAGAAAATGGGTGATGTAGGGGAATTAATGAAATTCATCAAGTTTGAAATTGAATCTAGGGAGGCTGCAGATCTAGTGTCAGGAATTTCGTTGAAAGGTCAGGAAACATTTAGTTCGAAAGCTGAATATTCTAAAGAGAAATTTAAAATAAAAAATAATTTCCCGACAGCAGCTGCATTAAATAATGTTACTAAAGGTGTTTGCATTTTTTGCAATTCTAATTCCCATACTGGATTAGGATGTAAAATCCTAACCAATGAACAAAAAAGATTTAAGTTAAAGAAAGACGGACGCAGTTATAAATGCTTTTTCAAACACTTACAATCAGTTTGTAAAGTAAAAATTGAGCCCTGTCAAACATGTCAGAGCACACAACACAATCACTTATTTTGCCCCCAAACAAAATGTAAAAAATTAGTTGAAAATCAAGATCCAAAATTAAAACAAGCTAGCCAAATTCCTGAAAATGAAACAGTAATGCAATCTATTCATAAGTCGAAAAATTTGAGAAATAATTATATCACTCTACTGCAAACGGCTTGTGTTCAGGTGGAAAGTGGATCTAAAAAATTATTTGCCAGAATACTATATGATTCTGCCTCCACAAAAACCTTTATTCGGAGTGATTTGGCAAAGGCATTAAATGCCAAAATCTTAAGAAAAGAAAAACTTTTCATTTACACATTTTCTAACAGAAATCCTACAGAAAAATAATTTGAATGTGTATTAATAACCTTGAGAAGCACATATCATCCGTATAGTTCTGTTAATGTTGAGGCATTAATTACGGATGAAATCTGTGGTACCCAATTATGTCAAAATATTAATCCCCGAGTTCAAAACCTTATTTCAAAGGAATATCAATTAGCTGATTTATTCGAGGTAAATTTACCAGTTCAAATTTTATTAGGAGCTAATTATATTTATGAAACATTATGTGGATCGCTTAACAAAATAAACAAGCAATTATACTTTCAAACATCTATTTTCGGAACAACATTAGTTGGACAAATGCCAGATAATTATTCGATGAATTCTATTTCTTGTTTAAATGTAATTTGCTATTCGAAAGAAAGATATTTAACATGTTTGAATGTTTCGGGTGAAAATTTAAATACACAATTAAAAGCATTTTGGGAACTTGAAGCAATTGGTATTATTGAAATTAATGAAAAGAAAATTTCTAATTATGAAGTAATAAATGAGTTTCAAGAAAACTTAAAATTCGTGAATGGTCACTATCAAACACGCCTTTTATGGAAAAATTCTCGTGATTCGCTTAAAAATAATCTTGAAGTAGCAAAAAAGCGGTTTTCTAGTTTGGAAAATAAATTCCTGAAAGATGAGTCTTTTTTCAAAGAATACAATTCTATTTTGCTTGACCAAGTTAATAAAGGTATGGTAGAATTGTGCCCTAAAAAGATTTCCAAGAATAACTGTTACTACATGCCCCGTAGACCTGTTATCCGAGAGGATAAAATTACAACAAAAACTCGATTGATTTCGATGCTTCCTCTAAACAAGCGGATTCCTTATCTTTAAACGAATGCCTGAATCCGGGTCCTAACTTGAACCCAAATGTTTTGGATATTATTTTAAAATTCCGATTAAACAAAATTGCCCTTTCAGCTGACATTGAAAAAGCTTTTCTCCAGATATCTATAGCGGAAGAAGATCGCGACTACTTAAGATTTTTATACTATGAAGATTTTGACAAAAATATAGAAATTGTCCCCTATAGAATGACTAGGGCTACTTTTGGTGTCACCTACAGTCCGTTTATCCTTGCCTGTACTATCAAAAACCATATCAATAAATATAAAGACTCTCACAAGAAAACATTTGAAGTCCTTAATTCGTCCCTGTGTGTAGATGATTTGTTTACCGGAGAAAAAGATGTTGTACAGGCTTTTAATTTATCTAATGAAGCTGTTGATATTTTGAAAGAAGGGGGAATGAATTTAAGAAAATTTGAAACTAATTCCGAGGAGCTTAGAAAAAGATGGATTGATAAGAACATACCTATTTCTAATTCCGATCCACCAAATAACTCTCTAAAAGTATTATGCTTAACTTGGAACAATAATGAAGATAATTTGGAACTAGAATTACGTTCATTGTTATCAAAATTAAATAATGATTCTTGTACAAAACGGAATGTCTTGAAAATTGCAGCTATGTTGTTTGACCCGGCTGGGTTAACCACTCCTTTTATTATTCGAATTAAATATTTATTGCAACAATTCTGGGTAATGGGCATATCATGGGATGAAAATTTTTCTGGTGAGTTAGAAAATGATTGGAAAACTTGGATTTCAGAAATACAGGATCTCTCACAACTGAAAATTCCCAGATATTACTTTAGCACCCTGATCATGGAAAAGGAGGGTCTCCAATTACATATTTTTACAGATGCTAATCCTAAAGCCTATGGCGCAGTAGTATACTTACGATATCAAATATCTAAAGAAAAATTTAAAACTAGTTTTGTCATGTCTAAATCTAGAGTTGCCCCCTTTAAGAAATTAACTCTCTCTTGCCTTGAATTGATGGGAGCAGTTATTGGTGCAAGAGTAGCAAATTATCTAAAAAATATTCTCCAGGTATTCCAGTTTGTTTTCTGGACAGATTCTGAAATTGTCCTTTATTGGATAAAAGGCTCAAAAGAATGGAAACCATTTGTCGCGAATAGAATTTCAGAAATTCATGACTTGTCTGATCCTAGTTTATGGAGACATTGCGAAGGCAAACTTAACCCTGCCGACCTAATCACTAGAGGTTGTTCAGGAAAACAATTGGTCAAATCTCAAAAATGGTGGTACGGTCCCGAATTTCTTTCCTTGCCTGAAGTCCAGTGGCCCAGAGTTAAAATACCCGCAACTCAAGTGTCTAATGTTTCTGAAGAGCGGTCTCGAAAAGCAGAAATTATTTCTTGTGTAGTTAACACAAATAACGCTGATAAAATACAAATTTTAAATTTGTCAAGGTATAGCTCACTGAAGAAATTGTATCGAGTAACTGCATGGGTATTTAGATTTATTGTCAATATAAAACTAAAAGTAGAAGCTATCATTAACTCACGTCCATTGACTTACGTTTATTCTGAACTAGATGAACCACGTCCTCTAACACCTGCTCATTTTATTATAGGAAAACGAGCTTTGTGTTTACCAACTATACAAGTAAACGATTTAACCTTAGCAGCAACCAAAGAAACTTTAGTGAAGCGTTTTCGTTTACGTGAGACTATTTTAAACCAATTTTGGAGGCGGTGGAAGAATGAATATCTCCTCAACTTAAAATCTGCTCACTGCACGGATCGCAATAAAACATCTGATTTCAAGATAGATGATGTTGTGCTTGTGCATGATGAACATTTACCTAGAGCTTTCTGGAAGTTGGGAAAAATTACAAAAACATTTGTTGGAAGAGATGGAAGAATAAGGTCTTGTGAAGTGAAAAGACCAATAAAATTCTTGTATAATTTAGAGTTAAGAGACTTGAAAAACTGAAAAAATACTTTTTTTTCATTTAGAGACTAAAAATTTTCTTGATGATATTTGTATTGGACTTTAACTTCTCTTACTTATATTTTTTTGAATTTTTCTAGAATAATATTTTTAACTGTTTCTTTTTATATTTTTAGTAGAAGATACAATTGTAATTAGTTTTTGTTCTTATTGAAGAAGGTATGTAAGTATCACTGGAAAATATATATTTGCATTGTTTCTTGAATTTAATATTTGAAATTTTCTTGTGTTCATGATTTAAGCCAGATATCATATCAAACTTTGATTTCAAGGACTATATATTAGCTGTATCATGATGTTCTCGGATCGTATGGAAGCAAAATGCAGCTTCCAGAAATATATTCTAAAACTTGCTCGAATATGATTATTAATATTTAATATATTATTAGTGTTTAATATGTGTCTGTCTGTGTGGTGTGAACGTAAAATAAATCATGAAAAAGACAATTCTGCAGCATTCTTTCCAAAATACTTTCACAATCCAGAAGCTAGAATTGTAATTAGTTTTTGTGCTTATTGAAGAAAGTATGTAAGTATCACTGGAAAATATATATTTGTATTGTTTCTTGAATTTAATATTTGAAATTTTCTTGTGTTCATGATTTGAGCCAGATATCATATCAAACTTTGATTTCAAGGACTATATATTAGCTGTATCATGATGTTCTCGGATCGTATGGAAGCAAAATTCAGCTTCCAGAAATATATTCTAAAACTTGCTCGAATATGATTATTAATGTTTAATATATTATTAGTGTTTAATATATGTCTGTCTGTGTGGTGTGAACGTAAAATAAATCATGAAAAAGACAATTCTGCAGCATTCTTTCCAAAATACTTTCACAATCCAGAAGCTAGAATTGTAATTAGTTTTTGTGCTTATTGAAGAAGGTATGTAAGTATCACTGGAAAATATATATTTGCATTGTTTCTTGAATTTAATATTTGAAATTTTCTTGTGTTCATGATTTAAGCCAGATATCATATCAAACTTTGATTTCAAGGACTATATATTAGCTGTATCATGATGTTCTCGGATCGTATGGAAACAAAATGCAGCTTCCAGAAATATATTCTAAAACTTGCTCGAATATGATTATTAATGTTTAATATATTATTAGTGTTTAATATATGTCTGTCTGTGTGGTGTGAACGTAAAATAAATCATGAAAAAGACAATTCTGCAGCATTCTTTCCAAAATACTTTCACAATCCAGAAGCTAGAATTGTAATTAGTTTTTGTGCTTATTGAAGAAGGTATGTAAGTATCACTGGAAAATATATATTTGCATTGTTTCTTGAATTTAATATTTGAAATTTTCTTGTGTTCATGATTTAAGCCAGATATCATATCAAACTTTGATTTCAAGGACTATATATTAGCTGTATCATGATGTTCTCGGATCGTATGGAAACAAAATGCAGCTTCAAGAAATATATTCTAAAACTTGCTCGAATATGATTATTAATGTTTAATATATTATTAGTGTTTAATATGTGTCTGTCTGTGTGGTGTGAACGTAAAATAAATCATGAAAAAGACAATTCTGCAGCATTCTTTCCAAAATACTTTCACAATCCAGAAGCTAGAATTGTAATTAGTTTTTGTGCTTATTGAAGAAGGTATGTAAGTATCACTGGAAAATATATATTTGCATTGTTTCTTGAATTTAATATTTGAAATTTTCTTGTGTTCATGATTTAAGCCAGATATCATATCAAACTTTGATTTCAAGGACTATATATTAGCTGTATCATGATGTTCTCGGATCGTATGGAAACAAAATGCAGCTTCAAGAAATATATTCTAAAACTTGCTCGAATATGATTATTAATGTTTAATATATTATTAGTGTTTAATATATGTCTGTCTGTGTGGTGTGAACGTAAAATAAATCATGAAAAAGACAATTCTGCAGCATTCTTTCCAAAATACTTTCACAATCCAGAAGCTAGAATTGTAATTAGTTTTTGTGCTTATTGAAGAAGGTATGTAAGTATCATTGGAAAATATATATTTGCATTGTTTCTTGAATTTAATATTTGAAATTTTCTTGTGTTCATGATTTAAGCCAGATATCATATCAAACTTTGATTTCAAGGACTATATATTAGCTGTATCATGATGTTCTCGGATCGTATGGAAACAAAATGCAGCTTCAAGAAATATATTCTAAAACTTGCTCGAATATGATTATTAATGTTTAATATATTATTAGTGTTTAATATATGTCTGTCTGTGTGGTGTGAACGTAAAATAAATCATGAAAAAGACAATTCTGCAGCATTCTTTCCAAAATACTTTCACAATCCAGAAGCTAGAATTGTAATTAGTTTTTGTGCTTATTGAAGAAGGTATGTAAGTATCACTGGAAAATATATATTTGCATTGTTTCTTGAATTTAATATTTGAAATTTTCTTGTGTTCATGATTTAAGCCAGATATCATATCAAACTTTGATTTCAAGGACTATATATTAGCTGTATCATGATGTTCTCGGATCGTATGGAAACAAAATGCAGCTTCCAGAAATATATTCTAAAACTTGCTCTAATATGATTATTAATGTTTAATATATTATTAGTGTTTAATATGTGTCTGTCTGTGTGGTGTGAACGTAAAATAAATCATGAAAAAGACAATTCTGCAGCATTCTTTCCAAAATACTTTCACAATCCAGAAGCTAGAATTGTAATTAGTTTTTGTGCTTATTGAAGAAAGTATGTAAGTATCACTGGAAAATATATATTTGTATTGTTTCTTGAATTTAATATTTGAAATTTTCTTGTGTTCATGATTTGAGCCAGATATCATATCAAACTTTGATTTCAAGGACTATATATTAGCTGTATCATGATGTTCTCGGATCGTATGGAAGCAAAATGCAGCTTCCAGAAATATATTCTAAAACTTGCTCGAATATGATTATTAATGTTTAATATATTATTAGTGTTTAATATATGTCTGTCTGTGTGGTGTGAACGTAAAATAAATCATGAAAAAGACAATTCTGCAGCATTCTTTCCAAAATACTTTCACAATCCAGAAGCTAGAATTGTAATTAGTTTTTGTGCTTATTGAAGAAGGTATGTAAGTATCACTGGAAAATATATATTTGCATTGTTTCTTGAATTTAATATTTGAAATTTTCTTGTGTTCATGATTTAAGCCAGATATCATATCAAACTTTGATTTCAAGGACTGTATATTAGCTGTATCATGATGTTCTCGGATCGTATGGAAACAAAATGCAGCTTCCAGAAATATATTCTAAAACTTGCTCTAATATGATTATTAATGTTTAATATATTATTAGTGTTTAATATGTGTCTGTCTGTGTGGTGTGAACGTAAAATAAATCATGAAAAAGACAATTCTGCAGCATTCTTTCCAAAATACTTTCACAATCCAGAAGCTAGAATTGTAATTAGTTTTTGTGCTTATTGAAGAAAGTATGTAAGTATCACTGGAAAATATATATTTGCATTGTTTCTTGAATTTAATATTTGAAATTTTCTTGTGTTCATGATTTAAGCCAGATATCATATCAAACTTTGATTTCAAGGACTGTATATTAGCTGTATCATGATGTTCTCGGATCGTATGGAAACAAAATGCAGCTTCCAGAAATATATTCTAAAACTTGCTCGAATATGATTATTAATATTTAATATATTATTAGTGTTTAATATGTGTCTGTCTGTGTGGTGTGGACGTAAAATAAATCATGAAAAAGACAATTCTGCAGCATTCTTTCCAAAATACTTTCACAATCCAGAAGCTAGAATTGTAATTAGTTTTTGTGCTTATTGAAGAAGGTATGTAAGTATCACTGGAAAATATATATTTGCATTGTTTCTTGAATTTAATATTTGAAATTTTCTTGTGTTCATGATTTAAGCCAGATATCATATCAAACTTTGATTTCAAGGACTATATATTAGCTGTATCATGATGTTCTCGGATCGTATGGAAACAAAATGCAGCTTCCAGAAATATATTCTAAAACTTGCTCGAATATGATTATTAATGTTTAATATATTATTAGTGTTTAATATGTGTCTGTCTGTGTGGTGTGAACGTAAAATAAATCATGAAAAAGACAATTCTGCAGCATTCTTTCCAAAATACTTTCGCAATCCAGAAGCTAGAATTGAATAGATTTTAATTGCAAGACTGTTGATTTAGATTTGTTAAGAATGCTCTCCCAACCTGCCTGATGTTTATTTTTCATGGTGCCGAAACTCGGGATCTTGAGCTGAATTATTTTAAATTTAAATAATTTATTTTATATTTGACTGTCTTCTTGAAATTCTTGGGCAAAACTTTAAAAATGTTTTGTTTTACTTACTTGATTTCATTCTTGAATCTTATTATCTTGGATATATTATTATTATTTTACTTTTTATAATTTAATTTAAATCTTGTACTTGGAATAGATATTGATCTTGAATAATATTATGTTAAATTGTTTACTTGAATACCTATATATTACTTTTAATTTGAAAATTGAATTGTATACAATTTAGGTAATTGAGGTATTATTTGTTAATTGAAAACTAGGTTACTTGTATTGATGTTATATATATATGATGTTATATATGTATGATGTACATTTTTTGAAAATTTTTGATGTACCCCCATGTGTTCATGGTGGGGCAGGATGATAAGAATTTATTTGATAACATGTTCTGTGGGCGGAGTTAAGCTCACGGCGCGCGTTACGTAATGTGACGTAACCCCGGACTGATTAGAAAACTTGTTTTTTGTTAGTTGGAATTTTTTTTGTATCTTGAATACGGAGCTTCTTGGCGGCTCTCCTGAAATTTTATTATTCTTTCAGTCTAATATTTAATTTAATTTACTGTTTTGTTAAGTTTTGTTGTTAATTAAAATCAAGAAAAGGCATCAAGACTATTATTATGCAACTATCATCCTCACATTTCTCCAGAATATTATTATTTTGTTTTGTGCCGACATAACGTTTTTCTGACATCTGCTGATATTATCATATTTTTCAAACACTACATTTGGCATCTACCCCTTCAATTAACGACAATTCTCCGAGTAACAAAAACGATCCATTGCAAGAAAAGCAATCTGCGGCTTCTCAAGATATTCTACTACAATACCCTCATTATAATTCAAAAGAGTATGAGTCTGCACAAAGTACTGTCTCACAAACTGATAATACCTAACATTCTGCTGCTTCACTGGGTATTTTACTACAATTGCCCCATAATAGTTCAAAAGAGGATCAGCCTGTACAAAGTACTGTCTCACAAACTGATATTACCGAATATTCTTCTGTTTCACAAGGTATTTCACTACATTTGCCACATAATAATTCAAAAGAGGACGAGCCTGCACAAAGTACTGTTTCACAAACTGATAATACCGAACAAAATATGTTCTGTACTGTTCCAGAAGAAATACTGCTTAATTATAACGATCCACATTCCTGGCCTGCCGTTACTGGTAAATTAATACATTCTCTTGTCTCACATGGTGCAGATCAAGGCAACAACATTAACTTTAATACGTTAAAAGTAGACGATTCAGGTCGAAAATTTACAAAGGACTGGTTTTATGTTAAACAAATTAACGGAGAAACTGTTAAAAGAAAATGGATTTTATATTCCGTTAATCAAAATGCAGTATTTTGCTTTCCTTGCATGCTTTTTGGGCAAAAATCGCATAATCTTTCAGACCCAAAAAAAGGTTTTTATGATTGGAGGCATCTTCATCCGGTTATTCCCCGACACGAAAATTCTCCGGAACATCGAATTTCGTATGTGAAATGGAAAGTAATGGAAAAGAATATAAAATCAGGAAATGCAATTGATGATTATGTAATTAATTCCATTAACAAGGAAAAAATGATATGGCGTGAAATATTGAAAATAATATTGGATGCTGTTCTATTCTGTGCCAAATATAATCTTGCTCTTAGAGGTTCAAATGAAATTATTGGAGATCCAAATTGTGGCATTTTTTAAAAATTTGATTGAATTTGCTAGCCATTATAATACTACTTTAAAGGAACATATTGAAAAACATAAAAAGGGTTCAGTGTCTTATTTCTCACCCACTATTCAAAATGAAATAATAAAATTAGTTGGGGACAAAACTAGAAATGAAATCATCTGCAGAATTAAGAAGGCAAAGTACTACACAATTTTATTCGACTTCACTCATGATGTTTCAAGAAAAGAGCAAATGAGTCAGACTATAAGATATGTCCATGTTGACTGTAAAGGGAAGGTAATGATTGAAGAAAGCTTCATAAACTTTATTCAATCTCAGGAAAGAACGGGAGAAGGTTTATCATCTGAAATTTTGAATAAACTAAATGTTGATAAATTAGACATTCAAGATTGCAGAGGGCAAGGATTTGACAACGGTGCCAATATGGCTGACAAGTATAAGGGAGTAAGTGCACGTATCTTGGAAATTAATTATTTAGCAATATTTGTACCTTGTGCAGCTCATAATCTAAATTTAGCCGGTGCCCACGGTGCATTTACAACTCCAGAAATGATTGCTTTTTTTGGTACTGTGCAGAGGTTGTTTAATTTTTTTCGTCCTCAACAATTCGTTGGGAAACTTTGATGAAGTGCTTAAAAGTATCACTTAAAAGTTTTTCTGATACAAGATGGTCATTAAAGGCCAGAGCAATAAAAGCGCTGTATTTACAATTACCTGAAGTAATGGAAGTACTTCAAATGATTACAAACGATTTTTCGAATCCGGAAGCTGTACCGAATGCACAATTTTTGATTCTGCAAATTAATTATAGGTTTATCTGTACACTTTCTATATGGAATAAAATTCTACAATGCATCGATCGAACAAACAAAGCATTACAACAGAAAGATTTGTCAATAGATATTGGAACAAAACTAATTGCTGGTTTACGTAGTACATTACAAGGGCTTCGAGATAAGGTTTTGAACAAAATATCCAGGAAGCACAAAGTTTGGCTGAAAAAATGGATATAGAGAAGGAATTTCTTAATAAAAGGAAAAGAAGAGTGAAGAAAATGGAAATAGATGAAACATCAGATGAAGGAAGTAAATTAACAGCTGAAGAGTTATTTAAAATACAAATGTACAGCGTTCTTGACACTCTGTTGTCTCAGATAGATTTGCGTTATGAAAAAATGAGAACCATCTGTGATTATTTTTGCTTTCTGTATGGCTCGTCTTTACAACATATGAGTGTCGCTGACTTAAAAAAATCAGCTGCAGATATCGCTATTAAGTAGAGCAAAGATTTAAAAAAGTACGACTTCATATGTGAAATTGAAAGTTTGAAGTTTGAAGTAACGGCTCTTATACAAAACATACAAACTGCATCTCCGCTTGATATTCTACAGACTCTTCATGATTTTGGTTTAATTGAATCTTACCCAAATATCAGTGTCACCCTTCGAATATTTTAAACTCTTCCCATTTCTATTGCTTCGTGCGAGCGAAGTTTTAGCAAGCTGAAATTAATAAAAAATTATTTACGATCAACTATCGGACAAGAACGTTTATCCAATCTGTCTATTATTTCAATAGAATACAATATAGTTAAAAATATTAATTATGATGATGTTATTAACGAATTTGCCGAAATGAAAGCCAGAAAAGTGCAATTAAAATAAAACTTAATAACAAATTTTATTGTGACGTATTTTTTTTCATTTTTCCAAACCTAATTAATTAAGGGACCCCAATGCGAATTCTTGCACAGGGCCCAGGAATGGCTAGTTACGGCTCTGACTGTACCTATAAAAAAACAGCTTTAGATAATAATCAAGTTTATATTATTGTACTAGCAGGAGTAACACTCACTTCGCGTGGACAAATTCAGCCAACGTTTTCCTGTGTTTTGTACTCTTTAGTGGGATTATAACGGAATGCCTCACCTTCCAAACTGTGATCTCTACTTCTTCTGCTTCGTACTCGTCGTACAGTAATGTTTTGTTCACGCGCTTGCTATCGTTGTCTTTCACGAACTTTACTCATTGTTACTGTACTTAGTTTGTTTCGTAGTCTCGTTTCTTCAGCAGTTTCGATTTGTGTGCTTGCTGAGTGTCTCACTCGATCCTCTGCTCTAATTTCTTCTGGTTGTTCATCTGTTAAGTTTTATCTCAATCTATTCATTCTATTGCGTTGTGAAGCTGAACATGGTTATCTCTCCTCATCTGTTAGCTCATCATTTCTTCGCTGTTCTTTCTGTTGCCTTCTTTTCGATTTACCATTAACAAGATATCCTCCTCTTTTTCGTTCCGATATCCTGTTAAATGTTAATATTATTCAACACACTAAAATTCCACTTAATACACTGTTCACTACCTTAAGCAATTCACTTTCACTTATTACGTTTAAAAGTTTTCACTGAAATTTATATCACTTTTTATCATTTTCATTTTTTCTTGATCCTCTCTAATCGATTTTCAAAAGTGTACTAACGAACGCGTCTCGCCATCGCCTAATCATCCCACCACAACAGATTAATGAAACATTTGAGAATGCTCCAGAAAACTCCGGACTTCCGTTAGTCGTTTTACAATCTAGAACGTTCTTTGAACATTCCGGAAGAGGAAGTCCCTTCGAAGGTCCAGAAACTTTTGGTAGATTCTAGAACATTCTCGAATATTATGGAACAATCTAGAACATTTTGGAGCATTCTCGAACATTCTTGAAAATTCTACAAAATTCTCGAACTTTCTAGAAGATTCTATAACATTTTGGAACATTCTACAACATTTCAACTTTCTAGAACATTCTGTTTGGAACATTTTAGAACATTCTGGCCATTTTCAGCCACTTCGGCACTCTATACCCAGCTGCTTCACCGACTTCCCATAAAAAGTTCGTTGGTGCGATGCCCTCTTTTGACACCCATATATCCGAACTCAACCCATGCCGTTCAAAACCAAAACCTTCTTCATGGATGGAGAATGGAAGGCTACCACATCATATAATCCTGATGGAGATGCGTGGGTGAGTTGTGAAGTTATAGCGGCACACGCGTACAAACCACGTTTACATTTATTATATATACGTAGATTGATCCAAAAAAAGTTTACAAGCAAAAACATTTGAAACGTAATAATTGTGGAGCGAATATTTCCACCTAGGGTGGTTGACAGATGGCGCTAGTTGTCCTACAGCGGTTCTACAAGTAAGTAGCGTCAGTACGCAGACACTTAAGAGTGACAGTAATGGCACGACGTCTAGAAAAGTGGTCTCGCATAGAGGTGCTAGCCGTAATTCGATTCTTATGGGCCAAGAATGTGGCGGCATCCGAAATTCAAAGGCATCATTATCTGCATGACAATGCCAGGCCCCATACAGCTCGCCAGACTCAGGAATTGCTGCAAAGGTTCAAGTGGGAGGTCTGGAATCATCCTCCATACAGCCCCGATTTGGCTCCAAGTGACTATTTCCTTTTTCCGGCGTTGAAGCGAAACTTATCCGGAACACGGTTCACCTCAGACGATGCAGTGAAAACAGCTGCCGAGAAATGGCTCAATGGGCAGGGCCCTGATTACTACCAAGACGGGTTAAATAAGTTGGTCGAACGTTCTGACAAATGCCTAAACAGGTTTGGCGACTATGTGGAAAAGTAAAGGCCAGATGTGTCTCTTGATTGCCATTTGTATCTTGTTTCTATTGTTAATAAATACTTTTTCCTTTGCCTTGTAAACTTTTTTTTGGATGACCCCTCGTATATTGATGTAGTTAAAAAAAATCCATAGTTGAACGTCGTTTATGCTTGCAAACTGTCATACACTTACAAGTGAAATAGTACAAATTATTCATTTCTACTGCGGCCAAATTTTACTGAGTTATCATATATTAAATTTTATGAAATTTCGAAGCTTTCCGGCATGAGAAAATTGTCTTTACGTCCCTATAATCCGCATTTACTTGTATGTAATGCGGCCTTTTTGTCACAGTTTTAGACTAAAAAGTGAGGTGCGCATTATACATGGAATATTCCTGTAAGCCACATAAAACCGCATGTTCTTTCTGTAAATCACGTAACACAACATGTGGGTATTGTGAAATAAATCGACGAATATAGAAGTAGTAAATAAAACAACCGAAATAATTCCACTTTATTGTAATACAGATTGTGTATTATCAGCGAGTATAATGTAACTATTTCTAATGCCGATGAAAGTTTAAAAACATAGTTTCGAATAAGAATAAATTATACATTTCGGATATGTTAATTTTAAAGTATTTTAAAAAGGGAGAAAATATATAGATGAGAATAAAATATATGGATTGCGACGGAAGGAGAGACTGGAAGTACGCCGTGCCAGGAAGGGATAAGATCGTTATGGAGGGGGAGATAATAGAGAAAGAGTGAACAATAAGTGGCTAAAGATAAGCAATCACACTATAAGACTGGGGTTGATAAGGAATGTGTTAGTTAATGTATCTTATGTTATAGTTAATGAAAGAATAAATCATGTAACGCGATTTACAAAAAATTAAGGATATTTTTTAAGGGGAAGATTTTGTTTCGATGTGTGTTATTAAAGGGTATATATTTTCAGATATGTTAGGGAATTGAAGGATATTTTTTAATGATTAAACGGGTTTTGCACTATTTTCAAGTAATGTTTTACTAAATTATTTTTTAGGGAGAGAAGAGGGGAATATTTTGTAATGATTAAACGATTTTTGCAGAAATTTCGTGTAAATCCTTTAAGAAATTATTGTTTAGGGAAAAACAATAATTTCTTTTAATTGTGACCCGCCATGACCAAACCGCTATGAAAAATATTAATAGCGCCACACTGTAATTTCATTCAAGAGAAACAATGTGAATAAGGAAGAATTTCTGCTGTTTTTTGTTTCAAAATTCTTGTATTTTCTACCATTAAAATAGTATAGTGACCACTATATACACTTTTCCTCTATCAAACAGATGGCGTCCATTATACAAAAGTGCCATTATATACGAGTAAACACGGTATATATATATATATATACCGTACATATATATACCGTAACTATAAACGTATTATATTTTTAATTTCTATATTTTTTTCTTATTTAATTTCTTTGTTTCCACCTTAAAATACGTTCTCTTTACTTTACTTATCTCAACATTCCACTATTTGCACTCCTGGTACCTTAGATTTTTTGTCTAAAAATTTCATTCCGCTTAGAATTTTTTTTTTTTAAGTGAAAACATCTTTAGGCGGGTTGGGCATTTTTTGAGATGGGAAAAAACCATTGAACTCGCGACACTGTTACTGTAACCGACACCTCTGTCTATTTGAAGTGAAAACTTCATTAGGCGCGTTGGGCATTTATTGAGATGGGAAAAAACGATTGAACTCGCGACACTGTTACTGTAACCGACACCTCTGTATATAAGTATGTGCATGTATTGTGTATAGTTTGGTATGAGGTAGGGCGGGCGGGCGCGATGAATATGTTATATAATATATAATATAATATATAATTATATATAGATTATAATTATAATATATTATAATATATATACAGGGTCATTCATAATTCCCTCCGGGGTTTCGAAACGTTATAGTAAAAAAACGAAGACGAATATAAAAAAAAGAAACATATGAAATTATTCCGAAACTATTCAAGTTTTACTTACATACATAACAGGTGTTCTATGTGTGAACCCTTGGTCACACGGCATACATCCATGCGATAGTCCAGTTCCTGTCATACTCCGTTTCTTTAAATCTGAATCAGTGGTGTCAGTTCAACGGGCCTTTCGTAATAAATATCGAAAACAGGGACCAACTGACAAAACAATTCATGTGTGGTACCGGAAATTTAAAGAAACGGAGTATGGCAGGAACTGGACTATCGCATGGATGTATGCCGTGTGACCAAGGGTTCACACATAGAACACCTGTAATGTATGTAAGTAAAACTTGAATAGTTTCGGAATAATTTCATATGTTTCTTTTTTTCATATTCGTCTTCGTTTTTTTACTATAACGTTTCGAAACCCCGGAGGGAATTATGAATGACCCTGTATAATATGATATATTATATATAATATATATTATATATACATATATATATATATATATATATATATATATATATATATATATATATATATATAATTGTTCAAGTTTTCACTTCTGTCGGCACTTCCGGAGTGCCACTGTTTTTCTATATTTATCAATATATTAAGTCTATATTTCTATATTAAGTCTATATTTATGTTACAAGGAAAGCGTTGTAAGATTTTTTGTGCTATTTCCAGCATCTTATTACATCTGTCTTTTCCATACGCAGATAAAAATTCCTTTTACATTCTCTGACTGACTGCTGAACGCTGCCGCATTGCGATATTTCCTTCTCCATGTACTTTTAGATACCCACCAATAAAAAAGCTAGCATGCTCATAGATACTCAACTTTCCGTTGTTGTCATTGCTTTACGTTCTGTACAGCCATTACCTACCTATGGAATACTTGTGTTATTTTAGAGACATGTTAGTGCTATGATATATATGTTTAAGATACGTTTAAATCTTGTTTTAGTTTTAACTAACAACTTTATTTAAGATAATGATATTGTAGAATTACTTGTTAACCTTCGATGAACAGACTTCAATAGTACTTAAAATACAGATAACCTTTTCTTAAACAAATATAAGATATTTCTACCTGAATAAACATATTGAACTCTGCAGGCTGATAGCTGATTATGAAAAACTCCTTTAGGATCATTATCCTAGCTTACCCTGTTCGGACCATGCCACAACCAACATAACTTAAATGCTGCATTTTTATTAAGTACGGAATAACGACCTTTTTGCAATAGCTGTTAAGATCACATGATCGCCAATTCAACGTGAACTTTTAATAAAATTGCGCACCTCCTCATACTTTGACTGCCACATAGTATCACTGTTAAATCCCACTTTGAGATGTACATTTGCTATATATCGACTGCATCTACATAAATTGTCACATGTATATACAAAAATTATAATTTTTGAAATATAATCTAAAGCATATAGATAAAATTCAAGTGAAAGTAATCCGGACCACAACTTACTTTTAAATCTTTAACATAATCTCATACCGATAAACAAGATGCATATAATACAAAGAACATGGAATCTATATGTATAAATTAAAAATTACATTTTCATTACACAGTATTGCAATCAATAAAAGTCTCTTTGGCTATTATTTATGAAAAATATTCTTGATAAAATAAATTTCACTATTCCTTTTTTTTTCTACATTTCTATTAAGTCAAATAATACACAATGAAGGTCCATTAAAGTAAAAGGTCTATCGAAGTAAGCATTATTCCATTCCCTTTTCTGGAAAAAAAAAAATAGCCTCTAAGAAAATATAAATAAAAATAAAACTGCCCAGTTAAACTGAGGGCATTGAGCGCACAGTCTATTCACACTAATTACATATTATATTCTTATTATTATTCTTATATTCTCTTCCAAAGAATTTGAAATAAGCCCTTCGAAAAATAAAGAAATCGATAATATATTAAGGAGGGATCATCCCCCGTCCCCCCTTATAATTAGCAAATGAACCCCCAAAACAAATCAGATAAGCCCCTTATTACAATGAACATATATACAAAATTTGAAGCAAATCGGATAATTCTTCATGAAAAACACATTTATCTAAATTAAGAGGGAATTACCCCCCGTATCCCCCTTTATACTTAACCAATGAACCTCCAAAACTAATCAGCGAAGCACCTTACCACAATGAATCTATAAAAAAATTTGAAGAAAATCGGATAATTCTGCATGAAAAACCCATTTATCTAAATTAAGGGGGGAGGATTACCCCCCCCCCCCTTTTGTTACACGTTTATACTTAACGAATGAACCCCCAAAACTAATCAGGAATCCCCTACCATCCACTTAAAAAATATATATATATAAATAGCCTCTAACAAAATATAAAAACCGTGGTATAACATCTCTTTACTTTGAAAATTCAATTTTCCTGTACGTTACTAAATAAATGTCTAAAATATTGAAGCGATGCCACCAAATTATACAAAATAATTTGTTCTCTTTGACTGTTTTTCAGGAATAAATGTCATTAAATTTTCGTATTTTTTTTTCTTTTTAAATTTATACTTTATTAAATGGTAGAAAAAGTACGTAAAAATTAATGAAGATCAATCAAAGTAAATCACGCACTTCGTTAGAATTAATTGGCAGGGGAAAAGTCACGAAAGACAGCATAAGCGGTCGAATATCTGGAAAAAAAAATTGACATACACAAATTAATTTATCATATTTTACATCTCTCAAGATCGTAAAATGCGGAATTAATTTTCCTTTTTTCTTTTAATGTTCGTTTTGTATAAAGATAAAACTACTGTGTTGTGTAATTTTAAATGTTCTAATATGGCGCAAGTCGTTTCTAAAAATCACACAATAGTACTGAATTTTCTTGCTACATATATTAATTTAATAAAATTTTAAAATTTCCATTTAATTAGATTTTTTTCTTCGACTAACTAATATCATATTAAAAATGACTCTATTTTTTTTCTTTTTAGAAAGACAAAATTGCTTTCTAAGATGAAAGAATATTGTACAGTCATTGGGGAAAAAGGTAATCTGCATTCGCAGAAAATTTACGATAAATTCACAAGAAATGTATCCTTAGCCACAAAATAATGTCTTTTGTTTCAAACTATTAATGCATTTTGATGTACGTAACTTAATTATATAAAAAGTCCTTCCGGCCTGTACCGGGAGGAAAAGGTAGCTTTCTTATATCTTCGTTTTGAAATTTTAGCTAATGTTACACGAAAACAGCAAGTTAAAATGCAAAGAAACGTTTACAAAAGATTCGTTAATACTGAATTTGAATGAGAAATTTGCCAAATTATTGAACAATAGCCAAATTGGCTTCATTTATGAAGACTAATTTTGGTCGCCAAATATGGCGATATTTCGCCAAATGTCGCCAATTTTGGCGAGAATTTGGCGCTAACGGAATATATAGTAGTGAATATATAGTTTTATGCGTATGATTGGGAAAATTATTACAACAATGAAAGAAAATAATTTGCGAGTAATCGCGTTAATCTGCTGTTTTGTTTCAAAAATGTCAACCACCCTAGAATTTCAAACTGCTCTATCTCAGCTATTTTTTAAGATAGAGGTAAACCAAAAAATGCTCTGGAATCGTTGTATCAAGGCCTAACACGTAATTAAAAAATTTGAATTTTTAACTTTTTTGTATATTTATTTTAGTTTTAAATTTTTAAATGGCCGCCATCTTGAAACAAAATGGCGGACCAGGCTGGCCAACGAAGTCGGTCGAGACATTGGTGAGCTTAATACACACAATTGGTTTCATCGAAATTGATTTATAAATACGAGCGTTGTCGTATGACATAGATCAGGTATATATATATATATATATATATATATATATATATATGGATATATATACATATATATATATAAATCAACATTTGAACGGAAGGTGGTTTTGGGGTCTGGGGGTCATGATCGGTGAAAATATATCGAAATTTTCCGGAACTGCTTTTCTCCGAACAGCTGCAATAGGTAGCTTTATACTTTTTTTGTATTGAAAGCTACCTAATACGTAGCACCTATAGTCGTTGTTTGTCCGCATATAACAGCGCAAAAACTACCCAACCGAATGGTTTGAAATTTAATATACATGAGGACGTGAGTTTCAATATTCACCTTATTCAAAATTTAAAAAAAAATCGTGTTTTCTCTATCAATCTATTCTATTGGTGACTCTTCACTAATAAAACACTACAATCTGTAGAAAAATTAGTTTTAGCATGTATTTCTGGCGTTCCAAAATCCTGCTTTGCAATAAAAACCAATGGCAGGAGACAGAGGTTTTTCGCGATTTCCTCGAATTTGATTTTTAGGATAAGGCTAGTTTTGAAACTCACGTCCTCATATAATCGTTGCAGGATTTTGTTTAGTCATTTCAAGTTTTATGAAAACCGAATCAATCTTAAAAAGATATTAATAAAAGTTTTCTTCATTCTATTCAAACCTACCATACGTAATTATTTCAATAATATCCCATGATAAGAAATGATTCTAGCTTGCCATGGCGATTACGTCCTATTTAAGATGGAGTCCTATTATTTCCGTATAACTGAATTTAAAAACAGAATTTGTTTACAAAAATTGTTTAATTATAGCAATCCTATAATCTACCGACAGTTTTCTTTGATAGATGTTTCCGGAGAAACAGATATTAAATGGAAAAAGAGTCTAAATATGGATTTCAAGTTCTGAAATTTTCAAAGCTAGGCTTAAGTTTCCTATTGGAATTTTCACTAAATGTCAACAAAATATAAAATGTTGCCAATTTAAAATGTACTTATTGCATTACGGAAATTAATCATGTCATAATAACAGACGATATAATCATTTCAATGAAATAATAATGATGATATTTTTACATGATCTTGTATTGAATATTTGCGCATATTATAATTTTAATGTAATAAAATTGTAATTATTACATTGTCTTGTATTGGATATTTGCGCATAGTATAATTTTAATGTAATAAAATTGTAATTAAATGTTTGTAAAAGTGTATTGAAACTTAATTTCATAAAACAAAATTAATATCTATAATATGAAAATCTGCACATAAAATAAATTTTGTACTCAGGCATTTTTGCATAAGTGTGCAACAGTTATTGTACCAAGATCTGAATATTTATAAAACTAGTTACAGAACGAACGCACCTCAGTTGTCACGTTTGACGTACAATTTCCATTTTGCTGAAATTGGGGTCGTCCACGTAGTAAAAATTGCGCACATTTTTTTATTTTTATATTATTCCCCCTCCCCCCTTGTACAACACATTTGTGTTTCTTGAATCAAGCCAGTGCGTAAAAAGGTACAGTTTACTCTCTTTTTAGCACTTTCCAACCTAGTTGAAAAGTGCTTATGACTTCGGTTTGTCTGGCCAGATGGCCGTCTGGCCGTCTGTCCGTGCTCTAACTCCCGTAAATATGCTCGGATTGCTCTGCAATTTTTAAATGTTATTGACGTTATCTATGGCACGTTCCCTATTTCAACTGAAGTGTGTAGCACTTATAGTTTTCTTACAGGGACACTCAAAATAATTCCGTTACATTGCGGTCTATGGGGAAAAATCATTTGCGGTTTATTTTAAAAATGTTTCACTATTGTAAACGCATTGAAATTTATATAGATCACTAAGATGCATTAGAACAAGCTTAATATGGAATAGTAGGTGTATAGCACTTAGAGTTACTTTACAGGGACAGTCAAAATAATTCCGTTACATTACGTCTATGGAGAAAAATCGTCTGCGGCTTATTTAAATAATGTTCCACTATTTTAAACGCATTGAAGTTTATATAGATTACTAAGGTGCATTACAAGAGGCTTACTACAGAATAGTGTGTGTATAGCAGTCATCGTTCATTTACAGGGACACACAAAAGAATTCTCTACTGTCTGTTAACAATAATTCCTGGAAGTGCGTTTTAAGTTACTGAACGCGATTTTAATCTTAACTAGCTTTTTGTCTATTACGTGGTGTGTATAAATTCTGTAGATCCTATACAGGGCAGCACAAAAGTTCGCGAACACATTTCCGTTTTTTGACAGAAACTCCAGAAGGAGAATTTAAACTGTGCTACGCGTTTCCTAACTAAACTAAAATTTAGCATCCTATATGTATATATACAAATCTATAGATCATATACAGGGCTACATAAAAGTATTCGGATATTTTTCCGAATATTGTATATATTGAAAATTCCTGAAATTACCTTTTTAAATATGTTATGCGTTTTCCAAATTGTTTACTTAGATGTCATCTTTCAGCTTATTAAACGGTAATGTTTTGAAAAATTATTTTAGAAGCGTTGGAAAGTGCTACATAATCTATGCTTGACGCATGATTTTTCGTTCTTGTTTATAAATATTCATAAAGTTATACAAAAAAATTCATTATGATATATCAACAAATTAATAAAAAATAATTTAAGATCTCACAGGAAAACTTTTAGATTGACACCAGTAAAATTATGAAAAAATATTTATAAAATATTTACGTAAACATATATTTTAAAAAGATTTCTATTTTTCAAGTTTTATTTAAAAGGATCTTTCGCATACATTTTCTTTTTTTTTTCTATTTTTGATTTTCTTATGTGTGTTTGAATGGTAGCAGAATACGGCCTCTTTAGATTTTCGAAAAGTGAAATTTTACCATATTTCGTAAAATAACGGTATAAATGAACTGTAAACATACACACATGTTTACAACGATCCTATTATTCAAGTTGATGTAAATTATAATTCATAATATTTTTAACATGAGACTGTTTATAATTTTCCTAATTAAAGTTATGCTTTTGAGTGAAATAAAACAATCAAGAATATTTTCGGTATATTGAATATATCTTACTGAAAACAAAAATAATTAAATCGAAGGATTTTTCTATGAAGATTAATATTTGTCACGTTAATTTAACATTAGCATCCTCAAATTTTGACCTTTTAGAACTGAATCAAGATTTATCAAAAATACATAAATTATATACATGTTTCGGCTGACCTGATACAAGGAACTTAAATAAAATCCCAAAAGTCGGTGTTACCATTTGTAAAATAAAATATGCTGCACTTTTAAATATGTAGATGACCCTTATTTATAAATCTTCATTCGTATTCGGAAAGAATACTTTATTCAGAGTGTAATGACAACTTTGCCATGATTTTATCATAAACCGTCAGTGAATAACGGCAAGTGTATCTTTTTAACACTTTCCAACCGTGTTGAAAAGTGTTTATGACTTAAGTTTGTCTGCCGTCTGTCCGTGCTCTAACTCGCGTAAATATAGTGCGATTTACATGCAATTGATATATGTTATTGTGGTTTACTGTGGCATGTTCCCTACTGAAAATGAAGTGTGTAGAACTTATAGTTTTTTTTTTTTTTTTTTTTTTTTTTTTTTTTTACAGGGACAGTCAAAAATATTAAGTTACATTACAATCAAGGGGAAATAATCGTTCAAAGGGCATTTTGATTATGCTATGCCATTTAAAGCATGAGGAAATTCATATATAATTATGACCGCATTAAAACATGCTTTTTGTAGAATATAGGGTGCAAAGCATTTATTATTCATTTACAGAGTCAAACAAAAGAATTCTGTTGCACATTGTTCTACGGGGAAAATCGTTTGCAGTGTAATTTAATAACGTTTCACTAGTTCAAACATAATGAGACTTATATGCATTGCTGAGGTGCACTATAAATTGCTCGCTTAAAAAGATGGTGTGCATTGCGTTTATCGTTCATTTACAGGGACACACAAAAAATATCGGTTACATTATAAGTGCAGTAATTACAGTCTATGTGTCATAAGTGCGTTTTCAACTTTGGTTTGCATTTTAAGTTTAACTGCATTTTTTCATAGTACGTGGTGTGTATACATTCATTTAATCATATACAGGGCTACCCAAGGGAATTCGTAAGTATTACTGACTATGCGAGTGAATTACTTAAGGGTAGTTTTTAATTGTGTTACGCATTTTACTGCAGAGCTATATTAGTATACTAATAAAATGTTGTGGAATATAAATAATTTCATATACAGGGCTACGCAAAGAACAAGATAAATTGTCGTTTATGGTTGGTAACTGATGGAAGTGAGTTTTAAATTGCCTTATGTATCTTTTTACCTGAATGCGTTTTTTACCTTTTAGCGCTATAATATACAGGGCTGTACAAAAGATTTCGAGTGCATTTCCATCGATTGGCGAAAATTGTTAAATGTGATTTTTTTAACTTAACTAAATTTTATCATGGTATGTAGTATCTATCCAAGTCTATAGATCATATACAGGGCTGCACAAAATATTTCGACTACTTTTTTGACAATGGAGGGTAATTTCGAAAACTGTATTTTTCAGTGTGTTATATGTTTTCAAAACTGTTTAGTTACATATATCTTCTTTCACATTATTTAACGGTGAAGTTTCGTTACAGTTTTCCGGATGTGTTTTTAGTGTTGCATAATCTATGAAACACTTGATGACACTTCACGCATGATTTTTTGTTCTTTTTTTTTACACGTGACTGCACCATTAATCTAAAAGTTTGATATTGATGTTTCATAGTTAATGCTTTCAATGTGCTATGCGCACTCGAGATTTAGTATCAATCCCTGAATGCTGAGTTAAAATTTTATTTCTAGTCCCGAAAAATCTTTTAGTTTTCTAACGCCAAATCTTAAGATTTTAGGAAATGTTAAAATTAACAATTTTTTGCAGCCTCTCTGATACTGTCTGACAATTTCGCATTTACCCTGTATTTAAATGTGGATAACGATAAAGTAAACATGGACTGTACTTTCAATATTAATATTTGTAGTAAAGAAAGAATTATTTTATCCATTAAAATCAAAACTTATTACTTTACGTAAATCTGTGAAAATTAATGTACCACCAGTATTGAGTACAAAATAAGTCGTAATGTAACATTTTTTTAATAATATACCTACATTTTTGTAATGTAAAATTTATTATTAAATGGCACATACACTTATTAATCTCAAAATTAAAAAATAAGTGGTATCATTTATGATAAAAGTATCATCATCATGTAGGCAACCTTTGTTGTAACAAATTTTGTAGATTCTAATTATGAAAGATCCCTCATTTGTCGACAAATGCCACACGTTCCCTGACATATACTATTAAAACAACTGAAAATGTTTTTTTGGATACATAAATTGTTTGACATTTATCAATGGCGTCAGTTCAAAACGTTGAAAATTTTGATTTTGGATTAGGGGGTTGGGGGACATGAAATATGTTTTTACAGTAACATAAATTATGCAAATAACCGAAAATACAAATTTCCTTATTTATTATTATAAAATAAGTTTTCAGAACGAAATTTCTAAAATAGTTTAAGCATAGCATTCAGAATTCCAAAATCATTTCATTTAAATATATTTTATTATTATTATTATTTTAACGCCATATTAGGCAGCTTGCAATTTATTTTCGTAAAATTGTTACATTCGAAAAATTCCTAAGTAGATTTTGCATATAAAAGATATTAAAAAATGTAGCTTTTGGAATCATATAAATTATCTTTTATTTGAATTCATATAAGAATTTTTAGTGTCTGAAAAATAAATTGATTTTCTGATAAATTTTGGTAACTTTTAAGTTTCGTCAGAAAAAAGCTTTCATGTGATCCAAGTTTTTGTGTTTTTTTTACAGAATTATAATTATGTGACATATTTAAGAGTTTTATTTACTTTTGCTCTCTGTGGATTTTAAATGATTTCAAGATTGTTTTTATGTTTTATGAAATTTAGAAGTTAATTTAATTTTTTTTAATAAAAAAGAGAAGTGCTTCAGGTTTTACCTTCTAGAAGTTGTAATTATGTATCCGTGTTGAAAAGTTTATGCATCTTTATTTTTTCAGAGATTATTAATTGCGATAAAACTTTTTTGTGGTTAAAGAAGCTTACACATTCAAATGTAATTTATTTCCTTTAAAAAATATGCATTTTTAAAACCAAAAATAAATTATTCTTCGTTAAGAAATCTTTAAAAGATATGAGAATAAACTTTCTTAAAGTAATGATTTTTTTTTATTATTATTATTGTCAAAGCTAGCACTCGTTATTTTATTAACAATAAAAAGCAAATCACTCTAATTCTATTTAAACAAAAAAGTAAAATCATGCTTTCTAAAACTTCCAGTTTAATGCAACGAATCTTAATCGTTTATGAAGGTGTAACGAGATTTCAACAAGTTGGGAATTGTACGTTAAATGTGACAAATGTGTGTTCGTACTATAGTCAGATTTACAATGTAAAAGTATCGTTATTATTATTTCATTGAAATTAATTATATCGTCTGTTATGAGCGAAATGAGAATGCCTTTTTTTCTAATTATGTATGTTACGTTTAGAGATGCGAATTCTTTTTTCGACACCAGATATCGCTGCAAAATTCATCATGGAGATCTTTGATTGCGAATGATTTCCTCCATATTTTAATACCTCTATGACTCACGTTGAACGCACCTCTTGCGTTTATTTACTTAATGGATTGAGATATTCGGCTCTTAACCAAATTTCCACTGAAGTTATCCCAGAATCTATACATTTTTTAATGTAACTCATCTCTCCAGCAAACAATTTTTTTGAACGATCTTTCTAAAAATGTAACTTTTATTTAATTTTATATTCGAAAAAATAATTTTGAATAAAAATGGCCACTTGGCATATGAAAAAAGAAATGGTTCGCCTGTATTTGTTTTTCTCAGTCACATGACTTGCGCTTTTGCTATATAGATTACGTATGATATGACTTAATAAAATAAAAAAAAAAATATTAATATCTTTTTTTAAATTTTGAGTCGATTTTCATAAAATTTGAAATGACTCGTCAAATTTATGCAAATATATATCTTAAATTTGGAACCTTTCGGTTGGGTAGTTTTTTCGCTGTTATATGCGGACAGACGGACAGATGGACGGATCAGTATGGACGGATGGACGGAACTGTAGTTGCTACGGATTTATATAATTACGAACGCACCTATAAATTACCGTCTGCATCTGGAAAGGTACTCGATTTCTTTCTGCAATCCTGTATATTATCTGTAGATCTATATATAAACTATCTAAAGTTAGCTTAGTTTTTGAAACGACAGTCAAAATGCACTATGGCACGAGAGTTAGAGCACGGACAGATGACAGACAGCAGACAGACAAATCTAAACACTTAACAAATATGTTGGGAACTGTTTAAAATAAATTAATTGAAATTAAACAATAACGAAAAATCATGCATCCGGCATGGATTATGAAACACTTTCCAACACTAACAGAATGTCATTAAGAAAAATTTACTTTTTTCATACGATGAGATGAGATATCTAAATCAGCAATTTAAAAAATACATAACTTGGTAAAAATCCATGTTCAACAATTTCTGCCCACATTCGAAGTCTTTCGTGTAGCCCTGTATAGGATCTACAGACTTTGTAAACAACACGTAATGCACTAATATTTACATAAATCTGCATACCTCAGCAGAAAGAGCACTTCTATCAATTACCGATCATAGTCAGTTCTTTAACTAAATTCTCTTGTGCGTCTCTGTACATGGACGATAAATCCTACGCACTCCATAATCTATAGAAAATAATTTGTATTGAAGCTTAGTGATTCTTTTAAATTCTATTATGTTTCAGGTATCATAACGTAAAATGAAAAATGCATAGCATACGATAAAAAAATGCATAAATCGTAAAAATGCATAGCAAACGATTTTTTCTCATAGATCTTAATGTAAAGGAATTATTTTGTACGGCCCTGTAATTGAACAACAAATGCTACTCATTGTATACTCCGCTGAAAGCATTCTATAGTCCACCTCAGTAATGCATATTAATTTCATTAAATTGGAAACATCGTAACATCAATAAAATACGCCGCAAATGTTTTTCCAGCACGGACCATAATGTAACGGAATTCTTTTGTGTGTCCCTGTAAATGAACTATTAATGCTACACACATTATATTCAATACTGAACATTATATATTAAAATTCAAAAATGTATAAAACTTTCAGGACAATCCGAGTATATTTACGGGAGTTAGATCACGGAGAGACGGACAGACAGACTGACAAACCGAATTCATAAACACTTTTTAACTATATTAAAAAGTGTTAACAAAAGGGAAAGTTTTTTAAATGACTAAATCGTAAAGAAACCCTTCAATGTGTTTCGATGATTCACTGTAAAAAAAATTCGTAAAATTTCAATAGATGTACCGTAAATTAACGGTACTTGTACCGTTTTCACTTTTTATGGTATGAGTATCGTACTTCTAAAGTATATTAAGCGTTAAAAAAAGTATATGTGCCTTTCGATTATAAACGGTATTTATTCCGTAAAAGGATTGTTTTTCAGTAAGGAAAAAAGGAAAAAGCTGGTAACCTCGCCTCGGTGTACGGCAACCCCTGAAGTGATGCTCTTGCTCTTGTTACGCAATGCGCGCAGGTTTGAGAAGATGCGGGAGTGCAGGCGGTACATATACTTTAAATATTTTACGGTACATATACTTTAAATATTTTACGGTTACATATACTTTAAATATTTTACGGTACATATACCGTCCAGTTAAATTACGGTATATATACTGGTCACAAAGTTGCCAGTATATGTACCGTAATTTTTGACCAAAATGTTTTTCAGTGTTGAAAATATTTTTTTCTGATTTAAATTCATAAATATATTTAATCTAAAATTATTACTAATTTCCCACAGGAAATATTTAAAGAAAAAAGTTTGCTTTAGGAGTCCTTTAAATCATCTTAAACGAATTTATAATGTCTGATAAATAAAAACAATATCTTATAACTGCTTGTCATGACTTAAACTTTAGAATTATCGAAAAAATTGCTTTCATTGATCTCCGTTTCTCCTTACAGATTACAGAAAAGAATTTAAAATCTTACTTACTTTAAAATTTTATAGATTTCATGCTTGTTTTTATGTTTCACGAAGTTTACCAGTTAATTTAATTTCTTTCTTCAAAAAAGGGTTTATGAAGTTCTATCTTTCTAAATTTAGAATTATGTAGTTAAAGTTTTATGCTTTATCTTTTTAAAGAAATTTCATTGATATTAAACTTCTCTTTTGTAATTTAAGTCCAACCTCGCTAATTTAGTTTTTTAGCGAAAGAAAGAAACGTTAGCTCTTTTGAAATAAAAAAGAAACAGCCATTTAAAACTAAAGGAAACTAGTCGTTGGGGGCCACCGTAATACTTACCCATCATGGATATGCATAATGTAAAATATTAAAATAAAAATGTGTAAACTACTTATAAAATGCATTGCAGTTCAAATAAAATCGTGGCTTGATGACGTCACAAACTTTAAAGGCTCGATTACTGAATTGCTTGAAAGCGGTTTTTCCTTATAACTCCAAAAATAATAATCCTATTAACTAGCGGTTTATTGCATCTGATTAAGCGTCAAATTTCCAATTAAACTATATCTTTGAAGTGAAATTTGGATGAAATACAGGGTCATGAAAAATCGAAGAGTGTGGAAAATAGGATTCCAAATATCTCGGCAACTAATTATCCGATCGACTTCATGCTTTATTCAAAATTTATGTTTTTTTATTGTCTTTTATATTCCCTCCTTAAAATAAACAATTTCGAAAATTTTTATATACCTTTCATCAGAACGAATATTTCGAGAGTCCGAAAAAAATTGTTCCGGTTAATCGAGGTTATTGAAATGAAATAGGCTTCTTCCCATTATTACATACTAAGTACATACCAAATTGCAAGTCTCTATCTCAATTTTTTCGGGAGATAGAGCGTTTACAGACACACAGACACACACACAGACACACAGACGGACGGCAAAAGGTTTTTTTCTAAAAATATGTTTTTCGGAATCTCCAGTGTCTGAAACGTGTAAATCCGTCAAAAAAATTTTTTCGATTTTCAAAACGATACAAGACTTACCCTATACTACGTATGATGGGTAAGTAAAAGCAATGATTAAAGATTGGGAAGAAATTATTATTATTATTATTATTATTATTATTTTGGTAGAGATGAATGAAAATACATTTTGGAAATACAAGACGATTATTATTGGTTAATAGTATTTGAAATCTCTATCGCAAAAGTAGTGGAAATGCATTTCGAATCAAAGGGTTGATGCATTTGATAAGATTGTAAGAAAAAGTTTAATAGAACGCGAATATTTTAAGTGAATTTTACCTTCGTTGAAAAAATTTGGATTTGATTTCGTAAACTAGCTTATATAGAACTCTGTATAGATTTATATAGTAAGAGACAGATAGATCTGAACACCTTCATCTGAACACGTGAAAAATTAATTTGTATATAAATATTCACCGATACTGGGTTTGGTTTGTCTCATCTGTGCCACTAGGATTTGTGCTCATGATTGACGTCACACCTTGTGCTGCAAGGTTGTATCCTAGCCTTGACCGGTCTATCAAGGTGTTCAGATTTTAAATCATCAGTTGAGAACGGAAAAATATCAGGTTTTAAAGAAAAATAGTTATATTCTAGTGTAGATTTGGCCCGTCATTGTCCATATAGGTATTTATAGGGGATAAGGTATAATGTCCGTTGCGGGGGGGGGGGGGGGGGGGTTAAGATGTTTTTTTGATAGGGGGTTGTTTTTTTGTTTTGGGGGTTTCCCTTTTTCTTTATTTTTTATTTCTTTATTTCTTTCTTTATTGTTTTATTTAGGTTCTTTGTTTTATTTACTTTTTTAGGTTTCTTTTTTTATTTGTTTGTTTCTGGGGGGGGGGAGGGCGGAAGTTTTTTGGGTATCTTTTTTCATTTTCTTTTTATTTGTTTTGAGGATTTTGATATTTTTGTTTTTTAGCATTTTTATGTTCAAAATTAAACAAGTGTTATATTGAAATACAAAGGATGTGAATTACCTCTTTACTAAACAGTGCACAACCAACAGAGTGAAAAAATGTCCAGCCTGGGGTTCGATCCCGGATCCCTTGGTATAGCGCACAAGGTGCTTTACCAATTAAGGTATCTGACTACGTTTAAAAAGTGATTTTCGACCAAAATTGACTAAACGATTTTATTACATTTTATTAAAGACTAACCTTTTACCTTTCCAAAACAGTATTTATTTTTATAGTACAGTAAAAAGACGGGTTAGTTAATTAAATATATATATATATGAATTATCACTTTACTAAACAACGTACAACCAACAGAGTGAAAAAAATGTCCAGACCAGGGTTCGATCCCGGATCCCTTGATATAGCACACCAAGTGCTTTAACAAGTGCCATGCGGACGACATCCGGTCTAGCATTCCCTCACTCTTATATGGCTAGGCTACAACCTTGCAGCACAAGGTGAGAAGTCAATCATGAGCACAACTCCTAGTTGCATACATGAGACAAATCAAACTCAGTATCGGTGAATATTTTATATACTAATTAATTTTTTCAATAGAGCTGAAATTACGCTGTAAATTACTGAAATACACAGGATGTGAATTATAACTTTATTAAAAAACGTACAATCAACAGAATGAAAAAATTGTCCAGACCGGGGTTCGATCCCGGATCCCTTGGTGTAGCGCACCAAGTGCTTTACCAATTAAGCCATTCGGACGACATCCGGTCTAGCATTCTCTCACTCTTATATGGCTAGGCTACAACCTTGCAGCACAAGGTGGGACATCAATCATGAGAGCAACTCCTAGTGGCATAGATGAGACAAACTAAACCCAGTATCGGTGAATATTTTATATACTAATTATTTTTCATCATATCTGAAATTACGCTGTAAATTACTGAAATACAAAGGATGTGAATTATCAATTTACTAAACTTGTAAATTCCTAATTAATCCTGATTAACACCGTACATTTTTTAATGATCCTACAACTGATGTGAATTTCTTGCTATTTACCATTTAAGCCCTCAAGACGACATCCAATCTGGAATTTTCACTCATATACGTTGGCAAGGCTGCACGTCGCAGCGCAAGATGGAATGTCATACTATATTAGTACCCTATTCAGTGGCGTACATGAGAAGAACAAGTTCCCAGCATCGGATAATATATCTAAATATATTTAGATATCATAATTAGATATTTTAATATTCAGATATATTATCCGATGCTGGGAAGTTGTTCTTCTCATGTACGCCACTGAATAGTGTACTAATATAGTATAACATTCCATCTTGCGCTGCCACGTTGCAGCCTTGCCAAAGTATATGAGTGAAAATGCCTGACTGGATGTCGTCTTGGTAGCTTAAATGGTAAAGCTCTTGGCGCCCTGTACCAAGGTATCGCGGTTCGATCGCCGGTCTGGGCAAATTTTTCACTCTGTTGGTAGTACACTGTTCAGTAAGGAGGGAAGAAATTCATATCCTTTGTAGAGTTATGAAAAGTTGTGTTTTAAACTATTCGTTTTTAGTCTTTTAAATGTAAAGTTACGAAGATAACGTAAGACGGTAGTGCTTTGAAATTTCACACCGCTCCCTATAAATGTTCAATATGGGGTATTTTAGTCAATCTACAAATATTGGTAACATAGACCATCAAATCTCATATTTCTTAAGTCAGTGGTGACGCTGTAAATAGCAGCTCTAACTCATACTTTGCATGATGAAAATAAAGTTTATTAATTTCACTATGATTCTAAGCTGTTATAGTTTTTACCAGGAGTATGCGTATTACTAAACATTTTGTTGATATAAATAGAGATTTTTTTTAAAGATTTTTACTCGATAAAAAAATACTGTGGATATTTATTTGATTATTATGCTTTATATAGCTTTTGTTGGTATTAAAGTTAGTTATATCAACGTTAGTTTTTTGGATAGTTTTTGAAGAAATAGCTATTAAATAAAAAAGGAGTCTAAATATGGATTTCAAGTTTAAGTTTCCGATTGGAATTTTCAATAAATGTCAACAAAAGATAAAATGTTACCAACTTAAAATGTACTCATTTTATTACGGAAATTAATCATATCATAATAACAGACGATATAATTCATTTAAATGAAACTAGTTATAGTATAAACGCTCATCATTTGTCACGTTTGACGTACAATTTCCAACTTGTTCATTACTGAATTCATCTTATTTGCCTTGCATGAAGGATTTCTCATAATTGAATTATCACATGGAGACTAAAACGTTTTCTTGAGTAGAGATAAAATACTTGTTGTATTTAAATTACCTATACTGGAAACATTATAACAATTAGCAGTTCAAGGAAAAAGGCTTAACTTTTTTTAAAAATTTCATAACTTTTAAATTTTATAAATTCTAAATATCTTACTTTATGAATGTTGAAGTAAGTGACTTTTGTGCATCTATTAGGTTTATAAATTCAGTCAAACTTTCCTGAAATTCTATTCAGTCATTTCTAAGAATTTTTGCGGGCAAATCAAAATCTCTGTTTTGAGAAAATTGACTTTAAACATAAAATTTCCCATTGATCATACAGGTTGGTTCAGAACTATGTGTCAAAAATATAAAGGCAGGTAGATTGGACCTAAATAAGCAGATATAGTATAGGAATGTGGGTGCGGAAATGCAGCGTTGTGGCAGTAGAGGGCGCTGTTGAGATCGGCGGATGACAGTATTTTGCTGGCTCGAATGACCATTCCCCGCAAAGGATTTCGAGCAACATGCATCGTTACATTAATGCAGAATATGCCGACATGCATTTCATGTATGGGGCTGCGCAAGAAAATAGAGCGTTGCTCAAAGGATGTACATGGAGCGATTCCCTAGTAGGAGTCTGCTGGATCGCCAAACATTTGATCGTCTTCTTAGGGAGTTGTGCACAAATGGATCGTTTTATGCTTCCAGGCGTGAAACGGGCGCTGTAAGATATCGCAGAATTCCTGCAGTTAGAAGAAGTATTACGCACAGCAGAGGATAGTCCTTCGACAAGCTCGTGAGCCGTTGAACGTGTGCATCCTTTGAGCAGCCCCATGTATAAAATGCATGTCAGCAAGCTCCGCATTGGTGTAACGATGCATGTTGCTCGAAATCCGTGCGGGGAATGGCGATTCAAGCCAGCAAAACGATTTCATCCGCCGAACTCAACAGCGCCCTCTACTGCCCCAACTCTCCATTTCCGCATCCACATTCCTATACAAAATCTGCTTATTTAGGTCCCCTCTACCTGCCTTTACATTTTTGATATATAGTTCTAAACCACCTTGTATAAAAAAAAGTTCAAACTCTTTTGGATATAACTTTTATTCTAAGGCGAATATTTTGTATGCGATTTCTTTTAAAATGTTCTTAAAGAATCAAATTTTAACATAAGCTTCTAAATATTGATTTTTTGAAACTCTAATAGGTACCTGGTCTTTTCAATGAAACTAAGAGCATCCATCAAACATATTTAAAAAAAACACACACACATTAGTTCTTACTCATTTAATACTATGCTTACAATAAAATACTGAAACTTTGAGAATCATTAAGAATCATCATGCATAAATCACATTGCATTTTTTTTCATTATCTTTTAAGACAGCACTGAATTTATTTCTTCCTACAATCGTTGCATAGCAAGAATTTATAAAATGATTTTTCTTTACGTATAAAAAAAGGAAAAAGATGTTTTAAAATCATTAAAAAAAAAAATATGATATTTTATAAATCCTGGTCATGCATTAATAATTTCAGAACTATAAAAAAAGGTATTTTCATTGATACACTTTTTATATATAGAAATAGAAATATGTTAACAGAATTAAGAAAATTATTCATGAAATTTTTATGTTACATTTTAAAGCTGTATTTTTTCAATATGCATTATGAAGTTTGAAAATAATTTATTTCCAATTAAAAGAATTATTTTATCCATGTTGTGTTTCATTATAATTAGAAATGTAAGAGTTTTAAATATTTAATGCATCCGTTTTTCAAAGTTGGGTTTTTTATGTTAAGGCTTTCTGACAATCTTTATGCCAGTTAATTTAATTTATTTCCACATAAAATATAGACTCTTCAATTTGAAAGAAGAAATTAGCCATTTTAAAATTTATTCAAGAAAAAATAAAAGATACTTCTACATATTTAAACAAGATATTTCATTAATGGTTAAAAATATGTATTTTCAAATAAATTAGATTAAATTTCAAATAAATTCATTAACATTTCAATTTAAAATTAATTCATATTTTTAAAAATATAACAGAAAACTTCTTACATTGAAGCCGCAGATAATGAATGCTTCAAAACACACAAAATGATAATTGCAAGAACAATTGAATTAAATGACAAGATTCTAGCGCAGATTTGTATTAAAATTAGTATTTTTAAATGTATAAAGAGCTTGCTTCTTCACAAAAATTATTGTACGATTTTAAGAAAGAAATTAAAATTTAAAAATTATTTATTTTCAAACAGCGAATTTTGATAAACTCCCATCTGTTAAGTAAAACTTTTGTTACGATTGACTTTCAAAATAAAGCTATAGTCGAGAGGAACATTAATAGTGTAGCAGGAAGAGTAAGAACCTAACCGCATTCCACGGTAACGCAATATACAGTGTGTATTAAAATTTCCTCCCGGATTCGGCAAGTTTTTTTATTTCAAATGCAGCAGGCGAACAGACATTATCCTTACGCCGTACAGAGATCATGAAAAAAAAAGCAACGTTACTCGCGTCCGTAGCATTCCTTAAGCTACACGTGCTCCCTGGGTGGTACTAAATGAGTAACAATTTTGCAACCGAACTCAGCCGGGATTTGGTAAGTTGTTCTTAAAAAACCATATGAATAAAGCAGAAAGTTTCATATTACTAATTACTTCACATATATATTATATAATATTATACTAATTACTTCAATCTATACTATTATTATTATTATTATTATTATTATTATTATTATTATTATTATTATTATTATTATTATTTCTGTAGTTGGTAATTTTTGGAATTTTCGAACCGATTACAAAAGTAATGGTGTCATTGTGACTGGTCCCTGCTCCAACATAGGCTATATCTTATGTCGGTGCCACTACACCAAAAAAATTGCAAGAGCGAAAAACGTTTTAAATTTGGGATTTTTGTGGTACTGAAGGGGCTAGAAACGTGAAATTTCGCATTGTATTTACTTATAACATGTAAATACTCTCTATGAACGGATTCTAAAAAATTCGAAATTTAAAAGGGGGAAACGCACGAAAAGCGATCTAAAAACATTTTAATTTACGATTTCTATGGAAAGGTTAAAGATAAAAACTTGAAATTTGACATGACTGCTCTTTTTAGACGCAAATGCACGCACAGAAGAGTATTTTTAAAAATTCAAAATTTTAAATGGTGCAGGATCAAAAAATGTTCTAAACTATAGTTTTTGTGTTATTGAAGGGACTTGAAGCTAGAAATTTGGTATGGTGATTACTTTTAAAATACAAATGCTCGCTACGAATGGTTTCTTAAAAAATCGAAATTAAAAGGTGTGAAGTGAAAGGAAATCTTTCTAAAAATGATCTAAATTACGATTTCTATTGTATTGTTAAGGACAGAAACTAGAATTTTGACATGGCTGTTACATTTATGTCCTAAATACTCGCAAGGAACAGTTTTAAAGAAAATCCGAAATTTAAAAGGGTAAAAAGCGCAAACAGCGCTCTAAAAACGTTCTAAATTACGATTTCAATGGAATTCTTACGGATAGAAATTTGAAATGGGGCATGGCTGCTATCTTTAAGACGCAAATATACACACAAAACAGTTTTTTTAATTTTTCGAAATGTAAAACGATGTAGGAGAAAACAAATTCTAAACTTACTATTTTTGTGATACTGAAGGGACTAGAAACGTGAAATTTAGCATGGCAGAGTTACTTTTAAGATACAAATGGTCATTAAGAATAGTTTCTAATAAAATGTGAAATTTAAAAGTGTGAAATGTGCTGGAAACGTTCTAAATTACGATTTTTATTGAATTTTACATAATATTTTTTATTTAACAAATTCCACATCCATTTCAAACGGTTCTGCGTCAATTCGTCGCGCACAATTCATCGCGGAACAATTCATCGTGCACAATTCATCGCGCACAATTTATCGCAGCGTCCATTTGTCGCGGCCACAACCCATAGCAGCGTCAATTCGTCGCAACGAAAATGTTTTTGAAGGCTACGATGATAAAATAAAGACAATTTAGTAAAAATGTTTAATGATAATTAATTTTTAAGATATAGAGAATTATAACTAACAATTTACTTGCTATTATATCTAAAAAACAAATTATCATTAAATAATTTTACTAAATTATCTTCATATTATTATCATAGCCTTCAAAAACATTTTCGTCGCGACGAATTGACGCTACGACGATTTGACGCTGCGATGAATTGTGCGCGATGAATTGTGCGCGATGAATTTTCCGCGATGAATTGTGCGCGACGAATTGACGCGGCACCATTTCAAAGGCACACAAATAACACTTGGCATATTTCAACAACTACGTGCAAAGCCGTGAGTTTTGCTAGCAATTTAATAATTATATTGGACGTTTTTCGGAAGATTTGGACGTGCTGCGGACAACCGTCTTCTTCCATAACTTCCATGCTCACCTGACTTATCCCTATCTGATTGTCTCTTATGGAGTTGCATCAAAGATCATGCGTTCCTGTCCCCTATGTAGTGTTGCTAGGTGTTCCGATTTACGCGAGAAACCCCGATGTTTAGGGTCTGCAACACCTGGCCCGTTTAATCATTGCCCAGATGGCCAAACATCTCGATTTTTCATGATGCACTAATTCTTTTAAATAAATTTTCTTACTATACTATTCGTTAGTCCGCATCGAGTGGAACTTAATATACTAACACCTGGGAAAATATAATTTGACTTTAACGGAAAATTGTTATATATGTGTCACCCAAATGAAAGTGGCACTATAATTGGTTTGAGAAATGGTTTAATGGTATTAATATAAATTAGTATACAAAATAAAGAAGTAATACAGACATAACAGATAGGCTAGATAAAGTCACCTTGTCGGTTGTCACCTTGTAGGTCCTCGGTGATAATCACATGCGCTTGACCAGGTCGTGACCTGTCGTGAGTACTTCTTCTTCCACTACAAAAATTCCTACACCATCGGAATACCGATCTGCGTGACATACACTCCGTGCCATACATAGTTTGCATTCGATGATAGATTTCTCTAGCACTCACATTTTCCGCTGTTAAAAATTGCAAGACACCGTTTGGAGGCATCCATGATGCGAACGATGCCTTTTTAACATGTTCCCACGCTGTCACACACGCATCTGGCGGGATCTGACGATATCGCATACATTCCCAGCTCTCTGCGCCTTGTATAGGAGCATGTGCAGTCATCTTTCTCTTCAAATGGCGGAGTAATTACAGACATGACGCTTTCATTTGGGCGACCCTTATAGTTCCTTCGAAACAGATACCATCGAAATATACCTGCTAAAACGGAAGCATATATAAAACGGAATTTTTTGCGGTTCATGCCGATTCTGCTTTCAGAGTTTCACCTTACTTTCTTCAATAAACCTTGTGAAAACAAACCTGTTGATAACGGAATTATATTTTTAAATTAAATATTTCATTGTCTCAGTTATTCCGCTTCTCAGGTTTTAATGTTTAAGATTGTTGTATTTATTTAGTATTGCCAAACCTACCTATTTTTTAGCACGCTTCATAATTGTATATCAATTGCATAATATTTGAAATGGTGTAACATCATCAAAATGCACTTAAAGGGATTTTTTGCCATTAACCGTAATGTAACCGGATACTTTTGACTATACCTGTAAACGAAGTACAAGTGTTATACACTTCATTTTCAACAGCGATCATACCATGGAAAACGTGAAAAACATTTAAAAATTACATGGTATACCGAGTATATTTACGAGAGTTAGAGCATGGACTGAAGTCATAAACACTTTTCGTCTGTGTTGGAAAGTATTAAAAGCGTAGCTTTAGGATTAATATAAATCATCTGTTAATATAATTCAACATTAATATTCAATCAATACTATGAATGTTAGACTTAGAGCACGGATAAACAAACCAAAGTAATAAACAGTTTTCAAATATGTTGGAAAGTGTTAAAAATAACTCAACTGAAATTAAACCAAAGGGAAAAATCTTAAAAGTGACTAGATCGTAAAGAAAACTTTCAATGGAAAAATAGCAAATAAAACCTTTATGCAAGAATATTAAAAGGCAGAAAACCAACGTTAAAAATTCACAAATAATAAACAAAAAATCAGCAAGCAGCTGTTTCGAATCCACAAGCGAGGTTCTTCTTCAGTGTGACAAAGAGCAAAGCACAAGGTGCTCTAAAAAGCAAGACTGAGCAGTCTTGATTTTTCTAGCACCCAGTCTTGCCTTTTTCTAGCACCCAGTCTCGCTTTTTCTAGCAGCCGGTCTTTCTTTTTCTAACACCCAGTCTCGCTCTTTCTAGCACCCAGTCTTGTTTTTCTAGCACCCAGTCTCGCTCTTTCTAGCATCCATTCTCGCTTTTTCTAGCACCCAGTCTTGCTTTTTCTAGCACGTTGTGCTTTGCTCTTTGTCACACTGAAGAATAATTCGCTTGTGGATTCGAAGCAACTGTTTGCTGCTATTTTGTGTATTATTTGTGCATTTTTAACTGTGGTTGTCTGCCTTTTAACTTTCAATGTGTTTCAGTGATTGAAAATATATTTTATGATTTAAATTCATAAATGTGTTTAATCTATAATTATTACTGATTTCTCATCGGGAATATTTAAAGAAAAAAGTTGCTTTAGGAGTTCTTTAAATCATCTTAAACGAACTTCTAATGTCTGATAAATAAAAGCAATATCTAATAATTGCTGGTCATGATTTAAACTTTAGAATTATCGGAAAAAATGCTTTCATTGATCTGCGTTGCTCCTTACAGTGTACAAAAAAGTATTGAAAATCTTACTTACTTTAAAATGTTATAGATTTGAAGCTTGTTTTTATGTTTTACGAAGTTTAGAAGTTAATTCAATTTCTTTCTTGTAGAACGGGTTCTCCAATTTCTATCTTCCTAAAATTAGAATTACGAAACAGCACTAAAAGTTTTATGTATGTTTTTTTTCATTTAAGAAACTTTATTGATATTAAGCTTCTTTTTTTGTAAATTTAATTTCAACCTCACTAATTTAATTTATTAGGTGTAAAGATAAACAATATCTGTTTTGAAAGAAAAATAAAGAAAGAGTCATTTCAAATAAACGGAAATGCAATCATTAAAGATGGCTAGATATAGAATAAATCGTTAAATTTTGTTGTTTTTTTTTTCACTGTAGAGTTGAATGAAAATACATTTTCCAAATACAGGGTAAATATAATTGGATAATACGATTTGAAACCTTTATCAAATTTAGTGAAAATGAAAAACGAACAAAAAGTCCGTTGCATTTGATAAGCTAAAAGGTGTTAAATAATTGCAAATGTTTTGAATGAATTTGGAGTTCATTTCATAATCTAAATCTAATGATGCTTACTCTGTTTTGTCAAGGTAATCTAACTTTAAAGCATCAATTGGGGTTGAAGAATGTCCGGTTTTAAAGAATAAGACGTCTATTAAAGTGTACATTTGGCACTTTATTGTTCATATAGATATTTATGGGGAGTAGGGGGATGCCACACAGTTTAAATTAAAAAAATATTTATGGTTTTGGATTTTTTTTTTTCAGAGAGAGATGTTTCTGATGGTTTGAGATTTATTTTGGTTTTCTTTTTTTTTCTTTTTCAGTTTTGTGCTTTTGGTTTTTGGCTTTGCGTTTTTTTTTTTTTTTTTTTACCAAAACCAAACAAGTTTTGTGGTTTTTGTGAAAAAAAAATGACAACTTGCATTCAAATAAAAATCATCATAAAATTACACAGAAACATTCAACAATAAATTCTATGAATTAAAATTAATCTGATACTCACAAGACTCTGGACAAGAAAATGATGCGTAGTCTCCTTTCAAACTGACGGACACTGCTTCTTGGTAATTGTGGTTCCGAAACAATCTTGAATATAAAACTTTTCAACTTATTGTAAAAATCTGTAAAACCATTGATAAAAAAAAAAAAAAAAAAAAAAAAAAAAAAAAAAAAAAAAACATTACTTAATTATTTTTAATTTTAAGGGAAAGGGTTTTTTTTTTTTAAAAAAAAGGTATAAGCATTTTTTGGAGTCCACGTTTCTCAAAAAAAAAATAATAATGCATTTAACGACAAACATAATCGTTCACCAGAAAAGCACAATTTAGCTTTATTTTACATTTGAATTGGATATCTTAATTATTAATTTTCTCAGGATGTCCACTATCTTAAAAAACACCATTTTGAGTAAAAACGCTTTTAAGTTTTGGAAGATGTGTTGACGCCTTGGCAGATAATGCAAACAAAGGCCTGTAGAAGCAGAATATTTCCATTAATCAAACGCTATGCAAGGCGACGACGATGGAAATGGAAAGAAATATTAGGCTAAACAATTTACTTTGAGTGTTTTACATCTACCTCCTCTCGTATTAAAGAGCGGAAAACATTAATTTCATTGGTATTAATCAGTGAACGTCTGGTGATCTGAAATATGCTAGATCTAAGTGTTTATGGAGTTTAGCGAAAAGATTTACTAGAATTCTGGAATAAAGATCGCTCTTGAACTGATGAGGCTCATATTTAGTGACATTAAGAATTGCATTCTGCTTGTATTTCTTTCATCAGAGTATCAAGTTTCGAATTTAAAATCCATTTGTTCTGGTATTTTCCTCTTCCCAATACTTTGTTTAGCTATAACTGCTATGTATGCAGGGTTGTTATAATTAAAGTTCGCCTATTCCGAAGGCTCTAGAGCCGGTTCTATGGCTCCAAACGAGACAAAATTTCACCAGTACGTAGTTGAAGATATGCGCTCTGCGAAAATCGAAAAAAAAATAGTTAAAATTTTTGTCAATAGGTGGCGCTGCGCCAATATTTAAGCCGATATTTGCAGATTCCTTTATTTTGTAAAAAACAAAATACAGGAAATTTTATTTCACAGTTGGTAAAAGTAAACTTTTTCAGATTCGTTATATCAATTTCGGTCAATCCAGATGAAACACACAAAATCACAAAATTTCACCCAACGCTTGAAAAAGATCACATTTTATTCAAATTTTCGACGAACGACGTCAAAGTGACGTCGCAACTTCGAAAACTTGAAATACCTTTCTAACCACCTGACGATTTAAATCTTGCTGATAAAGTGTGTCTGTGATTTCTTTGACACTGGATCAGTTGATTGTTTCTGAAGAGCATTTGAATCTACGCTTTGTGGAGAATGGTAACTTTGAAAGAAAAGGAACTTCTTGTAAAGTTATTTTATCAAAATAACAGCAACTCAGCTGCAGCTCTTCGAGAATTTCGGAAACTATAAGATGTTAGACGTGGACCAATGTCGGATCGTGGAGTTCACAAAATGATTAAAAAGTTCGAGGAAACATGAAAACTCGACATTCTTCCTGGCAAAGTACGAAAAAAGGTAGACATTTCTAGCATTGAAGATATTGCAACTGCTGCCGTGGATTTAGCAAGCCAGTCATCATTTGGTAATGCAAGTGTGCCAGCTATTGCAAACGAAATTGATATGCAGATTTCCACTGTGAGAAAAGTGATGCGTCAAATTTTGCGCTACTATCTATACAAGATTCAGAGGGTGCAACAATTAATACATGGTGATACCGAAAGTCGGCTATCATTTTCACTACAGTTTGTTGCACGAATGAATGTGGACAATTCTTGGCCCTGGAATATTCTATGGATTGGTGAAGCGCATTTTTATTTAAACGGACAAGTGAACACATACAACTGTCGAATTTGGGCGAAAGAGAATCCTAATGTTGTCCAAGAAGTTCCATTGCATGCAGCTAAAGTGACGGTGTAGTGCGGTTTCACAGCTACGTTTATGATAGGGCCATATTTTTTTGAGAAACTAACATCTACAGGACTTATTACATGTTCCGTAACTGGGAGAAGGTATCTCAATATGTTGTCAAATTTTCTGATTCCCGAGCTGCAACAGCGAGGCTGCCTTCAAAATATCGTGTTTATGCAAGACAGTGCACCGCCGCACATTACTAGAGCAGTTCGTACTTTTTTAACAAGCTATTTTACAGAAGACCGCATCATAAGTCGTTATTTTCAAACAGTCTGGCCACCACGATCGCCTGGTCTAACACCATGCGATTTTTAGTTGTGGGGATTTTTGAAAGATTCTGTATCTAAAGACAGATGTCAGACAATCTCTGATCTGAAAGTCAGTATTAGACTTCATATTCGCTCAATCTCACAGGACAGTTTACGCAATGCTGTAGAAAGCACAATTCTGAGAATGGAATGCGTTATTGAAAATGTTGGAGGATTCATTGAGCACGCGTAATGTTATTCTTCGCTATTTCCACGCTGCCTAGCGACATGTTTTATTTTTGTTGATGCAGAGTGCATCACATGAAATTATATTCATTTTTCTGTATTGCTTGAAGTCATAGGTCAGGCTCTAGAGCTGTCTGATTAGGTGAACTTTAATTATAATTATTCGCAGTTCGTCGAAGTTTGTTGAAACTTTTAAATTTGTGTGCTTCGTCTGGATTGACTGAAATTGATATAATGAATCTGCAAACATCGTCTTAAATATTGGAGCAGCGCCACCGACGAAAAATGTAACTATTTTTTTTTTCGATTTTCGCAGAGCGCATCTCTTCAACGACGTATTAGTGACATTTTGTTTCGTTTGGAGCCATAGAACCGGCTCTAGAGCCTTTCGGATCTGAATGTCCTGTTTGTAAGTTGTGTAAAATAATCTTAAAACATGGCAAAAATAATTCATTAAAAAATACATTAATTTATTTCCGAAAAATCAAAATGTACCAATTTTAGGAGGGGAGGTGTTAAGTGGTTAATGAAGGCATCAGTTTGAGTTATGAGATGTATTTTTTTCCCATATGACATCTAATGAATTTTGGCGATTTTTTAAAACATGTTACGTTAACGTTTTATCTTAATTTATGTTTTAAATAAAATGTTCAGTTTTAAACTAGTGTTTTGAGTAATTTAAATTCTAAGTATTCAGAGTTACAAAGAGAACGTAAGGGATAAGCCCTTTGAGATTTCACATGGCTATCTATCTACAAATGTTCAATGTGGGCTATTTTAGTCAATCGACAAATATTGCTAACATAGCCCATCAAATCTCATATTGTTCGTAGCAAGTGAGGGACGACGCTGTAAATAGAAACTTTAATTCATAATTTGCTCGATGAGAGTAAATTATATGAATTTCACTATGATCATAAGATGTTATAGTTCTTAACAGGAGTATGCATATCCCTAAGTATAAGGGTCACCCAAATGAAAGAGGTATTGCTGTAATAACTCCGCCATTTGAAGAGAAAGATGACTGTGCATACCCCTATAGAGGGCGCAGAGAGCTGGGAATGCATGCGATATCCTCAGATCCCGTCAGATGCGTGTGTGATAGTACGTTAAAAGCCTCGTTCGCATCAGGGATGCTTCCAAACGGTGTCAACGTGCGGTCGTGCAATTTTTAACTGCTGAAAATGTGTGTGCTAGTGAAATCTATCGTCGAATGCAAAATGTGTATGGCACGGAGTGTATGTCGCGCTGATCGGTATTTCGATGGTGTAAAGATTTTAGTAAAGGAAGAAGCAAAACAATACTGTCCCTTACAGGCCAGACATCTCGCCGTTTGACTACCACATCTTCGATCCACTCAAGAAAGCTCTGAAGAGAGGGCGATTTTCCGACGATAATGAGATCGAAAGTGCCGTTGAAAATAGGTTCCACAACCAACCCCGGAGCTTCTTCACCCAGGGTATCCATCGTCTCGTTGACCGCTTTGACACTTGTTTCAACCTACAAGGTGACTTTGTCTAGCCTATCTGTTACGTCTGTATGACTTCTTTCTTTTGTATACTAATTTATATTAATAACATTAAACCATTTCTCAAACCGACTGTATGCCACTTTCATTTGGGCGACCGATATATTTTGTAGATTTATCTAGAAAAATAAAAACTTTGAAAGTTTGGAATACGCACAAGATACAGTGGATATATATGCCATTATTAATGTTTTGTGTAGATTTTGTGAAAAACAGATAAACTTATATTTAAACTCATAATCTCTTATAGTTTTGATACAGACGAAAATAAATAAGTCAACAGCTACATTAGGCTGAAATCTTTCAATGACAGAATGCCGAATTGGAGAGTTTTTTGACGGGTCATATACATTTTCAACTGACAAATTACATGTAAAAGTGATTCGAATATGAACTGCAATAAGTTCACATTTAATTAATGTTCGTAAATAAAGTTTCAAACACACATTAAAAGAGTTAAATTCTAACAGATAATATTCCAAAAAAGAGTCTAGATGCACATAAAGCAATTTAATTAAATTTTAAATTTAATGTTTTCAGTAATTATTGAATTTACCCTACACGCCTTGCACGAAGGATTTCTCATAATTGATTTGTCATAGTGACCCAAAAATGTTTCATTGAGTATATATAAGATAAGTATCCATAAAAATCTACACGGGAAAAATACAACGATTCATTCTCCAGGAAAAAACACCTCTCAAAATTATGTATTTTTTTAATATAAAAATAGTCCTAATTTCTAAATTTCTTACTTGATTAAAATAAAAGTAGGTCATTTGTTGCATCTATAAGGTTTAAACCTTCAGTCAAAATTTCCTGAAATTTTGTCAGGCCATTTCTCAGAAAGCTCTAGCGTAGTGACCAAAATCACTGCTTTGAGAAAATTGACTTTAAAAATAATAAAATTTTCCTTTGATCTTATAAAAAGAGCTGAAACTGGTTTAGGCATAACTTCCGTTCTAATGCGGATTTTTGAATGCACTTTCTTTTAAAATATTCCTAAAGAATGCTATCGTAAATAAAATTTTGAAAATTAACTTAAATGTTATTAATTTAATACAATTGTAAATTAAATAATTAAATATTTATTTTTTGAAACTTTAAAAGGTACCCATTAAACGTTTTTTCAAAAAACCACAGTTCTTACTCACTAATATTATGCTTATAGTAAAATACTGCAACCTCCACAATCAGCAGTAATAATCATGTATAATTCACATTGTGATTTATTTTATTAGATTTTAAGACAGTGCTGAATTTATTTTTTCCTACAATCATTGTACAGCAAGAAATTATAAAAATGCTTTCATTTACGTATTAAAAAGAAAAGGTAGTTTTAAAATGATATAAATCATTTCAAAGAATTTATAATATCTCATAAATCAGGTTATGCATTAAATATTTCAGAACTATAAAAAAGGGCATTTTCATTTATATACTTTTTTATAGAATTAAAATTATGTAACTACATTTTAAGATTTATTATTAAAATTTTTATATAACATTTTGCAGATGTCAATTCTTTTTTATATATTATGAAGCTTGCGAATAATTTAAATTTTTTCCAGTTAAAAGAATGGGGAGTTTTAAAATTATTTAAATCATTTCAAAGAATTTATAATGTATCATAAATAAGGTTATGCGTAACATATTTCAGAACTATAAAAAAGGGTATTTTCATTGATACACTTTTTTACAGAATTAGAATTATATAACAACATAAAAAGATTTATCATTAAATTTTTTATGTAACATTTTGCAGGTGTCAAATCTTTTTTATGTTTTATGAAGTTTGCGAATAATTTAATTTTTTTCCAGTTAAAAGAATAGGGAGATTTAAAATGATTTAAATCATTTCAAAGAATCTATAATATCTCATAAATCAGGTTATGCATTAAATATTTCGGAACTATAAAAAGGGTAATTTCATTGATACATTTTTTTAATATATTATGTAACAACATTAAACGACTTATTATTGAAAATTTTATGTAACATTTTGTAGATTGAATTATTTTTTTATGTATTAAGAAGTTTTCCAATAATTAAACTTTTTCCAGTTAAAAGAATTATTTTCATCAAGTTTTGTCTCTTTTTAAGTAGAATTATATAATAGATTTAAGTACTTTATACAAGCTTTTTTCCTAGCCAGTTTTGTAAGTTAAATTTCTTTTTGTGATTGAATATGTTTATGCCAGTTATTTTAATTTATTTCCATATAAAAGATACACTCTTGAATTTCAAAGAAGAAGTTTTAAAATTAATTCAACATGAATTAGTAAAAAGTGAAAAAAAAATGAATAAATCTACATATTTATAATTTGTTTTCACATTATATATTAAAAATATACATTTTCAAATAAATTTAATTTAATTTTAAATTATTGTATATTCTGACATATAACATGCATCCACTATTTGAGACTATATTTTTCGATTTTTAGGTATGTTCGCTGCATTTCGTGCAATCCCTTCTTTAACTTCCTGAAAATTTTTGAGTTCACGGGAACCTGGAAGCATATGTTTGAAAGTGACCTTACCCTTTTCTTCACAAGAAACTTTTAGCATCATGCAACATAAAAATACAATAAACAACTTTAAAATGTATAATAACTAGTATGAACGTGAAGAAAGAGATTAGCGAATGCGACACCAGGCCGGACGATTATGTGACGCCTATCTATCTAAATTTCCTCAAAGTCTTTAGAATCGCAAATGGTTTATTGAACTTGTTCATTAAGGCGCCGCTTCACTGAAACTCTCCGAAATCCCCTGTTAAACTATGGAAAAAATTAAAAGCGCGATTACTCATTACCTAATATAACTGCTATTAAAATACGGTTTTCATTATCACAAAGTAGACGTCAGATGCCTATGTTGTGCTTTTTTAAAAACTGTCTACTTAAATTTAAAATGTCTGTAAGATGATGAAGAAATTTCATTAAGAGCCTACGCTAGTCACGCGAAAAAACGCTCAAGCTAATGTTAAGTCTATGGGAAGGTTCTTGCGCGATTTCTCGCTCGCATTTTAATATTTTTAAATGATGTTTTTTGCATAGGATAGCTGAGGTCGATCTCTAACGTTGTTAGTTTTTGATTTTTTTTAAATTTTGGTTATAGTTTTTGTTATAAGTGGACATTTTCAATTTTGGAACCGGTTCTGAAAGTGAATGTACCCTTACATAAAAAAACTGGAACCAAAATCGAAAAATTAAAAACTAACAACGTTAGAGATCGACCTGAGCTATCCTATGCAAAAAACATCATTTACAAATATTAAAATACGATCGGGAAATCGCGCAAGAACCTTCCTATAGACTTAACATTAGCTTGCACGTTTTTTCGCATGACTGATGTAGGCCCTTAAGTGGATATTTTAAAGTTCATGGTTGTTGTTTTTTAAACACTTAAATTTAAAGAGACAATTTTAAAAAACTGACAATATCGTCATCGGGCGTCTACTTTGTAATGGTGAAAAACGCATTACTCACCCATCATACGTAGTATAGGGTAAGTATTGTAATAGTTTTGAATATCGAAAAAAAATAAATTTGGACGGATTTACACGTTTCAGACACAGGAAATTCCGAAAAACATATCTTTGGGGAAAAAAAATTGCCGTCCGTCTGTGTGTGTGTCAGTAAACACTTTATCTCCCGAACAAATGGAGATAGAGACTTGAACTTTGTTATGTACTTAGTAAGTAATAATGGGAAGAAGCTTATTGAATTTCAGTATCCTCGATTATCCGGAACTATTTTTTTAGGACTCTCGAAATATTCTTTCTGATAAAAGGTATAAAAAAAATTTCGAAATTGTTTATTTTAAGGAGTGAATATAAAAGACAATGTAAAAACATAAAATTTGCACAAAGAATGAAGTCCATCGGATAATGAGTTACCGAGGTATTTGTAATCCCATTATCCCATACTCTTCGATTTTTCATGACCCTGTATTTCATTCAAATTTCAATTCAAAGATATATTTTAATTGGAAATGAGACGGTTAATTCGACGCAGTAAACCGTTAGTTAATACGATTATCAATTTTGGAGTTATAAAGATGTTTCTTTTACGCAATTCAGTAATAGAGCATTTAAAGTTTATGACGTTATAAAGTCACGATTTTATTCGAATTGCAAAGCAGTTTATAAATAGTTTACACATGTTTTATTTTCCTATTTTATATTATGCATATCTATGATGGGTAAGTATTACGGTGGACTCCAACGACTAGTTTTATTAATTATATTAGGTAATGAATAATTACGGTTCTGACTTTCCCTATAGGACTTTCCCATAGGTTACCAATTGTGTATCCCGTTTGACATGGGATTTCGCGATCGGAGAGTTTCAGTGAAGCGGCTCCTTAATAAAGAAATATCGATTCTTTTGCGCATATTTTTTAAATTTTTAAACTTTTTTTATATTTGTCGTATAAAGAGCAATTGCATAAATATTGATTAATATGTTTGTTTTAAAAATGCGCGTTATAAGACGGAATATGATGTTATCCATTATAATTTAAAACTAATCTATATTTATAAAACTTTTAAAGAAAAATTAGTATAATGAAGTTGCAGATAATAAATACTCCAAAACCTACAAAATAATAATTGCAAAAGCATCTAAATTAAAACTAAAAGATTCTAGCACTGATTTTGGTATTAAAATTAGCATTTATATATGTATTAATATTAGCATTTACATAGCGTTTATATATGTATGATACTTCACAAATTTTTTTAAAGAAAAAAAATAAAACCTAACATTATTTCTTTTCAAACAGTGAATTTGATTGACAAATCTTTATCTGTTAACTAAAACCATGTTAACTAAAAACTGTTGCCATGAGTGACTTGTAAAATCACACTACAGCCGATGGCCAAGTTATTCGTGTGGCAGGAGAGGTAAGATCTGAACCATTCCAAGGCAAAGTAATATGCAGTGTGCAATAATTTCATCCATGATTCGGAAACGTTACTTATCAAAAACTATACCAATACATCAGAAAGTTTCATACCACCATATAAAGAATTACGTTAATATTTTAATTATTAGATTACATACGTTTTGCAAGATAACGACTCTCTCCTTCCCTTATCCCTACGCTCACCTGATTTAACCCCCTATATTACTTAGGTTTTATTTCAAACATCATGTTTAGTGCCCCCTGTGACAGGTACTTTGACCCATTTAAGGTCAGGGATTGTACATGACCCATAACTTTAAGTTTATTTTTCTTCGTTGCATGCTTTTGTTCTGGTTGTTTGGTGATGTCTGTACGTAAATGTCGAAAATGTCTCCATAAACTTTACTACTGTACTAAATGTACAAGAATGAAAGAAAAAGAAAGAGTTTTTTTTTTTAAATCGGATTTACATAAAGTGAGATTTGACACCATTGGCCACTTAATTATTAAACGAGATTGTGACAAATGCAATCGATGAGTAGTATGTCAAAACAAGACATTATATTTATGTGAAACATGTCGGGAGTATCTTCATATAGGGTTTCTTTAATTTTATCACTCAAGGGTAGTTTATCGGGATGGGGGGAGACGTATACGATCTATGCCATAGTTTGATTAATAATGACTACATTTCACAAAAATCTTGAATATACTCATAAAGGCATGTTAACTAAAAAGTGTCTAAGGAAAAAAAATTAGTTTTTGACTTTTTCCTTCACTTTAGCCTAAAATAAGTTAATAGAAAACGTTAAGACAAGTGATTTAACAGAACTAAGAAAATTAATCAATCGTGCCTTCGCCAGCATTGAACATGAGATGTTGAGAGGAACATGGCAGGAATTTGATTTTAGAATTGAAATATGCCACTTCTTCAAGGTTGCACTAAACATTTGTAAAGTTCAACGTAATTAAACGTAATTCTTTATAAGGTAAGGGGTATGAAACTTTCTTCTGCATTCGTGATAGTTTTTCAGGATAAACTTTTCAAATCCTTTGATGTCAATAAGATACAGCTGTGTTAAGTTTACCTTTCCTTACCACTATGAATTGTTAAGCTTATGAATCGGACTAGATTTTTATAAAAATCTGCAGTAAAAAATTCAAAAAAAGGCATGTATTCATGGATATAAATTATAATTAAAATATACTTGTGGTGAAATCTTATTAGTATATAAGATCCATCGAGTATCGTCAGTGAAAAACGAATTTTGATAAGTGTTTAAGTAAGCAATAAAACTTGCACAGTCTCTTGGAAAAAATCATATAATGAAATTAAATACATTTTTCTCAGGAAGTATCCAAGAGATTGAAAGATTTTTCATAGATTTTGCAATAATTAAACTATACACCGATCCTGGACTGAAACTTGCCAGACCTGAATCTTAGATCTGAAACTTGTTAGTGGGAAACATTGAGGTTAACATTCATCATTTAATACCAAGTCTAGTAAATAGACTTTATGCATGGGGAAATAGAGTTAAATCGGATAGATTATGATAGATTGCATCTGAAATCCACAATTTTCAACAGAATAATATGAAAATATGCATAAATACAATGTATGTATTTTTGTTCTATAATGTTATTCAGATATATGGTTTTATTATAGAGTTACAGATTTTATTTATGTATATGATTTTATGACGTTTTAAATTATGAATTTTATTCTGAAAAAAGACAAAACATCCGATTAGGCAACTGGATATATGGTGTTACCCGAAGATAATGTGGATCGGAAAGTAAGAGGTAAAATTGCACCTATAAATGCTAGCGTCTCCTTTATTTTGGAAAAAAACTTTTTATTAAATGTGCTGCACGCAATAATATAAACAGTGTCGGAGGCTTTAAATGTGTTCTTATATATTTGGATGAGAAAATATTTGATTTGCTTGTCATTTGATTAAGAAAACATTAAAATTATACCAGACTACGCGTACAATACTGGACATCATCTAGCATAAAACTGAGATTCGGACCGCTGCGATAGACCTCCCGCACAGTGATCGAGAGGGGCTGGAAGATGTCAGGTCCTCAAGCTGAATCCCGTAGCATAATCGCCCCCCGGGTGTCTACTGGAAGCCCACATGAGTGAACCAGGGGTCCAGGAACTAGCCAGTAGTTCCCATCTAAGAAGAATCACTTTCCCGTCAGCTCGCAGAGGGGGCACCTACAGAGGTTTCCACTAGAACTTTACAGGTGGACAAAACAACACAAAGCATAAAACAATAGTAAAATAAAACATGAGATAGTATAAAAAATAGGAAAGTTAGTCCCTAGTAACCGACGCAACCCAGATTGACTAGGCCTGAGGCGTCTGGCAGAGCGCGGGATAAGAAGAATGCAAAAATATTCGTCCGGCCGGACCAGGTACCGCCCGTGCTCTGATAGCTCATCCGCTCTAGATACAACCACCTGTTTCCGGTACCTTAACCACACAGCCACCCCACGGCTGGCCTCCCTCACACAGGAGTGGGTGGTGTTCACACGATGCTGCATCCAGAAACGGAGTACCTGGGATGCACTTGAGCTCGATAGCTGCACCAAGAACTCGCAGGGCCTGACGCAACCATGGACTCGGGAGTGGAGTCTCCGTCGGTACCTGCTTCCGTCAGGGACCCCGCTTTAGTATTCTTCTGAAACCGGAAGCTGACCGCCATGATGCCTTTGGTTGAGCTCCTGATCCTCCCGCGCAAAAGCCGGGTTGAGACGAGACCACTCAGAGGAGCACGTGCCCCAGAAAACATTAAACCAAAAAATAACATGGAACATACATACCAACTCGGAAACTACACAAATGTCAATTTCAATATACCGCAAAGAATATTCTTACCTGCAGTTAAGTATTTCAGACGTTATCTATTAGAGTGCTGTTCCTATCGTGACAAATATATCCGGTTTATCCGGCTACAGGGTCTTCTCACCTTGTTTTCACCTATAAAATAAACTAAGTATAATAGTGAATAGTTACAAATAAGTAACCAAATGAATATCTATTATTTATATTATAAGTATTTGACATAATTACAAAATAGAGGAATGTTAAGGTTTGAACTTTTGAGCACAATTATGTTTAGATACTAATATTGGGCTTATTTAATCCCAAATTTTTGTTATTAAATAATGCAAGTAGTACTTTTAAAAAATAATGGTACGATCACTAAAATACATGTTAACGGGAAATCCTGTTAAGCGTATAAAATATGCTAATATCATAAATATTCAAGCACAGTACGCTTTTTCATGCACAGAAAGCCTTTTCTGGTTGCTAAAGCCCAATTTCTATTTAAGAATAGTATTTTGATAAGAATAAATACAATATCTGCCGCTGTACGAAATTTTGGAACATTTCCAATTCTAAAAGATAAGAAATGTTTTATTCGCTTTGTTGAAGGGATTTTGAAGATTAACATAGTGAAATGGCGAGATCTTAAAAAGCTCTTTCAAGTTATATTCCAGATCCCATGAGATATTTCAATTCTTTTGAGTATCTATATCTATTCATATTTTGCTTCTATTGAAATTTTAACATTTACAAAAGTCATACTTCAAATGAGGATTATTACTATTATTATTATTATTCGTCTTATTATTATTATTATTATTATTGCTATTACCATTATTACCATTATTATTATTATTATTATTATTATTATTATTGCTATTACCATTATTACCATTATTATTATTATTATTATTATTATTATTATTGCTATTACCATTATTACCATTATTACCATTATTTTTTTTTGTGAAAAATTGAATTTTGCCGAATAATCATCAATAAATGAATAGTAACGATTAAAACATGAAAAAGTGTATTTTTTTAATGTATTACACTCTTTATATTTTACCTGTATTTTATTTTCTAGTGTTTAAAAATCTTCATTGTTACAAATTCACAGTCAGTTGGCATATTTTAGTGAACGTGGTTTGGTACGTCATTAATTCCCTTGTTGTTATAATTACTATGCAGTTGTAACAATAAAACAATATTTCTCGATTTATCCCCTGCGCCCAGATAATGAAAAAAATTACAAAGATTAATTTATTAGTTTATAATTATGTTGTAAATATATTAAATTGTTGTATTGTCATAGAAAACAGATCCGTGTACATATTTGTTTGTATAACTCCAGTATATCAATTAAGTGAGTGAAAAATTATCCGTCTTTTCATACATGAATCAAGTTAAGGTAAATAAAGAAGTGTAATAATAGACCTCCCGTTATACAGAACTGCATTCAGTCGCTCATTCGGATATATCACTCTTTCCCGTTTCTCCCAGGAAAGAAAACTGTATATTAACCACACATACTATATAACAAATGCACATAAAGGTAATACAGTAAGTAAATGACATTTTCTGCCTTTAATTTATTTTTAAAAAAATTAATTTAGAAGATATTCCAAAAATATTGAATTTACATTTAAAAGTATGAATATACGACTTCAAGCTAAATTACAAAAAATGGTCGGAATTTAGATTATGTGGATTACGTGGTGCCAATAATTTTTGAAAAGTTACATTTTTAACACTTTCCAACATAGTTTAAAAGTATTTAAGAACTCGGTTTGTTTGTTTGTCTCTACGTGCTCTAACTCGCGTCAATATATTCGAATTGCCATGCAATTGATATATACTATTGAGGTTTACAATGCCATGTTCGGTATTGAAAACGATGTGTGTACCCTTTATAGTTCATTTATGGTAACACTCAAAATAATTCCGTTAGCATACAGTCCATCGGGAAATTTCTTTGCGTTGTGCACAGCTCAAAAAAATTAGGGGAGCAAGCAACGTATAGAAGAGAACCGTGCGAGACAGCCATGCATGGGTATAAAAGGGAGAGTACATGTGTATCAATGCGCAGTACAGAAAAAAAGACGCAAACAAATTGTAAGGGAGCTTTAATTCTTTGAAATGATGGAAAGAACATGAAAAGATGGTTTAGGGCTACAATTTGGTTACATGTAAATTACAAAAAAAGTATTGTTTAGTAACGATGCAAGATGTTTAATACGGCGTGTGGTCCCCTCGAACAGCTAAGACTGCTGCACACCTGTTTTCCTTGGATGCGATGAGGTTATCGATAAGACTTTGAGGAATACTGTTCTACTCTTCAAGAATTGCAACCTGCTAGTTCCAGACAATAAAAGAAATTTTTCTTCTTTCTGCAATGCGTCGTCTGAGTGTGTCAAATACATGCTCGATTGGATTCAGGTCAGGAAAGCATGCTGGCTATTCCAGACGCTGTATTGTTTCAGCTTCAACCATGTTCTCCACCAGACGAGCGTATGCCGTCTGGCATTATCCTGCATGAAAACAAAGGAATCACCATGGGTGAACCTTAAGGTACAATATGAGGTCTCAGTATCTCGTCTGCATACATTTGGGCCTTCAAAGTGCCTTTCCAAATGATATGCAGGTCCGTAAGTACACCTATGCTGATTCCAGCCCATACCATCAACCCACTTTGTCTGAAATGTAATCTTTCACGAACGAATGTGGGGTTATTTCGAGTACCCCTTTCCCTTAATGCCAAATCAAGTCGAGTGTCACACTCCAGACTGAATAGGGACTCGTCTGTAAACCGTATTTGACTCCAATCCGTTGCCTTCAATCTTGATGTTCGGGAGCTCAACTTCTTCAGTCCGTACGGTGGCTTGAGGTCAACAGAATACAGACCATTGGCCTACGTGCATAGAGACCACCCTGATGAAGCATATTTCGCACTGTTTGGCTGGACACCCTCCTTCGTGTTGCCAAGAGCAACTATCTTTGCAGTTGAGTAGCGTTCCCTTTTCTGTCTCGACGAGCTGTTAACAGGATATATCGGTTATTCGTTGCTGTGCTAGCACGTGGTCGACCTTGCCCTCGTCGACGTCTAACATTTCCTGTTTCTTGGAATCGATTCCACAGCCTTCCAATGACATTTCTTGCAACTCCAACTGCGTCCGCTTCACTTCGTTGTGTTTGCCCGGATTCAAGTCTCTCGCTAAGCCATGGATTCCGGTAAATCACGTTTTTGCGACTTTTTCAAATCACCTTTTTACAAAACAAAACCTAAGCAATTGAATTTCACAACTGAGACAGTGAAACAGACATTTCTGCTAAATCCCAATTTCTGCACTTATCTCTCTTTTCTGGTTTTTAAGGTTATGAACTTTGATTTCCATATGATGTTTTATTTTTCTATTTTCTGCTATTTTTTAAATTATGGATGCTTTTAATTTAAGTTACTTACTGGTGTAAGTGTTTGTGTAATTTCGTTAAAACCATGTGCTCCCCTAATTGTTTTGAGCAGTGTATTTTAATGATGTTACACTAGTTCAAATACGTTGAAATTGATAGATATCACTGAGTTGAACTACAAGAGGCTTACTATAGAATATTGTGTGCATAGCATTAATCGTTCATTAACAGGGACACACAAAATAATTCGGTTTAAGTACTGTCTATTAACAATAATTGCTAGACGTGCGTTTTCAGTTGTGATACGCATATTTAAATTTAACTATTATTTTTCTTTTACTACATGGTGTGTATAAATTCTATAGATCCTATACAGGGAAGCACAAAAGATCACGAGTACATTTCCATTTATTGACTGAAGTTGGTGAAAAGTTATTTTCAACTGTGCTATGCGTTTCCTAGCTGTAGTAAATTTTTGTGTACTATGTAGTATATATACAAATCTATAGGTCCTATACAGGGCTGAACAAACTAATTTGGACATTTTCCCGAATATTGATGGCAAATCCTGAAATTGGGTTTTCAAATGTGTTATGCGTTTTCCAAAATTATTATCTTGTAAAAGTTCTACATCTCTTTATATTTATTTACAAGCACATTTGTTCATTCAGCCCATTATTGTGTCTAACTCGGATCGTCCAGTATAATTAGATAGCTTTTGTGATTGACATTGTAATCTTTGATAGTTGATTTTCAATAAAGAGGGATCCCCTTCCCGGGTGGTCCATCCGGACATTGCTCACTGGGCTGTGCCCTTGACGCATAGTAAGCAAACCTGTTGGGCGGGTATAGTTGTGTTTAAACCGAAAAGTAGGCCTCTCCGCCCGGTTGGAGCTCTGCCTTGTTTACTTAGACAATTTATTAAACGGTGAAATTTCGTTAAAGTATTTTGTGATTTTTGGAATGTGTTTCATAATCTATGCTTAATGCATGATTTTCAGTTCTTTAAAAAAATATATATGGTCGCTGGATCCTAAAACTTAAATTTTGAAAAAGTTTTCCATACTCTGACATGTAAATCATTAAAACTTCCTTTCTTCTACGAAAAAAACTACCCAAGTTATGACACGTTGAAGTGCTCAAAACATTTCGCATTGCAGTTGTTGAAACTAGAAGAGAATCGATTTATTATGAGCTGGTACATAAATTCGAGAATATATTTTATGCTATTTAAAGCGAGCAATCAAACAGAAACAGCATTAATTAGCCAACAGAAATAGTTTGTTTTTTATCTCTTTTATTTAAGTCAACTTGTTTTTTTATGTAAAGATGGAATCATGTGACCGATATTTAATCCACTTTCCGATAAGATACAATTATAAAAATTATGTACAAAAGTGTGATTCCGATGACTATACAACCTTTTAACATTTTTAGAACTTAATTATAAATTAATAGCTTCATTTTAAAACATTTTTACGTTTGCCCATCAATGGTGATAAATCGCCAAATAATCTTTAGTGTTACAGTTCTATACATTTTCTATACATCAATGGGGGTAACGATGCGCCAAACCACGCTGGCCAAAAAAGGCCAATTGGCTATGAATCTGCAAATATTTTAAACACTAAAAAGATGAAAGTATATAGAAAATATAAAAGGTTGAATATATGTTACGATAAATTGAGACGTACAACTTCATTTCGGTAAAATATGAATAGCAGCAGATTAATTGAAGTTTAATTGCAATCGTCGTGTTGGTACAGATGATTTTGGTCGAAAAGCATTAGGATTTTCTACAAAAAGAAGACAACAAATGCCACATAAATCTGCGCTCCGCAGCTCATGTTCGACGTAAAATAATCCAAGCGCGCAAGTTTACTTTCAGATGCATATGACAGCGAATCATGGTTCCGAAACAGGTACAAACTACACTCTTATGGCAGCAGAAAATTGGCGTGAATAGGTCCTTGCGAGGAAAGGCTCGAATTCAGTTTTGGAATAAAAATTAAAAAAGGAAAATGGTGCAAAATGATAACTTTAAATAGAATAAATTCGGCTTTTTAAGAGAAATAATTACGGGAAGCGTTTCTTAGAATATTTTGAAGAGAAATAAGATATTAAAATAAACATTTTAAATAGAAAGGAATTTAAATAGATTATTGTTTAAGATAGGAAATAATTTAATAAATTAGGCTTGTACAACAAATTTAGGATGGAAAAATTTTATGAAATAATTTTAATGAAGTGCAAAATTCAAATTTTTGTAATATATATATATATATATATATATATATATATATATATTAAATACGCTATAATCAATTAAATGTTTCATATTAATTAAATTATGAATACACGTTGAGAAATCAACTTAAAAATCCTCTCAATACAGTTTAAATAATGACTTTTCCTTGTTTCAATATATTAAAACCGAAACAGAGTAAAAATTATATATACATTTTTTCAATAAATTCACTAGCTCGCACTTTCCACCAAGCGTAAAAAAGTGAATTTTCCATGTTTTAAAACACAATTTGAAAGACTATTGTTCCCCAAAACTCAGGATAAGCAGTCTTCGCTATTCAATATTTTTAAAGAAAATAAAAACTTTTTTTTTTTCCATACCAAAAACTAACTTTTCTTTTGCAAAGATATTAACATAGAATAAACTAAATTTATTGATAAAATTCGTGAAGCATAAAAGAAGATTTAACTTAAATAAAATTTCTCACATGAAAAATAGCAGATAATGCGGAACTCGAAATCTATAAAGAAAGAAGCTAACTAACAAAAAGCTTTTTTTTTTCGATATTTCAGAAATTTCATTTCATGATTTGAATCTGTCAAGCATTATAAATTCTTCAGAAATGATTTATGTGGAAATTTCATTCGTCTTTAAAGTACAGTCTTCAAAATCTTTAAAGATAAAACTATTTATGAATTCGTACAACGAAGATTCTCTATCACAAATACAGTTTATATTCTCACAAATAGCTGCATTTTGAAAAGTAACGTTTGAGTAAAATGTATCTGAAATTTAACAACATAAGCATTACATTATCTTGAAAGTTTTAGAAATAGTTTATAAAAATATGTAAAGATAAGTATTAAAATCACTTTTCCGCTAACAAATGTGCTTTATGATGATAAACAAAATAAAACCAAATTAATATTTGAAATTTAACATAACGTATATGGGCCACTTTCTCTGAATAGCCTGGTTCCTGTCCATGTTTCAAAATTAATGAATCAACTTGTATAATAATAAAAAGAAAAGTGCCCATTTAAACTGAGGGCATTGTTCTCACATGCTAGTCACACAAATTGTATATTATACTCTTATTTCAAAGTATAATGCCACACGAAAAATAATGAAATAGACAATAAATTAATTAAGAGGAGAGGAATAGCCCTCCTTTCCCCTATTACAGTTAACCAATGAACTTTCAAAACTAATTAGGGGAGCGCCTTATCACAATGAACCTATATGCAAAATTTGAAGCAAATCGGATAATTCTGTATGAAAAAAATAAGAAGGGATTAGACCCCCCCCCCTTTCTCCCCCTTGATTCTTAACTTTAAACTCCCAAAACTAATCAGGGGCCTTTTCACAATGAAACTATATAAAAAATTTGAAATACATCATTTGATAATCAATAAATCATTCAATCAATCATTTGACAATAAATCATTTGATAATTCTTCATGAAAAACACATTTATCTAAATTAAGGGGGATTAGCCCTCCGTTCCCCCTTTATATTCAACCAATGAACTCCCAAAACTAATCAGGAAAGATCTTTATCAGAATGAACCTATATACAAGATTTGAAGCAAATCCGATATTTCTATCAAGAGTTATCGCGTTACGTACATACAAACGTACATAGAGAACCTGCGGGCACATTAGCTCTCAAGCTTTGATAGCCTGTGATCTAAAAATTAAACAAAACGCTAGAATACGCTAATCACATGTTTATTTGCTTGTATAAAACATAATATTTATAAATAGAAGCCACCTAAATAATTTTCTAATGTGATAAATGTCATTCCCCTGTGTGTCCCTGCCTCCGTCTTAGCACAAAAGTAACTCTTAAAAGTTGACCATCCAAATATATTTGTAATAAACTATTAAAAACTATCATATAATACTACATAAAAGAAAAAGTAAAGACTTTTAATGGTTTGTATTTTTCTGAAAAAGAAAATCCCTTGGTTTTCTTGTAATTTTCCTGTCATAAAATGATAATAGTTATTCTAACATCTACAACAGTCATATTACCCCAGAATTCCACCTGTGAAGAGTAGCATGCTCAGAGAAGCTATCTTGAATTGTTCTTTTACCGGAAGCAAGCAGAGACAAGTAAAGTTTAGAGATTTCCTGTTATGTCTTGACGAGCCGGGAAGACCGAGATATGCTCAGTCAAAATTAAATTTGAGTTCAAATATCATGACCCATGACCAAAATGACCCACTAATTGAATTTTCTCGAACATGTGACTTAGCTCAACAGTCTTCTCGTGCCCGAAAACCATAGGATGCAAAATTTAGTGTAAATAGCCTGAGCCGTTTTTAAGATAAAATAGCGTGACCCATAATGACCCATGACCAAAATGACCCACTAATTGAAATTTCTTGAACACGTGACCTAGCCTAATAGTCTTCTCGTTCAATAAACCTGTAGGATTCTAAATTTATTTTAAATCCTCTGGACCGTTTTTAAGATAAAATAGCTTGACCCATAATGACCCATGACCAAAATGACCCACTAATTGAATTTTCTCGAACATGTGACCTAGCTCAACAGTCTTCTCGGGTCCAAAAACCATAGGATTCAAAATTTAGTGTAAATAGTCTGAGCCTTTTTAAGATAAAATAGCTTGACCCATAATGACCCATGACCAAAATGACCCACTAATTGAATTTTCTCGAACATGTGACCTAGCCCAACAGTCTTCTCGTGCCCAAAAACCATAGGATGCAAAATTTAACTGCCAATAGTCTGAGACGCTTTTTAGATAAATTAGCTTGACCCACAATGGCCCAGAAATGACCCACTAATCGAATTTTCTCGGACATGTGACCTAGCCCAATGATTTCCTCGTGCAAGAAACTCGTAGGATACAAAATTTAATCAAAATCGTTAGAGCCGTTTTTTAGATAAAATTAATTTGACCCGCGTTGACCCAAAAATGACCCCCTAATCAAAAGTTCTCGAACATGTGACCCAGCCCAATAGCTTTCTCGTGCCCGAAAAGGGTCGGATACAAAATTTCGTCAAAATCGTTTGAACCGTTTTTTAGATACAATTAGCTTGACCATGACCCAAAATGACCCAAAATACCCACTAATCGAATTTTCTCGAACATGTGACCTAGCCCAATCGTTTTCTGGTGCCCCAAAACGGTAGGATACAAAATTTCGTCAAAATCGTTAGAGCCGTTTTGAAAATAAAATTTGCATAACCACACACACACACACACACACAGGATTTGCTCGTATTAGAATATATGATAAGTATTTTTATTCACTGTCATTATCTTGTTTCTTTTATTTTCCTTAATTTTGTAATGTAAGTTCAGTCAGTGATTAAGCCTTATTTGTAGTGATTTTTTTAAAGTTATCTTTAAGTTAAATAGATTTTTGTGTATATAGTTATGACAGTAGACAAGCTAACATTACTTTTTGTCATTCCCCTGCCATTTCCCTTGTTATTTCTCTGTTCAAGTGTCATTCCCCTGTCATTTCCCTTGTTATTTCTCTGTTCAAGTGTCATTCCCTGTCACTCTTTGCCAGTATACCATCCCTACTTGAAATTTAAAATTTTTTGGGGGGTGTTTAACATTGTAAAGGAGTTTTGCTGACAGTAGTTTATTACATAGGGACAGTTTCTAAATACAAAAAACACAATTTTAAAGAGTAAAAAAAAATGTTCTGACACCGAAAACTTTAAAAACACTCTGATTTGATCAACTCTAAAACGATTACGGAAGATTGAATTATAGTTAAACGACAAGTCACTCTCTGCTGTAATCGGATTTCCATTCATTTTCCTTCGACTGAGGTATTTTAAGGCCGAATCAACTGCTGTCGAAACAGCTAACAACTGTTTTCGTGATTGATAAAATAAGATTAATTAAACATATATACTATCCCTACTTGAAATTAAAAATTTTATTTTTGGGTGTTTAACATTGTAAAAGAGTTTTGCTGACAGTAGTTTATTACATAGGGACAGTTTCTAAATTAAAAAAAAACGCAATTTTAAAAATATATAAAGCAATAATTTTACTTTTAAGAGAAAATTACCCATATTCCGTTGCATAATGCGTATCTTTGATACAATAAAATTGAAAGAAATTTATAAGTGTTCGTTATAAGCAGGTTAAAAACTGAAAGAATATAAATTAAGAAAAAATATATAAACATAAATATAGTGAGCAATTAATACGGAATTGGGATTTTTGTAGTAAGTAACATGCTATTCATTTACAATAAAATAAAATAAGATAAACAAAATAAGCATAAAGCCAAAAATACTTTTTTAATACACTTTTTCATAAGCATTCAATGCTTACACTAGATTAATTTTAACACAATTATTCAAATCGGTAAAGAAATCATATGAGTTGTAATTTTTCAACTGGACGAAAACTGTCCAGGCCAGGATTCTAACCTGGGATCTTTTGGCTGAAGTTGCCATGTTCTACCAACTGAGCTATCCCGGTCAAATCTGGAGGGCATAATTCATGCAGTTAACCTTATTGATCATAGTATCTGGTCTGATATTTGAATCAGCTCAACATAATAGATCGCAGGTAATGGAACTCCAGTAAACGCTGGATACGTGATTGCACTAGATTAATTTTAACACAATTATTCAAATTGGTAAAGAAATCATATGAGTTGTAATTTTCCAACTGGACATAAATGTACAGGCTAAGATTCGAAAAAAAAACGAAATTTAAAAACGGATATTTCAGAAATCACGGAAAATTTCCTGGAATTTACGGATTTTTTTTTTCGTTAAAATACGGAAATAGTACTGGCGTCTCGATTGCCAGTACAATTTCCGTTTTTTTTTCAGGAATTTTTTTTTACAGTGTTTTATTTCAACCACTAAACATCATATGTTGCTGAAATTTAATAAAATTCCGTGTATTAAATATACTTATACAAATGTAAATTCCTTTACACATTCAACGTTTTTACAATTTTCGTTTGGAAAACCGATTGTTGTAACTTGTGTACAGTTGTAATCCTAAAGAGTATATGGAAATTTATTCCATGTTGCAGGCTAACAGGAAAATGTCTTAAAATTATGCTATTAATTTACAATTAACTTCTAAATATATTAAAATAATGTATAATCAGATATACACCTTTGTAATTTTTTTAATTCTAGCATACCCAGGAAGTAAGTGAAAAGTCGATTACAAAATTCCATATTTACATACAAACACAAATTTGAATTAAATTTTAAAAAGTATAAAAATACTTACGTTTTGACAGTAATAAAGTTCACCATCAGATTTTTTTTAAAAGCACTTATTTTAAACTGTAATTTTTCAAAACAGATATTGATATCTCGAAGCTTCACATATGCAAATTCAAACTTACGGCTTATTCTGCCAAATAGTTTTGAGTAATGCTTAAAAAAATTACCCTTATTGCAATATTAAAAGCTGCAAACTTTAAACCTCAATAAATCCTAAATTTCTTGACCAAATGTCTTACTGATTGATTTCCTAAGATACACTTTACCAAAAACACCAAAAATTGAAAATTTTTATATTTGTTACAATTTCAGTATGAAGAACCCCTAAGATGTTTTAACATAAGTTTAAAAAAGTCCTTCCGGCCTGTACCAAGAGGAAAAGGTAGCTTCCATAGTCAATCTTTTTAAAAATGCAACTAATTTTACCGAAACATCCGAAGCCAAAATACTTGGAACCCGATTATAGAAAATTCAGTCCCGGTTTTCTTTAATACATAATTTGAATGTGAATTTCAGCATGAGTTTTACAGAATAACAAAAATCAGATTGTTTCAAAATGTCAGCCAACCTAGAATTTCAAAATGCCATGTCTCAGCCATTTTTTAAGATATAGCCAATACAAAAAATGTTCCGGAATACTTGTATCACGATCTAACACCTAACGGAAACAACTTTTTCAATTTATAATGTTTTATGCATCTTTTTGAATTTTTTATAAAATTAAACTTTTTAACTAGCCGCCATTTTGAAACAAGATGGCACATGAAGCTAGCCAACGAACTCGGTTGAGACCTTGGTATGTCCTATACAGATACTCAGTCACATCCAAATCGGTTCATAAATAAGAGAGTTACAGCATGACAAATGTCAGATATATATATATAAATCAACATTTGAACGGACAGTAGTTTCATGATCGGTGAAAATATACCAAAATTTTTCGGAATTGCTTTCCTCCGAACGTCTGCAATAGGTAGCTTTTTGTATTGAAAGCTACCTAATAGACGATTTCCTGACGAATGGCTATTTCTGCTAGGTAGTTCTCAATACAAAAATTATAAAGCTACCTACTGCAGCCGTTCGGAGGAAAGCAATTCCCGAAAATTTCGGTATATTTTCACCGATCATGATCCCCAGACCCCAAAATCACCTACCGTTCAAATGTTCATTTCTATATACCGGGTGGTTATAATATAAGTATCTCTATTTGGAGCTGTCTGTAGCTTGAAGGAATAACCGGAATGAAACCGAAATCGGTACAGCTACTATTCGAGAAGGGGGCAGAAGAATGGAACAATAAAAAAATAATCGCAATAATCGCCGACAGATGGAACTTTTGAATGTGATATGTAATGTGTAATATTGTGTACCGTGGAGGTGTCGCAAACCTTCACTGAGTTTACCGCATATCACAACATGTGCGAAACATCACTCCTGATGCTCCGTTTGTACATTCCGTAATTGAGCACGTCGTGCACAGCCTGGATTGTGTCCTCCACCACAATGACCATTGTGGAACCTAAACATGATCGGCACCGCCATGCAAAAGCGTAATCACGTTCGCTGTTACTTTTTCCAATAAATTAGGTGTGTCATCCGTTTTGAAGCATTAATTTTTTGTTCATTTATTACGCATTTCATTTCACACTCAGAAGCGCCATCTGTTAGTGATTATTGCAATTTTTTTAATTATTGTTCCATTCTTCTACCCCCTTCTCGAATAGTAAGTGTACCGATTTTGGTTTCATTCGGATCATTCCTTCGAGCTACAGACAGCTCCAAATAAAGATACTTATATTATAACCACCCTGTATATATATATATATATATATATATATATATATATATATATATATTTGATCTATGTTATACGATAGCACTTGTATTTCGAAAACGATTTTGATTAAACTAAGTGCGTGTATTAAGCTCACCAATATCCCGACCGATTTCGTTGGCCAGCTTGGTCCGCCATCTTGTTTAAAAATGGCGGCCACTAAACGATTTAAAACTAAAAAATATATACAAAAAAAAAATATTTTAAATTTATTTTTTGTTTAATTATTAGGCTTTGGTATAAGGATTCTGTCGCATTTTTTGTTTTGCCTCTATCTTAAAAAAATGGCTTAGGTATAGCAGTTTGAAATTCTAGGGTGGCTGACATTTTGAAACAAGACATAAGGTTACGAAAAATCAGGAATTAATTTATGAGTTTTAGTGACCGTGATTTCTCGCAAATTATTATCTTTCATTGTTGTAATCATTTTGTCAATCATACGCATAAAACTATAGTCATATCCGTCAGCGTCAAATTCTCGCCATGTTTGGCGACACTTGGCGAAATATCGCCAAATTTTGTGACTAAAATAAGCCAACTTGGCTATAGTTGATAAATTTGGCGTATTTCTTATTCAAATTCAGTATTAACGATTTTTCTGTAATCGGGTTCTTTGCATTTTATCTTGCTGTTTTGGAGTAACATTAGCTAAAATTTTAAAACGAAGATCTAAGAAAGCTACCTTTTCCTCCCAGTACAGACCGAGAGGACTTTTTTTGTGACAATTTGGATGTTAAGATGTACGGCGATGTCGTTTATTTGACTGACTGTACATATCAAACAATAAATTGAACTGCGTAAAATGCAGAAACAGCTAGAAAAAGGTATGTACCCAAACACCTTACCAACCTGTAATATTTCCGTTGAATTTAGCAATTAAAAACGACACCTGAGTTTTTAACATATATTTCATGGTATTTACGACCCTTAAATTTGAGTACAACTATATCCTAATAGAAATCTTCAATTTATTTTATTGCAAAAAATTAATACATATTCTGCGATTTAATAAAACAAGGATTACTCATCTGAAATTTTGGTACTCAGAAGTAAGGAACGTACGCAACCTGTATTCAGACTTAGACTTTATTCTTTATTCGAACAAGACGAAACACACTCTACGATTATATTTTTTCTGAGATGTTGACATTGTATAAAAAAACAATATCAAACATAAAATTTCCAGAAAATATTTAAATGAAGTTCAGAATGTACGGATGGAACAAGAAAACATGAATTCTATTCCAAAGAAATACGCAGAAATCCCATTTAGAATTGTGTTTTTTCAGAATATTTGAGTTTTAATCTAATTTTTTTTGTTTTGTTTTCCGGAAAATGCATATTTTAAGACTAAAATTCGATTTTTAATACTTTAAAAGTAAATTAGAAAGTGATACCAATTAAATTTCTCTAAACGTTCTTGAAAAATCACGTAAATGAACTATTTCATACTCTTTTTCGTTATCAAAACAGCCTAACATAAATTACCATAAGCCCTTCGAGTATTCCATAACAAGTTTTAAAACTAATTTACATAAGAAGACAGAACATGTTTTAAATTCTAATTAAAGAAACAGTTAATATTTCACAATTTAAAATAGAAATACCGATTTAAAAGTCATTTTACGTGTCTTAATTGCGAATGGTTTAAAGATATATTAAAACTAATTATAAAAGCATTCAATAATATAAAAAATAAAACCAGTAAATTAGAAGATATGACATTTCAAACGAATAATGTTGTAAAACATTGAGTGGCTCCGCTCGACTTTCTGATTGCTGGTAGACGTAGGCAAAAAGTTTTAAAAAAAGTGAATTTATTTAAATTTATGACATGATGCAATCGGATGAACTCGAACGCTTTTCCTGCTGTTTTAAAAGTGAAGACGCTACTTAACCCATTCGGGACCATGGGTGCATATATGCACCCTCAAAAAGAGCATACAGAATTTGTTTTAGGCACCAGTAAAAAATAAATGTAATATTTGCTTTCTTTAATTAGAGCATTTTTGTGATAGTTTAAGTAAAGGTAGTTTTTTTTTTTTTAAGTGGTGCCAACCGAATAAAATTTGTGTAAAAGCTGCCAGTCCGGAAGGGGTTAAGGGCCACTAATGCTAGATAACTTTCACGCAATTTTTATCATTTACTAGCTGCGTGGCTACCCAGAGAGTTGCAGTTACATAGCAAGATATATTTTCATTTCTTGTGGGAAAACATCCAATATTATTATACATTTAGAAAAGAAATATACAACATTAAGTCATAATGAACAGAGGAAAGTTTTTTCAACTAGGTAAATCTTATTCAATGATTGGAGTATCCTAGTTGAGATTTATTCCAACAGAGCGAAAACTGCCGGGACCAGGACTTGAACCTCGTTGGGATAGATCTGTAGGGAGAGCGTTGGCACGGCAAGCCAGAGTACCCAGTTTCGAGTCCTGGACCCGGCATTTTTTGCTCTGTTGTAATAAATCTCAACTAGGATACTCCAACCATTGAATATATAACATTACTTTTAATAAATGTACTAAATTTCTAGCAAGAAATCGTATTAGCAAAGTGGTTTAAACAGTAATTGCTAATATTTAAACAGAAATTGCTAATATGTAAACAGAAATTGCTAATATTTCAACAGAAATTGATATTTTGAAACGGCAAAATCCTAGAACAAGCGAGACACCTGGCTTGGACACGGACCAATCAAAAATACCGCAACCTGAAAAGCGAAATTCTCCCCACTCACATCGCGTGCGTTGCGTCGGCAGGTTCATTGATTAGCCAGATCCAACGAGAATTTCATGCGAAAAGTAAACATTGAATGCAAAAATGTTGTTTTTTCAGCAACTTACTAATAAAATCATTCCATTCTGCATTTATTTCATTCTACTGGCGACTTTTTAAAAATTCGTAAAAGGATTTCGGTTAAAAATATTTAGCCTATTAGAAGTAATTTTTTTTTCTGTCACGATTTCAATATTTTTAGCGTTTTTACGTGTTCCAGGACAATTTAACATTCGTAAAAGAAATTTAATTTCAAACTTTTACTCTAATATTCTGAATTTTGTAATCCGGATTTTTGAATATTTACGGACTTTTAACATAATTTTTTCTCGTTCCACAGCCAATTTATAATATTCCTAAAAGAATTCCTCTTACAATGTTTTAAGCCATTATAATATATTTTGTCCTCTACGATTTTTGAAATTATAGCGATTTTTTACTTTTTTCACGTTTTACTCCTATTTTTACACAGTTAAATAACTCCGGTTTTAATCTTCGAGGCCATTAAAATCGCTTTATTCGCAATCTTCGAAATGCATGAAATTCGTCAAAGCCGAAGTCAATAACGCATCTATGAGCGCTGATCGTCCATGAAAACAAAACAAAACAAAAACTGGATACAGCAATCTAGAGGCGCAGCAATTTCTAGAATGCACGAAAAACAATACTTATCCAATAAATAAAAAATAATTCACTTAATTTTATTTATCATATTTGTCAACACTTAAAATACACTGCTTATGAAGGGATATTTCAAAATATAAAAAAATCACCGAAAAATACAACTGCTTAATCCAGAGGACGAAAATTAAACTTACCCCTAAACTTCGTTAATTACCACGTCTCAAACAAACTTCAATATCTTCAACCATTTAAAAAAATAATACTCTTAAATATTTTTAAAAATGACAACAACTATTTAAAAAAAATATATACCTCTTAATCGTAACAGAGAAGCACAGTCATCCACGTCAAATGAAATTTAACTTTAATCTTCATGTACTTCTCAAAACACAAAAATAAAAAACAACTCAACTCAACAGTCATTCTACAAAAGCATTTGAAGAAACCCAAAGTTCCAAAAAACAAGACACCCAACAATCCGTCAAAACCAGTTGAATTCTCTGACCAAACTACGGTAGGCGTGGTCGCAATTCACCGAAGAAAGTGGTATTGCAAGAAAAGGTGATTTATCGCATCGCAAAATTCTCCGCCGCCAAGTGTCTCTCTTGTTCTAGGATTCAGCAAATTTAACTTGAATCTTCATGTACTTCTCAAAACACAAAAATAACAAAAACTCAACTCAACAGTCATTCTACAAAATCATTTGAAGAAACCCAACAATCCAAAAAACAAGACACCCAACAATCCGTCAAAACCAGTTGAATTCCCTGACCAAACTACGGTAGGCGTGGTCGCTATGCACCGAATAAAGTGGTATTGCAAGAAAAGGTGATTTATCGCATCGCAAAATTCACCGTCGCCAAGTGTCTCTCTTGTTCTAGGATTCAGCCCTAGAGGCTTTAAATATGAGACTGCAAAATTACGGCTCATTCTGAAAATTAGTTTTTGAGTTGGTAAAATTTTAAAGTTTGATACAATTTAAGTATGAATATATCCTAAGATTATTTATATAAAATAAAATGAAAGAACACATAATTACCGAATGGCTATTTCGATATTTTTTCTCTGATAATTTGGAAGTTAAAATGTTTGGGGTGTTATAATTTATTTTTGGTCGATTGTACCTATCAGAAAATAAATTGAACTTATTTTAATATAGAAAAAGGGGATTATTCAAATACTTCACCTAGCCTATAATATTTCCGTTGTTTTGAAAAACTAAAAACAACGTCTAAGTTTTTAAAAATACTCTAGTATATGTACGACGCTTACATTTCAGTATATCACTATTTCTTAATAGGAATCTTCACATTATTTTAATGCAAAAAAGTCATTACATATTCAGCAATTTAATAAAGCAAATATTACTATTCGGAAATATTGGTATTCAAAAGTTAAAAAAAATGGAAGCAACTTGTATTTTGCTATAGATGATTATTAAAGCTATATATGATTATATATATTATTAGCTGTTGATGCTGATATGTTATTTGTTTAAGAAGATGAAAAACGTTCTCCGATTGTATATTTTCTGACTTGTTGCCATGGTATAAGAATTCTGTATCAAAGATAAAATTTCCGCAAAATAATCAATTGTTTAATAGAAATTCAGAAAGTACAAGTAGAATATTCTTTAAAAAAAAATACTATTTCAGCGAAATAAGTATGAATACCATTTATAATTGTTTTTTTTTTTTCATATTATTCGAAATCTAATTTAAACATTTTTTGTTTTCAGGAAAAGTAATATTTTTACTTTAAAATACTGTTTTTATTACTTTTAAAAAATCCATTAAATATGATACCAAACAATTTTCTCAAAATCTGTCTTAAAAATCATGTAAATGAACTATGTAATTCTCTATTATCGTTAGCAGAACACTCTAAGATAAATAACCATAAGCCCCTCGAGTATTCCATAACTAGTTTTAAAACTAATTTACATAAGAAAACAGAACATGTTTTAACTACTAATTAAAGAAACAGTTAATTTCTCAGAAACTGAAATGGAAATACTGCTTTAAAAGGCATTTTAATTATCTTAATTGCGAGAAGTTTAAACATTTATTACAACTAATTACAAAAGCGCTCAATATTATCATATTAAATTAGTAAATTAAATGATATGACAATTCAAACGAATAGTGTTATAAAACATAGAGTGACTCCACTCGGATTTCTGAACACTGGTACAGGTGTGCAGCAAATTAAAAAAGTGACAGTGTTTCTAAATTTCTGACTAAGTCTAATCTGACTAATCATGTTGCATTCTAATGCATTTTTTAACATACACAGCAAATTCCTAGTACACATTGGGTACATATTTGGAACACTTTGATCCGAAAAAGTGTTCCAGTTACCTTAATGTGTGCTGAATGTGTTCCGAATATGCTCCTCTATAAAGAAAGTGTTTTGAAAGTGTACCGAAAGTGCTCTGCCAGGATATCTGTTAAATCTAAAGTTGGAAACATATTTGAGAACGGATTGGGAGCACATTTGGGCACACTTGTGAAATCATCGCTTTCAAAAAGTGCGCTAGAAAGTGAAAAGAAGTGTTCTCAGAAGTATTCTAAAAACTGTGTTTCAAAACGTATGCATCAAAGTGTTCTAAAAAAGGTGACAAAATAGGTGTTCTAAAAAGTTTTTCTGAAAAGTGTATAAATAATTGCAGTGTATGTATAAATACATATGAGCATAGACAGTCTAAAATACAGAACTTTTCATCTGTGTAATGCCCGTATTATATTTACATTTTATTTTTAGTTTGACAATCTTCAGGCATTAGTACTGAATTTTGGGAGAGCAATAGTAACATAATGGTGGTATGTGTTATGCCTTCTGAGACATCGGACTATATTTATATGTGTTTTTTAAAAAAATAACTATGTTTTTAATATTAACTGTTAATATAAGTTATTTATTGACAATACAAATGAATGCTTTATAAAAGGATGTAATGTTATTTGATGATAATAGTAATATATAAAAACACATTTATGTCACTATTGATCTCCAAAAAAATTAATACTAATGCCTGAAGATAGTTAAACTAAAGATGCGATTTAAACAAATATGAGAAAAAATGTATATACACACACATATATATATATATATATCCACATATATATATATAAATACACATACACATTATTTATATGTGTACATATATGCAATCAGCAACCATTCACTTTCCCCTTTCACCTCCGCTGTTTCATGAAGCGCTCCGAATATTCAAAATTATGTTTATTCCGTTACTGGAAGCAGGGGTTTGATCATCATCATCATCATTATCATTTTAGAATATTATTTATCGGTAAAATACTCATTAATTATATATCGTATTTGTATGTTCTTGGAATTTCAGGAAAGCTTACAAAACAGGTATATCCCTTCATCAAATGAATTTTCAATTGAAGTCATACAGCTTAGATAAAGGTCACAGATAATGTTCCTAAATGCGTCACCCCTCTTCTTTTATGCTTTTTTTTTGTAAAAAAAAAAAAATATATGTTTTTCGCTAAATATATACAAAAATGTATTTATATGTATATTATTGTAATTTTCATTTTTAGACAAAAATATTTTTGATTCATTTTTCTAAATAGTTTTTTCCCTTATGTGCATACTCTACACATTTCTTTAAATCTACTGTTTTTTATATTTTACTAATTTATTTTGTAAACTTTTCTGTAAATTATAAAAAAAATACATTTAATGTGTATCTTTATAGTTTCATCATTTCATTGTTTCAAAATTGCTCAAGTATATCTGTAAGTAAACCAAAACTCAAGCAATACTTGCAAAAAAAAAAAAAAATGTACGTATTTTTAGATTACTAACTGTAAGCCCCAAACCGACATCGAAAAAAAAAAATTGATATCGATGACCACTCGACCATAACTTCGTCCAGCTCCGCCAAGGACGGAATCAGGAAGAGATCACTGTAAATTTCGATGAAACTATATTTGACAAATTAGCATGGCAGTTACATTATTTTACAGGAAAGTAGAGCTGGTATACCATAGCAAAATAGGGAACAAAACAAAATAATATACAATAACATAGCAATGTTCCATATTATACTTGCAGTGAACATTGAATTACGAGGGTTGTAAATTAAATAGTGGCAACTTAAACTTGAAACTCGCAGAAGGGCGGACCGGACATGCGCAAATAGGATATGGAAGCGGGGAGGTGGCGCTGTTGTCGATGTGTAGAGTGCAAAAAACAGTCGATCTGCTTAGAAGGGTAGTTGTTGTGTGGTGTTAAAGTGAGGAGTTTCGTTTCCATCGCTCTAAAGCATGTTTTCAAAAGGTGATCAGCGGTCGTGGCTTAAAATCGAGGTTGCCCGTGGCAAAAATGCAACAGAATGCTATCGAGGATTAATGGAAGCCTGTGGCACAAATGCTATACCGTATAGGACAGTAGCACTATGGGTTCAAGCATTTCGTTCGGGTCGGAATGAGACTGCTTTTGAAAACATGCTTTAGAGCGATGGAAACGAAACTCCTCACTTTAACGCCACACAACAACTAAGCTTTTAAGCAGATCGACTGTTTTTTGCACTCTACACATCGACAACAGCGCCACCTCACCGCTCCGATATCCTATTTGCGCATGCCCGCCCTTCTGCGAGTTTCAAGGTTAAGTTGCCACTATTTAATTTACAACCCTCGTATTATACATACCATAATTATACAAGTTTATTTGTAATAGGTATAATCAATAAACGAAAATATACCTGAATTCATGTCTGCATCCTTATATATGATCAATAGAATATATATGCACCAATTAATATGGAAAAAATAGTTAAAACTTTAAATGCATACCACAACTGAAAGAGCTCCTCCAGCACTTATCGCTAAAAGACAGTACTGTAACCGAATTCTTACGTGTTTACATGTAAATGAAAATAAATTCTATGCACACTATATTCTACAGAAAGTAGTTTGCATTGCGCTTCATTAATGCATGAGGTGTTTTTGAAAAGTAAAGATAAACCTCAGACAGTAGGAAAGAAAAAGTTTTAATGAGCGCGTTGGCAACACATATTGAAACCTTGAACATTTCACCTTTCACTCGCGGTCATTTGTTATTTGTACGGTGAATCTATTTTGTGTAGCACATGTTTATAATGTCTACGTCAATTCAGAATCCCGCCTAATGTGAAGTATGTTCCGTCATACGCTTTTTTTCATGCAAATGGTGAGCGTCCAGCGAATATTCACAAAGAAATTTTTTTCCGTCTATGGGAACATTATGCATCGACAAAATGTAACGAAATGGTGTTGCACTTTCTCTGGAGATACGACCAAAGAGACCAGTTTATACCATCCAACTTACAGACCGGACCTTGAACCCAGCGACTGCCATTCATTCCTTTACCTGACGAAACATCTTGCAGGGCAAAACTTCCACGACGATCAGGAGATCAAAATTGAAGTTCAAATGTGGTTTCGACAACAGGCGGGAAACTTCTTTGACTGTAGGATACAAAAGTTTGTACCCAAACTTAACATATACTTGGACAATGATGGCAACTATTCCGAAAAATAAGCATGTGCTAAGAAGTAATTTGTAATGTACATTTTATCAATTAAAAATTTTTTTGAATGAGTATGTGGCATTGTATCTTTACTTTTCGAAAACCCCTCGTATATCAATTTTAATATTTTCAAAATAGTGTGTCTCCATTAAAATACATTACAAACGATTTTCTGCCCCAAAGATCATAAATAAAAGGATTTGTTTTGTTTCCCTGTTAGAGTTGCAAAGAACAAGTTTACTCCCAGGTTTATTTCCAATAGACCCGGTTTCTTCCCAGCTTTAAATCCCCAAAGACCATGTTTATTCCCAAAATCCGGGTTTATTTACAAAAAACCCGGATTATTCATAAGTTTAAACCGGATTTATTCTAGTCTTTGCAACTCTAGTCCCTGTAAACGGACTATAAATGCTACACACTTCATTTTCGATACTGAACATGCCAAAGGAGACATCAATAACATATATCCATTACATGACAATCCGAGTATATTTATAAGAGTTAGAACATGGGCAGAAAGACAACCAGACAAACCAAAGTCATGGTCACAATACTTTTCAACTGTGATGGAAAGTGACAAATTCATGATAGAATTACTACCAGCATTGTTCAACTCGTTCTTGTTGCAGAAATTTCCGAATTTCAAAACAGGGTTCAAGAAAACATTCAGAGTACTTTCTCATATGCATTAAGACTTTCAACACATCAATCAAAATCTTGCTGAAGACTAGACTTAAAACAAACTGCACATTTTAACTTTTATTTTAACTCTAGAACTAGCTAGGCGGAACATTTATGACCCAAGACGTGATTTTCGCTCGTATCACGGTTGTTTTCAGAATGCAAATTTGAAATTGCTGGTATTTTCCTAAATATACAGTATAATGCCTTAACACGAATTTAGTTGAAATCCAACGAATACTTTATTATATACAGGTCTGTATACCTAGATTAACCGTCTGTAAAATGTAAGTACAAAAATCACGGAACTATATACCGAGATGTTGTACTATAAGTACCTCTATTAGGAGCTGTCTGTAGCTTAAAGGAATAACCGGAATGAAACCAAAATCGGTACACTTACTATTCGAGAAGGGAGAAAAAGAATGGAACAATAAAATAATAATAATAATTGCAATAATCATCGACAGAATGCGCTTTTGAGTGTGAAATGGAATGTGTAATATTGTGTGCCGTGGAGATGTCGCAAACCTCAATGACATTATCACATGTCACAACATGTGCGAAACCTGATGCGTTATATTCCAGTGTTGAGCACATCGTGCACCACCTGGATTGCGTCGTCCAGCACAATGACCATGTGGAACCTGAACATGATCGGCAGCGCCATGCAAATGCGTAACAACGTTCACTGTGACATTTTCCAATAAATTAGGTGTGGCACCCGGTTTGACGCTTTAATTTTTTGTTCTTGTATTACACATTACATTTCATACTCAGTAGAGCCATCTGTCGGTGATTATTGCAATTTTTTTTATTGTTCCATTCTTCTTCCCCTTTCGGCATCTTTTAATTTACCGAAACTGTGTCTCGAGTGACTCCATGGTCACAGATATGAAAATAAACAACCAAGTAAAAAATAATAGATAACGTGCGTAATATTTAAAAAAGTACATGAAAATAATAACTTCAAAGCCCGTGCAGTTTTGGAATATTCTCATTTTGTTTTTGAAAATGACTCGGAAAGAGTCGAAACATGTAAAACAACTAATAAAAGTTATTTTAATTTGTATTATGTTGTCTATTTACACCTTTAGCATCTAAAAGGAATAATATTATTACAAGGTGTTATAATTTATTATGCGTTTAATTGTCAATTTGTGTTTCATAATAATGTCCCTACATATTAATAAGATATTAAAACGGAATAAAAATTAAATATACAGGGTTGTTATAATATAAGTATCTCTATTTGGAGCTGTCTGTAGCTCGAAGGAGTGATCCGAATGAAACCAAAATCGCTACACTTGTTATTCGAAAGGGGAAGAAGAATGGAACAATAAAAAAAATTGCAATAATCACCGACAGATGGCTCTACTGAGTATGAAATGTAATGTGTAATACAAGAACAAAAAATTAAAGCGTCAAACCGGGTGCCACACCTAATTTATTGGAAAATGTCACAGTGAACGTTGTTACGCATTTGCATGGCAGTGCCGATCATGTTCAGGTTCCACATGGTCATTGTGCTGGACGACGCAATCCAGGTGGTGCACGATGTGCTCAACTCTGGAATATAACGCATCAGGTTTCGCACATGTTGTGACATGCGATAATGTCATTGAGGTTTGCGACATCTCCACGGCACACAATATTACACATTCCATTTCACACTCAAAAGCGCATTCTTGTCGATGATTATTGCAATTATTATTATTATTTTATTGTTCCATTCTTTTTCTCCCTTCTCGAATAGTAAGTGTACCGATTTTGGTTTCATTCGGATCACTCCTTCGAGCTACAGACAGCTCCAAATAGAGATACTTATATTATAACAACCCTGTATATTTAATTTTTATTCCGTTTTAATATCTTATTAATATGTAGGGACATTATTACGAAACACAAATTGACAATTAAACGCATAATAAATTATAACACCTTGTAATAATATTATTCCTTTTAGATGCTAAAGGTGTAAATAGACAACATAATACAAATTAAAATAATTTTATTAGTTGTTTTACATGTTTCGACTCTTTCCGAGTCATTTTCAAAAACAAAATGAGAATATTCCAAAACTGCACGGGCTTTGAAGTTATTATTTTCATGTACTTTTTTAAATATTACGCACGTTATCTATTATTTTTTACTTGGTTGTTTATTTTCATATCTGTGACCATGGAGTCACTCGAGACACAGTTTCGGTAAATTAAAAGATGCTGCATCGTTACATATTGTATTTTTGCGTGTTAGTATCTCTATGATTTCTCGTATTTTAGACGGATAGTATAGACTGGAGGAAAATATTATTTTACTTTCATTGAAATTTATTTGGATGGTTTCTTCTTGATATAATTTTGCTAGGGCTGTAGTTTTTCTATTATATTTAACATCAGCTAAATGCTCTTTTTTCCTGTAATTAAATTTCCAGCTGGTCATGCCTACGTAGTAATTCTTGGATCCGTCTTCTTTAATAAAAGGTATTTCATATACTCCTGAATAATTCTCAAAATTAATTGGGTCAATTTTACTGCAAATGATATTTTTTAATTTCTGAGGGGGTTTGGCTATTAAGCAGATATTGAAGCGTTTAAGGCTGTGTTTTAATTTTTCAAAAAAGCTTGGATGTTATTTAAGAGTATAAAGTTTGTATTTTTGCGAATCACTTTTCTTTTCTGGTTCCTTATATGCTGCCAAATTGTAAAAATATCATCAACCTATATTAACACCTCACACTTGGCTCAGATGTGTTGATGATATTTTTATAATTTGGCAGCATAGTCTTGATGAACCTAAAATATTTATAAATCAGCTAAACTCAATTGGCAATAACATTAAATTCACTATTGAAATTGAACATAATAAAAGTCTTCCATTCCTTGATGTAATGTTAACCAGAACAAATAAATCTATCGACAGAGCTGTTTTCCGGAAAAGTATGGCTAACCATACCAAATAACGCATGTTCTCCATTTACATACAAAATTTCAGCCTACAGATTTCTCATAAGAAGAGCCTTTAAAATATGTACTGAAAATAAATTGAATAATGAATTATATAATATTCGTAAAATTGCTTATAATAAAGCTTATAATAATTGCTTATTTTAAAGTACACAATATTAATAAATTAATCATGGATATCACCAATAATAAGAAACCAGAAAAGAAAAGTCATTCGCAAAAATACAAACTTTATACTCTTCAACATTATCCAAGCTTTTTTGAAAAATTAAAACGCAGCCTTAAACGCTTCAATATCTGCTTAATAGCCAAACCCTCTCAGAAATTAAAGAATATCATCTGCAGTAAAATTGACCCAATTAATTTTGAGAATTAATCAGGAGTATATGAAATACCTTTTATTAAAGAAGACGGATCCAAGAATTACTACATAGGCATGATCAGCAGGAAATTTAATTACAGGAAAAAGAGCATATAGCTGATATTAAATATAATAGAAAAACTTCAGCCCTAGCAAAATTATATCAAGAAGAAACCATCCAAATAAATTCCAATGAAAGTAAAATAATATTTCCCTCCAGTCTATACTATCCGTCCATAATACGAGAAACCATAGAGATACTAACACGCAAAAATACAATATGTAACGATGCGGCATCTTTTAATTTACCGAAACTGTGGCTCGAGTTACTCCATGGTCACAGATATGAAAATAAGCAACCAAGTAAAAAATAATAGATAACGTGCGTAATTTTTTAAAAAGTACATGAAAATAATAACTTCAAAGCCCGTGCAAATTTGGAATATTCTCATTTTGTTTTTGAAAATGACTCGAAAAGAGTCGAAACATGTAAAACAACAAATAAAAGTTATTTTAATTTGTATTATGTTGTTAATTTACACCTTTAGCATTTAAAAGGAATAAATTAAACGTATATTATTTGACAGATTTTCTTATTTTACATTTCATAAGAACTGTCAAAATCTCAAAGTATGTATTCTGAAATTCGAAATTTAAATTTTCTTTGTCGGCATCTGATCATTATATTTCGTATTATGTAATATTTTAGTAGCTAAATTTTATTAATCATTAATTACAAATTATTGTATTACTCATTAAACCTTATTGTGTGTCTGTATCTCGCATACAAAACAAGAATAACATCACTAAATTACATGGGTCAGCAGTGACCCAGCACGGTAATTCTAGGTATACAAGAAATACGGTAGTTCTCGTGTTGATGCTTATTTTGTAAATATAAAGAGATTATTTGAAACGTTATAAAAATATCTCTTTGAATTAAGCTTAGTCAGTCCTGTTTACATTCGTAGATCCTTTTAACAGTATAGGATTATAACAGCAAAGGTCATTTTTAGGTGCGTTCGTAATTATAAAAATATGTAGCAGTTATAGTTGTCGTCTGGTCCGTCCGTCTGTCCGCATATAACAGCGCAAAAACTACCCAACCGAATGGTTTGAAATTTAATATATAAAATCGTTGCAGAATTTTGTCGAGTCGTTTCAAATTTTATGAAAATTGAATCAAAACTTAAAAAGATACTAAAAAAATTTTTCTTCATTCTATTAAATCTTATCATACGTAATTAATTCAATGATATCCCATGGTAGGTATTGATTCTAGGTTACTATGGTGATTACGTTATATTTAAGATGGAGTCATGTTATTTCCGTAGTACCTAATTTGTATACTAAAATTGTTTAATTGCAGCAATCCTATAACCTACTGACAGTTTTTTGGATAGATGTTGCCTGAGAAATAGATATTAAATGGAAAAAGGGTCTAAATGTGGATTTCAAGTTCAGAAATTTTCAAAGCTAGGCTTAAGTTTACCATTGGAATTTTTAGTAAATGTCAACAAAATATAAAATGTTGCCAACTTAAAATGTACTTATTTTATTATGGAAATTAATCATATCATAATAACAGACGACATCTTTCATTTCACTGAAACTCGATATAGTACGAACGCGATTATTTGTCACGTTTAACGTACAATTTCCAAATTGTTCCATTTAACTCTAACTGATATTTGTATTATGATGTGTTATATTGTTACTAAAAGATGATAAAAACTTGTAATAGGAAAAAAAATCACTGTTAGTCAACGAAATATATAAAGAGTAATTATATATAATATATATAACAAAAATACGCTTTATCAGATTTAACTGTTTGAACACAATAAAAGTAACTGTTCGTTAAATTCGTCTGGAAACTGTCCAAAACAAGATGTTGTATATTACAATGAGTAAATTGGTGGTTTTTGAAAAGGAGTTTGATAGCTTCCCGTTCTTTATAGCTGGAAATAAAACAGTTTTTTCTCAGAGGGTGGAGATTTATTATGATATGTGGAAAATTACAAACTTTAAATTGAATCACTATCTTTTTAAATCGTTAAAAAAAATCAGGATTATAATAATTTGACATAGACTTTTTTTTTTTTTTACATTGTCTAAAGCAATATTCGATTTTTGATCAAAAAACAGAAAAGGAAAACTCGTAGGAAAATGCACAGAGAAAAATGACACTTTCAAATCAGTGTAAATCGATGTTTTCATTTTGTTATGAAACTTTTTGTTTCAAATAGGACGACCGAATGCTTTCAATTCTGAAATACCAGAAATACTCAGAATATTGAAACATGGATATGCTAAAAACTGGGCACATAGAGGTCCGTTCATAGTCATTTTTGAAACATGGACAGACTCAAAAATGATTAGAATCAGTTTAAACTCATTTTTGAAGCATGGGAATACAGTGATCCCTCAACATTCTCGGTTTTAGCATTCGCGAGTTTTGATTATTCACGAGCATGAAAATGCGAAAAATCTTAACATACGCGAGAATCTGATTTGATCATTCTCGATTTTTTTTTTAATTATTATCTCTTTCTTTTTCAGAATTTATAGTGGTTAAATATTATTTCGCTTGTGTTTTCTTAGTATCTATTTTCAAATCAATTTTCTGTTGTCAACTGAAAAAGGAGCGAGTGTAGAAAAGTAAAATAACAGCTGCAGAATATTGAATGCAATGGTAATATCAGAAATAGTGCACTGCAAAAAACAAAACAAAATGTGTTGATTTTACAGTGTAACGGCATCTTTAATCTAGTATTAATTTAACATGCTCAGGTTCTGGTAGAGATACGCTGAAACTGCACTTAGATGGAAAATAAATGAAAGCATTTCTGAAGCATTTAGCGGTATTTAAATATCGTATTTTAATATTGTATTGTATACCGACCCACTAATACATTATCATCTATTTTTGAATAGAGAGTCGAAACTATTTTATACAAAAACATATGATTTTTTTACCTGTAATTATTTCTCTAGTCAGTTAATTTGAATTATATTTTGTAAATTAGATGTCATGTTGATGAATTTGTGCGTACATTTAACTTTTACATGTATGTTAAGTATAACGTATTATTTCTAAATATAGTTATATTAGGAATATATATTGATTAGGAATATACAGGGATATATATAGGAGTATATATTGATTTTTTGCATTAGTTAATAAACCTCTATATGTGCGGCGTTATGCACACGAAGCACGTCAAGGCGATGATCCCCGATGCTTTCATCTGATACTTTTTTTCATCTGCTCCTGAGACAATTTCCTGAGACCATTATTTTCTTGTATCCACGTCGATCAATTCGCAAACGGCACAAGAACATAATGGAGACTCATTCAGTATTGAATAAAGCAAGGATTGGACAAAACAGACTTTCATACAGATTAAGAGTATGTATATAGGCACTATTTAAAAATATACGAAGACAAAAACCTTACTAAATTTTCAACTAACCCTATATATTAAAGAATATAAACGCTACGTCTGATTACTTTACTGCGTCTGGTGATTTACGCAACATGTCCCAGGTTCGAGACCTTGTTCAGGTCAATTTTTCACTCAAGCTAGTTTAGTGTATTTAATTGTCTGAAATAATGTGTATCCGTATATTGTAAATAAAATAATAAGACGTAGCGTTTATATGCTTTAATATATAATTAATTACGGACGGATGAATAATTATTAATTCATCGTTGCTATTGTCATCTGAAGGTGCAGAACTGCTCGCCAATGACTCTTTTCCAACGTGTATAAATGTGAGAAGTTGGCGGGCTAGGATATTGACCAGGGTGGCTCAGTGGCACAGCAGCAGCCGTTACGCTGCAGTTCACAGGTGCCAGTCCTGGTCCAGGTCAATTTTTCACACATGCTGGTTTAGTGTGTTTAGTTGTCTGAAATAATGTGTGTTCTTATATTGAATTTATTCTATTCAATGTTCTACATATTATTATTTCTTTTTAACAGTAATGCTTTAATCGTAAACATGATTTTTACAACATTCAGCTACAATTTATATTTACTTTCCTTTTTGTAAGACATTTACACTATATTTCCAATGATGACCGGTCACTTGCGATTTTAGACGTTTTGTTAAACATCTGGAAAGCTACATGAGGAATTATCCTGAAACTTCAGGAGTGTAAACAACATGATAGACGTCATATATTTCCGCGAAGATTTTTTCCCGAAACCCCATAAGGGGCCGTCAACAAATTGAACTGTAGATTATGATTAAGTGGCTTATTGTAATAATTTGGGTTCACATTTATGAAGATAGCAAGTATACTCGAAGAGAAATTCAGGTTTTTATAAAAAGAGTCCCAAATTTTACCTAGTTTTTTGTATATATTTTGCAGAGTTTTTAATATAAAAACAAGTTATTTTCAGAAAATATGACAAACAAAATTGTAAATAATACCCTGCAATCAGAATTAAAAAATAATAAAAATTGTATGAAAAATGAGCAGATTTACTAAATATTGTTTCACTGCGCAAGCGCGAACACAATCAAAATATACTATACATAATATATTAGCTACATGTTTAGACCAACTTTTATGAATGTCTCAAAAACATAGCTTGAAAATTCTGATAGTAAACGTCGATAGAATAAGCTCGACATTCGCTGTTCCCAAAAGGAAGCAAAAAGATGAAGGGTTGTATCAAATATAGAATGAGAGACACTTCATTCTTATTATGTCAACTTTCATAAGCTAGTATATTTGGATACAACCACTCATATTTTTGCTAATGCTTGTTTCCTCTTTTTTCATAAAAGTTGGTCTATACATTTAGCTAATATATTATGCACAGTATATTTTGATTGAATTCGCGCATGCGCAGTGAAACAATGTTTAGTGAATCTGCTCATTTTTCATACAATTTTTATTAATTTTTAATTCTGATTGCAGGGTATTGTGTATAATTCTGTTTGTCATATTTTCTGAAAATAACTTGTTTTTATATTAAAAACTCTGCAAATTATAAGCAAAAAACTTCGTAAAATTTGGCACTGTTTTTATAAAAACCTAAATTTCTCTTCGAGTATACATGCTATCTTCATAAAAATGAACCCAAATTATTACAATACTCCACTTAATCATAATCTACAGTTTGAATGCTTTTGCGCAATATTAGTTTTTACAGGGTTATCCAGAAGATAGTCGTTTTTCTTCAATTTGTTGACGGCCCCTTATGGGGTTTCGGGAAAAAATCTTCGCGGAAATATATGACGTCTGTCTATCATGGTGTTTGCACTCCTGAAGTTTCAAGATAATTACTCATGTATCTTTTCAGATATTTAACAAAACGTCTAAAATCGCAAGTGACCGGTCATCTTCCGGTAACAGTACCGGAAATATAGTGTATTTGTATATGCGTGTGTAAGTGAGAACGATAACGTCCAAACGTTACTTCCGATTGAGCTCCCATTTGACGATTATGTTACAGACTACTATCGCTAGAATTGTGTAGATTTTTCCGAGAAATTGGCCGACGGATTATACCTTAATCCATTTTCAAAACATTTAAAAAACATTTTGTGAACGATTCTGTAGGAAAAAAAAAGGAAAGGTGATAGTTTATAAGTGATAAATATTTCGGCGATGTAATCAAGAATTAGTAGCGCAGAGGCAGCGTCTTCAGTTTCAAAATGGGAGCTCCAGTGTTCGAATCCAGCCGATTCCATTATATATTTTGTTTTTGAAATTTGTATATTATATTTCACAAACTGATCACATTTTTGTACACACACTGTTCCTATTTCAACTTACTGTTTGAACCAAGCAAAATTATGAGTTGTGTTATGATTAAGTATTATTTTCATAAATTTTCTAATTACTTTCTTTTATACTTTTTCTTATATAATTTTTTTTTATATTAATAAATTTTGTGATCTGAACCACTATCATAAAAATTAACTTTGTACAAATTTTATTTTAATCTCTAATGTAATATTCAACATCTGTATTCTAGAATATGAATTTTCAATAAACGTTTCCCCTCGTGGAGAAACGTTCCTATGCTTAACGGCTGGATCTCCACGAGAGGGTGATTTCATTTGTAAGAAATTTAGTCATCCAGTGTTATTTAGTATTTTTAGCATAATTTAGCATTGTTTACTCTAGTATTATTATTCATTCATTATTGTTCATTTAGTACTTACTTCTATTCATTATTATTATCTACGTCAGAATCTTACAGTATTATTACATGGTAGTGTTATTGCTCAGTATCAAATACTAGTATTTAGTACTGCTTAGTAGGATTGGTAAATTGTATTTTCAGAATTTGTATTTTTGGAATCTTGTATTTTCAGAATGTGTATTTCAGCATTGCATAGTATAATTATTGCTCAATATCACAAAGTATGATTTAGTAATTCTCAGCATAATTAGGTAAACAAACCTGCTGAGCGGGGCTAGTTGAGCTTAAGCGAAAAGTAGGCCTCCTCAGCTGGTTTTACCTTCATTTTATGAGAAATTTAGAACCTTTTCAACTTAGTTGTAAAAGTGTTTATGGCTGCCGTGTGTCTGTCAGTCCGTGTCCTAACTCAATCAATACTCAGTAAATATGCTCGTATTACCATGTAACTTATATATGTTATTGAGATTTACTATGGAACGTTTGGTAATTAAAATAAAGTGTATAGCATTTCTAGTTCGTTTAAGGAACATTCAAAAGAATTCCTTTTGTCTATCGTCAAAAACCGTTTGAAATGTATTTAAATTAAGTTACATTTTTTCAAACATATTGAAATTGATATACAGTGGTGGCCATTTTTTGAAAGTTTCATGTTTTACAAATTTGTGTGCTTGTAGCATATATTAATTTTCATTTAAATACAAACGTTTATATATCAAATTGAAGGTAATTGAATGTAGAATTTAATAATAAAAACAGTATTACAATATCTGTATTACAAAAAACGTTATGCAACTAATAGTAAGCTCTATCTTAGATTTGCATTTTTTAAAGTGATACTTACACAATCAATATTTTGTAGGATAACCCTTATTTTTTAAGACAGCTTCATAGCGTCTTTTCATCGAGTGAACGAGTGTTTGGAGTTCATCTTTCGTAATCACATTGTGCCAAGAATCAATTATAGCTTCAATAAATTGTCTTTTATTGGATGGACGTTTTTTTGGTACAAGAATTTTCAAACGTCGCCACAAATTTTCAATTGGATTGAGATCAGGGCTGTTTCCTGGCCATGGTAACATATCTATGCCTTTATTTTGAAACCATGCTTTGCATACTTTTGCTGAGTGGCATGGAGCTGAATCCTGCTGAAAAATAAATGGTGCTTTGTTGGGGAAGAGATCCCTGATGGAAGGTACCAATTTTGGTTCCAGGACAGTTTCGATGTATTTTTTGGCATTCAGGATGCCATCAATCACTTGAATTCGGCCCACACCATCTGCAGACATACATGCCCAAATCATGACATTTGTTGGATTTTTTGTAGTTGCTTCAATGCAATCAGGATGAAGTGCTTCTCCTACTCTACGTCTCACGTATTTTTTACCATCACTACCAAAGAGCGATATTTTACTCTCATCGCTCCAGATTACTTGCTTCCATTTATTTTCTGACCATTTAATGTGTTCTTTTGCCCACTTAACTCGTTTTTCGCGTTGCTTTTGATTTAAATATGTTTTTTTCCTTGGAATTCTAGCTTGTAGTCCAAATCCTGATAACCTTCTTCTTATTGTTCTTGAACTTACTGCAATACCCGCTGCATTCATTTCACATCTAATTTCATCGGATGGAATTTTTCTAGCTTGAAGGCATAGCCGTTTAATTTTTTCTATCGGCCGTAGCACTTGTGCATTTTTTTCTGCCTGATTTGGCCTTATTTTCCACTGATTTCGTTTTTTCATAACGTAAACAGAACTTTCGTACACCAGAACAAGTCACTGCACCACCAACCTGTCTTGCAATTTCAGCATAAGAGAGGCCATTTTCTCTCAATATGACAATTCGGCTTCTTTTTTAAGATGTCCAATTAGTTCTTCTTGTTGATGACTTTGTTTAAAATTAGTTTAATTAAAAAAAAGGACTTACTCTATTTAATTGTACTAGTATGCATCATTCCGCAAAATATTTCCACAACAATAACTCTTTTACCATCCAAAGAACCTAAACTATAGTTACAGACATTTGATTGGTCCTCAGAACAGCGTTTGTGATTGGCTAGTGCGCTTTTATTACAAAACGCGTCCTTATTCAAAACGATTTGTGTTTGTTTGTTCTACTAAAATGAGCATAATTTTTTTGTAATACAGTTATTGTTATACTGTTTTTATTATTAAATTCTACATTAAATTACCTTCAATTTGATATATAAACGTTTGTAATTAAGTAGAAATTAATATATTCTACAAGCACACAAAGTTGAAAAACATGAAACTTTCAAAAAATGTCCAAACTTTTGGCCACCACTGTACATTACTGAGGCGCTCTACATGATACATACACAGTACGAAATGAGTCATAGGTGCATAGCATTTATTGTTCATTTACAGGAACACACAAAAGGATTCGGTTACAATACTGTTTATTAGCGATTAATTTATGGATTTCTGGAACAGCATTTTCAGTTGTGGTATGCATTTTAAAATGTAACTATTTTTTGGAAAATTATTTGGCATGCATCAATCCTACATATCATGTACAGGGCTGCTGAAAATCTTTCGAGTATTCATTTCCACACTGAGAAAAATGACACTTTCAAATCTGAGTAAATCGATGTTTTCATTTTGTTATGAAACTTTTTGTTTCAACTAAGACGACCCAATGATTTCAATTCTGAAATACAAGAAATACTCAGAATATTGAAACAGGGACATACTCAAAACTGAGCACATAGAGGTCAGTTCATACTCATTTTTGAAACATGGAGATACTCAAAAAGAATTAGGATCAGTTCAAACTCATTTTTGAAACATGGACTTACGCAAAAATGAGCACAAGATCTTTTATTCTGGAGTGTGTGCATGTTTTCAGAAATGTGTATATGCATGTTTCAAGCTTGTGTCATTTTGATTCGTAGCCATTTTGACTATGCGACCTACTTAGATTTGAGTATTTTTGGCTCAGTTTTGAAAATGTCGTTTTAAGAATGCATTTATTGACGAAAACTGATGATGGGGAATTTTCAACTGTTTTATGCGTTTCCTAACTGAATTAAATTTAAGTATATTATATAGTATACAATATAGAAATCTATAGAGCATGTACAGGTTCTGTAGATAAAAATTCGGATATATTTCCTGACTATAGATGTTAAATACTGAAAGTTTTTAAATGTATTATGCGTTTTCCAAACTATTTAATTAGATATCATACTTCACTTTATTGAACGGTGAAGTTTTGTTTTTAAATATTCTAGAAGTGTTGTAAAATGCTTCATAATTTATGCTTGACGCATGATTTTTTTAAATTGTTTGTCACTTTCTTGACAGGTATATTAGTGTTCAGAAAATCGAGTGTAGTCAATCCAGATTTCTGTATTAGGAAGGGTTAATTTATTATTTCAAAAGAAAGAGAAAAGTCTTTTATAGGCAAAAATTATATTTGTTATTCATGGAGATAGAAATAAGAAGGAGAACAGCGAAGACAGGCTTTCAAGATCAGAACATGGACCGGAAATTAGTACCCGTTTCGTGTCGCTGCTGCTCCCAAAGGCCGGTCATGTGACCTGTCAAACATGACAAACTGTCGTCTGCTGTTCCTCCATTTTGGTTTCGAGCATGGTAACGAGTTGTCATTCGAAACCGGAAACAGAGGGCGCTACACTCCTCAAAGGCCCAAAAAAACGGAAACACCGCCATACTAGGTACCGCTTTTAGTTCCATAAGTAGAAGCATTATCGTTGTTCTCCTTCTCTCTATCTTCATGTAGTTATTCATATAAGAATGTCAGTTATATACATAAAGATTTTTTTTATTTTCACTTTTACAACCCAAAAACTCTTTTATCAGTTTTAACTGTTTGGGTATCAGGAAAATAATAACTGTTTTCGGAATTATTCTGGAAACTATCCAAAACGAGATTTTGGTGATTACAATGAGTAAATTGAAGTTCTTTGAAAATACGATTGATAGCTTCCTGTTATGTGTATTTCAAAATAAAATAACTTTTTCCCAAAGGGTTGAGATTTATTATTATGTGACACATTGCTATCATCTGAATGAATGGTTATATCGCAAAAAACTTTAAGAAAGGTCAGCGTTACAATAACTTTAAAAAGTGACATATTTTCTATTAAAAAGTACTATGACAATAACTTTAAAAATGCACATATTTTTTTTTAATTAAAAAGTAGTGTTACCCTATAACATCAAAAACTAAAAACAACCAAGAAAGAAAATATCATGCACCATGCATAGATTAGGAAACACTTTCCCACTTCACTAGAATGTTGTTGTGAAAGTTCATTTTTTTTTTCATAAAATGAAAGTAGCTCCCTAAATAAAAAAGTTAAAAAACACATAACGTAACTAAAAATTCATTTTCATAATTTACCTGTCACACATGGTCTGAAAACATATTTCCGGTATTTACAATCTCTTAACGGTAAATTATTTTATGCAGTCCTCTAAAGGAGTATGTTTAGGTATTCCGAACATTCCACAGTGTATTGAAATTTAGTTCAAATAAAAACACATAACACATTGGAAAACACAATTTCAGCAATTTAAATATGACAGATTTCTATTCGAGTTCATATGTGAACTAAGTATATATTATTTAAGGAATTTACATAGAGTAATTCCGGGTGAGATGCTGCATATTTTTTTGAATTTGTGCATAAAATCCCATGGTGCACATAATCTAATTTGAATCATGCTGTGCTATTTAATGTTAAATATACAACATTTATACTGCGACAAAAAAAATATATTTTTTCTAAAACATTACATTGCGACGCATCGCCCGAACATTCAAGGTGAGACGCCGCACATGTGCGGGAGTCATGCCGCGCTTGTCATAAGGACAGAGTGAAATTATAAATTAAAAATATTCAAACGAATATTCATATCTGAACTATAATTAACTATGCAAGAACAAAAAAGAAGCTAAATGAGTACAATAAAACGTACTAGTAGGTTCAAATCAATATTATTCTGCTTACTTTGTTCACTGCTTAAATTATCAAGTTATTTTATTTGAAATTGCGTTTTAATTGTTATTTCAGCAACAACGTAACACCAGTCTATTAGAGAGGGAAAAGAAAAAGTAAAATAGTGCTTAAATTGTTTTATTTGTTTATAGGTCTGTTTTTTCAAGTACAATCTACACAAAAACTTTCGAAAATAGTATAGTCTACATGTAACAACATTTGACACATGATACAGCGAAGCCAATCACACTTTATCCTAGTTTTGGAGTAGTTTTCTACACATTCCTTGCAAAGAACATCTGTGTCACATGTGTGATCCAACTTTTCATTATTATCATTTTGACTTGTATCTTTCTGCGCCGTCTTACTGTTTATTTTTCCCTTTTTTTCAGTAGGTGTAGTAAACTTCATGCTGTTTGAACATTCATCAGTGTCATATGAACTGAATTTTATTAATCGCGGCATCCCGTACAAAAGAAACTGCGGCATGTATACCGGATCGCAGTGCAGCATGTATCCCATTTTATACGCTACAGACTTCACAGATCACAGTTGCCTGCCCTCGCAAAAGAAAATGGCGTAACCATACACATAGTTCTCTATACAGACGCTACAAAGTTATTTTATAATCATGCATGCATTTAGTAACTAGCGTATAGAAAGTATTTAAGCATAACGTGTTTAAAAGTTTGGACAGTGAAATCATGCGCTTACCGCAAAATAAGGATTGTACAGCTACAAGTAAGCATCGAAATGGGATTCACGCTATAAACTGGATAAATTAATCTCATTCTGCACCTATACTGTGCGTCTGACTGTCATATATCGATAATTACAAGAAATACAAGGGGTGCGGCATTTATCCCGGATGCGGCGACTCTCCTGGAGTAATTTTTATAATCGTTAAAGTAGAATTAAAATATTAAAGTCAAAATTATATATATATATATATATATTCTTTTAAAACCAGTAGGGTGAAACCTCCAATAACTGACACTTTGAGGATATTTTCTTGTTCAAATCCCTATAACAAAGTTTAAATATATTTTATACTTATCTTAGTTGATGAAAGATAAGTTACATTAAAGATACATTAAAAAATTATTGTTGACAAAATTTGCTAAAAAATCCCCCTGACCGCTGAGCAAAAGGGCAAATTTGTAATGTTGTTTTTTTTTTTGTAATTTTTTACAAATGCTAAAACAAGGATGAATTTTCAAACTTGATATAGAAAATTTAATTACATATACGAGTATATACCTTGAATATATTAATCATCACTCAATGTTTTAAAAATGCATTATATTTATAGAATTATATTAACTTAAAAAATGCTTCTATTGCAGTGAAACCTACAGCATAGTGAACGGATATATCAGTTCGCGGCGGTGAGAAGGTTTTAAGATAAATAACTTACTACTAGATGACAATACTTTGCAGAATTTTACAAGAAAATTCTTATTTGAGTTAGATTCCTGCAGCAGTGTCAGTTACTGGTTAGACGTGTCAATAACTGAGGGTTTCACCCTATAAGCCAATATTACTTTTCAACTATTCAGTTAAAAGTTCAAAATAATTGCCATTGAAAGTTCTTAAATTCAATTCTACATAATCGCTTGTGCTATAAAAGCAATAATGAAAATCTATAAATGTTTAAATTTAAGCAAGAACGTTTAAAATGTTATTTAAAATGTTATTCGATTCATATAACAAAAACCAACTAATTTTTGAATAAATTTTGTGCTACAAACAATTTGTTTAAACCTTTCATTACAGCTTTAATTAATACGCTATTGCAATTATATACCATTCCCTTAACAATATCGTATTATGAAGCTAAACTGTTATCTTATCACTTTCGTTATTATTCTGCTTATCGCTGACGTGGTTTACTAATTATCACAAGCTCGTGGCTTAGGATTTGTACTGAAACTAGAGACAAATCTCCATATAATCAGATCTTTATAATGATAGGGGTTATTTCCCGAAGAACTTGTTATGTCTATATATTGTTACACAAAAGTACAAGACAAATCCTCTTCCGCATGTATTTGCAGCATTAGAAATTTTTTTTATTTAATCATAAATTATAGAATTTATGTGGTATGATTAAATATAGGTTCTTCTAAAATTCGACCGATAGATTAATAGGGATGATAGAAGGTATCAAGAGGATGAAAACTAACTTTAGAACATGGGGTCGCAAATCACGTTCAGTGAGAGGAAATCGCAAAAGCAGTTATGGAGGGTGTGACGTCGAGTGGACGAAAAAGGGCCAATAATAACTAGAAAAAACATTTATATGACGTCAAACATGATTACAATGCATTGCAGTTCAACGTCAGAAAAGAGACGATGACACATTTTTATAGAAATTGTTCGAAGTTTCGGCCACGAAGGTCATTGCACAACCGACACCGACGGACGAAGGATTGACGAATGCGTTAAAACCTATTCCTATAAAAATGTCTCGTCGTCTCCTTTCTGACGTCTAACTGTACTGCATTGTAATAATGCTTTACGTCAAATAAATGTTTTTATTTATTTATTATTAGTCCTTTTTTTACCACTCGACGTCACACACTTCCTAATTATTTTGCGATTTTCTCCAACTAAACGTGGTTTGCGACCCCATGTTTTACGGTAAGTTTTCATCCTCTTGATGCCTTCTATCGCTCGTCTTAATTTGTCGGTCGAGTTTCGGAACACCCTGCATATGAGAGAAAATAAGTCGTTCAATATCATTTATTTCTGAATTTAAGTTATCTTAGTACGCTACATATTTTTGTAAATGCATTTCACAAAATATTTTTTAGCGATTATGAAGATAAATTTAAGGAATCAGATGAAATGTTACACTTAAGTGTTCGTAAGCGTACATATACATTAAGAAATATCCTACATTAAAAAAAACAATAATAAATGTACTCTAAAAACGCTTGTATTCAATATTCTTACATTCAACATTACAAAATAAACGCCTCTTCTAAAAACATAACAATGAAAAACTATACATACAGAATTAAAAAAAAAAAAAACATTAAAAATGGTTTCTTAACATTTTATTCAATTTATACAATAACGAAATCAAACTTCGAATGAAATATGCCTTACTAACAGATTGTTTAAATACGTCATTCGGGTTAAATAAAATAATAATGCCAATAAAAACACTATATAAAAACGCTATTGTTGTTATACGCCATTTTCTTAACCATATCGCAATATGATGCTAAGCCATTATCTGAGCACTTTCATTATCATCTCGTTTATTGCTGACGTAGTTTACTAATTGACACAAGCTCGAGGCTCAGGATTTGAACTGAAACAGGAGACACATTTCCATGTAATCAGATCTTTGTAATGATATGGACTATTTTCCGATGAAACTTGTTATGTCCATGTATTGTTACACAAAAAGTACATAACAATTTTTCTTCAGCTTACATATGCAGCATTAGACAAACAAAGATGATTCTTTAATAAAGTAGTCGTTGGGGACCACCGTAATACTTACCCCTCATGGATATGCATAATGTAAAATATGAAAATAAAACATGTGTAAACTATTTATAAAATGCATTGCAATTCGAATAAAATCGTGACTTGATAACGTCCTAAACTGTAAATGCTCTATTACTGAATTGCGTAAAAAAAACATCCTTATAACTCCAAAACTAATAATGATATTAACTAACGGTTTACTGCGTCGTATGAAGTGTCTCATTTTCAATTAAAATATACCTTTCAATTGAAATTTGAATGTAATACAGGGTCATGAAAAATCGAAGAGCGTGGAAAATGGGATTACACATATCTCGGCCACTCATTATCCGATCGACTTCATTCTTTATGCAAAATTTATGTTTTTTTATTGTCTTTTATATTCATTACTTAAAATAAACATTTTAGATCATTTTTATGTACCTTTTATCAGAACGAATATTTCGAGAGTCCGAAAAAAATAGTCCCGGTTAATCGAGGTTACTGAAATTCAATAAGCTTCTTTCCATTATTACATACTAAATAGATACCAAATATCAAGTCTCTATCTCAATTTTTTCGGGAGATAGAGCGGTTACAGACACACACACACACACACACAGACAGACAGACGAACAACATTTTTTTTTTTTTTTTTTTTATATATAAAAGTTTTTTGGAATCTCCAGTGTCTGAAACGTGTAAATCCGACAATTTTTTTTTTCGATTTTCAAAACGATTACAAGACTTACCCTATAAATGTCTACATATGATGGGTAAGTAATAAATCGGTGAAGTGCGAGTATAACTCGCGCTCAAAGGGTTCCATACATTAAATTTATTAATTACTATTTATTAATTAACAAACTACAACCACCCCAAATTTTTGCATAATTTTAGTTTCGGTAGAATCGGAAATAAGAGGGGGGGAGGGGGCATATTTTTGCAGTACACTTTCGGCGATATGTCTGAAAATATAATACCAAAATTAAAACAAATGTATTTTTGAGTTTGGTGTTACAAACTATTTCGAATGATACCATACACGGCATGTAAAAAGAATTGCTTTCAAGTAACTGAATTAATATTTCAGCTAATTACCGACAGTTGTTTTCGAAAATCATTATCAACTATGCTTGGATGATTCTATGTCGATAGTTATATCGAGCGCCCTTCAACCCCCTGCTGACCGCTCGTAAAATAAAGTTTGTGCGCAACGGAAACATGTGTTTTTCACAAAAACTATCTTACCTAGGAAAATCGCTATAGTCTTCCTGCAAGGTTTAAATAAACTCCTACTAACCCTAATTTTTTCATAATTTTAGTTTCAGTAGATTCGGAAATGGAGAAGAATGTGGGACATATTTTTGCAGTGTATCTTCGACAACATATCAGAAAATATAGTACGTAAAGTTAAAACAAATGTATTTTTTAGTTCGATATTATGAGATCCTTCACAGGATACCCCACAATATATACAAAAAGGAAATTTGTTTTTTCAAGTAACTTAATTGGCCCCTTTATGTTTGTCCTAAACATATTTCTGAATGGCTAAATGGGAAAATATGTGAGTCAATAGGTTTACAATTTCTCAAGTTTAAACACTCCACGTCCCATAGTTTATGAGTAAAAAGTCTCTGACAGACGGGCAGACAGACACAGGAGTGATCTTATAATGATTCTGTTTTTACTTTTTAAGTACAGAACCCTAATAAAAATGTGGTAAAACTCATATATACTGCTACACATATCATATATTCTAATACGAGCAAATTTTGTGTGTGGTTATGTATATATATATATGCAAATTTTATCTTAAAAACGGCTCTAACGATTTTGACGAAATTTCGTATCCTACAGTTTTGGGGCTACAGAAAACCATTGGGCTAGGTCACATGTTCGAGAAAATTCGATTAGTGGGTCATTTTGGGTCATTTTGGGTCACGGTCTAGCTAATTGTATCTAAAAAACGGTTCAAACGATTTTGACGAAATTTTGTATCCGACCATTTTCGGGCACGAAAAGACTATTGGTCTGGGTCACATGATCGAGAACTTTCGATTAGTGGGTCATTTTTGGGTCAACGCGGGTCAAATTAATTTTATCTAAAAAACGGCTCTAACGATTTTCATTAAATTTTGTGTCCTACGAGTTTCGAGCACGATAAAATCATTGGGCTATGTCACATGTCCGAGAAAATTCGATTAGTGGGTCATTTATGGGTCATTGTGGGTCAAGATCTAAAAAGCGGCTCAATTTACACTAAATTTTGCATCCAATGGTTTTTGGGCACGAGAAGACTGTTGGGCTAGGTCACATGTTCCAGAAAATTCAATTAGTGGGTCATTTTGGGTCATTTTGGGTCATGGTCAAGCTAATTGTATCTAAAAAACGGTTCAAACGATTTTGACGAAATTTTGTATCCGACTATTTTCGGGCACGAGAAGACTATTGGGCTGGGTCACATGTTCGAGAACTTTCGATTAGTGGGTCATTTTTGGGTCAAAGCTGGTCAAATTAATTTTATCTAAAAAACGGCTCTAACGATTTTGATTAAATTTTGTATCCTACGAGTTTCGGGCACGCGAGAATCATTGGGCTAGGTCACATGCTCGAGAAAATTCGATTAGTGGGTCATTTCTGGGTCATTGTGGGTCAAGATCTAAAAAGCAGCTCAATTTACACTAAATTTTGCATCCAATGGTTTTCGGGCACGAGAGGACTGTTGGGCTAGGTCACATGTTCGAGAAAATTCAATTAGTGGGTCATTTTGGGTCATGGTCAAGCTAATTGTATCTAAAAAACGGTTCAAACGATTTTGACGAAATTTTGTATCCGACTATTTTCGGGCACGAGAAGACTATTGGGCTGGGTCACATGTTCGAGAACTTTCGATTAGTGGGCCATTTTGGGGTCAAAGCGGGTCAAGTTAATTTTATCTAAAAAACGGCTCTAACGATTTTGATTAAATTTTGTATCCTACGAGTTTCGGGCTCGCGAAAATCATTGGGCTAGGTCACATGTTCGAGAAAATTCGATTAGTGAGTCATTTATGGGTCATTGTGGGTCAAGATCTAAAAAGCGGCTCAATTTACACTAAATTTTGCATCCAATGGTTTTCGAGCACGATGAGAAGACTATTGGGCTGGGTCACATGTTCGAGAACTTTCGATTAGTGGGTCATTTTTGGGTCAAAGCTGGTCAAATTAATTTTATCTAAAAAACGGCTCTAACGATTTTGATAAAATTTTGTGTCCTACGAGTTTTGAGCACGATAAAATCATTGGGCTAGGTCACATGTCCGAGAAAATTCGATTAGTGGGTCATTTCTGGGTCATTGTGGGTCACGATCTAACAAGCGGCTCAATTTACAGTAAATTTTGCTTCCAATGGTTTTCGGGCACGAGAAGACTGTTGGTCTAAGTCACATGTTCGAGAAAATCAATTAGTGGGTCATTTTGGGTCATTTTGTGTCATGGTCAAGCTAATTGTATCTAAAAAACGGTTCAAACGATTTTGACGAAATTTTGTATCCGACTATTTTCGGGCACGAGAAGACTGTTGGGCTGGGTCACATGTTCGAGAACTTTCGATTAGTGGGTCAGTTTTGTGTCAAAGCGGGTCAAATTAATTTTATCTAAAAAACGGCTCTAACGATTTTGATTAAATTTTGTATCCTACGAGTTTCGGGCTCGCGAAAATCATTGGGCTAGGTCACATGTTTGAGAAAATTCGATTAGTGGGTCATTTATGGGTCATTGTGGGTCAAGATCTAAAAAGCAGCTCAATTTACACTAAATTTTGCATCCTATGGTTTTCGGGCACGAGAAGACTGTTGGGCTAAGTCACATGTTCGAGAAAATTCAATTACTGGGTCATTTTGGTCATGGGTCATGATATTTCAACTCAATTTTAATTTTGACCGAGCATAGCTCGGTCTTCCCTGCTCGTATTACGTTAAAAGACATAAAATTACATTAAAAACACAAATCAACAGTTTGAGCCTACTTCACTGCCGTCGAGAACTCAAGACATGAACTTTGAGCAATGGAGATCTCAACGATAGTGAAATCGGAAACATCTTATGATTGATTTTATATCCTGACTATGGCCTCGGAAGTAGGGTGAAACTGTTGATTTTTGTTTTTAATGTAATTTTATGTCTTTCAACGTAATACATCATTTATCAGTACATATTTGTTTTACCAGATTTTTATTTATTAGAGTTGTATATGGTGTAAGAAGTCCAAAACTTTTCAATACAAAGATAATTCAATCATCAATTACAAAAAAATGTTTGAAATATGATTAGATATAAGACAAAAAATAAGTTTTCAATCGAGTTTATAATCTGAATTGAGGATCTGTTGCTATGCTATTAATGCATTTTCTAACAGTCAAATGTAGAATTAAATAAAATTTTTACCGATAATTTAGATAAATATAAAACATTAGATAAAGTGTTACGCTTAATTGTCCGTAAGTGACATACATAAACAATAAGAGATATCTACATTTAAGAAATAATAATATATGTACTCTTGTATTTAATATGATGATAAACATGTTTGTTTTAAAATATATACATATAATAAGAGACTATACGTTTAGAAATAAGATAAACAGTGTACAAAATATTTAGTAAAACATTTATTGGATTTAAACAACAACCCGTCTCAAATTTCTACTATTCATCCTGCAAACAGTTTACTTAAGCACTTGATTAAATCCAAATTATTTTTATTCAAACTGTTTGTTTTAAAGTTGTTTTTCGCTTCAAAGATTGAAAGATAAACTTCGCCTCATTTAATCCAAAGTTTCTGTGATTAAATAAGGGCAATTTTTTACTAAAATGGCAATAGTTTGGTTTTCTACGGGACACAGGCTGAAGATTCCTGCGTTAAATAAATATTACGCAGGGTGGCCAGAACACTCCCACTCCGAAATCTCTATATATTGAACTACTGAATGTACAAGCTTACAATTTTGTGCACATACTATTCAAAACATGGGGAAATGGATTACGCGAAAAAAAAAAATAGTTTCTGAAATCACCAATAGATGGTTCTGTACAACTTGACATATGCAGAAAAAACATTGTAACCACATTTTATTTACACCACATTTGTCGTCCATTACGAGAAGAAACTGTGACTACCTCTGTAGGTTTTCACTCCCTCGAGTTCTGGTAAAGCAAGTACGGGTTGGAACAACCGGACTTAAGGCCTAGGGCCTGGTTCCCTTTTGGGTGTCCAGCTCCGAAGCTGTTGGGGGACGCCGGCCCGTCTCCAAGTGTCTCGTGGTGACTACCCTACTGGGTTTCACGGCGTATCGCAACGACTTACGTCGTCGACACGTTGGTTTAAGGTTAGTGGGTCCGCAGGTGGCGGTCTTCCGACCGGCCGAAGTGCCGCGGGGAGACAGAACTGCTGGCGCGATAAAACTTCCTCAGGACTTGGGTTCGGTGGTCGTCTACGCGCCGGGCGCTCTTCAGGACGTCTGGCGGCGCAGCTTACTTTTTACACCACATTTGTAAACACATTTTATTTGAACGTACAAAAAGTTCATATGAAAAGGACCTTATCAACACAGGCAGTGCTGCTCAACATGGTTCCTTTCTTGAAGATGTAAAATCTGCGGTCTGTAGCTAGCTTGTTCAATTTCAGATCACAAATGAATGATTGAGATGCTTATCACATGCAAATGCAGAGTGATACCGTCTTACAAATATGCAAAGGTTATCAGACGTCCTCGACAAATAAGATTTTTTAAATGTCCTTACAATCAACAATCAAATGAATTAAGTTTCTCAGAACGAGATAGCCAGGTTGTCGCAAATGCACAACAGATTAACTGCTGTACACTGAGATAAGGTAATTGAGGTAATTGAGTCAAGATATTCCCGCTGTTGCAAATGGGGTACAACAAAAGTTTCGAGCATCCTTTTGCGCCTGTTGGTCGCCACGGTGCATTTCACAGAGACATTGCGAGTAGCCTCTTCGAAAAAGAGATGTCCGAAGATGAATGTGCCTGTGAATCCACACATTCACAGTTTGTTTTTGTATTATTACTTTTGTCTTTATTTGAATTCTCTGCTGTACAGCACCATTTATCAGTGTTTCTGGAACTAATTGTCTTTTCGCGTCAACTCCGTGACCTTTGTAATGAAGCGGTTTATCTTCCGATGAACTTTTTGTGTCTATCTATTATTACAGAAATAATGTATGTCAATTCCTCATAAGTTTATCTATGTAGTGTTAGACGAAAAATTATTATCTAATCATAAATTATAGAGAAAAAATTTTAGTGAATGATTAAGTGTAAGCCAATAATTATAGTTTCTCCAAAATGATTTTTAATCTGAATTTAAGTTTTTAACCCTTTGTGACTCAACCACTCCAATTTAAAAAATATTTACTCATATGTTAAAATATATCATTTTAAGCATGTCAAAATAATTAAGAAAATTAAAAATAATAATATATTATATAATTATATAAATACGTTGCACCTATAGTCGTCGTCTGGTCCGTCCGTCCGTCCGCATACAACAGCGAAAAAACTACGCAGCCGAATGGTTATGGTTTGAATTTTAATATACTATATTATTGTTTCATAATTTTGTCGAGTAATTTCAAATTTTATGAAAAGTGAATCAAAACTTAAAAAGATATTAATAAAATTTTCTTTATTCTATTAAATCCTATCGAGCGTAATCTATATAATAAAAGCGCAAGTCATGTGACTGAGGAAAACAAATACAGGCAAACCACTTGCCAAAATCGCAACCAAATTCGGCCACTTATATTCAAAAAAAATTTCGAATAGAATTGCATAAAAGTTACATTTTTAGAAAGATCGCTCAAAAAATGGCTTGCTTGAGAGATGAATTACATTAAAAAATGTATAGATTCTGAGATAACTTCAGTGGAAATTAGTATCATAATTCATTTAGCTGAAATAATAAGGATGATTTTTTTACATTGTGAAACTAGTTATAAAACAAACGCACCTCATTTGTCACGTTTAACGTACAATTTCCTGCTTGTTGGGTATGTTGCAGATATGCATCGCGGTGATACAACGTGTTAAACATCTTACGTAATTTTATAAAATGCAATTTATCAGAAATTTTTACGCGTACTTTAAGCAATTTTAATTTATTTTAAAGAAATTTCATACTTAAGTGTTTATAATTGACACATAGAAACATTATGCGATATTGAATTTTCTGTAAACGTTTAAATATAAAAGTACTCGTAAAATCTTATAATTCAACATTACATTATAAACGCTTGCTTTTAAAAATAATAATGGATGACTGACTGTACAAGAAGTCGAACAACAAGCGAACATTGAATATGTTTACTTACAATTTTATTAAATTTAAAAAACTAGTCGTTGGGGGCCACCGTAGTACTCACCCATCATGGATATGCATAATGTAAAATATTAAAATAAAAGCTGTGTAAACTATTTATAAAATGCATTGCAATTTGAATAAAATCGTGGCTTGATGACGTCATAAAATTTAAAGGCTCCACTACTGAATTGCTTAAAAGAAACATCTTTATAACTCCAAAAACAATAATCGTATTAACTAGCAGTTTATTGCATCTGATTAAGCGTCTCATTTCCAATTAAAATAGATCTTTGAATTGAAATTTGGATGAAATACAGGGTCATGAAAAATCGAAGAGTGTGGAAAATAGGATTACAAATGTTTCGGCAATTCATTATCCGATCGACTTCATGTTTTAGGCAAAATTTATGTTTTTTTATTGTCTTTAATATTCACTCCTTAAAATAAACAATTTCGAAAATTTTTATGTACCTTTTACCAGAACGAATATTTCGAGAGTCCGAAAAATAGTTCCGAATAATCGAGGTTACTGAAATTCAATAAGCTTCTTCCCATTATTACATACTAAGTACATACCAAATTTCAAGTCTCTATCTCAATTTTTTCGGGAGATAGAGCGTTTACAGATACACAGACGCACGGCAATTTTTTTTAATATGTTTTTCGGAATCTCCAGTGTCTGAAACGTGTAAATCCGTCAAAATTTTTTTTTCAATTTTCAAAACGATTACAAGGCTTCTAGGTATGATGGGTAAGCAAAATAATAATTGATAATTGACTGTACAAAAAGACGAACAACAAGCGAACATTGAATATGCTTACTTACAATTTTATTAAATTTAAAAAATAATAGTTTTAAATCAAATCAAATCTATATCAGAAACATTTTTTATAAACTTTCCGAATTAATATTTAATGTAAAACTCTATTCCTAATGTACCTCATTCTTGTGACAATTTGTAGTACATTAGATAACTAAACTGTTATTTTAGCGTTTCCATCATCTCCCTGCATGCCGTTGATGTTGTTTACTAATTAACATAAATTTGATGCTTAGGATCTGAACTACAATGAGGGAATGGCTCATCACATTAGAATTTCGTTATCTTTAAATGGAAACATATTATTATTCTTATGAAACTGATGCGTCTATATACAGTTTACATAGAGTATAATTCTCTCTTTGTTTACTTATGCAGTATTACACAAACAAAGATAGATAAATCATAAACTAGAAAATTAACTTTATGATTTCATTAAACACAGGAAAATAAAACAAAATTTTCAGAAAAAAAACTTTATACCGGATTCTGCTGACTATTTCATGCATTTTTATTTTCTTCTGTCAGAAGAAAGCATTGTACTAGAAATTTTTATATGACTTCCGGTTTTCGACGGATTTACATGTTTTAGGGGTCAGAGATTGCTAAACACATGTTTTTACAAAATGTCTGTCTGTCCGTGTGTCTATCATTGTATCATCAAAAAATGTATGAAGTTATGCATATAAAACCAAAGGTATTGATACAAAATTGATTTATAGGTTTATGACTATGGTCACGAATTTTGAAGTATTAACATGACTGAGATAGAAGAAAGTTTTGGGATTGGCACATCCGACTAGTTAAGATATAGCAACATGAAAGATAAAAAAGCATAATATAAACTTACTTATACGGGATTAGTAAGTTCTTTTTTCGGGGTATACACTTATAATTTAACTAGTAAATCTTACAGATCAGAGGCCTCAACGTTAGCTCTACAAATCATTATTCCTTAATCTTACTAATTTTTAATATAATCGGCATAGTATCTGATATCCTAAATTTCAATTTTTCAAGTTATTTATACACTTATAAGAATATAAGATCTATCGGAACTTCCGGAATTTTAGAAGTATCACATTAAACACAATGTTATCCAATGATAGGATAAATTACTTATTAGTTTTGTATCAATCGGCTGTTCGCATCTAGGTATCCCGACGATTCTCAAGCAGCTGACGTACAACAGAATGATGAAAAGTACTGATTTTATTGGCGGTGTAATAGCGTATTTTTTGAAGTATTAACATGTACGAGATAGAAAAAAGTTTTGGGATTGGTCCATCCGACTATTAGTTTTAGAATGCGATCAGATTTTGTAACAAACTCTGATAGATACTTAAGTAATTTCTAAATAATTTAAGGTGGATAATAATTTCACTCTGACAATGCTCATACTTGCTCTTTTTTATAAAAGCTTGTTTTTAAAATAACAATGCGTGATTATACAAATACATTTTTATAAAACATATGAAAAATATTTATTGAGAAATGTATGTAATTTATACAATAACTTGAACAAACGCCTAACAAACTATGTGCTATAAACAATTTCTTTAAATGCTTCATTACATCTTTAAATTAAAACACTATTGCTAAATACGATTCTCTTAACAAATATCTATTGTCATCCCGTTTATCGGTGATATGATTTGCTAATAAACCTTTTCCAAGTTAGTGGGAATTATAGCTCTCACTTAATTTTAATCTCCCAGTTCCAAATTTGTACCAGAGTTTTTTAATAAAGATTTCTGTTATAACGTAACGTGACAAAAAACATTTAATTACTTTTAAATATGCAGTATATATACATTTAACGTCTGAATTTAAAAACCATTAAAACACCAAATAAAATAAATTAAGACAGACTTGAGCACAGTTAAAAAATAAAATTTAAAAAATATATACTTAAAAACAATTAAAAATACAATTTGTGAACATTTCGCCAAGCGACACGCGATGCATCATCAGTACAAAAATTCCATTGCATAGCAAACGACTGAACAAATCAAGAAAAGTTAAAGTTAATTATTTTAAAAACAGACAATATTCACTAGGTACAGAAAGAGCTTCATTCAAAGTCTGCGATCGCAATTGAGTGAACCCCTCAAGGAGTAATGTACCATGATAGCTGTTACAACCCGATTTCAAAATACTGGCGTTCGCAATTAGCGGGATGTGATTCGTTTGAAGTGAATGCTGAAAAAGTTTTGAATTCAAATTACCATTATTTAAATCAACAGTGTGTTCTTTTAGACGAATTTCCAATGATCTACCTGTTTCAGCAATGTAAACAATATTGCAATCTTTACAGGGAATAATATAAACAACGTATCTAAATTACCCGGTGTTGTTTATATTATTCCCTGTAAAGATTGCAATAGTGTTTACATTGGTGAAACAGGTAGACCATTGGAAATTCGCCTAAAAGAACATTCTGGTGCTTTAAAAAATGGTAATTTGAATTCAAAAATTGTCCAGCATTCATTTCAATCGAATAAAACCCCGCTAATTGCAAATTATTTTTAATTGTATTTAAGTATATTTTTTATAAAATTTTATTTTTTAACTCTGTTTAAATCTGTCTTAATTTATTTTATTTGGTGTTTTAATACTTTTAAATAAATTGTTTTTTTTTTTAATTTATTTCCCATTTAATCATTTCTACATTCGAGCAACGAAATTAGTTTGCCTAAAAAGTGTTAGAAAAAGCTCGAGGGTTAAGATTTGAAATGAAACAAGACAAATTTCTATCCAATTCCGATTCCCTGATCTTAATAAGGAATTTGATAATATTCCGATGAACTTTTCATGCCCATGTACTGTTACATTGAAAAAGAACGTTGGAAAAGTTTGCATTAAAATTTTATTCAATTCACACAACAACCTGATAAATCTTCGAATAAAAAAATTGTGTTACAAACAATTTGATTAAACAGCTCATTGCATCTCTATTTACAACGCTATTGTTATTGTACGCTATTATCTTAACAATGTCGTATTATGACGCTAAGTCGTTATCTTAGCCTCTATTATCATTCCTTTTATCGCAGACGTGATTAACTAATTAACAAAATATAGAGGCTTAGGATTTGAACTGAAATGAGAGACAAATCTCCATCTAATCAGATCTTTGTAATGAAAAGGATTACGTTCCGATGAACTTGTTGTGTCCATGAATTGATAAACAAAGAATATAAGTCAATTCCTCTTAATTTAATCCATACAGCGTTGGACGGTAAAATATTAATGATTAAATTAATTACAAAATAAGTTTTATTGATTAAGTATAAACTAATATTATAGGTTTTCCAACATGATTTTTAATCTAAAGTTTTTTCTTTCTTCTATCTATACAAGAAGACAGTATTGGTTTCGAAAATAGCTTCGACTTTTGATTTTCGGCGGATTTACATGTTTTAGAAGTTTCTGAACAATAGAAAATATTTGGCCTTGAGTCTGTGCGTCTGTCTGTCTGCATCTGACACAACTTTTCTGAGAGCTCTAACTGACGAACTACAGCGTAGTAAATTATGAAATTTTCTATGAAATTCTATCTTTATATGAACTAGTGCTGATAAAATTTTGGGCAATATTTCTCAAGAATACCGGAAATAGATAATTTTTTTTTATTATGTTATGCTCCTATTTTCAGTTTATACATACAGAATTCAACAAAACCTCAATACTAGAATCCTCATGATAGACATAGATTGTAATTGCTTTTGGTTGCGGTCATCTAAGCGGGGTACCGAAACTCGATGGTTTGTTCGAAACAAGCGGTGCTTATATTACCAGTTTGAATGCACATAATTCAACAAAACTACACTCTTAGCTTCCTGAATATATAACTACATTGTCATTCATTTTTTGTTGCAGACCTCTAAGAAGAGGTGTCGAAAAACACCTATTTGCGAAATCGATATAGTTTCTTCGTAATCATTTAATTTGGTTTCATTTATAATATATGAGAGTGTTTTTGGATGACCAAAACGTTCTAGTTTAATCATCTGACGTATTTCTATAAAGTGCAGTTTCGCAGAAAATTTTCACGTATTTTTTAAGGTTTCGTACTTAAAAAGTAAAAACGGTTACATGAGCAAGATCACTCCTGTGTCTGTCTGTCCGTCTGTCTGAGACCTTTTTCTCGTAAACTATGGGACGTGGAGAGTTTTCAGATTATTAGCTATTCACAAATATTTTTAGGAAAAATTAAGAGGGTTAATTAAGATACTCGAAAAGAAAAGTTTTTTTTTAGTTTATCGTGTGGGGTATCATGTAAAGGATCTCGTAATACCAAACTCAAAAATATATTTGTTTTAATTTTAGGTATTATATTTTCAGAGATATTGTCGAAGATGCACTGCAAAAATATGTCCCTCTTCCCTCTATTTCCCAACCTACTGAAAATGAAAATATTAAAAAATTAGGCGTAGTAGCAGTTTATTTAAGCCTTGCACGAAAACTGTAGAGATTCTGCTAGCTAACATAGATTTTGAGAAAAACGCATTTTTCCGTTACACACAACCTTTACTTTTCGGGCGGTCAGCGGGGGAGTTGACGGGCACTCGAGATATCTATCAATGCAGAATCATCCAAAGATATTTGATAATAATTTTCGAAAAACAACTGTCGGTAATTAGCCGAGATATTAAGTTAATGGGAAAATAAATTTTCTTTTTATATATCGTGTAGGGCATCGTTCAAAAGATCTCGTCACATCGAACTCAAAAGAATATTTGTTTTAATTTTAGGTATATTTTCTGAGATATTGTCGGACGTACTGGGAAAATGTACCCCCTCCTATTTTCGAATCTACTGAAACTAAAACTTAAATTATGAAAAAAATTAAGCCTAGTAGGAATTTGCTAATTAATAAATAGTAATTGATAAATTTAATGTACGGAAGCTTTTGAGCGTGATTTATACTCGCACTTGACAGATGTATTTAACATTTTTAATTTATTTTTTAATAAAATTATATACTTAAGTGTTGATAACCGTAACTTATAAATAGTATGTCGATGTTGAATATTTTGTTAAATTTCAAAGTAGTTGTATTTTGAAAATTCTTTCATTCTGCATTATGATACATCTTTAAGTTCAACATTTGTTCTAAAAAAATAACAGTAACGAAAAACTATACATGTAGAACTTTTAAATAAACCATTGAAAAATTTTATTTGCAATTTTATCCGATTTATGCAAACTGTGTCTCAATAAATAGACCAAATTTGTGACAGAAACAGTTTTTTTAAATTTCTCATTTAATATTTAAAGTTAAACACTCTTGTTAATGTACCCCATTCTCTTAATAGATTAGTATTATGGCGCTAAACCATTATCTTACCACTTCCATTATCATCCCAGTTATCGCTGATGTGGTTCACTAATTAACAGTAGCTCGAAGTTTAGTATCTGAATTAAAAGGAAACAACTGCCTTCCCAATCAGAATTCCGTCATCTTTGAAATTTAAATGGATTGCCGGATGAAATTGTTGTGTGCAAGTAATTGTCATAGAAGCAGTGTGAATTATTGCTTTCTATGTTCATTTAGGCTCCATTATACAAACAAAATTTCCTAATTTAGAAATGAGACAAACTTTTTGGATGCTGTGACTAAGTATAAGTTAATAAAATAAATATTACAGTATAGTCTTTTAGTCTTTAATCGGATTTTTAGTCTTTTGAATATTTTAGTATTTTATACAGGATGCCTCCAAAAAGGTTGAAATGTTTTTATGTTTTATATATATATGTTTGTTTAATATACGATAGGGAATAAGTTTAAGTTAAAGGAATAGTCATTCCATTAATTTTCAATAAGTTAATTTTTTCAATATTTATACAAACTTCTAGACAAAATTGGCCAATTAGAAAATTTTTCGTTTTGGTTTAACTAGATCATAAATAATGACAAATACTGGTTACCAGTTTTTAAAAACAAAATATGATTTAATAAATAAAAGACCGACTAATACCACTCATTTGTACCATTTAAAATGCTTTCTCATCAGTAAAAATGTAGGACTATATACAAATTCACAATGGTAACAAAGTAAATATCTCTAATTTTAATCTCCCAATGACAAATTTGTACCAGAGTTTTTTTTTTAATAAAATATTTTTTTATAACTTACGTGACGAAAAGCATTTAATTACTTTCCAATAAATTGTTTTTTAAATTTATTTCACATTCAATGATTTCTACATTCGAGCAACGAAATTAGTTTGCCTAAAAAAGTGTTAAAAAAGCTCAAGGCTTAGGATTTGAAATAAAACAAGACGAATTTCTATCCAATTCCGATTCCGTGATCTTAATAAGGAATTGGATAATTTTCCGATGAACTTTTCATTCCCATGTACTGTTACATTAAAAAAGAACATTGGAAAAGTTTGCATTAAAATTTTATTCAATTCACACAATAACCTGATAAATCTTTGAATGAAACATTTGTGTTGCAAACAATTTGATCAAACAGCTCATTACATCTTTATTTGCAACGCTATTGTTATTGCACACTATTATTTTAACAATATCGTATTATGACGCTAAGTCGTTATCTTAGCCTCCATTATTATTCCATTTATCGCAGACGTGATTAACTAATTAACAAAATATAGAGGCTTAGGATTTGAACTGAAATGAGAGACAAATCTCCATCTAATCAGACCTATGTAATGAAAAGGATTACGTTCCGATGAACTTGTTGTGTCCATGTATTGATAAACAAAGAATATAAGTCAATTCCTCTTAATTTAATCCATACGGCGTTGGACGGTAAAATATTGATGATTAAAGGTAAAATATTGATGATTAAATTAATTACACAAATTTTTTTATTCATTAAGTATAAACTAATATTATTGGTTTCCCAACATGATATTTAATTAGAAGTTCTTTTCTTTCTTGTATCTATATTCTTGAAACTTAAGACGCCATCGAACGATCGACATTATGAATCATCTTTTCTAAAGAATCATCTTTCCTCTTGCTTTTCGTTTCTGGAAAGGAAAAGCCGTCAGCTGATTGGCTGAATGGCTCAGCTCATTTTTCTAGTGTACAAGAAGAAAGTATTGAATTCGTGAAAATTTTAAGCTTTCGATTTTCGACGGAATTATATGTTTTAGAAGATCCTAAACATGATTTGCTGCTTTTAAAAAATATCTGTCCTTGAGTTTGTTTGTTTGTCTGTCTGTATCTGACACAGCTTTTCTAGGTGGTTTAACTCACGAACTACTGCGTACAAAAGGATGAAATTTCATATGAAATTTTATATTTATGTTAATTGGTGCTGATTAATTATTGGGCAACATTTCTCAAGAAGGGGTGCAGGAAATAGGTAATTTGTTTGATTTATGTTATGCTCATATCTCCAGTTTATATGGGCAGAATCCAATAAAACCTCAATATTAGAATCCTTATGATAGACATAGATTGTAATTATTTTTGGTTGCGGTCATCTCAGCGGGGTGTCAAAACTCGATGGTTTGTTCGAAACAAACGGCGCTTATATTACCAGTTTAAATGCACAGAATTGAACGTAACTTCACGCTTAGCATCCTGAATGTAAGAATACATTGTCATTCATATTTTGTTGCCGACTTCTAAGAAGAGGTGTCGAAAAATACTTATTTGCGAAATAGATATACATTCTTTTTAATCATTTAATTTGGTTTCATTCATAATACATGAGAGAGTTTTTTTGATGGCCAAAACATACTAGTTTAATCATCTCAGTTATTTTTATAAAGTGCAGTTTTTCACGTATTTTTTAAATATTTTTTATTTATTTTTCAATAAAATTATATACTTCAGTGCTGATATATGTCAGTGCTTATAAATAGTATAGCGATGTCGAATGTTTTCTTAAATTTCAAAATAATTGTATATTGAAAATTCTTTCACTCTGCATTATGATAAATCCTTATGTTCAACATTTGTTCTAAAAAAATAATAATAATAACGAAAGACTATACATGTAGAACTTTTAAATAGACCATTAAAAATTTTATTTGCAATTTCATCCGATTTATGCCAAATATGTCTCAATAATTAAGCCAAGTTACTGCCAGAATGAGTTTGTTTAACTTTCTCATTTAATATTTAAAGTTAAACACTGTTGTTAATGTACCCTATTCTCTTAACAGTTTAGTATTATGGCGCTAAACCATTATCTTACCACTTCCATTATCATCCCAGTTATCGCTGATGGGGTTTAGTAATTAGCAGTGGCTCGAAGTTTAGAATCCGAATTAAAAGGAAACAACTGCCTCTCCAATCAGAATTCCGCGATCTTTGAAATTTAAATGGATTGTCATCGGATGAAATTGTTGTGTCCATGTAATTGTCATAGAAAGAGTATGAATTAATTCTCATTAAGTTTATTTAGTCTGCATTATACAAACAAAAATTCCTAATTTAGAAATGAGAAAAACTTTTTGCATTCTATGACTAAGCGTAGGTTAATAAAATAGATATAAACCCTTTCTGGCACAGACAAATTCTGTTCGTAAAATGAAAAATTACTGACTGCCAACGGAAATTACAAACGACATTAAAATAATACGAACTTCTTATTTTACGCTTTCAATATAGAAACAAAATTTTATTAAAATATTCTTGGTGTCATATGCAAGTTTAGAATTAAAATTAGGTGTGCCCGGAGCGGGACCACTGCGCCGGAAATGGTTTAAAGTACAGTCTTTAATCTGAATTTTAGTACTCTGGATATTTTAGGCTTTTAATCAGGATGTCTCAGAAAGGTTCAGATGATTTAGACGTTCCTCATGTTGGAGATATGCAGTACGTAATTTGCAAAATTGATTAATATACTGTTGCAAAAAGGTTTAATAAATAGTTAAAGAAATTATAATAACTTAAGAAGAAGTTAAAGAAATAGAAGTAAATTACACTTTTTTATTTTTATGCAAACCTCAAGACAAAATTAGACAATTGGATATACAGTAAAACCTCTGAATAACGGACACCTCGGAAGCACGGAATTTGTCCGCTATTCGGAGGTATCCGCTTTTCAGAGGTAAAAACATACAAATATGCAGGTATTGGAGATTGAAAATCTGTCCGCTAAATAGAGGTGTCCGCTATTCGGGAGTGTCCGTTATGGAGGTTTTACTGTATTTTCGTTTTGTTCCAACAAGAACATAACAAACAGGTTAGAAATTGTACGTCAAACATGAGAAATGAGGTGCGTTCGCACTATAACTAGTTTTATAAATATATTTGGTGAAACATCTGTTGCACATTTATGCAGAAATGTATGAATACAAAATTTATTTTATGTGTAGATTTTCATATTAATTTTATTTTATGAAATTAAGTTTCAATAAACTTTTACAAACAAGTAATTACAATAATGAACAGAAGAAAGTATATTCAACTAAGTAAATTATATCCAATGGTTTGAGTATCATAGTTGAGATTTTTTCCAACACAGCGCAAAAAGATGCCGGGACCAGGACTCGAACTTGGGTACCTTGGTTTGCCGTACCAACGCTCTCCCTACTGAGCTATCCCGACGATATCCTGGGTTGGTATACTTCTTATTTATTGAACAAGGCTGCAAACTGCAGCGCTAATATCATTCATCCGAGCTATAACTATAGCATTTACATGATGAATCTTGTTGAAATAGCTTATGAATGAAAGTAATTACAATTTTCTTACATTAAAATTATACTATGGGCAAATATCCAATACAAAACACTGAAAATAAAATCATTGTTATTATCTCACTGAAATAATGAATTTTATCGTCTGTTATTTTGATATGATTAATTTCGGTAATGAAATATGTACATTTTATGTTGGCAACATTTTATATTTTATTGACAATTACTGAAAATTCCAATGGAAAACTTTAGCTAAATTGGAAATTTTCAGAACTTGAAATCCATATTTAGACTCTTTTATTATTTAATATCTATTTCTCCGGAAACATCTATCGAAAAAACTGCCGGTAGATTATATGATTGCTATCGACTATTAAACAATTTTATTATACGAATTCGGATTTTAAATTCAGTAATACAAGTAATTCGATTTTCATAAAATTTGAAATGGCTCGACAGAATTCTGCAACGATTATATATATTAAATTTCAAACCATTCGGTTGGGTAAGTTTTGCGCTGTTCTATGCGAACAGACGGACGGACCAGACGACGTCTATTCGTGCTAGTTATTTATATAATTAAGAACGTACCTAAAAACAGCTACCCATATTTTAAAAATTAACTAGTTGTAATAAAGAAATAAACATTTTTTTTCGTATCATGTAAAATGATTTTTCTTCAGTAAATACAGAGACCATTCAAGAATCCAGAAAGGATATTTTTAGATAAAAAAATATGTAAACAAGTTTTGAATAACTGCATCACAAATCCACATAAGTAAATTAATACACAAGTAGAGATTGTGTAAAGAGATAAATTTAGTTTTAAATTCTAGAAACTAATAAAAAAAAGCAATCAATCTCAAAGAATTAATCTCATACCTAATATATAACTGAACTCTTCTAATAACCTTTTGTGTGTATTTTGGCGATAATTCTTCACTACCAAAATCATTGAAATCATATATTTCCTTCTGCTGAAAGCAAAAAAATACAATATATATATATATATATATATATATATATATATATATATATATATATATATATACTTATATATATACTTATATATATATACTTATATATATACTTATATATATATACTTATATATATACTTATATATATATACTTATAAAAGAACAAGTCCTGACTGACTGATAATCAACGCTGAGCCTCAACAGTTGCACCCAGAACAATAAAATTTGGAAGACATGTTCCTTATACAATGTATGCACCCAATAACAAAGGATTTTGGAAAATTAACCCCCTAAGGGGGATAAATAGTGAGTCGAAAGTTTTATGCCGTTTCACAATATCTCAGCAGCAGTTTTAGATAGGAGCGTGAAATTCAGCATAACAAATCGACTAAAAAAATATTTAAACATGTTTTTCTACGATTTTGTCGTCAATATCGGCTATGAACCCGATTATGGAAGATTAGACGCATATGACACCTATTGCTTATTTTGTATTACGTATTTTGAGTGACATGGTTCACAGGAAAAGTTTTTTTTAATATTTTATACATTGTTTTTGCGATTTTCGTCTTTAGCAATCGGATTTAATTTTTTATGCAAAATATAGTACTTTTTCCCCCTCTTCTTAAAATATTCTTTAAGTAAAGATTTGCTATCTAAATACTGATCGCCCTATTTATGGACCCAGGTATGCACAAGACTTCGTTATAGTGGTTGTCGTATAATCAGTTTATAGGCATAAAACGCACAGGACTCTGTTGTAATGATTGTCATTTTAACGATTTATTCAAACAAAAATCACAGGGACCCGTTACAGTTATCCCTGTTTTACCGATTGTTGAAGAGCACACAGACCCCCGTTATTTTGATCCCCATATTGACAATTTATGGGTGTAAAACCACAGTCTCCATTTACAATGATCACCATATATCTTAGGCTTAGCCATTTTTGTTTATTTTAAGAAAAATCTCTCCTTTTCTCCTAGATAATAACGGGCAAGACTTTTGTCAGGGCGCAAATGAAATATATATATATATATACATTTATGTCACGAAATCTTTATTTACATGCTTTTTAGGGTTTCGTTCATCTCACGAAACCCTATTACTCCCGCTGCGTTGTCTGTCCGTCACAGAGCCATTCTCAGAAACTATGTAACTTACAGAGTTGAAACTCTGTGTATATCTAGCTGAATACCAGCTGAGAAGCTCAAAATATTAAAATTTGAAAAAATCGTATTATTTTAATAAATAGAGATAAAAAGCCAAAATTCTAACAGCCTTTTCCTATTAAATTTAAACATTTTTCGTTAAAGCAGTTGCCAAAAATTAAAAATCCACATTGAAATTCTTTCTACAGTAATTAATTTTCTATTGACGATTTCCACGTGAAAAATGAAAATGAAATAAAAAGTTTCACCTATTGAAAAAAATATTAATATGAAATAAAAATGATTGACGTCATAGTGGTAATAAAAACGGAAATTTTCAAAGATTTCTCAATAATACAAGGAGTATGAGAATGTGTATGTACACAAAAAGATTAATATCACGTCATTAGAGAATTAAAAAGAAACTCTGACGTCATATTGGAAGTCTAACGAATTTTTACAATGTTTGAGAAAAATACAAAGCGAGTATCAATATGAGTAATTTAGAATAGTAAATATATGAGTTTGAGAAACATATTGAATCATGATAAAAATCCGATTATGGAAATATTCGCATATTTTAACATTTTGAAGGTGTACAACATGTTTAATTTTGAAATTATTTTTTTTAAATATCGCATTTAGTTCGCATGACAGATATTATTATGACAGAATATAATAGCGAGCTTAGCTGGCTATCGGGTTGGTTTAGATATTCGAAAAAACGAAAAAATATACCAGTAAATTTTTACATTATAAAAAACACGGCTTTTTTTTTTAATGTTGCTAAATGAAATTTATTTGGATTTATTAAAGAAAGGATAAAGTGTTTTGAAAGGAATATTAAACGAAACCCTTTGAGCGATCTTCGATCACACTTACCCACTTGTTTTATATTCTTATTAGTTACTTCCGCATAGTTTAAAATGAAATGTTTTTCTGTTTGCACGTTAAATACACTTTCTGGACTCCAAGAAAAGTCTGATCTATATACTTCAGAAGGAATCTGGGTCCCAAACAGAAGCTATCGGCTTGACGGGCGAAGACCGGCTAGTATATATATACCAGTAGAACTGTGAGATGCTTTCGCATTACAATCTTTAAAATTATTTACTGATACGTTTATTCATTAATTTATAATTAACTGTATTTTTAATTAAAATAACGTATTTCAACGAAATGCGAGTATACTATGTCGAAAACCTCTTCAAAACCTTCCGTACAATAACTCATTCTTCTGTGTCATTCATCAGCAATAATATGTACCATAATTGCATTAAATGAATACGTATTAAACCAGTTTTCATTTTGTACATTCCAAGACATGAACTTTAGTTCCTTTTTTAATAAAAAGAATTAATTAATAATGTTATCCTGCATTAATAAGATACAAATTGTATTTTCAGATGAACACTAATGTTTAATATATAGTAGAATGGTACTTGTGAAAGAGAAATTACGTCAGTTTAACGTCATCATAATAACAAGTTTTATTAATTTAAATTTATATTTCGTTTTAGGTTTTAATATTTAAAAATGTCGATCCACTTTTTATAAATAAATATGACTTAAATGTTACATTTAAAAACCATATATAATTAACTTATAATCCATCAAACATTTTCCCTCGTCCTTAATTTGTTCTAAGATGTGGCAATAGTACATTTAAAAATACTTTTTTTTCTTGAAATATATTAATTATAAGTAAATGAATAAAACAAATTGTGAATTCAATACAAATATACACGCTTAAGTGGAATAAAAAGCAGGCTGTATCCTGTTTCTTGGAGTTATAATCCACTTATATAGAAAGTTTTAATTAATTAATTGAGCCATTTTGATGTTTCTGGTTTATCATGGAATCTATGTTGGCATTTGACCAAATCCATGCTATTAGCTGTGCTTAAACTCATTCATTCTTTCCCTTACAGTTTTATTTATAATATTTATAATTAACTGCAATTTTCAATCAAACAACTTGTCAGAAATTTCTTGAAAAACCTTTTGTCTGATACCTCATTCATCGTTCTGCATTTTGTATATACTTAGAAAAAAGGGAATGTTGACAACAGAAATAATATACATGGTATATAAATATATACACTCTTTTATCTAACTTACTTGGTAAATACAGAATTTTGTAATCTATTTTGCACTCACTTCCTGATAGGCTAGAATTTAAAAAAATTATGTATACAGGTGTGTTTACAATAATAATACAATGTTTCAATACTTTTAGAACATAACTATAAATTAATAAATTAATTTTAAAGCATTTTTGCGTTACCCGGGCACAGGTTATAAATTGCAGAATATTCTTTATTTATGCATTGTATACAAGTTACTGGAACAAAGTAAATAATTGGCGAAATCACGCTTGGTAAAATATGCCAATTGTCAGTGAAACTGCAACAATGAAATATTTGATACACTAAAAATAATATATAACGGTTGATCAAATGAAAACGGAATAATGGTTACAATTTGGTTTATTTTTGGATGAGTGCGGTGTAACTTTGTGTAGAGGTAGAGCGGGATGTGAGGAAGACAACCCCTACTGAGGAATGGACTTGCCGTAAGTAATATTGCAGTAGCACCTGTTATGTGCTGGCGGTCGGCCAACAGTATACCACCTGTCTGGCAATCTATTGTTATTGTTATCCATCTGCATCTGCGAAATGTTTGCGAGTAAAAAAAGAGCAACGTAGTGTTATTTTTATTTAGTGGCAGAAGGAGTTGGATTTTGTGAAGTTTATTGGCGAATGAAGGCAGTGTAAGGAGAACATCCACTGTCATTGATTCGTGTGCAGGGCGGTCACAAACACGTACAAGAGAGAGTTTGGTGATGTTTCGGTGGACCGTGATGGATTACCAACCGTATAACCCAGATCTTTCGCAATATGACTTTCCCATCTTTGGTCCGATGAACAAGGAATCGAAGGGTCCCCGTTTTGTACTCGGACATCGAAATCATGAACAATGCTCGAAACTGGTTCCAATTTCAGCTAAAGGACTTCTATGAGCAAGGTATTAATCATTTGGTGAAACAGTGGGACACGTGCTTGTGCATCTTTCGAGATTATATTTGAAATAAACTATGCAATTTCATTCTGCGGCCCCTGTTCCGTTTTAATTTAATCCCCCCTACTATATATATATATATATATATATATATATATATATATATATATATACATATTATGCGTGTGTGTGTGTGTGTGTGTGTGTCTATATATATAATTAATTGTGTAATATTTTTTAGAAAAATCTAATCAGATCAAACTGTATTTATTTACGCAATATTCTTTATAAGAATTCGCTAATTTAAAAAACTCTTTGAACAGCAACGTTCTTATAAAGCGTAATCTTCAAGAAATTTAGACAGGAAGGATTGAAGATATCTAAAGTTATGCATAAGAAAAACATTCTAATTTCTTTTAAGTAAATGTATTGCTGTAGGTATGTATCATTAACAAATAACAAATTATTTCTCAAAAGTCTACCAAAAGATTTGCTGAATTATTTTTTTACAAAAATCTAATTGGATCAAACGGTACTTATTTACGTAATATTCTTACAAGAAATAATATTCTATAATTAAAAAAGTCTTTGAACATTCTTCTTCTCATAAAGTATAATCTTCAAGAAATTTTACACAGGAGGGATTGAATAAATCTAAAGTTATGCATAAGAGAAACATTCTAATCTCTTTTAAGTAAATCTATTTCTGTAGGTATATATCATTAACAAATGACAAAATATTTCTCAGATGTCTTCCAAAAGATTTGCTGAATTATTTTTCAGAAAAATCTAATTAAATCAAACTGTATTTATTTATGTAATATTTTTATAAGAAATAATATTCTATAATTAAAAAAGCCTTTGAACATTCTTCTTCTCATAAAGTATAATCTTCAAGGAATTTTGCACAGAGGGAATGAATAAATCTAAAGTGCATAAGGAAATCATTCTATTAATATTTGAAGTAAATGAATTGCTGTAGGTATGTATCATTCACAAATAACGAAATATTTCTCAGAAGAATTCTAAAAGATTCTAAAGAACTAATTTTCAAAAAAAACAATTTAATTTCTGTTCCTCATGTCGAAAACTGATACAGCTGAAATGAAATATCGTAGTTGAGATGAAATAAAGTAATTATGTTATGTACATCAAACAAGGAAGGAATATTTCAACTATATTAAAATAGTATTTACTTGGAATATTTTATTAATGAATATAAGAAATCAAAGGTGCAGATGTGAATCTCTATAGATAATTAAAAGACTAAGTATGTGCTTATTTTCCAGCAATATTATCTTTCGTTGAAAAGAGTTTTTTTTTTTTTTTTTTTTAATTATTATATGAAATTAAACTTCCATCAATTTCTAAACTTTAGGAAAGCAGATAATATTGGAACAATTTATTTTTTTCCTGATTAATGTAAATATAATAACTAACTAGTATGCTGGGGCTATCACAAATTTTCTTATATATAAATGAAATCGTCTGCTACCAAACTTAAATGAGAAAATATTAGAAAGAGGCATGTTAACATCAGAATTAAAATATATGTTATATCCTTCTTTGACTATTTTATTTAACATACTTGGTTAATATGTGCGAAGGTGGAATTTTTAGTCAATTTTTCACTCACTTTCTGATATGTTAGAATTGTAAAACTCCCTTCTAACAATTTGTAAACTTTAGGGAAACAGATAATATTGGAAGAATATATTTTTCTGATTAAAGTAAATATAATAACTAACTAGTATGTTGTGGCCATCACAAATTTTCTTATATATAAATGAAATCGTCCGCTACCAAACTTAAATGAGAAAATATTAGAAAGAGGCATGTTAACATCATAATTAATGTATATGTTATATCCTTCTTGCACTATTTTATTTAACATACTTGGTTAATATATGTGAAGGTGGAATTTTTAGTCAATTTTTCACTCACTTTCTGATATGTTAGAATTGTAAAATTCACTTTCATCAATTTGTAAACTTTAGGAAAGCAGATGATATTAGAAGAATATATTTATTCCTGATTAATGTAAATATAATAACTAATTAGTATGTTGTGGCCATCACAATTTTTTTTATATATAAATGAAATCGTCTGCTGCCAAAATTAAATGAGAAAATATTAGAAAGAGGCATGTTAACATCAGAATTAATATATATGTTATATCCTTCTTGCACTGTTTTTTTTAACATATTTGGTTAATATATCTGAAAATAAATTTTTCACTCACTTTCTGATATGTTAGAATTGTAAAAATCATGTACATGGGTGTACTTTGAAGACAAGACAATAAACTATACTAATTGGTTGTGAAACTGCAACAAAAGAATATTTTAAACACTAAAGAGTAATATATATATGCATATATATATAATAAAGAGTGTAATATTTAAAAATATATCTACGCTTTTGTTTTTTAGAAAAATCAAATTAGATCAAACTATATTTATTAACGTAATATTTTTATAAGAAGTAATATTTTGTAATGAATATATATAATTTTCTTTCACCATTTAAAAAAAATTCTTTGAACGTTCACGATCTTATAAAATATAATGTTCAAGGAATTTTACACAGGAGTGATTGAATAAATCTAATGTGCATAAGAAAAAAAATATATTAATCTTTGAAGTAAATGTATTGCTGTAGGTATGTATCATTAACAAATAACAAAATATTTCTCAGAAGTATTCTAAAAGATTCGCTGAAAACGAGAAAAACTAATTTTCATAAAAACATAATTTAATTTCTGTCCCTCATATCGGAAACTGATACAGCTGAAATGAAATACCGGAGTGCAAATACAGAGATGAAATAATGTTACGTATATCAAACAAAGAAAGAAAACTTCAACGAAATTAAAATAATATTTACTTGGGATATTCTATTAATGAATAGAAGAAATCCCAGGTGAAGATATGGAACTATATAGATAATTAAAAGATTAAATAAGTGCTTATTTCTAAGAAAGATTATATCTTGTTCAAATGAGTTATTTTTTTCTCTTATGGGTCAAAATCTCATAAGTGTGATTTAGATCTAATTTTTAAAAGTTTGATATTATGCTCAATTTGAATTTTTAATAACCACTAATATATTACAGAAGGTACCTTTATGCATGTAGTTTTGTAACTCGAAGCCAGATTTTGGAATTTTTGAATACATTTTTTTAATTAAATTTTTTATGTGATTCTTAGTGTTATTTGACGTTTCGATGCGATTTTTCCACATTAATAAGGGGAATTCTTGTTCAAATCTTTTAGCCCAATATAGTAAATTTTATCTTCTTTTCAATAAAGTTTATGCGAAATTCGTATAGCGATTTTTGAATTTTTGGCGATTTTTTTTCTTTGACACTAAAAAATTTTGCCAGAATACTTGATTGTTTCGGTGGTTGCGCTTCCATTTCAACCTCAGATAAGCTCAGAATCGTCATTTTTTTTTCTCTTTTTAAGCGTGGAGAAAGTTGATAATAGTTTAGAGATAAAAAATCATGATTTTAAATATGCGAATTTTAGTGTTTTTTGACGTTTCGCTGCGATTTACCCAAATTAGTAACCGAAATCCGGTTCCAATCTTTTAGCCCAATATAGTAAATTTCATCCACTTTTCAATAAAGTTTATGCAAAATTCGTACAGCGATTTTTGATTTTTTGGCGATTTTTTTCCTTCGACAACAAGCAATTTTACCCAGAATACTTTATTCGTTCGGTGGTTGCTTCCATTTCAGCCTCAGATACACTCACAATCGTCATTTTTTAAACTCTTTTTAGCTTGGAGAAAGTTGATAATTCTTTAAAGATAAAATATCTTAATTTTATAAAAGGAAGGCCGGATTATTAATTAACCCGATTATTTTATTAGATTTATTTTAGTTTAATTTAAAAAAAAATTTTCATGTTTTGCAGCGTTTTTTGTTTCAAATGACGTCACAAATCGCCCATTACAAGTCAAACACCATTGGAGGGCAGTTGTGATTGGTAGCTGATAGAATTCTAGGCATAGCTGGAAGTCAACCGGGCAATTGTGATTGGCAGATGGAAAGGTCGTCAGCTGATTGCAATTCGAACAGCGAGTTGTGAATTTTTGCGATTTGTTTTATGCGATTTTTAGAGTTTTTTCATGTAAGGTAAAGCCAGGAGAGATGGCGCGGTCGGAGAGATTAGGCACATAGAGGTTCGGGGGGAAGGAGTAGAGGGAGCCCGCAGCGACTCAAGGTAGTTGTACAACAACAGTAGTGGAGTGTCTACTTGAAAGTGCACGTTGATTGCTTTGAACGTCTAAGATAAAGTATTGATATTTTGTTTTGTTTTTCCAAAGTAAGTGCTTGAATTTTCATAGCTATTCATCAGAATTTCTATACAATGTCAATAGTACGAAATATTTTAAACTTAAACGATTTCTCATAAGCTACTTATTTAGACTAACAATGTGAACATCAACGGTTCGTTTTAGAAGAGGTCATTTTTAAATAAAAGGCCTCGCAATCTCTCCTACCAAAATTGGAGAATTTGCGCATCTGCTACTTAGGAGAGATGGCGCAGTGTTCCCATTAGTTTCCATGCTAGGAGAGATTACGCAGCTTGTTGGTAAATTTGCATATAAAAATGAAAAATGAAAATGGACTTATTTTTAAGTTAAACGTGTTTTAAGTAACATAATTTTATTTTGTAATCTTATCTGGACTTAGTTTTTTCTGATTCTTTATTTTTTCCTTTAATTAAAATTTTGTAATCGTTTTTAAAATTCTTTCCTTTTTCTGATTCTTTAATCATTAGGTTGAAATATTCACTCCTAAAACAATAATATTTGTTCACAAAAACCTTACAGCAATGCCATTTAAGAGTAATTATTATTGTTAACAATTTAATTGTAGTTATTATTAGTAACGATCTCTCCTACCCATGTGCGCAATCACACCAATCCTGTAAGGACAGATTGCGCAAAATAACTTTCTTGGTTATATTACAACTGTTCTATTAAATTGCAACATAACAACAAAATAGCAATGGAAATGCAAAAAAAAAAAACAAATGAAGTAAAAATTATTCATGAATAGTTTAGCAAAAAATTAATATTTTGATTTTTTATTGCTATTCTTTTGAATTGTGCGCAGACTATCCTAGCTTTATCTTATACGTCATTTATGCATTTGATTTCTGTTTAGTGTACCCAAGAATAAAAACTAATTACAAAATTGTGTTACTGAAATCTCAGCAAATAGCCTTTTTTTCTTTTGCCAATTGATTTTTCTTTTGTTTACCTAAGGTTTCTAAAGTCATATAGATTACTATTAATTTGTTTTAGAGGCAGGAAATATCTTATAAATTCTTAAATCATACAAAAAATACGTTTTTACGAAATATTACGTAAATCTGTAGTATTAAATAGCATTTATACAAGACTAGATTTCTTTTTACCCTACAATAATTTTCTGGATTTTTGTGTTTCTAAAAACATTAAAACTTCCATTTTAATGAGATTAAAGACTTATAATTCTTCATAACTTAATATTACTACTCATTATACACAACAATACAAAAGATTTTATAAAATTTTCTTATTCAAAAATAAACAAACCGCTATTTCTCTACCGCTTACGTATGATTTTTAAAATAATATAAATTATTATTAATTTTATAGTTTAAAAGACAGCACATGCACACAATAATATAATAATTCAAGTTGTTTGGCCAAATAATTCAGACTTTCTTTTAAAATTATTAGCATTAAGGAAATAGAAAAATTTAGATACACAGTAGGATATCAAATTAAATAACATTTCAGTAAAATCTTTCAATGGAGCAGAAACATTAGAAAATTTTAAAATATAAAAAAATTTGGTCCAAGTAAGATTATACATAAAGTTAAATCAGAAAAAATATAAAGTTGCTATCAAATGTGAAGTTTTATAGAGAAACTGCAGTACTTTCAATAAATAAGAAAATGTTAATAATTCTCAAAGAATTTCTTTTTTTAATTTGCTCTCAAACCAACGTAAGATTCCCAATAAACATAATAAACCCAATAAAAGTTTATTCGCTTTCCATAAAGATACATTATGATCGAGAAAAAAACAAAAACATGCATATAAACATTCTCAAAGCTGGTGTCGATTTCATTTTAGAATTTCGGAGCTCTCAAAAAATTTGGAAACTAATGATAAATCAAATAAGTAAGAAAAAAGAGTCTTTACAGAAATGTTTTATGACATACACATACATTTTTTTTATATATACACACCACAACGATAAAGCTACAAAACAAAATGTAATATTTACTTACCAACTTTTGTCGCATCGCTTTCATGAAGATGAACAAATCTAACAGTGATTGATTAATTAACGGATGGGGAGCTAAACGCAATACACTTAAAACTGGAGATGGCTTCAAATCAATTTATAAAATAAACAAAAATTAATCCTAGAAATCTGCTAGGTTTAGCAGTTGAAAACTTCGCAGTCATAACAACAAGAAAAAAAAATGGCAGTTGGCAGGTTTGATTTTCATCCAGATTACGTTTCGTAAACTGACGTCCAGATTTCGTCCATTTTTGTTCTGGAAATGACGAAAATTGGATTAATACTGTTTTCATCCAGTTTTCGTCTCTAAAACAGAAAATGGGGACAAACTGATTAAGATTTTGTTCCGGAATTAACGCAAATTGGATTAGTTGCGTTTTCATCCAATTTATGTTCCTAAGCCAATTTATATCCATATTTTATAGATATTTTGTCCGTACGTACATGGCGAGGGTATGTTCGGTTTTCATCCAATTTACGTCATAAACTGACGTCCATATTATGTAGATCTTATGTTCATACGTATATGTTAAACATTTAACAAAATCTGGACGTATTTTAGCTGGCAGTCTACGTCCAAAATACATCTTTAGATGTATTTCGGACTTTGTAGATGAAAACTGGATGTAATCTGAACGTATGTGTTTTGTATGGGGCATAGCCCATCAAGTATAAATAAATGAACGTGACCTCTGGTTTTTAACGAATTTAACCCAGGTGATTTTTGTTTTTACGAAATTATTCATATGACTTCTCAAAATGAGGTGAATTAAGGATTCAAGAAACTTGATGTACAGAGTGTTCATAAAGTCTTTCCCTGATTACAAAAATTATTACAAAATAAGCATTGAATGTAATACTGTAAAATTTTTTATGATGGAATAGTCATGTTCTTAAGTTTTTTTTAGTCCAGTCTCTACCGTCGTTCGTGAGTTCCTTGATTACAAATTTCCTGAAAGATGGATAAAAATGGACCAACTCCACTAGATTTTTTCTTTTGGGGCTACATAAAGGTCAGAGTGTTTGCAACACCAGTAAGCGATATTGAAACACTCAAGGTCAGGATCACAGACGCTATATCTATTATGGCAGCTCAAATGTTGGGCAGTACGTGACGAGAAATGGAATATCGCACATTCTTCAAGCTACTATGGGTGCTCACATCCAAATTTACTGACGTAAGTATTTGTATTAAAAACTTCATAAATTTCTTTGCAGTATATTGAAACAAGCATATGCCTAATTATATTAGTTTTTCTGCAATAAATTATTGTAATCAGGGGAAGACTTTATGACCATCCTATAGCTTATATAATTTTAACTTTGTATATCATAACTATAAAACCTCTGTGAAAGAGTTTTTTAAAAGATGAATATTGCATATTATCCTGTTTTTATATATGCTTTAAGTCAAGAATATCATTCTCCTCATATTATTCGCTTTCTTAAATATTTACAAATATGTGGAATTTTATAATTATATACAGAGCTATAACTGAAATGAAATATCAAATTGTAAATTCGAAAATAAAGCAAAATAATACAGATATATGGAAGAAACATGGAAAAAATATTTTACGAGAATAAAACTAATATTTTATTCCAATATTTTACTAATGCGTATACCAAATACCCAGAGATGCACATGTGAACTGTATATCTAATTAAAGTTAAAATAAGAGCGTGTTTCTAAAAGATATCTCTAGGAGAGCATCTTTAATTATAGTTAGGTTTGTTTTCTCTTATATATTTATAAAATGTCATCTATTTTTAAATAATAAATGAAATGGTGTAATATAAGAAGAATGTTGTGTTACGGTTTTAAATAACATATACTATTACGATAACTTACAGTTTTGAAAATTCTAATACGACATATATTATTTGGTAAAGCTACATTAAATTAGACATTTCTTTACAAGAAATAATTACTTATATGATGAGTTTGGATAATATTCTGATATATATATATATATATAATCGAATATTTTTGGGGGATATATTGTAAATCACATTATATTTTTTGAAGTGCACCTAATGGTAAACATACTTCCACGAAATATCACAATAGTTTCTCACAATCGATCTTTTGAATGAACTTACATCTACAGGGTGCTTCATAAGTTCGTTAGAAATTTAAAAATTCCTTAAAAAAACAAAACAAAAAAAAACAAGTGATGCTAAAAAGTTGCGGTTTTCAAAAATGGGATTAAAGGAAGATCGGATTTTTTTTTAATAATAAAAAAAATAATTGCTTAATAAAATTACCGATAGATGCATAATATGGAGAATATTTATGCAAATCAGGCTGTCAATAAATGCTCATAGATTCTTTATTCGTTGCCAATAGTATGCTCTCTTTGCCAGATCAAGTGCTGTTGGCTAAAATCTCTTACAAGAACGGGGAATCAGCAACTGGCGCATTGCAAAAATTCCGTACAGCAAAATGACTGAAGACGAGAAAAGGGTCTGTTTCATGTGCTGGAATACTGAAACTTGTAGACCCTTCGCAGAAATAGGTTTTTTTACTATAAGGTAAAGCTAGGATAGTCTGCGCACAATTCAAAAGAATAGCAATAAAAAACCTAAATATTAATTTTTTTTCATGAATAATTTTTACTTCATTTGTTTTTTATGCATTTCCATTGCTATTTTGTTGTTATGTTGCAATTTAATAGAACAGTTGTAATATAACCAAGAAAGTTATTTTGCGCAATCTGTCCTTACAGGGTTGGTGTGATTGCGCACATGGGTAGGAGAGATTGTTACTAATAATAACTACAATTAAATTGTTAACAATATTAATTACGCTTAAATGGCATTGCTGTAAGGTTTTTGTGAACAAATATTATTGTTTTAGGAGTGAATATTTCAACCTAATGATTAAAGAATCAGAAAAAGGAAATAATTTTAAAAACGATTACAAAATTTTAATTAAAGGAAAAAAAATAAAGAATCAGAAAAACTAAGTCCAGATAAGATTACAAAATAAAATTATGTTACTTAAAAACACGTTTAACATAGAAATAAGTCCATTTTCATTTTTCATTTGTATATGTAAATTTACCAACAAGCTGCGTAATCTCTCCTAGCATGGAAACTAATGGGAACACTGCGCCATCTCTCCTAAGTAGCAGATGCGCAAATTCTCCAATTTCGGTAGGAGAGATTGCGAGGCCTTTTATTTAAAAATGACCTTTTCTAAAACGAACCGTTGATGTTCACATTGTTAGTCTAAATAAGTAGCTTATGAGAAATCGTTTAAGTTTAAAATATTTCGTACTATTGACATTGTATAGAAATTCTGATGAATAGCTATGAAAATTCAAGCACTTACTTTGGAAAAACAAAACAAAATATCAATACTTTATCTTAGGCGTTCAAAGCAATCAACGTGCACTTTCAAGTAGACACTCCACTACTGTTGTTGTACAACTACCTTGAGTCGCTGCGGGCTCCCTCTACTGCTTTACCCCGAACCTCTATGTGCGCAATCTCTGCGACCGCGCCATCTGTCCGGGATTTACCTTAAGCCTAATTTGCACGTATCTCCTTCACATTATGCATGTCAGTGTCATCTATCGGTAATATTTTTAACAACTTTTTTTTACTATTAAAAAATATCCGATCCTGGAATTTTTTAGCATAATTTGTTTCTTTTTAATGAATTTTTAAAGTTTTAACGAAATCATGACGCAGCCGGTAGTTGATGAAAGAACTTTCAACAATTTATCAAATTATTTAAAAGCTTAAAAATGTTTTAGAAGAAGCTATTTTATAAATGCTTACTTTCAACCACTTATTGATACATTCCTGTTTAAATAGTCCCAAAGCAGCCTTATGAGGCAATTTGTGTTCGAAGCGCAGATATGCGCCAGTTTCTGTAATTTCTTTATTTATTAAGAAATTCCAAATAAATACCGGAAATTCCGGAAGAAAAAAACTTTATTTTATGTAGTCACGAAACAGTTGTCATTAAAAAAAATTCTCAAATTTCTTTTTGTTTATCCTTTTATAATTAACTTTTTATTATTATCCTTTATTACATCCTTTCTTATTGTCCTAAATTCCGAAAGAAGAAACTTTATTTTATGTAATGACGCTGTCATTGAATAAATAAAAAATTACTATTGAGAATTTTTTATATGAATTCGAATTTCTGGAAAAAAAAAACAAATTTTTAAAATACACACTTCGGATGCAAATAGCTGTACCTTATAATGTTTTACCTCCCTAGTTTTTTTATCACCGGAAAAATTACAATGGATTTATGATAAAAGCACTAGAACAAAAATAAAAGTTTACATAACTTTTTAGCGACAGTGTGGTTTTTATATTTGTTTGATGAAAAAAAGATTGTTTACCGAGAATTCAACTGTACATCGATTATGATAGAATTTTTAATTTTATTGTACTGGGTGTTTCACTGGGTACAAAAATTACATCTTTTCATACAAAAACTAGGTTGAGTGTAAGAAAACCACAGTTGGTTAACATATTTTATCACATTTACTTCTGTTGCTTGTGACACTTCATCAAAAATGAAAAAAAATAGAGTTACTAATAAAAGAACAACAGCTTAAGATTAATTTATATCACAATTGTTTTCCATTCGTAGTACGTTCTTGGGAACAAAATTACATCTTTACATGCAAAAACTAGGTTGAGTGTAAGAAAGACACAATTGGTTAACATATTGTATAAAATTTACTTCTGTTGCTTGTGACACTTGATCAAAAATGAACAGAAATCGAATTATTAGTAAAAAAACAATATCTTAAGATTAATTTATATCACAATTGTTTTCCTTTTCATAGTATGTTCTTGGGTACAAAATTACATGTTTACATGCAAAAATTAGGTTGAGTGTAAGAAAACCACAATTGGTTAACATATTGTATCAAATTTACTTCTGTTGCTTGTGACTCTTCATCAAAAAGTGAACAGAAATTGAATTACTAATAAAGAAACAATAGCTTAAGATTAATTTATATCACAATTGTTATCCATTCATAGTACGTTCTTTTCTGAAACGTTTTCTGGCTTATGAAGGTGAATATCAATCAAAGATTAACATTTTGAAAGAGAAAATTTGATATGTGCTACCATATATAAAATTTGGATCGTTTCCAATTCAAAAAGATAGGAAATCACTTTTTGTTGATATGATCCCGAAGCATAATCTCGTAAAATTCGGATAAATCTGAGATTTTGTAGAAAGATATATTTCCAGTTCTTGGAAAGATTTCAACAGTTATAAGTATCAATGTTTCAAGCCGAATTTCCATTAATTCGAATTTTAGCTTATCTAAGATTCGTGATTAGAATTTAATTATATTAGTTTGAAAATATTTCAAGTTATGTTTTTCAGTTTAGTTTTAATAATTTAATATAAACGAAAGATTATATTTAAGTTTTTAAAATGTTTTCTTTTAATCTTATTATAATATACTTAAATGTCATTGCTGATTGCTCAGTATTACGCGTATTAAAAAAACTTATCCATTCTAATATAAAATTAATACAAGTGGAACATGAAATATCTAGGAAATTGACTTCAAATGTTGTCCCAGTAAATCGAAATCTTCGATTAATAATTCGATTAATTGAAATCTTCGATTAATCGAATTCAAAATGTTTTGACAACAAGACCATTTTTCTTGAAAATAGCGTGCAAAAACAACAGCTAGACTACTAGACATTTCTTCTGTGACTCTTTAACTCTTGAGGAAACATCTGATATATATAGTTTATTTAAACTTGATAGCGTATAGAATAAGCACTAAGTAAAGTATCAAATAAAAAGCCCAATGAATATCCTATCACTCGCATAACATAACATCATCAGGAACCCATTTATAGCCTAGCAAAGGCCGAGTAGTTACTGACACTGCAGATTCAGTTTATAGAAAAAAACTGGCGCCCTGGTTAATATTTTTTTAACGGAAACAAACATCATATTTTACAATAATAGATACATTTTACATTAGTTTAATAGTCAAATACTGTTTTCGATATTAACTGTGAAATAAAAATATAAAACAAACAAACTCTGTCTAATCAAAAATATTTTTTCATTAAAAAAAAAACAGATTTTGTTTTAATGGTCTGCGTTCTGCTATATCACCTGTCAAATTACATGCTTTTTATATTTTTACAAAGTTTAGAAATATTCAACTTTTATTTTCCCAATAAAGTTTGCTATTTTTGAATATAAAGTTTTTTTTTCAGATATCGTAGTTGCTTAATTTAAACATAGATTTTAGTAAACATTAGGAAACTATGTGTAACGAATCTGACTTATCATGTAATTGATCCATATGAGACAACGAATTAGAGAAGAAGTGACGCTTTCAAATCTGACTAAATTAATGTTTCATTTTGTTATGAAACTTTTTGTTTCAATTAGGACGACACAATGCTTTCAATTATGAAATACCAGAAATACTCAGAATATTCAAACATGGACATACTCAAAACAGAGCAAATATAGGCCAATTCATGCTAATTTTTGAAACATGGACATACTCAAGAATGATTAGGATCAGTTCAATCTCATTTTTGAAACATGGACATACTCAAAAATAAGTACAAAGAAATTAGTTCATACTCATTTTTGAAACATGGACATATTCAAATAGGACCCCATGATGTTTTATTCTTGAGTGTGTGCATGTTTTCAGAAATGATTATATACATGTTTCAAACTTGAGTAATTTTGATTCCGAGTCATTTTGACTATGCGACATACACAGATTTGAGTATTTTTTGCTCAATTTTGAAAATGCCGCTTTTATAGTGCATAAGGCTCTTATGGTTTAGGAGCTCCATGTATTCAGAAAAAGTATAAATCGTATTCCATTTCGAATCGTACATTTTTCTTCGAGAACCGTATCTAAAAAGATATTTGTAGGGGAATGAGCCATAAACATTGATCTCACTGTAATAAAAAAAAATGAAAATCAAGATATTGTTATTTTTAGGACGTAAAAATACTCCTTGATTTATTTTGGAGACGTGAATTAAGCGTTATAAAAGAAAGGCGTGATAGTGACTAATCCATGGGTTGTTCTAGAGAGATAGCCGGGAGAATCTTCTATTGATAAAAATCAATTCGCACATTTTTTTTTTAGATATTTTTTTACAAAATAATAAAATTACCTAAAATTTCAAATGTCTGCGAGACAACATTACACCCCTTTACCCCTATTATAAAATAGACAGTGGGCCAGTGTACCAACAACAACAATAACAAAAGTTTAACTATTAAGCACTAATGAGGAGGAGGCCATTTATCTTCTAGATTTCACTTTTTAACATATTAAAAAAAATAGTGACTAAAATAACTATTACTAATTTCCATCGTAATATATATATTTTTAAAAACTGTATAAAGAATAACTATAAATTAGTGAAGCAATGCTATAACACATGATTAAATTTTTAAAGAACATTTTTGGTTCTTGATGCATGAAATACAATTTCAGAAAAAGAAGTTTTTCTCAATCAAATATCAAATATTTTCAATAAATCATCCTTTGAAATGGTAATTTTATTTTTTTAAATGCTAACTACAGGAAACCTTCAAAAGGGCGCCAACAAAACCTTCAAAGGGCGTCGCGTTGGACAGCCCTGATCCCTACACTATAAAGAAAAAAAATTCTTTAACTTTATTTACAACAAGCATAGGTGCTTACAACTGGTAAATATAAAATTTACATTTTTGGGTGGGAATTTGAAAAAAAAAATTATTTCTTTTATATAGAGGGTGTTTCAAAAAATCTTGACACATTTTAAAAATTTATAAAATAAAATATATACAACTATATATATACAACAAAATATATAAACTAGAATGTGTTACTTGAGATATTAGAGTTTTTTTTAATATAGTCAATAAATTTCAATATGTGTACCTTTCGTGACACGGAGAACATCTAGTCGATAATCTACATCGGCTCATGTGCCTTCCAACATCGGTTGCGTGACACGTGAAATTGCAGCAATAATGCGCGTTTTCATTTCTTCAACACTGTTCAGTTTTGCTTTATCTGTGAAAATGATGTTTTTTAAAAAATCGCTATTTAAAAAAAAAAAAAAAAAAATTTAGAAAATTAAGCATTTGCACAGCAAAGTCAAAACGACGAGGTTTGTCATTCCTTTAAAAATTGTGCAGTACCTGCGCTTTATACTCATGAAAGCGAAGTTTCTGATGAAACACGCAATGCACTGTTGGAAATGGAATTGATAATTGCCTCGAGGCAGTGCGTACCAATTTCTGCGGGCTACGAGAAAACGCTTGGTGGATTCTGTAAATGTTGCTATCACAGAACAGCTAGCGCCATCTGTTGCCTTTTTTGATACAAAAAAAACTAAAATATCTAAATTCAAATATGTGAATTTTTAGTTTCTATCTTGCAATTTTTTTTTTATATAAATTTTTATAATTTGTCAAGTTTTTTTGATACACCCTGTATTATCACCAAAAATGCCGGAAAAACAACAAAAAATAATAGAAAAAAAGGCATAATAAAAGGCATATAATATGCTTTGATTATGTTTTTAGCAGTACACACAAAAAAATCAATGAAATAAAGAGAGTGGGTAAAAATTCTCGCATGTTGTAACAGTAATGTTTAATTTACTGAGTAATGTTTCTACTAAGCAATGTTTACTTTAAAACTTATTTTGAAAAATCAAGAACATATATTACAAATAACGTTTAATGACATGCAACATGGAACTAATTAATTTTTCCTTTGTCGAAAAATATTTTTCATCTAAAAATGCGAATGTTTATCTTCTAACTTAATTTAATTTAATCTGAGAAAATACACCATGTATTTGCTCATGCATTCATTAATCTTGACATGCCTTCTGCTCGTCTTATCTCAAGATTTTACAAAAAAGATAATAATATTGAGATACTTTCTTGTAACTCTATAAAAGAAAACCAAATTTCTCTCACATAATTTGCAGAAATATATAATATATCTTTTCATCTTGCACAAAAGTATTGTTTGAATAATTAATGATAAGAATTACATTTATAATAGCACAGAGATGCTAGTATGAAATATTTCAGATAACATTTACGTTAATATTCTTTTTACGTCATCGGAACGCAATATTTTACATTTTAAATCAAATGTTTCCTTTTGGATATAAATGTAATTTGTATGGAATTTTGCAATGCAAATTTTTCTTCAGGAAATTTCCATTTTACAAACTGAAAACTAGGACATATAAAACATAGTTAATTAATTAGTGTTAGAATTAGTTTTTTGACATGGCAAACCATTTAACGCTTAGTGTTTTTTTAAATTCTAATCATATAACTTTTAAAATGCACTTCACGTTTATGGACCTTTATTAATTGTTGTATTTTTTTTGTACTTATTTGATTTACTATTATAAGAAATTATATTATATTCACGTAAAATATTCATAAAAAGTAAATTGTTTAATCTATATTTTTCCCGTATTCAATCTTTGAAATATATTTTAATAATATTTCATAAATATATTATCAGCATTCTTGATTAATATTAATCCAAAGTATTGCTATAACATGGCGTTTTGGAATATTTTATTCTGTCAATTTGATTTTTAAGAATCAAAACTCAAGAATATATTCACAGTTATACAAAAAATTATAAATTTGATGTTATTAAAGAATTTTATGTAATGTATTTCTTCAGAACTCAAGAATATATTCACATTTATACAAAAAAATTGTAAAAATGATATTTTAAAAGACGTTTTGATACTTTCGTTTTATAGCTGCCTCCACAATTGCGATTATGCCAAAAATGCAGTTACGATTTCGTCAAGATCACAGCAAAGATTGTATATGCCTCATCTATACGCATATATACACTTATAATGCTCATATACGTTCCACATATGCCCTTATATATATATATTAGTTACGTCTCATATGCCATATACATCTTATACACATATCATATATATGCATGATATAGGTGTCATATATGACTATAACTGGACAATATGCATCACGAAATGTCATACGCATCATATGTTATTAAAATGTCATGTAGGCTTTATAATTTGGCGATACATCCTCGGAGGCCACTATAACACGACAGTACCGAAGTTTTTATAATGTATTTCTTTTTTTTTTTAATCTTACAGAATACCTGCTTCATAAATTAAAATCGTGTAAATTTCCTGCTTAGAACAGTGTAAAAAAGAATAGTTATCAGTTGTAGTTTAAAAGTTTTCACAAGTTTAAATTGTTTTCACGACAGGACAGTCACCCGCGAACGAGATCTTGGAGACTGCAAGTTTGGGGATCAAACAACCAGAGTATTCATTATTTAAAAGCTATAGGTATTTATAATCAACAGTTGCATTTTTCAAATGAACAATCGCGTTTGTCATTATTTACAACTACGCAAGTATTAATAATTCCCAATTAGATGTTTTAAAACATTTACATTTTTAAAACCTCGATAAAAAGGAACCACGAGGGGGACATCTATGCTCAACAGACTCGCTTCCTAGTGTGAGCAGTCCCTCTCGGGCAGTAAAGTAAAATCACTACCAATAAATCAGTTTTTCAATTTTATGAGGATTCTTGGAGAACTACAATAATGCAAACTACAAAAATGAGTGATAAAATGACCAGAAAAGTACAAATTATAAGAATCATCAAAGTGTAAGTATAGTATAAATAATTGTTTTAAATTAGGAAATATTACAAAATACAAAAAAGAATGGCATTAATCCTGTTACAAAGACATAGAAAATATGCCCAGCACAAAACGCATTGCAAAGTCAGGAAAAAAAGGGGTACCACAACCCCAGTTAATTCTACCGAAAATCATAGTATAAAAATGTATCTTGTACCAATCGATTTGTATTAACGTCTACCTAACTAACGTTAACTTACATTTTGCTTAATAGGTTCTCTACATATAGAAATTGTACCAAATTTTAAAATATTTAATACTAACTAGGGATGGCAGCAAAAAATCGATATAACGAAAACATAGCTATATCAGATAAAAAACTATTGATTTTTGCATTGATGTTAGACTTCCAATTTATATCGATATATTGGTTTTACATCCGATATATCGATTCTCCTTAGAAAAAAATTAGTATTTTACATGTCAAAATAAACGTAGAGCACTTTTCACGTACATTTCTAAACAAACGTAACTAAATTTAATTGATTTAAAAAAAAGAGTTAATTAAAAAACTCTTTTTATTAGGTTATTCATTTAAAATGGATAAGAATTGACTAAATGTACTTTATGCAATCAGAAAAGCATTCCATTATAATTTAGATGAGGATTTGTTTTTTGTACACGTTGTTAGCGAAATTAAAAACTATGGAAAATGACTCTCCCTTACTCTATCGCATTCTCAAATGATGTTTGGGGTCACCTAAGTGTCAAAAATACTTGGCTGTACTTTGTGTTTTGTCTTTATTTGCTTGTGAATCTGATATGCGGAATGTTGTGTTTTTGTAATGTGTTAATTTGGTATTATTACTTGCATTATAAATTATTTTAATGCTCTTGAACATGTAAGCTTATAGAAGTAATATGGCTCCTAAAAGTGGTGTATGGAGATATTTTACCAAAATTAATAAACATGATGTTAAAGAGCATATTAAACCGATAAACACCAAAGTTAAAAAATCTGGTACGTTATTACAAAAAAACTATTCAGTACTCAAAGGACCAGACAACTAGTCGTATGTGACAATCACAAACTTCCTTCTATCTTATACATTTTAATACTTCAAAATTCGCTATCAGTTTGCCAATAAAATCAATATTTTTCGTCATTCTTGTACATCAGCGGCTTGCGAATAGCCGAGCTACCTGAATTTGAAGCCTCCTGCGTTGCACGAGCAGTCGATGTACAATACAACTACGAAAAGTCCTTAGTTCCTATACCGGCTGGAAAAAAATATCCTCCCTATCCCTAGATTTTAAGATTTTAGCTAATTTTACTGGAAAACATGAAGCTAAAATGCGTGGTACCCGATTACAGAAGTTTCCAGTTCTCGTCAATATTGCATTTTAATGAGAATTTCTCCAAATTAGTCAGCTATAGCCAAGCTGGCTTCATTAATGCCAACCTATTTCTGTCGCTAGATTTGGCAATATATCGCTAAGTGTTGCCAAGCTTTGCGAAATTTTTTACGCTGGCGAATATGAATATACAGTATGCCCACTAAAGTCCCTTGCCACCCTCTTAACTTCGGAACGGCTGCTACTATATTAATAAAAGTGCTATCTAGGTATAGTAAAGTAATCATGCGCTACTAAATGAAACCGCCTACTGTGCCACTGGGTGGAAAACTGCGGAGTTAGCATTTCTATCTCGAAAACGGAAAGAGATAGAGGAAATAACTGATTTACAAAGTTGTAGAGCATCATCGATTTAGTACAAAAAACACCTTGTGGACATTAATGCAAAGAATAAAACGGTTAAAACGCGCTTTAGTTTTTTCGTGATTTCCTAGAGTGTGACGCGACAAAACGATCTTAGGGAGAAATAAACAACTAGTTATGAAACAGTAGCTGTATGCGACCCCCCCCACAAACATTGCAGGACGTTAAAGGACACATTACGGACGCTTGTGCCAACGTGCCACCATCTATGCTCCACCGTGTGCAACGTGAAATTGAAACAACGATCCAAATATGCATTGCAGCTGACGGTGAAAAGTTTGAACATCTAAAATAAAGGTATATATTATTAAAACTATTTGCTTTTTTCTTTCTAAGATCGTTTTGTCACGTCACAGTATAGGAAATCACGAAAAAACAAATGTGCGTTTTAACCGTTCTATTCTTCGAATTAATGTCCACAAAGTGTCTTTTTGTACTGAATCGATGATGCTCTACAACTTTGTAAATAACTTCTTTTCTCTATCTCTTTCCGTTTTCGAGATAGGAATGCTAACTCCGCAGCATTCCACCAGGTGGTGCCGTAGGCAGTTTCATTGAGTAGCGCATGGCTACTTTACTATACCTAGACATTACTTTTATGAATATAGCAGCAGCCGTTCCGAAGTTAAGAGGGTGGAAAGGGACTTTAGTGGGCATACTACATAGTGTTAAGCATATAAGAACGTTGTTTAGAACAATGAAATAAAATTTTCCAGAAACATGTTCACTAAAATTCATAAATTAAGCTCATTTATAGAGGAATCCTGCTGTCTGATTTCAAACTATCAGCCACCTTAAAATTTCAAAGTGTTATATCTCAGCCATTTTTTAAGATAGAGGTAAAACAAAAAATTTTCCTGAATCCTTGGATTAAGGCCGAACATTTAACGGAAAAAACTTTTAGGATTTCTATTTTTTTAAATATCTTTAAGAGGATATCACAGCGCCCCTTTCCAGTGGAATATCCCCGAATTCAACTGCAAGCTGCGGACCATAGTCAAAATCTATAGATGAAATTTGGTTCAATTCTATGAATAACTTCATACATTTTTCGATTATACAAAGAGGACACACACACGAACACACGGACAGACAGACATTTTGTAAAAACGTATTTTTCGGTATCTCTTACCCCTAAAACGTGTAAAACCGTCAAAAATAATTTCGATTATAATCTATTATTCTATCTATAGAAGAAAGTGATAAAACAACTTGGATAACTTAATGTTGCTGTTTCTCGAACTTTTTTGTGCAAATATGGATTCGGATATACCTTTTTATTTCTTAATAATTGTAACTTGAAATCACAAAGTAATTCATTATAAATCTGGGAAGAGCTAAAGCCTATTTATCCAAACTTTTATGATTTAGCAAGACATTACTTATGCGCTGCTGCGACTTTTGTCTGAGTTGAGAATCTGTTTTCAAAGATTGAAAATACAATTACAGAAAACAGATATCGTCTGAGTAGCAGTTTTTATCAAAGTTGCTATTTTTAAATGGATTGCCTCAAAAATACTGGAAAGAATTTCATTGATTGTATGAAGGTTTAAGTTGAAACTATCCAGTAAAAGTTTAACCCCTTAAGCACCATTACTTACCTGCGTACGTCATGAATTCTTCTATTTGAAATACCAGAACATGTGTGCGTATGTCCTCATTTTAAATGCATATTACTATGTTCTAATCATCTGCTTTTTGGCGTCGCTAATTGCTATTGTGATTGGTTTTGTAAGGCCTTTATCGCAATTGTTGTTTTCGCACCCAATAGATGGCGTTACGTATCCAAAAAAACTTATTAATTTTTCCGCTGTTTTCTTTCTTTCTTAGTCGATCATTTGTTTATACGTTGGTTATTCTGTTCAGTTGTCGTTCGTAAATTGTAGTGTTTCGCTTTCGCTTTATGTTTGTTTGTATCTCTGATAGATAGTAATTTCATCGAATAATTATGTCAGACACCGACAGTGATTATGTTCCTAATTTTTATGATGACTTAACAATAGTGATGATAAATTTGAATTAAACGATGAAGATTAAAACTTCAAATCTTATTTCTGTTTGTATAATATAAATAAACCTTTATTTCATATCTCTTTACATTACATATAATTGAATAATTCACAAGTAATTAAGAATAATGACATAAACTACTTTTAACGAAATTCAATATATCTGGTATTTAGTATACTATCACTAACCAATATATAACCCCCGTCAAAAATGACGGATTGTTGATCTGCGTTCCATTTTCATAAGACTTCATACAAACAAACACCATGAAATTTTATTATTGAAAGGTTTGTATTGTAGAAAAGTACTTTTTTCTTGCGAATAGCCGGGCTACCTGAATTTGAAACCCCCTGCGTTGCACGAGCAGTCGATGTACAACACAACTACGAAAAGTCCTTAGATCCTATACCGGCTGGAACAAAATAGCCTCTCTATCCCTAGATTTTAAGATTTTCGCTAATTTTACTGGAAAAAATGAAGCTAAAATGCGTGGTACCCGATTACAGAAGTTTCCAGTTCTCGTCAATATTGCATTTTAATGAGAATTTCTCCAAATTAGTCAGCTATTGCCAAGCTTGCTTCATTAATGCCAACCTATTTCTGTCGCTAGATTTGGCAATATATCGCTAAGTGTTGCCAAGCTTTGCGAAATTTTTGACGCTGGCGAATATGAATATACAGTATGCCCACTAAAGTCCCTTGCCACCCTCTTAACTTCGGAACGGCTGCTACTATATTCATAAAAGTGCTATCTAGGTATAGTAAAGTAATCATGCGCTACTAAATGAAACCGCCTACGGTGCCACTGGGTGGAAAACTGCGGAGTTAGCATTCCTATCTCGAAAACGGAAAGAGATAGAGGAAACAACTGATTTACAAAGTTGTAGAGCATCATCGATTTAGTACAAAAAACACCTTGTGGACATTAATGCAAAGAATATAACGGTTAAAACGCGCTTTAGTTTTTTCGTGATTTCCTAGAGTGTGACGAGACAAAACGATCTTAGGGAGAAATAAACAACTAGTTATGAAACAGTAGCTGTATGCGACCCCCCCCCCCACAAACATTGCAGGACCTTAAAGGACACATTACGGACGCTTGTGCCAACGTGCCACCATCTATGCTCCACCGTGTGCAACGTGAAATTGAAACAACGATCCAAATATGCATTGCAGCTGACGGTGAAAAGTTTGAACATCTAAAATAAAGGTATATATTATCTACAAAAACAACTTTTCAAAAGTAAAAAAAGCCAAGCGTAAAAAAGTTGTGGCTAGAAAATGGTGTGATATCAAATTCCCAAGCTATTATATTACTTATTTAACTTTTTTCATTAAATAAGTTATTATATATATAAGTCGAGTGCCTACGTATATGTTAATAGAAATCGTTTTCTCCTGTACTAAATACATCCTAACGAGATTCTGAAAATGCAATTTTTTTTCAAATTATGCATGATGGGCTTGGCGGCCATCTTTGCATATTATTCACAAAATTCTAAGCACTCAAATCCGTAGTTAAAATCCGAAGTTCAAAATTGTTATTTAAGCAAATGTTTTAAGCGTTTCATTTATAGACTTGTATGCTCTGAAAATTGTGTCTTAAGATAATGATGACTTATCTTAAAGATTCATCTTATGATTTATTTTTTAGAGTAATTAATAATTTCAAACTAGTAAAAATCAATTTCTCAAAATATCAGTCTTATCTAATTTATCTGTCCGTAGTTAAAATCTGAAGTTCGAAATTGTTATAAATATATTACAGTGCAAATATATTACGCTTTTACTTTAGAAATTTGGATGCTTAGAAATATGGAAAGATGGCCGCCTATCATGCATAATTTGAAAAAAAATTGCATTTTCAGAAACTCGTTAGGATGACGATTTCTATTAACATATACGTAGGCACTCGAATTATATATATAATAACTTATTTAATGAAAAAAGTTAAATAAGTAATATAATAGCTATTTGATATCACACCATTTTCAAGCCACAACTTTTTTTTTTTTTTTTTTTTTTTACTTTTGAAAAGTTGTTTTTGTAGATATACTTTCTTTTTTTTTTAAATAGATTAAACATAATTTAAATAATCTAAACATGAAAAATTAATTACATTTTACTTTCAGTCATTGTTTAAAGGGTTAACTAGAAATGCCAGTAGATTTTTCAATTAAACTAATTACACTCTTAAAAACAACATACTAAATGCGGCTTGTTATAATACTTGTTATCCTCTGTTAAAAAACATCACTGACTTATCCATGAAATGAATAAAAATGAAATACGTACATAGCGTGTCAGTGCTGCATTTGATATCAAACGTGATGTCAGTCTGTTTTATTATTAGCACTAGCTGGCTTCGCCGCTAGCGGGCCCCTAATTTACATCGGGGCCTCGAATCTTGTAAAACCTCGAACGGAACGAACCCCCGACCAGGATCCCCACTGCCTTCGGCACCGGATAATCCCTTAATTTGCACATCGAATAGTATAAACCTCTAACCAAACGAACCTCCGACACGGGTCCCCACTGTCTTCTGCACCGTATAGCAGTCGTGCTGCGCACGCTCAAGTTCCATCTTCCACCACCAGGTAGCGCAATCTGTTCTATATGAACCTCGGGCACTGAGAACGTTAAGGTTATAGATGTCGAGTCGAATGAGCTATACCCTGTCGTGATCCAGCCCATAGAACCAGAGATGGGAAAGTGCCCTGGTGGTGAAAAGACGAACTAAAATCAGAAAGCTATATCGATGTCGAGTCGAATGAGCCGTACCCCGTCGTGATCTGACCCATAGAAACAGAGATAGGAAAGCACCACCTGGTGGTGAAAGCTAATCGCGTTTGGGGGGCAAACTTAGGGGGATGAACACCGAAGATGCATAATAGAATTAAGCGGTCACAGACCTTTCCAACGATGTATCACATGAGGGGTATGTGCAAAATTCAGAAAATACCCCCCCCCCCTGCATAATATGATTAAGTGTTCACAGACCTTTCCAACGATATATCACATGAGTAGTGTCGGGGGGGGGGGCGCAAAATGTGGGGGGTGACACCTGTGATGTATAATATGAATAAGTGGTCACAGCCCTTTGTAACGATATGTGACATGACGGATATCGTTAAAATTTAGAAAAGTGTCCCACCCCTTGTGTAGGCAAAACACGCTCCGTCCCTCCCTAATATTTTTGACGCGGCTTTATTTTTAAAATGTATGTTATGTGTTATAAAATATAGTAAAGTTTCAAACAGATACACTTATTATACTTCCTAATTTTGTTCACGCCCCTCCCCATCCCCTCCCCGAAATGTGACGCGCCATTCTTTTTTATAATTTTTTTATCATGTGTTATAAACTATCTTAAAGTTTAAATCAGATCGCATTGGAATTTAATATATTTGCTGAAATTACTATTATATATAGAATAATATAGAAATAAACCCTACTTTAGCATGTAATTAAGATATACAAACAATTTTTAGAATTTCTGAAAGCTGATTTTTATTTATTTATTTATCTATTTATTTATTTTTTGTTTATTTATTATTATTATTTATTTTTTTTGCTTTGCCTTGTGCATGTTTGGAATTTCTAAGCAATTTCTTAGATTTACATTATTTTATTCAATTAAACATTGTACTGTTAAAATAAATTTAAATGGAAACTTCACTTCTAAAACAAAAATAATTTAACAATTGGATTTCATTTATTTATAGGAAAATGACGTGAAAGGTATTCCTGCGAACAAAATGCCTGTCCTTTACCGTATTTTTTTTTTTTTTTAAGAAATAAATGAATCACATTTAATTCATTTAAAAAATTTTGTTTACGTTTGGAAAGAAATTTTAAAGGCCGATAAATCTTAATGTATACATTTTGGAAGGTACATCTTCCCTCAAAAACTAATTTATTTTTAAAGATCTTTGTAAAAACGTAAATTATATATTTGAAATATTTTTAACGCATAACACTACGTCTGATTACTTTATTTTACAATATTATAAGAACACGCAATTTATCATACAATTAAATACATTAAACAAACATGAGTGATAAGTTAACCTGGGGCAGGACTCGAACTTGGGACCTTGTGCATGCCGTTCTGACGCGTTGTGACTGAGCTACCCAGACCGATATTCTTCAGCGGCAATTTCTCATACTTATTCATGTTGGAAACAGTCATCTGCCACAATTTGCAGTCATATTTAATTGTCTGATAAAATGTGTGTTCTTATAATTATGAAGTTTTATTTTTTTTTAAATATCTTCAGAAAAAAATGGCTGACTTGCAGATGAAATTTGATGTGGTTATAACCTGTAACTGATATGTGCTATTATAATACAGATTGTACATGGTCGTTGGCGGGTTTTATCTCTGTTTTGGCATAATTTTTTAATCGCCAAATTAATTAACAGTTTTTTGCTAATTAAGGATAGAAAATATTTTTTTTTACACTGAATTTTATAAAAGCACATAGATTACGTAATTACTTGTCCAAAAATGCAATCCTTTTTTTTTATTCTGTCGAATATTAAGGCCTGTAGGTTGTTTGAAAAAAAAAAGTTTGACGAAGAAAAAGTGATCATTTTAAGTAACTCGACGTTTTTTTAAAAAAGCTATATCTCTGTTTATAAATCACTTATGAAGATGAGTTTGGTCTTAAATTGAAGAAATTCTTCCTTAGATTCTTCTAGTTTTCGTTTTTTTTTCTGCGACGCTTGGTTTCTTTGATATCTGATGTTTTAATCTGGCATGTTTTGTCGATTTAACATTGCTAAGTCGCTTTCTGTAAGTAAGCATTAGCGGTCTTTATTCCAGTTCTTGGCGTTGTTTGTGTGGCGTTTTTTTTAAAGCTTGGCTTGGCAGAGTGACCGCCTTGCTTGATTAAAACTATTTGCTTTTTTCTTTCTAAGAAAGTTTTTTTACGTCACAGTATAGGAAATCACGAAAAAACAAATGTGCGTTTTAACCGTTCTATTCTTCGAATTAATGTCCTCAAAGTGTCTTTTTGTACTGAATCGTTGATGCTCTACAACTTTGTAAATAACTTCTTTTATCTATCTCTTTCCGTTTTCGAGATAGGAATGCTAACTCCGCAGCATTCCACCAGGTGGTGCCATAGGCAGTTTCATTGAGTAGCGCATGGCTACTTTACTTTACCTAGACACTACTTTTAGGAATATAGCAGCAGCCGTTCCGAAGTTAAGAGGGTGGAAAGGGACTTAAGTGGGCATACTATATAGTGTTAAGCATATAAGAACGTTGTTTAGAACAATGAAATAAAATTTTCCAGAAACATATTCACGAAAATTCATAAATTAAGCCCATTTATAGAGGAATCCTGCTGTCTGATTTCAAACTATCAGCCACCCTAAAATTTCAAAGTGTAATATCTCAGCCATTTTTTAAGATAGAGGCAAAACAAAAAAATTCCCTGAATCCTTGGATTAAGGCCGAACATTTAACGGAAAAAACTTTTAGGATTTCTATTTTTTTAAATATCTTTAAGAGGATATCACAGCGGCCCTTTCCAGTGGAATATCCCCGAATTCAAATGCAAGCTGCTGACCATAGTCAAAATCTATAGATGAAATTTGGTTCAATTCTATGAATAACTTCATACATTTTTCGATTATACAAAGAGGACACACACACGAACACACGGACAGACAGACATTTTGTAAAAACGTATTTTTCGGGATCTCTTACCCCTAAAACGTGTAAAACCGTCAAAAATAATTTCAATTATAATCAATTATTCTATCTATAGAAGAAAGTGATAAAACAACTTGGATAACTTAATGTTGCTGTTTCTCGAACTTTTTTGTGCAAATATGGATTCGGATATACCTTTGTATTTCTTAATAATTGTAACTTGAAATCACAAAGTAATTCATTATAAATCTGGGAAGAGCTAAAGCCTATTTATCCAAACTTTTATGATTTAGCAAGACATTACTTATGCGCTGCTGCGACTTTTGTCTGAGTTGAGAATCTGTTTTCAAAGATTGAAAATACAATTACAGAAAACAGATATCGTCTGAGTAGCAGTTTTTATCAAAGTTACTATTTTTAAATGGATTGCCTCAAAAATACTGGAAAGAATTTCATTGATTGTATGAAGGTTTAAGTTGAAACTATCCAGTAAAAGTTTAACCCCTTAAGCACCATTACTTACCTGCGTACGTCATGAATTCTTCTATTTGAAATACCAGAACATGTGTGCGTATGTCCTCATTTTAAATGCATATTACTATGTTCTAATCATCTGCTTTTTGGCGTCGCTAATTGCTATTGTGATTGGTTTTGTAAGGCCTTTATCGCAATTGTTGTTTTCGCACCCAATAGATGGCGTTACGTATCCAAAAAAACTTATTAATTTTTCCGCTGTTTTCTTTCTTTCTTAGTCGATCATTTGTTTATACGTTGGTTATTCTGTTCAGTTGTCGTTCGTAAATTGTAGTGTTTCGCTTTCGCTTTATGTTTGTTTGTATCTCTGATAGATAGTAATTTCATCGAATAATTATGTCATACACCGACAGTGATTATGTTCCTAATTTTTATCATGACTTAACAATAGTGATGATAAATTTGAATTAAACGATGAAGATTAAAACTTCAAATCTTATTTCTGTTTGTATAATATAAATAAACCTTTATTTCATATCTCTTTACATTACATATAATTGAATAATTCACAAGTAATTAAGAATAATGACATAAACTACTTTTAACGAAATTCAATATATCTGGTATTTAGTATACTATCACTAAACTAGTATATAACCCTCGTCAAAAATGACGGATTGTTGATCTGCGTTCCATTTTCATAAGACTTCATACAAACAAACAGCATGAAATTTTATTATTGAAAGGTTTGTATTGTAGAAAATTACTTTTTAAAATATTATATAATATATAATATTTTATTAAATGATATATATATATATTATTAATAATATATATATATATATATATATATATATATATATATATATATATTATATATATATATATAATATATTTACTCGATATTAAATTTCTGAAATAGTTCGACGATTGGACAAAATATTCAAATTAAATATTAAAAAATAATCCATGTGCGAAAGTTTTTGTAAAAAAGTGTTAGCAATGAGTTTCTAAACAACTTGACTCACCACATAACTCATTGTTTGATTACATAAACAAAATTAAATGCAAATTACGCTGTACTATGTATTCCTTATATTTTAATTACGTTTCATAATAAATAAAAAAAATCCCTGACGGTTCGGTCTACAGTTAGAGGTAGATTTCGAAGCCGCAGACCGTGGGGCACCTGTTTATTGGGAATTGCAGAAGAAAGACCTATTTGCCATGATGTGGCAGTTGGAACCACTCACATCAATATATACCTCTGCCTGTAGGCGGCGCCAGCAGGGATTTTTTTGTTTTTGTTTTTATTTTTTCCCCGTAAGAGTTGGTCCTATAAAAAACTTGTCAGTATAAAAGTTGTATATAATATTAAGAAGATTTATAATAAATTTAAGCGGATTTGATATCTTGGGAATTGGCGAAGTTATTGTTGAAGGGGCGAGGCCAACGAGGTAAGCGCGTAACATCAGAATATTAAATTCTTCAAATTAAAATTAACTCTGGTCTTCAACATGGAGAAAGAAAAGGAATTGCTTACCTTTTCTAAGGTCTATCCAATTTATGAAATATCCACTGGTTTATATATTTCAACTATTTGAGAACTTATTATAAACACTTCTTGAATAATCGTGTAGATGTACCACTGCTGAAATAAGACTTGTAAAAAAAAATTATATTAATGCACAATTCACATTGAATAAATAAGTTCATGTTTGGATTGATTTTAAAAATTATATTTTACATTACTTAAAATTTTAAAAGGTTTACATTTAGATTAATTTTAACATCAGGAAACATTTTTTCCTGTGACTTTACAGAATGAAGGATAGTAATACACTGACTCATTTTCACAAAGTTTGGAAAGTTACGAGTAAAGTTGCATCATTTCTTTGAAACAAATTGACGTTGAATAATTGTCCTTTTAAATGTTTTAGTTCTGTAATAAGTTTATAATGGCATAATCACAAATAACAAATTATAAACATATTTCACATTATTAGAAGAGAACGATTATAACGAGGTAATAAATCTCTATTGCTTGATAAACTTGAAACTTAAGAGTCATAAATTAGGTCACTTGTTTTAAGAGATGAGAGAAAAATTATCGTTGGGTTTTTATCTGCGTGCTTCATCATTTTCTTTATTTATTTATTTTACTTTGAGTGGAAAATATTAAGTGATTGAAATGAATGGATTAGTTTTCTACAATTTCCCCCTTAATCCATTCATGGGGATTAACTAATATTTTCATTGAATTTCTGTGTTCGATGAATCGAGGCTTGGGTAAAGGTTTGGTAAGTGCATCAGCTATCATTTTTTCTGTTGGAAGATATCTTAACTCAATTATGCCTTCTTCGCTATATTGTTTAATGGCATTAAATTTGACGTCGATGTGCTTTGATCTTTTCGTGAATTTTTCTGATTCAACCATTTTTATGGTACTTTGATTGTCTTCATATAAAGTGATTGGTTTTTGCTGTGGAAAGCCTAGATCGTCAAGTAACTTCAATAACCAAATTATTTCTTGGCTAGCATGTGCTGCGGACACATATTCAGCCTCTGCTGAAGATAAGGCAATGCAACTTTGCCTTTTCGTCGTCCACTGAATTGGGTTGTTGCCCAACATATATAATATTCCCGATGTTGATCTACGGGTTTTGGTATCACCTGCCCAATCGGCATCAGCGAATACCTTTAATATTGGTTCTTCATTAATGTTAATTATTAATTTTAGTTCTTTAGTATGATATAGATATCTTATTATTCTTTTTACGGCTTGCCAGTCTTTTTCGCGAGGATTCTCATTTCGTCTACTTAAAATGTTTACTGCTGCTGAAATGTCAGGTCTAGTTATTGTTGTTATATAAAGCAATGAACCAAGTGCCTGGCGATATTTAATATTATTTTTCATTAACGATTGTATTTCGTTTTCAGTGGCTTTAAGCCAGTTTTTCTTTTCTAGTGGATTGTTTATTTTGATAAGCTGTTTCCAGTTTTCAGGTTCTGTTGTATCGCAATCATTTGCTAAAGCAATAAAATTGTCGGAAGTATATCTTTGAGGTGGTACTCCTCTGTTTTGTCTTTCAGATCTACGAGGTTGATGTGTTTCTGATTGTTTGGGCGCGTCAGGTGTACAGGGTGTGTCACCTATTTCTATTTCAATGTATTTTTTATCTTCAATTAATTGTTCGTGATCATTAATTTTCTCGTTTAAATTGTTCAGTTTTTCTTCCAGAAATTTTAGAGATCTGGAAATTATTATTTCACCATTTTTAGTGAAAATGCGGTATCCCTTTGTATTATTATCATAGCCCATGAAGATACCCTCTTCTGCTGTGTCATCTAGTTTAGATCTTTTGTGTTTGTTTATGTAAGTGTATACTTTACAGCCAAATACACGTAAATAATAGAGATTTGGTTTTCTTTTGAACCAAATTTCATATGGCGTTTTATTTGTCAATTTAGTGGGGAGCCTATTTTGGAGGTGATTAGCAGTATTTATCGCTTCACCCCAGAACCTATGAGGTAAATTTGCTTCGGATAATAGGCTTCGTGTCATTTCAATTAAACTTCTGTTTTTTCTCTCAGCAATGCCATTCTGGCTGGGACAAAATGGAACTGTGTATTCATGTTTTATACCATGTTCCCTTAGAAAGGCTTCTGTTTTATTTCCTATGTATTCCCCACCGTTATCCGATCTAATCGCCGTCGGATATTTTCCTTGTCTGGTTTTGACCATTTGTACATAGTCTTTTATTTTTTCATAAACTTCATCTTTACTTTTTAATAAGTAAATAACTGTGAATCTAGAATTGTCATCTATGAATGTAAGGAAGTAATTTTTTCCTCCTATTGTGGGTGTTTTAAAAGGCCCACATAAATCAGTATGTACTAAATCTAATACTTTTGTTGTTTTATTTTCGATAGATTTAGAGTACGGTGCATTTGTTGACTTTGTTTTTATACAGGTTTCACAGTTTGTTTTATGATTACAGTTATTTATTTTTATCCCACTGGCCAAGTCATTTTTGACTAATTCTTTTATACTTTCATTATTTCTGTGGCCAAGGCGTTTATGCCAAATTTCGAGGCAATCTTTATTTCTGCAATCATGTGCAATGTTTATTTTATTTTGAGAACTTTCTTCTAGTGTTTCAACTTGATATAAGTTATGTTTCTTAAATGCTTCTAAGTATATATTTCCATTGCACGATAGTATGCATTTTTCATTTTCGAAAAATACTTTATATCCATGTTCTGTGGCTTTACTTACGGAAATTAAATTTGATTCCAATTGTGGAACAAATAACACATTTTTAAGTGTAATTCTATTTATACATCCATCAGATGTTTTTGTCATTATTTGTGTTTCGCCGGTTCCGTAAGAATTTAATGTATTCCCATTAGCAATTGTTACTGTAGTTTTTTCAGTATCGTTGAATTTTGTAAATATATCCCTATCGTTCGCTATATGCGAAGACGCTCCTGAGTCAATTAACCAGGTTTTATTAGCGGGATTTACAATTATGAATGCTGCATCTTTATGTTCACTTTTATTTATTTGTACCTGTTCATCTGTTTTTGATTCATTCATTTTATTTTTACTATCACCTTTTGTATTTTCAAAACACAACGATGTGTACTTTTTGTATTTGTATTGTGTTTTAGGTGTAATGGTCTGTGTGTTTCTATTCTTGAGATGCCAGCATTGTTTGTAAGTGTGATTTGATTGTTTACAATAGGTACAATATTTGTTTTGCCCTTTATAATCTTGAGTGTATTTCTTTTGTGTTTTAAACACCTTTTGTGAGTTTTCAACTTGCTCACTATTTTCTACCCGTTTATTAAATTCATCAGTAAGTTTGCTCTTGATGAATTCGGGAGTTAATTCAATTTCATTTCGGGCTTCGAGAGCTGTTATTAGAGTATTAATACTCGCAGGTAACGAGCACAATAGAAGTGCAGATAAATGCGAGTCGGTTATGTTCTCTCCTATTGCGAAGAGCTTATCTTTTATTTCCAGTATATTAGTAATGTGTTTGTGCATGTTCCCATTTTCGGGAAGTTTTGCACTATACAATTTTCGTAACAAATACAATTTACTGGACAAATTGGCTCTCTCATGAATATTTTTTAAACTATCCCATGTCTGTTTTGCTGTTTCTAAATGTTTTACATGAACTATTTGCGTATCGTCTATACTCAGGTTTATTAAAGCGCGAGCTTTTGCATCCTTTTTTCTCCAATCTTCGTTAATTGGTGTAGGGGGTTCCTGAGTTACGAGTTCGTACAAATCTTCCTTAATTAACAACATATTAATTTTAAACTTCCATATAGAATAATTATTATTGTTTAATTTATCTACTAATTGCATTTCCTTTATTGTCGCCATCTCGGAGAACTTGTTTATACAGTTTTTAAAGTTTTATTAGTTTAAATAGTTTATTAAATTCAATTATGTTTTCTTGAATTTTTAATCTAGCATAAGAGCTGAGTATTATTTTTATTAATTAGAGTCAATTATTAATCCTTAAGAATAAATTCTGAGTTCATATATTCATCAGGCTCATGATCACTGTTGAAGGGGCGAGGCCAACGAGGTAAGCGCGTAACATCAGAATATTAAATTCTTCAAATTAAAATTAACTCTGGTCTTCAACATGGAGAAAGAAAAGGAATTGCTTACCTTTTCTAAGGTCTATCCAATTTATGAAATATCCACTGGTTTATATATTTCAACTATTTGAGAACTTATTATAAACACTTCTTGAATAATCGTGTAGATGTACCACTGCTGAAATAAGACTTGTAAAAAAAAATTATATTAATGCACAATTCACATTGAATAAATAAGTTCACGTTTGGATTGATTTTAAAAATTATATTTTACATTACTTAAAATTTTAAAAGGTTTACATTTAGATTAATTTTAACATCAGGAAACATTTTTTCCTGTGACTTTACAGAATGAAGGATAGTAATACACTGACTCATTTTCACAAAGTTTGGAAAGTTACGAGTAAAGTTGCATCATTTCTTTGAAACAAATTGACGTTGAATAATTGTCCTTTTAAATGTTTTAGTTCTGTAATAAGTTTATAATGGCATAATCACAAATAACAAATTATAAACATATTTCACATTATTAGAAGAGAACGATTATAACGAGGTAATAAATCTCTATTGCTTGATAAACTTGAAACTTAAGAGTCATAAATTAGGTCACTTGTTTTAAGAGATGAGAGAAAAATTATCGTTGGGTTTTTATCTGCGTGCTTCATCATTTTCTTTATTTATTTATTTTACTTTGAGTGGAAAATATTAAGTGATTGAAATGAATGGATTAGTTTTCTACAGTTATGACCCTATTCTCCCCCCCCCCTTTCTCTTGGGGCATTTTTAATAAAATCAAAAATCTGTCATACATATATTTTTGGCCCTTTTCCCAGAAGTAATGATAACTTTAAACGAATTCGATATGTATAAAAATTAAGTCGTTATGGGGCTTTTTCTGTTTTCACAAAAAGCCCCCCCTTGGTTCGATATCGCCCATTAACGAACTTGACCGAGATTTTATGCCGCTTGATTTTATAAATCAGTTTGGAAGATATTTGTGCAGAATTATGGGAGTTATCGTGTCCATAAAAAAGTAATATAGGTAGATAGATAGATGGATAGATCGATATATAAAGTTTTGAACTGGGGGTGGTTTTGGATTCTAGGAGTCATGATCAGTGTAGATCTGCAAAAAATTTTCAGAATTCCGACTTACGGGAGTATGTAATAGGTAGTATTTTTTACGAAATCTACCTAAAATCATTTTATTTACGTAGGAAGCAAATTTCAAAATCCGCCGGTAGATGGCGCCAATATCCTGGACCGATCACCTCAAAGCATCCCTACGAAATAAATCACAGCTATTTCCTGAAAAAAAAAAGAGTTTACAGAAAAAAAATGTTTACCGAAATGTTGATATACATGTTTTATATGAAGTAGTTTTTGAAGGTTTTAAACAAAATTTAAATATTTAAAAGCTTTAATATTCTTTTACAAATATTTTAAGAGTAGAATCGCATCTTAAACTCTATTTTTTAATGAAGATTTCAAAGAGTTGTTCATTTGTGATTAATTGGAATTTGTGATTCTGAATGGCCACAGTGTTCGGTTGTTTACATCTGGGATTCGATGATTAATCTGGATTTTTAATTAAGATCTTAAAACATTATAAAAGGATATAGGAAAATAAGCCGAACAGACATGATTTCAAGTATAGGTTTTTCATTAAGCCTAACATGGCGTTTAACTACCATCGATTCACAGACCAGAGGGTTCCCAACCGGAATGGTTACAGACACTTTCTTGCCTTCGGCTTTTATTATACGCAGATTGAATATACTGCTTAAGGGTTGAAAGCCATTTTAAAATAAACGTTTCTATACGTATACATAAATAAATCATTGTGCGTATTAAAACGTTAAGCGGCAATAAAATATTGCAATTTATTGAAAATTCAATATGTCGATATTTTCTGTACCTTCTTTTCTTTAGATATCGATATCTCTATGCGAAAAAATCGAAATGCAACCAATGACCAGGCCCCAAACGCAATCAGGCCCCCAACGACTAATCGTTGGGGGCCACCGTAATACTTACCCATCATGGATATGCAGAATACGAAATGTGAAAATAAAACATGCGTAAGCTACTTATAAAATGCATTGCAATTCGAATAAAAACGTGGCTTGATGACGTCCTAAACTTTAAATGCTCAATGACTGAATTGCGTAAAAGAAACATCCTTATAAATCCAAAAATGATAATACTATTAACTAACGGTTTCTTGCGTCGGATTAAGCGTCTCATTTCCAATTAAAATATATCTTTGAATTGAAATTTGGATTAAATATAGGGTCATGAAAAATCGAAAATTATGAAAAATAGGATTACAAATATCTCGGCAACTCATTATCCGATCGACTTCATTCTTTGTGCATTATTTGTTTTTTTATTGTCTTTTAAATTCCTTCCTTAAAATAAAAAAATTCGATAATTTTTACATACCTTTTATCAAAACGAATATTTCGAGAGTCCGAAAAAAATAATTCCGGATAATCGAGGTTACTGAAATTCAATTTGCTTCTTCCCATTATTACATACTAAGTTCATACCAAATTTCAAGTTTCTATCTCGATGTGTTCGGGCGATAGAGCATTTGCAGACACACAGACAGACGGACGGCAATTTTTTTTTCTAAAAATAGGTTTTTCGGAATCTCCAGTGTTTGAAACGTGTAAATCCGTCAAAAGATTTTTTTCGATTTGCAAAACGATTACAAGACTTACCCTATACTGCGTATGATGGGTAAGTAATAACACCTAATTTTGTCATATTTGGAATCTTCAGTAAATATTACCTTAATATGGAAAATGGAAAGACATTCGGTAAAGTAGTTTAGAATTATGAAATTGTAAAATTTTGAATTCGTAATGTTAAATACATTTTTAGGTGCGTTCGTAATTATATAAATACGTAGCACCTATTGTCGTCGTCTGGTCCGACCGTCTGTCCGTCCGTCCGTCCGTCTGTCTGTCCGTCCGTCTGTCCGTCCGTCCGCATATAACAACGCAAAAACTACCCAACCGAATGGTTTAAAATTTAAGATATATTATCTTTTCAGAATTTTGTCGAGACATTTCAAATTTTTTAAAAATCGAATCAAAACTTTAGAAAATATTAATAAAAACATTTATTAAGAAATTTGATTTTTTTTTTTAAATCGGTGCTTTCTTTTTATAGGAGCTTTCGAAGTTTAATCGTCAAGCGACCGAGATACTTATTTTATGACAGAAATTAATCTGCAGACGATATAATTCATTTCACCGAATTAAAAATCATGCAGATCTGAATATTTATATAACTAGCTATAGTACGAACGCACCTCGTTTGTAACGTTTGACGTACAATTTCCATCTTGTTTATCGTTGCAAAACATACTGCAATGCGTGTATGTTTTTTTAATCAGGTTAGGTTATTAACTTAAAAACTACTAGGCGAAATGAGCAGTAATTTTAGTTTCGTTTATTTAAATTTTCAATAAATCGATTTCTGTTTTTAAAAAAATTGTAGTTTACATGTAATATTTATTTCAAAATTAATTACAATACGTATTATACGTTACAAATGAATCTGTCATTTCAAAAACCACATAAGTCACAGAATAAGAACTTTTCAGAAATTAAAAAAAAAAAAACTGTTTTTTTTTTCACAATTAAACGAATTTTTATGGATAGGTTTTGGACTGATTATAGATTACGGATTTTTAAATTTGTAAATATCGAATAATATTTTTAATTTATGAATAATAAAAAAGAAGAAGAACAGAAAACTTTTCCTGACTTATGTTGTTTTAGCAAGAAACATGTTTAAGTGGTAATTAATTTGAACAAAACAGTCATATTAAACACATTTTTAATCAAAGTTAATGAAGATAGTACTTATACAGGAACATTTTTATGTATTAATATGGTAATGTAATATGGTATCCACATGTAATGTGGTATTGCATGCAAAAACCACTTAAATCGCTGACTTTATGTCGATAAAGTAATAAATGCAAATTAGAAGGTAATGGTTGAAGAGGAAAGAATACGCTAATTTATGTGGTTATTACCCAAATCATTGCTCTATCTTTCAGGATAAAAAGGGTATAGATTGGAAGAAACTTTACTTATCAGGTTTTTGATATGATCGATTCAAATATTTTCGAGATTAATTTTCGAAGAAAAGTACTAATTTTAATCTATGAAATTTTTACCAGAAAGTGATTTATAGCTTTAAATGTGTGATTTTTTTTAAAAGAAATATATTTTTAAAACCTTAAAATATCCAATTTAAAATTTATCGCTATTTCGGCCAAGTAGTTTTTCAGCTATGATTAGGAAACTACCCACATTACAATGTGTTTTGTAACAATTAAATATGAAATCAACATTACCAGTTCTAAATTTTTAACAATCATAATTCCTATACTTCCAGTCTCAATGCTTTCCTGTTTGTTACCCAAAAGTAACATTTACAAAAATATTCAAATATGATGTCAATATTACGTGTTAGAAATGAAAATTTAAAAATTTGTTACAATTTCTTTCTGTAGACAACCCCTTAAAAATTTATGTATAGAATTAATTACTGCATAGTGTTACTTGTCGATTGGTACCAGTCACATTTTTATACGATGGATTGCTGTAGAGTTAGTAGGACAAAGTTATCCATTTTTTTTTACGACTGTTCATTCAAGGAATTGCAGACGTCAAAAAATAATTCAACAACGGCCACAAAATAAATATATATGAAGGAAGGATAAGAGAAGGATAAGGAGCTCGATTATTAAGGAATGATTATGGGGTTAACTTTTATGTATTTATTTTAGTATGTATGTGGATTTTAAAAAATCTATTTCTTTAATTCGAAATATTTTTGGCGTTCCGAAATTTTCTGGAAAAGGGATAAGCGATCCAACAAGTAAATCAGCTACTCCTTAGGGGGCAAATTGGTGCATTAATATCTATATTATAAATTACAAATGTGTTCGTGCGTAGCGCTGACGTCATTTTTGTGAAAGGCAATACTTTACGATAAAATTTAGGCTTTGCAATTTTTGCTACTTCATTTTTTAAAATTTGTAAATATCGCATATATTTATTTTTTTATATATAAAAAAAATCTACTTTCAAATACAATTAGTTTGAAAACTGTATCGCAATTGACTCATTTATTATAGTATTTAAATTCAATTTCAAGCATGATTGTTTTTTAAATCTACCTCTATCTCTTGCAGACTATTGCACAATATTAATCCCTTTGCACTTTAAACAATATAAAAAGCTTAACGTTTGTTTCCAGCTAATATTCAATAACGAGATTAAAACTTCATCCAGCAATAAATAAAATAGTATAAATAAAACATGAATTTAACAGACATGTAATTGAATAAGTGCTTAAAATAGCTGAATTTATCTCAATAATAATAAAAAAATTGTAGATAACGAAATTTTGTGTGATTTCTTCAGCTATTACCTTCTGGCATGAAGCTAATACGAATTTACTGCTTTTAATCTATTTGAAAATTTTATTTGAATACATAATTTTCATATTTCATTTAAATATACTCTTTGGTATTGTTAGGGGCAATCTGAAAAATATATTAAATGTAAAAAATCTTAGTTTTCAATAAAAAAATAAATGGTTTTCACATATATTCTTTATCCCGGGATGCCTGAGTTGCATACCATAGTTTTTTTTTTAAAGATGAAGGATAGAGATAAGTCTAGCACACAGAACCCTATTTTTTTTTAAAATTAAGATCTATGAAGAAGTGCCAAGATTTTTTTATTCACCTTTTTCTGGTGATGTTTAGAACATTTCAAAGTGTGTGCTCTCTTATTCATACGCAACAAATCGAGTAATTAAAAGATCTCCAACCAGGTAAAATTTTAATGTTTGCTCTAAATTGATTTTACAGTTCATAAATGTAACATATTAAAGATTGGTAAACCCTGTTTTCTACATATCACCACAAAAATTATTTAACCCTTCGAGGAACACAAGATTATTTTGACCTGTAAATTTCGTGTCACCTTTTTAAGCATTTTCATACCATTTACAATGAATCCATTACAAGAGGGAACCGTGATTACCTTTGTAGGTGCCCACATTGCTCGAGTTATGGTAAAACAATTGCGGGTCGGGAAAACCTGACTTAAGGCCCAGGACCTGGCTCCCTTTCGGGTGTTCAGCTCCGAAGCTGTTGGGGGACTTCCGCCCGTCCCCAAGTGTTTCGCGGTGGTCTCCTAATGAGATCCACCGCGTAACGCAGCGACCTATGTCGTCCGCACATGTGTTTAATCGGAGTGATGCGCAGGTGGCGGTGCTCCGACTGGCCGAAGCGTATACGGGGAGAAAAATCCGGTCGTGCGCGTTATAAATCCCTGAGGACTTGGGTTCGGTGGTTGAGACGCTGACGGGAGCCCCTCATGGCGCCTAGCGTCGCAGCTCAGTTTTCCCATTTACACATCACTTTTTAAAAGTTTTTTGATACTATAATTGAACTTTAAAATTCCGTTTGACATTTTCATTTGTCGAAAAATAAATTACTTTAGAGCAACAAATTTTCTTAGTAAAATAAGAAATTGGAGACATAGTCCTGTTTAAATGAATTTCTATTAGTTAATTTCAAGGTTAAATTATTGAAATCATATTAAAACACAGTTCAAAACTATTAAAACTATAATATATTCTAAGCATTTGGTATAAACTGGTGAAGATACAACTTGATGAAAATAAGCTCGGGTGAAATTGATTCGGTGTGCAAGGGGTGATCGAAAAATGGCGTCTCTCACGAAAGGGTTAAGTATTATTAAAATTTAAAATTTCTAAATTGCAAATATCTATAATCAAGTTTAGCATCGATATGCTAAGATATATCTGTAGTATAATTTTCTATGCTATAAAAGTTCATTTTCATAAGATGCAACTTAATGCTGAATTTCATATCATTATAAAAGTGAATTCTCTATCATTCTATTAAATTTTCTATTGGATTTATTACATTAAAGTATAAAGGTAATATCATATTTATGTATATTTGCTCTTTCATACGTATATATAACTTACGAAATAAAATAAACCTATATATATTAAACATTTTTCCTTCCAATTTCATAAAACATGATTTTACTCAACCAAAAATTAATGTTACTTTTAAAGGTAAGTTCATTGAAAATAAAATTAGTTTACTCATATATTTTGTCAAGTAGAAGAATAATATTTAACATCAATAAAATATTGTGAACGAAAAAGCACAGACAAGGCTCATAATATTACAATGTAATTCAAATTCTCCAAACATAGAATCTAGCACAATAAAACTATTTTTTCTCGATACATTTGGAATTTCATTTCATGATTGAAAATTGCCAGGCATCAGAAATTCATTTGATGTGATTTATGTTGAAATTGAAACATATCATTTTGCACTGCATTTTAGAATTATATACAGATATATTTCTTTTTGAAATCCCAAGTAATTACATCAAAACTTGTGTATATATCCTTTGAAATCTTTGTGCATTATAAATATGAAAAGTTTCATGAAACGAATTGTACAAATTCCCTCTCTTTCATTATAATTTTAGAATCATTTCTTAAAAGCAGTCATCCATTATAAACTTTCAAAAAATGGATATTTGTTTTTTATATTTTTACGTGATAAACCTTAAAAAAGAAATTCAAATTGCAATAAATAAAATTTTGATCATTTAATTTACAAAAAAGTAGATAGAGATTTCTTTTCCACAGTGACCAGATGTAGCAAAAACAAAGTTTTGTGAAAAATGCATGTAAAGTTAAGAATCAATTGGAGTCTGGGTTAAAGTGTACATTATCAATATCATATTTACCCATTTCTAGCTTGAATATTTTCATGAGATTTCTTTCGTTTGATTTGGAATTGTATATACAGGTTGATTATAATTAAAGTCCCAGTTTCAAAATACTGTAAAAAGGGAACCACTGGTCAGAATGCCTTCAAATTTGAACTGAATATACTGGAAGAATGGGGGAAGGAATAGTATGGCGTAAGAATGAGAATGTCCCAAAGTGTATCAATAGAGGGCGCTGTAAGCGGCATAACGAAAATGGATTCGGCTACAAGTGACATTTTTAATCAAAATACGACGGCTTTGGCATGAGTTGCAAAGTAAAACTATCGTACTGTTCAATGTACATGTGTGTTTTGGTTGTTTGCCGGAAAAAAATGAATTCCAAATCAGTCAACAGTTGTGGTACTGTTAGTTGAAAGCCCATCCACCACGGAAATGTCGTACCACATTGGATGGGAAAAATAGGTTTTTAATTGTCCTTGGGCCAAAAAACGCATAAAAAGCACATAATGATTCGGTTTTTAATTGAGCATGAGTGTCTTTTATTGTGCATAGTATGCCGCTTACAGAGCCATTTATTGATATACTTTTGAACTTTTCTTTTCTTATGGCATACCGTTTCCCCCTTCGTCCAGTATATTCAGTTCATATTTGAAGTCATTCTCACCAGTGGTTACTTTTTTGCAGCATTTTGAATGTAAGACTTTAATTATAATCACCCTGTATATATATATTTTAATATTAAAAAAATCAATTTTTTGTAAATTTACAATTGCTGACTCCCTTTAAATTTCTGCTTTCTACAAATTTTCTGAGTAATTTTAGATATATATAGAGAAAGAAAGGTCTATTACTTACCCACCATACGTAGTTTAGGGTAAATCTTGTAATCGTTTTGGAAATCGAAAAACATTTTTTGACGGATTTACACGTTTCAGACACTGCAGATTCCGAAAAACATATTTTTAGAAAAAAAAAATCGTCCGTCTGTCTGTGTGTCTCTGTGTGTGTGTCTGTAAGCGCTCTATCTTCCTAACAAATCGAGATAGAGACTTGAAATTTGGTATGTACTTAGTATGTAATATTGGGAAGAAGGTTATTGAATTTTCGCAACCTCGATTATCCGGAACTATTTTTTTCGGACTTTCGAAATATTCGTTCTGATAAGAGGTATATAACTTTTTATATTGTTTATTTTAAGTAGTGAATGTAAAAGACAATAAAAAATCATAAATTTTGCATAAAGAGTGAAGTTGATCGGATGAGAAGTTGCCGAGATATTTGTAATCCTATTTCCCACACTCTTCGATTTTTCATGACCCTGTAATTCCTTCAAATTTCAATTCAAAGATATATTCTAATTGGAAAATAGACACTTAATCCGACGCACTATTTTGTTAGTTAATATGATTATCAATTTTGGAGTTATAATGATGTTTCTTTTACGCCATTTAGTAATAGAGCATTTAAAGTTTCTGACGTCTTCAAGCCAGGATTTTGTTCTAATTGCAATGCATTTTATAAATAGTTACCACATGTTTTATTTTCATATTTTATATTATGCATATCCATGAAGAGTAAGTATTACGGTGACCTCCAACTACTAGTTTTTTTTATTTATTAGCATTCTTTTTTTTAATTTCGAAAGTTGACTATTCAATAAAAAAATTGTCAAATACCTTTTTGGGACAAAATGTCGAATGTTTTTCTTTCTTCTGTCCTAACTTTTTAATTTTTAAGAAATACGTCATTTTCTTTGATAAATCTCGTAATGCTCCATTTATGTTTATTGGAAATCATTCATACAAAAATGGCAATAAAATTTAAATAATAAACTCTATTATTGTATATTTTTATTTAAGTAAAAACACCAGTTGTGTAATTATTGAAATAAAATTATACTACAGTAATGTTTTTATAATAGATTTTAGCATAAAAATATAATAATTGAAGTTTCATTGTGTTGTTGTCTTATTAAGAATTCCTTTAAACAATATAAAATATAAAACATAGGAACTAATCAAGGTAATATAATACTTTTTAAAAAACTCAATTCATCAACTATGAACTTGATAGTTCATATTTGTTCTTTATCTTTTTTTCTGTTGTAGCTATGAAATGTTATTCTAAATAAAACAGTATTTTTATAAGTAAATATAATATATATATATATACTACTAAAAGGAAAAATCTATACAGTCGATCATCTCTTCTAATAATTTAGAAGGCACAAAACTTTTTTGACTGTTATTGCGTATCTTCAGTTTTTGTATTTTTCCCTGCAGACTTCAATAATGTATATTCGCGAAAATATCAACAATATGAATTTTTTATAAAAGTTAATACTTGATGTTGGAAATTCTAAACGAAAAATTATTTCGTCATTTTTTTATTATTATTAAACAAAAAACAAATTCATAAAATATAGCAACTCAGATTTTGCTGCCTCATGAATTTTCTAATAAAATGAATTCTTGATTGAAACTAGAAATTTTAAACTGGGAAATATTCTTCCATTTTTTATATATTACTTAGAAAGTACTTTGTAGGAAATAGAGATTTAAAAATTGCTAAATATTTTTTCAAAGTAAATTCCGAAATATTCGTTACTAGATATAAAATTTTTCAAGTGGTTTCCTTTTTCAATATGATTAAATATTTCACTTTAGTTTTAGCTTATGAATGTTATTTTTCAACTTCTCTTTTATGTTTATCTAAAATGCATAAACATTTTATTACTGATACCCGAATTTAAATATAAAGGAAATTATGAATTCAGTTCAAATGAAAAAAGAGATGTGAAGTTGGAATGCTGCAGTACTTTAAAAATATTTATGCAATGTTGCATACGCATGTAAATATTATTATATGTTATAGTAAGCAAAATTATATATAATATAGTTTATGAATGTAAAAGCATGTTTGTATAATATTTTTTATTAGCATGAAAAAGATAAGATTCTGAATTCATCATTATGTATTTATGTTAATTTTTCAGACATAAATTCAGAATTAATAAACCAATTTTGATATGTTTTGTTGTTTAAAATATAATATTATTTCCAGTTCATCTACTTTAAAATCACATAGTTAAAGATACGAAACTATATCTGTACGTATATCGAGGGTGTTTCAGTATAACATTTAAAACTTTTAAGAAGTAGCAGAACACACTTCAAATAACAATTTTTATATAGGAAACTAATGTCGCAATATACTCAGACAAAATTACAGGGGGATTCACGTCTATTTGAAAATGAATAAATAAATGGTTTCCTTAATGTGCACTACAAGAAGAAAAACCTTTTACAAAAACGTGTTGAAAATTCGGCAGTTTTGAATTAAAAAAAATAATTAAGAAGTATACTTCCCATCGCCACTGAAAGAGTTAATTGACTGTTAGTTAGCAAGAATCATTTTGAGAATAATTTTTAATATTTGGTATTTAAACATTATCTAAACTTTATCCCGAAACTCATTTGATGAATGAAAATGATAAAAACAAATAGAATTCTTACTGTCTTTTTTTTTCTTTTTTTTCAAATATAAAACATTTACTCCATACTTTTGCCTTCGATGAAGCGCTTACATTCGCGTGGAAGTCATCAGAACAAAGCATAACAATCTGTGCTGAAAATCTCCACTTTTCGTCAAACTGTAACAATGAAGATAATACTTTGAAGCGGGATGCGAAATCATATTTGATACTTTGCCAAGATTGTTGTAAGTGCATTTCCATAAAAATTCGCATTTGAGACTTTGGTATTTTATCCTATTTCTCCCTGAGTTAGCGAAAAGAAACGAGTTTTTTCCATTTAATAATTCTGCATTATATTTACGTTATGTAAAAAATAGTCATAAAAAAGACACTTCTTTTTAAAATGATTTTAAAATTGACTTCATATTGTGGATATATTGATAGTACGTAGAATACGAGTATATCTATCCTGAAAATGCAATTAAGTTTTTTCATGAAGTAATTATAATATTGCGAATGAAGTATCGATACTATCGATATCTTCACTATCCGTTGTTATCAATACCTTTAAATTTCAGAGATCGTATGAGTCCAGCAAGGAAAATTTTTCAAAAATAAAAATTTATATTCTTTAAACATGATTGTGTGTGGTAGGATAGCCTAAAGTACCTAAACTTTCCTCCTCAATCCAACTGACCTCATGTGGAATTTTTTTCAGAAAAAACCTTGGCAACACAGTGAAAGAGTTTAACAAAACTGTTGCGTTTAAAAAGTAAATTACACTCGAACAATGTGGGTCAAAAAAGTCCTTCCGGCCTGTACCGGGAGGAAAAGGTAGCTTTCCTATATCTTCGTTTTAAAATTTTAGCTAATGTTACACTAAAACAGCAAGCTAAAATGCAAAGAAACCGTTTACAAAAGATTCGTTAATACTGAATTTGAATAAGAAATTCGCCAAATTATTGAGCTATAGCCAAGTTGGCTTCATTTATGAAGACTTATTTTGGTCGCCAAATTTGGCGATATTTCGCTAATAGTCGCCAAGTTTGGCGAGAATTTGGCGCTGATGGATATAAATATATAGTTTTATGCGTATGACAGGGAAAATGATTGCAACAATGAAAGACAATAATTTGCGAGAAATCGCGTTCACTAAAACTCATAAATTAATTGTTGGTTTTTTGTAATGTGCTGTCTTGTTTCAAAATGTCAGCCACCCTAGAATTTCAAACTGCTCTATCTCAGCCATTTTTTAAGATAGAGGTAAAACTAAAAACGCTCTGGAATCATTGTATCAAGGCCTAACACTTAAGCAAAAAATAAATTTGAATTTTTAACCTTTTTGTACATTTATTTTAGTTTTAAAATTTTCAGTGGCCGCCATCTTGAAACAAGATGGCAGATCTAGCTGGCCAACGAACTCGGTCGAAGCATTAGTGAGCTTAATACACACAATTAGTTTCATCCAAATTGATTAATAAATACGAGTGTTACCGTATGACATAGGTCAGATATATATATAAATCAACATTTGAAAGGAGGGGGTTTTGGAGTCTGGGAGTCATGATAAGTGAAAATATATCGAAATTTTCCGAAATTGCTTTCCTCCGAACGGCTGCAATAGGTATAGCTTTATACTTTTTTATATTGAAAGCTACCTAAAACACTTTATTGAGACGTGCGCTACAATACAATATGACAAACATATACAACACTAATTCTCGGGATCTAACTCGTGAGATCCAAACAAGCGACGTTAGTAACGTCATTTTAGATCCTGAATCCTGATGAACGCTGGGTGCGTAGCCGAAAGTACTAGATGATTTTAGTGTAATTTTTTAACATCTATTAAAGTATTTTAGTTTTTTTAGTTAATCGATCACTATGTTTGAGTATATTTATATTTTTTTACAAAGATCAATTTTAGCATTCTGAATTAGTTTATTTTACAAGAAATATCTTCATTTAAAAAAACTAGAAAGTTTTCTTATTTCTTATTACATTTTCGGAATAGTTTCTAAACAATTGCTCGCATTCTATGTAAAATTTTCACTGATATAGAATCTGATAAAAATATGTACGATGTTCTAATGAATATCAATAATTTAAATCTTAAACCCAGGTGACCCGCGAAGACAACGAAAATAAGAAAAAAGTAATCCGTGTTAACAATAAAATTAAGAACCGCTTATGTAGACCAATATTATTCTTACAGACGTTGAAGCAAGTACTGTTTTCTATGAATTTCCAATGCTATGAATGCCATACTAATTATATGATTATACAATATTTGAAGTCGTAAAATGCGTAGATAGTCGCCTTTGTAGACAGAACGCTTAAGATCTGAACTTCTACGCTATAAAAGTTCATTTTCATAAAATACAACTTAATGCTGAATTACATATCATGCTAAAAGTAAACTCTCTATCATTCCATTAAATTTTCTGCTAGATTATTACATTAAAGTATAGAGTTAATTTCATATTTAGGTATAGATGCTCTTTTTACGTAAATATGACTTACGAAATAAAATATACCAATATATATCAATCTTTTTCCATTCAATTTTCATGCTATACTAAAGAAATTAAATATGCAAATTCATTGAAAATAAAATTAGTTTACTGATAAATTTTGTCGAGCAGAAGAATAAGATTTAACATCGATAAAATATCGCGAAAGAAAAAGCACAGATAAAGTTCATAATATTACAATGTACTTCATAATTTTCTAAACATAGAATCTAGCCCAATAAAAATGTTTTTCTTTAATACATTTGAAATTTCATTTCATGATTGAAACTTGCCATTCATCAGAAATGCATTTGATGTGATTTATGTTGAAATTGAAACTTATGTCACGTTGCACTGAATTTTAGAACTATGTATAGGTATATTTATTTTTGAAATCCATACATAGTGTAATTACAGCAAAACTTGTGTACACAGCCTTTGAAATCATTAACATTATAAATATGAAAAGTTTAATCAAATGAATTGTACAAATGCACTCGCTTAAATCATAATTTTAGAATCACATCTAAAAGGGAGTCATCAGTTATAAACCTTCAAAATGGATTTTTTTTTTTTAAATTACGTGATACGTTTAATATGATACACCTTAGAAAATTCTAATTGCAACAAGTAAAATTTGCAACATTTAATTTCGAAATAAAAAGATAAGTGCCCATTTAAACCGATGGTATTGAGCTCACAGGCTATTCCCAATAATTATATAGTATACTCTTAGTTCAAAGCATAATGCCCCTCTTAAAATAAAGAAATCGACAATTGATTAACGGGAGTAATTAGTCCCCCGTTCCCCGCTTTATATTTATACAATGAATCCCTAAAACGTTTCAGGGAAGCGCCTTATCACAATGAACCTTTATACAAAATTTGAAGCAAATCGGATAATTCTGAATTAAAAACTATTTATATAAATTAAGAAGGGGACTAGCTCCCCATTACCTACTTTATACTTAACCAATGAACCCCTAAAACTAATCATGGAAGCGCTTATCATCACAATGAACCTATATACAAATCGAATAATTCTGCATGAAAAACACATTTATTTAACTTAAGGGGGGTTAGCCCCTGTTCCCCTTTATACTTAACCAATAAATATCCAAAACTAATCAAGGAAGCGCCTTAACATAATGAACCTACATACAAAATTTTAAGTATATCGGATATTTTTTATCAAGAGTTATCGCGTTACGTATAGATGTTACGGTCAATATGATTAATCCGGTCATTATTAATAATAACCGGCTATTATTAATAATGACCGGATTAATCATATTGACCGTAACATATACATACTTACATACATACGTACGTACATACAGAACCTGCGGGAACATTAGCTCACAGGCTTTGATAACCTAGGTATAGTCATTTTATACATATACTAGCAAGCTGCGCTGGTCAGTTTCCACAAATTAACCTTGAATCAAACGAAATATATCGTTTAATTTGACCTTGTATTTGAAAGCAATCTGTATATTTACCTGGAATATCTTTCCATATTACTGAAAAATGGCGTCATTCCGCTATTATATTTTCTCATGTGCAGTCAAAATTTTAGCTGGTAAGGACTAACTCTTTTATTTGGTCGTTTACAGTTAGGGTTTTCTAAAGAATGATAAAACTATATGCAATATACTAAAACCATCACTAAAAATTATCGAACTAACAATGCACACAAATTAACTAATAAATCCATTCAGTAGAAGTTTTTATAAACGCTAATCCTTGATAATCGGGTTCATCTGATTACAGAACTTTTCCACATAATTCTAAAACTAACAGAAGGAAATATACTAAAACCATCCTTACAAATTATCTACTTAACAATGCAAGTCGCAAAAAATACGCCCAGTAAAAACTTTCAAAAAGGCTAATCTTTCGGAATCGGGTTCGCTTGACTACACTGTAAAAATATGTCCTGAAATTAACAGGTGTTATTCTGTGAATTTTCCTTTTTTTACCTGAAAACTTCCGTTTTGGGAGAAAAGTGTAACTTTTCCTGGAATTAACGGAAGTTTTCAATTTACTGCTAGAGATATAACTGAAAGTTTCCGTAAGCGACAGTAAAGTCTCGGATAACGGAACTTTTCCGGCAAGACATGTTCTGTTCCGACGCTGATTGGAGGATATATTAGTTTGTCAGTCTGTGTCCTGTGTCAACACCCCCTATGATCAAAGCCTCCTCCGGAAGAGGCAATATGGCCGATACGGCAGTCCGAAGTAACTTCACCTGCCCAGTAGCACGTGCTTTTTAGAATTTACAATTGTAATAATACGTACAACTTTGGATATAGACATATTTTACAGAATAAAAGTAAGTTTTATCTTTGTTTTTTATATCATTGTTTTAATAATATTATATGTATAATTTCTTTATATGTTTGTAAGATATAAATTTAGTTTTTAAACCACGTGTATATTAAGACAATAGCTTTCAATCATTTGCCTAGAATAAATATTTTGTTTTAAGTCATAAAAAAAGGGATGATTTTGCATTTTATCTGATTATTAATTTACTTCAACTCACTATTTCCTCACCGGACTTTGTTATTAAGTTATGTGTAATATGTGTCTAAAGATAATCTTTATTCATGCAGATTTAAAAAAGAAAAAAAGATCCCCGTTCTTTAGCTTATGCTTTATTTCGTTATTATATATTTTTCAAAATTACAGCTTATGCGTTTGTATTCGAATATACTTTTTAAATCATATAATTATTTTACTTTCTAACAGTTTCTAATCATTTACTATAAGTAACCTGGATGCACTGTTTTATTAATTTATAAAATATTTTAAGAGTGTGTTTATATTATCACAGTATTAACTAGCAGCAGTTCGTATACTGCTTTTGTCAATTATCTTTTTTTTTTTTTTTTTTTTTTTTTTTTACTCTTAATTTTAAAGTTGATTTTATGGGAGCAAATTATTATTATTATTACTATTTATTCTCTTTATGATTAGAGAATGCTGATAGTTGTTTGATCTTTTAAGTGTTATTTTTTTTTTCTTTTTCTCACGTTTATTTTTCAATAGCACCTAGCGATATTTATAGAGTTATAGGTTGACTTGTAAAATTATTGTAGCATAATTTTTTTTATTATAAAAATAGTTTCGATATGAACAATTTGAGTACAATAAGGCCTCGTTATTAATTATTTATATTTGATGGTTTAAATACCAGAAAGTGTTTACATCCGCGTAAGGGTGTCGGATAATGACTACATTGAATAAACAAAAACTTTAAATAGATAAAGAAAATAATTTATAACATATATAAATATGTATATATGATTTAAAATAGCAACTATTTTCGAATACAAACTAACGGATAAACGAATTAAAAGCTAGAAAACAAGTAAAATTTTCCTTTTAGGATTTACTGAAATAGATTTTTTCTCTCTCTAGGCAAATGAGTCCAATTTTTGTCTTCAAAAAACGAGATTTCTATCTTACATATGTATAACAGAATTGATTATACATACTAATGGTATTAAAACAACGATATAAATAAATAAGAGATAACACTTAGTGCCCCAAGTCTTTAAAATATGTCTCAGTATGAAATAAGGAAAAAAAATACATAAACCAGGGGTCGATCCAGGCAAAATTTGGGGCCTATTTAGGGCCCCTTCACAAAAATCCATTTAATAAAATGGGCCCCTTCACAAAAATCAATTTGATAAAATGGGCCCCATTCACAAAAATCAATTTGATAAAATGGGCCCCATTCACAAAAATCAATTTGATAAAATGGGCTCCTTCACAAAATTCTTTTTACTAAAATAAGCCCTTTCACAAAATTCTATTCCATAAAAACTTACAATTTATTATTTTGTGATGTTTTAAAATGTGTAATTTGTAAACAAACAAGTTCACCAGAGAGGAAAACTTCAGCAAAAGGATTTAAAAAGAAGTTTTTGTTTATAAATGCTTGGTTCGAATTTGATTAACTGGATTTAAATTTTCGTTACAAAATGTTATTTTTCACAAAAATATAATTAATTTCACAAAAATAACCTTTATTTTTCACAAAATGGGCCCCGAGAAAAAAAACCTGCATCGACCCCTGTAAACAGTGGGGAGGGGGAGGGGTAAAAATTGAAATATATATATTAATGACAAGTGCTAAAAATTGGAAATTTTAGCATACTTTATGGAAAAATTGCAATATTGTTATAATTAAGCTTAAGATTTTTTCTAAAAATAGTTTTTCATATAAATATATTTAATTCTTTAATACAGACTTTTTTTTTTTTTTTAATTAAATCACATTTATTGCCTTTTATAAAATTTTGTATATTAAGTATAAGTATCCTAATAACATCTCCTAAGAAATTAACATTTTTAACTTCTGTTTTCTGTGTACAATTCTTACAGAATGTCTCTTTTCTTTTTGTTGTCAAAATATTTCTAAAATATACATTTAATTTTTTTTTCTGAAGTTTTAAAATATTACTTGGTTTTGCTAGGATTTTAATACATAAAATTATAAATAAAGTATATATTTCAGAAATATTTTGACCACTACAAAAGAGACATCCTTTAAGAAGAGTACAAAGAAAAAAAAAAGTTAAAATTTTTTAATTCCTAATAAAAAAAAAAAAAAAAAAAAAAAAAAAAAAAACAGTTATAACCGCCACAGATAAGTTTAACATAAGTATGGGGAATTTGAGATCTCACTTTCCCCTTTATGGGAGAAATATCGAACAGATAATAAAAACTAAAACTATCAGCTTGTAAAACGGAAAATAACCGTCCTGAAAACTGAAAATGTCAGTTTCTAAAACAAAACATTTCAGTTCCTAAAACGGAACTTTTCAGTTCCTAAAACGGAACTTTTCAATTTCTAAAACAGAACTTTTCAGTTTCGAAAACGGAACTTCTCAGTTTTGAAAACGGAAAAAAACCACAAAAGTGAATTTCTGTGAAAAAACGGAAAAGTTACGGCAATTCTGCTGCCAGTACCTTTTCCGTTTTTTTACAGGAGTTTGTTTTTACAGTGTATATAACCTTCACACATAACTGTTTGACTAAGCAACGTATAACAATATGTAGTACACTATAACCATTCCTGAAATACCATCTAACTAACTATATAATTCTCATCAAAATCCGTCCAGTAGAACTTTTTCATAATCTTTCATAATCGCAATCAAATATTGAAAAGGCTTATATTTGATAAAAAAAATCGTCACCCGATTTCCTAATTTCCCCTATAATTCTAGAACTAAGAAACGTAGAATGATATGTCATATAATAAAACTTTCCCTAGAAAATTATCAGTCAGTGTAGGTTCCATCGAAATCCATTCGGCAAAATCTTTTAAAAAGGCTAATCTTTCATAATCGGATTGATCTGGTTGTAGAACTTCCCATAATAATTCTATAACTAAGCTACGTAAAACGATATGTTATACAATAAAATATTCCCTGAAAAATTATCTTACAGTTTAAGTTCTACGAAAATCCATTCAGTAGATCTCGAGTTATCAGCAGCCGGAACGAAATTTCATATATGTAGAAGTAAATAGAAGTATATTGCCATTAATATAGTTTGCATTTGAATAAAAAAAAGGTACTTTTCGGTTAGCGGGGTGCCAGTTATAGATGTACATATATAAATATATATGTATATACATAGTATATATATATGTATATATTCATACATATAAGCGTATATATATGTATATATTTATGTATTTGTGTTGATATATGTGTATATATTTATCACTGGCGCCCGGCTAACCAAAGAGTACCAAAAAAAATACTGCAAAAATACTGTCGTCCATTTGAAAACGCACCTTTTGGCTTAAAATCTCTTATTGTTTTTCTTTTCTTTCTTTTTTTTAAATAAAATTAGTAACAGTTTTTCTTTTATTTTTCCAGATGTATAGCCATTTCAATTCTTTCTGCAACAACAACAAAAAAAAACACATTTGGCTTAAAATCAAATTGGGGTCAAATGTAAAATCAAAATCGCCAAAAACAAAAGATAAATCGCCAAATTTTGTTTCAATAGTAATCTGGCCCCTTTAATAATTTTTTAAGCATTACGAACATTCCTAATCATGTTTAAATGGAATATTTTCGTTTAATAATACTAACTTTCATCAAAACTCTTTTTCTTTTTTTTCTTTTCTTTATCTTTCTTTTTCTTTCTTTTTTTTAATAAAATTAGGAACAGTTTCTTTTATTTTTTGAGATGTATAGCCTTTTCACTTCTTTCTGCAACAATAATGGTCGCCAAAAAATTAGCAATTGTAACCTTTTCGGCCAAAATAACAGAACTTTCTATCATAATTATATAACTAATGTACGTAGAGCAATATGATATACACTAAACCTTCCCTGAAAAATTATCTACCGAACAACGTAAGTTCCATCAAAATCCATTCAGTGGAACCTGAGTTATAAAGGAACGGAACGAAATTTCCGTTTGTGTTTTATATATATAGTCGATGTGCATCGGTTATTCCACAGTGTCCAGAAACAGAAAATATACTGTTATGTGAAAAATGCATGTAACGTTAAAAATCAATTAAAGAGTACATTATCTATATCAAATTTATCTGTTTCTAACTTGTATGTTTTCATGCGACTTTTTTTTTTGTTGTTGTTTGATTTGGAATTGTATATATATCAGTACGAAACCCCTTAACGGGTTAAAAGTTGTGACGCAGCACTTTCTTTTGGCTCTAAGCATTTTAAATATGGGTCTTAAAAGTAATGATATCAAATTTGAGTGACGCTATGTTAATATTTTTTTTTAAATCATCATTTTCTTTTTAGTTTTATTTATATTCACAGGTGCAATTATTATCTTAACATGAAAACATATATAAAATTTATTCGCTGATGCTTTTTCATTCAGATCTCTCAGGAATTCAAAATATGGGTTTTAAAAGAAATGATATCAAAATTTGAGTGCACCTTGACGTGAATTTAATAGGATTGTTTTAAAATTCAATTTAAATTATTTTTCGTTTGTCTTCTAAAGTATATTTACACATACAAACAATACTTTTAATTTTTCAATACACTGTTAAATATATTACTTTTACTGAGCCTATATTATGTATTCAAATGTATTTATTTCAATAAACTGATTTATGTTTTCTGCCACGCTATCCAAAATCATAAGTAAAATTTATGTAAATGATTATTTTGCGTCATATTATCCACTTGCATACATTTTCCTTTGTTTGGATACTATGACGCAAAATAATCATTTACATAAATTTTACTTATGATTCTGGATAGCGTGGCACAAAACATAAATCAGTTTATTGAAATAAATACATTTGAATACATAATATAGGCTCAGTGAAACTAATATATTTAACAGTGTATTGAAAAATCTATATATTTAAAACGCTAAGCGATTTCTTTCGACAATCTCTGAGAACAAACTACTGCATCAAATTACATCATTCTTTTTTTAAATAAAACATATTTGGACACAGATTTGTTATCGTGCATTCGTTTGTTCGAAAATTTAATTAATTAAACGTAATTTTCAATTAAACTTTTACTTCTGCTAATGACGTCATAATCGGATAACGCCTACTGTTCCGAAGCACAGAGTTTAATTTCTAAACTCTGTGGTTGAATAAAAGAGAAATAATAAATATTAAAAGCACGCGGTTTTAAGGCCGAATTTGTTAATTTGCAAGTTAAATTTCGGTAAAAATACTTATCCGCGTGTTTTATAAGCGAATAAAAATTCATATTTATTGTGACGTCACGGGAATATTGTCCATTGGGTTTATTTTATCATTATGCATTATAACTTTGTTGATGCCATTTTTTCATTACAATTAAATACAAAATATATTTATATTTGTGTGCATGGTGTTTAAGCATTAATGTAAGGTATATGAAGTACGTGTGAAAAGTTTGCGCCGGTGAAAATGACGTTATACTTAGCTTGAAGTGCATTTTAACATTGATAAAACTAAAGAGAAAAATGTATATGATTATGTTAACATGACATAATTTTACTGATTTTTGCATTCATAATTATAAAGGTTAGAATTGGAGCCGTCATTGATTTCTTCATCTTGATTGCATACCTTGATTACATGTTCCCAATTGCTTTTTTTTTTTTTTTAAATTATAGGATAGAAGATTTCCTTTTTTAATTAAAAAAAATCACAAAAGTAAAGGATTTCAGAAAATTTAAAGTTATTAAAAATAGTGTTATGGTGGAAAAAAATCTTGAAATAATGATTGTATTTTTAGCAAGAATAAACAATGTAAGACTAATATTTCATAGGAATTATTTTGGTACATTTATTATAAGTTCATTTAACAGTTCCTTATTAGCGCAAAGTCCTATTTCTTTCACTGTGAATTTCTCTTTCGATGTCAAAATTTTTTTTTCCACTTTTGGACGCCAGTCAAAATACAGTGGCAATTTTTTGAAATGTACAACAGTTGTGACAACAAAGGCGCTATCGCTTTAGCTTTCATCGCGCTTACATCACTTCGAAATACTACAAATTTCTATTTTTTACTACATTTTACAATTTCAATTCTTACATCATCAATTAGAAAAAAATTAGCTTTCGATTGAAATTTATTTGAAAACTGCCGATTAATTTAACGACTTTTTAAATAATTTTCAAGCATGAAAAGTTTTTCAATTCTATCTTATCAATGACTACCAGTTTACTTCAATAATGTAAAATAGCCCCTGTGAAAGTTGCCACAGTTGAAAATAGATTTCCCTAACCATCATAAAAAATGAATAATATATATTTTTTTTTTTAAAGTGATAAATCATAAGATCAGATTATCCATAAGATAGAACATTTTGGCGTTAAACAAAAATCTGTCAGGAAAAAAAAATTAGTTTATGTTGAACATAAAATTGATATACTGAATTCGTTGATGAATATGTTCCATCAGATATCAGGATATGCTAGGAATTGCATTTTTAATTTTTTTTACATTTGCCAACTGTATAAGAGGAAAAATAATATCCCCGACTGTGATGGAAAAGGGATAATCATCCTCATTATGTCAAAGAACCGAAGAAATCATACAAATAAATTACACTTGAAAACATTAAAAATCTCCCTCATCTGCAGATAGAATTATTACTGCAAAAAACTTCTTAATCTTTGCATAAAAATTGATTAGCTTAAAACAATGGATGCATTTTAGAAGATATGGATTTGAAACGAACAATGATTAAAGAGGACATTTTAAAACTTTTAATTTAATCATTTTAAAACTTTTTTAACGTCGAATTTCGACGGTGCTTTTGGGCAGATGCAATGCACATGCGTAAAGGAGCTCATTCGGTTGCATTATCACCGGGGGGGGGGAGAGATGTGTGCTTTATTTACTATGTTCTAATATTTACTGAATATGATATGAACGTAGGAATATACTATTTGTATATACTTCATAGGTCCATGAATTTTTTTTCTTGCCGTGGGGAATATGCTGGTAATGTCAAACTGATTTGCATTACACAGTTATTTACGGATTGTTTGGTTGGAGTTTGCATCGGAAATAGTACTGTATTTGATTGGGGGAAAAATTTTAAATAAAATATTTGAAAGACTGTTTTATACGCACCCCATCATAAATAATAAAGAAGCTTATTTTACTGATATTGTAATAGCATTTTTTTTTGCGTCAAGTTTTGACGGGTTCCATCTAGTTAAAAGTATTGTTTGTATGTGTAAATATACTTTAGAAGACAAACGAAAAATAATTTAAAATGAATTTTCCTATTAAATTCACGTCAAGGTGCACTCAAATTTTGATATCATTTCTTTTAAAACCCATATTTTGAATTCCTGAGAGATCTGAATGAAAAAGCATCAGCGAATAAATTTTATATATGTTTTCATGTTAAGATAATAATTGCACCTGTGAATATAAATAAAACTAAAAAGAAAATGATGATTTAAAAAAAATTATAAACATAGCGTCACTCAAATTTAATATCATTACTTTTAAGACACATATTTAAAATTCCTAGAGCCAAAAGAAAGTGCTGTGTAACAACTTTTAACCCGTTAAGGGTTTTTGTACTGATATCATTACTTTTGTGCGGTTATTGATAAAAATTTCATTCAGTCGAAATTAAGCATAGGGTATAAATTTATAAGAATAAAACTTAGTGGTTTCGCCCGCTAGCAGGCCTTCAATTTATCTTTTCATCAATTCAAAAAATTAATCCACCCTTTCCGGGGGAAAAAAAGGGGAGGGGGTTACATCAGATAAATTAACTGAATAAAATGGATAGCCTTTGTGCGTCTTTTTGGAATCCTAATAATATTATAAATCTCATTGTGTGCAAATATTAGGCTGAAGCCAGCGTCAAAATGGAGCATTTAATGATCCTGTATCTTTGCATATAGGTTAATTATAACCCTCAAATAAACATAGGCTGGTTTTTGTTTATTTTATTCAAATATTTTTCTTATTACTTAAAAATTTCGTTATTTTCATAGAGAATAAATGGACATTTTTTCGTATAATATTTTAAAATGGTTAAATTTACTTTACCGTTGCTAATACTTTATCGTTGCCAAAACTAATTCAAAACCCGGAATAATAATTATTAATCAACAAGTTGGTTACAATTGAAAACTTTTCACGTGAAAAATGAAAATGAAATAAAAAAATTAAAGAATTAAAAAGGATTAAATATTATTATTAGAAATAAAATGTACTTTTTTTTAGTTTTTGATAATAATACAAGGTTTCAATATGCGTAACCATAGGAAACAGGCGAATATGACGTCATACATCTAAAATAAAGCGGATATGCTTTGATTGGTGAAATAAAACGATCTTGGGTTTTTTCATCACTTTTCTTTTTCTTTTGTATGGTTACAATACTTGCGCACGGCTAATATAACTATGCCGTATTTTTTAATTTAATTTTTAAAAAAGTAAAAAGAAGTTTCAAAAGAAAATGGCTAGCAAATGTCAATAATATTCTCCGCAAAATTATCCATGTCGAAAATGATCTCATGGATAGTGAGAAATAGTTTTTTTTTTCATTCTTAAAACTAAAAGAAATAACTCGATTACCTAAAAAAATGACGAATGTTAACAGTTCCATTTTTGTTGATAAAACCTAAAGATTTAATATTATTTCGTTAAAGTAACATAATTTCCCTTATGCCAGTATTGAAATTAATTGCCCGGAAAACAAAATTAACAAGAATAAATAATAAGAATCAATAAAAAGGGATTTCTCTGGGGAAAAAAAACGTCATATTTGTAATAAAACGGGAATTTTCCTATATGTTTTAAAATGAGTGTGAATCAATTCCTTCCATTAATAATACTAGGATCAGTACGTATAGAAAGTAGATGAGTTTCACGCCATATTTATAACGAAAAATTTAAAAGTTTTTTTTTTATCTATACTGATTATTAAGCCTGAGTATCCGTTATATGCAGATGAGAGTTTTCTGCTAAAAATCACATCATACGAATGTATTATATTAAAATCTGACCGTGTGTCTGTATTTTGCAACTATTCCTAGACTATCGAACGCAACGCGATTTGCTTAATATCGGTTATCATTGATCCAAGGATGTCACACAAACTCTCAGAATTTAAAAAATTAAATTAGATGCCAATATTTATTTTTATTTTTTAATTTTAAGGAAGTTTTTCTAAAAACTGAAAGTAAGTTACTCCATATTTGTGTATAAAAAAGGAGAAATAAAACAGATCAGTATATTTTTTACACCATTTTCTCATTAAAACGGAAAAACAGAATTTATTTTCATTTCGAATAGATGGTGAAAACAAATTCTTGATTTCTGTAAATTATCCGAAGAATAAAAACATATTCAAATTTTCACATATTCAAACTTCGTGAATCAATTTATTCTGGAGAACAAAAATTGTCTGTCAACATAGTGTCATTTTGAAAACAAGATTTGTTTCAGCTATCCATTACACCAACGAGGCAGATTTGAATTTAAAGAAAAAGCATTTACTATTTCCAATTAATGTTTATTTGAAGGATGGCTGTTAAATCGTTTCACAAAGGCGTTAAAAGTAAAATTGTTTATCAGGTAAAATTGAATTTGTTTTTACCCAATTCGTCTATTTCCACGATTTTATTTGGCCATCCTTTTTGCATTGGTTGCAATTTCATTTTCGCGATTATTTGGCACAAAATTTCACTATTTTAAGACTGAGTTATGTCAAGGTCCCTATAACAAAAAATACCGTATTGTCTCCTATGAAATGTGATAAATAGTTAATTATAAATGGTTATAACTACGGTTTTGGCGTCTTATCTTTGCGCCAAATTTGGCGATATATCGCCAAATGTCGCCAAATTGGCGACGGATTTGGCGACTGTTTGGGGTGATTTCCCTGTCCTTGTATTGAGAAAATTGGAGAACGTCCTCGAAAGTTCTATACAACCAAAAGCTCTCGAAAGTTCTGGAGAGATTTCTAAAAGCCTATATAAAGGCGAGCCACGTCTCAGGAGTTAGTTCACTATCAACAGCTGTTGAATACACACGAGATGCTTTTCCAATGAGACTGTGTTTCTTTGAGCGATTTTGTATCTGATACGCCGTATTGAACGTATTGTTCTGTGTGAAATTATGCTGTGTTTTGATTTTATTTGAAGACTGTTAAATATTGGTATTTTTTAAGATGCCTGTGTTCTCATAGAATCGTTTAGAGTAAATAAAGCCTGCTGATTGGTTTTAAGTTTTGACACCAATTCTTTCGAACCCCGAGCTCACAACAGTGTTTATTCTTCTTTTAATGTTGCGTGAATGAAGTCACAGGTAACAGCTAGTTATATATATATACATATAAGTTTTTTTTTTTTAAATCTAAGATGAATGTTGTGATTTTTAAATGTTTATATCAGAGAAATTCGTGAAATTATATTTTTAGCTCACAGGCTATCAAAGCCTGAGAGTTAATGTGCGCCGGTTCTGTATGTACGTATGTATGTAAGTATGTACGTAATGTGATAAATCTTGATAGAAATATCCGTTTTGCTTCACATTTTGGTTATAGGTTTATAGTGATAATACTTCCCTGATTAGTTTTGGGGGTTCATTGGTTAATTATAAAGGGGGAGCGGGGTACTAACCCCCCTTAATTTATATAAATGGGTTTTTCATGCAGAATTACCCAATTTGCTTCAAATTTTGTATATAGATTCATTGTGGTAAGACGCTTCCCTGATTAGTTTTGGGGGTTCATTGGTTAAGTATAAAGGGGGGAAACGGCGGGCCAATCCCCCCCTCTTGATTTATTGTCGATCTCTTTATTTTTCGAGGGGTATTATTTATTTGAAATAAGAGTATAATATACAATTAGTGTGAATAGCCTGTGAGCTCAATGCCATCAGTTTAACTTGGCACTTTTTTTTTTTTTTTGTATTTGTCTTTGTTAAATATATGTTTGTTTCTTAAATAAAGATATATAATTTTTCTTGTGTAATCTTTATTTAAATATACACACATAGGCACAAAAGTTTTTTAATTTATCAAAATATCTTGATCATATGCAATAAATACATAGACAATCAAGTTATGTTTTGATTTAAAAAAAAAAAAAAAAAAAAAAAAACTATATTTCAAAGAGAAAGTTATTGACAACAAGTCTTAAATGTAGAAAATGATTCATATTATACATGTGTATTAATTTACAGAAAAAACTTGTTGTATTTGTATTTATATTACATTTAATATAAGAATAAAATTACAATAATCCAGCAATATATGAAACCCTATTTCTCTTTTCCAGGGTCCCCTTTCCTTTATTGTCACAAAAATTTGAGCATTTCCAATGTCTCAAAGTATAGATGGGAGTATGTAAGTAAATATTTAGATAAATATATTTATTATTAACCTACTCTATTAGTATAAAATATCAGCTCTAACTGAAAATTACATGCTAAATTTGGGGACCGAGGGCCCAATTAGCGTGCAATCACCCAATTGCTACAAGTTTCAAATTTATTTTACATTTGCAGTAGGCATATATATTTTTTTTAATCTAGCTACTGTCTTACGCTCTTTAAATAGTTTGAGTACAATAAAATTAATGCTAATAAAAATTTACCTTATTCCAATTACTTGCTTTGAATAGGAATTGATATTTTTTGCTCATTTTAAATAATACAGCTGGGAAACAGAATGTATATATATAATAATAATAATTTTAAGTTATTTACAGTTTGTAAAATTTATTATGAATATTTAACGAATTCTTAAAGTGAAAGTCCTGGTTTTATTTTATTTATTAAAAAAATAAATAAAAGCATATAAAATCATTGCATCATTTGTTTCAATTAGAAAATAAAAGTTATTCTATAAAATATTTACGAGATTTACGTGATAAATCCCGGATATCAAAGTACAATAAAATTTAAAAGAAAAAAAGATATATCTGAGTTCCAGGCTTGTTTTGAATAAGAATGAATATTTTCTGTTCCTTTTTAATAATAAAGTGGGAAAAAATATATATATATTATTTAAAATTTGTAAAATTTAACATAAATACTTTACAAACTCTTAAAATAGTTCGTTTTCTGTTCTGTTAACTAAAAAACTCGTAAGAAAACATAACAAAATTTCTTTTTAAATACAGCTCAAGAAAAAAAAAAGTTTTCGATTTGCTGAACTTCAATTACTGACAATAGATGGCGCTCCGGCCAAACACGGTGTTCCCATACCTGAGGCACAGACTGTGCCTGAGGTATTATATTACCATGCGCGGAGGAAATTCGTAAAAAGTCTACGCAATAGGCTTAAGAAAATAGTCCCATTTTTAAACCAGATTATTTAAAAAACTAGAGTTTTCCTATTTAAGCGGATCAGGGGATTCGCTTCATCTAAAACCGATTAGTATCATATATTAATTTTGAAAAAATCGTTCGGGCGGATATCGAGAATAGCGTTTTACACCATGACACCATTACACGCAGACTGAAAAACTTCCCATTTTACTTAAAAATGAGTTTCCAGATCTTAAAATCTACTGCATGTAGAAATCTATAAATTTCAAGATAGAGTTAGACCGGAGATATAAAGACAGCTGTGAAAAAATCAAAACGTTATGCCTCATACTTGCTGAGATATTAAATGTCGGCTTTTCGCTTTTCCTTTGAACTCAAACTAGGTGTATATATAGAATGACGGAAATCTTCGGTTTTGGGCTTTCGCTTTTCGTTTTTTTGCTGCGTCACTCGAGAAACTACCGTCTCTCATGATATTTAATATGAAGTCAAAAAATCAATTTTTTTGAAAATTTACAACTGCCGACCAATTTTACATTCTTGCTTACTATGAATTTTCTAGGTAATTTTGATGTATAAAAAGAAATAAAGGTCTACTTTTTATTTATTATCATTCCTTTTTTAAATCTCGAAACGTAACTAGTCCATAAAAGCTTGTCAAATATCTTTTTTGGATAAAAAAAAAATACGAATGTTTTTCTTTCTTAACTTTGTCTTATTTTTTTAATTTTTAAGAAGTACGTCATTTTCTTTGATAAATCACATAATTCTCCTTTTATGTTTATTTTTGACTTATAATGGATAGTTTAACAGTTGGAAATCATTCATACAAAAATGAAAATAAAATTTGAATATAAAAACTCTATTATTATATATTTTTAGTCAAGTAAAAACATAAGTTGTACTTATTGAAATAAATTGATACTACAGTAATGTTTTTATAATAGATTCTAACATAAAAATGTAATAGATGAAGATTCATTTTATAAGAAAATTTAATCTTACTAAGAATTCTTTTAAACAATATAAAATATAAAACATTTAGGAACTAACCAAGGTAGAACCTTTATATGCTCGCAAGAACCCGCAAGAACTTGTGTTATTTATGATCTTTCTGCTGTAGCTATGGAAAAATGGTATTCTAAATAAAACAGCATTTTTATAAGTAAGTAAATATATTATATATGTATATATATACTGCTAAAAGTAAAATTGAAGACAACATATAGAATATCTCTCGTAATAATTTAGAAGTTATAAAACTTTTTTGACTTTTACAGCTTATCTTCAGTTTTTGTAATTTTTCCTGCAGACTTCAATAGTATATATTCGTGAAAATATCAACAATATGAATTTTTTATAAAAGTTAATACTTGATGTTAAAAATTCTAATCAAAAAAATTATTTCGTCATTTTTTTAATTATCATTAAAAAACTACAACAAAAAATATTCGTAAAATATACTGACTCCTATATTGCTGCCTCATGAATTTTCTATTAAAATGAACACTTGCTTGAAACTTTGAAATTTGAAACTAGAAAAAATTTCTACCGTTTTTTGATAGGTTATTTAAAAAGTACTTTGGAACAAATAGAGATTTTAAAATTGCTAAATTTTCGTTTCGATATAAAACATTTTTCAAGTTGATTCCTTTTACAATATGATTAAATTTTTCACTTTAGATTTAGCTTATGAATGTTACTTTTTCAGCTTCACGGTTATGTTTTTCTAAAATGTATAAACATTTTATTAGTAATACCCGAATTTAAATATAAAGGAAATTATGAATTAAGTTCATATAAAAGAAGAGTTGTGAAGTTTGAATATTGCAATGACTTAAAAAATTTAGCAAATTTTGCATACGGATGTAAATATTATAATATAATATAAAGATAAATTTATATCTTAAAATGAGTTAATGTCTGTATTTCATAAATAAAAAACATCTGTATTTATTGCAAATTTTTATAACCAGACATTATATAGAGAGTCATTAAAAATGGCCATCAGTTTTCATAAAAACCATCACTGTACATTAACGTCTTCGTCTCCGATCTGGAGCGTCCTCAGTTGTAAATGCAATCACCTCTGAAACCGTTTATTAGATTTTTGGGGATTGAGAGATTTCCTTTACTACACCTTTTTTCCCTTTTATTTGTTTATCCTATATTTTTTCTTCCTTTTATTTCTCTTTTGAAAACAAAAAGGGAAAAAAGAGGGAGAAAAGAATTGCGAAAAGCATTCTTTATATTTAGAAACCTCATAAACCAAAATATTTGCAAGATTTAAAGACATTAAAAAAGACAAGATTAAAAAACAAAGTTTGTTTTGCTGCCACTGATTTTCGTTCGTGGTTGTATTATATTTTCCAAGATTAAGAAACCTTTGCCTTTTTTTACAGTGTATAACAGACAAATAACTGCAATTTAGCCCTTTCACAAGTAAAATAATTTTATTGCTAAAATGCTGAAATGACTGTCTGCGACCAGGCTTTACGAACAAATCGTTTTGAAAATGAATTAATAAATGGTATCCTTAATGTACATTACAAGAAGAAAAGCTTTCTAAAAAAATACTGTTGCAATTTCTGTAGTAGGGAATTAAAATTAATTAGAAAGTATACTTCCCATCGCCAATGAAAGAGTTAATTGAATGTTAGTTAACGAGAATCATTTTGAGAAGAATTTTTATTATTTGTTATTGAAACATTATCTAAACTTTACCCCGTAACGCATTTGATGAATGAAAATGATAAAAACGACTAGAGTTGTTACTTTCTTTTTAGTTTTTTTTCTTTTCTTTTTTCTTCAAATATAAAACATTTACTCCATACTTTTGTCTTCAATGAAATGCTATTCGCGTGGAAGTCATCAGAACAAAGCATAACAATCTGTGCTGAAAATCTCCACTTTTCGTCAAACTGTAACAATAAAGATAATACTTTGAAGCGGGATGCGAAATCATATTTGATACTTTGCCAAGATTGTATAAGTGCATTTCCATAAAAATTCGCCTTTGAAACTTTGGTATTTTATGCTATTTCTCCCTGAGTTAGCGAAAAGAAACGAGTTTTTTTTCATTTAATAATTCTACATTATATTTACGTTATGTAAAAAATGCTCATAATAAAGATTTCTTTCTTCGTTTTAAAATGAGAAAAGTTTTGATTTTAAAATTGGCTTCATATTGTTGATATATAGATAATACGAAGAATACAAGTATATCTATCCTGAAAATGCAATTTTTTTCATGAAGTAATCATAGCATTGCGAATGAATTAGTATTGATATTATCGATATATTCGCTATCCTTTTATTAACAATACTTTTAAGTTTCAGAGATCACATATGTGTCCGGCAAGAAAATTAAAAAAAATAAAAATTTATATTTTTTAAATATGATTGTGTGTGGTAGGATAGCCTAAAGTACCTTAACTTTCCCCCTTAATCCAACTGACCACATGTGGAATTTTTTTTAGAAAAAATCTTTGCAACACAGTGAAATAGTTTAACAAAACCGTTGCGTTCAAAAAGGAAGTTACACTTAAACAATGTGGACTAAATAACACTTTATTGAGAAGTGTGCTACAGTACATTATGACACAAATACACGACACTATTTCTCTGGATCTTTCGAGTGAGATCCAGACAAGCAACGTTAATAACGACATTTTAGATCCTGAATCCTGATGAAGTCTGGGTGCGTAGCCGAAAGTACTAGATGATTTTAGTGTAATTTTTTAACATCTATTAAAGTATTTTAGTCATTTTTTAGGTAATTGATCACATTGTTTGTGTATTATTATATTGTTTCACAAATATGAATTTTAGCATTATGAACTAGTTTATTTTACAAAAAATATCTTCCTTTACAAAAGCTGAAATGTTTTCTTATTTTTCAGTACATATTCGGAATAAATTCTAAAAAACCGCTCGCATTCTATGCAAAATTTTCACTGATCTAGAATCTGATAAGAATATATAGGATGTTCTAATGAATATCAATAATTAAAGTCTTCAATCAGAGGGATCCGCTAAGACAACGAAAATAAGATAAATTGTCCGTGTTAACAATAAAATTATGAACCACTGATGTAGACCAATATTACTCTTACAGACCTTGAATCCTGGTCTGTGTTCTGTGAATTTTCAATGCTATGGATGCCACACTAATCATATGATTATACAACATTTGAAGTAACAAAATGTGTAGATATTCGCTTTTGTAGACAGAAGGCTTACGATCGAAACTAAGCAGTTAAAAATGTCTCAGATATATATACCATATATGTGCACGTAAAATCCGAATCATAGATAGTCCTCACTTTGAGTGACTACCAAGTAACAGAGAGGGGTCGTTCTAGAATTCTTGTGGAAAACATTCTCCCTTTTGTTAACTATCCATATTGAGGAAAACTCCCCTCTGCTGTCCTTGTCCTCCAGAGTTTTTATCCCTTGCGTTATGCAAAAATATAAAATGAGCATTAGAGAAAATTTTACCGTTGAACCAAAATTTTGTTCATACAATATTAGCCAAATCTTGGAGTGATATTGGTCAGCTTGTATAAAAACATCAGGTAAGCAGTAGAAAAATTCTACCTTTGGACCAAAATTTTTGTTCGTAATATATTAGCCAAATATTAGAGTGATATTGGTCAGCTGACATAAATATGTAAACTACTGTGATCAAAAAGTATCCTGAATAGTGGCATAAAATCAAAGGTATCAATTTATTGGTCAAAATTTATTGCATCTCTTTGAGAGTAATGTCTTCCGACTGCAATGCATTTTTTTCTAATCATCAAAACATGCCATAAAATCGTTTTTATGAACTCCTTAAGAGTTCTTAGAAAATTTTATTTTATCGAATTAATCGACTCAAAACGGTAACCACAAAGAGGCAATTTCAACCGTGAAAATAAGAAAAGTCACAGGGAGTCATATCAGGTGAATACGGAGCTTGTGAAATCGTATTTGTTGAATGTTTGTTTATAAATTCACGAAAAACAATTGCACTGTGAGAATGCGCATAATCGTGGTTCAAAACTCACGAGTTTTCTTGCCCCGTTTCAGACCAATGTCGACGAATTGCCTGACACAAACGGTGCAAAACACGCTAATAATAAAGTTTTTATTGACTATCTGGACAATTGCTAGGAATTCATAATACACAATACAACGACAATCAAACAAAACATTGCCTTAATTTTTAATCGACTTTGTCTTCCATCCTTAAACTTTTTATACCAATCAAATACTGTCAGTTTTGATAAGCAGCTGTCTTTAAAAGATTTTTGCAACATTTAAAATGCTTTTGTAGTAGAAATAGCATTGCGAAAACAAAATTTAATGCATGTTCCTTGCTCAATAACATTCGCCATTTGGTAAATTAACACAGTGAAAATTCTTATCTAATTAAAAACAAATTTATTTTCAGACAATAAAATGAAATAAAATCCGGAATATTGCCAGATGTTTATAGAAGTTGTAAAAATGTTTGATAAAAGTTTGCAGACGATATTTATCATGGATGTACTTTAAATGAAACATTCCGGATACTGTTTGATAACAGTAATTTAATTGGAAATTTATTATTCTCAACATTGCTTCGTGCTGTTTTTATAATATAAGTCAACTGTTGGTGTAAAAGTGGATTTTGTTTGTCAATAAAATACCACATTGGTGACTAATAAATACTGATTAAAAGGCATACATACTAAAAACTAACAGTAATCTAAAAGTTGAATTTAATTGAAAATTTTGCAAGAAATACGAATATTTTCAGAACAATTACAGATATTATAAATTTTTCGAGTATTAATATATCTACGTGATATTGACCTTCTATTACAGGTAACTCAGATTTAAAACCAATGAATAATACAGCGTGTCCACGTATAACCTGACCGACCTTTATTTTCGCAACCGTTGGTCCTAGATGCATACTTCCAATTACAAAAATGGTTTAAATAAGGTAAAGAATTACTTGTAACGTGATTTGGGTCAAGAAAAACATTTATTAAAAAATTACGAAAGTTAAATTTTTATACGGTCCCCAGGTCCTATAAGTGATATTTAGTAAAAATTTACTGTCACACTAACAAGTACGACAAAAAAAGTCCCATTCATCTAACATTAAAATTGACCGAATAATAGCTGTTTAAAGTTGGAGTATATTTTTTGCTGCGAAATAGGGGTCATTCACAAATGTAGTAGAAATATAAATAATCTTCAGATATATCAAAAAAATAGTTGAGAGAAAAATTAACATTGCAATCTAATATAATTGTGAAATCTATAATCATTCTGACATATTAATGCAAAATATACAATTTGTACTGTACCTATAAGAGGATAAAAATAACAGAATTTTTGTTAAATAAAAGGATAAAAAACAACAGCCTCAATTCTTTACAAAATGATACAGATTTTAAAATGCTGTTAGATTACACTGTCTTTCAAATTTTGGGTTGTGCCATGTTTTTTATCTTTTGAAAATTGATTCTTATGGATTTTTTAGTGCTGAATCCGAAAATGACCTTAATTTTAAACCATCACGTTAGGATTTTTCTCAAATCCCAAATTTAAAGCAGTTAAAAAGCTCAAAGTTAAAATTGATCCCCCCTCCCCTCCCAACCTCATCGGACCCCTGAGCTGTTTAGTTGCAAGAAACCCAGCATAAGCCAAAAATTTGAATACACTATTCAATTAAATAAAACTAAACTGAATAAAAAAGTCTTACATCTATTTTATAATATCAGATTTTTCGCTGTTTTTTAACCTTGAAATTTACGATTTGCGAAAAATCCTAATATAATGGTTAAAAGTGAAGGTAATTTTTTTTTATTCAGCGTTAAAAAATACATAAAACGTAATTTTAAAATTTAAAAAACACAACCATCGCAGGTTTATGTTATCTAATATAAAACTCTTTCTTAAACTTGTTGACGATAATCTATCCGAATTTTGTTTTGTGTTATCCTCTAATATAAGTATGTATAAGATAGTAAGCGTCGAAAATCATAATAATATTACATTGCCATCGGATTTAAGTCAGTATGTAAAATTTAACTTCGATCGGACATTTGAAAGTGAGTTAAACTTCGAGTTCAAATTTTAAACTGGAAAGACGATCGTTGCAAGTTAAATAAAACCTTATGAAAATAACATAATTTTTGTTAAAAGAAATCATAGCCTCAAATCCTTTCAAAATAAAACATATGTTAAAATACAATTATTTTAATTAATCTGAAACTTAATTAATAAAAATTAACTCAATCGTAATAGTTGTACGATTTATTTCAAAGCGCAGATACCTTGAAATAAGTTTAAGTACTTTATATACGACCCTTGAAAGCATGGCCGAAATCATCGCTTTTTTGATGCAAAAAAATGGTATAAGTCATGCATTTCAAAGTTTCAGAACTCGGTCAATTTTAATGTTAGATGAATGGGACTTTCTTTGTCGTACTTGTTAGTGTCACAGTAAATTTTTACTAAATATCACTTATAGGACCGGGGGACCGTATAAAAATTTAACTTTCGTATTTTTTTAATAAATGTTTTTCTTGACCCAAATCACGTTAAAAGTAATTCTTTACCTTATTTAAACAATTTTTGTAATTGGAAGTATGCATCTAGGACCAACGGTTGCGAAAATAAAGGTCAGTCAGGTTATACGTGGACACGCTGTATATTTGGTATATACTGGGTGACAATTTGAATTTGTTAATGTTATTTTTAATCTTAATGTTAGGGAAAAAATTTTCATTACTCTTTTTATATTAAAAAATTCCAGCTATAATTTCTTCAGATTCTAAATGAAGTCTTAAAACGTTAATTTAGTTATCGATTGATTGTTTTAAAACTTTTTGAAGAAAATCTAATCAAATAAAATTTGATGCTAATTATTAATAGCAGATAGATTACAAACCATACATACTAGAAACCATACATATATAAAACTACGCATACTGAAAACATCAGATGGTGTTAAACTTTCAACAATTATACTAAAATTAATTCGCACACTTAGTTAATAATATTCTCAACTTCTCATAACTATTCAAAATTTTTTACAAACATTATTTATTGAAATATTGTATTTGCAACTGATATTTCGAAATCGCCATTGGCATATTCCATACCATATTAGATAATATGTTCAGCACCATGCTCTGCTTCTGTAACAGTATATTTTCAACAGTGTTGAAAATAAAATACAATATAATAAAAATAAATACAAATAAAAATAAACTCTTCATTCAAAACAAAATTTTTTGTGGATTTTTCTTTTAAAAGGAGAAAATTCTGTTTATTAGTTTTACATAACATAATCTAAACATATTCTAAACACAGAAAAATACATTTCACTTTTCTTCGTATTCTACTAGAGAAGAGTGTTTCGGATCGTGCAAATGAGGAAACGTTTCATAAAATCCAGATTTTTGAAAAAAATAATAATAGATTCCTGTTTTACCAATCGAAAATAAAATTACTTCTTCACAGAGCCCGAAATAAGATGACGATGAAAAACATATTATATGTATACAACGATTATTCGGAAAATAAATTGCGGAACGCTATTATTTCTGCAACCTAAAGATGATATTGCTCTGTTCAAGTTTTATCTCGTTCTGAATTGCTAAAATTTAGCGTCTGGAAGATATAATGTGGCTACCGGCTATTCCAAAAAGCGCTAAAAAATTGAAGCCGACAAATGTTGATCTCAGTGACATCTGGTAGCTGAAACATAAACATTGTACGCGTCACTTCTGGACGCTGTAATGTTTACGTTTGAGCTACCAGATCTTGCTGCAATCAACATGTATCTTTAAGTATGTTTGACAGTTTTCGGCTACAATTTTTAACACTTATTAACGCGCGGACAGACACTTGCACATTTAATTAATGCAAAAATTAATTGCATTTTTAAAGTTGCAAAAATTAATTAATGTGCTGAGTGACTATCAAGAAAAACAACGTAATGTCTTTTAATAGATAATAAATACGTATTTCTGCACACATCTGAATCCTGTTCTTTTAACGCATTAACGGATCTTAGTTTCTGAATAATTCATAATACATAAAGGCAGTGTAGTTAAAGCGCTGAAAAAATATTTTAAAAATATCTGTGTTACGGTATTCTCCAAATTATGCATACTTTGTGTCTTTGAAAATTGCGTGAGGCTATCCCATATATTACAACATATTTTATTTCGCTATCGCTATCAAAATCCTGACCAACAAAGAATCCGTGAAAATAAAAAAAAGTAACTGAAGTCACTATGCTTATCAACTAGACGAATTAATTCATATTTAACCACAGATGATCAACACTTTTTACTTCATTCGGAATGTTCTTTCTCCCTGAATTTAACATTCGAACTCATCTTCTGACTATTCCATGAGTCATAATGTATCATCGTAGACCTCATACATTTGTCTATGGATTTCTATTAGTCACTTATTCCTTACCTCCAAAAAAGTGAATTGCAGAACGAAATCTGTAATTTATGGGAACTTCAATCGTCCTAAACTTCATTAGCGCACAACTACGTGTATCAGCTTTTTACTATAGGAACTGTGATGTTGTAACCCACTCTTTTGTTATAGCGTCTACATAACATAGTGCAGCAACTGGATATACCAGTAATGCGTTAAAAAATGCTAAAAATTGAAGCTGTTAAATGTCGAACGATGATGAAAGATAAATATCGATCGCAGCGACATCTGGTATTTCAAACGTAAACATTGCATAAGTTTATCTTCAATAAGATACTTATAGAATTTTTATGATTGAGCTGCGTCGCTTCGATCGACATTTATCGTTCAGCATCGTTCGGCATCTATCGGCTTTAATTTATTAGAACATTTTCGAATAGCCGGTGGCCACACTACATTTTTCAGACGCTATATTTTAGTAATTGAGAACGAGATACTGTCTGGGCAAAGTGGTATTGTCTTTAGGATATAAAGTGAGAGGTTTTTAAAAGAAAAAAAAGCGAAACCATCACTGTATGAATATAAATTTATGAAATAATATATTTTATACCTATCTCGTTTCTTGCGCTTTGATACATACGACATATTTTATTGCATTTAAAAGAGATTTTAATTATGTATCTTGAATTTTAAAATACATTGTATATTTTTTCAACATTCACGTATAGAATATCTTACACAATGAATATCTATTTTACAGAAAAATTCATCAAGGTGTTTTTACTTAAATTTTAATTATTTTCATTTGAAAAAAATATTTTTTTAAAACTTTTAACGTTTTTTAACATAGTTGAAAAGTGTTTATGACTTCGGTTTGCCTGGCCGTCTACTTCTTTGTCCATGTATACACAAATACATATACTTGTATTTTGATAATTTTGGCATATGTTAGCAAGGTTTATCGTAGGACATTTTCTACAGATAATGAAGTGTGTAGCATTTATAGTTCGTTTACAGGGATATAAAAAAGAATTCCAATGTATTATGGTAATAGGGAATAAATCGTTTGTAGTGTATTTTATTGAAATTACACTGTTTCAAACACAATGAAATTGATATGTATTATTGACGTTTCCTTCAAGATGCTTATTGCAGTTAGAATATGATGTGCATTGTAATTAAATACTTATATACAGGGACACAAAAAAATTCGGATAAAAGGTGTTTTTTACTGTGTTATGCATTCTCCAGCTTAAATATATTTATTAAAGTGTATGTTTGGTGATTATAAATAAATATACATAATTCCTTTTATGGAAGATAACTGCTGTAGGTGCGATTTTAAATGAGTAATGTGTTTCCGATCAGAATTAAATTTTATATGATGGGAGTATAAAAATCTATAGTTCATATACGGGGCTACGCAAATACCTAGTTACCTTCTTTGTGCGGTAAATGCAGAAAATTAACTTTCAGGCATTTTATTGGTGAATTAAATTTCAGCAAAACATTCAGTTTAGACAACCATGTGCGCAAATCTGTAGATCATATAAAAGGCCACTCAAAACAATTCAAATAACTTATCGACTATGAGCATTAATTTCTGAAATTGTGTGTTCATCTGTGTTATGGGTTTTCTAAATTGTTTATTTAGAGCTGGGCGGAGCTAGTTGAGATTAAGCCGAAAGGTAGCCAGCCCCGCCCGATTTGACATTGACCTTGTTTATTTAGAGATTTTCATATACCTTATTGAAAAGTGACACTTCGCTAGAGTGTTCTGAAAGTGTTGGAAAGTGTTTCATAGTCTCAGCGTGGTGCATGATTTTTCTTCCATGTTTATTTTAAAACATGTTAAGAAACTTTTATAAGCACAAAAGGCAAATTTAAAAAAAGAAAACATTTTTTATGCTTTCATGTCAAGGATTATTAAAAGTGTAGATTTGGTCTATGTGCAATAAAAATTGTCATATGTTTAATGGTCTACTAGAAAGAAAGTATTTGGAAGAAATCCAAAGCAATTTTGTGATAGTAACATTTTATAAACTTTAGATTCTTGATAAGAAGAATGAGAGCTTCCTGTTATTTCTATTAAAAAATAAAATCATATTTCCCCAGAGGCTGGGAATTGATTATGACAACTGAGACATTACAAACATGTTAGTTTGAGACTGTAATGTTAAATTTCTGGAAATATTATTTAATTAGTTTTTTAGCCAGCTCTCAAATTCCTCTCGCAAATGTTGAATCTATTGACATCAAATGCATTCTTATTTCTAAAATATATATCATAAGAAAAATAATGTTTTAACTTCTTTTTTCTGTATTTTCTTATAAAAAGATGTCTCTTTCCAGCATAGTTGAAAAATGTTCTTGAATTCGGTTTGTCTGTCTGCCGTCGGTGCTTTAACTCTCGAAAATATACCCGGTTTTCGATTAAATGTTTATATGCTATTGAGGTTTACAATAGAATATTCGGTATTGAAAATGACGTGTGTAGCATTAAATGTTCGTCTTCTAGATGGACACACATTTCGTTACATTTCTGCCTATTGAGATAAATCTTTTGCGGTTATTGTTTTTAAATTTAACTCTTTTTTGCGTAATAAATATGTATATTTTTTATAGATCATATACACATACAGGTCTCCACAAAAAGTCTCGAATACATTTCTGTTTACTGACGGAAATTTCTAAAGAGAATTTTTCAACTGTGCTATGCGTTTCCTAGCTCAAATAGCATATACTATGTAATATATATGTGGTCGCAATAGTTCTTCATCTGTACTTAGGACTGCAAAGTTCAGCAAATAGTTAACTAAGGCTTGTGAATTGGGATCTAACTTCTATCATTCCCGCACAATAGAAATTTGATGAGATATGCATTTTCATCGTGAGAAGAGAGCAGATGTGCGAGGGCTTTCGTCTCGGTCAGACGGTCCGAAGGATTGCCTCATGGTCGATTAACTAATTTTTAAACCCGACATTCGGTCGGAAATTGTTTAAACAGTTTAAATTATTATTGTAAATATTTTATCTAGTTATATTATAACCAAGACATTAAATCTCAACGTAATTAACTTTGAAAACAGTCTGAACTATTCATTGTTGAACCTAGACACCAACCCATTTATTTCATCTTAATATACAGTTATACTTTCGCATTCACACGAAAAAAAGAGGACAATTTTCCCCCATATATACAAATCTATAGATATGATACAACGCTATACAAAAGAATTTGGATATTTTTTCGTTTACTGAAGGCAGTGGCTGAAATTGGGTTTTCCAAATGTGCTATACCTTTTCCAAATTGTTTAATTGGACATCATCTTTCACATTATTAAACTGAATACAGTAAACTGCAAACTGTTTTCTACAGATTGCGTTTGAAGGTGTTTCATAATCACATATATATATATCACACATATATATATTCATACGTACAAACACATGCGCATACACACATATACATACATACATGCATAAAAACACATCCACATCCACATATATACGTACATTATATACGAGTATACAGACGCGAATACGCCCCACCAGTGGCTGAGAGGTTCTGCTCTCAAAGCTGGTAGACGGGAGGTGCTGGGTTCAAACCCCTCTCGTTCTCGTCGACCTAACCGTTCGGTGTTTTCGTGGTTTTCTGCGAACCTTGGTTTCTACGGGTTAGGATCCCTTAGAAAGACCCCAATGGAGGGCACTCCCCTCGGGACAATATCCCAAGAGTAGATAATTGACCGTCATAAATGAAACAACCAAACAACCAAACAACCAATCATACAAACGCATGCATACATACATATATATTTGTAATAACGGAAAATACGTGTTTTAAAGTATATTACATGAACAATAATCCAGATTCGATATGCATTCACTGAAAGTAGAATAAAAAGGCAGTAGGGTGTAGAATTAAATGCTCTGAAATGATTCTTTACGATGTTTGTTTATTAAACTTTGAGTTATAAGCGTACGATTACAAAGTACGTACATGAAGGGATGGGATGGTGCCCGAGAACATTTTTAAGCAACGTGAGCTTACATTATTAACTTCTTACGAGAAGAGCGTCTGAGACAGGGATGAGTCCACTCCATCACATTTTTATTTTATGCCATACTCATACTGGCAACATTGAATTGGCAAAAGAGCATACGAACTGAATGATGCTATATAAGCTAAAAATTATCAGTTACTCTTTAGGCAATTAGGAGAATTTTGAATTACAGGACAGGGCAACCAGAATAGCAGTCCTGAAAAGTGAGCCAACAAGAATTCGAACGCCAAATGTACGTTGAGAGCAAGGTTTTGGGAATCTAGCTGAATAGACAAAACAAATCTCATGTACTGGAAATGTTTATGATTTCCCGAAAAGCTAAACTCAAAATTAAGCAGATACAGACATTTCTAAGTAACATTGGACGGAACGATAATAAAATGCATACCGAATACAAAGTCAAACTTTATCTCTTTTTTTTTGGGGGGGGGATATCTTGTGAGGGTGATTAATCATTTAAATGAATTTTATCTATGTGAGAAGTTTTGTTGATAAAGGGCATATGTTAAATATATTTTCTTTTAATGGGGGGAAAATTACAGCAGGAGCTGAAATAAAAGTTAGGATAAAATAACTATGTAATTAAAAGTTAGTTTAAACTAAAAATTAAAGAAAAGGAATAATTTAAGAAAAATATATGTGATACCACATTACAACATACACATAACAAGCCCAAGTAAAGATAATCATGTTGTGGACAAAAAAAAGAATGGAGAGATAGTTAAAAAGGATGAGGAAAAGCGTTTTGAAAAATATGCTTAGTGATCAGAGACTCCATTTTTTGAGATTCAATCGTGGAAATATTTAAACGAATCTTTTATGGACTTGGATGACGATTTTTGACGTGAAAATGAGTAGGTAAAGGACATGCTAGAATGTAATGCTATGAAGTTGACAGTTTATTACATGTGCAGTAGAGAAAATCACGTTTATTTATGTGATAGAGATAATACTGACGCAACTACAAATGCAAATTATCTTAGAACTATTAGACAAACAATTATATATATCAGAAGTAAAAATTTAATTTTCATTTCGCTTTATTCTGTAAGGGCAGTGTTTCGATAAATCATGTTTGTCGAAAATTAGTGACAGTGCGCTCAGATTATCAAAGATTAGAAAACCGTAAATTAATTAATATTTTTATGGAATAATTAGGCATATTTAAAAAAGATCAAATGAAAAATATAATTTTATGTATTTGTATAAATTTGTGTCATATTCTTTGTGTTTATTAAGTGTTTGAAATTTGTTGAAGAATACACTTAAAAATTGATCTTTGAAGAAAGAAAAAGAAAATTAGCTAACACGATAAATATATACAGAATCGAATTTCATTTATGAGTAAAATTAATTATAAAATGTGTGCAATAGCATTAAATCATTTCAATAACCATGACTCATTTTTTGTGTATATATGAAAAAAATATTGGGAAATATTTGAAAGTATTTTTTCTTAAAAAAAACGTGTGATTTTTTTAAAAAATTTTATTTTATTTTCAACTAACTTTGAGAAGAATGAAAGAAATGACACTTAAAATTAATGAGGTTCATCAGAGCAAACGACTTTTTCTTTACATATAAATGTCTCAAGGCGACCGAAATTTAAGCATTGAAAAAACTACACATTTATAAAACACGTATCTTCAGATCTTCATAAATTTAATTAATTAGTCTTATTTTTTTAAGATATAAAGAAACTCATATCCATTCATATATCATTTGATATGACTTTTTATTCATTCGTATGAATTACGCATTACATAAAGGAGGAAAATATATCAAAAGTATTTTTTTAACAAAATTTTAAAAAAATATCTTTTGATGACATAATTTAAAGATAAGTGAATGTATACACTTTTTAAAAAAACGCTTTATTTAATTCCATGTTTTTGAATGCTGCATCCATTTTTTAGAATGTAAATAACACGTATTCTATAGATTTTATTTATATTATTATTCTATCTATTTTCTTTATTTATAATCCAACTATGTGCATATGAAGTATTATTATAAATAGACTTACATACAACGAATTCTAATACTCTATGTTTTTTTAAAAATAAGTTTATATTTTCATAGTAATTTTGTCAAAGAAATTTCTTATTCCATTTTAAATAACTTTTGATAATTAAATTTTATATAATTTTTATTATTATTATTATTATTATTTTTATTATTATTTTTTTTTAATTTTTTTTTTATATTTTTTATTATTTTTTTTATTTATTATTATTATTTATTTTTTTTTTATAATTATTAAAATTTATAATTTTATATAATTTTGATAATTAATAATTTAAATAACTTTTGATCGTAAAGCAAATTTTAGAAGTATTGAAAAAATTATTTTTATCGTATCAGTTTCTTTCTTTATAGAATTAAAATTTAAACGTGATGCTATTTTATAAACTTTATTTATGCTTTTTCTTAATGTTTTTCTGTAGTTTTACATATTTAGTTTCATTAATAAACTTAGTTTAAAATAAAGATAAAATGCTTAAGTGATACAAAGTGGAAACACAAAAGGCTTATAAAAACCTTTCAATGATCGACGTATGTTTCAGCGCTCATATATGGCGCCAATTTCAAGATATATAACGATAAACAAAAATATTCTTGCACATTTTTGAAAATAAACTTGAAAACATAAATCACGAGATCATTTATGCAAACAAGCAAGTGCTTGAAATATGAAGTATATATGTACATATGTCCATATATGGTCTCGTGATTTATATTTTTTTAAGTTTATTTTTAAAAAAATTGCAAGAATATTTTTGTTTATCGCTATATATCTTGGCTTATATATCGCTATGCCGTATATGAACGCTGAAATATATGTGATCATTAAAATGTTTTTATAAGCCTTTTGTGTGTCCTCTTTGTACACTTAAGCATTTTATATTTATTTTAATTATAATTAGTGATCTTATTATGTTATCATGTAAACTTAGTTTAATTTCAGTAAATTTATTTATCTGAACTAAAATTAATTTTGGACTTAACAAAAACATAGAATTCGTCTGAACATGGAACAAAAAATTTTATTAAAAATAGATTTTTGACATTTCATTAGTCAGATTTTTCTCTAAAGAATCAAACAGGAAGTACCGTAATTTCTGATATATAACTTTAATGTAACTTTAGGTATAACACGCGGCTCAAATAAATCGGTTCGAACCAGAAATTTTATTTATTAAAAAAAGTCAAATAAGTACCAAGTAGAAATGCGTTACATTTTCTTAAATAAAATTTCCGGTTCGAAACAGATTTATTTGAGTTTCGGGTTATATGCAAGAAATTACGGAACATTAAAGGAAAATCATAAACTGTTTTTCCTAAATAAAATGGTTGTTAGTATCCACCAAGAAGAACAGATTTTGAATAGAAAATCGGGATTGTAATTCACTTATCCAATAAAAGATAAAGGATGTGTCATACCTAGCCAACCTTGCCTTTTAGTTCACAAATTTAACAACATTAAATACACTGCTCAAAACAATTAAAGGATATTTGAAGTTTTACATAAAATAAAGATATAAACGAAATTTTTTTTGCCGAAAATAGAAGAAGAGAATCACAAATGCAAATTTTTCTGGTTTTCAAACTGTGGAGTATGCAAATTTTGAGTTCGACGTCAAAAACGTCGCTTTAGCGGCAGCGAATGAAATTTGACTTTCAACTGGATAAAAGAGAATGAAGACAAGGATGATCGGCATTCAGTGATTGCTTTGTTTCGATGAGTACGATGTCTCAGCGAAGTCATTTGACGATTCAGAAGCTTGGAGAATTGTTGGTAGGTTAGTAGGGGGCCAAACTCAAGCCGAAGTAGCGCAAGCCATTGGAGTGTCACAAAGTGTCATTTCCAGGATCTGGAACCGTTTTTTGGAGAGTGGATGTGCAGGCCGAAGACCAGGGCAAGGTCGTAGACGGGCAACAACGCCCAATGAAGATCGGTATTTAGCGTTAACAGCTCGGAGACACCGAAACATGAACGCTACTCTTCTCCAACAACACCTTCGCTCGGCTACAGGCACCGCGATTTCAACTCAGACTGTCCGAAACCGGCTCCATGCTGTAGGTCTGTATGCTCGCCGACCGATGGTATGTGTTAGATTAACATCAAGGCGTCGTCGCGACCGCAGGGAGTGGGCAACCGAGCATGTCAACTGGAGGAGAAATGAATGGAGCAATATTCTGTTTTCTGACGAGTCCCGTTTTTCTGTGCATCCGGATAATAGGCGTATTTTCATCTGGAGGGACCGTGGCAGTAGGAATAATCCTGCGTTCGTGCACGAAAGTGTCAGATTTGGCGGTAGAGGAGTGTTGGTGTATGGTGGCATCTCCATTGACGGGAGCACTGACCTCTACATCATTCGAGATGGAGCTCTGACTGGTCGCCGATATAGGGATGAGATCCTCAGACCTATTGTAGTCCCTTACGCTGCAGTAATCGGAGATAACTTCATTTTAATGGACGATAACTGCAGGCCACATCGTGCAAACCTGGTGGAGGATTTCCTTTTCGAGGAAGGAATCGTTCGAATGGAATGGCCAGCATGTTCTCCAGACATGAATCCAATCGAGCACGTTTGGGACGCTCTAGGAAGACGAGTTTCTGGCCGCCAACAACCCCCACAAACTGTCCAAGAACTGGAAAGAGCTCTTCTGGAAGAGTGGGGCAGAATACCCCAACTCGTCATTAATAGCCTCATTGATTCCATGCCTCAAAGGTGTTCAACGTTGCTGGCCGCCCGTGGAAACCATACCCCCTACTGAAAATGATTTTCTTTGAAGAAAACACCTTTTCTTATCCTTTTTTTCTCATATGCACAAATTGTGTTTTTTTCCTTTTGTACACAAATGTGCAATAAAATGCATTTTTTTCTGCCAAACATGTGTAATTTATTCTCATATAACCTACTATGTCTGTCGACCATGTATCAGTCAGCTAAAAAGTTTCCCAGATACAAAATCCACCTAAAACTGCAATATCCTTTAATTGTTTTGAGCAGTATCTTAGCGAAATTTTCAATAGTTGTTTTGTGTGAAACATGATGATATCACGGAAACAGCTGGAACTAAATTGTAAGCGACACTGTGAAATCGTATATACAATCAGATATTTTCTGAATTATTGAATGCCTATAATCAGTCATTTTTAAGCAATTTTCGTTGTGTTGTGACAACACTAAAATAAGTTCTCGGTACAAGGTCCACACTGTAAAAAAAAATACAGACGAATTTTAATCTAGGAATATCTATCATATAACCACGAATGAAAATATATTTAATAACCTCTTCCGATATACTAACGATTCCGAAAAACAATTTTTCTCTTTACAAATGTCGGAAGCTAATATATTTTGCAGATTTAAAGAAGCATTTATAAAAATAAAATTTATTTTACACCCACTGATTTTCGAAAACGTTTCCGAGTGATTTTTATAGTGTATAAATCAGTTTTATGCAACCTGGAATATACATTTTTCGAATGCTATCATTTCTCAAGTAAACATTTTCATGTTCAACAACAAGGTTTTACAGACAGAAAATGATATAAATTAACAGCAGTAACATTAACATTAAAATTAATATTATTTTGTGGTTAATTCATGTAACAAATCAATTACGCATGTGAAATTGTTTAATTGTGAATTATTTACGAATTGATTTGAGAAAACTCATTAATACACTATAAAAACTACTCAGAAACGTTTCCTAAAATCAATGGCGGCAAAAAAAAAAAAAAAATGTTTTTATCAATGATTTTTTTAAATCTGGAAAATAGATTGATTTCTAATGTTTATAATGATCAATGTTTTTTTGGAATCAAGGGTATCTCGGAAAATGTCACTGTATATTTTCGTTCGTGGTTATATTATACTTTCATAGATTAAGAAACATTTGTCTGTTTTTTCAGTTCAACGGCCTGGCTTAAAAATCTGCTCGGGCGCCATTTGTGACATGTCCATTGTCTGTTTAGATAAAGTATGAAGGATATGAAGACAGCTAAGCAAAAACAACAATTTATTAAAATACTTGTAGAGGGCGGAAGAACAGTGAAACAACCAGCCTAATATTTTAAACGTGAAACATACTCCTCTTCAAGCGTTAAACTGCAAGTCCTGCACTTAATTTCACAATGACTTTAAAATAATTCTCTTCTCCAAAAAATACAACACTCACTAATTACTAATAACAAAATAAACTCCATGAGTCTCAATATCTCTTTATTCGGAGTATGAAAATAAACTTCTTACTATACGTTCATAGCCTGGTAGCAAATTATCCATCTAAGCTCTCATTTCTCCATGCGACGTAGATAGCAAACGGGAACTTGATTACCGTTTGGCGAGTTCCGTTACAATTCCGCTCATTCCAGCTAAAACTTCACTATATATTGAGCCACTACACAACCACAGTCAAATAATTAACATATCATTGTAAAATACCTGCGACAACCACCATCAAATAATTAACATACTGGGTGGTTAAAATTAAACTGACGGTACTCAGAGGCTCATAGTTCCACTTCTACTGATCTGATCCGAATGAAACTTCAAATATATGTTATGTAGATCATGCGGCAAAGGTTTTCGTAAAAAGAATATACAGTTTGTAATTTCTCTACCAGATGGCGCTGTATGGCTAAAACCATATGCAAAAGAGTAGATAATGTAATTTCGCTATAAAAGCGATACATATGGTTCAAAGAAATCTCACGTCCGCAGTGAATATGCTGATGAACAAGAAGGAACGCACATTGATCGAAAACTTTTTATCAGAATGAGAGCAGTGCTTCGGCAGCACTCTGTGCTTATCGGCGGATGAAAAATGTCAGTAAATGAAGTTAGAGGCACGATTCGTAAGTTTGAAGAAACCGATCCTCTGGATGTTGCACCGGAAGCGGACGACGAGCAACTGAGTCGGCGATTGTGGAGGAAATTGCATTCAGAGCCGAAGCATTGCTCTCATTCTGATAAAAAAGTTTTCGATCAATGTGCGTTCCTTCTTGTTCATCAGCATATTCACTGCTGACGTATGATTTCTTTGAACCATACGTATCGCTTTTATAGCGAAATTACATTAGCTACTCATTTGCATATGGTTTCAGAAATACAGCGCCATCTGGTAGCGAAATTTCAAACTATTTTTTTTTTTACGAGAGCCTTGGCCGCTTGATCTACATAACATATATTTGAAGTTTCATTCGGATCCGATCAGTAGAACCGGAGCTATGAGCCTTTGAGTGCCATCAGTTTAATTTTAAGCACCCTGTATCATTGCAATATAACTGTGACAACCAGATTCTGGGTCTACATACGTACTTTGCTAAACTCACGTAAATAGAGACAGATTTGATTTCTCATTGACGCACGTGTTAGCTATTCAGGCCACATCACAATCACACAAAGTCACTCATTCTCAGGAGTACCCTTATAAAAGAATAGACAGGCACTCTGCTACACCGTTATCACATTTCACACAAAGCAAAATTATTCTATCGGAAATACCACTACAATAGCTTCATTACTGTTTATGTTGTGTACAAAAATCCGCGTTCAGTTGGGAGGTCGAAGCTGTTCCTTTTTAGCTAAATAAGTGGGTTGCACCTTATTATGGTGTTTGCTGGGACCGAGAGGACATATTTCAAAATATTCTGGAACAACCAAAATCCCGCTGCTTAAAAGTTGACGCACATAGCAAGAAGAGTAGGTGTAAACTACTTTAATTGTCCAGGTGCGCATCATAACAACAAGTGCAGAAAATTAAAAATATGTCACGGCTAATGCCTACTAGGGGCAATGGTACAGAGGATAACTACATATTTTTTCAGAAATATATGTTTTTAGATAGAAAAGTCAGAAAAGGAATGATTAAATCACACTTCGTAAACTGCTTCTTTGACTTATTGGCATAATTAGTTTGGTAAGAGCATATGAATCATAATATCCGTTAGGTATTAACGTAAAGTGACTTTTGAATTTATTAGGATAAATTTCATTAGCAACACTCAAAGCATGCCAACAAAATGTTAAAAAAGTTTGGAAACCCGATGAGAAAGGCATAGATCGATTAAATATAATCACAATACGCTCTCTTTAGCCATTATTTGATTCAGAAAGAAACAAACCTATAAATGACAATGTAACGAACTCTAAAAGAGGAACAAATATATTTCTGCTCCCAGATCATTATGTTTTATGTCTTTGATTTGTTTAATGTAATTGATCTCGCACGATGATTAAAGGCTAGAATTTGCGTGGGAGCGTTTAACGATAGAAATAGCTTAATTATCTCTTTCATTTATTTACTAGAAAAAAACATCGAATTTAAAAAAAATGTAAAATTATATAATCAACGAATTAAAGAAAATGAAATTTTTTATTAAAGGAACAAGGTTTAAAACATAAATGATTTCACATCACACAACCTTTCTAAAATAAAATGTGATATTAGTGGGTCCGATCACAACTCTGATTAAACACTATTACACTTTTAATACAGTTTGCGAAGGCACTTTGCATCTTGTAAATTTATTTCGCGTTTAAGTAGCATGAAACAGAAAAACTAATATAGTAATCATTTTTATAGAACACTTTTATGTAAGATGAAAATAATGAATACAAACAATTCATAAATAGGCTTACATCCAAAGTATGCTCTGTATTAAAAAGAAATAAAAGCTTCAATTTTCATATAAATGATTTTAAAACAGTTTTTTATACCAGCTAAAATTTAATCGTGTTTAAAATTTCATAATTATTGGCAAAGATTTCTTTATTCTCGGTTATTTCTTTGTAGTGCTTAAATTATTACGCAACACTGCAAATATTATTTACGCTTTATCATAAAACATATTCTATTGTTATTAATATTTTTTTGCTCATAGAATTTTATGAATAAACTTAGTTTATTCTCGGGAAATTAATTTTTTTAAATAAAGTTAGTTTTGATACAATAAGTAAAATATATTTGTCTTCTTCAAGAAGGGAGAGGGAAGAGTAGATAAAATGTTTTTAAAATAATTTTTTATTTATTGTTAGTCATATTTTTGTATGAAGACGAGAATAAAAATACGATATCTCTTTAAAAATCTGTAGGATTTGACCTACCGGTCACAACTATTAGAAGTATCATGTCATTACACTAAAAACTTTAGCAAAGGAATGTAATATTACAGACATTTTGTCTTTACAAAGAAAATATTTGCAATGACATCCATTATTGCAAAAAAATTGGCTTTCGTCTGTAAATGTTTCAGTAAATTACCACTATCAATAATGCTAGGGGATCCAGCCCGGATTTCCTGGGTTACAAAACATAGGTGAAAACATTTTTTTTCTAACTCTAATAGATTTTCTACCTTTGATATATTTTTTAGATTGCCCATTAACCCAAAAATATCAATAATGTATTCAAATAAGATTTTGAAATGTATTCACCTTTTGAATCCCGCAATAGCCGAAATCACCTAATGCTGTGAAACCCACAATATTTCAGAATAGCAGAAAGAATTTTTCTTCCCCTTAAATTGATCGGGGTGCTGTCAAGGGAGTGATCTCTCTCAGTGATAGATGTGGTAATGCGTTGGCATTTTCTGGACAGTACAGAAAGAAAAACAAGAGTTTTTTTCAGTAACTGGGGCAATCAAAAACAGAGGGGTATAACACCTGTCGAAATTTGAATAAAGGGAGAAGGCAGTAGGGTCATTTACACAACTTACCTATTGAAAAATGGGGGGACGAAAAAACCAGCATTTTAGCTATTTTGGGGATTTTAAGGTCATTCCGTTTTTTAAAACTTGGGATTTAAAGAGTTAAAAGCGATACTTTCGTATTAGCAGCACGCCAGGAGTTAATAGTCGACGAACTCGCCAAAGATTTCGCTACTTACTACAGTATGTTTTACTCTCATAATTTCTGCGGTTTAAAAGTTTTGTTCGATTGCACTCTGTTAAATTTGTCTTTTATTTGTATTATGTTATAATTTTATTTATTGTTGAAATTTTAATTTCGTTCTGGAATATTAGCCTAAACAAATACAGAAGTATTTATATTATTTAAAGTGCAAACGAGATAATCTCCCGTAATCAAGTTGCATGCGATAGACATAAATTTAAAAATAATTCACGCATAAAATTATTTTAAAATTCATATTCAATCCTTAAACTGAGATACAATTTTCAAACAAATTACAGTTGCAAGTACATTTTTTTCCTATTCGGCACTGTAAAATTTGAAATTGTTCGGTTGCATATATGTTAAAGTTATGTTTTATTTACTTATTTTATTTAGTTAGTTGGTTATGAAGTTTTAATTTTCTTACGGAAAATTTAATCGGAGACAAATGCTGAAATATTCATATTGTTTTGAGTGCAAATGGGTTATTATTTTTCCTGCACGCAATGGAGATATATTTTTAAAAATCATGCTTGAAAATACTTTTAAAATCCACAATAAATTATTAATTTGAGATACAATTTTCAAACAAATGGCATTAGAAAGTATATTTTGTTTTTACTATACGACGCGATGGTGTAAAAATGAAAAATGTTCGATGTTTAGAAGTTTATAAAATTCCAGTAGCGAAAATTGCAAAACCGAAATTTAATCGTCAGGAGTGGCGAACCTCAAAATGACGTCGGGGTTGCGCACAGGCACATCTGTCCTTTATAATATAGATATTCCCTTTACACTGGAATTGTTTACAATGAAATCCAATATTGCAGAAATTTTGTATTTGCAATGGAAATATTGCTAATGAAATTGAATATTGCCGAAATTTTGCCTTTGGTTTTACTCTGTAAATATTTGCTATAAAATGGCCCTACCAGAGAAATATGGGCTTTTTCATTGGATATTTTTGTACTAAACTTCAATATTGCAGACATTTTGTCTTTACGCTGGAAATATATGTATTAAATTAACACTTTTAGAAATATATAGGCTTTACAGCAGAAATGTGTCCAGTGAAATGGCGAATTAGTTTTATGCAATAACTGCTGTAAAAACCAATGCTGGGACAATATGTTTAGTTAGTTTTGCAATTTTTTGGATATGATATATTTAAAATGTAGAAATATTGGCTCAAACATCTTCAGTATAAAAATCTTTCGCCCATTAATTTTTGCAACTTAACTACGAGTTCTAGTGACGTCGATAGTATTTGTCCTTGGCATAAATCCTTATTAAGCTATGGAAAATCAACATTGTGTATTATTTATAAATACTTAAACTCGTAAACTAAAAATTAAATTAATTTCTAACTTTGCTTGAAAGAATACAATTTGAAATCGCTGTCTTAGCTATCTTGTAAATCCAAATAGAATCATAAAGATCATCTTCACAAATAGGAAAAGCTTTATACAAAAGATAGCGTACCTTCTATCTCTATTAAAAAGCTAAATTATATCCGTTATGAACAAATTTTATAAACAAAAAAACATTTACTATATTCATAGATCACATCTGCAGAGAAAGAAAAAAAAGGATTAAAAATATATATATTGCGAATTGACAGCCTGCAGCATAAAGATTTTTTTTAAAATTTGTGAGTAATTAATTCCTAAATATATATACTTATAATTATGTTTAAGAGCATGGAATAAATTTAGTATTAAAAGTATGATAATTTCTATATTTGAGTATTTGAAAATTTTAAGTTTTTTACGATTTGTCTTTTAATAATGAAAAACATTTCAAATCTTTAATAATAATTTAATTCATTTAAATAAATTATGTTAGCAATACTATCAAAATTTAGCCTATCAAGTTTTTAAAAATATATTTTTCGAATCTCAGATGTCATTTTCTTATTATTTATTTATTTTTATACAGACTAGGGGCTCCAACACGGCTTCCCGGATATAGATGAAAAACATTTTTTTTTAATTGAAATTTCTAATATATTTTTACATTTAATATACTTTTTTTAGATTGAAGGCTAAAAACAACAAACACCATTTTTATAAAAAAAAAAGATATAAATTTTATATTCAAATAAAATTTTGAAATTTAGTAAAAGTGATTAACAACATGCCTGGTGTTAAAAACCGAAGAAATCGCCAAAGATTATAGCAGTTGTTTTTATTCAGATAATTTCAGTGATTTAAGTGCGGTAGTTCGATTTCATATATGTTAAATTTATGTTTTAAATAAATCCTTTTTTTTTTTATTTATTTGTTGATGAAGTTTTGATTTCGACATGGAGTATTACGCTGAATTGTTTATGATGATTTAAATGCAAACGGGTTAATGCCGTACACCGAGGCGGGGCTACCAGCCTTTTCCTTACTGAAAAATAATTATTTTACGGTATAAAAAGCGATTTTTTACTCAAAAACAATCATTTTACGGTATAAAAACCGTTTATAATCGAAATGGCACATATTTTTACGCTTAATATAGCTTAGAAGTACGGTACTCATACCGTAAAGAGTGAAAACGGTACAAGTACCGTTAATTTACGGTACATCAACTGAAATTTTACGAATTTTTTTTTACAGTGAGCAAATTGCATTTGAAAGAACGCTGTTTCCTATTTGACGATGTAAAAATGAAAAGTGTGCTATGTTCAGAAGTTAAAAAAATTACAGTAAAAGCGGAATTTATTGGTCAGGTAATGCCACCGTCAATATTACGTCAGTGCAACCCATGGACAGATTTTTGTTATACAATATACATATTTTGCTACTTAAATCGAGAGCTGCTATTATGTTCGAGTTTGAAAATTAATTCCATGAGAGCAAACATTTTAAAAGCATATTTTTTACTCTTATTTAAACAGTTGTGAAGTAGTTGCCAGGGCTGAAATTATTATTTTAGATGAATCTGGATGCAGGTTTATTACAGAAATCAAGTCGATCCGTGAACGCAAATGCGAAAAAAGTAAAAGAGGCGTTGTTCCATAATCCACAGGGTTCCCCTCCTGTAAAATGTCAAGTCAAGAAACAGCGAAGACAACATGCTCCATGGAAAAAGTTACTATTTATTTTCAACGTCAGGGATAGTTTAAAGAGAGGTGATTTTAAATGCTTTTAGCAGGAGATTGCGAGATGATTTGATAATTTTCATTAAGTTACACAGCCAAGATAAAAATGCTGAATCAAGCCAATGACGTTGTCTTAATTACATCGGTTAGGGAGAAACAAATACAATTTTTTTTAATGGCATATGCCAAGCGTGTACCAGAAATGGCAATTTATCAAAATAAGTGAATTGAAAAAGTAACCCCGTAAACATCTGCAAAATCACTCAGATTCGATGAGAATGTGGTTTATAATATCAGCACATTGTATATACTTTACTGATTAAGTCAGGAACAAGCAGATGGAAATTTAGATAGATATTTTTTTTTGTTATTTTCTGAACAAAGCATAAAGGATAATTGTAATATCTACTCACAGATGCAAAAACCCACAAAAGCAGCTTTCAAGGTTATAAAGAGAATTCAGTAAGATATATTCAACGGGGATAAAATTAACATTACGATAAAAGGAAAAGCTTTTTGTATAAAGAATTTAATGCGCAAAAGAAGAAATAATTTAGAAAATAATTTAGCCCATAATATATGTTAATATTTAAAGTCGGATGTGACAATCCCAAAACTTTTTTCGATATCATACAGTTTTCACATACACCAAAAACGAATCAGCACCAATTTATATCATGGTTTAACTGAATCTAAAATTTTATTCAATTCCGTACATTAGCTCTTACGATATGAGGTATGACTTTCGCTAAAATCATGTAGCTCCTGAAAAATGCAGTATAGCAGCGCCACCTGTTGGGAGATTCACACCAAACAAAATCAACAACAACTTGTGTTAACGTCTAACTTAATCTGAAGATAGATGACATTCTTTGCGTTAATTCTTGAGATATAGCTGTCGTGAAAATAATGAAAAAACTATCTTAGCAGCAACACCTGTTGGGATATTTACACCTTATCATAAACAGCATCTATTTTTGTCAATGTCTAACGGAATCTGAAGATTGGTGAAATTCTGTGCATTACTTCTAGAGATATAGCTATCGTGAAAATCATGAAAAACGTACCTTAGCAGTGCCACCTACTAGGCTATTTACACCAAAACGTAATCACTATAAACGTAATCTATTTATGTCAAGGTCTAACAGAATGTGAAGTTTGATGAAACTCTGTGCATTAGTTTTGAGATATAGCTATCGAAAAATCCTTAAAAATGTAGCATGGCAGAGCCACCTCTTGGGCGAATTTACACCAAAAACTAATCAGCACCAAACTATATTAAGGTCTAACAGAATCTAAAGTTTTAATAAATTCTGTGCATTAGTTCTTGAGATAGAGCGCTAACAAAAATTTTGTCACAACCAGACACACAGACATACAGACTCAAAGACAGACATTGTCTAAAAACAGGCAAATCGTGTTCAGGACCTTCTAAAACGTATAAATCCGTCAATAACCGGAGGTCGAAAATTTTCATGAATCTAATACTTTCTTCTTGTAAAGATAAAAGAAAATAAAAAGTAAAATATTAATTTTGAATAAAATAATCCTAATATATGAGTAATGCCATAAACAGTAGTATGTAAAATTTGATCAAATGTACATACAGAAAAAGTATTATCACGTTATGCAAAATAGCATTTTCTATTTTTTTTTCATGAATCCGTGACATTAATTAATTGCTTTTACATTAACACTAAATTAATTGAAGCATAAGGCACAGGAAGATTAATGAGATTGCTTCAAAGTAATAGGCATATTTTCTTAGACTTTATTGACTTAAGGCAATAGTAAGATAAAAGTTAGATTAACTGTTAAAATGAAAACTTAATTCTGACAAAGATAAATTAAACTTTCATACTACGAATCTAATATACCGACAATATGTAAAATGGGAACTAGAAAATGTGTTAAGATAATAAGTTCGCTTTTTTCATATAAAATTATTGATTTATTTAAATATGAAAAATGTAAAACCCTAATTTGTTTTATATGAATGTGAGAATATTTTTAAATGGAAGTAACCAAAATGGAATAAGCCTTATGATAATAAGTTAACTTAGAATTTTATTTTTGGAAAATGAAATTCTTGATTTAAGTTAATATATTTTTACACTTTTAAGTATTTATGAATTCGGTTTCTTTGTCTTCCATCTGTCTATATGCCTGTTTGTCTGTCTTCCGTCAGTTTGTCTGCGGTCTGTATATATGCACGCTATCTCGTGTAAAGTTACTCGGATTGCCATGAAATTAATATATGTTATTGAAGTTTAGTATGGCATGTTCGGTATTGAAAACGAAGCGTATACCATATATAGTTCGTTTACAGAAACACTCAAAATAATCCCGTTTCATGACGGTCCATAAGGAAAAATCATTTGCGTTGCATTTTAATGATGTTACTCTTTTTGAAACATACGAGTATTGAAATTTATATACATTGCTGAAGTCCACTACAAGAGGCTTACTATAGAATATAGTGTGCATTTATCGTTAATGTGCGGGAATACATAAAATAATTCGGTTACAGTTTAGTCTATGCAAAAATTAGTGGAAGTGCGTTTTCAAATGTGGTAGGCGTTTTAAAATGTTACTATTTTTTTATTATTTACTTATTATTTATAAGCTCTATCGATCATATACAGGGTTGTAAAAAGTCTTGAGTTTATTGACGGAAATTACTGAAGGGAAATTTTCAACATATTTGATGCGTTTCCTAACTGAACAAAATTTTAGCATTCTTTGTACTATATATAGATCATCATTCAAAACAATTCGCTTACAGTACTGTATATGTACAATATATCAATACTATTGCCTTAAGTCAATACAGTCTAAGAAAATATGTCATTTACTTTGAAGCAATCTCATTGAACTTCCTGTGTCTTATGCTTCAATTATTTTAGTGTTAATGTAAAAGCAATTAATAAATGTCATGGATTAATGAAAAAAATATAGATAAAGTTATTTTGCATAAAGTAATAATACTTTTTCTTAGTACATTTGATCAATTGTTGTATACAACTGTTTATGGCGTGTGTCATATATTATTAGGATAATTTTATTCAAAATCAATATTTTCCTTTTAACTTTCTGTTGTCTTTACAAGAAGAAATTATTGGATTCCTGAAAATTTCCCACTACTAGTTTTCGACGGATTTAAACGTTTTAGAAGGTCTTGAATACGATCTGTCTGTTTTTAGAAAATGTCTGTCTGTGTGTCTGTATGAGACAAAAAGGTTGTGGGCGTTCTATCTCAAGAACTAATGCCAGGCATTTAATAAAAATTAGATTCAGTTAGACATTAACATAAGTTGGTGTTGATTAGCTTTTGGTGTAAATTGCCCAAGAGGTGGCGCTGCCATGCTACAATTTTTAACGATTTTCATGATAGCTATCGCTTACAATATGATATATGCATATGAGCGATAATTGCCGGATGATCGTTTTGAATTCTGGTATGCGTTTTTAAATTTAGCTAATTTTTTGCCTATAACTTGGTGTGTATAATTTTTAAAGATCATATACAAGGTTGTGTGTTTCCTCACTGGACTCATTTTTTGCATACTATGTAGTATATACATACGAATCTATAGATAATATACAGGGCTGCACAAAATAATTCCGATATTTTTCGGGCTACTGATGGTATTTTCCCGGAAACGAGTTTTAAAATGTGTTATGCCAGTGTGTGTCCAAATTGCTTTCTTAGACCATCATCTTTCGCCTTAATAAGCTGTAAAGTTTTGTTATTGAATATGAAAAAGCTAGACATCTTCTTTCTTTTACATTAATGTGGTTATACTCTAAAATTGAAGTTATCACAAACTGGAAACGTGTGATAATAATAAATTCATTTTAAAAGATATTCTCTTGAAAGAAATCCTCGATTCAATTTTACATGATGTATTTTTTTCTAAATCTCTACCTTCTATATTAATATGAAAATCTTAAAGTGCTTTATTATAGAATGTATGAGACTAGCTTCTGAATAATCATGTTTCGTGTCAACTACATATATATTAACTATTACACTGTAAAAACTAAATAAACACTGTATTGTTATAACAGAAATGTGTACGAAGATTAACTGTAAAAAACTAATTACTGACTTCTTCTGAAATCTTCTCGTAATCTTTAGAAACTATTAAGAGAAGAAATGACCGGAACTTCAGCAAATAAATAGTTTTCGAATTAGGATAATCAATAGATTAACGAAAACGTTTTTGAGAGGAAAAAAATGAATTTCCTGCACAAGTTTTCATGAAACGTAATTATTCCGAAGTTGACGGACAAAAAACGGAATCCTCCTAAATTTAGAAACGTTTCCATAAACCTTGAAAACTTACTGTGTCTTGAGGATTCGGACTGCTCCTTCACCAGATGGTTTCGGAAGGTAATTGAAAAAAATTACTAGATTAAACATTTTTTTATTTGTAAATTTTTATGCTCGAACCGGAAATGTATCTACAGCTTTTCTTTTACTGATTTACACCGTAATATTAAAATATAGAATCTTTAAACAAGTTTGGAAATTGTACGTCAAATGTGACAAATGAGATGTGTTTGTACTATAGCGAGTTATATAAATATTCAGATCTTGATGATTTTTAATTCTGTGAAATGAATTATATCGTCTGCAGTTTAATTTCTGTAATAAAATAAGTATCTCGATCGCTTGACCATTGAACCTTGCAAGCTCCTATAACAAGAAAGCACCGATTTCTATTTAAAAGATTCAAATTTCTTAATTAATATTTTTATTCATATCATCTAAAGTTTTGATTTGATTTTCATAAAATTTGAAATGTCTCGACAAAATTCTTCGAAGATAATATATCTTAAATTTCAAACCGTTTGGTTGAGTAGTTTTTACGTTGTTATATGCGGACAGACGGACAGACGGACCAAACGACGACAATAGGTGCTACGTATTTATATAATTACGAACGCACCTAAAAATCGAAACAAATCTACATTTATCTAAATTTCCAGCTGTCAACGTTTTTATAATTTTAAACTTGGAGTTGAAATATTTCAAGATATCACCTTTATATTTTTCCTGATAAGTAGTGTAAGGTGTAAAGAAATTGAAAAGATCTATCCGAAAATGTCCATCACATTATAGGAAAAAAAAAGGTTTTTTTAGCTTTTTTATATAAATTATTGACATATAACATATATATTTCCATTAACACTAAATTAAGTGAGGCATAAGACACGGGAAGTATAATGAGATTAAGTCAAAGAAAATAACACATTTCCTTAGAATATATTGACTGAAGGCGGAAGAAAGATAAATGTTCGATTAACTGCCAAAATAGAAACAATTCTGACAAAGATAAATTCAATATTCTTATTTTGAGTCTCATATGCAATCAATATACCAGAACACCCCTTCTCTCTCCCCGCCACCCCCCCCAAAAAAAAATGTAATTAGAAACATTTTTAAGATAATATTCAAGGCGTGAAAATACTCGTGTTTTGGAAAGGCAAATTTAGTGTTTTTTGAACCATGATATTCCGAATAAAACTATTCGCTTTAGCTTATCGCTGAATTATGTCATTAACTAAAGCAAATATTACTATCTAGAAATAGTGTTAGAAGAAATAAAAATACTTCGCAGGCATGCAAAGCGTGAAAATATGCGTGATTAAATTTTTAATGCGTATTTTTCATTTTAAATGCCTGATATACGCTTGTCAATACGTTTAAAATATCACTGATTCTAATAAGAATTTCATTTAAATCTTTATATTTTTTAAGATGAAAATTGTTGTATAATTACCAGTGAAAGTAATTAACTCTTTTTTATAATTAGATAAATGTAGGGAAAAAATCAAAAAGCCATATTATAACATTATGTGACTAAATTTTAGTTAACCATGTTTCCTGTCGAATACACATATTAATCATTTTATTTTATTTTACTGAACAAAAAACTAAAGTAATATTTACTGATGTAACAGATCGTTTATGGAAAAGTTTCTAAAATAAAATTTTATTCCAAGAAAACCTCCGCTGAAGAATCAATAAGAACACAAAAGGAAAAATTGTTTCTGTGATGAATGGAAACAGTTTTGAAATATAGGAAGAAAACTTTACTATCTGTGTAATTGAAAAATATTAACTATTGCAAAACTGACAAGCAGAAAGGGAAAAGCGTTTACTGATATAACAGAACGTTTTGTGAAAATTGAATGCAGCTACGTAGTAACTACCAAATCCTGGAAATTTCCTCTAATTCCAACGCAAACTAAGTAGGATAATCAATAAGAACCTAAAGAGAACAGTAGTTTGTTAGATTACGTTTGACGTCTGAGGGAACGTTCTTGAAGAAGCAAAAGGACCCATTTATTTCCCATGGATTTCAAACATATTAACTATTTTACCTTTCGTTTATTCCAAGAAACACCCAGGGAAATAATCGATAAGAAGGAGTACAATCTTTAATGTGATAAAAGGAAAAAAAAATTTGAAAAAAAATATTCCTTTAATCCGTGATATTCACAAACATTAACTCTTTCAAAAATATCCGGTAGAAGTGAAAAAACGTTAACTGATACAACAGAACTTTTGCGAAAATTGAATGCAGCTACGTGGTAACTACCAAATCCTGGAGATTTCCTCTAATTCCGATGCAAACTAAGTAGGATAATCGATAAGAACCTAAAGAAAACAGTAGTTTGTTAGATTAAAGGGAACGTTCTTGAAGAAGCAAAAGGACCCATTTAATTCCCATGGATTTCAAACATATTAACTATTTTACCTTTCGTTTATTCCAAGAAACACCCAGGAAAAGAATCGATAAGAAGGAGTACAATTTTTAATGTGATTAAATGAAAAGTTTTTGAAATAAAAATATTCCTTTAATCCGTGATGTTCAAACACATTAACTCTTTCAAAATTATCCGGCGGAAATAAAGAAACTTTTACAGCCATAACAAAATGTTTTGCAAAAATTTAATGCAACTACGTGGTAACTAGCAAATACTGGAATTTTCCGCTAATTCCGACACAAAGGTCATCAATAAGAAGGAAAACAATCTTTTATGTGATTAAATGAAAAGTTTGTGAAATAAAAATATTCCTTTAATATCCGTGATATTTAATAACTTTCTAGTGGAAAGAAAGAAACGTTTACTGATATAACAGAATCGTGTGCAAAATTCAATGCAACTTGTGAGTACTGGCTACTCCGGAAAATTTCCGTTTATTTCAAGAAAACTACAGGAGAAGAATCGATTAAAGCCTTTGAAAAAAATGGATGTCTGTTAACAGAAACGTTTTTTTTTTAATAAAGATGCCCCTGTAGTAGCGGTGAGTTTCAGAAACGTTAACTATTTCAAAACTAACGGATATGAAAGGGTGAAGTGTTTATTAATACAACATAAACGTGTAGAAAAATTCAGTGCAATCTCGTTGTTACTTTCGACTCAAGAAACCTCCCCGTAATTCCGAGAAATTCTCAAGAGAACAATCATTAAGAATTTCTGTAGAAGAATAGTTCTCATATTAATGGAAAGCTTTTTGAAATAAAATAATCCATTTGTTGCACGAGATTCTTAGAAACTTTTTTTAAACTCTTGGAAACAAATGGAGAATTTTTTATTAATTTAACAGAAAGTCACCAAAAGTTCAGTGCAACCTCGTTTTTAATAGCGTTTCCAATAACTTCCCTCTTACCCCCCAGGCTACACAATAATTTTCACCTCATATGCTATCAATAGGTAATAAAACACCCAGAGAATATCATCCTAAAAACACTTCGAAAATATCATATTCAGTATAAACGATAACCATTGGATGGTTGACATTATCCTGGATAATTTTCATCTCATATGCTACCAATAGGTAATAAAACACTAAGAGAATATCACCGTACAAACACTTAGAGAATATCATATTCAACTATCAGAGAATATCACCCTAAAAACACTTAGAGAATATCATATTCAGCACCCAGAGATTATCACCCTAAAAACACTTAGAGAATATCATATTCAGTATAAATGATAACCACTGGATGGTTGACATTATCCTGGATAATTTGTACCTCGCATACTATTAATAGGTAATAAAACACCCAAAGAATATCACCCTAAAAACACTTAATATAATATTCAACACCCAGAGAATATCACCCTAAAACACACACAGAGGGTATCATATACAGTGTAAACGGTAACCATTGGATGATTGAAATTGCCGGAGAGAAAGGTCACAGGATATCCCTTATATGTCAAAATGTTACAAGTATTGGCATCATGTGGATGCTTTTTATGACATTTTTAGGACAATAATAGAATAAAAAGCAATGGAAATACGAAGGAAGATGTCAAATGAGATGGTGTATCCGAAAAGATAATTCATATGCTTTTCTAAGGAGAATGTAGTTTTACAGTTCGATTTCCTTATCCTCTAGATATATAGTGGAATATTTTAATAGGATATAATCTGTATGTGATCTGAATGATCACTTTAGAACGTTCAGAGAACGATTGTGGTTGTGTGGGTTCAAGAAACCATCAGGAGAAAAACCTATAAGAACCTCAGAAGAGCTATAATCGCAAGGAGATGTTCTTAAAAAAAAAGATACCCATTTTACGCCCGCGATTTTATGAAATATTAATTATTACAAAATTCACGAGAGGCAGAAAAAGAATCTTTTAATTTCAAAAACGTCTTCATAAATCACTGCAAACTGTTATTTTCTGTTGTTTCTTCAATGAACCTTTTTTAAATGATTTCGAAAGAATCTTAAAATGTTTCCAGAAACATAGTTTTCAATTACTTATTATTAAAAAGATTTATTTTTAATATTTCTGCTCTAACAGGAAACTTTTCCCTCAAATTACTTACTTTTGCATAATGATAGTGGTAGAAATTACAATTTTTTTTTTTTTAACTTTGTAAGTTAATAGCAAAATGCAATAAAATTATTCAAGGAGTTTAAGAAGGTAGATTAATTTTTATCACTACAATTGTGATGTTAAATGCATCGAATAAATTTATTTTTATGTACAAAAATTTTCTTTTATTTTAATGCGAATCGATTATAAGAGTCGGCATTAAACGAATTTAAGAGGGTAAATTAATTTTTATAACCCCATTCTGATGTTAAATTATTTGAATAATTTAATTTCCATGTACAAAATTCCTCTTTTATCTAAGTGCGTTTCGGTTATGCATTAGAAATTTATATAATTAAATCCACGCAAGAAAATATTTGAAAGCATCTATTTCAATCTCTCCTAATAAATTATTTCTGACAAATTGAAAATAAACAGATATAAAAAATATCAAATAAAAAGCTATTTGTAAAGTTCTACCAATTTGTCTAAAAATAGTATTTTTCTTAAACATTTTCAACATGAACCAATGACATTTATCTTGCGTCCGTATATTAACACTAAATTAAGTGAAGCATAACACATCGGAAGATTAATGAGTTCAAGTCAAAGTAAATAACACATTTCTTTCGAATTTATTGACTTAATTCATAGGAAAGATTGAAGTTCGATATAATGTCTTAGTAGAGACATAATTATCACAAGGACAAATTAAATCACCTTAATTTGCAATTTATATGATATCAATAGGTAATAGATAAATATAACGGGTGAACCAAAAGTTCGTTAAAACTTTAAAAATTCATAAAAAGGGAAAAAATTATGATAAAGAAGTGCAGTTTGCAAAAAAGGGCTCACCAGGTAGTCGGATTTTTTTTTTTTTTTTTTTTTTTTTTTTTTTTTTTTTTTTTTGTCAGCAAAAAAATTTTTAGTTAAAAAAGTCACATGTAGATGGTGCTAACATGCGAGAGATTCAACAGAATTATGCAAATTAATCCTGCAATAAAAGACCGGGATACACGAGTATTTCTCAATCGCTTTCAGAATGTTATCATTACCCGATCGAGCGTTCTATCGAGATTCTATCTGTCGTGAGGTTTCTACAATTCCTTCCGACATGTTGCATTCCGCTGTAATGGGCGTTGTCAGTCGCCTTAGTTGTGTCGTATAATGTTCTGTCATGTTGAACAATTGTTATTGTGAGAATAAATGGATGGAGCGTCCTGTTAATTGTGTTTCGGGTGGTAAGCGCCCTCTACCAGTGACATTCGTAACTAAAATGTTTTTGCTGCTAAAACTAATCCGACTACCTTGTGAACCCTTTCTTGCAAACCGCACTTCTTTATCATAAGTTATTCCTTTTATGATTTTTTAAAGTTTTAAAGAACTTTCGGTTCACCCAGTACATAAATATCATGCGTATCATACTAAAAAAATCATTTTGAAATGTTTGTTCATGCTTTATATGTGTTGTTTTGTTTTAAATATACAAATAACGATCTATCATTATGTCTTAATCGGAAACAGTTATTGCATTCATATTTTAGAAAAAGTAAATACATGTAAAAAAATATTATTAAAGGATCCTTTTTATTTATTCTTAATCTGCAGTGCATGTCAAATTGAAAGTAAAAAGAATTACCGAAATATTTCATCTTCTTATTCAAAGAAAAATTCTAAATAATTTTAAAATGAATCGATGACATTTATTAATTTTCTTTATATTAACACTAAATTAAGTAAGGCGTAAGACCTGCGAAAATAAATGAGGTTGCTTCAAAGTAAATGACACATCTAAGAATTTAAATGCAAAAAAAAGGATAAAAGTTCGATTTACTGTCAAAGTGAAAACGTAATTCGTCACAGAAATAAATTAAATCCCCCATAATTTGAATCTTATATGCTGTCACGTGAGATTTAAATTCTGGGGATAATTAGAATCCCATATGTTAATTATAACATACAAAATTATATATTCCCAAATGACCAGATTACTGCAGTAGAAATTATCTTGTTTTAAAAGAAAATCCTTGTTTTAAGTAAATACAAAAAAATATATCCATTTATCCAAACAGGGAAATACTATTGAATATATACACGCAAGATTTTAGTTTAAAATCTCTCATTTGATTTTGTCCTTATTAGTGTTAAGTGTTATTGAAAATTTCGAAGAAATTATCGAAAAATTTCCCACCACAATATGCAAAAAAAGAAAAAAAAAACATTTCATTAATAGTTTTTATATAAGTTAAAAACATTTAATAATTTATGTGAATTAACAATAAATTGGGAAGGTAATGATTATTGCAGAGGCACATGGGATACGAGATCCGAGCCTCCAGTTATAGAGGGCTCAAAAATGCATTTTGGGTACTCTATGAAAAATACACATTAAAGAAAATTTGTGTTTACAGTTGGGAGAAAAAGAATATTTTACCTCTTTGTCATCACTAAACTAGTTCGGTATTTGCAGCTAATGACAAATGGGGTGTCATCTCATTAATGTGATTTTTGATTGCTGATTTTCTGATGATAACTGATTTTTAAATATTTCATATTATGCTCGATTTTAATCTTTAATAACCACTAATATATTGCAGAATACTAATTAGTAGATGGGCACAAATTTTATTGAAAAATAAATATTGGCAGTGATATGATATGCCAGTTTTTATCATTCAAAAACGTATTGTAAGAGACAAAAGTCGCATAGACCAGGGCCTGACTAATGCAGGGGCATGCGGTGCAGCTGCCCCGGGACCCGCATTTGAGGAGGGGAACATGGGAGTAATCAGAAGTTTATTAAGAGGGTGACAAAGGGTTAAAATTGGAAAAAAGTGACCAATATTCTTACATTTTCAAAGATTTAGGAAGGTAGTGCGGTCTTCTCTTTCCCCTTTTTGCTTGATATATCACCCCCCCCCCCCGCAAAAAATAACAAACTATATTATTAGAATACTAATGATTAAAGTTTTATTATAACAACGTTGTAGTCCATTGTTTTCAAAATAAATTTGTTATTGGTATTTTCATAAAAGCATTCATGATGACCCATTGGAGGCGTTTTCCTTTCAGACGTCATATGACTAACACAGATAATTAAAGGAAAATTTTAAAACAGATACTCCGGTCAACCAATCCATCTTTTTTTTTCTAGTTTCCTACTAGTTTTCCTACTAGTACTTTTTCTTAAAGTACTAGTAGGAATCCATCTTGACCATCTCTCTTGTAATACCCTGTATACAGATGTGAATAGTATCTGGTAAGAAATTTATGTATACATACAACAGGTATGAAGTAGTACTAGTCACTTAAGCGTAATTCATGAACAGTTTCTATGGATAGTTAGAAGGGGGACCCTGTGATGGCGCTCAACCATCACATGTGCCATTTTAGTATAGTGGAGTATATAATCTCAGGTTCGAAAACATTTTTTCACTGGCAGAAAAGGTCGATTTTTTAAAAATGAATTAATTCTATTCCGTGCTCGACAAAATCTTTATTTTTCAGGCAAAGTTGAAGTAATAAAATACAGATGAGCTACGAGTCAAAGGATTAGCAGCAAAAATATTTAAAAGGACATAATTGCTTTTCATTTAATCGACATTAAGGGGAGCGCATGACCTCTTGTCACCGTAACAGTTACATAACTAACTAAATTTTTATCTAAACAATATCGCCAACACAAATACTGGCGAATAAAATAGATTCCCAACTAAACGTACGTACGGGTAAAAAACGTTAGATAGAAAATAAATGGAAAATTTTAAATTGAGAGCGCAGAAAGTGAAAAACAAACATCGCCCTTGGCGGAACGAACATGCCAAGTACGACAATCCTATAAGGAGCCACCTAGTCTAGCGACACCACTGTGGTATTACTTAAAATACCGTTTTTATTTAAATAAAAACAGATAACCGAAATAAAAAGGAATATCAAAGGGGAAGAAGTATAAAATTTAATTGTTAAACTGTAACGGAAAAAAATAGAAAAGAAATGACATTTTTAAAGTAGTATATTAATTATGTCTTATTAGTAGGTTTTATTTATTACAAATTTAGGAAGACGCACTCAATAAAGAAATAAAAAAAATGCTTTTTTCTTTTACTTTTTTAAATAGAGTTTAAATGGGGAAATATTAATTTTGAAACATTTTAAAATGAAAAAGGAAATAAAATATGTGATTGCATCACATATTATCACTCAAAAGACCGCTAAAAAAATATTAATTGAATTTTTAAAAAAATCTGCATTTTTTTTTTAATAAAATGTTGGGAATCTATGTACAATACACTAGGCACAATAAACAATTATACACTAAAATAAATGAATATTCGTAATACTATAGAAGTTATATGACATAAAGAACATTTATTTTATATTGTATTCTATACGTAAGAGAATACCAAAATTTGAATATCATTTGATGTGATACCTAGGTCTTTTTTTTCAGTCTTTTCAAACAGTTCAATGTGTTGTCTAGGTCTTTTTTATAAGTCTTTTAAAACAGTTCAATGTGTACACACCAATATTTATTTAATATATGTAGTCATCTTTTCAAGTGAAAGCGCTTATAAAAAATATTTTCTTCTGCAGAAGCAATTTTTTTAAATATGACATAATTTCCCTTATTTGTTGAAACTGTTCATAGTTCTTATAGATGTTGCTTAAAAATATTTGCAACTTGATTTATAGTTATCATAACAGTCCAATAGTCTGCTTTGAACACAGAATGGAATAAGTGCTTAATTTGCTATAAGTATATAAGCACTTTTTTTTTATAATGTAGGATGAAAATATAATGTAATATTAAAAAAATCCAATATTTATTCTATGCGCAAAGAAATTACCAAATAGTAACATTTATTAGTATTAGACAATGTTTAGAAAGTATAATTAATGCAATTCCAATAAAGTGCAGAGAAAACTTACATAAGTATGTTATAAAATGAAAGCATTAAAATATTACAGTAATTAACTGATAGATATTTGTGACAAGAAAACAAAATATAAAATAATCTTATACACCATAAACTGTACCAGCCAGTAAATTAGTAAAAGATTGAATATATATAGCACACAATCAAACATAGTTCCATGTCCTGGCCAGTTGACATAAAACATGTTGTATTACATTTATTTTCTTTTTCTAAGATTATATCTGGATATTATATTCTAAGGAATGTTGCTATTATTATCTTGCTGATAATTATTGTTATTATTAGTACTTGAATTATTGTCAAAATTAGAATTAAGATAGGTATTTCTAGTTGGAGCTAGTAAAAGCCTATCAATGTGCACTCTAAATGAAGCAGCATGTGGATACTGATATTTTCTTATAGTGAGTGAAACAGGTGAATGTTTCATAATAATTTCATAAGGTCCAGTATATTTAGGTTTATATTTATCTCTAGATTTCAGATAAAAAATATCTTGGACAGTTAATGGTCTTAATTTTGCATGTTGAGAAAATTTTAGGTTTCTTTGATGTTGAGCAGAAACAATGTTTTCATAAGCTTTTTGGTACATTGAGTCAAGTTCTTTTAACAATTTATATGTGTCAACATTATCAAGAAATGGTTGATTTGCATGAGTGTCGTATGTGTCAAAAATCAATGATAATTCACGTCCAAAATGTAAAAGATTAGCTGAGAATTTAGTAGATGAATGTGTAGAGCCATTGTATAAGCATTTGTGAATCAATAATGCATGTTCAAAGGAATGTCCTTCAAATAATAAGGTATTAACTGAGGTTTTAATTGATAAGTTAACCCTCTCAGCGATAGCATTCGCCTGGGGGTGTGAAACGGATGCATGAGATATTTTTATACCAAGGGTTTCGTTAAAGATGTTATAAACATTAGAAATGAACTGGGGACCTAAATCTGATAAAATTACGCAAGGTCGCCCGAAACAGGTGAAATATTTTAATAGTGATTCAACAACTCGATTAGCAGTAGTCTCTTTTAAAGGGAATAATTCCATGTGTCTGGAAAAATGATCTGTTACCGTTAAAACTGAATAATTATTGCTGAAAGGACCAACAATGTCAATTCCCACAGTATGACCTGGTTGTTTAGGAATGTAAGTTGTTTGTAAGGGTGTAGGTTGTGTTTTGTGGTGCTTATGTTGCAAACATTTAACAAATGATGCAACGTAATTTAATGTGTCTGTATAAATTCCCTTCCAAAAATATCTTTTAGTTAGAAATTCATAGGTTTTCTTTAAACCAAAGTGTGAAAGATGTGAAATCGCTAAAACCTTAGCTTTTAACGAATGTGGTACAACAATGTGATATGAAACTGTAGATTTATATGGAATGGTTTTTTTAAACATCAAAACTTTGGTGTCTGGATGAATAAAATACATATTATATTTCTCTGAATTACCATTGTTCAATATTTCCTGATATATAACAGATAATTCTGTATCTTTTAATTGTTCATTGACAAATGTTTGGTTTGATATCTCAAGGAGAGGATCTTTATGATGTTCTGAATTACCGACATTCAAATAAATAATTGATTGTGATTCTGTGATACTTTTGTCTTGTTTATCATTTTCAACAATTGGTAGAATATGGTTAGATTCGTAAATCAACTCAGGATTTGTATCCAAAGTTTGTTGATTATTTTTTAAATCATTTCTAGAGAGATAGTCCGCAAGAACATTAGATGACCCTGGAATGTGCCGAAACTCGAATGAATATTCTGATAACTCAGTGAGCCATCTAGTTATAATGTCTGCCGGATTAGTGGTTTTACGATATTTGTCTAAGGGTTCACTGTCAGACAAAACAGTGAAATGTCTGTTATAAAGATAATATTTAAAGGCAATAATTGCTTTATAGATAGCCATTAACTCTAATTTAATTGCAGGGTATTTTTTTCAAAAGGTGATAGTGCTTTAGATAAATAAGCAACAGGAAGTAAGTTATTGTCAAACTCTTGGAGTAAAGCAGCTGAGATAGCAACTTGTGATGCATCAGTATTTAAGAAAAATTGTTTATCCCAATTTGGTAAATGGATCACTGGTTCAGAAAAAAACATTTTCTGTATATCATTGAAAATTTTATAATGTTCTGGTGTCCAATGAAATTTTGCTTTAGGTGTACTAATCTGAATTAACGGATGTATAATCTCAGAGAATTTAGGTATCAAATTTCTATAAAATGTCGCTAAACCAATAAAACCTTTAAGTTGGCGTTTAGTTTTTGGGACAGGAAATGAAGTGATTCGCAAAATGTTACTTTGAATAGGACTAATTCTATGTTTTTTCTATATGAAACCCTAAATAGTTAGTAGAGGTCTGATGAAAATTACATTTATTGGGAGCAAAAGTCAACCCCAAGAATGATGCTTTCCCCGGGGCCCAAGATAAATTAAGTCGGGCTCTGACAGGGACAGTAGCAACATTTTTTTGCATTTTTTTCACTTTAATTAAAAAAGAACATTTTCGGAATGTTACTTATGCACTATTTTCAAAAATATATCAGACCTACGATTAAATGGCTAGATATTGATTAAGCTATGAATATCAGTATATAAATTAACAATGGGAAGAGTAGTGGCGTTTAATAAAGGTACGCTTACCCTTTCCCCAAACTTTTCAATCCAGATTAAACTTCTTTATGAACAAACAGCAAGCAATGGTAACTTTTTAAGAACAGCATGTGCTGCCTTACTGGACATAATACTGAAAATGACTGCATACTGCCATCTGGTGAAAATATATTTTCATACACCGCGATAGTAGTGACAAACAAAGCGAGGGACACAAGTTTAAACTCAATAAAAAGCAATATTACACACTTCACTAGCACAAAACTTATGTTATTATGCTCCATAAAATTTTTATATGTAGAATAAATGTGCTGTTTTTTTTAACTAATAATTATTGTTTGTTGATGGTTTTAATGATCAAGGCATGGGTTGATGACAAGGGACAGTATTGACTTTTAAGGTTATTAAATTCTATTTTAAATATTAAAAAACATTTTTTCTTAGTAGAAGTAACATAATATTGTATAAAAATCACAGATAACCATTTCAACATTAAAAAGAAAATTTATATTGCAAAGAAATGCCTAGAGATATACTGAGGACTGAGAATTCACACTAATGATATTTTGGGCCATATGATATTAAAACTAAACAGAAAATTTGTAGAACATCGAAATTTATGTGAAACATGCTTCAGCAAATAAGTCAAGGCTTTAAGACTTCAAATAGCATCATCTATATATATATTTGTCTTACGTGGCGCGAAAATAGGGCTGAATTTGTAACTTATGGTTTGGCAACAACTGTAGTTTCCAGAGCTCAGACCAATGAACAGACTAGATTGTGTTAGATCAGCTCCGCCTCCGTCCAATATGGCGGTCAGTGTGAAAGCAGTGAAACCATAGAATGAAACTCAAATTAGCAATTATTAAAAATAAAATAACATGTAAGTAATCCAAAGCGTCTGAGATGATTCCTCATTTTAATTATGAGCAAGCAATATCATTAATTTCAAATGAATTCTCAACTCTTATTTAGAATTCATTTACGAATTTCATTCACTCAGAAGACGGAGAAAAAAAATCAACAGGCTAGATATCACCTGCCGCCATCTGTTGCTGTATTGATGAAGTAAAAAATAATTCATTTTGTAAAACTCTATAATTTTGTAAAAATCTATATTAGAACAATAAAATGTCGAACGAGATTTAAACAAAGACAAACAACTATCTTCCTATCACATAGTTTTTTTTTCTAATGAATTTAAGTCGTGCTGTACAAAAGATCCTTTTTTCATAGTATTTAAATGATTTATTTGCTCATTAGTAGCGCCAACTAAATGCATATTCAGTTGTGTTTTCAACGGAGAATTACTTTTTTGCATTAAAATAAATGGTCAATTTCATATGTTCAAATGTTTTATGATAGAATTTATTCCGGCTAGAATTGCTGAAAAAAAGGGGCGAGCGAGCGTAGCGAGCTATGACCGCGTAGCGGTCTCAATGTGAATTGCTTCGCAATTCACGGGGGGTTGGCGAGCGTTAGCGAGTAGGGGGCTGAGGCCCCTAGTAATAAGAAAATAGCTTATTATTATTATGTTAGGATTATTATTATTTTATAAAAGAGTGGTGTAAAATGTAAACTTCACCATATTGCTGTATGTTATGGATGTAGCCAGGGCTTGAGATATGCGGTCGCCATGTCGCCACTGGTGACTAAGCTTTTGTATCTGGCGACCAAGTTATTTAAACTGCAAATTTTAAAATAATACAAAATGGGAATTATTTAACTGACTTCGACAGGAAAATAGACAAAAAATTGTTTTCCTTTTTCACTATTTTACTGATGCTCCCTATCTAGGTATTTAAAGCATTCGTTAGCATTCGTTTAAAGCATTCCCCAAACATGCCGGTTAGTTTAGCCTTTAATGTTTTTTTTTCAGAGATACATAATTTCGAAAAGTTTAATTAGAAAACTTAGTTTATGTTGTCATTCTAAATTAAGTACGATTTTAAACTATGTAACTAATAATTCTAATCTATGCTTTTTGTTATTTTTTTTTGTTGTTGTTATTTTTGTATTTTTTTATACACTTTTGTGCTTTTTGAAAATCAATGACGGTGGAAGGGGGGAGGGTAATATTTGTTACTGGCGATTAGAATTTTTCGCTGGTTACCAGATTTTATCAAATTTGTAAAGCCATCAGGATTATATTGAGTTCAATATGAAGTTTATCGTGTTCTGAAACTAACACTGGGAAAGTCAGTCGCGTCCCATCTGAGAGATACACAATCGGATGTTTATTGTGGTTTTAGGTAAACACCAAGACCTTAACCATAATTAAAATCACACTTGAGAGTGAAGAAGGAACATACATTTAATGAGAAATGATATACACAAAAATAACTAGAAAATACTTATACAGTTTGTTAGCATAATTAACGATGTGACCATTTGCCTATTTACATTACCCATATGATGGAGAAACACTTTTGCTTTCTCTCATTAAATAAGGACTATCAGCTAAATTATGCGTCTATTAAAAAACCAACCGCCTTCTCCGGTGTAAAATTCTAGAAATTATATCATCCATAATCTTGGACGAAGAAAGCTATGATGGTTCGAAAATCTTTATACTCCATTGAGTTGACATGTTTCATTTAGACGTTGCCTATTATTCTCACAATGTCTAATTCCAATTGTATCTTAAACTATGTAAAGGAATTAGATTTTTGTGTAATTTTACATGAATAAATAATTTTATTATCATTAAAAATTAAGTAAAACAAGAGAGAGAGAGAGAGAGAGAGAGATTAACGTAGTTCTGTAAGTTTAAATGACATAAATTTTTGAATTAAATGACTTAAAATAAAGTGAAGCTATACATTCGATTTTCTACTGGTAGTAAAAACAAATTTTGACAAGTAAAATTGATTAATTCTGTTTTGAATGTCATAAGCTTTTTGACATATGAAATGGAAATTTATCACAATGAATAAAAGCAACATAATAATAAATTCTTAAAAATTACTTTTACCGAAAAATAAATGATTTCTTTATTAAAATCTGAAAATATTTAATTCTGAATATTTTCAGATTTTAATAAACTAAAAAACATTAATGTAAGAGAATATTATAAAACATTTCTAAAGGACTTCACAATTTAATTTCTTGTAATAATTACTTTTTCCACAAAATAAGAGAAGAAATATAAAAATATTTGCATTTAATTAAGCAATAAATTTACTCTTTCTTAAGTATTTTTATATCACGTATTCTAATTAATTTCTTATTTATCTTTTATAGAATTTTTGAGATAAAGTAAGCAAAAGATCATGATGATTAATGACGATTCATCAAATTATGTGATCTTGTCTATAGAACAAATTTGCTTAAGGCAAACTGAAGATAAACATTCTTCTTTTTATTTAAATGAAAACAGAATTTGAGAGACGAAGATTAATTAATCATATTTTGTATTTAAAGAGAGGATATAATTAATACACCTTAATTATACATTAATATAGCTTTGGACATTTTTTTTATGAATTAAGCAGTTTTTCATAAATTATTGAAATTTATTTTTTTATAACTTATGTAAAATAAACTCATTCTTAGAAAAGATTCAGATACTGATAAGGTTTCTTTTTGCCTTTTAATAAATAATAAAAACGAACTAAAAATCATGCGGCAAGCATAGATTATGCAACACTTTCCATCACGTCAAGAACACTTTAAGAAAACTTCATCGTTTAATAAAGTGAAAGATGTAGGTTTATCTAAGTAAACAATTTGGAAAACGCATTAACACATTTGAAAACCAATTTTAAGAATTACTATCAACTGCCGGAAAAACATACGAATTATTTTGTGTAGTCCTGTATATGATCTATGGATTTGTATATCTAATGTATAGTAGGCTAAAGTTTATTTCAGATAGGAAAGGCATAGTAGAGTTGAAAATTCCCCTTTTCCAGAAATTTCCGTCAGTAAAAGAAAATGTACTCAAGAGCTGTTGTGCTGTCCTGTATATGATCTACATAATTTATACACTCCAAGTAATAAGCAAAAAATTAGTTAAATATAAAAAGCGCCTACCATAACTGAAAACGCACTTCCAGAAATCATTGTTCATAGACATTACTGTAAAGGAATTCTTTTGTGTGTCTCTGTAAATGAACGGTAAATGCGATGCACAACATATTCTATAGCAAACCTCTTTTAGTGAGCATTGGTGATACCATTCTAAAATTTCGTTCAGTTAGGAAACGCATAGCTCAGTTGTAAATGCCCCTTCTGCAATTTCTGTAAATAAACGGAAATATATTAGAGATATTCTGTGCTGTGCTGTATCTATAGAATACATACAACGACAGTAATGGACAAAACAATTATTTAATCTATAAACGTACCCCAACTTAAAAACCCGAATTATTGTTCTTAGACAGCACTCTGACCGAATTCTTTCGTGTCCCCCTTTACGATGAAGTCTATGCACACCGTATTTTAAAGTAAGTCTTTTGTAGAGCACCCCGGTGATATACATCAATTTAAATGTGTTTGAAATAGTATAACATGAATAAAATTCACCGCAAACAATTTTCCCCCATAGACCGTAATGTAGCGGAATTATTTTGAGTGTCCCTATTAAATGAGCTATAAACGCTACATACTTCATTTTCAATACCGAACATTCCACAGTAAACCTCATTAACATAATCAATTGCATGGCAATCCGAGTACATTTACGCAAGTTAGGGCACAGGCAGACAGACAAGCCGAAGTCATAAGCACTTTTCAACTATGTTGGAATGAGTTAAAAAACGAAAAGTGAATTGTTGTAATGACTAAGAGCTATAGGACTAAAAAAGTTTACTTTCCAGTAATGATAAAATAAGTTTCTTCTAAAAACATTTTTTTTTTCAATTTTTAATTTTTTTTTTCAATTTTCAATTTTTTTTTAATTTTTATTATTTTTTTTTCAATTTTTATTTTTTTTTCAATTTTTAATTTTTTTAAAATTTACATTAATAAAAGAAAGTTTCGCTCTGCGTGTTTGTTTGTCTGCGATGACTAGCAAAATCTAGCGCATCTAGATGCCTGGAAATTTATATTTATGTAGTCCAAGGTCTGAAGTGATGCACCTGAGACTCAGAATTTTAACATTTTGATAATTACACAAAATATTATTTAGAATCTCATTAACCATCGCTTCCAAAATGCTATCTTTTTCTGAAAATGGTGCAAAAGAAATGTGAAACCACAAAATGAGGTGTGTGTTGGGACAGGAAAGAAATATTTTAGGTTTACCGAAAAAAGGTTGGGTTAGCAGAACTATGCCTTCTTTCAACTATGCCTTTTCGCAATATGTCAGAATAACAGAAACTATCAGGTCTGTAGACATGAAAATTTGCAGATCTAGATAAATAAAAAATCTCAAATTCAAAAAATCAAATTTCGAAAAATTCCATTCACAACTTTGAGAAATATTAATTAGAATTTTTTTATTTTTCGAGCGATTTAATCTTGCCATGAACAACACGTTTTTGATAAAAATTTGAGCCGCTACAGGTGATTCAAATGAACAGTTCTAATTAAGCTACGATTTTAAAATTAACACCGTTCGAATCCTCTCTCTTTCCACTTTACAAGTCAGTAAAAATAAAGATTATCCGATTCTCATAACCGAAGATATTTATTATTTCGCATTAATTTGATTGCACTGAATTACTGAAACCATCTTAAAACACAGTTTAAAACTATAAAAATTATAATATAATCTAAACATTTGGTATAAACTGGTGAAGATACAACTTGATGAAAATGAGCTCGGTTAAAATTGACCCGATATGGAAGAGGTGATTAAAAAATGGTGTCTGTCATAAAAGGGTTAAGTACTATTAAAATGTAAAATTTCTAAATTCAAAATATCATATCTATAATCAAGGTTAGCATCGATATACTAAGATATATCTGTAGTATAATTTCCTACGTTATAAAAGTTCATTTTCATAAAATAGAACTTAATGCTGAATGTTGTATTTTATGTCATATCATTATAAAAGTAAACTCTCTATCATTCCATTCCATTTTCTAGTGGATTATTACATTAAAGTATAAAGTTAATTTCATATTTATGTATATTTGCTGTTTCATACGTAAATATGACATACGAAATAAAATAAACCTACATATATATATTAAACATTTTTCTTTCCATTTTCATGAAACATGATTTTACTCAACCAAAAATTAATGTTACTTTTAAAGGTAAGTTCATTGAAAATAAAATTAGTTTACTCATAAATTTTGTCACGCAGAAGAATAATATTTAACATCAATAAAATATCGTGAACAAAAAAGCACAGATAAGGCTCATAATATTGCAATGTAATTCAAATTCTCCAAACATAGAATCTAGGACAATAAAAATATTTTTTCTCGATGCATTTGAAAATTCATTTCATGATTCGAAATTGCCAGGCATCCGAAATTCATTTGATTTGATTTATGTTCAAATTGAAATCTATATCATTTTGCACTGCATTTTAGAAATATATATAGATATATTTATTTTTTGAAATCCATACATGGTGTACTGGTGAGAATGCCTTCAAATTTGAACTGAATATACTGGAAGAATGGGGGGGAGGAATAGTATGACATAAGAATGAGAATGTCCCAAAGTGTATCAATAGATGGTGCTGTAAGTGGCATAACGCAAGTGGATTCGGCTACAAGTGACATTTTTAGCCGAAATACGACGGCTTTGGCATGAGTTGCACAGTAAACCAATCGTACTGTTCAATGTGCATGAGTGTTTTGGTTGTTTGTAGGACAAAATGACTTCCAAATCAGTCAACAGTTGTGGTACTGTTAGTTGAAAGACCTTTCACCACATCAATCTCGTACCACATTGGATGGGAAAAATCGGTTTTTAATTGTCCTTGGGCCAAAAAAGGCATAAAAAGCACATAATTTTCCGATTTTTAATTGCGCATGAGTGTATTTTATTTTGCATAGTATGCCACTTAGACTTACATAGGCATCTATTGCTACACTTTGGAATTTTTTTTTCTTATGCCATACCGTTTCCCACTTCTTCTAGTATATTCAGTTCAAATTTGAAGTCATTCTCACCAGTGGTCCCTTTTTTACAGTACTTTGAATGTGAGACTTTAATTATAATCACACTGTATATATATTTTTTAATATTTAAAAAAAAATCCATTTTTTGTAAATTTACAATTGCTGACTCCTTTTAAATTCCTGTTTTCTAAGAATTTTCTAGGTAATTTTAGATATATAAAAAGAAAGAAAGATCTATTACTTATCAATCATACGTAGTATAGGGTAAGTCTTGTAATCGTTTTGAAAATCGAAAAAAAAAATTTGACGGATTTACACGTTTCGGACACTGGAGATTCCGAAAAACATATTTTTAGAAAAAAAATTTTGCAGTTCGTCTGTCTGTGTGTGTGTAAACGCTCTATCTCCCTAACAAATCGAGATAGAGACTTGAAACTTGATATGTACTTATTATGTAATAATGAGAAGAAGCTTATTGAATTTCAGTAACGTCGATTATCCGGAACTATTTTTTTCGGACTCTCGAAAAATTCGTTCTGATAAAAGGTACATAATTTTTTTTAATTGTTTATTATAAGGAGTGAATATAAAAGAAAAAAAAATTGCATAAAGAATGAAGTTGATCGGATAAGAAGTTGTAGAGATATTTGTAATCCTATTTACCACTCTCTTCGATTTTCCATGACCCTGTATTTCATTCAAATTTCAAATCAAAGATATATTTATGAGACGCTTAATCCGACGTAGTAAACCGTTAGTTAATAATGATTATCAATTTTGGAGTTATAAGGATGTTTCTTTTACACAATTCAGTACTAGAGCATTTAAAGTTTATGACGTCATCAAGCCACGATTTTTTTCGATTTGCAATGCAATTTATAAATAGTTAGGCATGTTTTATTTTCATATTTTATACTATGCATATCCATGATAAGTAAGTATTACGGTGACCCCCAACGACTAGTTTTTTTTATTTATTAGCATTCTTTTTTTGAATTTTGAAACTGGACTATTCAATAAAAAATTGTCAAATACCTTTTTGGGACAAAAAGTCTAATGTTTTTCTTTCTTTTGTCCTAACTTTTTAATTTTTAAGAAATACGTCATTTTCTTTGATACATCTCGTAATTCTTCTTTTATGTTTACTTTTCAGTTGTAAAGAAAAAGACAGTTTAAAAGTGGGAAATCATTCATACAAAAATGGCAATAAAATTTGAATAGAAATCTCTATTATTGTATATTTTTATTTTAGTAAAAACTCCAGTTGTGATTATTAAAGTAAAATGACACTGCAGTAAAGCCTTTATAATAGATTCTAACATAAAAATGTAGTAAATGAAGTTTCATTGTATAAAAAATTTTAATCTTACTAAGAATTCTTTTAAACAATATAAAATATAAAACATTTAGGGACGAACCAATGTAGTATAGTACTTTTATATTCTCATTAAAAAAATCAATTCACCAACTATGAACCTGATAGTTCATATTTGTTCTTTAATATCTTTCTGTTGCAGCTATGAAATGTTATTCTAAACAGAACAGTATATTTTATAAGTAAATATATAAATAAATAAATATAAATATATATATATATATACATATATTTCTGTATATATATTCATATCAATGTTGGAAATGTTATGAATCATATCAGTTAATATATCAGTTAATATCATCAATATCAGTCATATCAATGTTATATATCAATGTTGGAAATTCTAAATGAAAAATTATTTCATCATTTTTTTATACTATTAAAATGGAAAATCGATACAGTTTATGTAATATCTTTTCTAATAATTTAGAAGGCACAAAACTTTTTTGACTGTTATTGCTTATCTTCTGTTTTTCACTTCCCTGCAGACTTCAATAATGTATAATCGCGAAACTATCAACAATATGAATTTTTTATGATAGTTAATACTTGATGTTGAAAATTCTAAACGAAAAATTATTTCATCATTTTTTATTTTTACTAAACAAAAAACAAATTTATAAAATATAGCAACTCAGATTTTGCTGCCTCGTGAATTTTCTATTAAAACGAATTCTTGATTGAAACTAGAAATTTGAAACTGGGAGATATTCTATCATTTTTTATATATTATTTAGAAAGTACTTTGTCAGAAATAGAGATTTAAAAATTGCTAAATATTTTTTCAAAGTAAATTCAGAAATATTCATTTCTAGATATAAATTTTTTCAAGTAGTTTCCTTTTTCAATATAATTATATATTTCACTATAGTTTTAGCTTATGAATGTTATTTTTCAGCTTCTCTTTTATGTTTTTCTAAAATGCATAAACATTTTATTAGTGATGCCCGAATTTAAATATAAAGGAAATTATGAATTCAGTTCATATAAAAGAAGAGATGTGAAGTTGGAATGCTGCAGTACCTTAAAAATATTTATGCAATGTTGCATACGGATGTAAATATTATTATATGTTATAGTAAGCAAAATTATATATAATATAGTTTATGAATGTAAAAGCCTGTTTGTATAATATTTTTATTAGAGTAAAAAAGATACGATACTGAATTTATCATTATGTATTTATGTATAATTTTTCAGACATAAATTCAGAATTAATAAACCAATTTTGATATGTTTTGTTGGTTAAATTTAAATTTATCTTTAACTATGTGATTTTAAAGAAGATGAATTGGAAATAATATTGTATTTAAATATAATATTATTTCCAGTTCATCTACTTTAAAATCACATAATTAAAGATACGAAAGGACTTAGCTTTTTCCCTCCTTTTCTATATCTGTATATATATCGAGGGGGTTTCAGTATAACGTTTACAACCTTTAAGAAGTAGCAGAACACACTTCAAATAACAATTTTTATATAAGAAACTAATGTCGCAATTTACTCAATCAGACAAAATTACAGAGGAATTTACTGCTATTTGCGACCGTTTTTTTATCATAAAATAAACAATAATCAAGATATTTTAACGATATGTACAACAGAATTACCTTTCTGTGTGGAAAACGCGATGAAATTAAGAAAAGTATTAGAAGAGTACAGTAATTCGGTTTGTGCAATGTGTATAATGACAACTACATTTTTAAAAGTGAATAAGCTAATTTAGCACTGAATGCATGTAGATATAGAACGCCTTTCCCCACGTGTTGTGGCATTGTCTCATTTGGAGATTTTCGTGATATTGTCTCATGTGAAGTGGCAACCATCAGTATCCAACCAGTGCTAAATTTGACGATCCACTTTTCGTAATACAGTTCACATTATATATGATGCCCCAATCAAATTAGTATGGACTTCTACAACTTTTCGTCGTTTCGTCTCATTTTGCACACAGTAAGATAATTCTGATGCAACTATTGTTAAAATACCTATATAACTGTTAATAAAATGACAAAAAATAGGGGCTGAAATTGACTCAAAGCACCCTCTAATTTTGCATGATAGAGTAGATTGTGTTTCTTGTTTCCTATGCAAAATGTGTTTGTTCACTAGTGCATTCCACAACTTATTAATCTGCTTAATCTACCGAATTACTGTTAACTTCCTACAACTGTGCGTCGTTTAGCCTCATTTTGTACACAGCAAGCTAATTCTGATGCAACTGTCGTTAAAATATCTACATACCTGTTAATATAATGACAAAAAATACGGGCTGAGATTGAAGTAAAGCGCCCTCTAATTTTGAATGATTGAGTAGAATGTGTTTCTTGTTTCCAATGCAAAATATGTTTGTTCCACTAGTGTATTATACCACATCTTAAAGTTTTAAACGTTATGACAAATAGTCCGGGCTCAGAATGAAGTAAAACATCCAGATTTTTTAATGATAGATAGATTGTGATTCTTGTTTCCAATGCAAAATGTGTTTGTTGTACTGTATACTAATGTTATGACAAAAAGTACGGGCTCAGACTGAAGTAAAGAACCCTGTAAGTTTTGAATAACAGAGAAGATTGTGAGTCTAATTTCCTATGCAAATTGTCGTAGTGTATTCTACCATTTGAATTATTTTGTACAGCACTGTACATTACATTAATATTTTTATACACGTCACATATTCAGCTAAAGTTTAATTCAGGCAAAAACACGCTGTAACCTACTGAAATCACACTTCCAGATATTATCATACATAAACGGCCATGTATTCAGTTCTTTGCGTGGCCCTGTGTATGATTTTATTTATTTTCAAACAAACATCTCTCAGTGTACTAAATATATTTTACGTTCAAAATGCGTAACTCGATAAAAAAAAAACTTAAGCAATTTACACTGATACACAGTAATGCGTACGAATTCTTTTGTGTAGCCCTTTATATGATCTATAGAATTTATACATACCACATAGTATGCAAAATTTAGTTAAAAGCATACCTAACTGAAAGTGCATTTTCAGCACTTATCGCTTATAGACAATACATCGGATACAGTACTGCATCCGAAATCTTCTGTGTGTCCCTGTAAATGAACGTTAAATGCTATGCACTGCATATCATATTTACAACAGGTATCTTGTAGTAAACCTCAGTAATGTACGTACATTTCATTATATTTGAAATAGTGTAACGTAATTAAAATAATCTGCAAACAGTTTTTCTCAGTAGACCATTATGTAACAGAGTACTTTTGTGTGGCCCTGTAAATCCTGTGGCCCTGTGAGAAATGTTTTACGTTTCATATTCTACAGAAAGCATGTTTTAGTGCACCTCACAAATTGATATCAATTTCATTTATGCTTGTAATAGTATAACATGATTAAAAAGCACCGCAAACGACTTTTTCCCATAGATCATAATATAAGGGAATTCTTTTGAGTTTCCCAAAAATTAATTATAAGTGTTACAAGTACCATATTCAATAGTAAGCATCTTGGAGTGCACTTCAGTTATGTATATCAATTTCAATTTATTTGAAATAGAGTAACATCACTGAAATGCACTGTAAAGGATTTTTCCCCCATGACTATATTTTAACGGCATTTTTCTGAGTGTTCCTGTACACGGAGTGCTACGTACTTCATTTTCAATATCGAACCAGGTCGAATAGGCCATAGCAAACTTTAATAACATATATTAATTGCTTGACAATCTAAGTGTATTTACACGAGTTAGAGCATGGACAGCAGGCAGACAGACAGACAAACCGAATTCATAAACACTTTTCAACTATGTTGGAAAGTGTTAAAAATGGGGATATTTGGTTTCAAGGATTCTTAATCTAGGAAAATATAATACAACCACGGGAAAAAATATGCAATAAGTGCACATAATTGCGAAACGTTTACTTTATACAGCTTCATCAAAAAAGAATGCCGGGATTTTTTAACCTTATAAAAAATTAATTCTTAAACGTACGGATGTAATTCCTGTGTTGAAGTGTAGAGAAAGAATGTAAGTTTTTCCTCCGCTCACTAGATGTGCGTGTAGCGTTGAATGCGAAGTTTCCCAACTCATGGATTGGATGAGATGGTTAAAATCCATGGCCTCCACGAATCCTTTTTCTTCTGGGGATATATTAAGAGCATTGTGTACAGTGAAAGAATTACTGATATCAACAATTTAAAAAGTCGAATCATAGCCGCAACTCAAACTGTAACTCCAGAGATGCTTCACCGGACATGCAGGAAGATCGTCAGGACCTCTGTCGAACAACTAATGGTAAACATATCAAAACGTACTGAAATAGATATAGTACTTTTCTTAATATTTTAATACTAAATTTATGCTTCCATGTATTTGTTTATTTGCGTAGTACAAATTTGTAATCTCGGCCATTCTCTTTCGATGACCCTGTATTTAGAAACCTCAGAAACCAATATACTTGCGAGATTTAGAGACGCAATTATAAAATAATGTTTATTTTGCTGCCACAAAATTTCGTTCGTGGTTGTAATATAATTTCTAAAATTAAGAAACAACTGTCCTTTTCTACAGTGTTTAACAAATAAATAACGGCAATTTAGCCCAATCCCGGCATTCTTTTTCGATGACCCTTTATTTAGAAACCTCAGAAACCAATATATTTGCGAGATTTAAAGACGTATTTATAAAAACACAGTTTGTTTTGCTGCCACCGAATTTCGTTTGTGGTTGTATTATAATTTCTAAAATTCAGACACAACTGTATTTTTCTACAGTGTATAACAAATAAATAATGGCAATTTAACCCAATCCCGGCATTCTTTTTCGATGTCCTTGTATTCAGAAACCTTAGAAACCAATATATTTGTGAGATTTAAAGACGCAATTATAAAAATAAAATTTGTTTTGCTGCCACAGAATTTCGTTCGGGGTTGTATTATAATTTCTAAAATTAAGCAACAACTGTCTTTTTTTACAGTGTATAACAAATAAATAAAGGCAATTTAGACCTTTCGCGTGTAAAGTAATTTTACTGCTAAAATGTTGAAATGACTCTCTGCCACCAGACTTTACGAACAAATTGTTTTGAAAATGAATTAATAAATGGTGTCCTTAATGTACATTACAAGAAGAAAAGCTTTCTTAAAAAATACTGTTGCAATTTCTGTAGTAGGGAATTAAAATTAATTAGAAAGTATACTTCCCATCGCCAATGAAAGAGTTAATTGAATGTTAGTTAACGAGAATCATTTTGAGAAGAATTTTTATTATTTGTTATTGAAACATTATCTAAACTTTATCCCGTAACGCATTTGATGAATGAAAATGATAAAAACGACTAGAGTTGTTACTTCCTTTTCAGATTTTTCTTTTTCAAATATAAGACATTTACTGCATACTTTTGTCTTCGATGAAATGCTTACATTCGCGTGGAAGTCATCAGAACAAAGCATAACAATCTGTGCTGAAAATCTCCACTTTTCGTCAAACTGTAACAATAAAGATAATACTTTGAAGCGGGATTCGAAATCATATTTGAAACTTTGCCAAGATTGTGTAAGTGCATTTCCATAAAAATTCGCATTTGAAACTTTGGTATTTTATGCTATTTCTCCCTGAGTTAGCAAAAAGTAAAGAGTTTTTTCCATTTAATAAATCTGCATTATATTTACGTTATGTGAAAAATAGTCATAATAAGGACTTCTTTCTTCGTTTTAAAATGAGAAAAGTTTTCATTTTAAAATTGACTTCATATTGTAGATATAGATGTTCGTAGAATACGAGTATATCTATCCTGAAAATGCATTTTTTTCCCTGAACCAATGATAACTTTGCGAATGAATTACTATAGATACTATATCGATATCTTCACTATCCTTTATTATCAATACCTTTAAGTTTCAGAAAACGCATTATTCCAGCAAGGAAAATTTTCAAAAATAAAAATTTATATTCTTTAACTATGATTATGTTTCATAGGATAGCCTAAAATACCTAAACTTTCCAGTGTTATCCATTTAACCTCATTTGTAATTTTTTTAAAAAGCACCTTGGCAACACAATCAAATAGTTTAACAAAACTGTTTCGTTCACAAAATAAATTACACTCGAACAATGTGGGTCAAAAAACACTTTATTGAGAAGTATGCTACAATACAATATGACACACATACACGACACTATTTCTCTGGATACCACTCGTTATACCCAAACACAAGCGGCGTTAATAACGTCATTTTAGATCCTGAATCCTGATGAAGGCTGCGTGCGTAAGCGAAGGTACTAGATGGTTTTAGAGTCATTTTTTAACATCTATTAAAGCATTTTAGTCATTTTGTAGGTTATTGATCACATTGTTTGTGTATTTTTATATTGTTTTACAAAGATGTATTTTAACATTCTGAACGAGTTTATTTTACAAGAATTATCTTCATTTACGAAAGCTAGAATGTTTTCTTATTTTTTATTTCATATTCGGAATAGTTTCTAAAAAACCGCTCGCATCCTAAGTAAACATTTCACTGATCTATAATCTTATAAAACTCTATACGATGTTCTAATGAATATTAATAATTTATGTCTTAAATCCGGGGGGTCCGCGAAGACAATGAAAAAAAAAATCCTTGTTAACATTAAAATTAAGAACCGTTGATGCAGACCAATATTATTCTTACAGACCTTGAACCATATTCTGTGTTCTATGAATGCCATACTAATTATATGATTATACAATATTTGAAGTCACAGAATGTGTAAATAGTCGCCTTTGTAGACAGAAGTCTTACGATCGAAACTCGGCAGTTAAAAATTTCTCATATTTATAGCATATGGGTACGCGTAAAATCAGAATCATGGACAATCAACATTTTATTGGAAAACCTCCCTCTGTTCTCCTTGTCCTCCAAAGGTATTATCCCCTGCATTCTGCAAAAATATAAAAATGAGCATTAGAGCAAATTCTACCTTTGAACTAAAATTTTATCCATACAATATTAGCTAAATCTTCGAGTGATATTGATCAGCTTGTATAAAAATATCAGATAAGCAGTAGAGAAAATTCTACCTGTGAACCAAAATTTTGTTTATACAATATTAGCCAAATATTAGAGTGATACTGGTCAGCTTGTATAAATATATTAACTACTGTGATCAAAAAATACCCCGAATGGTGCCGTAAAACCAAAGGTATCAACTTATTGGTCAAAATTTATTACATCTCTTTCAAAGTAATTTCGTCCGACTGCTGTGCATTTCTGCCAACGTATTTTCTAATCATGAAAACATGCCATAAAGTCGTTTTTGTGAAACCCCATCAGAGTTCGTAGAGGATTTAATTTTACTGAATTAATAGACTCAAAATTGTGACCACGAAGAGGCAATTTCAACCGTGAAAATAAGAAAAGTCAAAGGATGTCATATCAGGTGAATACGGAGCTTGTAAAGCCGTATTTGTTGAATATTTGGTTAAAAACGCCCGAATAATAATTCCGGCTGTGAGAAGGCGTATTATCGTGGTGCAAAACCCATGAGTTTTCTTTCCCCGTTTCAGACCAATATCGACGACACTCTAAAACACTCTAATAATAAATTTTTTATTGACTATCTGGCCAGTTGGTAGGAATTCATAATGCACAACACTACGAAAATCAAACAAAACATTGCTTTGATTTTTGTGCAACTTTGTCTTCCATTCTTACACTTTTTATACCAATCAAATACTGTTGTTTTTTGATAAACATTCGTCTTTGAAAGCTTTTTTGCAACATTTTAAATGCTTTGGTAGCAGAAATAGCATTGAGAAAACAAAATTTAATGCATGTTCCTTGCTCAATAACATTCGCCATTTGGTAAATTAAGACAGTGAAAATTCTTATCTAATTTAAAACAAATTTATTTTCAGACAATAAAATGAAATAAAATCCGGAATATTGCCAGATGTTTATAGAAGTTGTAAAAATGTTTGATAAAATTTTGCAGACGATATTTATCATGGATGTACTTTAAATGAAACATTCCGGATACTGTTTGATAACAGTAATTTAACTGGAAATTTATTATTCTCAACATTGCTTGGCGCTGTTTTTATAATATAAGTCAACTGTTGGTGTAAAAGTGGATTTTATTTGTCAATAAAATGCCACATTGAAGACTAATAACATACTGATTATAAGGCATACATACTAAAAACTAACAGTAATCTAAAAGTTGAATTAAATTTAAAATTTTGTAAGAAATACGAATATTTTCAGAACAATTACAGATATTATAAATTTTTCGAGTATTAATATATCTACGTGATATTGACTTTCTATTGTAGTTAATTCAGATTTAAAATCAATGAACAATATATTTGGAATATACTGGGCGACAATTTGCGTGCTAATGTTATTTTTAATCTTAATGTTAGTAAAAAAAAAAAAAAAAAAAAAAAAAAAACAGATTTTTATTGCTCTTTTTATATTAAAAAATTCCAGCTATAATTTCTTCAGATTCTAAATGAGACATCTTAAAATGTTAATTTAGTTATCGATTGATTGTCAAAAACTTTTGAAGAACATTTGATCAAAAAATTTTGATGCTCATTATTAATAGCAGATAGATTATAAGCCATACATACAATAAAACAAGCTGGATTATACTTACAACAATTATACTAAACTTAATTCGCACACTTATTGTTATATTCCCAACTTCTCATAACTATTCAAAAATTTTTATAAACACCATTTATTGAAATATTGTATTCGCAACTGATATTTCGAAATCGTCATCTCCATATTCCATACCATATTGGATAATATGTTCAGCATCATGCTCTGCTTCTGTAACAATATATTTTCACCAGTATTAAAAATAAAATATAACATAATAAAAATAAATAAAAATTACAATTAAAATAAACTCTCCTTTCAATATAAATTTTTTTAGAATGGTTATTTAAATTTTGCTTTTATAAGGAAACTAGCATATAACCCCCGTCAAAAATGACGGAATGTTACGTTTCATTTTCATAAGACTTCATACAAACAAACAGCATTAAGATGTTATGAAATAATATTCAATCCTTTGATATAAACAACGCCATTCCCGAAGGAAATAAACTGTTTTGATTGAACTTCAATAGTTTAAAGATTTCACTATAAAAAAATTCTGTAAAGATTAAGAACGATAAAATCTTCAAAACATTATTTAGATCAACAAAGTTGTTTAAACACCCATTGCTGGGTTAACACATCTCCGGGCCCGCTAGTGGCCCCCTAATTACATCGGGGCGGTGCCTTGCATACAAACCTCGTAAAAAGCTGCTCTAATACTTCACGAGGCAGCGCCGCAAAGCATATTTTTAAGCGACATTAAAAATTTCGAGTCATTTCGGCAATCTGCGTCGTTTTTGACCTTTTAAACTGCCCTGCTATATCAGAGTAAACATTTCATTATTCAAATTCCGATTTCACAACTGTATACAACTGTAATAAATTTCGATGATTAAAATACTTTTATTTTATTTCTTGATTAAATCGCATCTATTAATTGTATTAATATGACTAATCATTTTTTTTTCATTACAAAGTTACTATGTAAGTTACTATGTAAGAGTAATATTGTAAGTTGAATAAAAGAATTGTTGCCATTCAGTTTGGAGTTATTTTAGACCGATATTTGAGCTTAAAAAAAGCTAATTGTATAATAATTAACACACAGAACAATAAAATATTTTTAAATGCGGCTATTTCCATTATAGGTTTACTTACAGACGTTGAATCAGCGTTTTCACTTCATAATATCGATGTTAGACCTATATTTGAGCTTTTTAAAAAAAAGCTATAATGTATAATAAATTAGCAGACAGAAACATACTTCTTTTAAGTTCAAACGCAAAAGAAAAAAAAAGTGCTGCTTTCTTTTCTACTTCTACAACAGGGCTCTTGCCGAGGCTAACGGCTCTTGTTCTGTGAGAAAATGTGACCACGTGTTTGGGCTGCTACTAATTAGTTTGATTGACAATACGGCAAGCCAATCAGATAGTTCTTCTGAACCGCAAAAATACGCTAGAACAGAAGTGTTGTGGAAACAGAAATGTCACAGGCCTCCGTGGCCGAGTGGTTAAACACCATTCCGCTAATCGCTTGAGAGCGTAGGAATCAGGCCGCTGGGTTCGACTCCCGCCAGCTCCCTTGTACGCACATTGTGGAGCTGACGGTTGTAACTCTGGTGTTGTAAATTTCCTTGTGGCTATCTCGTCTATGAATTTATGTAATTGTCGAAGTCATGTATGTGTTTCTGTAACTAAAATATATATGGATAATTCGAGAAAACAGCCTTTGTAGCTAAAGGTCTCAAAGCATCACTGCTTCAAATGTTTAAAATGTACTGTCTGGGCAGAGTGGGCTCTTTAGGTTACAAAAGGGTAGGTTTTTGAACGAAAAAAATCGAAACATTTTTTGTATGAATATAAATTTTAGAAATAATATATTTTATACCTATCTCGTTTCTTGCCCTTTGATACATGCAACATATTTTATTGCATTTAAATAGATTTTAATTATGTCTCTTGAATTTTAAAATACATTGTTTTTTTTTCAACATTCACGTATAGAATGAATATCTATTTAACAGAAAATTTCCGCAATATGTTTTTATTTAATATTTTCGAAATATTTTCACAGGTATAAAATATTTTTTTTATTTTTTTTAACAATGTCCTACATCATTGAAAAAGGCTTATTACTTCAGTTTGCCTGGCCGTCTGCCTGTCTGCTTATGTATACTCAGATAAATATACTTGCATTATGATAAGCTTGGCATATGTTAGAGAGGTTTATCGTAGGGCATTTTCTATCGATAATGAAGTGTGTAGCATTTAAAGTTCGTTTACAGGGACATACAAAAGAATTCCGATACATTATGGTAAATGGGAAAAATTCTTTTGCGGTGTATTTTAATGAAGATACACTATTTCAAACACAATGAAATTGATATGCATTGTTAATATTCAATACAACATTCGTTCTTTCAGAATATGGAGTGTATAGCATTTGTCATTCTAGTACAGGAATACGCAAAAAAAGTCCGTTATATTATCTACTATGGGGGAAAATCGTTTTCAGTGTATTTTAAAGATGTCGCATTATTTAAAAGACAAAAAAAAAATGATATATATTACTGAAATGTCCAACAAGATGCTTACTGTAGGTAGAATATGGAATACACTTGTTTAATCACTTTTATACAAACAATAAAAAAATAGGATAAAAGGTGTTTTTTATTGTGTTATGCATTCTCCAGACTGACTCTATTTACTATAGTATGATATGTTTGTAGTTCACAAATAAATTCATTTAGAGGGCTATGCAATAAACACAAGATATAATGCCTTTTACGGTTGATAATTGCTGTTGGTGGGATTTTAAATGTGCAATGTGTCTCATAGCAGAATTAAATTTTAGCTTAATATGAGGTAAGTATAAAAATTTGTAGATTATATACAGGCCTGCGCAAAAAAACTTACCTTCTTGGTGCGGTAAATGCGGAAAATTAATTTTCAGGCATTTTATTTTTGAATTACATTTCAGCAAAACATTCAGTTTAACCAACCGTGTGTGCAAATCTGTAGATCATATAAAAGGTTTCTCAAAACAATTCAAATGTGTTATAGGCGATAAGCATTAATTTCTGAAATTAAGTGTTCAACTGTGTTATGGGTTTTCTAAATTGTTTATTTAGAGATTAGGCGGGGCTAGTTAAGTTTAAGCCAAAAGATAGGCCTCCCCGCCTAGTTTGATCTTGTTTATTTAGATATTTGCATACACCTTATTGAATAGTGACATTTCGCTAGAACACTCTGAAAGTGTTGGAAAGTGTTTTATAGCCTATACGTGGCATGATTTTTCTTTCATGTTTATTTTAAAACATGTTAATAAACTTTTATAAACACAAAAGGAACAATTTAAAAAAAAAAAAAAAAAACATTTTTTTTTATGTTTCGATCTTAAGAATTATTAAAAGTGTAGTGTTTGTCCATGCGCTATATAATTTGTCATATGTTTAAAGTTCTGCAAGAAAAGAAAGTATTTGGAAGAAATCCAAAGCAATTTTGTGAGAATAACATTTTATAAGCTTTAGATTCTTGATAAGAAGAAAGTGAGCTTCCTGTTATTTTTATTAGAAAATAAAATCATATTTCCCCAGAGGCTGGGATTGATTATGACAACTGAAATATTACAAACATATTAGTTTAAGACTGTAATGTTAAATTTCTGGAAATATTATTTAATTAGTTTAAAATTCCTTTCGCTAATGTTAAATCTATGGGCATGGGATGCGTTCTCGATTCTAAAATATATCATAAGAAAATTAATGTTTTTAACTTCTTTTTCCTATATTTTCTTCTAAAAGGATGTTTCTTTCTTTTTAGCAATTTCTAGCATAGTTGAAAAGTGTTTTTGAATTCGGTGTGTCTGTCTGCCGTCTGTCTGTATGTTATTGAGGTTTACTATATATAGAATGTTTGATATTCAAAATGACGTGGGTAGCACTAATAGTTCATTTACAAGTACACACATTCCGTTACGTTTCTTTTATGGATAAATTCGTTTGCGGTGAATTTTAATGATGTTGCACTTTTTCAAACATATTGAAATTGATATATATCACGGAGATATACTACAAGATGCTTACAATAAAATGTTCTGTTCATAACTTTAGTTACTAATTTACACGGACACACAAAATAATTCCGTTACAGTAGTGTTTGTAAACATCAATTGCTAAAAGTGCATTGTAAGATGTGGCACGCGTACTGGTATTTTAAATTTAACTCTTTTTTTTGCATAATACGTATTGTGTATAAATTTTATAGATCATATATAGGGCTGAACAAAAGTTCCCGAATATATTTTTGTTTTCTGACGGAAATTGCTAAAGGAGAATTTTAAACTGTGCTAAGCGTTTTCCAACTCAAATAGTTTTTAGCATACTATGCAGTATATGTAAAAATCTATAGATGAAATACAGGGCTGTACAAAGGAATTTGGATATTTGTTTCGATTACTAATGGTAATTACTGAAATTGTGTTACCAAATGTGCAATTACCTTCGCACATTTTGCTCACATTTCCAAGTGTGAATTACCTTTTCCAACTAGTTTAATTAAAAATTATCTTTGATCTTTTGAAACTTAATACTGAAAACTGCAAAGTGTTTGTTACAGATAGATTATGTTCGAACGTCTTTCGTAATCTATGATTGACATATGACTTTTCGTTCTTGTTTAATTCACAAAATATTTCTAAAATATACACTGAATTTCATTTGAAGATTTTAATTCTTACTCACAGCTCGACAGTTTCGATAAACTGTTAAATGACATAAAATATTAAATGAAGAATAGATTTTAAAAATATTTTGACAACTAAAAAAGAAAAAAGGACATCCTTTAAGAAGAGTACACAGAAAAAGAGAAGTTAAAAATATTAATTATTTTGTGAGATATTTTAGAAATAAGAATACATTCAATGTCCATAAGTTTAACAATAGTGAAGGGAATTTGCGTAAGATGACTGACTACGTTCGGGAATATTTATTTTGAAGTTGGTTTTGAATTTCAGGATTCTTAGAAAAAAATATCAAACAATGATAACTAATCCGTGGACTCTACACTGTTCCCGTGGACGCCACGAGGACGATTTGGAATTCCGTAACTTCATATTCCGTATTTGGAATTACGTAACTATGTATAATTTTGTTGGCAATACAGTAATAATGAAACATAACCCATGATTACTATATAACGTTTAATGAGAAATCGAACTGTGATATCTATCTTTATCAAACATTTCATTTTGTTAATGACACATACAAATTAATAAAAGCATATTTTAATTTTTTTTTTAAATGTCGACATTTGAAATTTTTGTCGATGCGAATTCTCACTAATGGAGAGTTTACTGATTAATTTATCAAAGTATTAATATTAAAGCATATATTTGTAAAAATTGAACAAGCAAATTTAAGAAAAGAATAAAACCAATTAAACCCTCTGTCTGTCCAGCAAAAGGGCATAATTGTATTGTTGTTACTTACCCATCATATGTTGTAAAGGATACGTAGTATAGTCTTGTAATCATTTTAAAAATCGAAAAAAAATTTTGACGGATTTACACGTTTCAGACACTGGAGATTCCGAAAAACATATTTTTAGAAAAAAAAATTGCGTTCTTCTGTGTGTGTCTGTAAACGTTCTATCTCCCGAACAAACTGAGATAGAGACTTGAAATTTGGTGTGTACTTAGTATGTAATAATGGGAAGAAGCTCATTGAATTTCAGTAACCTCGATTATCCGGAACTATTTTTTCGGATTTTCGAAATATTCGTTCTGATAAAAGGTACATAAAATTTTTCGAAATTGTTTATTTTAAGGAGTGAATATAAAAGACAATAAAAAAACATAAATTTTGCATGAAGAATGAAGTCGTTCGGACAATGAGTTGCTGAGATATTTGTAATCCTATTTTCAACACTCTTCGATTTTTCATGACCCTGTATTTCATCCAAATTTCAATTGAAAGATATATTTTAATTAAAAATGAGACGCTTAATCCGACGTAATAAACCGTTAGTTAATATGATTAACATTTTTAGAGTTATAAGGATGTTTCTTTTATGCAATTCAGTAATAGAACATTTAAAGTTTATGACGTCGTCAATCCACGATTTTGTTCGAATTGTAATGCATTTTATAAGTAGTTTACGCATGTTTTATTTTCATATTTTATATTATGCATATCTATGATGGGTAAGTATTACGGTGGCCCCCAACGACTAGTTTACTCTGTATCTGGTTTTAAAAGCTAAAAAGTTATGATTATATTCCAAAATTATATAAAAATTTCATTATATGTATGAATTTTATCCTTGAAAGTATTAATCATTACTCAACATATTGAAACTCATTATATTCATAGAATTATATTAATTTAAATAATGCTAGTATTGCAGTGAATCCTGGAGCTTAGTGAACGTATTTATACGGGCGTATAGGTGAGAGGGTTAACACATATTTCTAAAAAAACGTCGACATTTGATATTTTTGTCGGTGCGAATTCTCACTCGTAGGGAGTTCACTGGTTAATTTATCAAAAATTTTTAATATTAAAGCATATATTTGAAAAACTGAGTACGTAATTTTTAAGAAAAAATAAAACTGATTTCAAAGGAATGTTTATTATCTTCTGCCTTTGTGACAACGCTTTATTCTGCACGGATCATGTGAAACCCGACCCAAAAGTCAAAAATTCTATTTGAAGTAAACTCGAAAACGGGCCCTAAATCTGAAAAGAAACGAAAACACATTAGCGTGTAGCCGAGCTAGTTGTCAGGTCGAAATTGGATGAAACTTAGTTCGGTTTAGTCGGGTAATATTAGGTTACACAACTCGATGCGTTATTTTACTAAACATTCATTTTGAAATCTCATTATTTCCAATATCACCAATTTTTACGAGTTGTGTATGATAATATATAAAAGTTGTTGATGTGTCATGTAAAAAAAAAATGCATAACACAACTATTTAAAAAGGAGGAACATAACTGCGTGCATTAACACCATACTCAAAATTCTTGCGAAATTCTTGCGCTTGATCAATTTTTGCAAAAGTTACACACAAGTGAAACAAGAACAAAAAATCCTGCATGAGGCATACATTGTGAAACATTCTCCAAAACTAACAGAATATTATTAAGTAATCTTGTATTTTCATACATTAAAATAAGATATCTAATTAAGCAATTTGATTAAAATACACTGCAAATGATTTCTTCCCATAGACCATAATTTATTGACCATAACGAGGTCAACTCATCATCATCACGGGCGGTTTGGTGAAAAACGTCGACCAGGTAATCAAATCGAACAGAAGAAGTATTATAAGGGAGATCAGCAAGGAGGTGGGAGTTAGTTTCGGTTCCTTTTGAGGCATCATTACAGAGAAACTCGATTACTTGAAAATGGCGTTCAAAGTGGATGTCACACAATCTCACAAGCGATTAGGAATGACTTCGCGTGGGATTGTTTTTATAGCATTTCATCAGATATAGTACTGAGTACAATTTCCTGAGCAGAGTTGGGAATAGTGATGAATAATGGCACCATCACTTCAAACCACAAAGCAAACGACAGTGTTAAGTGTTGAAAAATTCTAGTTTCCTACCACCAAAATAGGTCCAAGATGGTGTGGAATGGTAACAAATCCATGCGGCCGTGCTTTCTGATCAGGAAGGACCACTCCTCCTTGAGTTCTCGTATAGTGGTGAAACGATAAACGCTGCTCGGCACTGGAATAACCTGCACCGCTTGTGTGCAGTTATCAAGGCGAAACGGCCTGGGTTGTCATCTGGAATGGTTTTGCTGTTTGACAGCGCGTGGACGCATATGGCTGCTCTTACACACGTTGGCTTACGTTTCGGTAGGCAGTGTAGGAATATCCACCGTATAGTCAGGATCTATCGCCATGTGACTTTCAAATCTTCCTGTCCGCTTAAAAATACATTGAAGTGTCACCGGTTTTACTCAGATAGCAAAATAAAGCAAAATCATGAGAAGTGTTTGAAACTGATTCCGATCTCCCCCAAAGGATGATACGAGCAGTGTATTTATTCCTTGGTGAAACAGTGGGACATATGCTTGTGCAGATATAGGGACTACGTTTGAAATAAACTACGTCATGTCATTCTGTGGCACCTTTCCATTTTCATCTAATCCCGTTGATATAAATACATGCAATACATACATCACATACACACACACACGCACACACACACACATATATATATATATATATATGCATATGAACAAACACATGCGCATACGCACATATACATATATACATGCATACAAACACATACGCATACACATATATACATACATACGTGCATACAAACATATACATACACATAAAAAGTCAAAGTAAAGAGCATCATACTGTGGACAAAAAAAAAAAAAAAAAAAGAATGGATAGATAGTTAAAAAGGATGAGGACAAGGGTTTTGAAAAATATGTTTAGTAATCTGAATAAAAAATTTGCATTTTGAGATTCAATCCTGGAAACATTTAAACGAATCTTTTATGAACGTTGATGGCGGTTTTAGACGTGAAAATGAGTAGTTAAAGGACATTCTAGAACATAATGCTATGAACTTGACAGTTTATTACATGTGCAGTCGGGAAAATCACGTTTATTTATGTGACAGAGATGCTACTGACGCAACTACAAATGCAAAATATTTTATAACTATTAGACGAACAATTATATATATCAGAAGTAAAAATTTAATTTTCATTTCGCTTTATTCTGTAAGGGCAGAGTTTCGAAAAATCATGTTTGTCGAAAATTAGTGACAATGCGCTCAGATTATCAAAGATTAGAAAACCATAAATTCATATTTTTATGGAATAATTAGGCATATTTAAAAAAGATCAAATGAAAAGTATAATTTTATGTATTTGTATAAATTTGTGTCATATTCTTTGTGCTTTTTAAGTGTTTGAAATTTATTGAAGAATACACTTAAAAATTGATCTTTGAAGAAAGAAAAGGAAACTTAGCTAACACGATAAATCTATATAGAATCGAATTTCATTTATGAGTAAAATTAATCATAAAAAGTGTACTATAGCATTAAATCATTTCAATAACCATGACTCATTGTTTGTGTATGTATGAAAAAATTATTCGAAAGTATTTGGATATACTTTAAAAAAAAAAAAAAAATGTGATTTTTTTAAAATTTTTTATTTTATTTTCCCCTAACTTTGAGAAGAATGAAAAAAATGACACTTAAAATTAATGAGGTTCATCAGAGCAAACGACTTTTTCTTTACATATAAATGTCTCAAGGCAACCGAAATTTAAGCACTGAAAAAACTACACATTTATAAAATACGTATCTTCAGTTCTTCATAAATTTAATTAATTAGTCTTTTTTTTTTCACTTCAAACGAAGATATAAAGAAACTCATATCCATTCATATACCATTTGATATGACTTTTTATTCATTCGTATGAATTAAGCATTACATAAAGAAGGAAAATATGTAAAACGTATCTTTTTGTAACAAAATATTAAAAAAAAAAATTTCGATGACAAAATTTAAAAATAAGTATATGTATACACTTATAAAAAAAAAAAAAAAAAAAAAAAAAAAAAAAAAAAAAAAAACTCCTTATTTAATTCCATGTTTTTAAATGCTGCATCCATTTTATAGAATGTAAATAACACGTATTCTATAAAAAAATTTTATATTATTATTCTATCTGTTTTCTTTATTTATGATCCAACTATGTGAATATGAAGTATTTATAAATAGACTTACATACAAATAATCCTAATACTCTGTGTTATTTAAAAAATAGGTTTATATTTTTATAGTAATATTGTCAAAAGAATTTCTTATCCCATATAAAATTTAAATTACTTTTGTTCGTGATGCAGATTTCAGAAGTATTGAAAACATTATTTTTATCGTATCAGTTTCTGTCTTTATAGAATTAAAATTTAAATCGTGATGCTATTTTATAAACTTTATTCATGCTTTTTCTTAATGTTTTTCTGTAGTTTTACATATTTAGTTTCATTAATAAACTTAGTTTAAAATAAAGATAAAATGCTTAAGTGATACAAATAGGAAACACAAAAGGCTTATAAAAACCTTTCAATGATCGACGTATATTTCAGCGCTCATATATGGCGCCATTTTCAAGATATATAACGATAAACAAAAATATTCTTGCACATTTTTGAAAATAAACATGAAAACATAAATCACGAGATCATATATGGAAACAAGCAAGTGCTTGAAATATGATGTATATATGTACATATGTCCATATATGGTCTCGTGATTTATGTTTTCAAGTTTATTTTCAAAAAATTGCAAGAATATTTTTGTTTATCGCTATATATCTTGAAAATGGCGCCGTATATGAACGCTGAAATATATGTCAATCATTAAAATGTTTTTATAAGCCTTTTGTGTGTCCTCTTTGTACACTTAAGCATTTTATATTGAATTTAATTATAATTAGTGATCTTATTATGTTATCATGTAAACTTAGTTTTATTTCAGTAAATTTATTTATCTGAACTAAAATTAATTTTGGACTTAACAAAAACATGGAATTCGTCTGAACATGGAACAAAAATTTTTATTAAAAATAGATTTTTACATTTCATTAGTCAGATTTTTCTCTAAAGAATCAAGCAGGAAGTACCGTAATTTCTGGTATATAACTTTAATGTAACTTTAGGTATAACACGCGGCTCAAATAAATCGGTTTCGAACCAAAAAATTTATTTATTAAAAAAAGTCAAATAAGTACCAAGTAGAAATGAGGTTACATTTTCTTAAATAAAATTTCCGGTTGGCGAGTTCCGTTCCTAATCCGCTCATTCCTGCTAAAACTTCACTATATATAGCCACGACACAACCACAGTCAAATAATTAACATATCATTTTAAAACAACAGCGACAACCACCATCAAATAATTAAGATATCATTGAAATATAACTATGACAACCAGATTCTGGGTCTACATACGTACTTTGTGAAACTCCCGTAAATAGAGACAGATTTGATTTCTCATTGACGCACGTGTTAGCTATTCAGGCCACATCACAATCACACAAAGTCACTCATCCTAAGGAGTACCCTTATAAAAGAATAGACAGGCACTCTGCTACACCGTTATCACATTTCACACAAAGCAAAATTATTCTATTGGAAATACCACTATAATAGCTTCATTACTGGTTATGTTGAGTACAAAAATCCGCGTTCAGTTGGGAGGGAGAAGCTGATTCTTTTTAGCTAAATTAGTGGGTTGCACCTTATAATGGTGTTTGCTGGGACCGAGAGGACATATTTCAAAATATTCCGGAACAACGGAAATCCCGCTACTCAAAAGTTGACGCACATAGCAAGAAGAGTAGATGAATGACGATTAGGTGTAAACTACTTTAATTGTCCAGGTTCGCATCATAACAACAAGTACAGAAAATTAAAAATATTTCACGGCTAATGCCTACTAGGGGCAATGGTACAGAGGATAACTACATATTTGTTCAAAATTATATGTTTTTAGATAGAAAAGTCAGAAAAGGAATAATTAAATCACACTTCGTACACTGCTTCTTTGATTTATTGGCATAATTAGTTTGGTGAGAGCATATGAATCATAATATCCGTTAGGTGTTAATATAAAGTGACTTTTGAATTTATTAGGATAAATTTCATTAGCAGCACTGAAAGCATGCCAGCAATATGTTACAAAAAGTTTGGAAACCCGATGAGAAACGCATAGATCGATTAAATAGAATCACAATACGCTCTCTTTAGCCATTATTCGATTCAGAAAGAAACAAACCTATAAATGACAATGTAACGAACTCTAAAAGAGGGACAAATATATTTCTGTTCCCGGATCATTTGTTTTATGTCTTTGATTTGTTTAATGTAATTGATCTCGCACGATGATTAAAGGCTAGAATTTGCATGGGAGCGTTTGACGATAGAAATAGCTTAATTATCTCTTTCATTTATTTAGAAGGAGAAAACATCGAATTTAAATAAAATGTAAAATTAATTAATCAACGAATTAAAGAAAATGAATTTTTTTATTAAAGGAACAAGGTATAAAACATAAATGATTTCACATCACACAACCTTTCTAAAATAAAATGTGATATTAGTGGGTCCGATCACAACTCTGATTAATACAGTTTGCGAAGGCACTTTGCATCTTGTAAATTTATTTCGCGTTTAAGTAACATGAAACAGAAAAACTAATATAGTAATCATTTTTATAGAACATTTTTTGTAAGACACACACTTTATGTAAGATGAAAATAATGAATACAAACAATTCATAAATAGGCTTACATCCAAAGTATACTCTGTATTAAAAAGAAATAAAAGTTTCAAATTTCATATTAACGATTTTAAAACAGTTTTTTATACCAGATAAAATTTAATCGTGTTTAAAATTTCATAATTATTTCCAAAGATTTTCTTATTCTCGGTTATTTCTTTGTAGTGCTTAAATTATTACGCAACACTGCAAATATTATTTACGCTTTATCATAAAACATATTCTATTGTTAATAATATTATTTTGCTCATAGAATTTTATGAATAAACTTAGTTTATTCTCGGGAAATTAATTTTTTAAAATAAAGCTAATTTTGATACAATAAGTAAAATATGTTTGTCTTCTTCAAGAAGGGAGAGGGAAGAGTAGATAAAATGTTTTAAAAATATTTTTTTATTTATTGTTAGTCATATTTTTGTATGAAGACGAGAATAAAAATACGATATCTCTTAAAAAATCTGTAGGATTTGACCTTCCGGTCACAACTATTAGAAATATCATGTCATTACACTGAAAACTTTAGCAAAGGAATGCAATATTGCAGACATTTTGTCTTTACAAAGGAAATATTTGCAATGACATCCATTATTGCAAAAAAATTGGCTTTCGTCTGTAAATGTTTCAGTAAATTACCACTATCAATAATGCTAGGGGATCCAGCCCGGATTTCCCGGGTTACAAAACATAGGTGAAAACATTTTTTTCTAACTCTAATAGATTTTCTACCTTTGATATATTTTTTAGATTGCCCATTAACCCAAAAATACCAATAATGTATTCAAATAAAATTTTGAAATGTATTCACCTTTTGAATCCCGCAATAGCCGAAATCACCTAATGCTGTGAAACCCACAATATTCCAGAATAGCAGAAAGGATTTTTCTTCCCCTTAAATGGGTCGGGGTGCTGTCAAGGGAGTGATCTCTCTCAGTGATAGATGTGGTAATGTGTTGGCATTTCTGGACAGTACAGAAAGAAAAACGAGAGTTTTTTCAGTAACTGGGGCAATCAGAAACAGAGGAGTATAACACCTGTCGAAATTTGAATAAAGGGAGAAGGCAGTAGGGTCATTTACACAACTTACTTATTGAAAAATGGGGGGACGAAAAAACCAGCATTTTAGCTATTTTGGGGATTTTAAGGTCACTCAGTTTTTTAAAACTTGGGATTTAAAGAGTTAAAAGCGATACTTTCGTATTACCAGCACGCCAGGAGTTAATAGTCGGCGAACTCGCCAAAGATTTCGCTACTTACTACAGTATGTTTTACTCTGATAATTTCTGCGGTTTAAAAGTTTTGTTCGATTGCACTCTGTTAAATTTGTCTTTTATTTGTATTATGTTATAATTTTATTTATTGTTGAAATTTTAATTTCGTTCTGGAATATTAGCCTAAACAAATACAGAACTATTTATATTATTTAAAGTGCAAACGAGTTAATCTCCCGTAATCAAGTTGCATGCGATAGACATAAATTTAAAAATAATTCACGCATAAAATTATTTTTAAAGTCATATTCAATCCTTAAACTGAGATACAATTTTCAAACAAATTACAGTTGCAAGTACATTTTTTTCCTATTCGGCACTGTAAAATTTGAAATTGTTCGGTTGCATATATGTTAAAGTTATGTTTTATTTACTTATTTTATTTAGTTAGTTGGTTATGAAGTTTTAATTTTCATACGGAAAATTTAATCGGAGACAAATGCTGAAATATTCATATTGTTTTAAGTGCAAATGGGTTATTATTTTTCCTGCACGCAATGGAGATATATTTTTAAAAATCATGCTTGAAAATACTTTTAAAATCCACAATAAATTATTAATTTGAGATACAATTTTCAAACAAATGGCATTAGAAAGTATATTTTGTTTTTACTATACTACGCGACGGTGTAAAAATGAAAAATATTCGATGTTTAGAAGTTTATAAAATTCCAGTAGCGAAAATTGCAAAACCGAAATTTAATCGTCAGGAGTGGCGAACCTCAAAATGACGTCGGGGTTACGCACAGACACATCTGTCCTTTATAATATAAATATTCCCTTTACACTGGAATTGTTTACAATGAAATCCAATATTGCAGAAATTTTGGATTTGCAATGGAAATATTGCTAATGAAATTGAATATTGCCGAAATTTTGCCTTTGTTTTTACTCTGTAAATATTTGCCATAAAATGGCCTTACCAGAGAAATATGAGCTTTTTCATTGGATATTTTTGCATTAAACTTCAATATTGCAGACATTTTGTCTTTACGCTGGAAATATATGTATTAAATTAACACTTTTAGAAATATATAGGCTTTACAGCAGAAATGTGTCCAGTGACATGGCGAATTATTTTTATGCAATAACTGCTGTAAAAACCAATGCTGGGACAATATGTGTTATGACACGAACATAACATCTGCTTTTTTTTTATTATTAAAATTTATATATGCTAGATCAATTTATTTATTTTAAATTTAAATGATTTATTTCTCATTTTTAATTAATTCCCATTTTCTAAATTTATTTTCATTTGATCGGCAACCATAACGTTAATTTCTGTATTCTTTTAACTGTATACAAACGCCATTTAAATTCATTCAGCGGTTGCCAATCATATATTAACTTTTCTCCATCAACGCACTATCTTTAGCGATCGCAAACTTGCGTTGCGAGTCGTTACTAATCTTTAAGCATTTTTCCTGTGGCATTATCAGCACCGGAGTTTTGAACGACATAGTAGCGTGGAGGCCTCTGATTGGCTATTATAGTTTCGGCGCGAAACGGGGGACTTCAACGTTTTCCCGATAGCGTCTGGTCTCTTCGACTACAGGACGCTCGAGTGGAAGCAAGTCCACGAGAGTGCTCCTCAAAAATAATTTTTTTTTATGATTGGCCTACTGTTGAACTAAACAGGTTCAGCAGTAGTGTCCTTTCAGTATAGTCTTTTTATTATAAGTATTGAACAGTAATTTAAGTTTAGTTTTTTTTAAATCAAAATGATTAAATAATAATATGTAAAATCTCGAGAATACGTGTCAAGTATGGCTGCAGATGTGTTGTAAAGGGAATCTTAGAGGAGAACAGCTACAATAATGATGTTTGAAAGATATTCCATTTAATAAAGGTGATCAATGATTACAGAAGCTGATTTGAACTGCAAAAGATCAGCTGTCTCACTAAAATGTTGCAGGATGTCCGTTAATGGTAATATGTTTAATTTTTAACTCTTCTGGTGAAACTTCTGGGAATAAACGTTTCTCAGCAAGAATATTTGTCGTTCAGAAATGTTGATACAGCAGTGCAAATTGTTCCTTTTTGGTTAAGAACTATCATCATGTTCGTATTTGAATTTACAGAAGGACAATCAGTGGATTCCCAGCCTCGATTAATGGCTGATATAGTGCAAACAAAACGTGAAATTTATTTAGACTGAAAGCTCATCGTAAGACATGATAACAAATTTATTTGTTTCTAGTCAACGAACTTGGACGTGATCCTCGATAAACATTAATATTTTGCATCTAATATGATTAAAACCTCTGTTAACTAAAATAGATTTCTTATAATACCTTCTGCGTAATAATGCTAACCAGTTAATAATAAATCATATGAAAATTTTGTATGGTTGTGCGCAATCCATGGTACATATAAAATCTATCTATTTTAAATATTTATAACTATATATATACATATATTTACATATAATAAAAGATGTGTTGTTCAATTTACGTTTGTTTCTTTTGTGTTTTTAAAATTTATTATCTATCTGATATTTATAACGTATTTTCTACAGTACAGAGTGCCTTTAAATTGAAGAGATAACTTTATAATCTTAAAAATAATTTTATACCTCATGAACAAATATTATTTAACAATATGAAAATTTTAATTTAACACTTATCCATATTTATACAGTAAATGTTTAATGTTGATTTTATATGATAATTTAATTTCCATGCTTAGATTCTTTAAATGTAATTTCTAGTGGCACTATAAAAAGGGTTGACAATATATATGTTTTCAGTGTGTAGCAGTTTTTCTCAGTTCAGGTAAGAATTGTTTTTATAATTTATCATGAAGAAATCATTAATTGATTTTATTATATTCTAAATTTCTTTCTTTTCACAACGCATTGTTTTTATTTTTATTTACTCCCACTTTCGATCATTGGCTAAATTATCATTCATCTATTTTAGGAAAATACAAAATTTAAAATAACGTTTTAATATTCAAAATTCTCTCTCTAACTTCTATGTCAGTAAAAACCGTTAATTCCATCTTTCCTATCTTCTCTTTTTTTTCTCTTTTTTTTTTTCATAATATTAAATGGAGCCGGTACAAACCCTCGAACTATATATTTTTTTCTCGGGAGTTCTTTCTGGGTTATGCTTTATAAGATTTCACTGAATTTATCCATGACTTCAAATATGAAATACTTAAGAAATTATTTTTTTTCCCTCTTGCTATATTTTGTACTTGATAATACATAAGACAAATTATATATGATTGATTACTGTTTTGATTTAAAATATATGTAAATAAATATAACTGTTATATAATTAAAAAATTTTATATATTGAAGAATATTTAATTACAATACTTAAGTGCAATATTTTTATTTACAATTTTCATTTTGAAAGTTGTGTTCAAATTGATTTATGCATGGATCTGCAGAAAATGACCACTGTTGCATCCTATTTATAATTTTGTCTCTGGTCAAGACATTTTTACATTTTGGCACAAATCATCTTTGAACATAATTTTTCTTCTTTTCAAAATATTTATTGTTGTATAAATTTCTGCATTGTATTTTGTATACATAAAATTTTTAAGTTTTACAATTTAAATTTACATAGTCTAATATTAATATTCAGCAAGGTGCATTTTAATTTTTTGACTCTCCTTAAAAATGACTTTGATAAAATATATTATATTAATTTCATTTAAATGAAATATTCTGTATTTTTTAAACTTATTCTTAAAAAGTATATTTTGATAGTTTGTTTTCTGTTACAATATTAGGCTTTATATATTTTTCTCAGGCAATATTTTTCAATTTTTATTAACTTTCTTTTTATAAAATTTTATGACTGTTATAAGTGAATTTAATAATTTTGAAGGTTAAATATTTAAAAAAAAAAAATCCTATTTCTACCTCTACAAGCAAATTTTCTTAAAATTTTTTTTTCCGTAGATTTACTTCCTCAAATTAAAATTTTTTTTAATGTTCAAATGCCTTGGTCGGTATTATTCATTGATAGTTTCCATGTCTTCCTGGTTAAGTAGTACTCTCCTTGTTAGTTGCTAAAAAGTATCCGATAATGATGCATGGAGCTATCAGTCAATATAAATTTTATTAATATTTGGGACTTATGTTTGAGTTTAAATTTTTTTTTATCTGCTTCTATTCCAAATTTAATTGGTTTATGAAGGGTTTCAGTTTGTGAAGGATTTTAATTTGACATTTTTCCTGATATTTATTTTAAAATTTACTTATTTATAAATTTCTCTTCAATTCGATTTTAATACTTTCAGTATGAAGCATTAACTATAAATTTTCGATAACAATTTTTAACTTTGGCAATAATTGTTGTAATTAAAGTCTGTAATTGGTTGCTAAGCAAAAAAAAATTTAATTGGGTTCATCTTTGTTTTCAATTTTTCCTGATTTGTGTATTAAGCACACAGGAGGGAAATTCGGCCCTGACTATTCCTTCAAGTGTAGTTGTATAATTTTAGGGGATACTTTGAGAGTTGATGTTCATTTTTATGATTTTGATTAATAACTGTTCATTTATATTTGGTGGAAATTCTAAAAAGAAAAATATTTTATCCTTTCAAGCACTTTTAATTCTGTTTGATTACAGCTTACTTAAAATTTGATATAATATATTTCAATTTAAAATAAAATAATTTTTGCAATATTAATATTGCAATATAAATCTCACAAATTTCTGACTAAGCAAAATTTTAACATACAGAGCTATATTTGTAACAAGATTTTGGAATTCAGATTAATTCTCTTTTGATAAATACCTTTATTATCATCTCTCGTGACACCAATTTCCCTTAGATATTTTTTTACTATATCAGTAATTCAATATCTTCCTTAATTTTAAAGTTTACTAGGAAAGTTTTTTAAATCTAACTTTGCTATAAAGGCACAATTTATTGATTGTGTACCTTGTGAATGATCATTGTGATAACGCAGGCAGAGGGAAATTTTTAAAAAATTCCGTATGAAATAGATAAAACCTTAATTACCTATTTTATTGAAATTTTTATTTTGTCAGGAGTTTTTATAATTAGATTGTGTTTCTTGAGACTGATCATTTGATAACTCAGGTGGAAAAATTTCCTAGATATTTGGCCACTATAAAGGCACAATTTTTTTTTCGACTCAGATGTAAGAATCTTGCATTCTAGCTGGCTTGCATGGGTTGCCGTACAAAAAAGAGCATAATGTCTCTTGGAACTCTCCAGTTTTCGGGTGGCAGAGTAGAATTTTGATAGAATCTTTATTATTATTATTATTTTTTACTATAGTTAATCTTCAATGTAGTAATTATTTGTGTTTCAATTTTGACAATAGATTTTAATTAATTTTTCGGTGTCACAGTTAGAGAGAATTGAAGTCCAATTCATAAAATATTTATGAGTCAAAATTTTTCATTAATTTTAATAGATATATTTAATGCTGAGGAGTGTGCAAAATTGTTTATAAAAAATTTTATCATTTCTAATAAGAGTACTCATTTAACATCCCATTGAAAAAATAAACAAAACAACAACAAATGATAAATTTATATTTGAGACAAAAAATATATATATAAAATGAAAAATAAATAAAATATAAAGAAATAAATGAAAAATGTGAAAAAATGATAAAGAATATGATAAAAGTAGCATGATTTGTTTATTTTTTTTTTCTGCCCTCAGGCTATCTTGCATTCTCTTGAGTATATTTCTTTAGTCTGTTCGGATAGTATTGTCAAATTGTGGAAGAGTTACTATTTTTTTTAAAGGGATTTTTGTTAGTTCTGCTAGGTTTGGTGATAAAATGCTAGCTACTCTAAATTTTGGTCTGAAGTACATATATTTTTTTACCCTTCTTTCACAGTGTGCACACTTTAATAAGATCAGATGTATATAGATAGAAGTACTAGTTCAAAATCACGTTCTACTTTTTTGCACCATTGTTATGCAATGCCGTAAGGAGACTTCCTTCGCTTTTTGCCAGATAAGAATTGGTGTTATGCAATAAATTTATATTGGTCTCAAAAAATTTTTCGGTCCTGTTTCTCCTCAGTATATTAAGTTTCATATGAAATAATTTATTTAATTTCTTTTAAAGTTTTCAAATGTTGTTCCTTTCTTAAAATATTTTCCAAATTTCAAGTACATATTTTGATAACTCTTTTATTTTACAAAAATGTTAGGGATGTTATTTAGGCCCGTTAACTTCTCTGGAGGGATCTCATTATGTGCAAAAATTTGATGAATTTAAGGTTAAACCTCTTCATTTTAATGCTTTATTTATTTTTACGTGGTTTTTACAATGCCAAATGTACTTGGCAAGTTATATTGGGTAATTTGAGAGAGTCAATTGTCAATATGTAAATTTTTGCACTTACCTTGTGTGATATATTCCATTGAAGTCTTGGATGAATTACTCTTCTTTTCTTCATGGTGAATTTTTTTTTAACTTACCTGAACAGATCTAACTTGTGTGTATATATCTATGTTACATTTTTTTGTTTTGGCATTTATTGGTTTCTATTTTTAAGTCAAATTTGCATTGTATATATTTTATTTAAAAAGTCAATTTTGATGCCAAAAAAGTTTCATGCCTATTGTATGTGTTTTATGTGATAGTACTACTATTGTTGATTTTGTTTTATATTTGTATATAGTATATATTTAATTTTTTTATTCATTTGGTATATAAGTGTCATGTTTTAGGTATGGTTAGGATTCAGCTAATTTAAATTTTTCATTTAACTTTAAAGTTTCAGTACAACTCCCTCAATAGTTTAAATTTTCAAAATTCTTGTTTCGGTTTGATGCCACAGCTTCAAAAAAAATTTTTCTATTTTTTTTTCTATTGGCCGTGGGTAAATGTTATGACACGAACATAACATCTTCTTTTTTTTATTATCCATATACTTAAAGCTAACCTGCTTTTTAGTTTTTCGTGCAAAAATGCTATTTATACGCATGCGCGAGCATTCAGCTAATCAGCTAGAGGCTTTTACTATCTTCAGACGCGATGTTCCAGCCAATGAGGTGAAGGCTTTTTCCTCTCTCTAGAAGCGTATGTGTTCCATTTGGTTGTTCGGTTGTTGAAACTTTATAGATTTCTTTTATTAAGGTATTTTTTCCTTTTACCGTATTTATTTTCTTTTTAAGTCGTATGTATTTTACTACTTTGAATTTTTTATAACTAACCCTTTTTTGAGAGAGAGAGAGAGATTTCGTGGCACGAAATTCCGCGAATCGTTTCCGATGTAAACAAACTAATTTTAAACTTTTAATATGTAATTCTGTGTGATATGATTAAATTCAGGTTTTCTCAGCGACGATCACAGTATTTTTACCAAATAATTTTTGTATTAATCAAGCTTTTTTGGTTATTAAGTATAGCTAAACACGAAAGAAAACTTTGTTATTTTAAGATTTTGATGTGAATTATTTGCGTACATTTATAAGACGAGTTTCACTGAATAATTCAAGAAAAAAAATCTCATCATTATAGATATTTAGTTATGCATTATTAAGTATTTACTTGACCTTCACTTTTAATATTTCAAACTTACAGCTGAATGTAACTATTAAAACATTTGAAATACTGTATTCGTAAAATGAAATTTCAGCTTAAACACTCGACAATTACTTTTACTTATGCATTATTAATTATTTACTTGGCCTTTACTTTTAATATTTCAAACTTACAGCTGAATGTAACTATTAAAACATTTGAAATACTGTATTCGTAAAATGAAATTAGTTTAAACACTCGACAATTACTTTTAGTTATGCATTATTAATTATTTACTTGGCCTTTACTTTTAATATTTCAAACTTACAGTTGAATGTAACTATTAAAACATTTGAAATACTGTATTCGTAAAATGAAATTTCAGCTTAAACACTCGACAATTACTTTTAGTTATGCATTATTAATTATTTACTTGGCCTTTACTTTTAATATTTCAAACTTACAGCTAAATGTGATTATTAAAACATTTGAAATACTGTATTCGTAAAATGAAATTTCAGCTTAAACACTCGACTATTACTTTTAGGTTAAATTCAGGTTTTCTCAGTGACGATCACAGTATTTTTACCAAATAATTAAAAGTACTACATGCATGCATCTATCTATTTATATTAGAAATTGTGCAGGTTTCTGGTCACTGTTTTGTTTACATATTTTAAACAAAAATTTCAATTTAATAATGCGCTGAAAATTATAATGAATGCTTACAATTAAACACAACAACACAAAACAAAAAATTTCACAAAAACACATTATTTCCCCGATATTTTCCCACAACTAATCAATAAATTTCATGATATTTTATTGCGATTTTAAACCATGAACTTTAGTACTTTTCTGTTATACGGACACTATGCCAAAATGTATGTATGTATGTAAATGTATGTATGTATGTTTGGCGACAATGGTGTACGTATAACGGAAAAGTGCCTGAATTATTATTTATATATATATATATATAAAATATAAACATAATTGGCGACACAGCAAGTTTTCTGGATTTCTCCCTGTCTCTCTAACCACATTGTTAACAAAACAAAAAATTCACGAAAAACACATTATTTCCCCGATATTTTCCCACAACTAATCAATAAATTTCATGATATTTTATTGTGATTTTAAACCATGAACTTTAGTACTTTTCTGTTATACGGATACTATGCCAAAATGTATGTATGTATGTATGTTTGGCGACAATGGTGTCCGTATAACGGAAAAGTGCCTGAGTTATTATTTTTATATATATATATAAAATATAAACATAATTGGCGACACAGCAAGTTTTCTGGATGTGAAAGGCGGAGATGAATTTCATTCATTCAATGACCGTTTTAAAAGTTTCAAGTTTGGATTGAGTGCACCTGAACATAAAAACCGATACCTATTTCTATGTTCATGATTGAGTTATTTGGATATCTTTTCGTATAGCACAGAAAATCATTTCTCCCGTTTTCGTAATACAGATAAATTCTGGTGTTTTTTTCTTCTTCTTTTTATATCATAAGTACTTTTCTACTTTAAATTTTTTAATTGTCGAGTTTCTAAGCTGAAATTTCATTTTTCGAATGCAGTATTTCAAATGTTTTAATAATTACATTCAGCTGTAAGTTTGAAATATTTAAAATATTAAAAGTAAAGGTCAAGTAAATAATTAATAATGCATAACTAAATATGTATAATGATCAGAATGACATATTAAAATGTGTACAGAATGACATGAAAATTTTAAAAAACTGAAAATTTGCACTTGCAACTTAATTGTAAATTTCATTGTTTACATTGGAAACGATTTGTGGATTTTAAGAATTTGCTGAACATCGTGTCACCAAGTTACTAAATCTCTCTCTCTCACTCTCCAAAAAAAAAAGGGGGTTAGTTTAAAAAAATTCAAAGTAGCAAAATACATACAACACAAAAAGAAAATAAATACGGTAAAATGAAAAAATTACTTTAATAATAGAAATCCATAAATTTTCAACAACGACATCAAACGAACGTATCTCATCTTTCGTTTGTGATAAGGAACGCTCCTTTGGCCCCCTCCACTCATTGGCTGAATTGTAAAGGGCAAAATTGGGGGACAAAATGACTACAGCATTTCTGAGAAAAGAAAAAATCAGAAAATTCACAGAAAATAATTATTTTTGTTGCAAGTTGGGTTAACTGTCTTTATGGTTCGAGTCGATTTCAGACTGAGTGTAGATTTCTGCAAGTTGGATTTGGGTTAACCCGATTTTTCAAAAGTTAGTTCAAGTTCAGTATATTATTTCAGATTAAAACTATACCTATCAGGGCGGGATTCGCGCGGAAAATTTTGAAATCCCGCCCAAAAAATGTCAGCATTTTTGGAGAAATTTGCATTATTTAATTTACCTGCAACCGAACGATAAATTTCGTGATTTTTTTTCCCCGCAACCGATTGACGGACTTTGTGTTTTTTCCGCGACTGATCGACGAACTTTGTGGTTTTTTCCGTGACAGATCAACGAACTTTGAGTTTTTTCTGCGACAGATCGACGAACATTGCGTTTTTTAAGCGACTGATCGACGAACCTTGCATTTTTTGGGGACATATCGACGAACTTTGCGTTTATTCCGCAATCGATCGACGAAATTTTTCTTTCTTCCCTGACTGATCGACGAACTTTGCATTTATTCCGCAATCGATCGACGAAATTTGCTTTTTTCCGCAACTGATCGACGAACTTTGCGTTTTTTCTGCGACAGATAGACGAACATTGCGTTTTTTAAGCGACTGATCGACGAACCTTGCGTTTTTTGGGGACAGATCGACGAACTTTGTGTTTATTCTGCAATCGATCGACGAAATTTGCTTTTTTCCCACGACTGATCAACGAACTTTGCGTTTTTTGGTGACAGATCGACGAACTTAGCGTTTTTTCCGCGACAGATTGATGAACTTTGCGTCTTTTCCACGATCGATCGGTGAATCTCAATCAAGTAAAATCTAAAGTCAGAAATTTATTTAACAACCTAATTGTTAAGGGTCCCTAACACATTTAATGGAACTTGAAAAATACACTGCATATATAAAACTTAACTTTCTTCCCTTTTTTATCATAAAAATAAACATTTTACATAATCATTCTCAGTTGACTTAATTTTTCAATGGTATTTTGTCATGTCTGCATTAATGTAATTCTTTAAATAGCACGTAAAAGAATAGTGGGGTTTAAAGATTTTTTTTCTCCCTCCCAAACATTACAACTCCCCTCCATTTAAAAATGTTGGTAGGGAGACTCCCGTCTTTGGAAAAATTGAATTTCAAGCCCTGCCTATAATATGTTTGTGTGTATTGAGGTTTGTATAGATGTTTGTGTGTGTGCTGTTTTTAATACAGACAGTTTCATTTTTCACACGAACCTTTCAAAAAATTCACATTCTTTGCGCAATCCTTTAACAAAATTCGCATTTTTTTCCGTGATTCTTTAATGAAATTCGCATTTTTTTCTGTATTTTTTTTTTGTCGAGATTCATAATTTTTTCAGCTATCCTATGACGTAATTCGTGTTTTTTTTTTCAGCGATAATTTGACGAAATTTGTGTTTTTTCTGCGATTTTTTTTTTCACGAAATTTGCGTTATTTTCCACGATTCTTTTATGAAATTTGCGTTTTTCTGTGATCCTTAGACGAAATTTTCTTTTTTCGCAATGCTTTGATAATAATCACATTTTCTCTGCTGCCTTTTGATAAGATTCATGAATTTTCAGCAATCCTTCGATGAAATTCGCGTTTTTTCAGCAATCTTTGAAGAAATTCGCATTTTTCTCGCGATACTTTAACGAAATGTGCGTTTTCCAGCGATTTTTTGATAAAATACATTTTATTTCGCAATTTTTAGACGAAGTTTGGCAAGAAAGCGCTATCTTTGTGTGAAATTTCCTGTTTTGCGATTCTTTGACAAAATTTTCATCTTTTGTGTAAATCGCGTTTTTCTGTGGCCTTTTAACAAAATTCACGTTTTACATGATCCTTTGATGAAATTAGTGTTTTTCCCATGATCATTTGACGAAATCTAGGATTTTTTTCCCGCGAAGATTGATTATATGTTTTTAGTCTGCAGGTGCCCTAAAAAGTTTGTGACGCCTGTCGCTGCATTGCACGCATTCTGCCACGGTGTATCAAACAAACAAAATTCATCCTAAAGAATTATTGTTTCGTTTCTGGAAATGAACAACCGTCAACTCATTGGCTGAATTATAAAGGGTGAAATGTGTAGGCACTGAGTATCATCTATACTATTAATGTCGGTAAACGTCTGTCTGTGTGTGTGTTGTTGTGTCTGGCGTCTGTAAGCACAAAACTCTGCATGCAGACGACGGACATAAGTGCTTTTGGTATAAAAAAATCCGTAAGTGGAGTTTTTAAAATTCACAACATTTTGCGGGAGAAGAGGGGTGCGAACGAATTTAAAAAATGAGTCCGCATCAATAATTATGGCGGCGGGGGGGAGTATGTTTTGCCTACACGGGGCGGAGACTTTTCTTTGTTGACACCACTCATATGATATATCGTTCGAAAGGCCTGTGACTGCCTTTTCATGTTATGCATCTGTGTGGTCCATCCCCCCCCCCGCCGCCAATTGGGGCACTTTTCTAAATTTTGCACATACCACTCATGTTATATATCGTTAAAAAGGTCTGTGACCGCTTAATCATATTATGCATCTCCGGTGTCCATCCCCCCACTTTGCCCCCCCAAGGGGGTACTTTTGTAAATTTTGCACAATCCCTTCATGTTACATATTGTTGGAAAGGTCTGTGACCGCTTAATCATATTATGCATCTCCGGTGTCCATCCCCCCACTTTGCCCCCCCAAGGGGGTACTTTTGTAAATTTTGCACAATCCCTTCATGTTACATATTGTTGGAAAGGTCTTTGACTGCTTATTCATGTTATGCATCTCCGGGGTCCATCCCGCCACTTCCCCCCCCCCTTAAGGGGGGCAATTTTCTAAATTTTGTTGACACCCCTCATGTCATATATTGTTGGAAAGGTCTGTGACCGCTTAATGATATTATGCATCTCCAATGTCCATCTCCCCACTTTGCCCCCCCTCCCCCAAGGGGGTACTTTTCTAAATTTTGCAGACAACCCTCATGTCATATATCGTTGGAAAGGTCTGTGACTGCTTAATCATATGCATATCTCCAATGTCCATTTCCCCACTTTGCCCCCCCTCCCCCAAGGGGGTACTTTTCTAAATTTTGCAGACAACCCTCATGTCATATATCGTTGGAAAGATCTGTGACTGCTTAATCATATGCATATCTCTGATGTCCATCTCCCCGCTTTGCCCCCCCCCAAAGAGGTACTTTTTGTAAATTTTGCACACAACCCTCATGTTATATATCGTTGGAAAGGTCTGTGACCACTTAATCATATTATGCATGTTTCCTGTCCATCCCCTACTTTACCCCCCCCCAAGGGGGTACTTTTTAAAATTTTGCACACACCCCTCATGTTACATATCGTTTGAAAGGTCTTTGACTGCTTATTCATGTTATGCATCTCCTTGGTCCATCCCGCCATTTCCCCCTCCCCTAGGGGGCACTTACCATTTACTTGCACAACAGCGCTAAATGTGTCAGATGAAAGAAATTCCGCGAGTACATGTGCCAGTGAAACTTAGCCAATTGCTGTTCTTCAACCTAGCTTTAATTCAAAGTGGGTTTTTTATTTATTTGAATTATTCTGCAAAAGTTTCAAACATTTTAAAGCAGCTATGAATTTTATTTTTATGGTACTATCAAGTTTTTTGCCGTCAAATTTTGACGGGTTCCATCTAGTTAAAATTTATATATGCTAGATCAATTTATTTATTTTAAATTTAAATGATTTATTTCTCATTTTTAATTAATTCCCATTTTCTAAATTAATTTTTATTTGATCGTTAACCATAACGTTAATTTCTGTATTCTTTTAATTGTATACAAACGCCATTTAAATTCATTCAGCGGTTGCCAATCATATATTAACTTTTCTCCATCAACGCACTAGCTTTAGCGATCGTAAACTTGCGTTGCGAATCGTTACTAATCTTTAAGCATTTTTCCAGTGCCATTATCAGCACCGGAGTTTTGAACGACGTAGTAGCGTGGAGGCCTCTGATTGGCTATTATAGTTTCGGCGTGAAACGGGGGACTTCAACGTTTCCCCGATAGCGTCTGGTCTCTTCGACTACAGGACATTCGAGTTGAAGCAAGTACACGAGAGTGCTCCTCAAAAATAATTTTTTTTTTATGATTGGCCTACTGTTGAACTAAACAGGTTCAGCAGTAGAGTCCTTTCAGTATAGTCTTTTTATTATAAGTATTGAACAGTAATTTAAGTTAAGTTTTTTTTAAGCAAAATGATTAAATAATAATATGTAAAATCTCGAGAATACGTGTCAAGTATGGCTGCAGATGTGTGGTAAAGGGAATCTTAGAGGAGAACAGCTACAATAATGATGTTTGAAAGATATTCCATTTAATAAAGGTGATCAATGATTACAGAAGCTGATTTGAACTGCAAAAGATCAGCTGTCTCACTAAAATGTTGCAGGATGTCCGTTAATGGTAATATGTTTAATTTTTAACTCTTCTGGTGAAACTTCTGGGAATAAACGTTTCTCAGCAAGAATATTTGTCGTTCAGAAATGTTGATACAGCAGTGCAAATTGTTCCTTTTTTGGTTAAGAACTATCATCATGTTCGTATTTGAATTTACAGAAGGACAATCAGTGGATTCCCAGCCTCGATTAATGGCTGATATAGTGCAAACAAAACGTGAAATTTATTTAGACTGAAAGCTCATCGTAAGACATGATAACAAATTTATTTGTTTGTAGTCAACGAACTTGGACGTGATCCTCGATAAACATTAATATTTTGCATCTAATATGATTAAAACCTCTGTTAACTAAAATAGATTTCTTATAATACCTTCTGCGTAATAATGCTAACCAGCTAATAATAAATCATATGAAAATTTTGTAAGGTTGTGCACAATCCATGGTACATATAAAATCTATCTATTTTAAATATTTATAACTATATATATACATATATTTACATATAATAAAAGATTTGTTGTTCAATTTACGTTTGTTTCTTTTGTGCTTTTAAAATTTATTATCTATCTGATATTTATAACGTATTTTCCACAGTACAGAGTGCCTTTAAATTGAAGAGATAACTTTATAATCTTAAAAATAATTTTCTAGCTCATGATCAAATATTATTTAACAATATGAAAATTTTAATTTAATAATTATCCATATTTATACAGTAAATGTTTAATGTTGATTTTATTTGATAATTTAATTTTCATGCTTAGATTCTTTAAATGTAATTTTTAGTGGCACTATAAAAAGGGTTGACATTATATATGTTTTCAGTGTAGCAGTTTTTCTCAGTTCAGGTAAGAATTGTTTTTATAATTTATCATGAAGAAATCATTAATTGATTTTATTATATTCTAAATTTCTTTCTTTTCACAACGCATTGTTTTTATTTTTATTTACTCCCACTTTCGATCATTGGCTAAATTATCATTCATCTATTTTAGGAAAATACACAATTTAAAATAACGTTTTAATTTTCAAAATTCTCTCTCTAACTTCTATGTCAGTAAAAACCGTTAATTCCATCTTTCCTATCTTCTGTTTTTTTTCTATTTTTTTTTCATAATAATATGTTTAGTTAGTTTTGCCATTTTTTGGATATGATATATTTAAAATGTAGAAATATTGGCTCAAACATCTTCAGTATAAAAATCTTTCGCCCATTAATTTTTGCAACTTAACTACGAGTTCTAGTGACGTCGATAGTATTTGTCTTTGGCATAAATCCTTATTAAGCTATAGAAAATCAACATTGTGTATTTTGTGTAATTTATAAATACTTAAACTCGTAAACTAAAAAATTAATTAATTTCTAACTTTGCTTGAAAGAATACAATTTGAAATCGCTGTCCTAGCTATCTTGTAAATCCACATAGAATCATAAAGATCATCTTCACAAATATGAAAAGCTTTATACAAAAGATAGCGTATCTTCTATCTCTATTAAAAATCAAAATTATATCCGTTATGAACAAATTTTACAAAAAAAAAAAACATTTACTATATTCATAGATCACATCTGCAGAGAAAGAAAAAAAAGGATTAAAAATATATATATTGCGAATTGACAGCATGCAGCATAAAGATTTTTTTTAAATTTGTGAGTAGTTAATTCCTAAATATATATACTTATAATTATGTTTAAGAGCATGGAATAAATTTAGTATTAAAAGTATGATAATTTCTATATTTCAGTATTTGAAAATTTTAAGGTTTTTACGATTTATCTTTTAATGAAAAACATTTCAAATCTTTAATAATAATTTAATTCATTTAAATAAATTATGTTAGCAATACTTCAAAAATTTAGCCTATCAAGTTTTTAAAAATATATTTTTCAAATCTCAGATGTCATTTTCTTATTATTTATTTATTTTTATACAGACTAGGGGCTCCAACACGGCTTCCCGGATATAGGTAAAAAACATTTTTTTTCAATTGAAATTTCTAATATATTTTTACATTTAATATACTTTTTTTAGATTGAAGGCTAAAAACAACAAACAGCATTTTAATAAAAAAAAGAGATATAAATTTTATATTCAAATAAAATTTTGAAATTTAGTAAAAGTGATTAACAACATGCCTGGTGTTAAAAACCGAAGAAATCGCCAAAGATTATAGAAGTTGTTTTTATTCAGATAATTTCAGTGATTTAAGTGCGGTAGTTCGATTTCATATATGTTAAATTTATGTTTTAAATAAATTCTTTTTTTTTTATTTATTTGTTGATGAAGTTTCGATTTCGAAATGGAGTATTACGCTGAAGTGTTTATGATGATTTAAATGCAAACGGGTTAATCTATCGTAATCGGATCGCATTCAATAGAGATAGATTTAGAAAAAAATTCATGCCCGAAAATAATTTTAAGAACCGTAAAAAAATCAGTGAATTGAGATATAATTTTCAAATACTGTAAGACATTTTAGTTAAAAATTACGGTACATGTACTGGCAACTTTCTAACCTGTATATGTACCGTAATTTAACTGGACGGTATATGTACCGGCTTCACTCCCCTCTCTCATCAGGCCTGCACGCATTACGTAACAAGAGCAAGAGCATCACTTCATTGGGTTGCCGTACACCGAGGCGGGGCTACCAGCTTTTTCCTTACTGAAAAATAATTAATTTACGGTATAAATAGCGATTTTTTACTCAAAAACAATCATTTTACGGTATAAATACCGTTTATAATGGAAATGGCACATATTTTTACGCTTAATATAGCTTAGAAGTACGGTACTCATACCGTAAAGAGTGGAAAGGGTACAAGTACCGTTAATTTACGGTACATCAACTGAAATTTTACGAAATTTTTTTACAGTGAGCAAATTGCATTTGAAGGAACGCTGTTTCCTATTAGACGAAAAATGAAAAATGTGCTATGTTCAGAAGTTAAAAAGATTACAGTAAAAGCGGAATTTATTGATCAGGTGTTGCCACCGTCAGTATTACGTCAGTGCAACCCATGGACAGTTTTTTGTTATACAATATACATATTTTGCTACTTAAATCGAGAGCTGCTATTATGTTCGAGATTGAAAATTAAATCCTTGAGAGCAAACATTTTAAAAGCATATTTTTTACTCTCATTTAAACAGTTGTGAAGTAGTTGCCAGGGCTGAAATTATTATTTTAGATGAATCTGGATGCAGGTTTGTTACAGAAAGCAAGTCGATCTGTGAACGCAAATACGAAAAAAGTAAAAGAAGCGTTTTGTCATAATCCACAGGGTTCCCCTCCTGTAAAATGTCAAGTCAAGAAACAGCGAAGACAATATGCTCCATGGAAAAAGTTACTATTTATTTTCAACGACAGGGATAGCGTAAAGAGAGGTGATTTTAAGTGCATTTAGCAGGAGATTGCGAGATGATCTGATAATTTTCATTAAGTTACACAGCCTAGATAAAAAATGCTGAATCAAGCCAATGACGTTGTCTTAATTACATCGGTTAGGGAGAAACAAATACTATTTTTTTTTAATGGCATATGCCAAGCGTGTACCAGAAATGGCAATTTATCAAACTGAGTGAATTGAAAAAGTAACCCCGTAAACATCTGCAACATCACTCAGATTCGATGAAAATATGGTTTATAATATCAGCGCATCGTATATACTTTACTGATTAAGTCAGGAACAAGCAGATGGAAATTTAGATAGATATATTTTTTTTGTTATTTTCTGGATTAATATCTACTCACAGATGTGAGAAACTACAAAAGCAGTGTTCAAGGTTATAGAGAGAATACAGTAAGATATATTTAACGGGGATAAAATTAACATAAGGATAAAAGGAAAAGCTTTTTGTATAAAGAATTTAATGCGCAAAAGAAGAAATAATTTAGAAAATAATTTAGCCCATAATATATGTTAATATTTAAAGTCGGATGTGACAATCCCAAAACTTTTTTCAATATCATACAGTTTTCACATACACCAAAAACGAATCAGCACCAATTTATATCAAGGTTTAACTGAATCTAAAATTTTATTCAATTCCGTACATTAGCTCTTACGATATGAGGTATGACTTTCGCTAAAATCATGTAGCTCCTGAAAAATGCAGTATAGCAGCGCCACCTGTTGGGAGATTCACACCAAAACAAAATCAACAACAACTTATGTTAACGTCTAACTTAATCTGAAGATAGATGACATTCTTTGCATTAATTCTTGAGATATAGCTATCGTGAAAATAATGAAAAAACTATCTTAGCAGCAACACCTGTTGGGATATTTACACCTTACCATAAACAGCATCTATTTTTGTCAATGTCTAACGGAATGTGAAGATTGGTGAAATTCTGTGCATTAGTTCTAGAGATATAGCTATCGTGAAAATCATGAAAAACGTACCTTAGCAGTGCCACCTACTAGGCTATTTACACCAAAACGTAATCACTATAAACGTAATCTATTTATGTCAAGGTCTAACAGAATGTGAAGTTTGATGAAACTCTGTGCATTAGTTTTGAGATATAGCTATCGAAAAATCCTTAAAAATGTAGCATGGCAGAGCCACCTCTTGGGCGAATTTACACCAAAAACTAATCAGCACCAAACTATATTAAGGTCTAACAGAATCTAAAGTTTTAATAAATTATGTGCATTAGTTCTTGAGATAGAGCGCTAGCAAAATTTTTGTCACATACAGATGCAAAGACAGACATTTTCTAAAAACAGGCAAATCGTTTTCAGGACCTTCTAAAACGTATAAATCCGTCAATAACCGGAGGTCCAAAATTTTCAGGAATCTAATACTTTCTTCTTGTAAAGATAAAAGAAAATAAAAAGTAAAATATTAATTTTGAATAAAATAATCCATATATATTAGTAATGCCATAAACAGTAGTATGTAAAATTCGATCAAATGTACATATAGAAAAAGTATTATCACGTTATGCAAAATAGCATTTTCTAATTTTTTTTTTCATGAATCCGTGACATTAATTAATTGGTTTTACATTAACACTAAATGAATTGAAGCATAAGGCACAGGAAGATTAATGAGATTGCCTCAAAGTAAATGACATATTTTCTTAGACTTTATTGACTTAAGGCAATAGTAAGATAAAAGTTCGATTAACTGTTAAAATGAAAACTTAATTCTGACAAAGATAAATTAAACTTTCATACTACGAATCTAATATACCGACAATATGTAAAATGGGAAATAGAAAATGTGTTAAGATAATAAGTTCGCTTTTTTTTCATATAAAACTATTGATTTATTTAAATATGAAAAATGTAAAACCCTAATTTGTTTTATATGAATGTGGGAATATTTTTAAATGGAAGTTACCAAAATAGAATAAGCCTTATGATAATAAGTTAACTTAGAATTTTATTTTTTGGAAAATGAAATTCTTGATTTAAGTTAATATATTTTTACACTTTTAAGTATTTATGAATTCGTTAAATACTTTGTCTTCCATCTGTCTGTATGTCTGTTTGTCTGTCTTCCGTCTGTCTGTCTGCGGTCTGTCTATACGCACTCTATCTCGCGTAAATATACTCGGATTGACATGAAATTAATATACGTTATTGAAGTTTAGTACGGCATTTTCGGTATTGAAAACGAAGTATATACCATATATAGTTCGTTTACAGAAACACTCAAAATAATCCCGTTTCATGACGGTCCATAAGGAAAAATCATTTGCGTTGCATTTTAATGATGTTACTCTTTTTGAAACATACGAGTATTGAAATTTATATACATTGCTGAAGTCCACTACAAGATGCTTACTATAGAATATAGTGTGCATTCATCGTGCGGGAATACGCAAAATAATTCGGTTACAGTTCAGTCTATGCAATAATTACTAGAAGTGCGTTTTCAAATGTGGTAGGCGTTTTAAAATGTTACTATTTTTTTTAATATTTACTTATTGTTTATAAACTCTATGGATCGTATACAGGGTTGCAAACATTTTTGAGTTTATTGACGGAAATTGCAACATTTTGATGCGTTTCCTAACTGAACGAAATTTTAGCATTCGTTGTAGTATATATAAATCATCATTCAAAACAATTCGCTTTGAATACTGTATATGTACGATATATGAATACTATTGCCTTAAGTCAATAAAGTCTAAGAAAGTATGTCATTTACTTTGAAGCAATCTCATTGATCTTCCTGTGTCTTATGCTTCAATTATTTTAGTGTTAATGTAAAAGCAATTAATAAATGTCATAGATTAATGAAAAAAACATAGATAAAGTTATTTTGCATAAAGTGATAATACTTTTTCTGTAGTACATTTGATCAATTGTTGCAAACTAATGTTTATCGCGTTGATCATATATTATTAGGATTATTTTATTCAAAATCAATATTTTCCTTTTAGGTAGCTTTCAATACAAAAAAGTATAAAGCTACCTATTGCAGCCGTTCGGAGGAAAGCAGTTCCGGAAAATTTCGATATATTTTCACCGATCCTGACCCCCAGACCCCAAAACCACCCTCCGTTCAAATGTTGATTTATATATATAGATATATCCATATATATATATATATATATATACTAGCTGTTACCCGTGACTTCGTTCACGTATTATTAAAAGAAGAATAAATACGATATCTCATTAAGCAAAATATTTCATTCCCGATAATTAGAAACGTAAATAATTAACTAACTCTTTATCACATTCCATAGGAGACAATACAGTATTTCTATGTTATAGAGACCTTGACATAACTAAGTTTTTAAAAAGTGAAATTTTGTGACAAATAATCACGAAAAGGAAACTACAACCAATGAAAAAAGGCGGACCAAATAAAGTCGTGGAAATCGGCGAATTGTGTAAAAACATATGTCAAGTTTACCTGGTAAACCATTTTACTTTTAACGCCTTTGTGAAACGTTTTAAAAACCATCCTGCAAAGATAATGGAAATAGTATATTCTTTTTCATTAAATTCAATTCTTGTGAATAGGGAGCAATAATTTTAGACATAAATGCAAGGAGCTTAAATTTGCCTCCTTGATTTAATCTATAACTGAAAAAAAATCTTTATTTCTAAATGAAAATATGTTGACAGACGATTTTTGTTCTCCAGAATAAATTGATTCATGAAGTTTGAATATGTGAAAATACAATTTTATTTTTCAAAAATTTTACTGTAATCAAGATTTTTTTTTCTTTCACCATCTATTCAAATTGAAAATAAATTCTTTTTTTTTCAGTTTTAATGAGAAAAAAAATATATTAATTTGTTTTATTTCTTCTTTTTTATCCACAAAATGGGAATTTAGTTGTCATTTTTAGAGAAACTTCATTAAAATTTACAAAAAAAAAATCTTGGAATTTAAATCATTTTTTTTAATTCTGAGAGTTTATGACATCCTCGGATCAATGATAACCGGTGTTAAGTAAATCGCGTTGCATTCGACAATCTGAAAGGAGTAGTTGCCAAATACAAACAGGCAGTCAGATTTTAATATAATAGATTCGTATTTATTTTTCTTTTCCTAATAATCATGTTGTGGTTTTTGGCAAAAAACTCTCATCTGTATGTAACTGATATCCATGCTTAATAATCGGTATAGATAAAAAATAATTTAAATTTTTCGTCTTAAATATGGCGTGAAACTCATCTACTTTCTAAACTTACCGATACTTGTATTTATTAATGTACGGAATTGATTCACGCTCCTTGTAAAACACATTTGAAAATTTTTTCCGTTTTATTTCAAATATGACGTCACTTTTTCCTCAGAGAAATCTCTTTTTAATGGCATAATTCTTGTTAATTTTCTTTTTCTGGAAATCAGGACGTAAATTTTAGCGGAAAACTCACATTTGTATGTAACTGGTATTCAAGCTAATTAATTATCAGTACCGATAAAAAATATTTCAGTTTTTCATCTTAAATATTACGTCCATTATCTATCTACTTTCATTATACATTGCTATTCATGCTCCTTGTATTATTACGAATATTTGAAAATACATGTTTTATTTATGACGTCAAATTTGTCCAAGCCGAAATCCTTTTCATAGTTCCATGGTCCAAGCGAAATCTATTTTTAATAACATAATTATTGTTCATTTTCCTTCTAATTATAACGCAATTTTTGACAGAAAAAGATCTTTTTAATGTAACCGATATTCATACTTCATGTATAATAACAAATACTCCATATTTTTGTTTCAAATATCACGGAAATTCATCTTCTTTTGAATTATTTTTAATTTTCAGTTTTCACGTGAAAATCGTTCAGTTGAAAATTAATTGTTGAGGAAAAATTATTTTTCCATGTTTTTATTTATTGGCAACAATCAAAGCCCTAGTAACGATAAATTACAATGGTTAAATTGTATGGAAAAATGTCCATTTATTCTCTATGAAAATAATGAAATTTTTAATTATTAAAGAAACTATTTGAATAAAATAAATAAAATCTAGCCTATGTTAATTTGAGAGTTATAATGAACCTATATGCAAAAATACAGGCTCATTAAATGCTCCATTTTGACGCTGGCTTCAGCCTAACATTTGCACACAATCAGATTTATAATATTATTAGGATATATATATATATATATATATATATATATATATATATATATATATATATATATACCGATGGAAGGTGCGGATTGCAAAATATGCTAAAAGATTTGGCCGAAGCTAGCATTAATGTGGGATTAAAAATAAATTTGGAAAAGACTAAGGTGATGTTCAATTCATTTGCATCAAAAAAGAAAATCGTCTACAACAACACTGAGATTAAAGATGTTGAAAGTTATGTGTACCTTGGACAAGAAATATCATCAGACAACACAGTATCATGAATGAAATCAATAGAAGAATAAGAAATGGATGGAGTGCTTTTGGGAAGAACAATATTATTCTGAAGAGCAACATGCCTCTTTGTTTGAAAAGAAAGGTGTTTAACCAATGTGTTTTGCCTGCACTAACTTATGGAGCAGAAACTAGGACACTAACAAAACGGATGGTACAAAGATTACAAACAACACAGCGAAGTATGGAAAGATGTATGCTAGGCATAACAAGAAGAGACCGAAAGAGAATAACGTGGATAAGAAGTCAGACGAAAGTTTTTGACATCATCGAGAGAATTAAACGGCTAAAATGGAAATGGGCTGGGCACATTGCAAGAAGATAAGACAATAGATGGAGCACAAACACCCTACAGTGGTATCCCAGAGATGTAAAACGACCAAGAAGACGACCTCAAGTAAGATGGAGTGACGAAATCAGAAAAGTGGGTGGTGTTAATTGGATGACTAAAGCACTAGACAGGCAACAATGGAAAAATCTGGGGGAGACCTACATCCAGCAGTGGATTGAAAACGGTTGATGATGATGATGATGATGATGATATATATATATATATATATATATATATCTGATCTATTTCATACGATAACGCTCGTGTTTATAAATCAATTTTGATGAAACTAATTGTGTAAATCAATTTTGATGAAACTAATTGTGTGTATTAAGCTCACCAATGTCTCGACCGAGTTCTTTGACCAGCTGGGTCCGCCATTTTGTTTCAAGATGGCGGCCACTTAAAAATTTAAAACTAAAATAAATATACAAAAAAGTTTAAAATTCAAATTTATTTTTTAGTTAAGTGTTGGGCCTTGATACGAGGATCCCAGAGCATTTTTTGGTTTACCTCTATCTTAAAAAATGGCTGATAGAGCAATTTGAAATTCTAGGGTGGCTGACATTTTGAAACAAGACAGCACATTACAAAAATTTTCATTGTTGTAATAATTTTCCCAATCATACGCATAAAACTATATATTCATATCCGTTAGCACCAAATTCTCGCCAAACTTGTTTGCCGAAATATAGCCAAATTTAGCGACCAAAATAAGTCTTCATAAATGAAGCCAATTTGGTTATTGCTTAATAATTTGGCGAATTTCTTATTCAAATTCAGTATTAACGAATCTTTTGTAAACGTTTTCTTTGCATTTTAACTTGCTGTTTTCGTGTAACATTAGCTAAAATTTTAAAACGAAAATATAGGAAAGCTACCTTTTCCTCCCGGTACAGGCCGGAAGGACTTTTTACTTTCTTTTGTCTTTACAAGAAGAAATTATAGGATTCATGAAAATTTCACACTTCTAGTTTTCGACGGATTTATACGTTTTAGAAGGTCTTGAATACGATCTGACTGTTTTTAGAAAATGTCTGTCTGTGTGTCTGTATGAGACAAAAAGGTTGTGGGCGTTCTATCTCAAGAACTAATGCCAGGCATTTAATAAAAATTAGATTCAGTTAGACATTAACATAAGTCGGTGATGATTAGCTTTTGGTGTAAATTGCCCAAGAGGTGGCGCTGCCATGCTACAATTTTTAACGATTTTCATGATAGCTATCGCTTACAGTATGATATATGCATATGAGCGATAATTGCCGGAAGATCGTTTTCAATTCTGGTATGGGTTTTTAAATTTAGCTAATTTTTTGCCTATAACTAGGTGTGTAAAATTTCTAAAGATCATATACAAGGCTGTGTATACAAGGTTGTGTGTTTCCTCACTGGACTCATTTTTTGCACACTATGTAGTATATACATATGAATCTATAGATAATATACAGGGCTGCACAAAATAATTCCGATATTTTTCGGGCTACTGATGATAATTCCCGGAAATGAGTTTTAAAATGTGTTATGCCAATGTGTGTCCAAATTGTTTTCTTAGACCACCATCTTTCGCCTTATTAAGCTGTAAAGTTTTGTTATTGAATATGAAAAAGCTAGACATCTTCTTTCTTTTACATTAATGTGGTTATACTGTAAAATTGAAATTATCACAAACTGGAAACGTGTGATAATAATTAAATTCACTTTAAAAGATATTCTCTTGAAAGAAATCCTCGATTCAATTTTACATGATGTATTTTTTCTAAATCTCTACCTTCTATATTAATATGAAAATCTTAAAGTGCTTTATTATAGAATGTATGAAACTAGCTTCTGAATAATCATGTTTCGTGTCAACTACATATATATTAACTATTACACTGTAAAAACTAAATAAACACTGTATTGTTATAACAGAAATGTGTACGAAGATTAACTGTAAAAAACTAATTACTGACTACTTCTGAAATCTTCTCGTAATCTTTAGAAACTATTAGGCGAAGAAATTATCAGAACTTCAGCAAATAAATAGTTTTCGGATTAAGAGAATCAATAGATTAACAGAAACGTTTCTGAAAGAAAAAAAAATGCCTGCACGAGTTTTCATAAAGGTTAATTATTCCGAAGTTGACATGCATACAACGAAATCCTCCTAAATTTAGAAACGTTTCCGTAAACCTTGGAAACATTCTGTTTCTTGAGGATTCCGACTGGTCCTTCAACAAATGGTTTCGGAAGATAATTGAAGAAAATTACTAGATTAAACTTTTTTTTTGTAAATTTTTCGACTCGAACCGGAAATGTATCTACAGATTTTCTTTTACTGATTTACACCGTAATATTAAAATACAGAATTTTTAAAGAAGTTGGAAATTGAACGTGAAATGTGACAAATGAGGTGTGTTCGTACTATAGCTAGCTATATAAATATTCAGATCTTGATGATTTTTTATTCTGTGAAATGAATTATATCGTCTGCAGTTTAATTTCTGTCATAAAATAAGTATCTCGATCGCTTGACCATTGAACCTTGGAAGCTCCTATAACAAGAAAGCACCGATTTCATTTTAAAAGATTCAAATTTCTTAATTAATAGTTTTATTGATATCATCTAAAGTTTTGATTCAATTTTCATAAAATTTGAAATGTCTCGACAAAATTCTTCGAAGATATATTATCTTAAATTTCAAACCGTTTGGTTGAGTAGTTTTTACGTTGTTATATGCGGGCAGACGGACAGACAGACTGACAGACGGACCAGACGACGACTATAGGTGCTACGTATTTATATAATTACGAACGCACCAAAAAATCGAAACAAATCTACATTTATCTAAATTTCCAGCTGTCAACGTTTTTATAATTTTAAACTTGGAGTTGAAATATTTCAAGGTATCACCTTTATATTTTTCCTGATAAGTAGTGTAAGGTGTCAGAAATTGAAAAGATTTATCCGAAAATGTTGGAAAAAATAAGTTTTTTTAGCTTTTTTGTATAAATTATTGACATATAACATATATATTTCTATTAACACTAAATTAAGTGAGGCATAAGACAAGGGAAGTATAATGAGATTACGTCAAAATAAATGACACATTTCCTTAGAATATATTGACTGAAGGCGGAAGAAAGATAAAAGTTCGATTAACTGCCAAAGTAGAAACAATTCTGACAAAGATACATTCAATATTCTTATTTTGAGTGTCATATGCCAATCAATATACCAGAACCCCCCTTTTCTTTCTCCGCCCAAAAAAATTAAAATGTAATCAGAGTCATTTCCAAAATTATTTTCAAGGCGTGAAAATACTCGTGTTTTGGAAGAGCAAATTTAGTGTTTTCTGACTAACAATATTCCGAATAAAAATATTCGCTTTAGCTAATCGCTGAATATTGTAATTAAATAAAGCAAATATTACTATCAAGAAATAGTGTTACACAAAATAAAAAGACTTCGCAGGCATGCAAAGCGTGAAAATATGCGTGATTAAATTTTTAATACGTATTTTTACTTTTAAATGCATGATAAACGCTTGTCAATACGTTTAAAATATCACTGATTCTAATGAGAATTTCATTTAAATCTTTATATTTTTAGGAAGAAAATTTTTTGTTTAATTACCAGTGAAAGTAATTAACTCTTTTTTAATTAGATAAATGTAGAAAAAAAAATCAAAAAGCCATATTATAACATTATGTGACTAAATTTTAATTCGCCATGTTTCCTGTCGAATACACATATTAATTATTTTATTTTATTTTTCTGAACAATATATTAATGTAATATTTACTGATATAACAGAACGTTTATGGAAAAGTTTCTGAAATAAAATTTTAATCCAAGAAACCCTTAGGAGAGGAATCAATAAGAACACGAGAGGAAAAATTGTTTTTGTGATGAATTGAAACATTTTTGAAATATAAAATGAAACCTTTACTATCTATTTCAAAACTGACAAGCAGAAATGGAAAAGCTTTTATTGATATAACAACACTTTTTTCGAAAATTAAATGCGTGGTAACTAGCAAATCCTGGAATTTTCCGGTTATTTCCGACACAAACTAAGTAGAATAATAAATAAGAACCTAAAGAGAATAGTAGTTTGTAAGATTAATGGAAACGTTCTTGAAGAAAAAGGGCCCATTTAATTCCCGTGGATTTCAAACATGTTAACTATTTAACCTTTCCTTTATTCCAAGAAACAGCCAGAAAAAGAATCGATAAGAAGAAGGACAATCTTTAATGTGATTAAATGAAAAGCTTTTGAAATAAAAAGATTCTTTAATCTGTGATATTTAAAAACACTAACTCTTCCAAAATTATCCGGTAGAAATGAAGAAACGCTAACTGATATAATAGAATATTTTGCAAAAATTGAATGCAACTACGTGGTAACTAGCAAATTCTTGAATTTTCTACTAATTTCGATACAAACAGAGGATATCGATAAGAAGAACAATCTTTAATGTGATTAAATGAAAAGTTTTTGAATCAAAAAGACTCCTTTAATCCGTGATATTCAAAAACATTAACTCTTTCAAAACTGTTTGGTAGAAGTGAAGAAACGTTAACTGATATAACAGAATCTTTTGCGAAAATTGAATGCATTTACGTGGTAACTAGCAAACCCTGCAATTTTCCGTGAATTCCGAGACAAACGAAGTACATCGATAAGAAGGAGAACAATCTTTAATGTGATTAAATGAAAAGTTTTTGAAATAAAAATATTCCTTTAATCTGTGACGTTCAAACACATTAACTCTTTCAGAACTACCCGATAGAAATAAAGAAACGTTTACTGCCATAACAGAATGTTTTGCAAACATTTAATACAACTACGTGGTAACTATAGCAAATCCTGGAATTTTCTGCTAATTCCAACACAAACGAAGTACATCGATAAGAAAGAGAACACTCGTTAATGTGATTAAATGAAAAGTTTTTGAAATAAAACTATTCCTTTAATATCCGGAATATTTAACCCTACAGTGCATGAATTTTTCTTTTAGAATTGTGTTTTTTTAAACTTATATTAAGAATTCGACACCAGAAATTTTAAGATAGATTTTTAAATCTATTTAGTAGCAAATTTATGTTATTTTTAGAGGATTAATATTTCTGTATAAATAAAGTGGTTGCAACTTGATTTATTTATTAAAAGTTAAACAGAAAGTGTTGCCAATTGGCTACACTATACACTGTAGTGTTAAAAACTATCCAGTTGAAATAAAGAAACGTTTACTGATATAACAGAACTGCGTGCAAAATTCAATGCAACTTGTGAGTACAGGACACTCCAGAAATTTTCCGTTTATTTCAAGAAAACCACTGTAGAAGAGTCGACTAGGGCTTTTGAAAAAAAAAGGGATGTACGTTAACAGAAACGTTTGTTAAATAAAAAGTCCCCTGTAGTAGCGGTGAGTTTCAGAAATTTTAGCTATTTCATAACTAACCGGTAGGAAAGGATGAAGTGTTTATTAATTTAACATAAACGTGTACAAAAATTCAGTGAAATGTCGTTGTTACCTTCGACTCAAGGAATCTTCCCGTTATTCCCGAGAAATTCTTAAGAGAACAATTAATAAGAATTTCTGTAGAGGAATATTTCTCATATTAATGGAAAACTTTTTAAAATAAAATAATCTTTTTGTTGCCCTAGATTTTTAGAAACTTTTAAAAACTCTTGGAAACAGATGGTAGATATTTTTACTAATTTAACAGAAAGTCACCAAACGTTCAGTGCAACCTCGTTTTTAATAGCATTTTCACAAACTTCCCTCTTACTCCCCAGGCTACACAATAATGTGCACCTCATATGCTATCAATAGGTAATAAAACACCCTGAGAAAATCATCCTAAAAACACTTAGAAAATAAATATCATATTAAGTAAAAACGATAACCGTTGGATGGATTGACATTATCCTGGATAATTTTCAACTCATATGCTACGAATAAGTAATAAAAGATTCCGAGAATATCACCCTAAAAACATTTAGAGAATATCATATTCAACACTCAGAGAATATCACCCTAAAAATACACAGAGGATATCATATTCAGTGTAACGATAACCAGATAACCATTGGATGGTTGAAATTGTCCGTTAGAGAGTCACAGGATATCCTTTAGATGTCAAAATGTTACGGGTATGAACGCCCTGTGGATGCTTTTAATGACATTTTAAGGACAATAAAAGAATGAAAAGCGATGGAAATACGAAGGAAGATGTCAAATGCACATGTGTATTCTATAAGAAAATCCATATGCGTTTCTAAAGATAATGTAGACTTATAGTTCGATTTCGATATCCTCTAGATATATAGTGGAATGTTTTAAAAGGTTATAACCTGTACGTGATCTAAAGGATCAATTTCAAACGTTCAGATAACGATTGTGGTTGTGTGGGTCCAAGAAGCCCTCAAGATAAGAACCTTGAAAGAACAATAATCTCAAAGAGATGTTCTTAAAAGAAGATACCCATTTTATGCCCGTGATTTCATGAAATATTAATTATTTCAAAATTCACGAGAGGCAGAAAAAGAATCTTTTAATTTCATAAACGTCTTCATAAATCACTGTAAACTGTTATTTTGTGTTGTTTCTGAAATTGAGTGGACTTTTTCGAAATGATTTCGGAAGAATCTTAATTTTTTTCCGGTAACATAGTTTACTCTGATATTAAAAAGATTTTTTTTAAATATTTCTGTTCTAACAGAAAACTTTTCCCTCAAAATATTTACTGTTTTGCACAGTGATAGTGCTGGAAATTATTATTATTTCTTTTTTTAACTTTGTAAGTTAATATTAAAATGCAATAAAATTATTCAAAGAGTTTAAGAAGGTAGATTAATTTCTATCGCGACAATTGAGATGTTAAACGCATCGAATACATTTATTTTCATGTACAAGAATTTTCTTTTATTTTAATGCGAATCGGTTATAAGAGTCGGCAATAAAGAATCATTTAATAATGTTATTTAAAAAAAAAAATCCTTGTTTTCTTTTGGTTATTTTGTTTTAAATATACAAATAACGATCTATCTTCAAATCTAAATAAAAAACGATTGTTTTTATAGCAATATCCAATAAAATTATTCAATGAATTTAAGAAGGTAGATTAATTTTTATCACCCCATTCTGATGTTAAATTATTTGAATAATTTAATTTCCATGAACAAAATTCCTCTTTTATCTAAGTGCATTTCTGTTAGGGCATTAGAAATTTATATAATTAAATCCACGAAAGAAAATAGTTAAAAGCACCTATTTCAATCTCCTCTAATAAATAGCGTTACTCTGACAAATTGAAAATAAATAGATATAAAAAATATCAAATAAAATAGCTATTTGTGAAGTTCTGCCACTTTGTCTAAAAATAGTATTTTTCTTAAACATTTTCAACATGAACCAATGACATTTATCTTGCGTCCTTATATTAACACTAAATTAAGTGAAGCATAACACATTGGAAGATTAATGAGTTCGAGCAAAGTCAATAACACATTTCTTTCGAATTTACTGACTTAATCCAAAGGAAAGATAGAAGTTCGATTAAATGTCGAAGTAGAAACATAATTATCACAAGGACAAATTAAATCACCTTAATTTTCAATTCATATGGTATCAATAGTTAATAGATAAATACAGTAAAATCTCGTTACAACGAATCTCTGGAGACCAATGATTAAATTCGCTATAATGAAATATTCGTTAAAGTGAAAATATTTTTATACTGAAATAGAATAATATGGCTTTTTTTACAATCCAAATTATATTCGTTAAACTGAAAAATTCATTAAATCGAGGTTCGTTGTAACGAGATTCTACTGTATACACAAATATAATGCATATCATACTATAAAAATCATTTTGTAATGTTTGTTTGAAAAGTAAATCACTACTTTATTTGTGTTGTTTTGTTTTAAATATACAAATAACGGTCTATATTTATGTCTTAGTCAGAAACAGTTATTCCATTCAGATTTTAGCAAAAGTAAATCCATGTCAAAAAAATATTATTAAAGGATCCTTTTTATTCATTCTTAATCTGTAGTGCATGTCAAATGGAAAGTAAAAGGAATTACCGAAATATTCATCTTCTTATTCAAAGAAAAATCCTAAATAATTTTAAAATGAATCGATGACATTTATTAAACTTCTTTATATTAACAATAAATTAAGTAAGAGGTAAGACCTAATTTAATTAAATACAAAAAATATCAATTTATCTAAACAGGGAAATGTTATTGAATCAATTCATGTAAGATTTTAGTTTGAAATCTCTCATTTGATTCTGTCCTTATTAATATTATGTGAGGGGGTTAGAATGACAGTGGAGTAAGCCAAAATTTTGAAAAATCTAGATAACCATATTTTCACTGAACATATATTAATTTCTCTTTAGTGTGACATTCAATTAAGTCATAGTTCACTTAGGAAGTCGCTAGAGGGCAAAACAAGTTGGACCACTTAATGCATGGCCATTCCATTGTGACGGGTGTGACATCCAGACAAAATTTTAAGAGTTTATATCTATATTTTGGGAAACAAATTAGCTAAGAAATCCCTGAAAAGTATTTTAATTATGTTTTTCCATGCATATGCTTGGATAATTGAGCAAATATATAACTTCAATAGCTTTCAATATTTAAAAAAAAAAAATTAAAATTGTGACGGGTGTGACTCTGTCGGGAGAAGAGTTTTTACTTGCATACACATTTGTTAAAATTCCTGTTAATATTTAACTGTGTCATTATTAAAACAATTTTTTTCTAATGAAAGAGATTCAAATTAAACTTAATACGTATTTTTCATAATAAATTTTAATTATCTTAATGTATAAGAATTTTTTTCCTACTGTGACGGGTGTGACAAAGAAGTGACGGGTGTGACATTGTGCAAAGTGTACAATTTGAAAGTTGTTTACCAAAAAATACAGTGACCAGTATAGACAGTAAACTCAACAATAGTAAATATACAAAAGAAATTTAATAAAACTAACATATTTATACAGTTAGTTTAAATTTTGTAGTGCCCCCCCCCCCCCTACTTGTTATAAGTGATGGGGGAGCTACTTTTTTTACTATAGCAGAATTTTTTAAAATTGAGATGTCATCTTTCTCTGGCCAAATCCAGTGTGGCCCACTGGCTTGCATGTATTTTAAGCTTATTTCTTCCTTACGGAAGTTGATATTCAAGACATTAGCATAGTACAAGCTATTACGCTTTTTGCTACAGGCCAGGGAAACCAAAAGATAATCACCAATATTTAAATCTGATATTTTCAAAATATTTCTGGGAGGAGATTCACAATTAGCAGTGACTGCCACTTCCCTCAGTGTTGATTTGGCAGTCTTTCCCATCAAAAGGATAGTACTATCACTAATTAGTTTAAAGTGGTGATAAGACGATGCCTTCGATGGACTTGGTGCCTTCCCATTTTCTATCAGTATTTGTTTAGTTTCTAGTATTTTCACTGCTGAGACATACAATGCCTTTATTGTACCAATCTCCTGAGCACATTAAAAAAAAATTCAATTCAGAATTAACTTAAAAGTAAGAAAATTGCTACCAACTCACAATTTGCTAAAATAATTCAAATATATATTTCATGATTTATCTTCTTTTTTTGGCAAATTGGCCTTAATATGTTCAGAAACAAGAATGATTCAACTTTACACTTCATTTTAAAAATATTTAAATATATTTCAAAGCAATTTAAAATGTTGTCATACCTGTCACAAGAATTTTGTCACACCCGTCACAAGGATTTTGTCACACCCGTCACGCTAAAATTTCCCACAAAATAAAAATTTAATGAATTTTTAACGTTTTGTAGTTATTTAGACATGCAATAGTTAGACTTTCCGAAAGTTTTATGTATTTTCATGGAAAAATGCATTTTGTATAATAACTTAAGCCTCTTTTTTGTGACGGGTGTGACAGAGAGACAGTGTAAATATATTTGTATTAAAATCGGGTCTTTTAAATTTTCTTGAAAAAAAATAAGTGTTTCAAAAGATACACAAATAGTAATATATGCACAAATATGGAAAATTGCTGCAGTTTTAAATATTGCTTCTGGCAGAATGAAAATGCCCTATTTTACAGGCTGAAAGTTTTTCAAATTTTTCCAACTTTGAGCCTAGATAAATTACAAAAAAGATAGTTTTAGAGCTTAGTTCTCTGTAATTTCATATGCGTCATATCTTTATCTTTCATTTGATATATTATTTGTAGTAATAAAAGACATTTGAAATTTCAACCCTCATGTCCACTTTTTCATGGAAATGCCCTGCAATGGAAATACGACAAGTTTCACAAAACCCTTCCTTTCTCAAATTACTAAATATTGATTTACTCCGCTGTCATTCTAACATCCTCATGCGTTATTGAAAATTTCAAAGAAAATATCGAAAAATTTTCCACCACAATATGCAAAAAAAAAAAATAGAAAAAAAAATTCTTAATAGTTTTATATAAGTTAAAAGCATTTAATAATTTATGTGCATTAGCAATAAATTAGACAGGTACTAATTATCGCAGGAGCACATGGAATATGATATCCGAGCCCCCAGTTATAGAGAACTCAAAAATGCACTTTAGGTACGCTCTGAAAAATACTCATTAAAGAAAATTTGTATTTACAGTTGGGAGAAAAGTAATATTTAACCTCTTTGTCATCACTAAACTAGTTCGGTATTTGCAACTAATGACAAATAGGCGTCATCTCATTAGTGTGTTTTTTGGCTGCTGATTTTCTGATAATATCCGATTTTGAAATATTTCATATTATGCTCGATTTTAATATTTAATAACCACTCATATATAACAGAATAATAATTAGCAGATGGGCACGAACTTTATTGAAAAATAAATATGATATGGCAGTTTTTATCAGACAAAACACAAATTGTAAGGGACATAAGTGGCGAGGATAGTAGTGACATGATTTATTTTTGCAATTTTTTCAGTTTATTTAAAAAAGAACATTTTTGGAATGTTATTGTATGACCTATTTTCAAAAACATATCAAACCTAGTATTAAATGGCTAGATATTGGTTGAGCTATGAATATCAATATTTAAATTAACAATGGGAAGAGTAGTGGTGTTTAATAAAGGTGCGCTTACCTTTTCCCCAAAATTTTCAATCCAGAATAATTCTTCTTTATGATCAAATAGCAAGCAATGGCGACTTTTTAAGAACAGCATGTTCTCCGCTACTGGAAATAATATTGAAAATTATAGATCTTACATTAGAGAGAGATTGGACATCGACGAAATGCCCGCCATGTAAGTTCCAAAGCAGTTGGAACACAGGAGAACACAATGCATTTTTATCACCGTCTAAAACTTTTTATTGTATTTAAATAATGAAAAACTCGTTTTATATGCATTTAGAGAGTCAAGAAAATGCATTGCGTTCTATTGCATTCCACCTGCTTTGGAACTTCCATAGCGGACATTTCGTCAATGTACAATCTCTGAAAATGACTGCATAATGCCATCTGGTAAAAATATGAGGATTTTCATACACCGGGAGAGTAGTGGCAAAAAAAGTGAGGGACACAAGTTCAAAACCAACAACAACAAATATTAAACATTTCACTCAAATAAAAATTATATTAGTAAGTTGAGTCATGAGATTTTTATATATATAAAAAATGCACTCAGTTTTTTTTTTTTTTTTTTTTTAATAATAATTATTGTTTGTTGATGGTTTTAATGATGACGTTATGTGTTGATGACAAGGAACAGTATTGACTTTTGAGGTATATAAATTCCATTTTAAAGATTTAAAAAAAAATAACATTTTTTCTTAAAAGAAGTAACATAATACTGTATAAAAATCACAGATAACCATTTCAACATTAAAAAGAATTTAAATTGCAAAGAAATGCCCAGAGATACACTAAAGAATGAGAACTCAAACTAATGAGATTTTCGCCCAAATGAGTTTAAAACTAAACGGAAAATTTGTAGAACATCGCATTTTACGTGAAACATGCTTCAACAAATAGCTAAAGGAATTAGGACTTCAAATAGCACAATACTAAGAAAATAGCATATTATTTTTTTATATATATAAAAGAATTGTGTGAAATGTAAACTGCACCAAATTGCAGTATGTTACGGTTGTATTATTTTTTTAACTCAAGATTATGTTGAGAATTGGGACCAGAAAAAATGTCGTGTGTGCCCCGTGTCCAATGCGAAGTTTATCAAGCTCTGAAACTAAAACTGGGAAGGTCGGTCACGTCTGAGGGATACACAATCGGATGTTTATTGTTAATTTAAGTAAACACTCAGGCCTTAACCAGAATTAAAATCACACTTGAGGGTGAAGACAACAACGTACATTTAATGATACATGATATACACAAAAATAACTAGAAAATACTATACAGTTTGTTAGCATAACTAAAGATGTGACCAATTGCCTATTTTACATTACCCATATGATGGAGAAGCACTTTTGCTTTCTCTCATTAAATAAGGACTATCAGCTAAATTATGCGTTAATTAAAAAACCAACCGACTTCTCCGGTGTAAAATTCTAAAAATCATCTCATCCATAATCTTGGACCAAGAAATCTATGATGACTCAAAAATCCTTATACTTCATTGAGTTTATATGTTTCATTCAGACGTTGCCTATTGTACTCACAATATCTAATTCCACTAGTATCTTCAACTATGTAAAGGAATTAGATTTTTGTGTAATTTTACATGAATAAATAACTTTATTATCATTAAAGATTAAGTGTAACAGGAGAGAGAGAGAAAGAGAGAGAGAGAGAGATTAACGTAGTTCTGTCAGTTTAAATGACATTAACTTTTCAATTAAATGAATTAAAATAAAGTGAAGCTATACATTCGATTTTCTACTGGTAGTAAAAACAAATTTTGACAAGTAAAATTGATTAATTCTGTTATGAATGTCATAAGCTTTTTGACATATGAAATAGAAATTTAACAAATTGAATAAAAACAATAAAATAATAAATTCTTAAAAATTACTTTAATCGAAAAATAAATAATTTCTTTATTAAAATCTGAAAATATTTAATTCTGAATATTTTCAGATTTTAATAAAGTAAAAAACACAAATGTAAGAGAATATTATAAAACATTTTTAAAGCACTTCACAATTTAATATCTTGTAATAATTATTTTTCCACAAAATAAGAGGAAATATAAAAATATTTGCATTTAATTAGGCAAGAAATTTACTCTTTCTTAAGTATTTTTATATCACGTATTCTAATTAATTTCTTATTTATCTTTTATCGAATTTTTGAGATAAAGTAAGCAAAAGTTCATGATGATTAATGACGATTCATCAAATTATGTGATCTTGTCTATAAAACAAATTAGCTTAAGGTAAGGTAAAGATAAACATTCTTATTTCTATTTAAATGAAAACAGAATTTGAGAGAAGAAGATTAATTGATCATATTTTGTATTTAAAGAGAGGATATAATTAATACACCTTAATTATGCAGTAATATTGCTTTGGATTTTTTTATAAATTAAACGATTTTTCATAAATTATTCAAAATAATTTTTTATAACTTGTGTAAAAGAAATTCATTATTAGAAACGTTTCATATGCTGATAAGGTTACTTTTTGTCTTTTAATCAGTAATAAAAACGAACAAAAAAATCATGTGTCAAGCATAGATTATGAAACACTTTCCATCATGTCAAGAATACTTTAAGAAAACTTCATCGTTTAATAAGGTGAAAGATGTAAGTGCATCCAAGTAAACAATTTGGAAAACGCATTAACACATTTGAAAACCTAATTTCAAGAATTACTATCAACAGCCATAAAAATATACGAATTATTTTGTGTAGTCCTGTATATGATCTATGGATTTGTATATCTACTGTATAGTAGGCTAAAGTTTAGTTCAGATAGGAAAGGCATAGTAAAGTTGAAAATTCCCCTTTTCCAGAAATTTCCGTCAATAAACGCAAATGTACTCGAGAACTTTTGTGCTGCCCTGTATATGATCTAGAGAATTTATATACTCCATGTAATAAGCAAAAAATTAGTTAAATATAAAAAACGCCTATCATAACTGAAAACGCACTTCCAGAAATAGACACTACTGTAAAGGAATTCTTTTGCGTGTTTCTGTAAATGAACGATAAATGCGATGCACAACATACTCTATAGCAAGCCTTTTTTACTGTGATAGTATGCTAAAATTTAGTTAAGTTTGGAAACGAATAGCGCAGTTGTAAATTATCCTTTAGCAATTTCCACCAATAAATGGAAATGTATTAGATATATTTTGTTCTGTTCTGCATCTATAGAATATATACACACACAGTAATGGGCAAAAATTTATTTAATGTAAAAACGTACCCCAATTATTGTTCTTAGACAGCACTCTGACCGATTTATTTTGTGTTTCCCTGTAAATAGACGATTAATTCTATGCACACCATATTTTAAAGTAAGACTCTTGTAGTGAACCTCAGTGATATACATAAATTTAAATGTGTTTCAAATAGTGTAACATCATTGAAATTCACAGCAAACAATTTTACACCCCATAGACGTGTAATGTAACGGAATTCTTTTGAGTGTCCCTGTAAATGAACTATAAACGTCTATATCGTTTTCAATACCGAACATGACATAGTAAACTTCATTAACTTAATCAATTGCATGACAATTCGAGTATATTTACGCAAGTTAGAGCACAGACCGACAGACAAGCCGAATTCATAAACACTTCTCAACTATGTTGGAAAGTGTTAAAAAACGAAAATAAGTGAGATAATAATAATAAATAAATAAAATGAATAATAAATAATAAATAAAAAACGAAAATAAAAGTGAATTGTTGTAATGAGTAAGGTTTATACGACTAAAAAAGTTCACTTTCCAATAGTGCTATGCGAAGTTTCTTCTCAAAATGTTTATTATACTTTTTTTTTTCAATTTTTATTTACTTATTTTTAAATATTATAAAATATTTAGTTTCACTGTAAGTGAATCAGATGTATTTTGTGTCCAAACTTGGCTATTTTTACATCTTTGCAGTTCTTTTTTAGCAATTTTATATTTTCATACAAAGTATATTATTACTTAATCGTGATGCGGCTGTTAAAAAGAAAGCATCAACATCTGATTTAATGAAGGTAAATTGATTTATAGTTCCAGTTTTTATTTACAACTTTTTGTGAGGGAATCTATTGAAATTTATTTACGAAGTTCGAAAGCGTGTAACACATCGGCTGATAAGTTCCCGGTCTGGCACACAGTTGGCGTTGCAATCGCCAAACCGAGGCTTTTTTTAGTAAATACTAATCTTTAAAAGGTAGCAGAAAAAATGTCATAATGATTCGCCGTATGGATAAAGCCGTATGGTTTTAGTTGAACGACTTTGTTGAGAAACAAAAAAATTGATAAACAAGAATTTCAAGAATTGTTATTTGATGATAAAGAACACCATTCAAACAAAAGGTTGGCTTGATAAGCGTTATCCGGACACTGCACCAGGTAAATGAACCCTTATTGACTGGTTTGCTGAATTTAAACGTGGTCGTACGGACACCAGTGACGCACAACGCAAAAGGGGTGGGTACTACGGAAAACATAAACAAAGTCCACAAAATTGTTTTGGGGAACCGTAAAGTGAAGTTTAAGAGATAGCTTAGACTCTGAAGATATCCAAGGAACGTGTAGGTTTTATTTTGAATGAACATTTGTCTATGAAAAGCTGTTGTCAAAGTGGGTGCCGCGCGTGTTGACTTTTGACGAAAAACAACAACGGGTCGATGATTCTGAGCACTGTTTGGAGCTTTTTTATTATGAAATTATGTTATTTATTTTAAAATTAGTATTATTATTTATTTATTAATTTATTTTTATTAAATTATTATTATTAAATTATTATTATTATTATTATTATTATTATTAAATTATTATTATTAAATTATTAATATTAAATTATTATTATTAAATTATTATTATTATTATTATTATTATTATTATTAAATTATTATTATTATTATTATTATTAAATTATTATTATTATTATTATTATTAAATTATTATTATTTATTATTAAAATTATGTTATTTATTAAAGTTTTAAAGTTATAAAGTTATAAAGTTATAAAATTATGTTAAAAAGTCGTCTTTTCTTTATTAGACCGGGAACTTATCAGCCCATGTGTTAATGATACGTTGTCATATAATATTCTCAAAACTACTCATGTATGTAATACAGTATCAGTAAAATTTAGTTGCGAAATCCCAATAGAAAATCTGTAAAAAATTAAAATACATTGGAGTATCTGGAGCAAAAAGACGCGACTTGGCGAGCAACACTTTTTCCTCGCCAAATGCAAGCGACTTTAATGCATTAGAAAATTCTTAGTTAAATGATTGTTTAAATGCGCGGTACTTTATGAATTTAAACTAAAACGATTAAATGGCTTATTATTTGTCCTAAACGCTTATATAATGTATATACAAGTTGCATGTTGCGGAAGTTTTTTAATTTTACACGGTTTCACCGCGGCTGGATGAGTTTTCAGTGTATTTTAACATTAACTGAACTGTTAACAACGCCCTTGCATTTACATATCGATATTGAATAAATCGTTATTTCCAAGACAACAACAGTTTTCTCTTGTTGTCTCCGACACTAGCAATATCGAAATGAAATTGACAATGATCAGAATCGGACTTTAATTCTTAATTTGAAACATTTGTTCTAAATAGTAGAATACGATGGTTAAATTTCATTATATATACATGTAAATGTGTGTAACAAAACTCTCCTTATAAAAGTGTATTTCTTTAAGTTAAACGTTCTTAAACTAGCTGAGTGTGAAGAGTAGAAAAATAGTTTCATTTACGAGTATTTATCATAAAAGTGGTTTTTAAAAATTTCATTGGGTCGCCAACCGACGAAAAAACGCCAAATATTGAAATTTTCATAATTTTTTTACGGACACAATATCGAGGTTCCGCAGAAATTTTTTTCATAAACATATAGAAGATACAGAGAAGTATGTTCGGAAACTTTTTCAAATTTTTCTGAGTACGCGCTTATGGAGACCTTCCTTGTAAGTAATGTTACTCATTATTATTTTTTCTTGAAAAATGTAATAGAAATTTTCATTAGGCACTTAAAGGTTTGCATTTAAATAGCTCATACTTTTCGAAATCTTTTCATCTTGCCTGTAAAAAGTGATGTGGTTTCGAGTTCTCATAAATTTCAAAAGGTATTCAAAAGAAAAATTTGAAAAGGCATGAGACTCCTTAAATGCTACGAAACTGAGTACCACACAGAAGCAAGACACGTTTCATTAAAACAAAATTCTAGTTTAATGTATGTTATTTTGTTATTTTACTTTCTTCTATCTTTACAAGACAAAAGTATTGGATACATAAAAATTTTCGACTTACGGTTTTCGACGGATGTATACGTTTTAGAAGGTCCTGAACACGAGTTGACTGTTTTTAGAAACTGCCTGTCTGTCTGTCTGTGAAAAAAATTTTGTAGGACTCTATCTCAAGAACTAATGCACGAAATTTAATAAAACTTTACATTTAGTTAGTCCCTGATATATATTGGTGCTGATTAGTTTTTACTGAAAATCGCCCCACAGGTGGCGCTGCTATGCTGCATTTTTTGCGATTTCCGTAATAGCTCTATATCAAGATCTAATGCAGATATTTTCATCAAACTTCTAATTTCCGTTAGTCCATGACATAAATAGGCGCTGATTACGTTTTGCTGTAGATATCCCAACAGGTGGCACTGCTATACCTATTTTTTCATTATTTTTACTATAGCTATATCTCAACAACTAATGCACGGAATTTCATCAAACTTCAGATTCTGTTAGACCTTGACATCAATAGATCCTGATTACGTTTTGGTGTAAATAGCCCAACAGGTGGCGCTGCTATGCTACTTTTTTCATTATTATCACGATAACTGTATCTCAAGAACTAATACACGGATTTTCATTAAACTTCAGATTCAGTAGATATAAGTTGTTGTTTATTAGGTTTTGGTCTAAATATCCCAACAGGTGGAGCTGCTATGGTGCAATTTTTCAGGATTTACACGATTTTAGCAATAGTCTTATCTCAAGAATTAATGCACAGAATTTAATATATCAGTTAGACCTTGATATAAAATTGTTGCTGATTCTTTTTAGTGTATGCGAAACCTGTGTGAGATTGGAGAAAGTTTTGGGATTGGCACATCCGACTAGTTAAATAAAAAATTACGACTATTCTAATCCGACTAGTTAAAAGAAAGGAAGGTTAGCAAGCATGGAAAACAAAACATCATTTAAAATAAATGTAGATATTTGTTCATTTAAAATATTTTTTTTTTAAACATTGAGAAACAAAAGAGATAAATTACATTAAATGTCTCTTTCATCATACTCAGTTTACATTAAATTTTTAAAAATATCAAAACGTAACGTTTCGTTTAAAATTAAATTTTCATTTTACTTTTTGCATTCAAAATTTTACAATACTGCTTGAAATAGCATTCTTGTTAAAATATTATTCTATTCGTAATATTTCGTGATCCAAAAGCTGAAGAATAATGTTTTAAGAAATGTGTTAAAATTGAATTATTTTGAAAGTTTTGAATTTGTTCGTGAAAATGTTCATTCTGCTGTCACGAAAGTAGAGTTTAAATGGAGTGGAACCATTTAGAAAAAGATACTTTTATGGAATGTGGGCGGGGGGGGGGAGGATATTTCTTGTTGAAAAATTATTGTTTTAATATATTACATATAATTACATATTTTTGAAATAATGTTCTACTGCATTTAATATGCAGGAATATTTAATAAAAAAGGTCCAAATGATCAACTAATATTTAAATACGTTCTAAAGTTGAGAAATTAGTTTCAATTTTTAACATTAATTTTGAAAAATTTCCCCAAAAGATTAAAATGCTTAATAAATATTTTTTAATATTATAATTGTTTTAAATCTTTAAAAGTAATTATGTTTTTCTTGAGAAAATAATATAAAAACTTGTGTTTTCAATTAGCATATAAAATGCATTTTAATTATTTTAAAGAATGATTAAATTTCGAACTTTCCTTTTCTGAACTTTTCAAACGTTTCTTCCTAAACATTTATCAAAGTTAATAAATTGAATTAAAGGGTGAAATTTTGGCAATATCAAGAAAAGCTTAACTTAAAAAACTAACTTAAAGCAGAAAGAAACAACGCAGAAAGCTTTCCAAGACCTTACATAATTCTTATTTTATGAAGATAGAGCTTACGCAGTATTTTTTTTATTGGAAATAAATTACGTTACTTTACAAACTTTGTAAAACTTGACTTTAAATGTATAAGTAAAAATAAACAAAGTTCTTAGTATTCATAATTCGAATTTTGTAAAATAAACTGAGTATTATTAGTGAAAGAAAGTTTTCGATATTTGTGAATTTACAACTAGAATCTTTTAGATATTAGAATTTCCTCCAAAATGGTTTAGAGAAATTTTAAAGCTACATTTAATTTTTCAAACAAATGTTAAGGACGCTTACAAGTAAATGATAATGATGTCATAATGATCGAATTTAAATAAACTAAATATAATCCCAAAAATATAATAAATTATGTAATAATAAATATAAAATAAAATAAATTGTAATCGGAATTATGATGAGCACGTTGCTGCTACAACGTACATGGCTTACTCTCCGTCTCCTTGTGCTGCAGCACAAGGCTGGGAAGGGCGAATGACCGATCTGCTTTAAAATTTCATCCATTGAAAACCAGCTGCCGCCAAAGAAATAAGTAAGATTTAAATTTATTTAGGGTTCTTACACTCACATGTATTGAGAATAGTCATTTTTTTACACATTGTTCATTCGGAAGAATTGAGTAAAACAAACATATTTCGCACAATACGCATAACGAACAAATGCTTCTTCAGCTGACTCGACGATGCATTCAAAACAGCTCTTCTTTCTTTCTGGAATTTTAAAACAGTAGTCTGTAGTTGTGACGTAGTTTTCATCTTTATCAATGTATCCTCCTTTGCCAAATCCATTCTTGAACATAGGAATAAACTTATTGGCAATGTATGGCACTGTAAAAACAATTAGTAAACTTAAATCGCACTTGTTTCTTTGAAGGAATCTGTTTTTCACTGGACGAAATTTTGAACTTTGGCCCGGCCCCCTGTCATTATAGAAACTCAATAGCCGATATGCGAGGTATAAAATTGCTAAGGTCGATTAGACAAATCGAATTTGCTTTAAAAATTGAAATTCGCCGCCACAGACTATAGTACTGTTACTTGTTAGAGATAAATCCAATAATAGCTATTTTCGTCTGCAAAAACTCTAATAAAAATAAATTCTATGTAGTCATATACAACTGCACGAAAAATAATATTTCAATAAAGAAATTTTGGAATTTATATCTTAAACTTATATAGAAGTAACAGTTTTTTTGTTTGTTCGTTTGTTAGGGGGGGGGGGATTTCTGGAACTACCGAACCTATTTCAAAAGTGGCGGTGGTATATTGATGGTGACAATTCCTGCTCCAACATAGGCTATATTTTATATCGATGGCACTACCCCTATAAGGGGTGCAGAAGCAAAAAACGTTCTAAAATTACAATTTTTGTAATACTGAAGGAGCTAGAAACTTAAAATTTGGCATGGTAGTGAAATATAAGATATAAATATTCTCTAAGAACAGATTCTAAAAAAAATCGAAATCGAAAAGGTGATTGCAAGTAAAAGCGTTCTAAAAACGTTCTAAATTACGATTTCTATGGAATTGTTAAGGAAAGAAATTCGAAATTTGACATGCCTGCTACTTATAACACTCAAATGCACACACAACACTGTTTTTTTTTATCGAAATTTAAAAGAGTGAAAATAAAATAAAAACGTTCTAAATTACAGTTTTTTGTAATTCTGAAAGAACTAGAAACTTGAAATATCCCATAACGGTCACTTTTAAGATAAAAATGCTCCCGAAGAACAGTTTCGAAAAAAATCTAAATTTAAAAGGTTGAAAGGAGCGGAGGGCATTCTAAAAAATTTTAAATTACGATTTCTATGGAATTGTTAAGGCTAAAAACTATATCTTTTAAGATGGAAATGCACACAATACTTTTTTTTAATTAAAATTTAAAAGGGTGCAGGAGAAAAAAAAAAGGTTCTAAAATTGTGATATATGCGATACAATTGGTACAGAAGCTGGGAGATTGAAATGTGGTTAAATTTAAAATGCAAATGCTCGCTAAGAACGGTTTCTAAAAAAATGAAATTTTAAGGATGGAATCAGCGGAAATTTTCTAAATTACGATTTAGTTGAATTTGTTCGGGTTAGAAACTTCAAAGTTTGTAAACAGATTTTTTTTTTTAAGATACAGAGGAACAATATAAACAGTTGAGTAAAAATTCGAAATTTAAAGATGTGAAATGAGCTGAAAACTTTGTGAATTGCGGTTTATTCAGAATTAATTGTTAAGGACAGAAACTTAAATTTGACATATCTGTTATGTTCTAAAAAAAAATTCTAAAACAAAATTTAATTTAAAAGTGTGAAATGAGCAGGAAGCATTCTAATAATCTTCTAAACTATGATTTATCTGAAATTGTTAGGAAAAATACCTGCAAATTTTACTTTGGTCTTACTTCAGAGACATAGATTCATGCGGAGAACAGTTTTTAAAAAATTAGAATTTTTAACGTGTGCAGGAACAAAATACCTTCTAAAATTGCGATTTCTATGATATAGTTGTTATAGAAGATTGGAATTTGGCAGGGCGATTACATTTAAGATATAAATTCTCGCTAAAAATGGTTTCTAAAAAAATATTAAATTTCAAATGAAAAATGAAATGAGCGGAAAAACCATCAAAATACATTCTAAAGTACGATTTATTTGGAATTGTTTTGAGATCTTCTCATTCCTTTAAATCTCATGTTTGCCTAATACAGTATAAGAATGAAGCTTTTTCAAAATGTGGCTTAATTACTAATTTTTTAATTATTTGTGGAAGTAAAATTTCCTCTAATGAAAATAGGCAAACAAATACCCCTTGGCATATTTCAACAATTACGTGAACAAAGCCGCGAGTTTTGCTAGTTTAGAATAATTGTAATATTTCACAAATTTCCTTTTTGAAAAATATTTTAAATAAATAAATTAGTTTATCTATTTTTTAACTCATGTAATGAAAAACGTATCGTGTCCAAACTTAAGCAGATACTTATTTATGCCATTTCATAAAAAGAAAATTCTGTATATTTAGTTTTTTATTGAGAAAAAATCTTTTTTGTTCATAAAAAATTAATGTTTATCTTTTTCCTTTGCCTTAAATAAATTAGTACAAAAAATGCGCATAAATTTTGTTAAATATTCATAACTTTTCCCTTTTTTTTTTTTTCAACTAAATTATAATGACTTTGCGTTTTCTATAGACAAGCTTATAGACAAGATTTATTATTTTTTCTACCTTATCAGATAATAATCAAATAACAATAGATCTTTTAAAAAAATAAATGTCCACATAGATCCAAATAACTAAATATATCGATTAAAAACTCAGTACTTTTTAATTTTAAGAAAGTATTAATTTTTTTCACATAATATTCTAAATAAACATGTTATATTACATTTTTCGCTACTAAAAATGTTTATTATACTTGTTGAGTTCTTATAAGACTCAAATCATGATTAATAAATTTATGTAAATCAAACCATATTCAAACCATATCTTTATATTTTTATGAATCCTTTAATTACGTACTACTGTAAAAAATAATAAAATGCGAATGATATTTATTAAATTTTAAAATTTGCTGTTTTAGAATACTTTTGTTTTTGAAGAAATATAATTTTTGAAATCAGAACGCAAATTCTCAAATTTTTTATAAATTTTCTATGCATTTTTAATAAGTAGGTTCTAAAAATACAAAACACGTAGAACAATTCGAGTCATTTAAATGAAGTTTTAGTGAGTACAAATGGAAAGTTTCGTCCAAAAAAATATGTCTATTGAAATGGATTGCGAAGTTTTGTATCTTTTCACAGCCTATAAGTGGATGTTTGTAACTTACCATTTAGAAATCATGTACAGCTATATGTTGCTTTATTTTTAAAGACAGGTATAAATCAAACGAAATCAGTAGACATCAACACCTTTGTGAGGCAAATTGATGTCAAAAAGGTTTTATTTTGCATGTGTTTGCAATTTTGATTATTTTTTAATGCAGCTGAATACTGCTGTTGCAATTGTATAACATATGAAGCTGATCGATCACGTGAGGCAACGCAGTGAGCTATGTATGGAATTGAATGGGTCAGAATAATGTGAAATTTAGACAACCGACATCATATTCTCCATATTTTTATTTTTAAAATTGTTATCAACCCCACATTACTATAGCGTTAAATGCTTATTAAGAAAATCCTATAAACTTCGTAAGCTATGCTTATTTCAGTTAGACCAATGGATCCAATTGTGCATGCCTATGGCAGTGCAGTTTTTACAATACCTGGTATATTGTAAATGTCCATAGTTAAACCAGGATTATTTATAATTCATGCGTCGCAAGCGGTGTTCATATATTTTTTAATGGATTATAAACGCTACAATTCAGTCACTGCAGCCATAAGCTGCAATGAAGTGGACATGTACACATTGTAAAGCCATTTTCCTTGAAGAAATTCAATCCTTCAATTGACAAATAGGACACATGATTATCTAATGATAACAATATTGGTCTGTGTCTTTTGAACTTCTTGTATATTTAACAAAATGATGGGCAAATTTGACAAAGTGAACCTCAGTCATCCATTTAGAAGGTGTGATGTTTCTCAGCTTCCAGCTGGAACGTCGTGTAAAAGGTAGACTCTAAAATTTAGCTTCAGGAATATAAAAATAGGTGGAATGGAACTGCCATTAGCAGAGTCAAGAATAGCAAGAGTCACTAAACTTCCTCTCTCAGCTGATGTACCCATCCTTTTTGCTTAAAGCCTTTACACGCAATATTACCATCAGGGGTTTGGACCATGGTTATTCCCGTTTCGTCCCTGTTCCAGATATCAGCACATTACAAATTTAAGCAGTTTAAAATGGTTTGTAGATTGCTAAAACATTTTTGAAACATTTGTGGGGTTGAAGCTCGACACTCGTGCTAGACTTGTCGCCTCAGGTTTTTGAATGGACAGTCTTGGTTGTCTGTTGAGAAAAGAGGTAAAAAAGTTCAGTCCTGACAATTCATTATCATGCAAAGTGTCTGGCATACTTGCTACAATGGCTTTAGAATATACGCGAATTTTCTAACTTCTCTGGGATAAAGGTTGTAGCATATATTTGCAGTTTTCTTGAAGTATTCCTCCAAGCAAGCTTCCTAATTTTCAGAGTAAACCTGCAAATATACAGGGTCATTTTTTTTAAAGTTGTGAAAGTAAAACCCTATAACGAAAGACCCACTGATCCAAATGACCGGAAGTTAGCCGAAGAACTTTAAGATTTAGGTATGCTCATCAAATTTGAATTCAACTTAACTTCAATTAACAGTCGATTTAATTAAATGAAAAATTACTAATGCAGAATTAACCTACGCGAGACAAATGGCTCATCACAATCTCTCAAGGCAGATTCGCTGTTGAAGAAACTACATTTCTAAAAATTACTTTACTAGAAAACAAATTCACAAGTCCTGAATGTCACTGCAAACTAGAAACCCATTGGTTTCCGGAAGGTATTTTATTTCAAATATGATGTAGCACTTGCTTACGAAGCTGGGGATGTTTCCGCTAGAATTAGGCAGCAAACTGCGAAAACGTGTCAGCTAAGCAATTTATCGAAGAACCAAACGAGAGAGGCAAGTCTAATGAACCTTCTCCGAGGTTGTATCTGATTCCAAACTCTCTCATCTAAACTTTCATCCTCATAATTGTAATTCGTCGACTTACCACCATGGGCTAATTAACAGAAAATGTATGAAATAACCGCGAAACTGAGTTTCAGGGAAGCAGAATCGCATTAGTGAAAATTAAAGAAAAATGAAAGATAGACGTCGCTTTCACGCACATATGTTAAACAACTAAAAAAAGGCACGCACTAAAAAAAATAGGCTTCCCTTTATACAGGGTGATTTTTTTTTAAGTTGTGAAAGTAAAACCCTATAACGAAAGAACCACTGATCCAAATGACCGGAAATTTCACCAGTATGCTCCCAAAGCAATGGGGATGTTTTAGGCATGGTTAAAAAATACTTAAAATCTCACCGACAGATGGCGCTGTATAAGCAGTAAAGTCGGGAGAGGAGCTTGTGCAAGACACACGCACAGTGGATACTCTTCACTCTGTTGTGGAACATGCGGTTTCACGTTTCCAACTCGTAGCTGAAAACATTGGACAGCACACTAAAAATCGTATGCGTTAGTTGCGCAGTTCTGTACGAATGTTTTACCCCATATTTTTATTTCGTTCTGTTTCTGCAGGTGTTTGCAGTTCATTTTCCCAATTACTGCATTCTGTATGTTTTTGATGTAACGAGGTTACTTCGTTGGTCGTAGCTCAGTTGTTATGGCGTCTGTTTGTTCATCCGTGGGCCCCAGTTTGAGACCGGAATGCGCTACTTTCGTTTTTCTCATTTTTTGTTTTATAAATATAGTTGTAATTATATTTAATAATCTCATAATTAAAAATTTTAATATCGTACATTAATTATAATGTCAACTTATTTAAATATTATAGTAACATTTTTGATTTTTAAACCATTATTAAACATTTTTCATCATTTAAAGATATATTTTTTAAATGGATCCATTATTAACTAGTAAAAATTCCATAATCTTTACAAAATCATACCTTATTTTATTAATAAAATCATATAAATTACAATCTTTAATATGCCAAAAATATGTTGTAATTTAATTCTTATGCTATTTTTTTTATATAATTAGGCTTCTTACTTTAAAAACAGTTAGTATTATCATCGCATTGACTTCCCTTGTTAAGGCAATATATAAATGCTGTTTTTTTTTTTTTTTTTTAAATCACAAATTGACACAATTGTTCAATATCATTGCATCGCTAAAACATATATGAAATACATTTTATATGTGATTTAAACTAAAAATTAACTGTTTAATGATGTTTCATACCATGATTTAGTTACAAATAAAATAAATAAATAGGTTAACATTATAATTACTGTAAAATTGCTGCAAAAACTACAAGGCGATTGCAAAAAGGTAAAAGAAAGGTACTCTGTGTCTGGATGCACCATCTATCCCCAAACAGGCAAATTATGAGGACTTCGCCTACTTTCCCCTGTAGCCAACTAACCCCGGTCTCCCCTATACCATAAGGAATATAGTTTATCAATATTACATTTAAATTTATAATAATGCGTTAAAATTGATGTTTCTGCAAAATTTATCAACCTGGACTGTAACTTAAAAATAAAAAGTTATTTCCATATGATAATTTTTAGCATTGAATTAATGTAGAATCGTAATCAATTAAATGAAATTTATTCGTTTTATTAAGTATACATTTTAAATTTAGGAAGTATATTTTCCCTCATAAATAAGTTATTATTTCTTTTAAAGATCCATTAATTTTCTCTTTTTTTTTTCGTTAATTTTTTTTCTTTTAGAATAGAAAACTTTTTATTGATAATAAATTAAATTAATGGGGATAAATTTCGTTAATTTAAAGAAAAAAAATTAACATCAATATTTGTAATTTGAGAAAATATATTTAGAACTTCTTCGACATAAAATGTCTTTTAAAGATTTATTTGAAATCTATTCATTAAAGAATATATCGATTATTTTTCAAATGACTAACTTTTATTTTTCTATACTGTTAACGTTTCTATGTAAATTACTACATAAATTAAATTTTCTGGTGTAAGCTTCGTTAAACACACCAAGAAGAAAAAAAATATAATTTAACAGTATCCATAAACTACGTCTTAAAAAAAAAAAAAAAAAGCTTTTAAAGCTATTACATAAATCTAATTGAAGGAAGTTTCTTTATACGAAATAAATAAATTAAATTACCCGTTAAACTTTGTAAAACATAAAAAAGACTTGAAATCAATGTATCAAACGTTAATTTAATAAAAATGAGCCATATTCTTTTTACAGATACATGATTCCAATTGAGGGGGTCGGGGCAAGAAAGTTCCAAGCCACATTTTTGGTGAAATAAATCTAACACTGTAATATGTCGCTTAATATTGTAAATTATAATATCCAACATATAATTTGTTTCTAATGTCACTTGGTGGCAGCATATGTAACAGGTTTCGTTTTTGCGCCAGATGTTTATGCCCCCAATGAAGATAGATAATTTACAAAAAACGTCATATTACTATCATTAAAATAATGCCATATTGTTACTCAGACTATCTCAAATGTTACTAAAACACTGGCAAAAAAACTTTAGGTTATACATCTTGATTTGAGTATATGATAAAATTTTCAAATTGAAATATTTCAGAAGTTAAAAAATGTGGCTTGCCCCGATCCCCTCAATTCTGCAAGAGGAAACATGTTATATGCAGGGGGATTCGGAACACCTTGGCAAAACTATAACGGCTGATAGAAGTTACGACCATGCATTGTATGGTGTTTTCAGATTGTCTAGGCGAGTTCTATCAGAGGAGTTCCGAATCACCCTGTACACACACACACACACACACACACAAACACACACATGCTAGTCGGATGTGCCAATCCCAAAACTTTCTTCTATCTCAATCATGTTAATACTTCTAATTTCGTCCTCACATCGCCAATAAAATCAATATTTTTCGTCATTCTGTTGTACGTCAGTTGCTTGCGAATCATCGGGTTACCGGAATGCAATCAACTGATGTATACTAAACTACGAAAAGTTCTTTTGGCATGTACCGATCGGAACAGATAGCCTCCCTATTCCTTGGTTTTACGAATTTAGCTAATTTTACTGGAAGACACGAAGCTAAAATGCGTGGAACCCAATTAAAGAAGATTCATTCCCAGTTCTCGTAAACATTGAATTTGAATGAGAATATCGCCAAATTAGTCTTCTACAGCCAAGTTGGCTTCATTTGTGGCAACCTATTTTTGTCGCCAAATTTGGCGATACTTCGTCAATTGCCGCCAAGCTTGGCGAGAAATTGACGTTGGCGAATATAAACATATAGTGTTAAGCACTTAAGAATAGGAACAATGGTTGCAACAATGAAAGAAAATTTGCTGAAACCCTGTTAACTAAAACTCATAAATTAAACCCGTTTATGGATGAATTCTGCTGTCTTGTTTGAAAATGTCAACCACCCTAAAATTTCAAACCGCTATATCTCCGCCATTTTTTAATATAGAGACAAAACAAAAACTGCTTCGGATTCTCCGGATCAAGGCCGAACATTTAACGGAAAAAACTTTTAGGATTTCTAATTTTTTTATACATCTTTTTGAATTTTAAATCTTTAAATGGCTATCACAGCGCCCCCTTCCGGCGGAATATCCCCACATTCTAGTAGGACCTGCTGACTACAGCCAAAAACATATTAAAAATTTTTGGTTTAATTATCTGCATAACATCATACACTTTTCGATGATAAAATAGTGAAAATCGAACAAAAATCGCGATGGCAGCGCCCCCTTTCGTTGAAATATCCCCGTATTCAACCTGGACCTGCAGGCTATGGTCAAAAACATAGAAAAAAAAATACAGTATAAAATTTAAACGGCTTGATTCTATCTATATTAGAAGAAAGTATTGAAATCGAAATTTTTTTCGACTTCTGGTTTTTGACGGATTTACACGTTTTAGGGGTCAGAGATTCCGAAAAACATGTTTTTACAAAATGTCTGTCTGTCCGTCTGTCCGTCCGTCCGTCTGTCCCTCTGTCCGTCTGTGTGTCCTCATTGTATCATCGAAAAGTGTATGAAGTTATGCTTCAAATTAAACCTAATGTTTTTTCAATGTTTTTGGCTATGGCAAGCAGATTCTATCAGAATTTGGGGATATTTCGACGAAAGGGGGCGCTATGATCGATATTTTTGTTCCATTTTCACTATTGTACCATCGAAAAGTGTATGAAGTTATGCTTCAAATTGAACCTAATTTTTTTCTATGTTTTTGGCTATGGCAAGCAGATTCTATCAGAATTTAGGGATATTTCGACGAAAGGGAGCGCTGTGATCGATATTTTTGTTCCATTTGATATTTTTAATTGATATTTTTAAATACAATTTTCATTCACAAACCATACTTCGAAAAATATTTAGCACCGTACTATAGTTGAAAAAAAAATGGCTTCGAAATTTTCTAAGTTCTCCAATTAAAATTAATTAAAATTAAAATTAATTAAATTTCTAATTCGCTAAAATAAAACCATTGAAATTAACCTCGTACTGTAGTAGACAATTCTCCGCGCAAAAAAAATAACTTTGAAATTTTCTAAGTTCTCCATTTAAAATTAATTAAACTTCTAATTCGCTAAAATAAATTCGTTGAAATTCACCTCGTACTCTAGTAGACAATTCTCCGCGAAAAAAAAAATTGCTTCGAAATTTTATAAGTCCCCCAATTAAAATTAATTAAAATAATACTCCTTATCTCTACCAACCTGCCATGATTCATCCCATTCGACCCTCCCAAGTGACGCATGCCTCTTATCCACCAAGATCAACCCTCCGAGAACCGCCAAGATCCACCCTCCGAGATCCACCAAGATCCAACCACCAAGATCCACCGAGATCCACCCTCACAGATTCACCTCCGACTCCAACGTGTTTTACTAATGGTATTTATATCCTACTTCTGTCAAACTTCAATTACTACCAGAAATTTTGAAAAAAAAAAATGTTTCTGCAGAAAACTTTTTTTTTAATCAAAATTTCTGGTTGTAATTGAAAAAAAAAAATTGAAGTTTGACAGATATGCTTCTGCACATGCCCGAATGATTCATACGAATAATCAAAATAATCGTTATGCCCATCACTAATAAAATTCTTTTGGAAACCTAAGATAATTCAGATAAAAGAGACAAAAAAGAAACAATGTGTGTATTTTGGTATTTTTTAATCAGGAATTCTTACAAAGATTTCAAACTCTAGAAAATATTGAAAATATGAACATAGCCATTTTTAATATATATACGATATCTGATGTTTCTTCGTTATTCACTAAAACTTTTTCTCATGAAACCAACAATAAGAACAATAAGGAGGTCACTTTTTTCTGTAGGGTAAATGGTTGTTTTCTCAAATCAGTTCCATATATATTGCTATTCTATATTGGATAGATAAATGAAGTATCTTTCTCTCTCGCGCTAGCTCCCGTTTCGTCTCGCTCCTTCCCTTTCCTTCACTCCTTCTCCCCGATCTCCTTTCCCCTACCTCTCCACCCACTTCTTACCTCCTTCGCTCCCCTTTCTCCCTTTTCCCTTTCTTCCCCTGCCGCCTCTTCCTCTATTCCCGTTCTCTAATCCCCCTCTTTCCCCTCACCCCTTCTTCTTCCCACTGTCCTTCTGCCATTCATCATGCAACTTTCTCTTACTTTCCCTATACTTAAAAAACTACTAAAAAACTATTAAAAAACTAAATTACTTAATTACTAAATACTTAACTACTTAAAAAAAAGAGAGTGAAAGTAGGAGAGAGAGAAAGCTGGTCAGACAAACAGCAGAAGGACAGTGAGAGAAGTAGGAGGTGAGGGAAAGGGGGGGGGGGCAGAAACACGGGAACGGAAGAGAAGACGGCAGGACGAGAGAAAGAAGAGGGGGAGAGAGGGGCGAAGGGGGCATGAAGATGGTAGAAAAGATGAAGAGGGGGAGATCGGTGAGAAAGAGTGGAAGGGGAAGAAGGAGAGAGACGAGAGGGGAACTGACGAGAGAGAGAGAGGGATATTTCATGTATCACTTTAATCCAAATCATTTCTTCGATTTCAACAATTGAATGAAAATTTGAGATAAATCTTCTTTTAAAACTGTGAGGTGTTTTTTTTTGTTGATACTATTGATCTGCTAATATTTTCCTCTGGTGATTAACCTGTTAAAGATTTAGAAATATCGTTAATGAAGCTACCATTGTGCTTGACACCGGTGTAAAATTTTTCATCTAGAGTCCAATTGAATACTTTTTGGAAGATTCTTTTAACCGAGAAAATACTTTTGTTTCCCTTTTCTTCGTTATTATTATTTACACTTTTCGCTGTTTCACCAATATCAGCATCTTCTTTTCTTGCAGCTAAATCTAAGTTATTTGAAACTGGATCATGGAGAAACAATTCTGAATCTTGTAAAACATTGGTTTTCTGTTCTGAAAAAAATCTTTCTTCATCTGTGTTTTCTCTTAAATCATTATTTGAATCGCCCTTTTCATACGCGTTATGATTCCTGATTTCAACCTTTTTTGACTTTGAGCCCTCGAAAACTGATGGTAATACTTTAGACTGATGTAAATATATGTATTCAACTGGAAACACGATGATTTCTTTGTTTCTGCTACCTAAAATTGGAGAAAAAAAATTATATATATATATATATATATAACTTATTAAAATAAATGTATTGGTATTAATAAATGTGTGTGAACGAGGACGTTAAGTCCATATTTCAGTGACTATCATAAGTAGAAAGACCAAATAAGGAAAAACACCACTTTTCCAGTTTGAAATATGAACCCCCCCCCCCCTAACCTTTATCGCTTAAAATATTATTCTTTATGCACACGTAGTAAACCATATTAGTTTATGTAAACACGTAGTAAACCAGCATTTCATTATTTAAAAATCGATATCGGAAGTGAAAGGACAATTTTGAAACGATAGAAGTAGAGTGCGCCACAGAAAGTAAATAATAATAATAAAAACAAGTCAGAAATTGTACGTCAAACGTGACAAATGAGGTGCGTTCGTACTATAGCTAGTTATATAAATATTAAGATGTTGATTTTTAATTTTGTGAAATGAATTATATCGTCTGCAGATTAATTTCTGTAATAAAATAACTATCTCGGTCGCTTAACGATTAAAATTCGGAAGCTCCTATAACAAGAAAACACCGATTTTTAAAAAAAATTCAAATTTCTTAATAAATATTTTTATTAATATCTCCTAAAGTTTTGATTAGATTTTTATAAAATTTGAAATGTTTCGATAAAATTCTGCAAAGATAATAGATCTTAAATTTCAAACCATTTGGTTGGGTAGTTTTTGCGTTGTTATATGCGGACGGACGGACAGACAGACGGACGGACCAAGCGACGACAATAGGTGCTACGTATTTATATAATTACGAACGCACCTAAAAAAACTTTAAATGATTTTTTTTTCCTTTTCTTCTAGAACAGCATTTTTATAATGGTGAACATTCTAGCTCCACCAATTTCCAATCAATCAGATCGAACTTTTTGAAAATTAAACTTCAGATATTTTTACAGTCTTTTTTTTTCTTTTTTTAACTTTTTTTTTCTTTTTTCTTTTTTTCCTTTCTTTTATTTATTTATTTATTTATTTTTTGTGAAAGATATAAGATTTTTTGAAATATTCATAACTCACTTTTAATGCATAACTTTAAGTAACGAAATTTTTCGTTGAAAATTTACATTTACCTTTGAATTAATTTCCTTTCTCTAAATAGGCGCATCTTTTAAAATGGCTATGTATTTCACAAGCTCCTGGACTAAAAGTCTAATTCTTTTATCTCTTTGTTCTATGTTAACCACTTAGCAGCCGCTGAGGCAAGAAGAGTTTGCTGGCTTCGTTACAGAAAGCTTTTCAATACCACTAAATTTTATCTATAATACGTCGATTATTCGAACTCCAATTAACCAAAATGTCCAATTATCCGAACATTCCATTTGTTTTCTCTGAAAATTTCTTGAGGACGGCCCTTACCATCGAAAACTTTTTCCAGATCAGTGGATCGAGGAAAATGAAAGCGAATATTATACAAATGATCCAGACCCATCCCAGACTAAAACAACGGGGTAAGTGTGATCGAAGATCGCACAAAGTATTTCGTTTAATATTCCTATCAAAACACTTTAATTCATAAATCCAAATAAATTTCCTTTTTCCAAAAGAAAAAAAAAATCATGTTTTTTATAAAATAAAAATTTACAGGTCTTTTTTTTTTTTTTTTTTTTAATGTTCTTAACATTTCTTTGATGTTTCCCATACAAAAATCTAGATTTTGCTAAAATAAAAATATAGGTCGAATTCGAAAATTTTTAGAAAATCTGAAATCCCAGACCATTTTAAGCAAGGATGAATAATTTTCTTATTTAAATTTACAATAGTTTTAAATTTTTTATGTAGCTTATTAAAAATCCATATGCCTTTTCAAATGCGTCATTTTATCAATTCTTCCCTTTCCGCAGAAAGAGACGTTATGTCTGATCAAGAATTGACTTATTAAAAAAAAAACTTTTAAGCGTTTCGATTAATTAAAAAAAAATCATATCTCAGGATCTAATAATCTCAGTGTTATGAAAATTAGATTTCTGTATTCGGCATTGAAAAATACGTATAAATGTATAATTTTCTAATCGATAAATGCAATATTTAAAAAAATAATAATATAGCCGAAATTCTTCCACTATAAAGAAATACGGTTTTGATTCATACTTTTCTCGGCAGAAGGTTGTCTCTTTCCCGCACCTGTGTCTTTCATGAAATAAAAATTGATCTTTTTTTAGACTTAGAATTAAAAATTTTTAATTGATATATTGGGTTTCCCTGGTGCGAAGTTTAAGAAATTTGATTTTTTGAAATCGCGATTTTTTTTTACTCGCGTATCCCGACTTTCACGTAGATCGGGCTATTTTTTCGATCTGCTTGAAAAGGGGGTTGAAAAGGCGATAATGATGGTTTCGTGGCTGCCCTGATCTCTCCGGTACCCCGGCTATGGCTTCCCTTCCCTCTCTTCTAGAGTTTCAAAATGAATTTTCTTTGCGGTTTGATTAAATTCTATGCTTTACTTGAATATTTTTTTCCATTGATAAGTGGGTTTTAAGGGTTTTAATTAATATCTTGCGTTAATGAAGACATTTTCAAAATTTTATGATTTCCAGTATGACAGTAGGTATACAGCTGTAAGTACACAAAATTTCAAGTCCCTAACTTATACAGTTTCCGAGAACGGAAGCGAGACGAATAGGGTTTCGAGATGAACGAAACCCTAAAAATGAATGAATGTAGCAATGAAGTCCTTGAATGTTTCGAAACAGCTATGAAATGGTTATAACGAAAGATCCTATTTAACTAAATGTATTTAAGAAGAATTCGTGATATGACAGAATTGAAAGGAATATGTTCGTTAAAGCAAAAAACAAGCCAATACTTTTTTGTTAAAAAAAATAAATAAATGACTAAAAGCAATCAAAAACATAAGTAATGACACCCCCATTCAAGGAAATAAAATGACACATGTCAACACTAACAGCTGTCAGTCCTAAGCCTGGTTAAAATGTGAAGGAAAATTGTGTACACATAAAAAAAATTTTTTTAATCTACCTATCCACAACTATATTTTTAGAAACATACTTTGGTTGCACGAAAAAACTATTATAGGTAAAAAATGAAATTTAACAATTTTGGTATAGTCATGAACATTCCTAAAATTGCCTGACAAGTTATCCGAAATTTTGCTCATCAGAACTAGCGTCGGTCTCGTCAGATTCGGATAATCGGCGCTCTACTGTACTCACTTTAATAATTGGCAGACATTTTTCGATTATATAAAGCAAATATTTTAGTACGGGAAAAGTGGCGTTTTGTCCCTATTTTTAGTTTATTGTGTCAAAAAAAAAAAAAAAAAAAAAAAAAAAAAAAACTGTTGAAGGATTAAGTATCGATGAATTATAGTGTCCCCCGCTGCGTGCCGCCCTTTTGTAAACAACTTCCATACATCAACTGCCAAGACACCTTTTTTTTAACATTAATAATAAACCAATAAATAAATAAAAAATTATATCATAATGTATGTGTAATAATTTAGTTTAAATAGATTTTCAAAAACACCTTTCCCATTTTTTTTTACAAAATATTGCAGAAATTGCCTAAAATTTCAAGACATCAAAGTGATGTTATCCCTTAACACTCTGACTGCTCAATTTTTTTGTCAAAATTCTCTGGACCAATATTTAATCGACCAGTATCTTCACTATTATTACATACACTATATTGCCAAAGGTGACCGGTCACTTGCGATTTTAGACGTTTTGTTAACTATCTAGAAAAATACATGAGGAATTAACCTGAAACTGCAAGTGTGTAAACAAAATAGTATAGGTTATATATTTCCGCGAAGATTTTTTCACGAAACCCCATAGGGGACTGCCAACAAATTGAAAAAGAAGGAATATCTTTTGGATAACCCTGTAAAAACTAATGTAGAAAAAGCGTTCAAACTCGAGATTATTAATAAGTGGCTTATTGTAATATACTGTGTTCATTTTTATGAGGATAGCATGTATACTCGTAGAGAAATTAAGGTTTTTATAAAAACAGTCCCTAATTTCGCATAGTTTTTTAATTATAATTTGCAGAGTTCTTAATATAAAGAAAAGTCCTTTTCAGAAAATGTGAAAGACACTATTTTACATAATACTGTGTAATCAGAATTAAAAAATAATAAAAATTGGATGAAAAATGAGCAGGTTTACTAAAAAATGTTTCACTGCGCATGCTCGAACGCAATCAAAATATAATATGCATAATGTATTAGCTAAGTATATAGAGCAACGTTTGTGAAAGTTTCAAAATCATAGCTTGAAAATTCTGAAAATTATCGTCGATAGAATAAGCTCGAAATCCGTTGTTCCCAAAAAGAAGCAAAAACATGAGGGGTTGTATCAAATATCTGTTGATTAGTGCCAAGATAGCGTACATATTATTGCACGTATTTGGATACAACCCCTCATATTTTTGCTTCCTTTTGGGAACATATGATGTCCAGATTATTCTATCGACGATAATTTTCAGAATTTTCAAGCTATGCTTTTAAGACTTTAGCAAAAGTTGCTCTATATACTTAGCTAATACAATATGCATATTATATTTTAATTGCATTCGCGCATGCGCAGTGAAACATTTTTTAGTAAACCTGCTCCTTTTTCATTCAATTTTTATTATTTTGTAATTCTGATTGCAGAGTATTATGTACAATGTTGTTTGTCATATTTTCTGAAAATAACTTTTTTTTTATATTAAGAACTCTGCAAATTATAAGCAAAAAACTAGCGAAATTTGGGACTGTTTTTATGAAAACCTTAATTTTTCTACTAGTATGCATGCCATCCTCATACAAATGAACACAGTATATTACAATAAGCCACTTATTAATAATCTCGATTTTGAACGCCTTTGATACATTAGTTTTTACAGGGTTATCCAAAAGATATTCCTTCTTTTTCAATTTGTTGACAGTCCCCTAATGAGTTTTGTGAAAAAATCTTCGCGGAAATATATAACCTATACTATACTGTTTACACACCTGCAATTTCAGGTTAATTCCTCATGTATTTTTCTAGATAGTTAACAAAACGTCTAAAAACGCAAGTGACCGGTCACCTTTGGCAATATAGTGTATTTCAAATCATCATACATTTGAAATATTTAGCAATTTTATTAGTTTAATTTTTTCTCCTTTGACTGTGGAATTTTAGGTAGCTTTCAATACAAAAAAGTATAAAGCTACCTATTGCAGCCGTTCGGAGGAAAGCAATTCCGGAAAATTTTGATATATTTTCACCGATCATGACCCCCAGACACCAAAACCACACTCCGTTCAAATGTTGATTTATATATATATATATATATATATATATATATATATATATATATATCTCCATATATATATATATATATATATCTGACCTATGTCATACGATGATAACGCCCGTATTTATAAATCGATTTTGATGAAACTAATTGTGTGTATTAAGGTCACTAATGTCTCGACCGAGTTCGTTGGCCAGCTTGGTCCGCCATTTTATTTCAAGATGGCGGCCATTTCAAAATTTAAAACTAAAATAAATATACAAAAAAGTTAAAAATTCAAATTTATTTTATAATTACGTGTTAGGCCTTGATACAAGGATTCCAGAGCATTTATTGGTTTACCTCTATCTTAAAAAATGGCTGAGGTAGAGCAGTTTGAAATTCTAGGGTGGCTGACATTTTGAAACAAAACAGCACATTAACGCGATTACTCGCAAATTATTTTCTTTCATTGTTGTAATAATTTTCCCAATCATACGCATAAAACTATATATTCATATCCGTTAGCGCCAAATTCTCGCCAAAATTGGCGACATTTGGCGAAATATCGCCAAATTTGGCGACCAAAATAAGTCTTCATAAATGAAGCCAATTTAGATATTGCTCAATAATTTGGCGAATTTCTTATTCAAATTCAGTATTAACGAATGTTTTGTAAACGTTTCTTTGCATTTTAACTTGCTGTTTTCGTGTAACATTAGCTAAAATTTTAAAACGAAGATATAGGAAAGCTACCTTTTCCTCCCGGTACAGGCCGGAAGGACTTTTTAAAACAAAATTGCTTCAAAAATTGTGTATTATATAAATTTTTGTGAGCCCGTTGGAATATTATATAAATTTTTGTGAGCCCGTTGGAATCCCGGAATAAGCGGTCAGAAGATTAATTGATTTGCTTGGCTACTTGCTCAATACGCGACAAGTTTACAATAAAGGACGTATCTTCTAATTTATAGTTCTAACAAGAAAGGTCTCCATAAGTGAATACACAGAAAATTTTGAAACAATTACAGAATATTCTTTTCATGAGGAACATATACGTTTATAATGACATGATAGAGTTCCGAAGGTGAATTGCACTTTTTTAAATATTAAAAGCATACAATCTCAAATCTTTCGAGGGAAACATTTTAATGCTGTGTCCCCTCCCCCCCACCCTGAATTCAACACTATTTGTTGCAAAGTATTTAACCTGGGAATACTCACGCCGGGTTATGACATATACTTCGAATGTGTGGGGTTTTCACATTTCTGTTTATACGCATGACTTGCCTTGATTCTTTGCAATAACTCAAGAGTCTCGAATTTCTCCTTTATTTTAAACACTGAGATTGATTTTATGTGATGGCTAATTATATAAAGGCTTTTCAAGGTATGTATATGGAAGAATCCGAATACTTATTTCAGTAAATCAAGTGGATATCGAAACAGTTTAAATATATAATTTAGAAATCTGACTTAAAATTAATATATATATATATATATATTCTTATTTCTTCTGAAAAGGGAAGTTCAATCTCACATGTTAAATAAATTGTTAATATGCTTTATTTATGCGTAGGTTTTCTATAAAAACTCCAGAAGGTAGTTAGAAGCTAGGATAATTTACAAAATATTTAAATCGACAGGTAGTTCTAGAAAAGCACTTTCGCGTGATTAATAAAATGCGTTATTATAATACAGGATCAAGTGGGCTAAAACTCCTGGACACATTTTAAAAACTTAGCGAAAAATCAAGTGATTTGCGTACGAAAGTTCGTTTTGGATTAAAATACTTCATACGAAGAAAAACTTTGTTGAGGTCTTGAAGAAAGTAAAAAAATTAGTTCCGAATATTGATCACAGATGGAGTCCACTTATTTTTACATTTTACGAGGAGATTTGGCTTTGTAGGATGAAAAAAAATAAGCGTTTTTTTTAATATTTTTTTTTTTTCTGAATGACGGATCAATAAAACGAAATTGGATTTTTCTCCACTGAAAAGGGAGAAGCTTAATAAGCAGTGTTGAATTCAGGTAGTGCCCCTTGGGCGGAGTATCGAAATGCGCCCCCCTCCCCCCGATGATTTCAGATTTTATACTTTCAATGGTCAAAAAGTGCAATTTCCCCCACAGAACTGTATAATGTCTAACCCCCCGGAGCCCCATAAATCCCTCCCGGGGTAAAGTGTTTGAATTCAACACTGTAAATAAGTATATCTTTGTCGATTTTGAAAGTTTTTTGCGCGAATTAAATATATAATCTAGTGGCGGTATTTTTATTGTAAAACTTGTGCACTGAGTATACTTGACTTATGTATGGCTCACAGCAGGATTATGCACGTAATATCATCTGAAACACAAACACGACGCGGGTTGTGAAAGCCAATTAAATTTTCGGTGGCATTGGAACTGACACACAGAAAATAAAATGGCGAATAATCAGTTCATTGGTGTGAACGCTCTTCTGCCCCAACTGTTAAAATATACAGTTTTTATTTTTCTAAGTTTTCTAAGGTTTCAAAGTTTTACGTCATGAATACTCCATACACGAACGGTTCCGTTCAAATGGCCTTAAGTGCGTAAATAAAATTTGATTCATCCAAAATTGTTTTAGGTACAAATTCTACGCTGCAGAAAACGTAAAAAAAAAAGAAAAAAAAGTTTTTGCCAATATTACCGTAAATTATTTTTGTTAAATGTAGTGAAATCTCCTATTAAGGTACTCCCGTTGGACCGGATAATTTTTCCTTTAAATATAGGTGTCCCATGTTCGGAGGTTTCACTGTACTTATATCAGTTATTTCACATCATATTTAACATTTTTCACTTTTACATATGGTCAAAAAGCAATAACAATGAAAAATATTTTACCTCTTTTCTTCCATATTTTTTCCTCGGTTAATATTTTGTCAATATCTTTGCGAAATGCTAATTCGAACAGCAGTAAGTAAAACACGCCGACATCTGGTGTTTGTCCCGGATAAAATTTCATTGTGTGTTTAATCAGAAGGAGGGTTTTGTCCAAATTTGTCGTTTCTGCGGCTTTTGGATATGCTTTCCTCACTAGCTTTTTGAACTTTTGAGGCTACAATGGGAAAAAGAAAAGAGAGATAATATTATTTATATTATCACTTATAAATGTTCTTTTCTTGAAAATATGCTATATTTTCTGCAATAGAGTTGGGGGGGGGAGGGGGGTATAAAATATAATGTAATTAATTATTGCAAAACTAATATATTTTTAATTATATACAATTCCATGAATTCTATGACGACATTCTGAAGAAAGAGCGTTATTTAGTAAGTAATTGTACAATAAACAATCTCCCCTCCCCTCGCTCCAATTATCTCACACATATATATGATCTCTCTCTCATAATATTCAAACAGGTGTGTGTTCATATTTCAATCTTTGACTTTTATTCTCCTATTCGTGCATGATGTTTCTGTGTGGTGGTATAACAGCTATACATATATATATATTATATATAAATGTATATATATATATATATATATATATATATATATGTATGTTTTATAATGTGTAATTTGACATAGCTATTTGGGATAATAATTTCATTGCATTTGGTCAGTTATTTCTGTTTCAATGGTTAATTTTTGCAATAAGTTTTTATATATATATATATATATATATATATATATATATATATATATATATATATATATATATATATATATATATATATATATATATATGGTTGCTGCTGTGTGTAGCTTGGTATTTTAGTTGATAGCTTGAATTAATTTGGTCTCGGCAGGAGAAGGGGGACGTTGTTAACGTAAAAGCCGGTTTTAACCCTGCAGCGCATGTTGTTAGCCATGCCCTCCTGCCTTCAGGTTTAATTTTCCTGGTATTGATTTTTCGTTAGTATTTTGAGTTTGGTTATTTTTGTTTTATAGTTTTAATTGGTTATAGTTTAGAGTTCAGTTGATATATTGTTATTTGTTTTGGCTACATAGCGTGGTTAATGTAAATGTATAATTGTGTTTTAGTATATATATATATATATATATATATATATATATATATATATATATATATATATATATATATATATATATATACGAAGTAGAGTCAATAAATTCCCGGAGTGGTCGCCTACCTTCACGCAGTTGTTTGTTGGAGGGGAAATATCTTTTTGGAGGTTAGCAGCACTGATAAGAAAAACACACAGGCATCTGGAATTCATTTCCGGTACTGTTGGCGTTAGCTGCAGATCATTTCTGACAAAGCGAATTTTTCATTCGTCGGATTTTGAAATGTCGTCTTTAGAGCAGCGTGCACATATCAAATTCTGCGTTTTGCTCGAGAAATCGCCTTCTAAGACGTTCGAGATGCTGAAGAAAGCATACGGGAACGATGGCATAAGCGTTTTCATAAAGGTCAGCAAAAACATCACCAAAGAAGGAAAATGTTCGCTTGGACAAAAGCCGAGGGAAAGTGATGTTGGAGATGTTTTTCGATTACGAGGGCGCCATTCAGTACGAATTTATTCCTGAAGGCCAAACTGTCAATAAAGAACTTTACCTGGAGATCCTTAAAGACTACGAGATGCAATCAGACGAAATGACCTGAAAATCAGCGACAAATGATTGGTTTCTTTTACACAACAATGCTCCACCACATCGCGCTCTGATTGTGAAAAATTACTTTGCCAGACACAGTGTCACCACTCTGGAACACCCTCCTTATTCTCGAGACCTAGCACCAGTGGATTTTTACCTGTTTCCACGGCTGAAAATGAAATTGAAGGGACACAGTTTTATGGATTCAGATGAGAGGATCGAAAATGCGACGAAGCTACTGAAGACGTCTCAAAAAATGGATTCAAGGAGTGTTTTGAGCGCTGGAAGAAGTGTGTGGATGCAGGAGGAAAGTACTTTGAAAGTCAATAAGGTAAAATTATTGCTCTATTTTTTAATAATTTGTAATTGACCTATACCGGAAACTTTTTGACTCTACCTCGTATATGTATGCAATCAATAAATCTTTTCTTATTTAAATTTTAAACATTTGTCTTTTACATTCTCCATTTCCCCATATTTAAATATTATTTTACCTATTTTTCTTATTATTCACTATTACAGAAAACTTAAATTAAATGTTAATTTACATATATTTATTATTATGAACTCATAAATAAATTTTATAAATCACCTAAATTTATTATTCTGCACTGTTATGGAAATTTTATTTAAATGTTTGACTTTTATTCTCCTATTTGTGTATGATGTTTCTGTATGGTGGTATAACAGCTATATATATATATATATATATATATATATATATATATATATATATATATACAGGGGTAGGAAAAACTACTTTTTTATTGTAGCGAACTACAACTACAACTTCTTTGTGGAAAATGTAGTTAACTACAACTACAACTACTTACTTTAAAAAAGTAGCGACTACAAAAGACTTTTCAAAAGTAGCCACAACTTCGCTACTTTCAAATTTTGTCAAAGTGTTCAATTTCCACTAGAAATTGAAGACACGGATTAAATAATAAAGGGGCATCTCGTTGTATCGCATCTGCCGGGATACAATTAAATATGCAACATAACCGAGGGCATTAAACAATTAAGAAACATACCATACAAGGAAATATTTTGTGTTCGTCTCGAAAACGTTAGTTTATATACACTTAACAAATTTCGTAGCAAAATTAAAAGGGATATTATAATCTAGGAAATTACAGAAAAACAACCCTAAATGCAAACAAAAAATAAATCTGTAAATGGTGTAATTCCAAATAATAAGAAACCCGGCGTTAAAACATGAAGGCTTCAACAAGTAAATAGACAGGTGTTGCCAACAAGAAAATTAATTCCTTTGGTGGGTTAGTACTTGATTTCTGCAGCAATAGTCAATGAAAAAAATCTATGACTTCATGCGATGCGTTGCTATACACTGCAGCTGAGATTTGCTATTGCGATTCGGAAATTTTTGAGTAGAACAAATTCTGCACAAAAGAAGCGAGTTTCGACCACGTGATTTGCAGAATGGCACTTTTTTTCTCTCCTGAAGTAGCGTTAAAAGTAGCGTCGGTTCTCGCTACAAACTACTGATTTTTTTTGTATCGTGTTACTCGCTACACTACACTGTACAAAATGTAGCGCGCTACACTACAAACTACTGTAAAAAGTAGTTATTACAGTAGTTTCGCTACTTGTAGCGTGCTACTTCCGATCCCTGTATATATATATATGTATATATATAACTGTTGCATGTGGTGGTATAACATGTATATATATATATATATATATATATATATATATACACAATCAATAAATCCTTTCTTATTTAAAATTTAAACGCTTGTCTTTTATATTCTGCATTCCCCCCATATTTAAATATTATTAACTATTTTTATTATTATTCACTATTACTGAAAATTTAAATTAAATGTTAATTTACATATATTTATTAATTATGAACTCATAAAGAAATTTTATAAATCATTTAAATTTATTATTCTCCACTCTTATGGAAATTTTATCACGTTCGAATGTTAATTTATCACGAAGTTTTATCACGTATCGAAATTCTATCACGCGAGATATCACTTTCACTAAAACTCAAAAATTAATGCCTGATTTTTTGTATTTTGCAAAAAATCTGCTGTCTTGTTTTAAAATCTCAGCCACCCTAGGATTTCAAACTGCTATATCTCAGCCATTTTTAAAGATAGAGGCAAAATAAAAAAAAATGCTCTGGAATCCTTGTATCAAGGCCTAACACTTAAATAAAAAATAAATTTTAATTTCTATTTTTTTGTATATTTTTTAGTTTTAAATCTTTTAGTGGTCAAAATTTTGAAACAAGACGGCGGACCAAGCTGGCCAACGAACGCGGTCGAGATCTTGATGAGCTTAATACACACACTTAGTTACATCCAAATCGGTTTATAAATACAAGTGCTCTGGTTTTAAGATCTGCGGGTCATGATCTGAAAAATATACAGAAATTTTTTGGAATTGCTTTCATCCGAACAGTTGCAGTAGGTAACTTTTTACTTTTTTGTAACAAAAGCTACATAAAAACCGTTTATTTCCATTTAATTGCAATTTTTTTTATAGATCGCAGTACAATATCAGATTTGGTTTAACTAATTCTGCATATTTATGATTATATTCACAACTTGTCTTTTCACTCCATGGTTGAATAAATCAACTTAAGTCTTTAATGATTCTTTTGTACTTATTCTGTATAGAGTGATAATGTTTGTGGCAACAAATACAAATCATCATAAATTATTTTTTAAATTACTATGTGACGACTATCTGGGATTGTTATTCAGGATTTGAATACGTTATTTATTCTATTAATTATTATTATTTTTTACATCTCATTTCTGTTTTTTTTTTTCATGTACGGTTTCCAAAAGCGTTTATTATTTTAGCTTATTATAACTTGTTTCAACAAGGAAAAAATCGTAATTTTTTTCTGGAATATGCGGTAATTTTGGCCTGACAATTTTGTCACAGTTCCATATGTATTTCAATAATTCACTATCTTCAATTTTCATTTATCTTTTCTTAGTTATATATTTTCTTCTTCTTTTTTTGAATATTATTCAAAACAGATATGACTTCATTTTCCAATTTATGATTTTTATTCTCCCATTTGTGTATCATGTATCTGTGTTGTCTTATAATGGTTATATATATATATATAGTTATTATTAACAAAAGTTTTATGTACATATATATATGTATATATATATATATATATATATATATTTAATAATAAAATGTAGCAATTTTAATTCTTACAAAGATGACGTATATTCACAATAGGACCGGAATTGTTCCTTTCAAGCTTTATTAAACATAAAAACAAATATATACATAGCAATACAGTCATCTAAGCAGGTTTTAACTATTCCAAGTCTAGATTAGGTCTCAAGTCTGAACCGTTCATCACTAAATAGTAGAAAAGTGACTGTGTCAATGAGAAGTTATTATATAATTCGTTAATCGAAAAATGAAATAAAGTAAGAATTGTTTATTGAATTTTCGAGAACGATGGAGAAATATATGTTCAGGATTTAAAATAAAATAAACTAGAAAAAGTAAAGAATAACATGAAAAATATTAAAAACTTCCAAACTAGAACATTTGAAGAAAAAGTAATAATCACTAAACCATAAAAAGAATAATTAAAATTCTTGATATATTAAAAGAATATTAAAAATGTATATTGCACACGCACACACACACATTAAATATACAATTTAAGTCAAGATATTTGTTCCAATTCTGATTTCAAAACTTTTAATTTACTTTAAAATATTGTTTATTTTTTAGAACTGCTTATACATTTTAAAAGTAAAAAATAACTTACTTTGAGAACTTTGAATAGTATATCATATTGTTGAGGCCATGTTGTAATTCCTTTTGACTTCAATGCTATGTAATTATTTGTTAAAACTTCAGCGGTCAACACAGCAAGGCACCAGGTGTCATATTTCATCCCGTTAATTCCAATACGCACGAAACTTTCAGGTGGTCTGTAACAAGCCTCCGATCCAGTTTCATAGCTAATTAAATAAAATGAATGTCAGTAACCAGTTCATTGTCTTACTATTTTGTTTAACCCAGGTTAGGCCAAGCATAGAAATTTTATAAAATGTGGTATTATTTGCATTGAAATTTGCTTAAATTACATTCATGAAGACACGAAAAATGTTTCATGCAAGAAAAATAATATTTTTTTTTAATTTGACGTTACCATTATTAATTTATCATTAACAATTTACCATTAAATTTAAATAAAAAAATTTAAGTTTTCTTATTGCATTTGTTTTATTTTTATTTTATTTACAGAACTTGCAACTTTACTCCATTATAAAAACATATGATTAATCTCAAGCGGAATAATAATACATTTTCAAAAAATCGAATTTGTCAATAACCGTTTCAAGTAAAACACCAGCGTATTTGGAAAATTTCTCTACAGAAAGTGATTACTTCAATTGAATTACTAATATTTTATAGATATCTCCAGAACAATTAAAAATAGCAGAAAAATAAAATTAGTGAAAAATATACGTTACAGTGTTAATAAAAATATACTTATTGAAATGGTGCGTTTACGCACCTTTGGCCAAAAATGGTTAAAAAAAAAAAAAAAAAAAAAAAGAAATATTTTTAAAATGCTGCAGTAATGCGTTACATGTTACACCGATTCCTGAACTTCATTGTTAAGCGACTCCCCTTAGTGAAGTATGAAATGTTTTCGTCACCCACAAATGTTACACTGTAGAAAATGACGAATGTTTCTGAATCTACGAAAATATAATATAATGCCCAATAAATTTATAATATAAACTTATCCTTGTTAACCATGATTCTGAACAGTGTTTCTTTATCTTTAGAAACCTCAGACATCGATCGCATTTCGAGATTTAAAGAATCATTTAGAAAACAAAATTTCACTAGCTGCCCGTAATTTTCAGAAACGTTTACGAGTAGCTTTTAAAGTGTATTAATCAGTTTTCTAAGTCCGGAATAATAATTTTTTCCGATGCTGTTCATTCTCAAGTAAACATTTTCATGTTCAACAAATATGTTTAACAGACAGACATGCAAAATGAACGGCGTTAACATTAACATTAAAATTATGATTATTTCTTTACACTTTCATGTATAAATTAACTTATGCAGCTGAAAACGTTTAATTGAGAATGGATGACATTCGATAAATAAGGTATTCCAGGCTGAGGTAACTGATTAATACACTATAAAATCTATTCGGAAACGTTTCTGAAAGATACGGGCAGCTAGATAAAATTTTATTTTCATAAATAATTCTTTAAATTTTGGAAATGTATTGCTTTCTGGGGACTCAAAAGACAATGGAAGACGCTTTTCGGAATGTCGGATAACTCCGAAGATTATATTATATTTTCGTTCATGTTTATAGTATATTTTCATAAAATAAGAAACATTGATCATTTTTTACACACTGTAAAAAATGACCAATCTTTCTTATTTTATGAAAATATACTATAACCACGAACGAAAATATAATATAATCTTCGGAGTTATCCGAAATTTCAAATAGCATGTTACATTGTCTTTTGAATCCCCAGACACGAATACATTTTCAAAATTTAAAGAATAATTTATAAAAACAAATTATTTTTAGCTGCCCGAATTTTTCCGAAACGTTTCCGAAGGGTTTTTATAGTGTATTAATTGGAATACCTGTTTTTCAAATGATATCAATTCTGAAGTAAACATTTTCATGCTCAAAAAAATGTTTAACAGACAAACATGCTAAATTAACAGCGTTAACATTAACATTACAATTAAGATTATTTCTTTACTGTTTCATGTATAAATTAACTTATGTGGCTGAAAACGTGTACTTGAGAATGGATAACATTTGAAAAACAGGTATTCCAGCCTGAGGACACTAATTAATACACTATAAAAACCCTTCGGAAACGTTTCTGAAAAATTCGGGCAGCTAAAAATAATTTGTTTTTATAAATTATTCTTTAAATTTTGAAAATGTATTCGTTTCTGGGGATTCAAAAGACAATGTAACATGCTATTTGAAATTTCGGATAACTCAGAAGATTATATTATATTTTCGTTCGTGATATAGCATATTTTCATAAAATAAGAAAGATTGGTCATTTTTTACAGTGCAGTGTAGGGGATCTAGGGATTTTCGAATCCTACGGAAAAAGTTCACTTTTGCATATAGAATGCATATGATAACAGAAGTAGGTAATACTAAAGTGAGAGTGGAATAATCAACACTTATTATTATTATTTTTTTCACTAACGTCCGAAAAAAAAAATATTTATTACAGAATGCATTTTAAAAAATTTGCTTTAAAGTGAATAGAAATTATGACATTGTTATGCATTAGTGACAGAACCTCAATCCTCTTTCTACATAAAGTTTTATAAAACACTCACTCAGAAAAAGGAATTGATTAAAACTACAAAACATGTTTTGTTGAGTACATTTTGGTTGTTTTAGCAAAATTCAAGTAAAATTGAACCATTTTACTTGAATTAACAAAACATTTTTTGCTGACGATAGAAAATTTTTTTTTGGAATTGCAAAAAAAAAAAAAAAAAAAAAAAAAAAAAAAATGTTGATTTAAACAAAATTTCCATTGACCTATATTTAAAAAAAATTTTTGTTTAAATATAGGTCAATAAAAATTTTGTTTGAATCAACAAAAAAATTTTTTTTTTTTGCAACTCTAAAAAAAATTTTTGTATCTTCATCAAAAAATGTTTTGTTAATTCAAGTAAAATGGTGTTCAATTTTACTTGAATTTTGCTAAAACAACCAAAATGTACTCAACAAAACATGTTTTGTAGTTTTAATCAATTCCTTTTTCTGGGTGCTGTCTTTACACAAAATTGTTTATCTATATTTTATAAATATGTCTTCGTTATAAAATTGTAGTTGTAACATTTTGATTTTACTATATTTGTACAGCAGATAAAATTAATTGTACTCTCTTAAAACGAAAGAGTGGATTTGGCTTCTCAGAAAAGAGCTGCAATTTATTGGATCGTAAATGAGTTGATTTTTAAACGCTTCACTCATCTTGATCTGAATTTTTATTTTTCTAATGCACTCCAGAAGAACGAATACTAAGCAACCCAAGTCGATAAAAAAAGCACTCTTTTGCGAGCGGACATGTCAATGCGGCTGACCTGACCATTCGCTGAGCAGACGACAGGCATGCGTCATCGAGTATGCAAGCATTTCGCCTTCCGGACAACTGGCAGCACGTTTTTGACTGTTGAAATATTATTCGCGCTGTTCAAACGGGCAATTTTAAAGAAGGAATACTTGTAAAAGGTAAGAATTTCTTCTATTTTAAATACTCTAATCATGTTTTTTATAATGATTCTGTTTTATATTTATTGTTATTTTATATATGGCGTGATATTTTTCAGTTTATATCAATATTTTTAACAAATATGTCTTAACCCTAACATTTAGGACTATTTACACCCGAACGAACATTTAGAGATCTTTTGAGTTGGAAGGATAAATATTAAAAAATGTTCTAAAATATAATTATACAAATCCTTTGCCTCTCATTTTAAGTTTTTTTTAATGTTGTTTCAATAAATATGATTTATAAATAGCACTTAGTAGCAATTTTATCTTTTAAAGAAAATGTCTCGGCGGTACTGTGCGTTTGTTTATATATATATTTTTTAATGATGTTTCAGAACTCTAACTTTCATAATACTATAAATTGAAAATTGACTTGTCTGACTTTAAAAATATTGTTTTAAAGTAAACAAATTATATTTCTTATTTTTTTCTCAGTCTGAAGAATTTTTTTCCTGGATATTTTTATTGACCTGCCTTGTTTTTCGAATGCGCATACATAAGTTTTAGTCATTTCATGCTGCTGAGAGTTAGATTATTTGAAATGTATCTCAAATATATAAGAAAAGCTTTAGAATATCTATTTCATGTTGACAAAAACTTTTAAAAAGTAGCTTTATTAGTATATATACTGTTTTTCTAATATTTTAAAATAAATATACTTGATTTGTGAAGCTGTATAAATCCCATATTTTTTGTATCATATGTTGTTAAAAATAAGGTAAATATCTCCATTCCCGTATATTCACTGTGTGAATATTCCTAAATAGTATTAGGATTAAAACATTTAATGATAATATTGATATAAACTGAAAAATATCATGCAATGTATAGAATAATATTGCATAGAAAACGTAATCATTATAATAAAATAAAAAAAAGATTAAAATATTTAAATCAGCAGAAATTCTTATGTTTTCAAATATTCCCTTTAAAATTCTCTTTTTGGGTCGGGAGGGGAGGGGGGGGTATTTATTTCAAGCAGCTCAGAAACAACAACAAAAAAAAAAAAAAAAAAAAAAAAAAAAAAGATACTTTTCACTTAATTGTTGAATATATACATATATGTAAACATAGATATGTATACATTCAATATGCAAATTACTTTTTGTTTTCTAAAATAATAATCTACCTGTTCATGAAATTTATTATTTTACACTGAAATATTACATTTTACCATGAATTTTAATTCCCCTTCCCCTCCTCAAGTATGAGTTAGTTATAAATCACTCAAGTGCTACTGGATTTAACCTTCATTGATTTGATTTCACTCAAGTATGAGTAAAATAAAGATAACTCAATCATGAGTTGCTTGAAAACAACTCGTTCACTCGAGTTGTTTCAACTCTTCATGAGAAGCTGACTTTCAAATCGTGAGATGAGTGGATTTCGGCTCAACTTGAGTTATTTTGGCTCTTTCGTTTTAAGAGAGTACAGTTTTAAAAACACGACCAATCGTTGGCTGACCTATCAGAACATCACACCCGACCCATAGTTTGGAAGCGCTGTGTTAAACTGTTAAGCAACAACAATCTTCCAGTTAAGGTGGTTCTCAAATGACGGGCTCAATTATATCAGTTGGTCACGGGTTGTTATATCAGTTTTTATATTATAATTTTCATTTTCATCTTTTGATAATAGTAAAAGGCTAATTCAGCTTACCTGAAATTTACCATCGCGCGAAGAATTATATCCACAGTAAGATCCTAATACTTATCCTTTTGATTCATCATCGTATCACTATTTTGGGATTAGAAGTAATATTGGTAATAAATAACTAATTTCACATGTAATGAGTAGATATCCATTTTGGTTTGAATATAATATTATTCACTTTCTTGACTATATATACATTTATTTCGCGTTTGGAGTCTGCTTAAAAGTGCTCCATTTTTATATTAAATTTAAGATATATACACACAATCATTCGGACGTCTTTAAAATTCAGTTACATCTTACATACTGAAAGAGTTTATATTAAGTGCACACGCGCGGTATCAGTTGAAGAGGGGCAGTCTGGAGTATATCTGGTTTGATTAGTTTCGACATAAGGTCCATCTGGTTATATTCAGTTTGGTTCGCAGCTGCTGTTATCACTTGATGTACTAGAGTTAATTGGAGTCTGGTTTTTAACATTTAGTGTTTTTCGCTGCGATGTTTACAAGTATGCACTGAGTGATGTTCGATGCGTTCTTTCCATCGTTCACAACACGTGGAGATTATTAATGGGTAAAAAGGTTTCTCCGTCATTTTTAAACATAAACTCATAAAATTGGCAGAAATGACTGTTGCAGAGATTTAGAATCGAAATGACTATTGCAGAGATTCAGAATCGAAATGAGTTTTCCTTTCTTTCTTTCTTTCTTTTTATAAATAAATTATTTATTGAGTTATAACCGATTCGTGTGACGTGACAACACGTTTTCCTTTTTTTCCGCTGAAGCAGGGGAAATTCGGCATTTTTCTGATAGATATGCTGCCTTTACCAAAAAAGGGGAAACGTTTTTCGATTACATAGTTTCTGAATAACAACGCCTCTCCATTTCATGCCTTTCCGAACAAAAATGAATTAAAAATGTGTCTGAAAGTAGAATCTTTGGATTTGGGAACAGCCTTAAATTAAAAAGCAGGAAATTTTTAATTTTTGGAAAATATAGTGAACCGCCGAATTCTTTTTTACTTTTCCTAGAAAAGCTATCAGTGAGGTAAAACCTTTTGCGTTTGGTACAACGTGCGTGGTGCACACAGGAAATAGGCGCAAAGCATTTTAACCCTTTATCTACTGACGGTACTTTTAAGTACCATCAGAGAAAACTTTATATAAAATTTCTTTAATCTGTCTAATAATGATAATAAGGTTTTGTTTTTATATACAAAATACTTTTCTTTATCACATTTAGAAAGCACAGCAAAACAGTGAAAGCTAAATATTTTATAAAGTGGTATTTTTCTCAACCTTTTACATAAGTGTACATCTTCTCTTTTTAAAAATTGTTATATGAAAATTTTGCAACTATAAAAACCTTTCTATTTAATGATAGGATCACAATAGATTTATTTACATTTTTCCGATAAAGAATTGTGATATTTCCTTAACAGCATTTTCTGTTAATTAATCTAATTATTCTTGTAAATATTTCATAAAAAAGAGCTATTACTACCACATTATTAAATCAGTTTTAATGAAAAACCTTATCTAAATTTCATATTATTATAATATAAATTGTCTAATATAACTTCAGACACCAAGGAAAATAATTATTGAGATTGAACAATTTGTTGATTCATAATTCGGTAGATAAAGGGTTAAGCGGGTAAGGAATATTTAAAAAATACATATTATTTTATTAAAATATTTTTTTTTGAAAATTTAATTGAGTTTTATAGATTTACTTCGAATGAATTAGTTAAAATCACTTATATGTTATTATTCTTTAAAACGAATGTGATAGATTTTTATCAGTTTTAACTGAACACAAAAATGGGATTTTAAACTTACGAAAAAGCGTAAGCCTTTTTATCATTGCATCCAATTTTTAGATGCCACCTAGGTTGGACTGACGTTATTTCTTATTGAAAATTACCCCTCTCCCCACATTCTAATCACGTGACATGTTAGCCGACTAGAGCGTAAAAGAATCGTGTTTAATGTGCATGAAATGGAAAATGCCTTTTAAACTTGGCTTTTCCATTAAAATTACGAGACAAGAGGGAAATCACTGCGTTTGCCACACGATTAAGGTTGTTGGAGAGACAAAATGCCATTTGTGCTCATTTTTAGATCAATTTTTGTAAAAAAAAAAAAAAAGGAATAAATAACAAAAAAAGTCAGATTAAAAATTTTAGCCGCCAGATAAAAAAAGTTGGTTGCCAGTGGCGACCTGGCGACCGATTTTGTCAAACCCTGCCCATAGCCATATATTGTTGTGAATAAGAAGATAGATTTTCATTAGGCGTCGGATGGTTTCACTTGGAATTTCTTAAATGAATTTCCATTTTCGAACAAGTATGAGTTATATAATTCTGACAATTTAAAATGAAAGCGTAAGCCTATTCAAGTTTTCTCTACTCACTGTGCAAGGAAAGAAATTGAAACGTATTTAAAATAACAGTATTTCTAAATAAAGATAAACTACATCAATCTTGTGATATTAAAAAGCAGTGAAGTTGTTCTCCAGAATTTTGAATCCAGAAATTTCTTGGCGCTCATTACTTAAATCACAGTTCTACATGAAAAATGTTAATTACAAGTAACTTGTTTTACATACATACATACATTGGCCAAATTATTAGTCCCATTCGTAAAAAATTCCCAAAACCTTGTTGCTAAGAGCATTAAATTAAAATAAATCATCCTAGTAGTGTAATAAGCTATTCAAAAGATTACACTGAATATTGGCTTCAATATATATGAGATATTTTGCGATTGTTTTGTTTTATTTTCTATAGGTGAGTGGTAACATTAATCCTTACAAAATCCAGAAAATTTGTTCTGTTTACGTTATTTGCTTGCAAGTTACAAACCAAATAATATTACTTCTAATTTTTTATTTTATTGTTTTAAATGTTTCTCTAATCTTTTTTGGAATTAAATGCAGGTTTTTAACTGAAAAATAATATTGTTTTCTATAAATTATTAATTTATTTTCCATAGAAGTGATAAAAATGGGTGGCAGGAAAGCCATTTCTCCAACATATTCCTTTTTTCATGCAAAATCTAACTTGACCCAAGCTGAAATTGCCAATACACTTTCTGCGTCTCAAAAAACTATAATAAGGGTAATGAAAAACATCAATTTGAATGAAAATGAAACACCGAACAGAGTTTGACGATGTAGAGGAAAACGGATTTCTTCACAACCTGATGATAAAGTTTTACTTAATTTGAGCAGAAATAGCAGAAGAAATTATTCAAGACAGTTGAAAGCTACACTGGGTAACCAGGGCATTGCTTTGAGCACAAGAATCATCCACAGAAGACTTTTTGAGGCTAGCTACAAGGGCTATTGTCCAAGGAAGAAAGCTAGTCTGACTAAAAATATAAAAAGGCCACAACTTACGTGGACCAAATCGTTTAAAAACTGGGTTTACCAAGGATTTTTTTTAATTATGAATTTTATAGAATCTCTACATGAGACAACAAAAATATATCCCTCTGCCAGTCATCAGCTATCCAGTTTTTAAGCGATTAGGCCCACGTCAGTCGTTACCTTCTGATGGCTTCAGTTAGCTTCGGTTTCTTCATTGGACGATAGGCCATGTAGCCATCCTCTAAAAGTCTTCTGTCGATGGTTTTTGCGCTCAAAGCAATGCTCTGGTTACACAGTGCAGCTTTCAACTGTCTTGAACAACTTTTTCTGCTATTTCTGCTCAAAATCAGTAAAAAAATTTCATCACCTTGTGAGAAAATCCGTTTTCTTCCACATCGTCCAACTCTATTCGGTGTTCCATTTCCATTTAAATTGGTGTTTTTCTGTATCCTTACTACAGTTTTTTGGGACACAGTAAATCTATTGGCAATTTCAACATGGTTGAAGTTAGAATTTTGCAAGAGAACATGAATCTATCCCCGTTTACTTGGAAAAATATCTTTCCTGCCATCCATTTTAATTACTGCTATAGAAAATTCCTTAACCCTTCTTTGCATGAGTTTTTCTTTTACAATTGTGTTTTTTTTTTATACATATATCAAATTATAGACACCAGAAATTTTAAGATAGATTTTTAACTTTGTTCAGCAACATAGTTCTCGGGAAATTTATTGGATTAATATTTCTATATAAATATAGTGGTGGCGAAGAAGTTGATTTCTTTATTAAAAGTTATATAAACAGTGATGGAAATTTACATCGCTATGCAATTAAGGGTTACACAACGTTATTTTTCAGTTAAAAACCTGCATTTAATACAAAAAAGATTAGAGAAACATTTAAAACACTAAAATTAAAAATTAGAAATGACATTATTTGGTTTATAACAGGCAAACAAACAATGTAAACAGAACAAAATTTCTGGATTTTGTAATGATTAGTGTTGCCAGTCACCTATGAAAATATAAACAAAACAATCGCGAAATATCTCATTTAAATTGAAGTCGGTGCTCAGTGTAATCCTTTGAATAGTTTGTTACACTACTAGATTTATTTTAATATAATAATCTTAGAAACAAGGTTTTAGGAATTTTTTTTCGATTGGGACTAATAACTTGGCCAATACTGAATACGTATACATATGATCTTGATACATTACCAAATATCCAGGACCGACCGAAAAATCAAATACCAAATAACCAAATTAACTAAACTTTATAAACTATTAACGTAAACTCAACCCATAACACTAAAAATTAAAATTGAAACGCAATGAAAACAAACGAAACCATTCGAGACAGGCGACTGCGACATGCACTGCTGACACAGTAACTCTCATATTTCGTTAAAACATGTTTTTTTATTAAAAATCGCAGTTAATTCAAAATTAAATCAGCATTGTTTTCTTAAATAAAATGAAAGTTTTATTTTTTTATTTTTTTATTTTTTTAAAGGAAATGTTGCCACAAAAATAAAATACCGCATCATATCATGCTCAATAATGATTATAAAAAAAAAAGTTCAAAAAAGATAAAATGTAACGTCTATGCACGGGTTTATTTTATATTTAGGATTTAAAATCAAAATTGAAGTATAAATGTTTAGATGAAAAAGACGCCATCGTTCGATCAAAGCAGTGGCATTTGACGTGTAGACGTCATCCCCTAATACAGTTAAAATACGATTGCTATTTTTTATTCTCTCGCGTGCTTTTTGCTATCTCTGATCAGTTTTTACTGTAAATTTGTTGGAATAAATGAGATGATATTCTGGTTTGATTAACGTTATGTGCACATATTTTTATCCCTGGGTTTTCTTTAGAAATTTAAACCTGCATCTAAAAAATATTAGATATTGCGAAAAAGTATCAGTTTTTTATAAATGTTCATCAAAAACGGCAACATTTTTACTTTTCAAAGCGTTTCTATAGCAATATAAGCTTCAAATTTTTGTTTCATGAAATTTCTCTTACTCGTGGCTTTTGCAATATTAATTTTGCAATAATACTTAAAAAATTATACTGTTAAAAGATAACAGATATTACCTTTCTCTTTCTGTAGAGGAGTGTCTTGCAAAATTAAATCCACTAAGTTTAGCTCTATTGTCTGAAGTTATAACTATGGTATTGGGATGGATATTTAAATGCATGAATCCTGATGAGTGGAGTTTCTTCAGCCCCATTGATACTTGTTTGATCCAGTCGAACACATATTCTATGGCCAAAGGGGATTTTCGGAAAAGCTTATCGTCTATTTTTTCTTTTAAAGAAAAAACTCCTGCTTCTGTGTAGATTAAACATGTCTGTAACTTCCACAGATATTCATACTGGATAGCCCGAACTGTATAAGGATTCATTATCTTTTCAAAATCAAATTTCCTGGTCTCTGACTTGTTTTTCGTAATTAGGAGAACAGCTATCTTTTTATTCTTGTCTTTGTCATCTATTTCAATTGTCGCAGAAAATTTACCTCGACTAATCATTTGATAACAGGAAAACTGTTTTTCTTTAATCACCATATCTATAATATTTGGAGGATCCATTTTGATGTTTTTCTTCCTTTTCAAGCAGAAAAATTTGATAAACTGCAAAGATGCTAAAATATAAAGATTCAGATTACTATTTAATATTTAGTCAACATATTACATGCTTTAGAATTTCTTTTACAACAACATAGAGGGTTTTATATTTCATAATGGTAAATTGGAGTTCTTATAATTTGCATTGTTTCGTTACATGTATTGTTGTAATCGATTTTATAATTCATTTATAGTTTACATTGTTTCGTTACATGTATTGTTGTAATCGGTTTTATAGTTCATTTATCAAGATGATATTTTCTCTGTAATAATGAGGGATTTTCATAATAACAATGAGAATTTACTTGCAACTTGTGTTTTACGGCAACAATCAAATACGTTTACGTAATATGAAAATATTTTGGTGAAACGTTCAAACACTAAAAATTATAAAATGGATCGGGAAAAGTGCTCCATGCTTGATGCGAAAATCTTTTTTTTGTAAAAATCTCTCTTATCCTTTTGTTAAGGATTTTAAGCAAAGTTAACCTGCATAAAGCCTTAATAGGTAAAAATAATTGCAAGTAATCTTTTTTATTGAAAATATTTAAGATAGTTTGTTTTTATGTTAAAGAAGCGCAATCTTCCGCTGGTAACATGAATATTGCAACTTTAGTGAAAATTGCACCTAGAGTAGTTGTTCCATTTCCACTTTTAACCCTCTCACTGACAAAGCATTTAAGCTATTACGGATCTAAAACCCAGCATAGCACGATTTTAAAATACAGCGCAAAAACAACCCCGCTCTTTCCCATTTCTCGTTGCAAACCGGCCTTATATTTGACTCCCCCCCAATCCAATTAGTCACAGAAGGGGAGATAAGAACTCTTGGAAGGGGAGTTAGAAAATTCCTAGACGTAATCGTCTCTTTCACCCATCCTGTGTGAGCTACTTCTGTATTATAACCAGTGGAAAACCGATCAAGTGTTTCCAAATGATTTTTTAGACCTTGCAGATTAATTTAACAGCTTACAAAAATGATGGGCGTTAGAAATCTGCTATAACATACTTTAAGCCTCTAGATTTATTCTATATTTTATATTTTTTATAGTATTTGTAAATGAGAATTTCGCTTATTTCATGGGTTATTATACTATTATTTCTTATTTTCACAGATAAAATTTGGTTGACTGCAGATTGACACAGAGATTCTGCTGTTAGGATTATGTGTACTGCATTTTAAATTAATACAATTCAATACTTACTAAAAAAAAAGAAAGAAAAACCCAGAATGAATTTTCAAATTTAATTTAGGGAATTATTAAATATTTATATATAACCTTTAATTCTTATAACTAATTGTAACCTACTTGACAAATAATGTGTTTGAAATAAATGCATTACATTGAGCTAACCAAGAAAATGATTTTTTTTTCTGGAAAACTACCATTTAATATATATATTATATATATATATAAACGTGTGTTTAGTTAATTTTTTTTGTATGTATGCAGCATTTCAATTGTTTTGTTTTTCTCTAGACAATTTCAATAAATTTCTTCTCTGTGACTTGAAGCTGTTGTTAAAACGTTTAAATATTACACATAATTAGTGAATGGATTGAAAATTGATACATGAATTAATACATAAATCACAAAATACATGAATAATTGTCTAATTTTTTCTGTATAAGATATGTTTACTTTATTAATCAGATGAAACCAAGGGCGGCGCTAGAAGGGTATGTGAAAATGTCCCCCCGTCGAGTCAAAATTTAATTATCGTTGAGAAATATACTTTGACTCGGCTGCAGAGACCTGCATCGGGTCGGGTAACCCGGTTTTCTTTGCACACGACCCGATCTCAGTCGGGTGTAGGTTAGTTAAAAAAAAATACCCAGGCTAGTTGATAAAAAAAAAAAACCCGCAAGTAGCCCAGACAGCACACTCTATCTATAAGATGTCGATTTATAGTCTAAATACATCTATAACGTCCATGACATCTTTTAGATATGCATAGCATTAAACAAATAGATGTCTATAAGCCATTTCTCATTTAGATTTCTATTAGACGTCTATGACCTGCAATAGACGTATTATATCTATCACTTTTTCGACGTCTAAAGGAAATGCTTTTTTCAACCTCCAGTGGAAATACTTTTCGATTCATCCAATGGATTTGCGAATAACACGTATTATGCTCATCTTATGGAAAAAGTACTCCTACTTCAATGCAACTGCGCGCATGCGGGAACGGAAAGTCAAAGGTCGTTTGAAGACACTCTCGCCGCGGCTGGGGCTGTTGTTTATTTTGTATACAGCGGCAATCTTGGATGTAATTATACTGACAACTTTTGTAAAAGGTAAGTTATTCATTTCTTTATTTACTTTCCTGTGTAGTTTATATAACACTTAATTACTAAATTCTTGTATCTTACATATATACAAGATTTAGGCTTAATGTTACGATAAGTTTCATCAGTCATATATATATTGTGTTTAAAAGGAAAAATACATCCGAAATGTCGCTGTATAAATTGTATAAATGCAGAAATATAATCTCACAGGTACAACGAAAACAATAATGTAATTGTTTTTAGTAGTAACTGAGTGTTAATGAACTACATATTGTTTTGTTTATCACCATTATGAATCCTGACCCCACTGAATCCTTTGAACGCCAGTGTTAGATTATTTATGCACTAAACCATAATATTTATCAGAACTTTCGAATAATATTTAGATTTTACGATGTACATGAACGGAAAAAATAGCTATTATTTATTTTTAAATGAATTCATTTGACAAATTCAGATTTCAAAGGGTAAAAAAAAAAAGTTTTGAACATGTTTGCAACTGAAATACTTATTTATCATATAATTTAGAATTACACTAAAATAACTATATATAAAATTTTGCTAAGACTAAAACTAATACTATAAATAATGTAATTCTTGTTTAAAAAATTACTTTTTTTCCCCTGTATTTATTTATAATTTAGTGTCCCTTCTAGACCAATATTTAAGGGCGCAGCATCCTGCCTGCTCTAAAATTAGCAAAATGCACCGTACCCTTTTTAAAATATCGAAATGCATCCTTAATTATATCCAGAGGTTTCTTGTTAAAATCTTCCCCAATACCAGAGTATATTTCTAAATTAATGTATCCAAAAGCTTGCAAAAAATCATAGACCTTCCTTCTTTCTTTAATAAAAACAGGAGATTATTAAATAAATGTTGTACTGTTTTTGGCTATGATGTCTTACACTCCCACAGTTTATTTCTTTAATCAGTTATAAAAAGGAAAATAGTTGCCAAACTTAGGGGATTTTTTCCTTTTTAAAGGAAAAAATCCCCTAAGTTGGCTACTATGCTTGTATTTAAATTATTGGTTTGGCATGGGCTTGGAAAGCAGGCCAATCAAAAAGTCACCAAACTTCAGTGCATGACAGTATCTCGTCTATTCCTTTTTTTTTTTTTTTAATCGTTACTCAACACAATAATTTTTTTTTCTTGAAGTAATGCCCATTTTCACTGAACAATGACTGTTTTCTGCTTCATTTGTGCTGTTATTATTTTCTAACAACCTGCCCTTTTCTTTCTAGAGTGAACATTGTATAACAATTAAAATTCTGATCCTATATGTATTAAATTTTACATTTTTTTCTTCATTTGTTGTCATTGTTTAACTTGTGTTCGACACATTTTTTTTTTTTTTACATACCCAGTAAAAGATATATATATATATATATTAATTGTGTATTATATGATATTTATGCTTGAGTATATTTTTTCAAATCACTTTGATACTAATCTTTTGGTACTTGTGTGTATTAACCATTAGGGATGCACCGAATATTCAGTATGTAGTATTTAGTCATACTGCTCAATATCTAAAGAAAATGCTTTTTAAAATATTTTTAAAACCCTAGATAACTTTTATTTTTAACTGTCAATAAATAAAAATATTCAGAAAAATTAAGAAATAGAATCATATTTAAATAACTTTTACATTATTTATTTGCTTATTTTTTTAAAGTAACAAGAAAATTAACTGTTATAGTGCAGGGGTCAATGCAGGTTTTTTTTTTTATTATTATTTTTTATTTATTTATTTATTTTTTTTTCCGGACCCATTTTGTGAAAAGTAAAGGTTATTCACAATTGAATCCATTTGGACACTACACTGTTAACTAGTATTTTAAAAACACAAATTGCACAAATTGTGCTTATTAGTTGCTAAAATCAGTGTAAAAATTGTTTTAAACTCATAAAAGAGCTAAAATCCTACATGTTTCGGCTTTAAACTTAAAGCCATCATCGGGGAAGAGGAACAACACAAACGACTACTGATCTTTTAATTTTCGACACGAGAAAATTGAAATCAACAGTATGGAAAAATTTAAATAAAATAAGCGGGCGCTCTCTGTTGCCAAAGAGCGAAAAACAAAACAATGAATTAACAAGGGGTTAAAAATGTATCCCATAGACTAGGTATGTTGAAAGAAAAGTTATCATTACAAATACAATCTTTTCTAATTTTGATTTCCAATGATTCCCTAATGGCGGCTTTAAATGGGTTATTGAACCTATGGATAATTCTTGCTTTATCGAAATTAATTACAGTATCATTATTTTTAGCGTAAAACCGGGAGAGTGCAGTGGATAACTTTCCAAATTTTATGTCGTTTTTATGCTCTTTTAACCTTTCCAAAAACTTTCTTTTAGTCATACCAATGTAAAAAATTATACTATTATTATTTAAGCTAATGGGGATTTCATAAACACCTGCGAATTGATCAGGGGGGATAGGATCTAATTTACATGAAACTAAGTCAACCAATTTTCTGGGAGGAACAGCAATAAGATGGATATTGTATTTACGGAGGGCCCTTTTAATCCTTTCAAATATAATAGGTATATATTGGAATTTACGATAGTTTGGTTTATTATTGCTAGGGACAGGATGCTGAATTAAATGGCCATTGAATTTTTCTATAATTTTCTGTACGTGATGAGCGGGGAAACCATGGTCAATGGCGATATCTCTGATAAAATTAAGTTCATCTTGGATGAATTCACTTGAACAAACCAGAAAAGCACGCTTGATGAATGAATTGAAGGCAGCAATCTTATAAGTGAAAGTTGTAGAGGCATTAAATGGGATTATTGTGTTACTTCTCATCGGTTTACGATAGACTTTACGTTTTAGGTTGTTGTCATCTTTAATTAATTGAATATCCAGGAACGGTAGTGATGAATTTTCTTCTATTTCCAACGTAAACTTAATATTTTCATCTATTTCGTTTATTTTTGAGAGGAAAGATAGCATTTGTATTAATAGATGGGTAAAGAGACACAATATCTAAACTAGCTAGAATAGTTCCTTTAGAAATCTGAATATTTTCTATTTTATGGATAAAATCTTCTGTTGACTGTACAGTTTTCTCTATACAGTGTTCTCCTATCTTTCCTCTCAAAAATAAACGAAATAGATGAAAATATTAAGTTTACGTTGGAAATAGAAGAAAATTCATCACTACCGTTCCTGGATATTCAATTAATTAAAGATGACAACAACCTAAAACGTAAAGTCTATCGTAAACCGATGAGAAGTAACACAATAATCCCATTTAATGCCTCTACAACTTTCACTTATAAGATTGCTGCCTTCAATTCATTCATCAAGCGTGCTTTTCTGGTTTGTTCAAGTGAATTCATCCAAGATGAACTTAATTTTATCAGAGATATCGCCATTGACCATGGTTTCCCCGCTCATCACGCACAGAAAATTATAGAAAAATTCAATGGCCATTTAATTCAGCATCCTGTCCCTAGCAATAATAAACCAAACTATCGTAAATTCCAATATATACCTATTATATTTGAAAGGATTAAAAGGGCCCTCCGTAAATACAATATCCATCTTATTGCTGTTCCTCCCAGAAAATTGGTTGACTTAGTTTCATGTAAATTAGATCCTATCCCCCCTGATCAATTCGCAGGTGTTTATGAAATCCCCATTAGCTTAAATAATAATAGTATAATTTTTTACATTGGTATGACTAAAAGAAAGTTTTTGGAAAGGTTAAAAGAGCATAAAAACGACATAAAATTTGGAAAGTTATCCACTGCACTCTCCCGGTTTTACGCTAAAAATAATGATACTGTAATTAATTTCGATAAAGCAAGAATTATCCATAGGTTCAATAACCCATTTAAAGCCGCCATTAGGGAATCATTGGAAATCAAAATTAGAAAAGATTGTATTTGTAATGATAACTTTTCTTTCAACATACCTAGTCTATGGGATACATTTTTAACCCCTTGTTAATTCATTGTTTTGTTTTTCGCTCTTTGGCAACAGAGAGCGCCCGCTTATTTTATTTAAATTTTTCCATACTGTTGATTTCAATTTTCTCGTGTCGAAAATTAAAAGATCAGTAGTCGTTTGTGTTGTTCCTCTTCCCCGATGATGGCTTTAAGTTTAAAGCCGAAACATGTAGGATTTTAGCTCTTTTATGAGTTTAAAACAATTTTTACACTGATTTTAGCAACTAATAAGCACAATTTGTGCAATTTGTGTTTTTAAAAGTAAAGGTTATTTTTGTAAAATTTTATTATATTTTTGTGAAAAATAACCTTTTGTAATGAAAGTCGAAATCCAGCTACTCAAATTCGATCCAAGCGTTTATTAACAAACTTTTTTAAATACTTTTGCTGAAGTTTTCCTCTCTGGTGAACTTGTTTGTTTGCAAATTACACATTTTAAAAGTCAAAGAATAATAAATAATAGGGGAGACTGGTACACACTGGACCTATGGGCATAGTGGACCACCCCCCTAATATTTTGTTTATTTAAAAACATTTTAAGCTTCTCTTCTATTCTAATAGACAACAGCACTGCACTGATTATTTATAGCGTTCAGAAAATATGTTTATCTCAGATTGAACTATTTTATCCTAATTGGTTGTTTTGATCTTCTAAAAGTAAAATTTTTCAACATTATATTTTAATTTTTTTAGTAATTAAAGGTTGTAGATAAATCCTATAAAACAGCTGCTTTGCAAAGCTAAGATACTTGTTTTTATTTAACTTTAAAGTTAATATGTTTAAAAGAAAGCTATAAACAATATTAATATGATTATTTATTGAATTTCAACATGGGGCACAGTGGTCCACAATCCACTCTGCTCATGTAATTCAGAATGTTCAAAATATTTAATAATTGCTTATTTTCTATAAAGAAATATTGTTTAAAAGAAGTTATTTAACTGTAAAATAAAGTAAACAAAGAAAAATAACAATTTATTTAACATAGTAAGAAATATTTTGTTTTGTATTTACTGCCTGTGATAAATATAACTGTAGTCTAATTGGTGATGATTCTATTCAAGTAAGATTCATGAGATGCAAATTGAATGGAAATCAGTTTATTTTTCCCAAAACTGTAGATGAATCTATTGTTGATGTCAATGATTTCATAATATTGCTCCCAGACCCGAAAGTATTTCAGGAAAATTCCAGGCTCAATCTTACTCATAAGTACTTTGGAATTTCATTTGCAAATTTTAATATGCGCTGATTTTTTTGTACTTAAGTAATAACTTCAACTAAATTGCAATTGTTCCTGTATTAATCTGTTGTTATTTTCAAAATATAATAATAATATTATTTTTTTTTTCAAAATGTTACTTGTAAATTTATATTACTATGTTATTTTGCGGATAAAGGGGAAATAAAAAAGAATTAGATTAATGAAAAATATTACTATTTATATTGCATTTCAGATAATGCCTAACAGCGGTCCACTGTGCCCCGGTGGGTGGAACAGTGTACCCCAGAATACGTGTAAAAAAAAAAAAAAATAAGAAAAAGAAACATGTGAGTTTCACCTGTAAGGTGCAGAAAAAAAATGAGAAATTCGTTTATCGGTCGCCAAAAGAAAGCAAAATTTGTCAATTGGTAGCAGGAAAATATAACAAATTTCTTCAATGGATTGCAGAAAAACAATCGCGAAATTTGTCAGTTGGTTACAGTTACAGGAAATAAACGTGAAATTCATCAATAGTCACGTGTAAAAAAAAAAAAAAAAAGAAACATGTGAGTTTCACCTGTAAGGTGTGGGAAAAAAAATGAGAAATTCGCTTATCAAATTCGCCAAATTGAGAAATTCGCCAAAAAAAAGCAAAATTTGTCAATTGGTAGCAGGAAAATATCACAAATTTCTTCAATCAATCGCAGGAAAACATTTTCGAAATTCATCAGTTGGTTACAAGAAATAAACGTGAAATTCTTCAATATGTCGTGTGTGGAAAAAAAAAAAAAAAAAAAAAAAGAAAGAAACATGCCGGTTTCATTTGTAAGGTGCAGAAAAAATTTGAGAAATTCGTTTATCGGTCGCCAAAAAAAAAGCAAAATTTGTCAATTGGTAGGAGGAAAATAATCACGAAATTTGTCAGTTGGTTACAGGAAGTAAACGTGAAATTCGTCAATTTGTTGCCAGGGAAAAACTGCTCAATTCGCCAATAGGATGCTGGTAAATATCGCAAAATTAAGTTAAAATTTGCACATATCAGTAATATTTTACTAAATATTAATTATTGATATACAGTAAAAGACTTTTTAAACATTGCATGTAATGTTGTACTGTTTCATGTAATATGTGTGATATTTAATGTAAAATTTTACATATCAATGTAGCATTTGAGGTTTTTGACTCAAAAATTTAAATAAAAGAATAAATTTGTAATTTCGGCATACTTCATGTCTCACAAATCTGAAAAATCGGAGTGAAAGGAAGAGACAAAAAAATCAAAACAGTACTGAAGGGACTCAGAAGGTATTAAAACTAAACTATTCAAGACAGCCATACTCAACAAGCGGGCATGTGGCCTGGCGACCTTTTATGTGCGATCCGAGACCTCAGAGAAAGAATCTACTAGAGAGTATATTCCTTTGTTATATTGTTGAAAAGCCAGTCCCAGGATCACCTCGGATTTGGCGCTTTAGAAACTGTGTTTTGGCAGTGATCACTTTCTTGGCAACTTCGATTTCATTCTCGCAATAAAAATAAACGTAAATAAACCAAACTGTTGCTCCTTCTAGGATTTAATCTCAGAGGAAGGATAGAAATAAGTTATGATAGTCCCACCCCTGATGAAAAAAGGATTGTTTAATCTTCTGGATGGATTTTCTTTTTCTGTTTTTGCTGCTGTATTTTATTTTAATGTTATAAAATGGCTTTGTCCTTGTAATAAATGTTACTTAAATTATATTTTTGAAGTGAATACTTCTTTAGGCGTGTTGGGCATTTTTTGAGATGGGAAAAAACGGGGGGCATTTGCTATAGAAATCTATATATTTACATTACTATACAAGTATGTGTTGCGGCCCACCTAACGTCGCAAATATACGTTTGCAGCCCGCGGTAATAAAAGGATGAGTATGGCTGATTCAAGATGTTTAGCATGCATAATAATTTTTTTTTTAAAGAAATTTCTTATTGATTAAAATTTAATAACTCAAACTGATTTAAAATTTGAGATTTCTTGAGTTTGACATCCTTGGATCTTTGCGAATAATTGTTCTAAAAAAAAAAAAAAAAAGAAAAAGAAAAACCCATAATTAATCATTTTGAGAAAAGTTGGTGTGAAATATAAACACAGTCACATTTTAACTATAATCGATGTTGCTGAATACTAATGAAACTTTCTTTGAATCTTTTTAGACTCCCAGTTGAAACACACCATCACAAACATTTGAAGACATGAAGGCTTGCATGAATATTTGGTTAGTATATTTTTTATTAAAAAATGCCTTGTTTTTTAGAATAATTAGTTTGTTGTGAGATTGCAAAATTTACACTAGATTGCATTATGAAATTCTAGATTAATTTTAAATATCAGATCTTATGTTTTTACTCAAATTTTTTGGAGCAGAGTGGGAAGAGGGTTATAAATGGCAATTTATTTACTAATGTATAATTTATAAATCTTAGAAGTTTATACTTTGGAAAATAACAGTACAAGACCTAATTTTTTTTAACATAATATTTAATGTATAATGTAACACATCAAAAATATTTTTTTTCTCTTAAGGTCCAAATCCAAACGGCTCACTTTATGACTTATTCTTTTAATTCTTTTTTTGTTCAGAAACGCATGAAATTTACAGGTATTCTTATTCAGAAATTTTGTAATTGAAAGACGTTTTCCATTTTTCAAATTTCCAATGCTGCAGCACAAAAAAGGTCAGAAACATGTCAGCCCCACCAGTGGCTGAGAGGTTGTGCTCTCGAAGCTGGTAGACGGGAGGTGCTGGGTTCGATCCCAATCGCGCCCGTCGGCCTAATCGTTCGGAGTTTTCGTGGTTTTCTTCGAGCCGTGGATTTCTCCATGCGTAAATACGGATTAGGTTCCCTTAGAAAGACCCCCACGAAGGGCACTCCCCCCGGGCCTATATCCCTAGTGTAGATAATTGGCCGTCAATAATCAACCCAACCCAACCCAGAAACATGTCATCACATGACACAAATCACTTATAACTCGATAAGTGATTTATTGATTAAAAAAAAATGGAAAACTCATTTAGATTCCAAATCACTTCCATGATCATACCTGCCAATTTTATGCTTTTGTGTTTAAAAATGAGTCAGAAAGTTTCGTGTTGTTGAGCAGATCATTTGAGAACCAAGAGTAAAAAAAAAAAAAAAAACAGAAAAAAATAAGTTATATACATGAATTTCTGAGTTTTAAAACATAAAGATAAAACTGACTTGTTTTTTTATGTATTTCTTAATCCGTAACTATGGTGTAGCAGGAGAAGCTGCTAAAGTTAAGATTATTAACTTTAAAGGATTTTGTAAATTTTTAAACATAGAAAACAAACATTTAAAGTTCATCATGTCGTATCTTCAAAACATGTATAAGCATGAGATTTCTATATTTTGCATGTATTTTTGTTTCTGTACTTTCGTATTAACTGCATGCCAGCATTTTGCTAAGCGTTTCACTCATTTATTTGTGAAATCATGTATGTATTAATTATGTATCATCGATGTATTCATATGTATGTGTGATGTAGTGGAAAGTTCTGTAATTTGGTTTGCAACCAATTGATGTATTTTAATAAGTGCAACTTGGTACCATTAAGGCTGTTCTCAAATCCAAACAGGCTACTTTATGACACATTTTTTAATTCATTTTTGCTTACAAATGCATGAAATTGGTAGGTGTTTTTATTCAGAAACTATGTAATCTAAACACGATTTCAATTTTTTAGTAAAGGCAGATCTTTTACAAAAGATTGTCAAAGTCGGCATTTTCAACCAAATTACCAAGGTGGTTGTCAGTAAAGTGCGAAAAAGTGTCGCCACATGACCGGAAGCACTTATAACTTGATAAGCAGGGTTGCAAAAAAGCCGGCTAAAATTAATAAAAGCCAGGCCAGCGGCTTTTATTGGTTTTAACCGGCTTTTTTTGGCCGAAATTGGCTTTTATACGTTGAAGCAATTTATTTATAAACTGTAGATTTTTAAGTATTTTTTAACTAATTTAAAAGACATTTTATTGAGTTAGGATTTAATAAATAATTTCTCAATAATGAAGACATTAATATTGGAATAACACATAGCAGACTGGTGATTTGAGTCAGAATTGTAAATATGTTACCTAAATTTTAACAAGGCATACTTAGTGCTTAACTATTGCTATATTTTTAAAATAAAAGCTTTTTTTTATTATGATTAATTTAATTTACACTTTTTTTTCAGTTTTACTTCTTTAAATAATTAAATAGGACAACAGTTGTTTAATTACATATTTTATTACTCAACTAATTTTAAAGGCTATTAACCCACTAGTAGAAATAATGCAACATGACAGTGGGCATTGCAGATTTTTGAAGATTAATCTAATAGCTTAAAAAATACTGTACTTAAAAAAAAAAAAAAAAAAAAAAAAAAAAAAATTGTCATTGGATTACTGTTATCTTCTTACTGTATTTTCTTTGTAATTGAAAATTTTGCTTATTTAATGGGTTACTATTATTTCTTGTGATAGTAGACATTGTTGCGTCATAGATATATTTTGTTTTGCTGTAGATTGATACACACACAAATTAGTTACTGGGGCTATTGATAGGCAAGTTTTAATATTTCTCATATCTTTAAAATCATACATACAACAATTTAATAAAATTACCATTTTCCACTGTTAAAAACAGTAATATGAATAACATTTGCTTTTCATTTCAACAAGTTTTATTTATTTATTTTTTTAACTGTTTTCTCTTTTTTTATACACTTACATCTACTAAAATCTCCTCAAATATTATATATTCATCCTAATTCCTCTTTCAACGTTGATCATTCCATAATTTAATCTCATCATATGGACTTATCTGGCATGAGTTTTATAATTGTTTAGTAAAAAAAAAAAAAAAAACATATTGAAATATATTTTTATAAGACATTAGAATACTGATTACTAACTAAATATGGATGCTCTCAAGTATTATATATGCTAATTTCATTTATTAATAATATAAATTATTAAGTTTTAATCCACAACATTTTTAAAAGTAAAAAGCAGTATATGTAAGAATTTTTCATTTTTGATGGTGATGTTTTGTTATTGTTTAATTAAATATAATCTTTAAAATGAACTGATTTAGTAGTTATTTCGTTATTTAAAATAATAGTGTCCTTAAACTGCTGCACCATGATATTAAAAGAGAAAATGCATTGAAAAAATGTTATGTTGCATAGTTAAGTGCAATACATCAATTTCAACTGACGTTATATTCACCAGCCGAGAAGGATAATTAAGAAAAATAATGTAAATAAATGAATATCCAAGATTTTTTTTTTTTTTTCATTTATATTGTAATTTTTTTGTGTTTAAATTTACTGATAGTTGACACTTAGGTGAGTGGGGCTTTTCCATATTTTTTTATTGTATTTATTTTGATATTCCAATGGCAACATTCTTCCATTTGTTTATTTGGCATTACTGTTTGGTGATAATTAATTTTTCTTGAAAAGTGGTCGACGGGATAATGGAAAAATCATTTGATTCCAAATCTTCCATAGTCAAGAGTCTGTGCTAGTCACATGGGCTAATGTTAATCCTATGGGAGTGTTAGTTTGAAATTTCTTGTTTGCATTTCAATATTTGTTTGTTATCTTGTTTGCATTTCAATATTTGTTTGTTATCTTGTTTGTATTTCAATATACAATGGTTCCGTTTTTATTTTTTAAGTACGTAACCCTAAAAATTAAGAATAACAATAGCGAAGGACATAATGAATGATTGTTATTCAAATGAATCATCCCGGCATACACAAAAGCATTGCTGTTTACTTTCTTGCTATTTTTGATCAATTAAAACCAGAACTTTTGTAAAACAAAAAGAATTTTAAGAGCCTTGACAACTATGCTTTTGTGCATGCCTGAATGATTCATTCAAATATCAAAATCATTCATTATGCCCATCACTAGAAATCACATGCAAAAAATTAAGGAGGAGGGGGGGGGCTTACAATTGCTTCATTGAAGATTAATTCAGTTTTCATATAACAAAATGTCATTTTGTGTGATTCGTAAAATGTTATGTAGTAAAACAGTGTTATTATTTTATTATAGGTGCTGCTCGAAGAAATCAGCTCTTACTATTGCAGTGATAATGGAGTAGAATAATAAGAATTTTGTCCTGTTCCAAAGATTTTTTTTTTTTTTCAAATAAAATAAAGTCACTTCTTTTTTTTTTTCCTTTTTCTGTTATAGTTATATTCTGTACCACCTAGTTACTAATATTGCTGATAAGGAAAAAAAAGACTTACATTTTTATTAAAACTTTTATTGAGTAGTAGAGCTGACATGTTTAAAAAATGATATGATAATGAGAAAGCATGCAATAATTTTTAGCATTAATCTAAATCATGTTGCAATATTTAAAACTTAAAATTTTTCTTGTTTTTCTAAAAATGCAAAATTGAGGTAGCAGTCAATTTGTAAATTTCCCTTTGTATCTGAAGCTCACAGAATTGAAATAAGTTTTTGATGTAGGCAGACATTGACTAAAAAATAATTCTGAGTGGTTCTTTCATACAGTGAGTTAATTGGAGTAATATTTTTGTACTGATAAAAAAAATTTAAAATTAGTTCAATATGCAAAATAGATTTTAAAACATTTGTCTAATAATTTTATCAAAATAGAACAAAATAAACAGAATAAGAAATTTATTAAATTGTGTTAACAACTTTGCGACGAGCGTCCCACACATAATTTTGAATCTGATTACTAGTATTTACAAATGGAGTCCTTTGCCTAATTTAATTGAAGAAATTATATGATAAAATAAAGAAAAAAATATTCTAAAATATTGGTATGAAAAATTAAAGATTTCATGCATGATGTGTAATGTATGTGTGACATTTATCACAAAGATTTCTTTTTTTCCCAAGAAAAATTTATCTACCAAAAGTCTTTATCCTCTGCAAGAAAGATTTGTTAAATTTAAATATTATGGGAGAAATAACAAATCTATTAGCCTCTTGTTGCAAAATACTGGAGGATTTAGAAATTTCTCACAAGATAAAATTATCAAACTGATTTTAAATACCATATTTACTTGTGTATAATGTGTACCATGTTATTTTAACTTTAAAAAAAAAAAAAAAAAAAAAAAAAATCTGTAGAAATCATGATTTACAATCTTTTCTCAAATCTAAATTACTTTTGTATGTGCTCATATATATTTTGCTCTCTTATTAAAATATCATAAAATAAAGTTTCTGCAATATGTATATATACTTTGTGAAAATGTGTATGGTTTGATGTATACAATTAGAAATATTCAGTGTATCATGTATGTGTATACTGGATTTTAGACCTGAAATTTTTGTAAAAATGTGTGCATTATGCAGGAGTAAATATGGTAGATTTTTTAATTTAGCTATGAGATTTTAGTGAATTACAGCAGACATATTTCATTCGAAATATTTAAAAAAATTAGTCGATGCTTTGATAAAAATATTCCAATATAAATATGGCAACAGTCCCCAAGGCAGAATATGCTTAAGAGTGCGACATACATCGCAGAACAATGAACTTCTCTGCAGAACATTTCAAATTCTCATTTTCAACACAATTCACTATTCATTCATTTGAAAAAGCACTAAATTTGTCTGTCAATCACCAGAAAAACTTCATCAATCGTTCGTTGAAAAAGATTGTGAAATTCATTAATTGGTCGCAGGAAAAGCTCACACAATTTGTCAGTCGATCATGGGGAAAAATCTTGAAGTTCTTCAGCTGCTGCAGTTTAAAAAAAAAAACATGAATTTCGTCAGTGGATCATCGGAAAAAAATCTGAAATTCACCGGTCAGTCAAATAAAAACCCGGCAACTTTTACCAATCGGTCGCAAAAAAGTGACAAAATTTGCCATCCTGTAGAAAGAAGATATTGCAAAATTCACCTATCAGTCGCGGGTCAAAAAATGTGAAATACGTTAATCAACCGAATGATTTTTGATTGAAATTTCATGTTTTTTGCCAAGAAAAAGCGCAAAAATTTCTCAATCGGTTGTGGGTAAAAACCATGAAATTTGTCAGTAAATCGTCGAGAAAAATGGGAAATTCGTCGATCAGTAGCGAAAAAAAAACACAATTTTCTCCAATTGGTCACAAGAAAAAACTGCAAAATTTTCCAATTGGCAGAAAGAAAATATTGCAAAATTTGGCTATCAGTTACAGCTGAAAAAAAAACCCACTAAATTAGTTGATCAGTTTTGGGAAATCCCTCGATTTTTTTTCAATCAGTTCCAAGATAAAGCGACAAAATTTTCCAATTGATAAAAAGAAAATAATGCAAAATTCTCCTATCAGTCGCAGGCTAAAAAACTAAATTAATCGGTGGATTGTCAGAAAAAAAAATCACAAAATTCATCAATCAGTCTTGTAAAAACCCACAATTTTTTCCATTCTGTCACAAGAAAATCCGCAACATTTATCGATCAATAAAGAAAATATCGCAAAAGTTAACAATCAGATGTGGATTTAAAAAAAAAAAAAAAATCGAGACATTCGGATATTAGTCGCTTGAATAAAAAAAAAAGAAAAAAAAAATGCAATTTTTGCCCATTGGTCCTAAGAAAGAGCTGAACAAATTTGCCAGTCAGTGAAAAGAAAATATCAAAAATATTTAAAATTCGCCAATCAGTCGCGGATAAAAAAAATGCGAAATTCATCAGTGAAGTGTTGGAAAATATCTCGCAATTCTCGAATTAGTCGTGGGAAAAAAATTGCAGAGTTCGATGATTGGTTCTGAGAAAAAAAAATGTGAAATTCGCCAGTTAACCAGATTGAAAAATCTCAAAAATATTGCAAAAATCGTCTATTACGAGGGGGAAAAAAAGCAAAATTCGTCATTCGATCGAAGTAAAATTGTGAAATTCGTCATTTCTTTGGTTTTTGTGTGTGTTAGCGTTTTACGAAATGTCTTTAGCATTTCTATACAAGATGAAATCGCACTCCTACATATACAAGAAAATCTCTCTGTGTTTTATTTTTTTATTCCCACAGAACATTTGTGATCAGTTGAAGGTTCGTTGCAGAACATTGCAAAATATTCGTTTTGGGGGGGGAATAATATACTGATATTATTGGAATGAAACATTTAGTATTTTTATCTACAGTTGTCTTTACCAAAATTATTAAGCACCCTCGTATTTTTATCATAACTTATTTCAAAGTGTTAGCAGGTCCATGCTGGATGTCTTGAAAGGGTGGTGGACAGAGGGTTATGTTGGCACTTTCATATTAAATCATGTGCCATCATTAAGGGTGGTTCAGGCAGAGGGTGCAAGGGCACGTATTCCTAAGTGCCAGCAGGGGCCTGAATATTAGTCGTAGTGTCTGATGTTTAGTAATAGTATTCAAGTAATAGATATCGCATTTATATAAAAAAAAATGTTTAATTAAGAAAGAAAATATAATAGTTTATAAAAATTCAATGGCGGTGTATTTTGTACATCAGTGGAGACTTACTGATAAAAATAATGAAAAAGTAGAACAAATTTTGAACTTCAACATTGAAGGATGTTTAGGAAGAGAGTAAATGAAGCGCAAGTGTTCAACACACAATTATTTTAGAATTCACAACTGCTGTCTGTGTCTTTAATGGTTAAGTTATTACAATTAAAATGACAGCAAACTAACAACTCGACTTTTAATTAAACAATTTGCTTTAAAAAAATGAGTTTTTTTAAAAACTGAACTGCTTTGTTTTTCAGTAAGTTTCAGAATTGAAACTTTCATAGTATAGCAATTGTTATGCTATGCAAGTTAATAGGTAATCATGACAATTAGAATAACTCTTACCGGAAAAGCCAAAGTATATAAATCACTTATCTTCATCAATGAAAATATTTCCTAAAACTTGTATCATTTTTATTAACAGATATTAAAAGTTAAAATAATAAAAGTAACATATAAATTTAAAGTATATTTTAAAAATAAGATTTCTCTATTTTCATTGTTGAAGACGAATTCCTTTATATTTTAACATTTTCTGCAAGAATTATTCTAATTTTCATATAGATATACTTAAGACATGCAAGGAAACAATGTCATTTCATTGGAAATACAGTCTTGGCTGAAAGTATTCAGCACCCCCATATTTTTAATATATTTGTAAAAGTAATAGTTATATACAAATATTTAACTGCATATCATTTAGGAATTTTCTTTTTAAGTTTATGGTTTGTAAAAAAAAAAAAAAAAAAAAAAAAAAAAAAAAAAAAAAAAAAGACAGTTAACAAGCAACTCGTCATTTAATGAAGTCATTTTCTTTAAACACCTACTTTTTCAAAACTATAAATTACTTTGTTTTCTGGAAGTTTCATTGTTATGTCATAAGTTAACAGATCATCATGGAAATTGAAATATTTCTTGCCTGAAATGCCAAGATCTCTTCAGCAGCATAAATATTTCTTAAAATTTATTTTTGTTATTAACACATGTTTAAAAATAAAATAATAAAAATTACATATAAATGTATTTTTTTTTTTTTTTTTTTTACATTAGCTTTCTTTATTTTCGTTTTTGAAGACTAAGTTCATTTTGTCTTTTCTTACAATAATTATTTTCTTGATTATTTATTAACTGGCTTAACAGAACAACAAAATTTAATTTAAAAAAAAGTTTTTTAAAGAAAATATAGCTTCATTAAAAGATGAGTTATGCGTTTGCTATCTTTGAAAAAAAATAAAAAACTTATTTTTTAAAGAAAATTCTTAATTGTATACAATTTAATATTTGTATCCATCTATTACTTTTACCAAATATATTATAAATATGGGGGTGCTCAATACTTTTGCCCTAAGGCTGTATTTCTGATGAAATTTCTTGGATATCTTAAGTATATCTATAAGAAGTACTGAGTATCAATAAATAGACATCCATTAGACGTCTTATAAACGCATATCAGATGTCCCTGGATATCTACAATCCAAGTCTTAAGCACGGCTATAAGACATACTGCATGTCGAAAAGTGATCTATGCTTGGATGTCTTATAGACGTGGTCTCATAGACTACCTGGATATCTTGGACGTCTAATAGAACTCAGAGAGATCACACATAACATCTCCATAAGAGGTGAAAAGGGTGTATCATGGATATTTGTAGACTTCTTATAGATGTGTCGGTTTTCTTGGGTTTACAGCTTGTAGATGTCTTATAGATGGGTGTGTGCTGTTTGGGAGGTTGACACTTATTTTTTCTTTCCAAATCAGGTTGATTATAATTGTTTTTGTTTCGGGTTAAATTTTGATTCTTACGCATCGATTTGGGTTACCCTGATTTCACAAAAAGTGTTCAGAATACATTTTCAGATTAGAGTCATGTATCAAATCTGGTAACCCGGTTTTATTTGAAACCCGACTCGTCGGTGATTCTCATTGGAGCTAACTTTTTTTTTTTTTTTTAAATGTGGGTTGGGTTGACGCTAATTGTCTCGGGTTCCAATCAGTTTCGGGCCGAGATTTGATACTTCGGGTTAATTATATTTTACCGAAAAAAAAAATCAATTTCTATGTTTATTTATCTACATAAAGATAGAATTGATATCAGAGGTAAGATTATTTTTATCATAATTGTATTACATTACACAGATTCGAGTTGAAATATTTCGAGTTCGGATTGACGATATTTTTTTTTTGGCTTTGCGTCTGATATTGGGTCAACGGAAATATTTCTGTCATGTTCGGGTTGAGTTAGAAGTTACCTATAATTATTGCAGTAATCATTGCATTTATTTTGCATTTGCTTAATTGTATTGCATTTATTACTATCTAGTAGGATGTGCCATTCCCAAAACTTTCTTCTATCTCAGTCATGTTAATACTTCAAAATTCGCTATCACATCGCCAATAAAATCAATATTTTTCGCCATTCTGTTGTACGTCAGCTGCTTGCGAATCGTCGGGTTACAGGGAAGCGAACAACCGATGTATACTAAACTACGAAAAGTCCTTCTGGCCTGAACCGACAGGAACAGATAGCCTCCCTATTCCTTGGTTTTATGATTTTAGCTAATTTTACTGGAAAACACGAAGCTAAAATGCGTGGAACCTAAATAAAGAAGATTCAATCCCAGTTCTCGTCAACATTGAATTTGAATGAGAATGTCGCCAAATTAGTCCTCTACAGCCAAGTTGGCTTCATTTATGGCAACTTATTTTGATCGGCAAATTTGGCGATATTCCGCCAACTGTCGCCAAGTTTGGCGAGAATTTGACGTAGGCGAATATAAATATATAAGTGATAAGCATATAATAGGATTAATGGTTACAACAATAAAAGAAAATTTGCCGAAACCATCTATATATTTAAAACGCTAAGCGATTTCTTTCGACAATCCGTGAGAACAAACTACTGCACCAAATTATATCATTCTTTTTTTAAATGAAAGATATTTGGACACAGATTTGTTATCGTGCATTCGTTTGTTCGAAAATTTAATTAACCGTAATTTTCAATTGAATTTTTACGTCTGCTAATGACGTCATAATCGGATAACGCCTACTGTTCTGAAGCACAGAGTTTATTTTCTAAACTCTGTGGTTGAATAAAAGAGAAATAATAAATATTAAAAGCACGCGGTTTTAAGGCCGAATTTGTTAATTTGCAAGTTAAATTTTGGTAAAAATACTTATCTGTGTGTTTTATAAGCGAATAAAAATTCATATTTATTGTGACGTCACGGGAATATTGTCCATTGGGTTTATTTTATCATTATGCATTATAACTTTGTTGATGCCATTTTTTCATTACAACTAAATACAAAATATATTTATATTTGTGTGCATGGTGTTTAAGCATTAATGTAAGGTATATGCAGTACGTGTGAAAAGTTTGCGCCGGTGAAAATGACGTTATGCTTAGCTTGAGGTGTATTTTAACATTGATAAAACTAAAGAGAAAAATGTGTTATGATTGTGTTAACATGACATAATTTTACTGATTTTTGCATTCATAATTATAAAGATTAGAATTATAGCCGTCATTGATTTCTTCATCTTGATTGCATACCTTGATTACATGTTACCAATTGCTTTTTTTTTTAAATTATAGGATAGAAGATTTCCATTTTTAATAAAAAAAATCACAAAAGTAAAGGATTTCAGGAAATTTAAAGTTATTAAAAATAGTGATATGGTAGAAACAAATCTTGAAATAATTATTGTATTTTTAGCCAGAAAAAACAATGTAAGACTAATTTTTCATAGGAATTATTTTGGTAGATTTATTATAAGTTCATTTAACAATTCCTTATTAGCGCAAAGTCCTATTTCTTTCACGGTGAATTTCTCTTTCGGTGTCAAAAAATGTTTTTCCAGTTTTGGACGCCAGCCAAAATACAGTGGCAATTTTTAGAAATGTACAACAGTTGTGACAACAAAGGCGCTATCGCTTTAGCTTTCATCGCGCTTACATCACTTCGACATACTACAAATTTCTATTTTTTACTACATTTTACAATTTCAATTGTTACATCATCAATTAGAAAAAAAATTAGCTTTCGATTGAAATTTATTTGAAATCTGCCGATTAATTTAACGACTTTTTAAATAATTTTCAAGCATGAAAAGTTTTTCAATTCTATCTTATCAATGACCACCAGTTTACTTCAATAATGTAAAATAGCCCCTGGGAAAGTTGCCACAATTGGAAATAGATTTCCCTAACCATCATAAAAAGTGAATAAAAAAAATGTGATAAATCATAAGATCAGATTATCCATTAGATAGAACATTTTGGCGCTAAGCAAAAATCTGTCAGGGAAAAAAAAAAAAAAAAAAAAAAAAAAGACTATTTTTAGTTTATGTTGAACATAAAATTGATATGTTGAATTCGTTGATGAATATATGTTCCATCAGATATCAGGATATGCTAGGAATTGCATTTTTTATTTTTTTTACATTTGCCAACTGTATAAGAGGAAAAATATCCCCGAATGTGATGGAAAAGGGATAATCATCCTGATTATGTCAAGGAACCGAAGAAACCATACAAATAAATTACACTTGAAAACATTAAAAATCTCCCTCATCTGCAGATAGATTTATTACTGTAAAAAACTTCTTAATCTTTGCATAAAAAATGATTAGCTTAAAACAATGGATGCGTTTTAGAAGATATGGCTTTGAAACGAACAATGATTAAAGAGGACATTTTAAAACTTTTAATTTAATCATTTTAAAACTTTTTTAACGTCGAATTTCGACGGTGCTTTTGGGCAAATGCAATGCACATGCGCATAGGAGCTCATTCGGTTGCATTATCACAGGGTGGGGGGGAGATGTGTGCTTTATTTACTATGTTCTGTTATTTACTGAATATGATATGAACGTAGGAATATACTATTTGTATATACTTCATAGGTCCATGAATTTATTTTCTTGCCGTGGGGAATATGGTGGTAATGTCAAACTGATTTGCATTACACAGTTATTTACGGATTGTTTGTTTGGAGTTTGCATCGGAAATAGTACTGTATTTGACAGGGGAAAAAAAAACTTTAAATAAAATATTTGAAAGACTGTTTTATACGCGCCCCTTCATAAATAATAAAGAAGCTTATTTTACTTATATTGTTATAGTATTTTTTTGCGTCAAGTTTTGACGGGTTCCATCTAGTGTTAACTTAAACTCATAAATTAAACCCGTTTATGGATGAATTCTGCTGTCTTGTTTGAAAATGTCAGCCACCCTAAAATTTCAAACCGCTATATATCAGCCATTTTTTAAGATAGCGGCAAAACAAAAATTGTTCCGGATTCTCCGGATCAAGGCCGAACATTTAACGAAAAAAAGTTTTAGGATTTCTAATTTTTTTGAATTTGCACATCTTTTTGAATTTGAAATCTTTAAATGGCTATCGCAGCGCCCCCTTTCGTCGAAATATCCCCAAATTCTAATAGAACTTGCTTGCCATAGCCAAAAACATAGAAAAAAAATGTGGTTCAATTTGAAGCATAACTTCATACACTTTTCGATAGTGAAAATGGAAAAAAATATCGATCACAGCGCCCCCTTTCGTCGAAATATCCCCAAATTCTGATAGAATCTGCTTGCCATAGCCAGAAACATAGAAAAAAAATGTGGTTCAATTTGAAGCATAACTTCATACATTTTTTGATGATACAATAGTGAAAATGGAACAAAAATATCGATCACAGCCCCCCCTTTTGTCGAAATATCCCCAAATTCTAATAGAACCTGCTTGCCATGGCCAAAAACATAGAAAAAAATGTGGTTCAATTTGAAGCATAACTTCATACACT